>OX388051.1:9679329-10923704 GCA_947578705.1 Lacanobia wlatinum
CTGAACCAATTTAAATGAAATTTGGTACACAGATAGTCTAGAGCCTAAGAAAGGACATAGGCTACTTTTTATCCCGGGACCCTAGACCCTATGCTCCCTAGGGACCACGCGAGCGAAGCCGCTGGCAGAAGCTAGTAAAAAACTAAATGCTTCGTCATTTGGTTAAACATTTAAATTTTAGGTACAAAAAGTAAAAAACCTCAGGACTTACCAATTATAGCAGATGTTTAAATAAGTTAAAAGATTTTCCTTCAAGTTATTTAATAGGTTATTTACTCGTATACCTTCTCAGATAAGCGTGGAAAAGAAATAAATGTATACTTAAGTACTATGTTTTCCCCGCGGCTCCGCTCCAGAAGAACCGTTAGTTTTTCTGATAAAAAGTAACTTATAACACTGCCATAACGTAGTTTTCTCTCAGGAAACCGGAATTTTTGGATCTGGAGGAGTTTCTCTGTTGTGTCCGGTGGCGCACTGCCCGAGGAGAACAGTGGTGTACCTATATGTTCAAATCGCACGGCAAACTCTAAACTCGCGATGCAGGATTTCGTTCAGAAGTTTACTGCTGGCAGCATAGATGGCGCTGCGGTAGTTTTTATTGCCGTACAAATTTCATATTGTTATATTTTTTTATTGGCGGCTTTGATGCCGCTATAGTTGAAAAGGCTAGGCAGATGAAGTTTTCTAAAAGTCACCAAAATCTAATTTGTCCGATTTGACAGCTGAGTAGAGAGGGATAGAAGATAGCTTTACCACTAAGTGCGAAAGAGATTTATTTTTATGTCTCTTTCATACTTACTGGTAAAGCAATGTTGTATCCTGCTGTCAAAACGGGCCTTTTATTTTTTGACAACTAGGTATGTAAATGAAAGTATTTTGGGTAATTAGGTGCCAGAGTTACTCCTTTACAAACGTATAAACAAACAAACACACAATTTATCCTTTTGTTACATTAGTTGAGATTTTAGAATTTTAATGAGAATTCGTGATTCATTCATTCCATTGCACATTGTACCTACCTATATACTGGCTTTTAAGTGCCCGTATGGTAATATATTATTAAAATACTACGCAGTAGTACTGTTTGTTATCTTCTTCATTATCTGTAAGAGCGGCAAGATTTATTTCTGAGGACCAGACAAGGGTCATACCTACTAGTTAGGAGTGTTTTCATTTGATCAATTTCAATCAAAATTGTCATCATATCAGCCGAAAGACGTCCACTGCTGGACATAGGCCTCCCCCAAGCGTCGCCACAACGACCGGTCCTGTGCGTCTCGCATCCATCGGCTACCCGCGACCTTCACCAGGTCATCGGTCCACCTTGTGGGAGGCCTTCCAACGTTTCGTCTTCCGGTACGCGGTCGCCACTCCAGAACTTTTCAGCCCCATCGACCATCTGTTCTGCGAACAATGTGCCCTGCTCACTGCCACTTTAGTTTGGCGATCCTTCGAGCTATGTCGGTACCTTGGTTCGTTTCCGGATATCATGATTCCTGATTCGATCACGCAAGCTAGCTCCAAGCATTGCCCTCTCCATTGCTCTTTGAGTGACATTGAGCCTTCTGATGAGGCCCATTGTGATGTGACCACAATAGAAAACCGTTAAAAAAACTTTTTCTACTAAATGTAAATATAGAAAAACCAGCCAAGTGAGAGGTGAACTCTCACACGACGGGTTCCGTACCATAAACCGAAAAAACACGTTTCTTGTATGGGAGGCCCCTTCCTTTAATTTTAAATTTAATTCAATTTTTATAATTATTTTTTAGCCCCCGATGCAAAAAGAGGGGTGTTATAAGTTTGACTTCGATGAAGTTTGTTCTCTGTATGTGTGTGTGGGTGTATGTCTGTGGCATCGTAGCTCTCAAATGGGTGGACCGATTTCGATGCGGTTTTTTCATTGTCCTTGTGGTGGTTCTTAGCTATGTTTGGTTAATATCGGTTCAGCAGAGTAAGAGTATCAGCTCTTTTCCAAAATGATGTAAGGCATTTTTGGCGTATGATTACTCGATTAAGAGCGCGTGCGCGTGCGCACGCGTGTCAGTATAATCGTTAAATGACAATTAATTGATAACTTCGACCTGATGCTGCAACCAGAATGGTCTCAAAAACTCACAGCAGGCATATCGTATTTGATTTCTATAGATTAGTTTTAATGAGTAGGTACCTTACAGGTTTATGATCTTACAATACGGTCACGTTGACCTGGTGTTGCAAATATATTTATTATAACTAAGTTTAAAAATGTTGAAATAAAAATTAAATTAAAAATTTAAAAAACCCCCTACGCAAAAAAAGAAAAACGAACATTTAAAAAGTCAGAAATAATAACTACTGCTGAGAGCAGACAGAAGCTAGAGCAGAAAAAAATCCGTCGGGGCAACTTTATACCATGTTTAAGTCAAATAAAGACTTATACCGGGAAATTGAAAAAATACCCATAACCTCTTAATCCTGACTTCGTATCATGACCCTGAACAACATTTGTTCTACGACTTTGACCTCAACTAAACAATGAAGCCAAAAACAATTTGTTTCCATTTATTTGAAGTCTGTAAAATTCGTGTATACTACGCGAGCGCACCTAGTGCCGCGCCACCGCGCTGGACGGGCGGTGACCTTCGTCGGCCGCCTCATAAAGAATATGCAAAATTTAGACTATGTTTATATTTTTGTATGGACAAAAAATGTTTCGAATTTTGAAAAGCTGTAGAACAAATGTTGTTCAGGGTCATGATACGAAGTCAGGATTAAGAGGCTTCGGGTATTTTTACAATTTCCCTGTATAAAGCTTGTTTCGAACGTACCACAACCACACCACACCGTCGCGACAAAAAGTGGTCAAGCTGTGGTTACATGCGAATAGTGTCGCTGCAATTTCTTACGGATGGATGGTTTGCGAAGTGGCCGGCCGTTAGTTAGCAGTATCGCTGGTGGTTGCACTGTGGTTGCGACGTGGCTGCGATGTTGTCGGTATCACATACGCGGTCGATATGACGGCAAAATGTGGTCTGTGTGAATTTAACTAACAATTTTCATATGAATTAGAAACCGCCAACGTGTTGTGGTCGTGGTTGTGGTACATGTGGAACAAGCATAATTGATATCCTAATGTATAAAATTCTTCCGTTACTAAGTGACTGACAGACATCGCACAGCCGAAACTACTGGTCGTAGAAAGTTGAAATTTGGCATGTAGGTTCCTTGGGGAGTGTAGGGGAGCACTAAAAGGATTTCCTGAAATTCTCACGGGAACGGGAAATACGCGTACGATGTCGCGGGCAAAAGCTAGTTTTTAATAAGATAAAAAAGTTAGATTGACTAACCTTTCTGTCCTCTTACAGAAGTCAAGAGGAAAACGAACAGGAAAAACATCCGATGCATTTTGTATTGTTTCTGGTAGGTCCCAAATGATCAGCACACCATAATATTAGCTCAGGGTCTGCAATAAATAAATAAAAACATGTTAATTACGGGTTTGAGGGTTCTTGACTTATTTATAAGTGTTTTTAAGTGTTCTTGACGAATACAGAAAAACTCACTCGAAGAAGTGGGGAGTTCAAAAAACACCTTCAAGTCACTTATTAATTTCAAGTGAACTGGCTCCTTCTGGGAAAGCTCGCTCCATCGTCGGCAGACTAGAGTCAAGAGCAAACCCATATATACTAATATTATAAATAGGAACTATTTGTATTTTTGTGTATAACAAATAAACATATAAGCTACTGGACCGATTTGAAAAATTCTTTCAGCAATGGAGGAATTTTCTAGACACTCTGTGTCTTGCACGTCAGCGCAAGACACAGAGTTCAATGACCGACGACCGAAGCTGGACTAAAGCGGTTAAGGGTTCCCCCCGCTTTTGTCCAGGGGTGCTACTCTTTAAGTCCGAAGCCAGTAGTTTCGGGCTTAGTTGCAGGCTTATTCTACTCCGTATCACCTAACCACTAAGAATTTATGATAACAGGAACTGTCAGTTACTGTCAAATCGTGTTGTCATTCAGTCTTAGCTCGGGTTTGGGACTAATCGTAAGTTCGTAGGTGGTAGGAAGTAAGGGGTCTTTCAAATAGGGCGGGTCGATGTTGACAGTTTGTGGCGGCCATGTTGTTTTGGCGGCATCTGTCAAATGCATTGTTATTTCTTCAGTTACTGATGCTAAATCATCATGGCAAGTTACACGATTGAGCAGCACGTCCAAATGATAAAACTTTATTATTAAACAAAATGGACATGCTGCATGAACGGTTCGAGGGTAGGGTTATCTCTCGCAGAGGTGACGTGAATTGGCCACCAAGATCGTGCGATTTGACCCCGCCTGACTTTTTTTTGTGAGGTTTTCTCAAGTCGCAGGTCTATGCCAATAATCCGCAATCAACCGATGCCCTGAAAGTCAACATAACGCAGGCCATCGCTCAGATTCAGCCGGATCTATGCAGCTAGTCTATTCTGTAAGAAACTATTTCGATATCGAGCTTCACCTGAGTGATAAAACTCACAAAGTGAGCTTTATTGCACACAACATAAAGATCTTCATTTGAAACTCACTTCGAATTCTACTGTCGAGATACGAAAATGTTGTTAGAGAATAGCACTACAGTACTTGAAAATTGGATCTCTCGGATCCGTGCCACCGTTCGAAGCCGCGGTGGACATTTAAACAATGTCATATTTCATAAATAATGGCATAAATGGGCCTTTCATATAAAAAATAATTTCTTTAAAATCTCACATACAGCTTGTTTTATTTAATTTCAACATCGACCCGTCCTTGCTGAAAGATCCTTTAGAATACGGGCGTATTTTACTTCGCTGTTTATTTATTTATTTATTTATTATATACTTTATTGTACACCAAAAATTAAATACAAAAGGAAACTTAAAACTAAAACATACAATGGGCGGCCTTATCGCATTCTGCGATCTCTTCCAGGCAACCTGGGATGGACAGTATTTGCCTGGACATGAAATTGGGGCTGTCGTTGGTGTGACAAAAAAAAAGAAGTAATTATAACATAATAGATACACAGATAAATACATAATACGCTATATGTATATTAGATACATAAATACTAAATATACAGACAGTAAAAATAACTGACGGCTATGGACATAATTACAGCGATAGGTAATGTTCTTTGACAAGTTTTTTAAAAGTATGTAACGACTGAGCGCGTCTCACTGGAACTGGCAATGCATTCCACAGACGGGCAGCCTGTACAGTAAAAGATTTATCTATGAAAGTTGTGGAATGCATCGGCATTTTCAGGCGCAAGTTATTTGATGACCTCAGATATCTAGTGTGGGAATCGCCGAGAAACTGAAAACGTTTCTTAAGGTAAAGAGGGGTGAAAGGAGAAAAAAGAACATTGTATAAAAGTGAAAGAATATGAGCATTCCGGCGAAGGCGAATTGGCAACCACTTGAGCTTCACACGAAATTCGGAAACATGGTCATATTTGCGTAAACCGAATATGAACCTGATACAGAAATTTTGAAGCCGCTCAAGTTTATCTAGTTGTTCTTGAGTTAGGTCAAGATAGCTGGCATCAGCATAATCAAGGGTGGGAAGAAGCAGTGATTGTGCAAGCGCAATCTTGGTGGCAATCGGAAGAAAATTTCGCAGTCTTCTCAACGACGCAGCAGATGCAAATAGCTTCCTGCTAACTTCCTGCAGTTGGGCAGTCCAAGAAAAGTTTTTGTCAATGAATATCCCCAAGTTTTTTACTTTTTCTGAGAAGGGAATAACTGAGTCATCGAAGAAAACTTGGGGAAGAGATGTCCAGTCGATCCTTGAGACTAACCTGGAACTGCCCACGACGATAATCTGTGTCTTTGCGGGGTTGACCATGAGTCCATATCGCTTGCTCCATTGGCATATGCGAGCCAGATCACGGTTGATGGTGATAATGGCCTCATGCAGGTTCCCAAGAGGAGCACGCGAGTAAATTTGTAGATCGTCTGCATATAGATGGTAGGAAGAAGTTAGTTTATTAGAAATTGAGTTAATAAAAATAGCGAAAAGTAAAGGGGATAAAACGCCACCCTGCGGAACCCCGGCAGAAGTACGACACCAGGAGGACAAGGTCTCTCCAAAGCATATACGTTGCCGGCGACCGAACAGGTAACTACGAAACCAGTCAACCACCGATGGAGATATATTAAGAGAGCGTAGAATGCCAAGCAAAACATCGAAATCAACAGTGTTAAATGCGTTGCTGAAATCGAGCAATGCCAGGACCGTTAAATTACTGCTTTCCATGGCAGTCCTAACATCTTCAGTAATGTTCAGAAGCGCTGTAGTAGTGCTATGACCAGGACGGAAGCCGGACTGGAAGGGGTTGAGGAGATTATTTTTGGATAGGAAAGTACTTAATTGGCTGTTCTACTTCGGCAACTAAGCCCGAAACTACGGACTTCGCGTTTAGAGAGTAGCCCGGGGTGCTGCGAGGCGGCTCTAGCTACGAGTAGAATGGACGGAACGCGCGCTAATAAAGATATTTCGTTTGTATTATTAAAACAAATACACATTTGAATACGTTATGGAAAACATGTAGTTCTGTTATTGATCAAAAACTGATTAATTTTGTTTTTTTAGACATTTTTTTAAACTACAACAATCGTGTTTCTAAAGTGAACGCTTTATAGAGTATATCCTTAAATATCTTTCATATTAATTATATAACTAAAGTTTAAATAATAACGATGGAGCACGGGATCAAACGAACGCCAATTACGTATCATTTCCTCGGTACCCCCTTAAACAAAACCTTGATTCTAGGACACCATTCCCTAGAACTTGATTTGAGTAACATAGCTAACAAGTTATAGTATATCAGGCCTAGGTAATAAACAGCTTCTCACCAACATAAGGGCCCGTTTCCACTCATATGGACCGTCGGCGGACGGACGTGCGTATTCACGCTATGACGGACCGTCCGTTTAAACGGAAGACGGCGGTCGACGATCATTAGATTCGTTCACACTATATCCAATCCGGGCCTTTAGACAGTTATCCTGCTCGTCTTTTACATCGTTCTCACATATATGTATAATTTCAACATGATGTAAACAAAACTTTGTAACAATTTATTATGTTTAAAAGAGTGTCCGTGGAGTTTCTTGCACGTTCTTCTCCATAGAGATCTACGCTTTGGAACGTGCAAATAGCTTCATCTTTTTGGACCGATCGACCTTGACAATTCAAAAGTGCCTGTAAATGGTTTATTTCAAATAATTGTTTTGAGTTTGAGTTCTTTGCAGTGGCAAAACGTCCGTCTTAAGGCGCAGATACGGCTCAGTAGCTGATTTTAAAATGAGAATCACGTCTAAACGGCTAGTCGTGAATTTTTGGAAAAAATATATGCTATATTACACTATTTTCTTAATAAGTTGATATATAAAAAATATGAGTTTTATTCGTTTAACACAGTGTAATTTATTTTTAAAGTTATGTCTAACACGGACAAAAAAAAAAACAACAATCACACCAAAACCACCAAGCTTATTTGAATGGGATTTGCACTATCTCAAAGACAATTTAATTATCTACATTTGATATATTTTTTAAAGTCATAGAATAACAAGGAAAATATAAAGAACTACTGAATTTTGGGTCGCGCGGGTGTGAAACGAGTTTTGTTCTCCCAAGGTCGCTGGCGTATGTCGTCGCCTTAAAACCTGGATCCGTCCTTATCTTGCGTAGCTCGCCTTTGTACATGAACGTTTTTAATCACTGTAAATTAATGTAAGTTCTTATGGTGTACAACATTGATATATAAAAAACCCAAGATACACACTCAGCATCCCAAAAACGTCCAACAAGCGCAATATGAATAATTGTGCGTTAGTTTCAAACAGTCTCGCATAGCTCGCCATACTGCACTGCTTTGTAAAAACAACTTTAAGCGATCCGTGTAAGGTTGAATTTGCAAAAAAAATTGCGCATCACTCGTCATATTGCACTGCTTTGTAAAAACAACTTTAAGCGATCCGTGTAAGGTTGAATTTGCAAAAAAAATTGCGCATCACTCGTCATATTGCACTGCTTTGTAAAAACAACTTTAAGCGATCCGTGTAAGGTTTAATTTGCAAAAAAAAATTGTTTATAGTATAACTACACACAACTCACACATGACACTTGATACATGTCAGTTTTTGACGACAGTTTCGAGTGTTGCATTTGTTTGAGACTGTGCATCTTGGGTTTTTTATATATCAATGGTGTACAATAAAGAATTAAGAATCCTTCTAAATGTGAACAGTATCCATATAAATTGTACTACCACTGGCATATCAGTCTCTTTAGATGTTCAGGGAAAACTGGGGGTCCGTCATAGCATAGTGGGAACGGGCACTAACTGGTTTTTTTAACGTTTTGTTTTGCAAATAAAACAAAGACGCTACCAACCTGTTTGGTTCAACTTTTTTTATTTCAACTAGTTATATAAATAAAAGAGACTAAAACAATTGTGTTTATTAATATATTGATGTATCGATGTGTGATGATGTCATGTTCAAAGGATTCTTATGACGTAACTAGCTGCCCCCATCGCGCGGGGCCCCAACGCGCTGGGCCCATAGCATTTGTTACTCTTGCTACGTGGTTAATCCGGCACTGAGGTAAGTACATGAAATGCTCAAATTGCTATATTCGCTAAAACAAAAATATAGTTTACTAGCTGACCCGCGCGACTTCGTCTGCGTCATAAAATGTAATTATTTACGACATCACATTAGTAACCTCAAAAATAACAGTATTTCTCCACTATTTAATGGATGTTATTATACATATAAACCTTCCTCTTCAATCACTCTATCTATTAAAAAAAACCGCATCAAAATCCGTTGCGCAGTTTTAAAGATTTAAGTATACATAGGGATATAGGGACAGGTGTGAATTTATCGCGTTAAGCAGCCATTTACAAGCTTTAGTCTTCTTACCCAGCTAGTGGCATTATACGTAGCCAAAGGCTGGACAATAGTTCTTTCAAATTCCACTAAAATTCAATTAACAGTGTAGAGATCACCCCTCATACAGTCTCAAGAATAGTCTTATCCGTTAGTACAGCTACGTAAGACCCTTTAACCGTAATATAGCTTGTTTATAAATGTAATTTCCGCTAATGTGCTGCTTGGGAGAGAAAGCGACTTTGTTTTATACTATGTCGTGATTATTCAATATTTCCTTTAAATTTTACCGTTCCGGTATTGAGGATAGAATCAATGGTTCTTTTATGTTTCCAAAATCCGATCAATTTATCTTTCTGATAAGGAAAACGCTAAGGCCGCCCAAAACATGGGGTCACACACACCGTTCAAAGACCTCAAAATGGTCTCATCCGAGAGTGATATAAAAAAATTTCTTTATTTATGAAATATTTTTATTTACTAGCTGACCCACGGCCATTAAAGCTCCGCTTATATTGGTTATAGTATAGCCTTTCTCGATAAATGGGCTATCCAACACTAAAATATTCTTTCAGTTCAAACCAGGAGTTCCTGAGATTAGCGCGTTCAACCAACCAAAGAAACCAAACTTTTCAGCTTTATAATATTAATAATGTATAGATTATTGGCGGAACCAGGCAGGGGGGCTAAGCGGCTCAAGCCCCAGAAGATCCAGTTATCTTTTTAGGGTTCGGAACAAAAAACGGAACCCTTATAGGATCACTCGGGTGTCTGTCTGTCTGTCTGTCACAGCCAGTTTTCTCCGGATCCACTGGAATATTCTGTTGAAATTTGGTACATATATGGGCTTCTGTGACCCAAACACGGACGCGTTACGTTAATTATTAAATTTTTAGTATGGGGGTCACTTTTGGGGGGCAAACTGGAAAATTAAAAATCAAAAGTTTTTTGAACAATATCGTGTGACATCTACACTAATATTATAAAGAGGAAAGATTTGTTTGTTTGAAATGAATAGGCTCCGAAACTACTGGACCGATTTGAAAAATTATTTCAGCAATGGATAGCTACATTATCAGGGAGTAACATAGGCTATATTTTATCCCCGTACTCCCACGGGAACGGGAACTACGCGGGTGAAACCGCGTGACGTCCACTAGTATCAAATAAAAGGTTTTACTGTGAGGGTTTTACTTATATTTTTTTCATAATTTTAAAATAAATGGTTTTGAAGTTTTTCAAGGAATTAGACAAAAAATGACCATTCCACTTTATTTCCGAAACTATTGAGCCTATAATTTTGAAAAAAATGGAGATAATACATCTTTACCTATGGATTACAGGAAAACCTATAATAAGTCTATAGTGTTAAAATAACATGTTAAAAAAACTAAATTCGTTCGGAACCGACGCGAGTCCGACTCGCACTTGGCCAGTTTTTGTGCTTTCCTTATTATTCTATGACTTTAAAAAATATATCAAATGTAGATAATTAAATTGTCTTTGAGATAGTGCAGATTTCATTAAAATACGTTCGGCGGTTTTGGTCTGATGATCGTTTTTATGTCCGTGTTAGACATAACTTTACAAATTAATTCATATTCATATTTCTTCGTATTATTTATGTTTCTCAATTGTTAAGAATAGTATTTATTAACCTTTGTAAAGTTTGCTTATTTTTAATAGTCGATTAAGATTTATTATTAAATTGATCTAGTTAACATATATAACCAATGACGTATTATATATAGACACGTCATGAACCAACATCGCGGCGCTTAAAAACGGCGAAAATACTAGATAGCTACTTATACGCGTGAAGAAAGGGAAAGAAAATATGACACCGTACGGCGGGATGCCTGTTGCTAGAGGGAGATAAATATACATCTTCAGTTACGTCACAGGATAAGTACTAGTCAACTTACATGCTCATTTAATTAAAAACAAACGTAGTGTCGCGCGACAGGATGGTGCGTAACTAAGCGCGATGTGGCCAATTGGCTTCATTTCATGTTGTCATTTTAGAGTGCGGACAACGTATCTATAGTTTTTTAATATCATTGTATATAACTGACCAATTTGAATTACGATGAAATGATGGTCTGAAACACATGTTTTAATAAACCTAGATCGGGTAGGTCGCTACATACATTTTAAGTTCCTGTAATTAATTTTAAGCCATACACTAGTTTTAAGTTAGGCACTAATTACCTTTAAAACAAATTTAAGATTCTTTCTATAGATTATCCTTCTGTGGCTATTTATACACATTTTATTGTAAAAGTTTTATGAATAAAAATTGAATTGAAAAAAAGTAATTGAACGAAATAAAACTCAAAATTTTAAAATATTTAATTATTAAAAAAATAGTATAATGTAACATATACTTTTTCCAAAAAATTACGACTAGCCGTTTAGACGTGATACTCATTGTAAAATCAGCCAATGAGCCGTATCTGCACCTTAATAAAAGTTAACAACATTCATTTTATCTGTGCTAGGCCCAAAAGATCCCTATCTCAGTATTATGCAGCGATATTTAAAAAAAAAAAATTATATTGTCAGAATAGACAGTCTGATTTGAATGCAATTTAAAAATAGAAAATGTTTTTCCTACTGAGGTACAGGGGCTTCCCATACGGGTAAATTTGGTAAATCCGACGCGATCTTAACCAGATTTCACAAATTATGTTTTTTTTATTTGTGATGGGTTTGCTCTTGACTCTAGTCTAGGTCAGAGATGACAGAGACAAAGTCTACGATGGAGCGAGCTTACCCAGAAGGAACCATTTTCATTAATGCTTCGCTCCTATTAGTCGCCTTCCTCGATAAATGGGCTATCCCCATTTATCGAGGAAGTGGGTAAGGCGTGCTCAATCTTTGTCCACTTTTAAAAGTATGGTTAAAAATCACTATCTCTCTACTTAACCTTCTTTACTTGGGTTCTCTGCTATTGTTTCATAATTATTATTGTTTATATGTATTTATCTATTATGTATAAACAGTACACCTAAGACTACCTGCAGTACTGTCACTCCTCTCTTTAAAATCCATCCAAAGGTTGTCTTGAAAAGATCGCTTTTAGCGATAAGGCCGCCCATTGTGTCACCCTATGTAATGTTTCTCATCTATCTTTTCTGTAACATATATGGTGTACATAATAAAGCGTATTCTATTCTATTCTATCCAACAATAAAAATTTTTTAGGGTTCCGAAAAAAAGGAACCCTTCTAGGATCACTCGGGTGTCTGTCTGTCTGTCCGTCTGTCACAGCCAGTTTTCTCCGGATCCACTGAACCGTTTCTGTTGAAATCATTAAATTTTTAATATTAAAAAAAAGATTTTTGAACAATGTCGTGTGACATATCAAATGGAAGGGCTTACTGTGAAGGTTTTAATTATATTTTTTTCATAATTTTAAAATAAATGGTTTTGAAGTTATTCAAGAAATTAGACGAAAAATGACCATCTCCCTTATCTCCGAAACTACTGAACCTCAAATTTTGAAAAAAATGGAGATAATAGATCTTTACCTAAAGATTACAGGAAAACCTATTAGAAGTCTGTAGTTTTAAAATAACATGTTATAAAAAATAAATTAGTTCGGAACGCTTTGCACGCGAGTCCGACTCGCACTTGGCCAGTTTTTTTTTTAATTCGAACCAGTAGCTCCAGAGATTAGCGCGGTCAACCAAGCAAACAAACAAACTCTTCATTCAGCTTTATAATAATTGTATTATAGATATGGATAGTATAGATTCCTGTTTTGGGTAAGATTATGACATTGTAACTTTTTTTTCCAGTTTTTAATTCGAACGTTAAATGATTTATTCAAGTATTTTTATTAATAATACCTGTCTGGTCTAATGACAGGTTCAATTCTTCGTATTAAGCTATGATGTTATCGTTAGACTTAGTTAAAATAATACAATCAACTGCCAAATAAAATAAAAACGAAGTAGGTAGAAATAAGTCGTCAAAATCGGCCCAGCCGTTCCGGAGATCGGATGGAGCAGACAGCCAGACAAACGGACAAACAGACTATACTTTCATATGCATTTATTAAAAAGCTGTTATTTTGATATTACAAAGAGAATCTTCAATTTATTTAGTTTTAAAGATAAATGAAATGGGCGCACAAAACGTTTTGGGAACACATTATTGTGCGTGCAGCTAAGGAGTGGAATTCCCTGCCGGAGTCTGTTTCCTGATAGCTACAACCTGGGAGTCTTTAAGTCAAGAGTGAATAGGTTACTTCTAGGCAAGCGTGCTCCATCTTCGACCACATCATCGCTTACCATCAGGTGAGATAGTGGTCAAACGCGTGCCTATAAATAGTAAAAAAAAAACTGGCTTTATCTGTCGTTTAATTGGCTCCTAGCCTTTACCGACTGGATGGCATCCAGCCAATGTGTCTAATATATTTAATGAATGGGCTAGCAGATGCTTAGGCCGTTTATAGAATAGACGACACGGTGGGCGCAGTGGTTGAGCGATCGGCTGCTGCGCTGCGTGTCGCGGGTTTGATTCCCGCACGGAACAAGTATTTGCATGGCCTACAGATAGGTGTTCCGGGTCTGGCTGTTTGTGTGTGTGAATTTGTTTGTGTAATAGAGTAACCGGATGATGAAAATATTTCACACTAGTGGACGTCACGCGGTTTCACCCGCGTAGTTCCCGTTCCCGTGGGAGTACGGGGATAATAAATAGTCTATGTTACTCCCTGATAATGTAGCTATGCAATGCTAAAAGAATTTTTCAAATCGGTTTAGTAGTTTCGGAACCTATTCAATTCAAACAAACAAACAAATCTTTCTTCTTTATAATATTAGTGTAGATATTTTCGTCACACTGTTAACCTATTCCATGAATGGCCTTCGGAATAAAAGAATTTTCAACATAATGATATCTTTTATTATTGACTAACTAGTTAAAAATAGTTATTACAAGAAGCGTCATTCCATTTGCACCTAACCTATCCGTGTCGGGGTGCCCTAAGTTCCCTGTCCATATGTTCCGCAACTTGGCTTGGCAAGTCATTGAACTTCGTTGAATCAAGTCATTTGCCTAGCTGTTCAATTAAATGCCTAGATGTCACTTAGGCCGCTGAAACGGTATCGTTCAATTAAATAGCTAGGGAACCAATAAACCAGGGTTGCGGAATTTGTTCGAAAGACTCACCGCGGCCCTGGAACGCAAAGGGCATTAGGAGGAACACGGATGGGTTTTAGTCAGTAAGAGTCTGACACTCCCTTCTGCTCCGCCCAGAGCGGGAGGAGTCGTTTGATGATTTCTCACCATTAAAAAAAATATTAAAAATTTAAAAAGACCCCCGACAAAGTAATACTTTAAAAAGTAAATAATCATTTCTATTGATCCTTTTAGTTTAATATACATACATAGATAGGTACAATTCTTTAGGCCAAGTGTCTTCGCCTCGGGAGACCGCTTATCTTTTGTATTTACTAAGTATAAGTATTATTAGCGGTTTCCTGACGCGATGATGTTTGGCCCAAAGAATCGTATTAAACTAAAAGGATCAATAGAAATTATTATTTATTTATTTTTTGTTGGGAGTTTTTTTAATTTTTATTAGATAATTTTTCCTCATTCCCTTCCAATATAGTGTACATTATTCTACTTGTCAAGCCCTTTCATTTGATACAAAGAACACTTCCGACTTATTCATCTTTCAAACAAAAAAAAAACACAATCAAAATTGGTTCATCCGTTCGGGAGCTACAATGTCACAGACAGACACACACACACAGACACGTCAAACTTATAACACCCCGTCGTTTTTGCGTCGGGGGTTAAAAAAAGGAAGCCAATAAATTGGCTGATTAATCTATTTGTTTGCGACGTCTATACTACTCTTCATATTATAAGCTGAAGATTTTGTTTGGCTGAACGCGCTAATCTCAGGAACTGCTGATTCGAACTGAAAAAATATTTTAGTGTAGGATAGCCCATTTATCGAGAAAGACGTATAGAACGCTACGACCAATAGGGACGGACCGTGGAACATTAAGGCTTATTTACATGCCAACGACCTTGTGCATATAAACTACTCCTCTACGCGCCACTCCACTATCGCTGCCCGCATTTAATTTATTATAAAAAAAGAATAACACATACGTAACACAACCAAATTATTTTCGTTTGTATTGCAAAGCAAAAGATATTTTTTTTTAGACTCATGTTAGAAAATGAAGAAGTAAAATGGTTTCATCTCAACGATTTGGAGGTGATTTGGTGATTTTTTTCCTTATTGTGTCATACCGATACATAAATTCTGGCTAAACGAAATTACGTATCATATCATGTAGATTACTACCTAAATTTTTTCAGTAAATGCCGACTAAAAGTTGGTTCATCTGCACGCTGTTTTTAAGCATTTCTCGAGAGAGCAGCCATAATGAAAAATGGGACGCTGACGAAATGGCGCGGGTCAGCTAGTAAACAGTAAACGGGCATGCGCTTCCAGCAATCCCGGGACATTTGCTGTAATTTATTGAACATTAAAATTTCTATCTCCGTTGAGGAAAACCCTGCCAGATAAATATAACGGTTATCATAACGGTTATTAGAAAGGAATTCACTGCATCTGTCCTCAATCTATGTCCTCTTTGCGTAGTTTCCAAGTAGGTGGCTTTTGGATCTCACGTAGCCAAGTAGATACGGGGAAAAACCATACATAAATAATACCCTGGTACAAATGAGAAAGTTTACATGCGATTTCTTTCCAAAACTACTTAAGGCACACGTATTATTATTCTTTACTAGCTTTTACCCACGATTTTATTATTTATTTATTTATTTAATACTTTACGCACATAGATGTACAGAGGCGGACTTAATACGCGCATATCCATTTTTTAATGTTCCCGTAAGAATTTTGGGACGACTTATACATATAAACCTTCCTCTTGAATCACTCTGTCTGTTGATGAAAACCGCATTAAAATCCGTTGTGCAGTTTAATAGATATAAGCGTGCAAACGGAAAAAGCGACTCTGTTTTATATTATGTAAAAATTGCACACAAAACACACTGACACAATTATATCTAGACTTATTATTACATGCACATCAAAGAACTCATCAGCCGTCCATTTACATCAATTAAATATTTTTTCATATGAAATATACTGATTGCACATTAAATTAACCAGAGGCAAATGATTTGGTTCAATATCGTTTAATGACTTCGAGTTTCGTGTCAAGTAACGGAACATAGCGCACAGGGAGCTTAGGGTACCCCGACACGGATATGTTGGGTTCGACGGATATGACGGGAGCTAGAGTGAGCGAGCGAACTTAGCTCACGTCATGCCATTCTTGTAGGTTCCTTTTAACCCCACAGACAGAGATGGGAGCGAGGTTTATAAAAAAGCTCCGCTTTTCAATTAATAGTGATGCGTCACAAACTCAAATTGTTGTCAAAATAATAACATTTTGAGGTAACTGTTGTGCTGTGCAATCAATTTTTTTTTATTTGAGCTGGTTTTGCTTTTGACTCTAGTCCAGGTCATTTTTTTTAGGATTGGACTATTTTAATAAAATAGGAAGCTTTTTTGATACCACCCAAATATACAACCTGTAACAGAATAAACGCAATACCTCTTAAGTGGTCATTGAACTCATCATTATGAACAACTTTCACTATGGGACCAACACTGAAATCGCGAAAAAAAAATCGACACCTACATTTCTGTGCGTAGGTAAATCTAGACAAAATGTACTGAACAGCTGATTTTTTTTTTGCGATTTCGGGCTTGGTCCCATAGTAAAAGTTGTTCATAATGATGAGTACAATGACCCCTTAAGAGGTATTGCGTTTATTCTGTTATATGTTGTATAAAGATCAGCTGTACTGAACAGCAGATTGCATTTTTGCGCGAGTTCGGTGTTGGTCCCGTAGTAAAAGTTGTTCATAACGATAAGTTCAATGACCCGTCTTCAGGTTTGCATTGTTACTGTTAAGTATAAATAAAGATACTTTGTATAATTATATTATGTTTATGAATAAATGTGTGTATAGCACTGATACATACACAATGTATGTGTGCTATACACACATTTGATTACTTGATTTAACCTGTGATTTTTTGTTGGCATACGGGTGTGCTATTCAGAATCAGAATCAAAATCAGATATTTATTTGCTCAAAATGTAGGTACAATATAAGATAACTTATACAAACACATAGATCAGCTCACAGCAACACATTTGAGGTCAACTGAAATGGACGCATAATGGCATCCCCTATGCCATACCAAATCACGCGGTTTGAACTTTTTTTAAAAAAAAACGCCGTGTTTAATATCCTATGGCCCCCGATCGACCAAAAAACATGGCGGCCGCCGATTATGTACACCGATTACTCCAAGTTTTCGGATTCCGATTTCTGTGATTCTTTTTTAGTTCGATGCAGTACACTTGCCAATTGGTCCCGAAAAGATTTGATTCAGTTTGGTTCAGTAGTTTTTATTTTATGAGCATTTTTGCTCATATCAATTTCTGCATTGACGAAGACGTAGTTCAAATATCACCACCAAAAGTGAAAAATAAAAATCTTTTTACAAAAAATATAACCGACTTCCAAAACAAAAGAATAAAATAACCTTAACTTCGGAAGTCGGTCTTAAAAAACAAAGAAACAAAACTAAAAACACGGACTTCCGAAATTAAGGTCATTTTATTGTTTGGAAGTCGGTTATATTTTTTTTTACTATAAATTATTCAATTGTTGTTGCGTCGTGATGGCTATTGCGACCGAGTGATCACAGGTTGTAGCAGTTTTTAGGGTTCCCTAGCCAAAGTGTATCCAACGGAACCCTATTACTAAGCCTCCGCTGTTTTTCCGACCGTCCGTCTGACACTCCCTTCAACTCTGCCAAGAGCGGGAGTAGTCATTTGATGATTAAACACGATTTCAGTGTTGGTCCCATAGTGAAGGTTTTTCATAATGATGAGTTCAAAGACCCCTTAAGAGTTATTGCGTTTATTCTGTTACAGGTTGTATAATATCACGCTACGACCAATAGGAGCGGATCATTCATGAAAAAACTGGCCAAGTGCGAGTCGGACTCGCGTGCAAAGGGTTCCGAACGAATTTTATTTTTTTAACATGTTATTTTAACATTACAGACTTCTAATAGGTTTTCCTGTAATCTTCAGGTAAAGATCTATTATCTCCATTTTTTTCAAAATTTTAGGCTCAGTAGTTTCGGAGATAAGGGCGGAATGGTCGTTTTTCGTCTAATTTCTTGAATAACTTCAAAACTATTTATTTTAAAATTGTGAAAAAAATGTAATTAAAACCCTCACAGTAAGCCCTTTCATTTGATACGTCACACTATATTGTTCAAAAACTTTATTTTTTTAGTTTGACCCCCAAAAGTGACCCCCGTATTAAAAAATTAATAATTTACGCAACACGTCCGACGTCCGTGTTTGGGTCACAGAAATCCATATGTGTCCCAAATTTCAACAGAATGGGTCCAGTGGATCCGGAGAAAACTGGCTGTGACAGACGGACAGACAGACACCCGAGTTCTATAAGGGTTCCGTTATTTGTTCGGAACCCTAAAAATATTTGAAAGAAAGAAAGAAAAAATGATTATTTGGGACTCGTAAATAAACAGACAGATGTACAATAAATTAAAACTAAAAGTAGTCTATTACTTAATCAATAATAAATTTAGTCTGTGCGAGGCTAAAAAGGTCCCTATCTCAGCATAGGCTGCGAAAATTATAATAAATAACACAGCGCTGGTTTTATGATAGGGCCTGTGATGCCACGGATGCAGTAACGTAACACATACTAAAAAAAATCTCATCTTAAATATAATAGATACAGATAAAATAAATAAATGATGAAAAAATTCAATACATAAAATACACACAGTACCCCATTTATCGAGTAAGGCTATATTTAATACTAGTGGACGTCACGCGGTTTCACCCACGTAGTTCCCGTTCCCGTGGGAGTATGGGGATAAAATATAGCCTATGTTACTCCCTGATAATGTAGCTATCCATTGCTGAAAGAATTTTTCAAATCGGTCCAGTAGTTTCGGAGCCTATTCATTTCAAACAAACAAACAAATCTTTCCTCTTTATAATATTAGTGTAGATTATATATAATAATAATATATATATATAATATTACTAGCTGACCCGCGCAACTTCGTCTGCGTCACAATTTTTGTTACTGCTCCGCTCCTATTAGTCTTAGCGTGATGATATATAGCCTATAGCCTTCCTCGATAAATAGGCTATCTAACACTGAAAGAATTCAAATCGGACCAGTAGTTCCTGAGATTAGCGCGTTCAAGCAAGCAAACAAACAAACTCTTCAGCTTTATATATTAGTATATATAGATTATAAGTGCAGATCACGCCACGTCCAATAGGAGCGGCGCATAATGAAAAATGTGACGCAGACGAAGTTGCGCGAAACAGCTAGTAATATTATATTAGTATAGATAGATGATCCAATACTTTTCAACCCGGAAAACTAAATACCGATTTGATTGCGAAGAAGCGGATATTACTGGCAAAATTATTGTAATTTATTTAAATCGTTTTTTTTTAAATTATTCGTTACTCATTTTAATGCTGCCTCCAATGAGTTTAAAATGTCATACTATGACAGTTCTCGGATCACAAAATCTATAGATTTACTAGCTGAATCGGCAAACGTTGTTTTGCCATACAAAAAAAATACTCTACCACCTATTGTCATACCTACCGAAAATACACACAAAATTTCATGAAAATCGGTCGAGCCGTTTCGGAGGAGTTCGGTATCAAACAACGTGACACGAGATTTTTATATATTAGATAAATAAAAATGAATCGCAGAAATGTATGTATGTACAGTCAACAAAACTATTCGGCATACAGGCAAAAATATTAATTTTTCCACAGCACTGCCAATGTTTATTTCTAATGTGTGCATTATAATTTTTTAAGTTATTGACATATTTACGAGTGTTTTGTACAATAATTGTCTAATCAGCACACTCACAACATTTTTTAAAAGTAGTTGCAAGTTAGCTGCCTGCATACCTAATAGCTTTGTTGACTGTACGTGCATAACTTCGTAACGACGTACCCAAATCAAATAATTCTTTTTTGTTGTGATCGTAATTGTCAGGGTGAGGTTAGTATGCAAAAAAAAACTGGCCAAGTGCGAGTCGGACTCGCGTGCAAAGGGTTCCGAACGAATTTTTTTTTTTAACTCGTTATTTTAACACTACAGACTTTTAATAGGTTTTCCTGTAATCTTTAGATAAATATCTATTATCTCCATTTTTTTTTTCAAAATTTTACTCTCAGTAGTTTCGGAGATAAGGGGGGAATGGTCACTTTTCGTCTAATTTCTTGAATAACTTCAAAACCATTTATTTTAAAATTATTAAAAAAATATAATTAAAACCCTCACAGTAAGCCCTTTCATTTGATATATCACACGATATTTTTTAAAAATCTTTTTTTTAACTTGTAACAGAATAAAACAATCAACAGTGACTAAGTGTAGACTTTCTTGAATTAACCCAAAGGTAAACAATACCTAGTTGCATAGGTTCTGCCTTTGCACCACTACTGTACGCTTAAATATAAAATCACTAGTTGACTCCCGCAACTTCGTCTGCTCGGCTCCTATTGGTCTTAGCGTGATGATATATAGCATATAGCCTTCCTCAATAAATGGGCTATCTAACACTGAAAGAATTTTTAAAATCAGACCAGTAGTTCCTGAGATTAGCGCGTTCAAGCAAACAAACAAACAAACAAACTCTTCAGCTTTATATATTAGTACAGATAGATATACTAGCTGACCGGCACAACTTCGTATGCCACACATTTTTCATTACTGCTCCGCTCCTATTGGTCTTAGCGTGATAATAATAGCCTATAGCCTTCCTTGATAAATGGGCTATCTAACACTGAAAGAATTTTTCAAATCGGACTAGTAGTTCCCGAGATTAGCGCGTTCAAGCAAACAAACAAACTCTTCAGCTTTATATATTAGTATAGGTATAAGATAGATAGTATCATAGTTATGTCACAAGAACTAGCGCGTATCCAATGACGTAAAAACAAAATAATAAGTAGGTAATAAAAACATACCATAGATTATATTTTAGAAAAAAGAAAAACCGGAACAAAACATCTAAAACACAGCACTTATTTCTTACGTGTTCACCACTGAATTAAATAAAATTAATATTTAATTAATAAATTAATAATACTAGCTGACCCGCGCAACTTCGTCTGCGTTACATTTTTTATTAATGATAGCCTTCCTCGATAAATGAATCACCTATACTAAAATAATTTTTCAATTCTATTCAGTAGTTCCTCTGATTGGCGTGTTCAACCAAACAAACTTTTATAATATTAGCATAATACAAGATATATTTCATCTATTAATTTAGTAGAAGATATCCAAAGAAGAAGTACCTAGATATCCAAAGACGTAAAAACAAAATAAAAAACGTACCATAGACACAAAGTTAGAAAAAATACACAGCGCCTATTTCTTATTTGTCCCACCACTAAATTAAATAAAATTTAAAATATTTTTGCAAAGTCACTCACCTTCGACGAGAATATATTTTTAAGAACAATAACTTAACTCAAAACACGTCGTTTTACTCACTGAGTTGACGCGGGACTACAAGTTTATTAAATGTCAAACCGGATTTGTGAACCAACATCGTATTATTAAATAAAGCGCTGCTTACATTGAGGAAATTAATTATACATAGTATCATCTTGGAGCAGGTTTTTCTACCTTTTTTTAGTGCGCTACGCGATTAGTTACACTTGAATAGGGTAGATAATTAAAAAAATCAAACGCTTTAGTCATGCACACACACATTTGTAAAACTTAAATAAAATAAAGAAATTAGAATGTAAAATTAAAATACAGTTACTTTTATTTTCAAAGCCAAAAAATATATTTATTTAGATATGAACTAGGTACAGCATTAAAGTACTAAATATATACACTTAAAATAAAATATCCTAACTAAGATAAGGCGTCAAAAAATTCGTCCGCATCGCTATCCACCGGAAGTGAGCCCAAAAAACTGGCGGCATTGCCACGTTGTATGGCAATGCTTATCCTCTGTCCGAGGTAAAAACCAGCCCTTGGGTCACGCGAAGTGTCAACTAAGCGTTTAGAAAGATCTTTAAATAAGGCATGAGCACTCGGACCCCACGGTCCAAGAGTTTCAACCCCAAACGGCTCAAAAAAAAAATTAAATTAGATTATAGAATAAGAAATATATCGATAGAAAGTTATCTTAATATTGTAAGTCTACTGCAGCGACATTCAAACCATTGTATCGTATTTTACTATGTGAATCCTCCTGCGGTTGAACACTGTTTCCCAAAATACAAGCTCAAGCTTAGTTTGGGACAGTAGCAGTACCTTTTGTGCAATACACTAATACGATGCATTTATGTTAGATTAATAAGATGAATGTATTAACTGGCGACAATAAAGAATTTATTATATTTTTTTTTTTTATATACATTTTTGTAACTCGGCAATGATCACCGGGTTTAAAGGGTAACACGGGCCAAAGCCAAGTGCTACCCCTGAGGGTACTAACCTAAGTCATAATAGTTTGTGCATCATTGTCGTTCTGCAAGAATTTCCGGACAATTCTGCAAGTGTTCAATATAGCAGCTTTTTGCAGGGTTTGGTAGGATGTCTATAAAAATAGCTGTTATTTGTTGCTTACTATCCAATCCTGTCATTACTTTCTTAAGAAAATAAAAAAAAGCTTCGCTGGTGGATCTTCCTTTACGAGAACCAAATTGTTCATTAGTAAATAAGTTATTGACTTCAAAGTAATTATATAAATTGTTCGAAAATTTTTGCGATCACTGGAATTAATGGAATCGGTCTGTAAAAACGCATATCGTCTCTATCTTCTCTTTTAAATATCGGATTTATAATAGCTGTTTTTAGTTTTTAAGGAAAAACTCCACGTTCTAGATATTTTTTGATAATGTTACTAAATACTGGAGTTGTGTAACTATAGTCCACGCCACGAGAATCAATAAATTTTGTAAACACACATTCAATTGTTTCAAATGTTTGTTCCATGTGTCAGACGCGTTCCAGTACCACAAAACATTACACGACAGCTCTTTATATCGATAAAATATAACCCTACTAAGTGAAAATGCTCGTTACTTCCGTATTACATGTATGTTACTTCGAGTTGATTGATTTTGGGATTATTTGTTGTCGCTATGTAGCTTAGTAGAAGTTCTTTGTTTACAAAATTTATAGCTTATCGTGACGGGAAATATAGATACTCGTTTAATTATTTTCGTACTTTTTTTTAGAGTTAATAATTTTAATGTATTTTTTTTTTTACTAAATAATTCAATTTACAATAACAAACTATATACACTTTAAATAGAAAATAAAACTCCTAACTAAGGTAAGGCGTCAAAAAATTCGTCCGCATCGCTGTCGACTGGAAGTGAGCCCAAAAGACTGGCGGCATTGCCACGTTGAATGGCAATGCTTATCCTCTGTCCGAGGTAAAAGTCAACCCTTGGGTCACGCGAAGTGTCAACTAAACGTTTAGCTAGGTCTTTTAATAAAACGTGAGCACTCGGACCCCACGGTCCAAGAGTTTCAACCCCAAACGGCTCAAAAATATAATTGCCAACGAGGCAACTATATTTCCGCTGTTTGAGGTTCTTAGCAGAAACAGCGGCAGAACCAGCACAGCACGACGAACTAGGAAGATGGGATGGCGCAAGAGTATCGACACAAGTAGCGTCTCACACTAAAGGCCTACCTATCTTCCAAGGAAATAAAGTACTTATGTTGTCATATCCTGTACTATTCGTGTTGTTTAGTCCTTTTATAATTTGATCTATTTCGTGTGGATTGGTTGGTTTCGATGGACCAAACTGATGGACTAAATACAATCATACTTTTTTTACTCAGGAATGATCCCTATTTTTCGAAAGAGTTTAGCAGCGAATTTGTAAGATGGCATTTCAGGGCGATAAGTGATAGTCTAAATTTAAACATTTTTCTGTCTACATGTACAAATATTCTACATAATATCTAAGACTAGCTGACCCGCGCAACTTCGTCTGCCTCTGATATATAGCCTTCCTCGATAAATGGGCTATCCAACACTGAAAGAATTTTTCAAATCGGACCAGTAGTTCCTGAGATTAGCGCGTTCAAGCAAACAAACAAACAAACAAACAAACTCTTCAGCTTTATATATTAGTAAACATTGATGTGCACAAACAGAACGTTAATAAAATAAAACAATCCCTTACATGTGGAATACGATTTATTTAAAACCTACATATTTATTTCCAGCCGGGCCAAGCAATGCTCTCGATCCAATCTAGGTAGCTAGAGACCCTGGTGTATACCGCGGGTCTGCCCACGTCGCCGCAGTTCTTGCCAAAGGAAGTCAAGCCAACGACGTAGTATAGACAGGGATTCCCTTTCGCAGCAACTTGGATGGGGGCACCGGAATCACCCTGGAATGAGAAAATGGATTAAATCTATAAATACGAGTCCGTTCGGCCGTTCTGTTTTTTTTTTTTTTTTTACTATTTATAGGCTCGCGTTTGACCACTATCTCACCTGATGGTAAGCGATGATGTGGTCGAAGATGGAGCACGCTTGCCTAGAAGTAACCTATTCACTCTTGACTTAAATACTCCCAGGTTATAGCTATCAGGAAACACAGACTCCGGCAGGGAATTCCACTCCTTAGCTGCACGCACTATGAATGTGTTCCCAAAACGTTTTGTGCGCGTGGGTGGGATGTCCACCATCTACCGGTGGCGCATCGCCGTTCGTCTTGTGGTCCGATGATGGAACGGGCTGGGCGGAATCAAATTATGCAATTCCGTCGCACATTCCCCAAAAAATGGAAAAATGCAAAAATGTCTATCTAACCGACTTGGTTCCGAACAAAAAACGGAACCCTTATAGGATCACTCGGGTGTCTGTCTGTCTGTCTGTCACAGCCAGTTTTCTCCGGATGTGGACCGATTCTGTTGAATTTTGGCACGGAGGCGTTACGTAAATCATTAAATTTTTAGTTTTGGGGTCAAACTAGAAAGTTAAAAAAAAAGGATTTTGAACAATAGCGTGTGAAATATCTAATGGAAGGGCTGTTACTGTGAGGATTTTAATTACATTTTTTAGACAGTTTTAAAATAAATGGTTCTGAAGTTATTCAAGAAATTAGACGAAAAATTACCATTCCCCCCTTATCTCCGAAAGTACTGAGCCAAAATTTTTGAAAAAAAAAATGGTGATAATAGATCTTTGCCTATAGATTACAGGAAAACATATAAGAAGTCTATATTGTGTTAAAATAACATTAAAAAAAAAAAAAATTAGTTGGGAACCCCTTGCACGTGAGTCCAACTCGCACTTGGCCAGTTTTTTTAAATTGTAAGATATTGATGCGCAGAATTGTCATCAAGCATTATATGTCGCCGAAATGCCCATCTCACTCAAACGGACCGTCTGTTCTTGATCCGCCTAAAGAGACGAATATGTTTGTGGCATTTCAACAAATTATATAACACTGTTCATTTATAGACGGATCCGAGAAATAGGACTGATCCGGGTTTTTATACGGGCATTTTGCCACTGCGAAGAGCCGCCTAAACGCCCGGATCAGGGGGGCTAACGAAATCCGTAGTTTCGGGCTTAGTTGCGGGCGGGCGTATTCTACTCCGTATCACCTACAGACTCACGATTAGTCCCGAATCCGAACTGAGAATGAATGACAACACGATTTCACAGTAACTGTCAAATTGTGTTATCATTAGTTCTCAGTGGTTAGGTGATACGGAGTAGAAAATGCCCGCCCGCAACTACGGATTTCGTTAGAGAGTAGCCCCCCTGGTGTAGTGTGAACGAATCTACCGATTGTCGGTCGCCGTCTTCCGTTTAAACAAACGTTCCGTCTGAGTGGGAATGGGCCCTAACTTTCACACTTCTCGAGTTATAAAAAAAAACAAGTCAAAATTTCCTTTTGATATTTCATAGCTGTCATTCTCGTTATCTCAGTATGTTATTGAGGTAGGCGGTTAATTTCGAGCGCGTGTAAAGAGTAGGTACCTAATGCCTGGAACGAACTCGCGAAAAGCTTTAGCCCGTTTAAATAATTTTATCATCATTCAACTTCGGACCTGTTCGGACATAGTAAAACATATTATGTCAGAATTCTACGCTACGGACGTTCTCACTAAAGTTCTGATTTGAACTACACGGCAAGTCAGAACTCTAGAGGGAAAGTGCGCTGCGTAGACCGTGACATTTAGCGTTTCAATAATATTTTTTCCTTTTTTTTCTCTTTTTTTTTCTATTTTTTTCTCTTTTTTTCCTTTTTTATCTCTTTTTTTTTCCTTTTTTTTCTCTTTTTTTCTCTTTTTGTAATAATTTTGAAATAATTAATATTTTTTAATTTAATATTATTTAATTTAACGTTATTTAATGTCTATTTGTTTCTGTAATGCCTAACTACTATTTATTTTCTATTATTTAATTTAGTTTGATTGTATGATCTTTTATTTGACGTGATGCTTTGACTGTGTGTATTAATTTAATGTACTTTGTTTGTGTGTGTACTGTATTATTCTGTTTTGTCCAATATCTCTGACATTTTTTACTTAATTTAATTCAATCTATTTTCAATCAGACGTTGTAAATACTATTTAATTTTGATCATATTTTACGTTGCACTCTTATACTGGGCGTTCATCTGGGTCCGAGAGGATCCACTTGTTGCTATTTCCGTTGAGTCTCAGGTGGGTCCTTTTGGATCCACCTGACCCAAGTGATTTAAAACTTGATTTTATCTTTTTTACGGTTTATTTTCGTTTCTGAACGATTGAACTCTATGGTATATAATATTTATAATCTGTGTACACTGTCAGAAAGAAAAAATTTGCTTGACAACATTACGAAATACGAATGTGAATTCGACCCAAACACTGTTCTACTTGTGCACTTGAATTTTCGATTTTTTTCGTGTTTTTCTGTAGAAAGTAAGCCAAATATTGATAGAAATTCATAATTTACTTTGTTCTTGTTCATTTTCAACTAATATTCAACGTCAAAAGTCTAAATTACCGAGTGAAAATTACGAAACAAATACTAGTTACCCGATTTCTTCCCGTATGTAAGTAATTTGATATTTTAGAATAATAGAACGAACGAAGTAACGATTTACAGTTAAAATGAGTTGATGAATATATGGCTTTAATCTAGAAACATTTCTTATTGGAATCTTATTGGGATAATTCTGATGTTTGTTTACAAAAATATACATTACGCAATTCAAAATGACGTCACCGCGCACTATGAAGTTTGAGCTTTAATATTGCGAAAATTGATTACATATCTCGTAAAAAAACATTATCACTAGATTACTTGCCTTCTTATGACTTAAATTCCAAAATTTCGCGTAAATTGATCCAACAATTGTGTCAGAAATCAACATAATACAACAACAAAAGTGCTGTCAGCAAGTTCTCTCGTATCAATACAAAATGTTTATATTTCGAGTTGTAATAAGACTAATGTTTACATTGTACGTCATAGTGTCGTCATTTAGGAACCCATAACAGTTTCAAGTGTGTGAATAGCTGCTTTGTGAGTGGAGAGATAAGGTTTTTTGTGAGGCGGGTCATATAACGCTTGCGATAAGCGGACGCCCGGAGCGCCGACGGAGACCGACGGAGTTTGTAAACATTGCCCGCGAACGTAGAAAGGTTAACCTTTTCAAATCTTTAAACCAAACAAAGTTTTAAGTTAACCAAACACCTTTTCCTGTGTTGTGGTTGTCTGTAAGTGTTGCAGCACTAGAATATTTTCTTTTTTGTAATGATTATTAGCTTTATGTACGGTGTATGCAATGTTGACGATCCTAATAAATAAATAATCATTTGACTTTGTTTGCTTTGTACGTTATATCACTTCTGTGCGGCCTCCGACAGTTACACGCTCCCGTTTGGGTGACGTGCCGGGCGTGGATAGTGCCACCTAGAAGCGCAAATTCGAAACTTCTGCGCTATAGTTCCTGCACGTTCTCTATTGAGTTCAATAAACCATGTAGGATGGTGTGTTACCTGGCACGTGTCCTTCCCGCCTTTCAGCTCACCGGCACATAACTGCGAGTCAACCATCCCGTGGCGCCAGTTCCGACTGATCAAGGACCGCAATGTCACGTTACAATCCGTAGCATCCAGCAGGGACAGTGAAACTTTCTGTAGATCCTTTGCAGTTTCCGGGGAACCTGTTGAAGAGATGTTTTGTTAAACACGTGCCAAGAGGTGCTGGTGATCCAGCAATGATAGGCTCGTCGAGTCGAAGCTCCTAAGTCTTGAGCATCGACGCCGAGTTGCTGGCCTGTCGGTTGCACTTTGGGGAGAGGGCGACGGAATTGCATAGTATAATTCCGCCAAGCCCGTTCCATCATCGGACCACAAGACGTACGGCGATGCGCCACGGATACATGGTGGGTATCCCATCCACACGCACAAAACGTTTTGAGTGTAATCACGCACGCACTCCTGTAGGAACACACCCTAAGGGCAGGCCGTACATTAGGCGGCTCTTCGCAGTGCCAAAACGTACGGCTAAAAACCCGGATCCGTTCTTTTCTCGGATCCGTTTAAATGTGAAAGTGTCATTTAATTATACTGCCACTGGCATATTAGACGGACCAGGAAAGCAGACGGTCTGTCTGAGTGGGAAAGGGCACTAAGAAATTCTTGAACTTATCTGCATCGGCCTTTATTTGCTGGGTGTCAACATATTAAGGGCGCTATAACAAAATCGAGCGCTTGGCCCGGACTAAAGCTACAGACCGCGTTTCTCGAGTTTTATAGGGATTGTAGCGCTGTATACAACAATAGTTTAAAAATATTATTTTACATTTAGACTAGACATTTTTTTTTCAACCAAGGTAACATAATAACCTTAGTTAGTAGTTACTTTTTTGTTTTAATTTGGATTATATTTTCATACAAAAACACATAATTTCGGACGAAAAATTATCAGAAACTCTCTGTTATACGGAACTATTTTTTGGTGTATTACTGTATGAAACATAATAAATTGAATAATGCACTCCAAAGTAGAAGATACAGGTGTACCATAAACATTTTTATTAATGACTAAATTATTATATCTTCGATGTGATAAAGCATCAAAAGATACCTAATGTCAAATTTTATGAAACATCCTTTGCAGAGACAAGGTTTTTACTAATTTACGTAAATAAATTGAAATATTTATTTAAAGCACTCCCAAGAAAAAGAATCAAACTTTCTTGGCCATATTTTTTTTTTAAATTTGTGTCTATATTTAAGCCATAATCACGCATCAAATCTCGAGTCAAATGCTTAAATCCAAGAAAAAATGTCATAGCCCTCTTAAACGCACCGGGTGTCACTATGCTAGCAGTGCTAGCTACGCTTTGGAGCTTTAATTCGACCAGTGCAGCATTTTTCATCATCTGCCTAGCCAACTATATTGGGGTTAGAATAGAACAATAGAATAGGAATAGGAAAGAATAGGATAGAATAGGATAGAATAGGATAGAATAGGATAGAATAGGATAGAATAGGATAGAATAGGATAGAATAGGATAGAATAGGATAGAATAGGATAGAATAGGATAGAATAGGATAGAATAGGATAGAATAGGATAGAATAGGATAGAATAGGATAGAATAGGATAGAATAGGATAGAATAGGATAGAATAGGATAGAATAGGATAGAATAGGATAGAATAGGATAGAATAGGATAGAATAGGATAGAATAGGATAGAATAGGATAGAATAGGATTTGGATACGGTTGGCCCAAATTTGTCGGACGCCCAGTTTGGTTTCCGGGGTGGGCGTTCGACCGTGGACGCCATTATGCGTCTCAAGACTCAAGCCAAAGATGCGGTCAGACAACGGGAAGTAATGTTGGCGGTGTCATTAGACATCGCCAATGCGTTTAATACTTTGCCATTCGGCTGCATCGCAGAGGCGCTCCGTTTTCATGGGGTGCCCGTGTACTTAAGGCAGCTGGTGGCAGACTATTTGAGGGGGCGATGTATAAGTTACCAGGGACGCAATGGCGAAATCGTGCGGAGGCCTATCACGTGTGGTGTCCCACAGGGGTCAGTCCTAGGACCACTACAGTGGGACGTGGGTTATGACTGGGTCCTTCGCGTTGCTCTCTCACCCGGGCTGGGCGTCATTTGTTATGCTGACGACACTCTCATCACAGCCCGGGGAGGAAATTTTGAGGAAGCGGCGCGCTTGGCTACTGAAGGAGCGTCTCTGGTCATCAGTCGCATCGAAGCGCTAGGTCTTAGGGTGGCGCTCGAGAAGACTGAGTCCCTGGTGTTCTATGGGCCGCGACGTCGACCACCGGCGGGTGCTCACATTACTATAGGTAGTGAGCAAATCATGGTGCGCGCGCACATGAAATACCTGGGCCTCATCCTAGATCGCAGGTGGAACTTCGGCGAGCACTTCTGCCGACTTGCCCCAAAGCTAATCGGCACAGCTTCCGCCCTAAGTCGGCTATTGCCGAATCTAGGTGGAGCGAGTGTGAGCTGTCGACGGCTTTACACGGGGGTGGTTCGTTCGATGGCACTGTATGGCGCCCCAGTGTGGGCGGACTCACTGACTGCCCAGAACAAGGCTCATCTGCGGCGACCGCAAAGAGTCATGGCAATCAGGGTAATACGCGGATACCGCACAATCTCAGCTGAAGCGGCGTTTGCATTGGCAGGAACACCCCCCTGGGATCTGGAGGCGCGAGTGCTTGCCGAAGTTTACCAACAAAGTGTGGAAGTTCGGGCGGAGAGCGGCAATGGTCCGCTGCCTGAAGTGATGATGAGGTGGCGGAGAGAGGCGCAGGCTGCTATCGTGAGGCAATGGGCGGAGAGGCTGGAGACGCCTAGTGCTGGACACTGGACTGTTGGGGCTATCCAGCCAATTCTAGAGGAGTGGGTACGGAGGCGACACGGGACGTTGTCCTTCCGTTTAGTGCAGGTTTTGTCGGCGCTTGGCTGTTTTGGCAAATACTTGCATACAGTGGCAAGACGGGAGGCGACTCCCATGTGTCATCAGTGCGGCTGTAGCCAGGACACGGCTGTTCACACTCTCGTGGAGTGCCCAGCCTGGGAAGCGCAGCGCCGTGTTCTGGTGGCAGAAATTGGGGAAGATTTGTCACTGCCGGTCGTTGTCAGGGGTATGGTCGGCAGTGAAACGGTATGGGAGGCGGTTGCGTCTTTTTGCGAGGACGTGATCTCGCAGAAGGAAGCGGCGGAGCGGGCCAGGGAGGAAGACTCTCTCGCTGACCCGATTCGTCGAAGAAGGACAGGACGGTGCAGGCGGCGGAATGCCGACTTGATGCCGCCATAAGAGGGGCCTGCAGACGATAGATCGGGGACTCTATCGTCCACGCTGTAAGGTCCCTGGAGTCGTGGTGATGTCCCAGTGTATCCGGACATCGCTGAAGGAAGAGGAAGCCCGGAGGCGGGCATAGAAGAGGGAGCCCAGAAGTGGGCTACGCTAGATGGGTCGCGAATGTCATGCATAGCAGTTCTCGCCACCCATCCATCAAGGCGAAAGTAGGTGCACAGGCGAAGTTTTTAGTGGGTGCAAGTCCCACATAACCACGTCGTCTCCCCGGATGACGTGGTATGCGATAGGCATTTTCTTCGCCAAAAAAAAAAAAGGTTTTTCCTTGCACCACACAAAAAAAAAAAAAGGATAGAATAGGATAGAATAGGATAGAATAGGATAGAATAGGATAGAATAGGATAGAATAGGATAGAATAGGATAGAATAGGATAGAATAGGATAGAATAGGATAGAATAGGATAGAATAGGATAGAATAGGATAGAATAGGATAGAATAGGATAGAATAGGATAGAATAGGATAGAATAGGATAGAATAGAATAACGTTTATTATCTCCAGTATTACAGCTAGCAGTATTGGTACACACACCGGAAGCAAAAGGTTCAAGCGTCAGCATTATGCTTATATGGTTGGCTTCCAGTCAAACCAGATTCAGCTAAATACTAGTGTTTTACGTGGAGCGGCAGCCTACCATACCTCCACAACCCATTAACTGGGTAACATGGTACTTCTTGGCAAGACAGCAGTCAGATTTACTGGCTACTGACAATCCGTAACGACTGCCAAAGATCTACAAATGACAGCTGGGACCAATGGCTTAACGTGCTTTCCGAGGCACGGAGGAAACTCGGTATGTTAAGATGGTCACCCATCCACAGATCAACCTTGGCAAGCGTTGCTTAACCTTGAAGATCGACCCGTGCGGCTGTTACTATCTAGCCACGAGCTCTCCTTTTTTTTTTTTTTGTGATGGGTTTGCTTTTCTAGGTCAGAGATGACAGAGACAAAGTCTACGATGGAGCGAGTTTACCCAGAAGGAGCCTGTTCACTCTAACTTTGAAGAGATTAGGGTTGTAAGCGTTTGGAAACACAGACGCAGGAAGAGAGTTCCACTCCTTTGCTGTGCGCATTATAAAAGACGTTTGGAAACGCTTAGTGCGAATTGGTGGAATAGTAACAAGGTAGGGATGGTAAGATGCAGTGCGTCTGGATGTCCGATAGTAGAAGGGGGCCAGTGGAATGAGGTCGTGGAGTTCTTGGGCACACTCACCGAAGTACAATCTGCATCAATTCTTGACTGTAACGTGTACTTACGATGATTAAGTTTTCCCCAGCCAGTAGCGACGACGTTCTGATGTTGGGCCAGGTCAGGCTCAGTCCATAGACAAGCGGCTCGGATGGCAGAGCGGAACTTGACAGTTGTTACCAACTCGATCAGGGCTATGTCGTCGTAGACCTTTGGAGCCCGGTAGTTTGGGTGCTTGATGAAACGACGGATGAGTACCTGAAATAAGGAATAGTAAAACATAACATGAAAAACACTTTTTGCAAAAAAATATGACTTCCAAAACAAACAATACAGAGTGTAAAATAACCTTAATTTCGAAAGTCGGTCTTAAAAACAAAGAAACAAAACCAAAAACACTGACTTCCGAATTTTTTTTTTTTACACTTTGTAGTTGTTTTGTCAAAGTCGCCAAATCAAAGTAAACAACATAGTCAATACGTCAAAGTCAGCAATCTAAAGGCAAAACGTCAAATAGAAAATGTCAAAGAGTCAAGGTCAAATATCCAAAGTCAAAACGTCAAAGTCAAAAACCCTTACCTATTCAAACCATCTCGTCAAAGTTAGAGTGAACAGGCTCCTTCTGGGTAAGCTCGCTCCATCGTAGACTTTGTCTCTGTCATCTCTGACCTAGACTAGAGTCAAGAGCAAACCCATCACAAATAAAAAAACCAAAGTCAAAGCCAAAAGACAAAAAAAAAGTCAAGGTCTCAACGTGAAAAGTCAAAAACAAAAAAAAAGTCAAAGACAAACATAAAAAGCCAAAAGTTAGGATCAAAGTGAAAATTCCAGGTCAAAATGTTTAAATCAAACAGTCTAAGTGAAAAAGTCTAACAGTCAAACAGTCAAATCATCTTTTTTAACCGACTTCCAAAAAAGGAGGAGGTTTTCAATTCAGTGGGTATTTTTTTTATGTTACATGTACACCGATTACTCTGAGTTTTCAGATCCGATTTATGTGATTATTTTTTAGTTCGATGGTATACTTGCCATTTGGTCTCGTAAAAATTTGATTCAGTTTGGTTCAGTAGTTTGTATTTTATGAGCATTTTTGCCAATTTCAATTTCTGCGTAGACGTAGACGTCGTCCAAGTATCACCACTTAAAAGTGAATGAAAAATAAAAAAAAACTTTTTGCAAAAAAGTGTAACCGACTTCCAAACAAAACACTACAAAGAATAAAATAACCTTAATTTCGGAAGTCAGTGTTAAAAAACAATGAAACAAAACCAAAAACACCGACTTCCGAAATTAAGGTTAATTTATTCTTTGTAAGTCGGTTATATTTTTTTGTAAAAAGTTTTTTATAAATATACAGACAGTTATTGAAAACTTACATCAACACGATCAACTCCAGCATTGACATTGTTATCAACATTGTGGTCCCCAAGCCTCACTATGACAGGCTCTGGTTTCTGTGCGTATCTGTCGTAACTGCAGTGAGCTGCTGTCACCACGTAGCGGGAATTGATCAGGCTGCCACCGCAACTGAACTTGTATTCACCGTCCTTGTCCGTTGCCCAGCCAATGGCTGCCTGCATTAAGACAATGATAGGGTGTTATCATTGATATATAAAAAAACCCAAGATACACACTCAGCATCTCAAAAACGTCCGCAAAAAACAAGCGCACAATGTATAATTGTACGCTAGTTTCAAACAGTCTCGCATCGCTCGCCATACTGCACTGCTTTGTAAAAACAACTTTAAGCCATCCGTGTAAGGTTGAATTTGCAAAAAAAAAAATGCGCATCACTCGCCATACTGCACTGCTTTGTAAAAACAACTTTAAGCGATCCGTGTAAGGTGGAATTTGCAAAAAAATAGTTTATAGTATAGCTACACACAACTCACACACGACACTTGATACATGTCAGTTTTTGACGACAGTTTCGAGTGTTGCATTTGTTCGAGACTATGCATCTTGGGTTTTTTATATATCAATGGGTGTTATAGTAGCCGGCACGAGTCTTGAGCACAGATGAATGCAGCAGGTTAATCTCTCCAATGTACGGTAGGCGAGGGAAGCTTGCAAGTGCAATAGTTGTTGAGCATTGACTGACGAACCAATACCGTGAAGCGTCAGAGCTGTCGTCGTCAAAACCGACCAATAGAAAGTGTGCTCACGACTCGTGCCGGGTATTATACATGTCATCCGAAAGAGTTTTAGGAAATACTATCAAAGTGCGTACGGGTCATGCATCATTACTTTGGGGGATTTAATGCATGCCATCCTACGGTGCAATTAACGTAGCCACCTACTGGACCCAAACAATCTAAGGAGTGCCATCAGAAGGAGACAGATTAGAAGCGAAAATTGCTGCTAGAAGTTACCCGGGTTCTTAGACGGCCGTTTTGTCACTGCGAAGAGCCGTAGCTCTTGCAAAACGGTCGTCTAAGAAACGCTCGGATCGGATGTAGTGTGAACGAATCCGACTTGAGCTTGAACACGCACGTCCGGCCGCTGTCTTCCGTTTAAACAGACGGTCCCACTAAGTGCGAACGCGCACGTCTGGCTGCCGTTGTTCGTCTGAACAGACGGTCCGTCTGAGTGGGAACGCGGACGTCTGGCCGCCGTCTTTTGTCTGAACAGATGGTCCGACCAAGTGTGAACGCGCACGTCTGGCCACCGTCTTTCGTCTGAACAGATGGTCCGACCAAGTGTGAACGCGCACGTCTGGCCGCCGTATTTCGTCTGAACAGATGGTCCGACTAAGTGTGAACACGCACGTCGCCGCCGTCTTCCGTTTAAACCGACTGCCCGTCATAGTAGGAACGGGCACCAAGGGTAGGTGCACTGAATAAGTGTTTCTTATGCTTTTAGAACTTCTAAATTAAAACATCACTACACGAATAAGTTTATTTTTACACACATTTTTACGCACATATCATGTTTTTCCCGTTCACATAAGAATTTCGTGAAATCCTCTCAGTGCTCCCCTACGGAGTGTAGGGAAGCTACATCCCAAATTTCAGCTTTCTACGACCAGTAGTTTCGGCTTTGCGTTGTCTGTCAGTCACTCAGTCACTGAATCAGTCAGTAACGAGTACGAATATTAATTTCATTAACAAAATGGACTACATTGTTGTCCGAATAAAAATAGAAAATAAAAATTCGTCCGCGTCGCTGTCGACTGGAAGTGAGCCCAAAAGACTGGCGGCATTGACACGTATGGCAATGCTTATCCTCGGACCGAGGTAAAAGCCATTTTTTATTGGGACAAGTCCGCCTCACATTCCCAACCACTCCTGAAAGCCAGAATCAACTGTGGCGACCACCAGAAAAACGCCGAGCCAATGAAGCCCGACGAGCCCCGGAGAAACAATTCAACATCTTGGATCCCGCAAAGAAATTAATTAGAAAAGCACAGCGGAGGAATACGAAGAAATTATCATTTCCACTTCCCTCGTTATCAAGCAGGAGACAGAATAGAGCTAGGACAATAGGCACCAAGGGACATATACAACTGGGTTAAGCTCAGTCCAAAACTCTTGGACCAGAGCGCTCACGTGTTAGTTAAAGAACTAGGTAAACGCTTCGACACGAATCGCGTCATCGATTGACCGCCTGGTGGTACAGGGACGAGTTGAGGGTGTACGGGCCAGAGGCAGGTCACCCATGAGGTGGACGGACCAGATAAAATCGGCACTAGGTGGACCGCACCAAGAATGTTCCAGAAAGGCAGCAATGCGCGACGAGTGGCGAAGGATTGTGAAGCGAGCCACTACCCCTGGAGTTATGACCACGACCACTCTGTCAAGAGTGTAACGCAAGAGAAGAGAAGAAGAGGTAAACGTTTAGTTAACACTTCGCGTGACCCAAGGGTTGGCCGAATTATATAAGAGTCAAGAGCAAACCCATCTCAAATAAAAAACAGACAAATTATAAATGTTGATAAACTCACCATGTGAGGAAACTCCCCTGCCTTAGCGTTTTCCCCGCCGGCCACCGTTTCAAGTCCTGTGTATTCACAGTTTAAAGACGCGGAACTCGATTCCAGGCCTGGTGGACGAAGGTGTACACTGGCATTGTATAGTGAACAAACTGGAAAGATAAGTGCTCATCAAATCATTTTAGCCGAAATAAATAAATAATCTACTTATTTATATTTACATATTTTTTTTCTATTTTTTTTATTTATCCATTATTTTTTTACTTTTTTTTTATTTATTTATTCGTTTTTTATTTGGGTTTGTGTTTTATCAGTGTGGACCTTTTGTTGTCTCATAAATAAATAAATAATCTATTTATTTATAAGACAGCAAAAGGTCCACACTTATAAAACACACACATAATATACTTAAAAGATGTTAGTAACAATATATTCTCTAAACCTACGTTGTTACTTATATACTAGGATGTTAGTAACAATGTGGCTTATGATTAATGTTAGTAATATATTCTACGACAGACAGTGTTTTTTTGATGAGATGCCACATTATGGTGCTCTCACCAAGCTTGTCAGCTATCGCTATCAAGAGGCTGTTGCCAGTGTTGCCATTGCCACGCAATCTGGCGACCAAAGACGCACTTTTCTTCCGCACGATAGCTGAGAACCTGTCGACTCGAGCTTTGCGAACATCTCTGACGCACTGCCGTAACGCGGCAGCCGCATCAGCGTCCTGAAGGCGTTATTATATTGAACGCGCAGCACACTGACGGCATGTTTGGTACAGTTGACCCATAGGGCCCGCCCGAACACAATATGCGAAAACAAAAAACTATTTACAAAAAAAAATACAACTGACTTCCAAATAAAAGTATAAAATAACTTTAATTTAGGAAGTCGGTTTTAAAATACGAAGAAACAACCAAAAACACCGACTTCTGAAATTAAATTTATTTTTTACTTAGTGTTTTTTTTTGAAAGTCGGTTGTTTTTGTAAAAAGATTTTTTTATTTTTCACTTTTTAGTGGTACTTCACTAGCTTATCGGTCCACCTTGGGAGAGACCGCATCAAAGCGTGTGTTCCGTTCTGGCCCGGCCACGATGCCAAACAAGGTCATGGTTACGGCGACAGAAGACTGTACGGATCAGTAGCGTAGCGAGGGGGGGGGGGGCGGGGGGTGCGGCGCGCACCGGGTGACACCCGCTTGGGGGTGACACCCGACCGCTCGTTGACTGGTTTTTTGTCACTATCGGGTGGCACCCCTAAACGTTTGACGCAATGGAACCTGTCGGGAGAAGGATGCAAAAATTTTTGAGCTCGCTTCGCTCGCTCTTGCATTTTGCACTCTCTGCATCAATAAAAAACTTAAATTTCAATATGAATGTTCAAAATACAGTAAAATCCTTCCGAGATGGGGTGCAAAAATTTATTTTGTCCTTCAGTATTCTGCATTTAGGGGTGACACTCGTTCGTTGGCTTTTAGTCACGGTCGGGTGTTACCCCTTAACGAGCGACGACGACGACATAACGAAACCCGTCCGTGATGGGGTGTAAAAATTTCGAGCTCGCTTCGCTCGCTCTTACTTTCTACCCTCTCTTTTTTCTCAAGCGTTTCTGTATGTCTCAATAAAATCACTATGTTTGTGTATGAAATGATCAAAAGAAAACAAAACCTTTCCGAGTTCGGGTGCATGAATTTTCGAGCTCGCTTCGCTCGCTCATGTGTTCTGCCCTCTCTCAGTTAATGAGCTTTCTTGCATCACTCCATAAAGTTATTTCTATTTAAGTGTGAATGATCAAAAGAATATAAAACCTATCCGAGGTGGGATGCGAAAATTTTCGAGCTCGCTTCGCTCGCTCTTGTGTTCTCAGCAATGTTGGGTTTAGATAATGATGAAAACAAAATCAAAATAATCTAGTTTTCGAGATTTTGTTTGTAAGTATAATGAACATTCCTGAAAATAAAAACCTGCAGCGCAAATGGCACACCTTCCCCCCTCCCTTCTAAAAATGGCTTGTGATTGCCGTCACAAGAACGAGAGGCCAAAGGTGCAACTCATAATTATTTGCGGGGGGGTTCATTTGTGGGGTGACACCACATTATCCGCCCCGGGTGTCACCCATGCTAGCTACGCTACTGGTACGGATAATGTACCTTTTGGTACTAGAAAGAGAAATAATAGTACCACATTATTTCATGACTATCCGTCCCAGCACAGTCACGCTTAGATCGGCTGAAATCCATAACTATATTGGATGGTTCGTATCTATCTATACTTACTAATATATGTATAAAGCTGAAGAGTTTCTTTGTTTGTTTGCTTGAACGCGCTAATTTCAGGAACTACTGGTCCGATTTGAAAAATTCTTTCAGTGTTAGATAGCCCATTTATCGAGGAAGGCTATAGGCTATATATCATTACGCTAAGACCAATAGGAGCGGAGCAGTAATGAAAATTCTGACGCAGACGAAGTTGCGCGGGTCAGCTAGTACTAATATATAAGCTGAAGAGTTTCTTTGTTTGTTTGCTAGAACGCGCTAATTTCAGGAACTACTGGTCCGATTTGAAAAATTCTTTTAGTGTTAGATAGCCCATTTATCGAGGAAGGCTATAGGCTATATATCATCACGCTAAGACCAAAAGGAGCGGAGCACTAATGAAGAATGTTTCAAAATCGGGGTTTTCCTTTTGAGAGCTTCCGCTGCGTAAACGGTTAAGGATTCGCAAAAATCATATATGACAGAATTGTTCCCAATTTATAAATTCTAAAAAAAGTCTGCGACAGCAAATGTCTATCTTTTAAGGTTGGTTCTCTACAACCTTTTTTATGCTAACCAAATTTGTTCCAAAATAATGCATTATTTGCAAATGTGTTTTTATAAACATGATATTAATCCTTATCCAAATAAATACATTATTCATCACAAGTATTTAATTTAAAACAAAATTGCCCTTTACATCATTCGATTTCAATGAATATCTTAGGAGATATCGCAGTTTTAAATAACATCGCAGCAAAATAATGACCAAGTACTGCGCGTGTATTTATGATGTGCAACCCGCATATAAAATTCTTCCGTTACTGGTGAATGAGCTGGGGGAGTGACTGACAGACAGCGCACAGCCGACGCTACTGGTCGTGGAAAGCTAAAATTTGGCATGTAGGTTCGTTGGAGAGTGTTGAGGAGGATTTGCCGAAATTCTTACGGGAACGGGAAATAACGGGACATGCACGTACGATGTCGCGAGCTAAAGCTAGTCTGAAATAAATGTATGTGTTATGTACTAAAAAACAGACCAACTTATATTTTAAAGAAAACCTTTAAATCTGTTTATTAGTCACTTAGACTTTTCACGTAGGATACGCCTGACAATATTTCAATAGCAACTTGACAACTTACAATAAGTATTCAAGAGTGGTAGGCGCTAATACGCAAAAGGAGGATACAGTCTTCTGTTCTAACCATGACCTTATTTGGCATCGTGGCCGGGCCAGAACGGAGCACAAACCAAAGCTGCGTCTTAGTGCCCGATCTGGACTTCATCACTCAGATGGACCGTCTGTTTTCCCGGTCCGTATAAAAACGGATATGCCAGTGGCAGTACAATTTATATGACACTGTTCATATTTAGACGGATCCGAGAAAAAGAACGGGTCCGGGTTTTTAGACGGACGTTTTGTCACTGCGAAGAGCTGTCTAAGCGCCCGGATCAGACGTAGTTTTAACGAATATGCAGATGAGACGTTACCGATGTACCTCCCTCCTACCCTGCGGTCCCCGCGGATTTCACCGTCTTAAAAAAATACTATTATCTGAAGTTTTGAAGTTGTTCAAGAAAGGCAAAGAACTATAATCTGAAGTTTTTAAGTTATTCAAGAAATTAGATGGAAAATGACCACATCCTTTCTTATTTCCGAAACTATAGTCAAAAAAGTACAGATAAATAGTTCTTTGCCTATAAATTACTAAAAAACCTATAAGAATAAAGTTTTGAAAGTAACATGTTTCAAAAATGAGATATGTTCGGAACCCTTGAGATGCGAGTCCGTCTCGCACTTGGCCAGTTTTTGTATTATTTTCATCAAATATGTCACTAACTAACGACGATATAGGTAAGTAAATTGGTCGGTAACTTCATTTAATCGGGAAGATGCAAAAACAGAATTTATGAGAATGTTGTTGATAATATGATAAAAAGTATAAAATAAAGGCTATTGCAATTTTTAGTTTAGTTAACAACGATTTTTAACAAAAATGATGAATTAAAGTAACGTGAAACGGAACGCATTTAAAAACAGCAATCAGCGTTTATTGCAGCACTGCTGTTATGACAACGAAAAACTTTTACCAGGTCCACCATTATCAGGTCTGATCCAAACCTTCATTCTTTTGTACCCGATACACACGAATAGCAAGTTTTTACCAGATGCGTGCCTACAATTTTCGAGAGTTGCCCTCGATTTCTCAGGGTTTCCATCATCAGATCCTGACGTGGTGGTAGTGGGACTATCTCGGAAGCATACCCTTTCATGTAACAAAAAGAATAATCGAAATCGGTTCATAAACGACGAACTTATCCGCGAACACACATAAAAATATATATACGCGGTCGAATTGAGAACCTCCTTCTTTTTTAGAAGTCGGTTAAAAAGGAAAGGTATACCAGAAGTATCAAATTTTTAAGGTTCCGAACATCCGTAAAAAACGAAATACTTATAGGATCACTCGGGTGTCTGTCTGTCTGTTTGTCTGTCCATTTGTCACAGCCAGTTTTCTCCGGATCTACTGGACCGATTCTGTTGTTTAGTACTCATATGGACTTCTGTGACCCAAACACGGACGCGTTACGTAAATAAATAAATTTTGAGTATGGGATCACTTTTGGGGTCATCTAAAAATTTTCAAAGGTTTTTAAGCTGTATTGTGTGACATATCAAATGAAAGAGCTTACTGTGAGGGTTTCAATTGTATTTTTTTCATGATTTTAAAATAAACAGTTTGATTTATTCAAAAACTAGCTGACCCGCGCAACTTCGTCTTCGTCACAATTTTCATTACTGCTCCGCTCCTATTGGTCTTAGCGTATGATATATAGCCTATAGCCTTCCTCGATAAATGGGCTATCTAACACTGAAAGAATTTTTCAAATCGGACCAGTATTTCCTGAGATTAGCGCGTTCAAGCAAGCAAACAAACAAACAAACTCTTTTTTCTATAGAAACTACGAGTAATCGTGTTCCTAAAGTTTACAATTTATAAAGTGAATCCTGAAATATCTATCATATTATAGTCACCAAAATTTTGCTTTACTAGTAAGTATGAAAGGGACATAAAAATAAATCTCTTTCGCACTTAGTGGTAAAGCAATCTTCTATCCCTCTCTACTCAGCTGTCACGAACTTATTAGATTTTGGTGACAATAGTTATTTAACAAACGCCGATTACTTGTCATTTCCTCGGTGGCCCCTTAAACCTGCGGGCCTAAAACGGCCATCTGAGTAGAATCATATTAGGATCATAACATAAATCATACAACAATCTGTCTTTCATTTTCATCTTTATCGCTTAAGCATAAGGTTCAAAGTTGATTGGGAAAATTTGACAGTGACGGGTAGCTTAATGTGTTGCCTGATTCTGCTAAAGTCATTGATATAAAAAACCCAAGATACACACTCAGCGTCTCAAAAACGTCCGCAAAAACAAGCGCAATATGTATAATTGTGCGCAAGTTTCAAACAGTCTCGCATCGCTCGCCATACTGCACTGCTTTGTAAGAACAACTTTAAGCGATCCGTGTAAGGTTGAATTTGCAAAAGAAAAAATGTTTATTACTACACACAACTCACACATGACACTTGATACATGTCAGTTTTTGACGACAGTTTCGAGTGTTGCATTTTTTCGAAACTGTGCATCTTGGGTTTTTTATATTATATCAATGGCTAAAGTTGCCTTTTTAGACCCGCTGGCGTGCGTAATGACACTTACCTCTTTCGCTGACTCGTTTTCGTTTAGTTGGATCATCAAAATCAAATCTGAAAAATAAAACCAAATTGTAAGAAAGTTCCATTACAAAAATTACATTCTATTAGCTCCGAACACATTCCTTTTTTTTACTATTGATAGGCACGCGTTTGACCACTATCTCACCTGATGGTAAGCGATGATGTGGTCGAAGATGGAGCACGCTTGCCTAGAAGTAACCTATTCACTCTTGACTTAAAGACTCCCAGGTAGTAGCTATCAGGATACGCAGACTCCGGCAGGGAATTCCACTCCTTAGCTGTACGCACTATGAATGTGTTCCCAAAACGTTTTGTGCGCGTAGGTGGGATGTCCACCATGTACCGGTGGCGCATCGCCGTTCGTCTTGTGGTTCGATGATGGAACGGGCTTGGCGGAATCAAATTATGCAATTCCGTCGCACATTCCCCAAAATGCAACCGGTAGAAAACCGACAGGCTAGCAACTCGTTGTCGATGCTCAAGACTTTGGAGCTTCGTCGCGACGAGCCTATTATCGCCGATGATCCTCTTGGCTCGTTTCTCAATTGACTCAAGGGCATCAAGCTGGTATCTGGCAGATCCGTCCCAAAGATGAGAGCAGTACTCCAAGTCCATTCAACCGTAATCTTTACAAAGATAGAGTGAACAGCCTTCTTCTAGGTAAGCTGTCTCCAGTGGCGTAGCTAGTCTCAAAGCGGCCTTGAATGAAACATTTTTTGGGGGCCCTGTTTTTAGACCCTTTTTTTAAGGTTGAGAAAACATCAAATGACTCCTCCCGCTCTGAGGGAGTGTCAGACTCTTACTGACTAAAACCCATCCGTGCTCCTCCTAGTGCCCTTTGCGTTCCAGGGCCACGGTGACTCTTTCGAACAAAGTCCGCAGTCCCAGCAGGCACTGGCCCTAGCGGGCCCCATCTTTTATGCTGACTAACGTGGAACACAGTGCGCCGTCGTCTAGCTCAGTGTCTTGGCAGGCTACGAAAGTACGAAGGTAACGACGGGATTTAATTTATAGCTTTGTGTCCACACCACACGTTGAGGCCCTTGTTATCCAGCGGTAGTTACGCCCCTGGCTCTCTCCATCGTAGACTTTGTCTCTGTCACCTCTGACCTAGACTAAAAGTCAAGGCAAACTCATCTCAAGTAAAAAATAAAACCGGCTAAATTGCGAGTCAGACTCTCACACGAAGGGTTCCGTACCGAAAAAATCAAACATATTTCTTGTATGGGAGCCCCCTTTTATTTTTAATTTAATTTAATTTTTAGGGTTCCATAGCCAAATGGCAAAAAACGGAACCGTCATGGATTCGTCATGTCTGTCTGTCCGTCCGTATATCACAGCCACTTTTTTCCGAAACTATAAGAACTATACTGTTGAAACTTGGGAAGTAGATGTATTCTGTGAACCGCATTAAGATTTTCACACAAAAATAGAAAAAAAAAATCAGGGTTTCTGGGGAAACCCCAAAATTTTTTTTTCATCAATCCCATACGTGTGGTGTATCTATGGATAGGTCTTCAAAAATGATATTGAGTTTATAATATCATTTTTTTCAAAACTGAATAGATTGCGCGAGAGACACTTCCAAGTGGTAAAATGTGTCCCCCCCCCCCGTAACTTCCAAAATAAGAGAATGATAAAACTAAAAAAAATATATGATGCACACTTCCATCGAAAATTGGTTTGAACGAGATCTAGAAAGTAGTTTTTTTTTAATACGTTTAAATCGTAAACCGCAATTTACCTTTCATTCAATCAACTCAAATATAAACAAAAAAATAATTTCATAAACATAAACCTTATGCATAAACCGTGAACCATTATTTTCGAATAATACATCTGTAATAGGTGCCTAAGTTATTTACTTAGGCACCTATTACAGATGTATAATTATTATAATGATATATATAAAGTATAAGATAATAATTATAAAGTTACAACGAACTACGAGAACTTTTACATTATGTTACTTGCTGCTACGGAACCCTTCATGGGCGAGTCCGACTCGCACTTGTCCGCTTTTTTATTACTTTCTGTTATAACGGCAATAGAAATACACACTCTATGAAAATTTCAACTGTCTACCTATTATGCTGCCTCCATTGCTTTGCAAAGAGTGGCAAACAGCGAACACCAAACACAAACGTGTGGATAGGTTGCGTATGTGTTTGGCAAGTGTTTGGCAGTAATCGGCATCGGTGTCGGTTTTTGTGCACAAATCAAAGGGTGTTCGACAAACGTGTTTGCGATGTATCCAAACGCTTGTTCAGTTCTATTCTGCCGTCATAAGAAAAAGGGCGTATCTACATAAAACGAAGTAACCGATTTCCGACTTTTAAAAGTACTTTGTTTTGTGTAGATACGTAATTTTTTTTTTACTGCGGGAGTACTATTAACCCGAAGGTAATCCGGAATATACTAGCACGTTCGCCAAGCATGTGGATGCCGTGTTTGTGTTGGGTGTTTGTGGTCGGTGTTCGGCACGTGTTTGGTGTTTGTCACTGTTTGTGGCAAACACCAAGCATGTGGAGGCAGCATTACGGTTCTTGAAATACAGCCCGCTGTTAGCCAGACGGACGTACGGACGGACGGACAGCGGAGGCTTAGTAATAGGGTTCCGTTGGTTACCCTTTGGATACAGAATCTTTAAAAAAACTGGCCAAGTGCGAGTCGGACTCGCCTTCAAAGGGTTCCGAACGAATTTCATTTTTTTAACATGTTATTTTAACACTATAGACTTCTTATAGGTTTTCCTGTAATATATAGGTAAAGATCTATTATCTCCATTTTTTGTCAAAATTTTAGGCTCAGTAGTTTCGGAGATAAGGGGTCATGGTCATTTTTCGTCTAATTTCTTAAATAACTTCAAAACTATTTATTTTAAAATTATGTAATAAATATAATTATAACTCTCACAGTAAGCCCTTTCATTTGATATGTCACACGATACTGTTCAAAAAACTTTTTTTTTAAATTTCTAGTTTGACTCCCAAAACTGACCCCCTTACTAAAAAATTAATAATTTACGTAACGCGTTGGTGTTTGGGTCATAGAAGTCCACCAAAGAAGAGGAGGTCCAGAAAAGAAGTGTATCAAATTTCAACAGAATCGGTCCAGTGGATCCGGAGAAAACTGGCTGTGACAGACGGACAGACAGACAGACACCCGAGTGATCCTATAAGGGTTCCGTTTTTTGTTCGGAACCCTAAAAAATATAATTTCTCTTGCAACATTGCTGCAGTATTTTATATGCGTGTGCTAGGTGGAATGTCGTTAAATTAATGTTTCTATCTTTCTCTATCTTTTTTTCTTTAATCCTGATACTCACTTTATGGGCTCGATAGGTAATCGACAACATACGATCCAGACGCCAGAAGAGTTCGAACAAAGGGTCGGGACGATACCGCTAAACCTGTAAAACAAAATAAAAATAAAACATTGAGTCGAACTTAGAATGTCCTCCCTTTTATGAAGCCACAATATTTTTTCAGTTTTCGTATTTCTCTAACGGTTGCATATTAGAAAATCAAAACTTTTCTGACCAAATTTAAAAATAAATAAATAAACGAAATAGGAAAATTTAAATGACCAAATGTTTTATTTAGAAAAATTTTAGAATCCCAATGTATGTGACACCAAATGAACGACTGATCAAAAGTTGCTAGATGTAATTTTAAAATATCCCCGACTCAGACTACCCCGACTCGGATAGGTTAGGTTAGAAGGCTAAGGCGGGACGAAGCGGAGCGGAACTCCCGCCTTAGCCTTCGTGGTTATTTTTTTTTTAAACCACTCAGAACTATGGTGAGTCGCCAGTAATCCATTTCGACCTTTAAACGATTTGGTCAATAGTGTAATAAATAATATAAACATTGATATTCCAGACTTTGGTCAGCTGAACTTTTGATCAAATGACCATCGTTATTTTAAACTTTGTTGATTTGTACGTTGTTCTTTTGAAATTTGCTCAGAAAAGTTTTGATTTTCTAATATGCAACCTCTCCAACAGACCTAGGGGTGAATCCTAATATATGTATGCATACATAACTCTTCCGTTACTGACTGACTAACTGAGATCTTTGGCCAGGCCCGAACTGGCCATATGGCAATTCGGGCAAATGCCCGATGGGCCGGATGCCCGGTGGGCCGATTAGCGGTCGACTTAGTTAAATTTGCCACAAGCCTCGCGCTTTCGGCACTGAGTAGTTTTCTTCATTCTTGAGAGAGGAGGGCCCGGCTTCTAAAATGTCCGGGCCGGTTTCAGTTCCCAGTCCGGCCCTGTTTTTGGCAAACGTTACGGATTTTCAGAAGCCAGAAAATCTGACACCAGTCCGGCCAAGAAGTACCGTGTACAGTCAATGGACTGTGGAGGTCTGGTAGGCAGCCGCGCCTGGTAAAATACTGGTATGCAGAGCTAGGTCAGGTACTTTTGAAGATTTTCTAACCGACCCTTTTTCTTTGCGGTGCTGTGTAGTTGGGAAAATGAAGGGATGATGATGCTGACCGTGAGAAGTAAAGCTTTTTAATAGCTAAGGATTTAATAGGGACATTTAAAATGTAACTAGCGACCCGCCCCGGCTTTGCTAGGGACTAATTTAGAACAAAAAAAGAAGTGCGCTTACTGTAAAATTATTTTGTAACGGTGCCTTTATTTTACGATAATTCCAATATTTTTTTTGGTGGTAAAAGCATCAACCATTTGATGCTTTTACCACCAAAAGTCTCGCCTTGGGTGGAGCGAAAGGGACTGTCAGTCTTACTGACTAAAATCCACCCTGTCCTTTCGGTTGCCACTTGCGTTCCAGGGCCGGGGTCGCGGGACTGTCTAAACAGGGTACGTTTAAACAGTCCCGCGACCCCGGCAGTTACGATAACTCCTAAGATATTCATTTAAATTGAATAGTGTTTAGGGTAAATACGTTCTAAAATAGATATTGAAGATAATAATCTGTATAGATTAATTTAATAAATATATATATATATTTTTTGTATTACGCAAAACTTAAAAGATGAAAATGGTTAAAGTGACCAACAGTTACACCGCGGCGCCATTTATGTTTCGCTGAGAATGATATTTTCAGTCGCGCGTAATTTTAATTCAGTGATATCTTTGGAGGTGTGCCGGTACAGAGAGTAAAGCCCCGCACACCCCATTGAAGAGGGAGGATCCTCCGAACAGACGGTTGTTGTGTCTGGCGGGCAACTGCCTGATAGTTGATATTCGGATTGTTGTATATGTTCAAATCACACGGCAAACTCTGCTCGCGCGATGCAGGATTTCGACGTAGTAGTTCGCTTCTAGTTGAATAGATGGCGAAGCGGTTCCTTTTTGTTGCGATGTAGATTTAATCCGTTGTTTTTTTCTTGATGCCGCTACATATCTTGTAAATTATTTATATAAACGATATACTGTAAAGGTCATTTTTGATCAATATTAAATTGTTAAGATACACTAAATTAGATAAGGATTAATGCTGTGTATTGCCTAAAATTGCTTCGTAAATAAGCCATTAAAAAGTAAAGGATAAAACATGGTAATTGTGGGTTATCCCTAAGAGATAGACATATATCATCGCGGACTTTTTGTGTAGACCTTTTTAAAGCCAGCGTTTACAATGTAAGCGCAAAAAACAAATTTTATTTACATCATATAAGAAACCTCTAAAATTATCAGTGTTTCTCTACTATATTATGCATGTTATTAACATATAAACCTTTCTCTTGAACATCACTCTATCTATTGAAAAAACCCGCATCAAAATCCGTTGCGCAGTTTTAAAGATCTAACCATACATAGGGACAGACAGAGGGAAGCGACTTTGTTTTATACTATGTAGTGATAGTGATAGCGATAGTGATAGTGATAGTGATAGTGATAGTGATAGTGATAGTGATAGTGATAGTGATAGTGATAGTGATAGTGATAGTGATAGTGATAGTGATAGTGATAGTAATAGTGATAGTTATAGTGATAGTGATGATGATGATAGAGGATTGTTATAATAATAAATCTTACTCATAATTGTCTTTCGCGTCTGTGCAGGCATCCATTGCCTTGCAGCGACCTATACTCTTGGTGTCGCGATCAAGACACGACTGGCCCTCTGGAATTAAAGATAAAAAATGAAAATTTCCGTACCACACGAAGAGTTTCCGTACCATAAACCTCAATTTTTATTATTTGTTGTAATAGCGGCAATAGAAATACACAATCTGGGTAAAAAAATTTCAACTGTCTATCTATTACGGTTCTTGAGATAATGCCCGCTGACAGACAGACGGACAGAGAGACGGCGGAGGCTTCATTAGTAATAGGGTTCCGTTGGTTATCCGTCGGTTACGGAACCCTAAAAAGATAGATTGGCTTACCTTCCTGCCCTCTAGCGGTAGTCAAGAGGAAAATGAACACGAAAAATATCCGATGCATTTTATATTAACGCTGTCAGGTCCCAAATGATCAGGATCTGCAATAAAACAATAATACGTGTTACTTAAGGGTTCCTTAGTAATTAAATACCATTATTTATAAATATTGACTCTAATGCATCAATATATAGGTATTTCAACGGAAAATTGCAAACCCGCCGTAAGATTGTAAAATATAGCGTGAAATTGTAAACAACTTTTTCTTAATAACGGACGTATTGGAATCATACGAAAGAGTCCTATTTGCAAATTCTCAATTTTTTTTCTTTTTTTTGAGGCCGCATGGTTTTTAGACTTATGACCAAAACTTTCAAAAAATGGACCGCCCTTATCTTCGAAGTAAGTAAGTAAGTTTTATTTGCAAAAAATGTGGTCTATAGATGTTACATTATATAGTTCTGGTGCAGGACATATTCCACCTTTACAATATTTTTTGGTGTGGCTTTTGTTTACAAATAAGTTCTGCAATTATTAATTTTTTCCAACATGACAGCTGGCTCCCTCCAAGTGCGCTCGCGCGTTCCGTCATTTGTGACATTCACAAATGATATTGGAGCACTGGGCCTTTGGGCGTGGGTCGATGTTATCTACACTAATATTATAAAGAGGAAAGATTTGTTTGTTTGTTTGTTTGAAATGAATAAGCTCTGAAACTACTGGACCGATTTGAAAAATTCTTTCAGCAATGGATAGCTACATTATCAGGGAGTAACATAGGCTATATTTTATCCCCGTGCTCCCACGGGAACGGGAACTACGCGGGTGAAACCGCGTGACGTCCACTAGTTGTTAATTATTTTAGATTATGTGTATTTTATATCTTGAACTTTTTCATCATTTATTTATTATACCTATATATATTATATATATTTAGTATGTGTTACGTTACTGCGTCCGTGCCATCACAGGCCCTATCATAAAACCAGCGCTGTGTTATTTATTATTAAATTTCGCAGCCTATGCTGAGATAGGGACCTTTTTGGCCTCGCACAGACTAATTTATTATTGATTAAGTTATACACTACTTTTAGTTTTTGATTAGTTTTACATCTGTCTGTTTTGTGCGAGTCTCAAATAAACATTTTTCTTTCTTTCACCATTCTATGATGGCATGCAAATATTGATACATAACATTATTATAATAATAAATCTTTATTTCAGACCATGTCCATCATCATGACGTCTTCGTCAACGCAGAAATTGATATAAGCAAAAATGCTCATAAAATAAAGACTACTGAACCAAACTGAATCAATTTTTTACGGGACCAAATGGCAAGTATACTGCATCGAACTAAAAAAGAATCACAGAAATCGGATCAGAAAACTCAGAGTAATCGGTGTACATACATAAAAAAAAATACCCACCGAATTGACAACCTCCTCCTTTTTTGGAAGTCGGTTAAAAAGTCATCCGTGGAACACGGATCCTAGTGTCCTTTGCGTTCCACGGCCGCGGTGACTCTTTCGACAAATTGCGCAACCCTGGAGAACCACATTCCCTAGAACTTGATTTGAGTGGTTTGTTGTTTTGACTTGTTTTGAACTCAACATTCCACTTATAACATACAACTTAACTGCACCTGCTTATAACATGCCTAGGTAATAAACAGCTTCTCACCATAATAAACGTAACTAGATTTTAAATGTTATTTTTTAACCGACTTCCAAAAAAGGAAGAGGTTCTCAATTCGGCGAGTATTTTTTAATTTATTTATGTACACCGATTACTCCGAGGTTTTTGATCCAATTTGTGTGATTCTTTTTTAGTTCGATGCGGTATACTTACTTGCCATTTGGTCCCGTAAAAATTTGATTCGGTTTGGTTTGGTAGTTTTTATTTTATAAGCAATTTTGTTTAATTCAGATGAAGACTTCGTCTTAAAGTGAAAAATATTTTTTTTTACAAAAAAAAAATATAACCGACTTCAAAAAAAAAAAACACTATAAAGTATAAAAACACCGACTTCCGAAATTAAGGACATTTTATACTTTGTACCTAGTGTTTTGTTTTTGAAGTCGGTTATATTTTTTTTGTAACTAAAAAAAAAGATGCTACCGACTTCAACCTACCTAGTACAACTTTCTTTTACTTTTTGTAACTACCAATAGAAGAGAAAGATATTATTTATTTTTTGCTTTTGACGTCAGTCCCCTCGCATGCCTGTATAGTAATGAAACGCATATTGATTTGTTCCTTATTATGATCTCTAGATTACAGCTGCAGTAATATTTTTTCTACACTAATATTATAAAGAGGAAAGATTTGTTTGTTTGTTTGTTTGTATGTTTGTTTGTTTGTTTGAATTGAATAGGCTCCGAAACTACTGGACCGATTTGAAAAATTCTTTTAGCATTGGATAGCTACATTATCAGGGAGTAACATAGGCTATATATTATCCCCGTATTCCCACGGGAACGGGAACTACGCGGGTGAAACCGCGTGACGTCCACTAGTACCTTATAAAAGTAAAAAAAAGCTCTATGTGTTCAGACCTTTGCCAGAGACAGCGGCAAATGTGTTCTGCTAGGAAATCATTGAATTTGTATAGATTTAAAAAATCTCAATTGGTTTTTGAGATATTTGCAAAAAACCAAACCCCAGAGGGCCAATTCGACTAACTTAAAAAACTGGCCAAGTGCGAGTCGGACTCGCGTGCACCGAACGAATTTTTTTTTTTTACATTTTGTTTTATTATTATAGACTTCTAATAAGTTTTCCTATAATTTATAGGTAAAGATCTATTACCTCAATTTTTTTCATAGATTTAGGCTCAGTATTTTCGGAGATAAGAGGGGGCAATGGTAATTTTTCGTCTAATTTCTTGAATAACTTCAAAACTGTTTATTCTAAAATTACGAAAAAACATAGTTAAAACTCTCATAGTAAGTCCTTTCATTTGATATATCACACGATATTGTTGAAAAAACTTATTTTTTGAAATTTTCTAGTTTGTCCCCCAAAAGTGACTACCCACCCATACTAAAAATTTAATACTTTACGTAACGCGTCCGTGTTTGGGTAATAGAATTCCATATGTGTACCAAATTTCAACAGAATCGGTTCAGTGGATCCGGAGAAAACTGGCTGTGAAAGACGGACAGACAGACACCCATCCTATAAGGGTTCCGTTTTTTGTTCGGAACCCTAAAAACGTTCCCATTCAAGTCACATTCGTATCTCAATGCCAAAATGTCAAAAAAAGGTATTCTGCTAAACTTAAACGGACAATCAAAGTTTCATGCTGCTAATTTCTGTTCTTTTTCTGTAAATCGTTCATAACTTTAATTTTTAAGCGGAACTTCATCTTTTTCAAAAATCATCTACATGCTATTCCGAATCGAATGATATCTCATTCATATTTTTCCGAGACTGCCGAAAAAAGTTGAACAAGAAAGCACTTTGTTGACTAGATTATCAGTTTTGATTCGATGACACTCATATCGACAAAATTAATTTCATAATAAAAATTAAAATAATAAATATTGTTTTGTATTGCACAATAAATTATTCTAAGTACATACCTCATTCAAAATCAATATTCATGTATTTAATTGAATACTTTTTGAACGTTAAAGTTCGACATAAAGACAGTCCCACTAAACGACCGCCCGTCACCACTTCCTAGCTGGGAAGAAGTGGCGCAACAAACTCTCCAATAATAATAGGTATGTTCTGCATGCCTTTCGCAACTTTTCTGGCATGAAACATAGTAGTTTAACCTACATTTTTTCATGCATTGGTACCCACATGATTGCAGTATTTTTGAATAATATACGGGCTAAAAATATTTTTACTAAGTTTTTCCGCGTATTTAAGCAGGATTATTTAATTGCAAAGAAGCGGATATCACTGGCAATATTTTTATTATTTATTGGAACCGTTTTTTTCTCAATGTCTATAACTCATTTTTATGTTCTTTTCAATTCTTGGATCGCAAATGATAGTAAATATAAAATGAAGTCAAAATGTGTAGTATTTAACTTTTAGAAAACTGTACTTTATAAATTATAATATTTCAAAATTATAATTAAAGAAAAAAATAGTAGAGGCGGATATCGCTGACAATATATAAAAAAAAAACTAAAATCGTTTTTCTTTTTCTAAGTTTTTTTATTAATTATTAATATTGATGTTAGCTTAATAAATTCGAATTGTCGAGGTGGTCTAAAATTAAATTTTGTTTATTATTTTGCATTCACAAAAAAATGTAGTTTATTAGTAAACTTTTATGGAAATATCGATTGTAATAGATATGTTTGATGTGTTCTTGTACACATACGGCATTGTAGTATTTATTTACCCAAAGGTTGACAGAAAACAGAAAACCTTTTTGGCATCAAGTCCCCCTAAGTACTGTGGACGTTCCGATTAGGGCTTCTGGAACGTCCCGGGATCGATATCAATAAAAAAGACTTTAAGCGATTTAAGAGATCATTATATTGAGCAGGTGCTCTCAAGAAAAACTTTTACAGAACTGTCATAAAAACAAATCACTCATTGTATGTCAATATTTGAACCTATTCTAAATTCCTAATTCTTCTAAAGTTTTTTTTTTATTAAATTAGATGCTGATTGTGTGTCTTGGGTTTTTTATATATCAATGGTTTATAAAAAACCCAACAAACACAGACCTAATAAATATATACATAATGATACATACAATTTGACATTTTTAACCTATTAAATTTTGACATTTATTTACCTATTACTTTTTGACATTTATTAACCTATTTAATTTTGACATTTTGTGACCTATTGTTCTTTTTTTTTTTTTACAATCAATTCATAGTCTACGAACACAGACCTAATAAATATATACATAATGATACATACAATTTGACATTTATCTATCCATCCATTCCATCCATTTCATTCCATTTTTCTATCTTGTTATACCATCTATGTTATACATATGGAACGCAATAAAGTATTGAGTATTGAGTATTGAGGTAGTTAGGATTTATTGCTTATTTAATATTACCATTTATTTTTTCAAACATAGGGACACTAAACAGTATTTTCTTACTGTATTACAAAGATTTTTAACGTGTTCTTTAAAGTTAAGGTTATTGTCTAAGGTAATACCAAGGTACTTTACAGTATTAACGCGTTCGTTCCGAGTTCAATTGTAATTTTGTTTTATTTAATTTTTATTTTTTGGTATGCTTCATGCTTGGCGCAAATAAACGCTTTTTCTTTCTTTCTTTCTTCCTAGTCCTAGTCCCATGAGTGCACTGCCGCGAAGGGCTGCGCATGTTTACCTATGCGCAGCCCTTCGCGGCAGTGCACTCATGGGAAACAATTCGTAGGTTGTCACGAATACCCACCGCCTGCCTAATGCTGAAGCAAATATACTTAGTTTTGTCTACGTTTAATGTAAGTATATTTTTATGCAGCCATCCCTTAGTCACATCGAAGCCATTTTGACCGATAGTGAAGACTTCCTCCCAGCTATCACCCGCAAAGACCAAAGCGGTAATTCGTATAAACATAAGACCTTTATGTAGTGTGTAATAAAGTTCACTTTGTGAGCTTTGTCACTCAGGTGAAGCTCGATATCGAAATAGTTATTTACAGAATAGACTAGCTGGTGTCTTTCTTGCTGTATAGTACTGCACAGTCGGCTTAAGGCTAAGAAAGCCTGCACTACATATCTATACTAATATGTAAAGCTGAAAAGTTTGTTTGTTTGTTTGCTTGAACGCGCTAATCTCAGGAACTACTAGTCCGATTTAAAAAAATCTTTCAGTGTTAGATAGCCCATTTATTGAGGAAAGTTATAGGCTATATAACATCACGGGAGCGGAACATTAATGAAAAATGTGACGTAGACGAAGTTGCGCGGGTCATCTAGTACTAATATTGTATAAAGCTGAAGAGTTTGTTTGTTTGATTGAACGCGCTAATCTCTGGAACTTCTGGTCCGATTTGAAAAATTCTTTCAGTGTTAGATAGTTATTATATATCATCACGCTAAGACCAATAGGAGCTGAGCAGACGAAGTTGCGCGGGTCTAGTTGACCCGCGCAACTGTAGATAAAACGGGCCAAAACCCGAATTAAGCATCGTTTATTTTTAGATGTTTATCAAGCTGGCATACAAGCAGACAGGGCCCCAAGTCTGCTATTACAATAGTGTCAGAATGGTCTCATAATGATTTCATAATGGTCGATTTTGACAAGTTTGGTAATCTACTAATATAAAAGCGTCATTATTACTTTCCAATGGTCAACCACTGACACTCCATTGAAAGAAATGGCATAGAATGGTAATCTCGTACATAATGACAAATTAATAAATAATATTTAAAAACATATATAAAAGAAATCTGGCATAATTTGTCAAAATCGACCATTCTGACACTATTGTAATAGCAGACTCGGGGCCCTGTCCAGTACCTTAGCAATACCGTCGCTAAAGAAATAGGTCTATAATTTGATAGTACAGACAGATAGTATTTGCCTCCTGTCCAACACTAATTTAAATAAAATAAATGATAGTTACAAAATCACTCACCAACTACGAGAATATCTTTTTAAAAGCAATAAATTTAAACTAAAACCACGTCCTTTTAGCTCACTGGCTTGGCGCTACCTTGGGACTACCGACATATAGGTACTGTAGGATCTAGTTTCTTTTTTTTCCTTCTTCGGCAACTGAGCCGTTGACGACTATCTGCCAGTTTCATGTGGTGACGGCAGCGTAGTGAGGTGAACTTTGTGGTAGATCTAAAATGTTAGTAGCTGTAAGGACAATACAATATTTGGTTAGTTAACATAGAATACTTTTTTTTTAATTACACGATAATTTTTATATTTTATTTTTTTAAACGCGAAAGAACTAGTTTAGTCGGGTGTCTGTCTGTCGGTCTGTCTGTCTGTCCGTATTTCACAGCCAGCCTAGTTTTCTCCGAATCTACTGGATCGATTCTGTTGAAATTTGGTACACATATGGATTTCTCTGACCCAAACACAGGTAAATAAATTTTGAGTATGGGGGTCACTTTTGGGGGCCAAACTAGAAAATTGAAAAAACTTTTTGATATATCAAATGAAAGGAATTATTGTGAGGGTTTTAATCATATTTTTTCATAATTTTAAAATAAACAATTTATAAGTTATTCAAAATATAGACCAAAAATGACCATTGGGGAATGGTCATTTTTGGTCTTTACCCCCATTCATATTTTTCCGAGTCAGCTGAAAAAATTTCAACAAATTAAAACGTGTCGGTAATTATCCCGAGGGAACATAGTCCCGGGATAAAAAAGTAACCTAATAATAATATATTAAGTAGTACAAATAGCAATATATACTACCTACTCAATTTTATAAGGCGCAAGAGTACGTTTGTTTGGTTGAACGTGCTAATTTCTGTCTCAGCTAATCTATTACTTCGAATTGAAAAATTCTTGTAGTGTTGTATAGCTTATTTATCGAAGAAGGCTATCTAACATCACGCTACGACCAATAGGAGGGGAGCATTAAAGAAAAACTGTGAAGCAGACGAAGTTGCGCGGTTTAGCTAGTTCCAGAATAGGTAGGGACCTACTTAATCTATCATCCCGATCCGTTATACCAACAAATATGACCTAACTTCCGAATATATAAAGCCAGTAAAGCCTTTTGAGATTCGTAAAAGACTGACAAAGCTTACCCAAGATGCACAGTCTCGAACAAATGCAACACTCGAAACTGTCGTCAAAAACTGACATGTATCAAGTGTCATGTGAGAGTTGTGTGTAGTTATACTATAAACAATATTTTTTGCAAATTCAACCTTACACGGATCGCTTAAAGTTGTTTTAAAAAAGCAGTGCAGTATGGCGAGCGATGCGAGACTGTTTGAAACTAGCGCACAATTACATATTGTGCGCTTGTTTTTTTGCGGGTTTTATAATGTCAATGCTTAAATCCCATAAATCTTCTAGTCACGACGGTATCCAAAACTTACTCCTGAAGAACTTGCCACAGAAAGCAATAGTTTACATTACCAAAATTTTGGTTGTTTTGGCATAGGCTATTTCCCAAAAATCTGGAAAAAAGCTAAAATAATACCCCTGAGAAAACCCGGGAAAGACAGTACCTTACTGAGTCTGTTATTTATACTCGACTATTAGATGCCACGGAGTAGTTTGGTTTTCATGCCACTCACTCAACCACTCAACTGCTAGCTAGGGTAGCTGAACATATATCCCATTACCTTTTTTTTATTTGTGATGGGTTTGCTCTTGACTCTAGTCTAGGTCAGAGATGACAGAGACAAAGTCTACGATGGAGCGAGCTTACCCAGAAGGAGCCTGTTCACTTTGAAGAGATTAGGGTTGTAAGCGTTTGGAAACACAGACGCAGGCAGAGAGTTCCACTCCTTTGCTGTGCGCATTATAAAAGACGTTTGGAAACGCTTAGTGCGAATTGGTGGAATAGCAACAAGGTAGGGATTGTCCAATGCAGTATGCCTTGATGTCCGATGGTAGAAGGGGGTCGGTGGGATGAGGTCGTGGAGTTCTTGGGCACACTCACCGAAGTACAATCTGTAGAAGACCAAGCTATGTAGCTTGGCATCCACCAGTTTTACGTCACCTATGAGCCACTTAGCTCTGCGTTCCACCGAGTCAAGCGCGGCAAGCTGATACTTAGCTGAGCCATCCCAAAGGTGGCTATAATACTCCATGCAGGATCGGACTTGTACTTTGTATAGGATTAAAAGCTGTCCAGGCCTGAAGTATCGCTTCACCCTATTTAGGATGCCCAGCTAATTTAAAACAATCTACAGGTATATTTCTGCTGGATATCGAAAAAGCATTTGATACGGTTTGGCACGATGGCCTACTGCACAAGTTACTCACTCTGAAGGTACCCATGCCGATCATAAAGCTCATCCAGTCGTACCTTGCGGATCGTAAATTCTTGGTTTACATAGAGGCAACCACTTCATCACCCCAAAAAATCCCAGCTGGCGTTCCGCAAGGATCGATACTTGGACCCTTTTTATTTATCTTGTTTTTAAACGATATCCCTATCCAACCGCGGACCAAATTAGCTTGTTTTGCTGATGATGCTGCCTCGTTTACCTCTGTTGATACCGACTTGATCATAGGTCGCCTACAACACTCTATTGACTTACTTCTTGACTATTTCAAGCAATGGAAACTTAAATGAGGATAAGACGGAAGCAATATTTTTCTCACGTGCTAGGAATTGCAGGCCTTACAATACCTTGGAAAACTAGTGTGCGTTATCTTGGGATCGATATGGATAGTCGACTAAATTGGTCTAAACATATTTCTCACTTACGTGTGAAGGGTGCCAAGCACTTGGTGCCTTAAACCCTTTACTTAATCGTAAATCAAAATTAAGTAGCAGCACTAAACTAAGAATTTACACTATACTTTTTTTTTACTATATATAGGCATACGTTTGACCACAATCTCACCTGATGGTAAGCGATGATGCGGTCGAAGATGGAGCACGTTTGCCTAGAAGCAACCTATTCACTCTTGTCTTAAAGACTCCCTGGAAACACAGACTCTGGCAGGGAATTCCACTCCTTAGCTGTACGCACTATGAATGTGTTCCCAAAACGTTTAGTGCGTGTGGGTGGGATGTCCACCATGTACCGGTGGCGCATCGCCATTCGTCTTGTGGTCCGATGATGGAACGGGCTTGGCGGAATTAAATCATGCAATTACGTCGCACACTTGTACGTGCATGTATAACCTACGCCTCTCCTGTTTGGAGTAGCACATGTCTTTCTAACCATCAGTTACTGCAAGTTATTCAAAATAAAGCAGTTAAATTATCGTATAAAACCAAATTCAAAGCAAATCTTAAGAAATTGCATTAACAAATTAAACTCTCAATCCTGATTATTTTATGTATAATTTTTAATCCATTTTTAATTTTAAAATTTTGACATAATAATTTTAAATATTGACATGTATAAACTCTTAAATTGACATTTTTATTTTATTTTACTTTTTCCGGCATTATGTTTTTATTTCTTTTTATTTTTATTTTAAAGTTATGTTGTTTTAATATTCAGTCTTAGCATGTAGACTCATTAATGTGTAAGTTGTGGATACCTGTAATTGAGTGTGCATTACACGAAAATGTATTGTGTAGTAACCTTGTATTTTGCAGAAGTTTTTGTAGTGTACTTACTCGTTGGTAATCCTTAAATTAATAAATAATTAACTCCCCCTGCTATTTAATCACATAATTAAAATATCATCAAACATTTTTAATACGAATAAAATTAATACTAATAACCCCTTAATCACAAATCTATGTTTATCAACGTTAGACAAATTACCATAAATGTCGATAGATACGGCACTTACCACCTACCGCATCACTATTATTTGTTCCCACCAACTGAGGTGCGAGCGACCAGTGACTTGACCCCTGCGAGCCTCGCTGCCGTCCCGGCCCTGGCCGTTTTAGTACCGGCCTGCGGGCGGCAGGCAGGCTCCGTCCGCTGATCATTAGCTGGTTGCACGCTTACTACTATTATGGTACACCGTGGGATCAGCTAATAACTTTGTTTCTTTATTTATTTAAGTAAGTCATAAATAATAATAAAATAATAAAGCCCATTTATTTCCAATCTAAAAATTATTAATATTACATGCATGTTATATACATTAATTAATTATTACAATATTTTTATTTTGATGTGAAATGCACTGAATTAAGTAATGAATTTATTAATGAAAAAAAATTTATTTGTTTTAATCGCTGTCGTTGCTACCTTCATCACCATTGATTGGAACCCCTTCTTGGGTATAGGCCTCCTCCACCTTGTTTCAGGCCTCTCTGTCCATTGCTCTCTTTCTCCATTCGCTTCCTTCTATCGCTTTTATATCTTCTATCCATCTTCTTCTAGGACTCCCTCTTCTCCTTTTTCCTGGTGATCCTTTCCACGTTGTTGTCTCTATTGTCCACCTTTTGTCTGTGTATCTTGCTATATGTCCTGTCCACCGCCACTTCTGTTTTAGAGCATAAAGTAAGGCATCTATAATTTCCGTTTTCCGTCTTGTTTGTTTGTTTTTTACTTTTTGTATTTTTCTTATTTTAAGTACGCTCCTTTCCATTGCCTTCTGGCAAGTAAGTCATATCCACAAGAATATAACAAAATCATAACTAAATGAATAGGAATATGCATGCGATTTTTTTATTTGCAAAATGAAATACAAATTAGCTCTAATAAACAATTATGAAATTATTTTTTAAATACCTTCATCAGCGATGAAGTTACAAAGCTTGAAAGTTTATTATTAGAAAGAGAAGTCCGATATGAATTGTGACGTCAAAGTTCTTGGCGCCTATACAGCTGCCATAGAAAACAGCGTTTTCGCGAGAGGGACAGATATATTTGTTTAAAATAATTATATCTCGTTGTTTTTTCGAGCAATTTTGATTCTATTTTCACTATTAGTATTATATTTGTGTATATTTTTAGATAAACTGTATAGATAATAAATATTTTTTTCGTGCATATTCCCTATTGTATAAATAACCTTGTTTCCATAAAGTTGAGTGCTCAATTTATGATGGGATCATTTCTAAGCAATCTATCGCAAACTTTGAAAGGCGATGGTTAGCCTCATAAAGTGTTTTTAATTTGTTTTAATGTGTCTTAGGGTAAGTGCAATTTTGTTTATTTTTATGGCAAATAAAGATATTTGAAAACTAGCTGACCCGCGCAACTTCGTGAGCGTCACAATTTTCATAACTGCTCCGCTCCTATTGGTCGTAGCGTGATGATTATAGCCTATAGCCTTCCTCGATAAAGGGGCTATCTAACACTGAAAGAATTTTTCAAATCGGACCAGCATTTCCTGAGACTAGCGCGTTCAAGCAAACAAACAAACTCTTCAGCTTTATATATTAAAGTATAGGAGTATAGACTGAATTGAATTGATCCGTTAAACCGTTCCGGCATGATTAAGTAACCAACATCCATGCATCCATTTATATTAGTAGGAAGATGCCCTGAATAAAATATGAGGTGCAATGGAATTTTATCCTTGCCTTGTACGAAGACACGACAACCTACGTGGTGTACCTACCCAAAGGTAAATTTTAAAAGGGTAGGGTATTAAGCATACCTAAAGAATTTCCTACTAAATGTTTAGCTGTTTCTAATAGGACGAAAGAGCAAAAAAAAATGTAGGAATATTTTCATTACAAACGAAAGTTGGCAAAAGATATGTGATTCCGGCCAGGATCGAACTGGCGGCCTTCTGCGTGTAAAGCAGATGTGATAACCACTACACCACGGAACCCCTATGAGGGTGAGGTCGAAATACTTAATTACTACATAAAACAACATGGAAACGACTGTCTCCATTATGACGTCTTCTAAAATAAAGGTCACGGCTTGCGACGCTTTCTAAATATTGCGTAATTATTTTTTTTACTTTTAAACTATTTTGAGGTTATAAAACCGTAAAAGTGAAAATTGACGTGCAATATGGTAAAGTTTTTCGCTGTCTAATCATTTAAACTAATCATGTTAATTTGATTTTTGTTCCTTTCCTAACACTTGATTTTTATCTTTTGCAAATGTTTTTGTAGGTTGTATGATCGAAATCCAATACATTGATGTGAGTATACAAAAAGTTTTCAAATGTCTTTGTTGTTTAAGACCATTTTCTCAGATACTATTTAACTGATAAAATTAATGCTATTTGGTTCATAAGTTTAATTCTTTTAATAAAATTTATACTAAAACTCACACAATACACACTTACGTCAGTGACATCTGCTTGTGACTAGCCGTACTAAGATGAAAGCGCTGTTTGTATTACTTACAACTACTCGATACTAGATGGCGCTGTATGTAATAAAACTATGTTTTTAAGTTTGATGCTCTTTTTGGTGGGTGTTGGTGGGACCGAAGGAGGATTAAAGCCGTAATGGGATGCGGTCAGTTCACAGCAAAGTGTGACGATAATAGGAAAAATTTCAGTTTTTGAATCATCAAAATTATCTCGATAACCCATGGTGTAATTTAATGGTGAATCCATATTATACGTAGTAACATGCATTAACTTATGATAAAATGATTATGTGCCTTAAGCAACATTTAGCAGAATAAACGCTAAACAACGTTTAATGAGATCATTGAGATCAATCCCGAAAGCGCAAAAAACATTTTGTCGATTTATGCGCATATAAAAATATATAGGGCAGTCGATTTTTTTTTCACTATTTCAATGTTAAGTGGGTGATAGACGTGCGAGCAAGTACGCGTACTTGTGGCTCGACGAGCTTTTTCGCTCGTGTGTCACCGTAAATACGCGTATGTACATAAAAACCGCCGAGTAAGTTCGTTGGCGATCCAACAGGTTTGAAATTTTGGTCGTAGCTCGCCTCGGCTCGTACGTCTATCAACGCCGCGAGCCGCAAGCCGCAAGCCATTACTTTGTTTTGTGACTTGTCGAGTGCTATTGTGTTGCAAAAATTACTGATTTTCGAAGCTATTCACACTAATTATTAACAAAATTATTTTCTTTGCTTCTCTCATACAAATATACTGTCTGGCTATATTAAAATATTGTTTCTGTATAACAAAAAGTTTCATCCATTGACAACATCGCGGTCCCCCTGGTAGCAGAGTAATGAGCAAGCTTTCAAGTGTGTCACCGACGTCGAGCCGTGTAAGTTCGCGATCTTAAAAACCGCGTACTATAAGTTCGTACGTACCCAACAAGAAAATCGCGAAAAAAAAATAAAACTGGCCAAGTGCGAGTCGGACTCGCGTGCAAAGGGTTCAGAACGAATTTAGTTTTTTTAACATGTTTTTTTAACACTACAAACTTCTAATAGGTTTTCCTGTATCTTTAGGTAAAGATCCATTATTTCCATTTTTTTCAAAATTTTAGGGTCAGTAGTTTCAGAGATAAGGGGGGGGGGGAATGGTCATTTTTCGTCTAATTTCTTGAATAACTTCAAAACCATTTATTTTAAAATTATGATAAAATATAATTAAAACCCGCAAGCCCTTTCATTTGATATGTCACATGATATTGTTCAAAACTATATTTTTTTTAATTTTCTGGTTTGACCCCCAAAAGTGACCCCCATACTAAAAATTCAATAATTTACGTAACGCGTCCGTGTTTGGGTCATAGAAGTCCATATGTGTACCAAATTTCAACAGAATCGGCCCAGTGGATCCGGAGAAAACTGGCTGTGACAGACGGACAGACAGACAGACAGACAGACACTCGAGTGATCCTTTAAGGGTTCCTTTTTTTTTCGGAACCCTAAAAGTCAAAATAGTCTACTATGGAGTAGAAGTACCTAGTTTGTTTAGTTGTAGTAGTTCATAATGACGAGTCCAATTACCCCTTTTTAGGTATTGCTTTTGTTCTGTAACACGTAACATATTCCCTTAAAAATAAAACAAAAACTACCAAAAAATTTTAAACTCTTTATTATTTCTCAAACATTAAACGTAATAATTATTTTCTAAAAATTGTTCTACAGTTTCAAATATTAAAATTATGACATTCGGAGATAGGTATGTTTCCAAACAATCAATTTACAATAAAAATCTAAAATGCATGATTTAAAATTATTTGATTAAATTACGAATTTAGCTTCAATTATTTATTTATTTTTTAATATTATTATTTAATTTAGGTAATGTAAAAATAGCTCAACGAGAATGAATTTTACTATTTAATCAGCAGTGACTGAATTTAAAACAATACATATTTTAAACTTCTGTTTATGAAAAGGCTGGTAGGGTGACCATCTTTTTTGTTATTTTTTTTCTTTACATCACAGAAAGCATTAGTTGACAGTCAAATTAATAGAATTCTAAAATGTTTTTAAATAAATGAAAATGGCATTTCTTCCTGCCTCATAGTTGATTGCCTTAACCTAAATCTTAGTTTTATAAAAATAATAAAATAAGAAATGCGCACTCTAAACACAAGTTACGTCTACATCATTTAAGTACTAAATTACGCTGATAGCTTTATTTTTATTAAGCTGTTTTTTACAGAATGAACAGATTATGGCCCAGCCCCAGTTTTTCGAACGAAAATTATCACAAAATTATTGTGACAAATTGTCAAACGCGTGCTAGGTATCTGTGATTGGAATGAGTTTACAACAGCCAACCGCATTTCTTGGCTTGTGTTGAAGTTACGACGCGTCGACTATTCGTTGCTCAGAAGCTTTGGGCAAACGCTAAATGGTTCAAATGTTTTGAGCTACAATTTTGAGCAACCATTAAAATTAACAGGTACTGTTTTTTACACCCAAAGCAAAAAGTTTAATTCAAATCATCGAGTAACTTTGTATTTCTAGCATCGTTGTTCCTAAATGTATTAATTCAAATAAGCTTTTTCTTATTGGGCGTAATTTTAAAATAATATTTATCAAATCAATGAAATTATTTTCATCTGTTCATTCTGTAAAAATAATTTAGGTTAATGAATCTTAATTTAATTTCAATATTAAAACTATTTACATAATTAACTTATAATTAATGGACGTATATTAACTTTTTTATTATTTAATGTATTAGGTCTAAGCAATTTTAGATTCTTTTTTTTATTTAAAAGCTAAAATATGTGTATTTGTACTAAATTCTCAAGTGGAAATAAAAGGATAAATTCGCAAATATATTTCAGCTTTAGGTACCTGCTTTTTTATTGTAAAATTTTATTTTACATATATCTTTTTAAATTACTTCTAAAAACCCGTGAATTCTACATTTGGGAAAACCGATAAAAAACAGAAATCCCAAAATCTAGTTATCCTTTAAAAGTTTGGGTTTTCGTAACATTCTGATGTCATTTTCCATAAATAAATAAATAAGTAGTATGGGAAGTCCATATTTCGTTTGTACGTTTGGAATTTCCATTTTAAACCCGAATTGCCCAATGACCTTAAAAACGTGATTGACACAAAAAGGTATGAAATGAAATTAGTGAATTAATTTAATTAGTTGGCTAAGATTTTTCTTATGCATGAAACGAAGACAATGGCTAGCAGGGACGTCTTCAGGATATCGGCATCTGGAAAGGAAATATTTTTCTTAAAATAAATCCATGGCAAATTACAGCTTCGCGGATCTCTTGATTTAAACCGCGGACACGGACATAAAAAAACTTTAGAGGATGTTGTTGTTTTAGTATGGAAGCCTAAAACTTTTTAATTTATGTATCCATTGAAACTTTATAAGAAGAATTTTAAAAATAAATTAAATTCTTTGTTTCCATATCCAGTAACAGTCCTGCATACACCAGGGATTGTCCTTGGGTATACTTTCTAAGTGCTTTAAGGGATAATCGTCGGATAATCGAATGAGGCACCCATTCAATTACAAATGCCTAACAGGGCCTTTTAAAACGTGATGGCTTGTTTTTGGAGTGGAAATCATCAAATGAATTCTCCCGCTCTGGGAGAACGGGAGCAAGTGTCAGACCTTTACTGTCTAAAACCCATCCGTATTTCTTCAAATGCCCTTTGCGTTTCAGGGTCGCGGTAACTGTTTCAAACAATTCCGCAACAAGAAGAGATGGTTAACTGCTGCAAGTATGCTCCTTTCCAACGAAGCCAGTCTCAGCTTCACAGAGGCAGATTTTGTCGGACAAGGACGAATCCGCGGACTTATCTGTGGGTTAGCTACAGTTCGTACGCCTACCAAAGGTCCCGATACCATCAAAAACATAAAAAGTGCTGGCTTACCGCTGCAAGTATGCTCCTTCTCAACGAACCCGGTCTCAGCGTCACAGAGGCAGATTTTGTGGGACAAGGACGAATCCGCGGACTTATCTGTGGGTTAGCTACAGTTCGTACGCCTACCAAAGGTCCCGATACCATCAAAAACATAAAAAGTGCTGGCTTACCGCTGCAAGTATGCTCCTTCTCAACGAACCCGGTCTCAGCGTCACAGAGGCAGATTTTGTCGGAAAAGGCGTGGACTCTGAGATGGACTGGCTACCAAAGGACCGTGAGCCTCGAGATTGCCAAAATCAAAAAAGAGATGCCTTACCGCTACAAGTATCTTCCTTCTCAACGAATCCTCGGACTTGTCTGTGGGTTAGCTACAGTTCGTACGCCTACCAAAGGTCCCGACACTATCAAAAACATAAAGAGTGCTGGCTTACCGCTGCAAGCATGCTCCTTCTCAACGAACCCGGTCTCAGCGTCACAGAGGCAGATTTTGTTTGAAAAGGCGTGGACTCTGAGATAGACTGGCTACCAAAGGACCGTGAGCCCCGAGATTGCCAAAAACAAAAAAGAGGTGCCTTACCGCTACAAGTATGTTCCTTCTCAACGAATCCCCGGACTTATCTGTGGGTTAGCTTAAGTTCGTACGCCCACCAAAGGTCCCGACACTATCAAAAACATAAAGAGTGCTGGCTTACCGCTGCAAGCATGCTCCTTCTTAACGAACCCGGTCTCAGCGTCACAGAGGCAGATCTTCTCGGATGGACCGTGGGCTCTGAGGGGAGCGACTACTAAAGGACCGTGAGCTCCGAGATTTCCAAAAACATAAAAAAGACATGCTTTACCGCTACAAGTATGTTCCTTCTCAACGAACCCGTAGAGAGACTTATCTGCGGGTTAGCTACAGTTCGTACGCTTACCAAAGGTTCCGACATTATCAAAAACATAAAAAGTGCTGGCTTACCGCTGCAAGTATGCTCCTTCTCAACGAATCCAGTCTCGGGGTCACAGAGGCAGATCTTCTCGGATGGGGCGTGGACTCTGAGGTGGAGCGGCGCCGTGCCAGTGATGTTCGGAGTGCCACAGATCAGCCCGTCGTTACATTCGTCGCTGTTCGCGCAGACGTGGTAGAGAGCTGCGGAAAGAAGGAAGGGTTATAATAAGTGACTTTGTAACCAGGTGTGACAAAGCCGTTGATGATGCTATTAAAGTTGCAGAAAAAGGCTGTCCCAGAAAACAACCGCTGTAGCTTTGTCTCGCGTACGAGTCCCAGCAATATGTTGAGCGATGGCTGTTTTGTACACATCTTGCCAACTTGTATATGTTAATCATTTTACTTTTAGCGGCTTTTTGTATGTAGTTTATGTCAAACTTGGCAAAAATTAACTCGTTTCCTTTATTCGAATGAACTGATGTTATCAGTGCGGGTTTGATTTTGTTAAATTATAATTTATTTATGTACACAACATACTTAAAAAGAAAATTTTGTACACAGAAAAGAGCACAAAGGTGCAAGGTGGTGTATATTTTATTTTTTATTTTTTTTATTTGTGATGGGTTTGCTCTTGACTCTAGTCTAGGTCAGAGATGACAGAGACAAAGTCTACGATGGAGCGAGCTTACCCAGAAGGAGCCTGTTCACTCTAACTTTGAAGAGATTAGGGCTGTAAACGTTTGGAAACACAGACGCAGGCAGAGAGTTCCACTCCTTTGCTGTGCGCATTATAAAAGACGTTTGGAAACGCTTAGTGCGAATTGGTGGAATAGTAACAAGGTAGGGATGGTAAGATGCAGTGCGTCTGTCTATTAATGTTTATCCTCAAAGGGCTAACTTGAAATCATGATTATTTTGTGATAAAAGGATAATGCTATGCGTCTTTTATAGCTCCGTCTCACTTCCACACCAAATCATGACGGCCGTACATTGTTCCCCGGTTCTTTAACAACTAACCTTCAAACCTCATAATAAGCTTAACCTCGATCCCATATCACCCCTATTAAATCCTTACCCGCAGGATAAAAATCACATAAACCCATACCAAGCCCTGATAAGAACACAAAACATGAAATTATAACCAACGACCCTGAAACCTTATCGGAACCAAATGAAAGAACACCGCCCGAATGTTCGTGTAAAACTGTAAGCAGTCAAAAGCTTACGTGTCAAATATAAATAAAAGATCCCAATCTTTCAAATATAAGTACTAAGTAAGAGTCTAATTTAAGTAATAATTTACTCGCTAGTGCTACAATTATGATTTTCAGACATGAAACGTTGCTGAAGTGGCGTTTTGAAAGGTATTTAAATAAATTCTTGAGTCTGATAAGGGTTAAGTACGTCTTTTTCAGTGTGAAGGTAAATTAGTGGTGAAGTTTTTTCTACTGATAGGCACTCATTTGGCCACTATCTCACCTGACGGTAAGCGATGATGTGGTCGAAGATGGAGACGCTTGTCTAGAAGTAACCTATTCTCTTGACTTAAAGTCTCCCAGGTGATAGCTATCAGGAAGCACAGACTCAAGTTTTAAGGACAGCTGCTAAACTTTTAGTACGACTGTGGATGATGGCATTGAGTGATTTGACCCTTGGGTAAAAAGTTGCTAAGGAAGTGGATGAGGAAAAGCTACCTATTTTCGTGAAACTCTGTCTAGATTTGAGTTTGGACCACTTTTCTGTGTTATAATGGTGTCTTGGCGCCTTTTGGCGCAGTGCTTGGTTACGAAACGACGATTTGTATAGAGAGAGAAAATTGAGGGGATGGGCAGCGATAAAGGCTACATTTTAGGGGCTTATTTCGAAATGAAAAAACCGGCCAAGTGAGAGCCGGAGTCTCACACGAATTCCCTACCACAAACACTACACACGAAAATACACACATTGTGAAAAATTCAATTGTCTACCTAATACGGTTCTTGGGATACAGCCCGCTGACAGACGGACGGACGAACGAACAGACAGCGGAGGCTTAGTAATAGGGCACTGTAGCCTTAGGGTACAGAACCCTAAAAATGAAACCCTGATATGACTACATCGTCCAAATGTCTGTATGTCAAGACCCTTTTCTCAGACATTCAACTATCAAGATCAAAGAGGTATACGGGCTCTAAGAGCTCTATATCAAGCTGCTCTGTAAACGCAACAAAAATAGGGCAAGCAGTAAGGAACGATGAACCAAAGTCCCGGTTTCTTAGGAACAAAAGCTATCCAATAAAAAACTTTTTACAAAAAAATATAACCGACTTCCAAACAAAACACTACAAAGAATAAAATAACCTTAATTTCGGAAGTCAGTGTTTTTGGTTTTGTTTCTTTGTTTTTTAACACCTTTAATTGGTGATACTTGGACGACGTCTTCGTCTACGCAGAAATTGAAATAAGCAAAAATGCTCATAAAATATAAACTACTGAATCAAATTTTTATGGGACCAAACGGCAAGTATACTGCATCGAACTAAAAAAGAATCACATAAATCGGATCAGAAACCTCGGAGTAATCGGTGTACAGACATAAAAAAAAATACCCACCGAATTGAGAACCTCCTCCTTTTTTGGAAGTCGGTTAAAAATTACCTTTAGTCTGCGAGTCGCATTGCCCATTCACGGGCGGCTGGTTGTCCCCACACAGACAGCGGGTGACCGGGTCGTAGTGTGTGCGTACACAGGAGCTGCTGCTAATACCAGCGCATTCCGCCTGCCGGGAGCATGGTCGCGCTGAAACGTGGTATGTCACACTATGAGTCTAGGGGAACGTTTAAAATGAATAAAGATTATAGTGGCAATGCTCTTTGGTCTATCTATTTTCCTACTTCTATTTTCTATCTACAACGTGTTATAGAATAAACGCAATATACCTCTTAGGGGTCATTGTACTCATCATTGTGAACAACTTTCACTATGGGAAAAACACTGAAATCGCGAAAAAAAGTCGACTGCCCCATACACTTGTTTGCATAACTCGAAATGTACTGAACAGCTGATTTTTTTCGCAATATCCATTTTGGTCCCTTAGTGAAAGATGTTCACAATGATGAGCACAATAACCCCGAGGTATTGCGTTTATTTCAGTTACACGTTATATGTATGTATTTGTATACTTATTTCTATCTGCCTACTCGTGAAAATCTATGCCTAGTAGCAATCAAAGGGGGTTTTGAATGGGCATTTTTTTACTTATGGAAGTTGAGGAGTGAATGGGGTACGAATGGGAACATTTTATCTCTATCATGATTTTGGTGATGTTCTACTGTTATATCTATTTGGCTACTCCTAAAACCTATCTATCAATACTTATTTCTATCTCCTCAAGAATTTGGAGTTAAAAACGTGATAAAGCAACATTTTGCTGTTGTTTTGCAATTGTTTCTTTACTGTATCTATATACTCTATATACCAATATATAAAGCAATAATAAATAAACAACGTCACTCTTAATTTTTAAATGAAATTTTCAGTTCTGAAATTTTCTGTCTAACAATATCTAATTATTTATTTCTATCTACTCATGAACTATGTTTGTACAAGTCTAATTCTTATCTAATGGGGCAGTTTGATGGGCAACAACATAAATATTTTCTTTACTAGCCAGGTCTCGTTATAAGTAATTGGTTTGACATATCACAACAGGGTATTGGAAATTATCGTAATTATTGTAGCTGTCCTCGGCTGTATACAGGACGACTTTCGATTCATTGGAAATATATCAGGTGGTGAAAGTACTTTGAGTATTAACAACTTTCGCTAAGGACTAAGCCAACCCTGAATTCGTGAAAAACTAATCATCTGTACCCAACAGTTTCATTACGCGGACAAAAATATACCTACTGAAAAAGTGAGTCTTTTTTAGATTTTGAATTGAGCTGGACTGGTTTAGAGAAACAATTAAATTATATTGAACTAGCTTCTGCCAGCAGCTACGCCCGCGTGGTCCCTAGGGAATATACTCCCGGGATAAAAAGTAGACTATGTCCTTTCTCAGGCTCTAGACTAATCTCTGTACCAAATTTCATTTAAATCAGACAGACAGATAGACAGACAAACAGAGTTACTTTCGCATTTATAATATTAGGTAAGGATCTCGCAAGGTGGACCGATGACCTGGTGAGGGTCGCGGGTAGCCGATGGATGTGAGACGCACAGGACCGGTTGGTGTGGCAATACTTAATGGAGGCCTATGTCCAGCAGTGGAAGTCTTTCGGCTGATATGATGATGATGATGATGAAATTCGCATCGAAATGAATCAGCCGGTCTATTTTATCAACTTCTCGAAGCGAACTGTCATTCCATCTTGTTTGTTTAGATTGACAGCTCACTTCACTTGATTTTAAAGAATCACACCGCAGAAAAGAACGGCGGACGAGCGCTACCATTCCAGATTTTCAGACCTTCGTATAGCTTTCACTTGATACTTACATATGTACTAAATCCACATACTCCTCCCACATTCCAACATACACATCCGATCCACCTCTATTTAAGCCAAGATAACGTCACGTATATTTATGTAAAACGTCCGCCACAAACATTTGTCGCCAACGCCAACGTCCAACGGCCAAGCCTCGCGTGCCAAGATATGCAAATGACGGAGGTATAGCATAATATATGATAGTATTCTAAAGGTTAACAGGGGGACCATAAATGCTTGGTAAGGTACACTGTCTTGCTTTTTTTATTAGCTTTCTGTTGCCGAGGTTGTGTGGGCCTTGGTTAAAAATAGGCTGGTTGATGAGGGTGATATAAGGCCATAACGGTTGTGGTAAAAACGGGAGCTATATGATACGGTAATAAAGTATACTTTGTATTGCTATTGCCGAAATTATCAATAGGATATATGAGACGCAGGGTTTAACGTTGACATGGTAAACAACCTTGTTCGTTTTTATATGACTGCCTCAGAAGGAAGGTACGGTTATATTGGAGTCATTATTTCAAAATCTGATATCCTTACAGGGAACTAACACCCCACTACGACTTCCCACGGGTACAAATTATACAGGTGCCATTTAAATCGTCTTACAAAAGCAACCCACTTCATTTATCCAATGACTACTACACAATCATTTAAAAAATATATTTATGAACAATAATATCAATTATAATAAAATAATATCAATTATATTTGAAACATCCAGGAGTGGGCGCAGTCCAAGCCTTGTGTTCTAAGGAAGGCGTTATATGAAACGGCAACATTGTTTTGAAACGTAAACATTATTAACAGGGTGTTTCATAATTCTAATGCATTATTTATTTTTATTGTACAAATTTAATCGCGCCTAGAGGTAGTTTACGTCAGGTATATTAAGTAGGCCGCCTTTGTAAGCCGACTAAAATGGCACCGTGTATACTCAAACCTTCCTCGTTTACCATGGGCGCCGGCTGGACTATTTTCAGTGGGGTGCATTTTCAAAACCCCTAGAAAGATAGGCCTTTGCCTATTCACTGAAGGGTCTTCTTCTTCTTCTCGTGTGGGCAGTAAGGTCTAACGACCCCACACACCCTAGTGTCAGAGTTTCTAAAACGCCTCAAGGGCCTCTGACATGGTTTATTTGACGAGCAACATTTGGCGGCTGGGACCAACGGCTTATATGTGCCTTTCGAAGCACGGAATCATCTTTTTTATCAGACAATCAGGTGATTCAAGCCTGAAATGTCCTAGCCAAACTGGAAAACAACTTTACAAAGTATGCTTTCCCGTGGGAATTGAACCCACGACCACCGGGTCACAAGGCAAACGCCTAAACCAGTTAACCACGGAGGCAGTTGTTTTACTTACAGGTAGAACTAAAGAAGACGGGTGCAAGGCCGAGCGAAGGGAGCTCGAAGTACCTACCTCGCCTCGAATTTGCTAGATTCTCTTTTAGTACACTCCGCTTGTCAAATATATAGTTCTTTTACTTCTTCATGTTCTTGTACGTTCAATTTTCAACAATTGAAAGCCAGAGGGGTGCAAGTGTACTCCCTTGCACACCTCTCCCGGTGCCCATGTCGTTTACAAATCTCCCTTTTTGTTAGTGAAAACCGTATCAAAATCCGTTGTGTGATTTAGAAGAAGAACGCGGAGAAGTAGATTGAGGCAGACATCGTCTTTGTTTTATACTATAAAAGATATGAACAGATATGTAGACTTATCGATAAAACCTTTCAAATCAAAGTATGATAAATTAAATGATATTCATTTACGACGAAATGCAATAGTAGGGTTTAAATTATAACGCCAAACACAAAATCAAAAGTTAATGATTCAAACTGGGATGAAAATCAGTACTTTTTGAACGTTTAAAATTTAAGTAGGTAAATGAAAACACTTTTCCAAAACACCCATCCTAGTGTTGTAGCTGGGAAGATGAAGTGACGCAACAAAATAAGTAACAGAATACAAGGGTAGGTAGAAGATGGCAACATTTATGCCTAAACGACGGTCATAGTCAGAAACAATTAATGAAACAGATTTGAAACGAGACAAGTTAGACCTTATCTGGTAGATGGACTCAAAATATGAAAAGTTAATTGTGTCCGAAAATTACCCGAAATCATGGTGTTCTTATACAAAATGGCGTTTTAAGAATACCTGTGCATTTTTTCTAGGTACAAGTTAATGTAGGCCTTTATTAGTAGTGTTAGTAATTTATTGTACAGACTTTAGGTGGGCTAGGCTAGGTATTTACATACTTATATCATTTAAATATGTACTAGCTCTGCGCTCGGCTTCGCTCATACTAGCTGCTCGAAACTAGCCAGAGAAGAAATTCAATAAGCAAAAATATTAAAAAAAATGGATAGAACACGTACCAAAAGACACATTTTTAAGGTTCCGTACGTCCAAATAAAAACGTTAAAATAATCGGAACCCTCATAGGACCACTCGTGTGTATGTTTGGTTGGTTGTCCGTCACTCCGTTTTCTATGTAAGATAGTCTATTTAAGAAATAACGATTATAAAACTTGATTTAAAGACTACAATATTGTTAATTACATTCTGCTCAATGTCATACAAAAGCCGAGCTAAAAAAGATTTAATAAAACACCGTACTTGAGTTTATGAATTGTTATTATATGCAAATTACAATTAAGAGCTCTAGCAACACTGATTAAAACAAGAAACGCGATATAATTACCAATGAACAAACGATTACGAGCTTTATAAATACTACGATAGAGTCTATTACAGCACAACGTGCAGTTCCATTTAAACCCTGATTAAAATTTCAAATCAGCAGATACAGTGGCCGGTTGCAAGGCGAAAATCCATTTTAAACTGACCTCCGTATCCCTTCTAACAACGTCTATCAAGAGATCAAGATAAAAGGTGATTGCTACGTGTAAATCTAAACCGCTTCCGATAGTTATCGGACAGCGCCATCTATTGCCGAGTAGCGGAACTAGGTTGGTGAATAATTTAACTTCGACTTTGAGGGCGTTTTGGAGTAAAATTAGATGTGTTGCTTTGTTGGGAAATTGCGTGTGGTTGGTATTTCAGGTCATAAGGTCATATTGCGTGATTTGCGATGGATAGCGTGGCCCGTGCGGGGCCATGTTTACCATAGAGTAGAAATTATACAGCCACACCGCGCGTCGGTTTCGTTCGACTAGTAGAGAGGCCAATCATCAATTCTAATTCCTATACAACGTGTAAAAGAATAAACGCAATACTCTTAAGGGGTCATTGTACTCATAATTATGAGCAACTTTTAGTATGGGACCAATCCCGAAATCGCAAAAAAAAATCAGCTGTTCAGTACATTTTGTCGAGTTATGCGCACATAAATGTAAAAGGGAGTCGATTTTTTTCGCGATTTCAGTGTTGGTCCCATAGTGAAAGTTGTTCATAATGATGAGTTCAATGACACTTTAAGAGTTATTGCGTTTATTCTGTGATAGGTTGTATAGGTACCTAAAATTCTTCCGTTACTGACTGATTGAGTGTCTGACAGACAACGCATAGCCGAAACTGCTGGTCGTAGATAGGTGAAAATTGGCATGTAGGTTACGTGAGGAGTGTGGGGACCTACCCCACACTCCTCACGTAACCTACATGCCAATTTTCCACTAAGAGAGGATTTCCCGAAATTCCTAAGGGAACGGGAAAACAGCGGGAAATACGCGTTTGAAGTCGGGCAAAAGCTAGTCTGTCTGCCTATTTTTTTTTCGGACTATATTGGGGTCGGCTTGCAGACTAACCTAATGCAGCGTAATACCACGTTTCATGTTGGTTTGGAGTTGTCTTATGTAACGTTTGTCGGGAAAAAATGCATTTTTCCCGACAAAACTATTGACTGTTGAATTCAAAGAAATTTCGAAACGGCTGGTTGATACTTCCCGTGACCCAAGAGCTGGCTTTTACTTTGGGCAGAGATTAAGTATTGCCATTCAACGTGGCAATGCCGCCAGTCTCTTGGGCACATTACCAGCTGACAGCGTTGAGGACGAATTTTTTGATGTTATATTTTAGTTTGTTGGTAGTTTTAGTTAATTTTAGTTATTATTTCTTTTATTCATTTCTTGCATATTATTTTACATTTAAAAAAATTTAATTAACAAAGATTATGATTATTACATTTGAAAATGTAAAAAAATAGTAGCCCGCCGGTATCGGGAACAGGGTCCAAGCTACCGGTGGTCAGGGCTCCTGAGAGAGGAACCTTCTAACTATGCGCGCCGTGTCCAAGAGTACTGCTTTCTGGATCAAGCCATTGATCAAGCTGCCCAACGAGAGCCTCCTTAGATGTTGGTCGAGTCTCTTGGCAATTATAATTATAGTATCGGCACAATGACTGCTGTGTTCACATCCCACATGTCGACAACCTCGCGAGCCAAGTCAAGATCCTCGATTAGTTATTGTTTTTGAAGTGAAAACTTCTTTAGCGGCGTTGAGCACTTTTTCTGTAATGGGTATAAAATCTTAAACTCGCGTCAGGACACGTGACCTGATCGAAAAAGCGTAAGACGGACTCGCGTCAGGGTCACGTGATGCTGATCGAAAAAGCGTAAGACGGACTCGTGTCAGGGTCACGTGATGCTGATCGAAAAAGCGTAAGATCGAGGGGAAGGGAGAGGAACTAGTATCTCCCACTCTTTCTACCGAGCCTGAGTGTGCTGCTCCGCTTAGGCGGCACAGGGCGCTTGCGCGAATGTCCGTCTGTGTTTATGTACAGCGTGCCACGCGTATCCAAGGATACGAAATTACGGAATTACGAAATTATGGATGAAAGTTGATTTTTCTAAGAGATAAAAATTAATGTAATATATAAATAAATAACGATATAATATTATGAATAATAACATGTAAATTGTCATATTTGTGTACGATAGCGCAATAAATAAACATTGTATTCTACCTCATAAATGATAGTATTTTTGTACTTATAATTAAACACAACGTTAATACTAAAGTTTTCACTTCTGCCGGCACTCCCGGAGTGCTACCGGTGTTTTTTTTTTAAATTATTACTTGACTAGCTTCTGCCAGCGGCTTCGCCCGCGTGTTCCCCAGGGAACATACTCCCGGGAAAAAAGTAGCCTATGTCCTTTCTCAGGTTCTAGACTATCTGTGTACCAAATTTACTTTAAATCGGTTCAGTAGTTTTGGCATGAAAGCGCGACAGACACAGACAGACGGACAGAGTTACTTTCGCATTTATAATATTTGTAAGGATTAAAGTTATTTAAATATTGCAGCGTTTGAGAAGTCAAAATGTACCGCCCAGCCTTTTCCCAAGTTTTGGATTGGCTTCCAGTCTAAACAGTATTTTACATGAAGCGACTGCACGACTCAGTTACTGAGTCACATACATACGCATACCCCATGGCGAACAGCGGGATTAAACGAATTTGCTAAGGCGGCGGCGCAGCGACTCGCAGTGAGCTGCCATTAGAATAGGGTATTTTACTGTAAAAAAAAACGAATTAGTCCGTCAGATAGATTCCCAAAAAATATCGGACACGTATTTTTTCTTTTTTCACGTTAACAAATAATGACGAAGATACAGTACGTTGAAAACTCGCGTAACGTCACTACGATAGTACAATTTTTACTAGCGACAGGACGTCACCAGCCCCCTCTCCCGAGTTTTGATGCATTTTATCTTTATCAATACTCATTGTTTTACAAAAACAAAAAATACGTGTCCATTATTTTTTAATACTCGTAACTGACGGACTAAATTGATTTGCAATTTATTGATGGTGGAAACTAGCCTATTGATTCTACCTTAAGTCCATAAATGCACAGCAACCTTGACCACCACTGATTTAGAATCCGAGGGTTCTTTGAGTGTTTTGAGACACCAGCAAACAATAAGTCGAGTCTATTAGCTGTACGTGTCCCGTTTACACCACACTACGAAGACTGAAGACATCGTAGAGTAGGTACAAACGGGTGAAGACCAACTGGACTGGTGGAGAAGTTGGAGGCGCGCCATAACACGAATATCAAGTCGTTCGTGGTGCGCGTTCCGAGTCATCATTTGGTGACCGTCCTCAAGGAAGAGTTTTAGCCAAAAGGTGTGGTGTACCGGCGTTTCCGCGGCCGACTACGCGACACCTGGCAGCGCAACACGACACCGCCGTCACTTCGCGTGCTAGGTTTTTAATATTTTTGTATTAGTTTTTTATGCTTATTTATGTAGTGTTTTGTGGGCCTCAGTTGCCTGAAATAAATAATAAAAAAATATTAAAATGTCATTCAAGTGGCAAAGACAATTTTTTTTATGCCCAATGTGTTCTTCACCTTTCCTCTTTTTATACGTACTTGCTCATAACTATTTATGATAAGTTTTTATATAGATAATACGCTCTTATTAGTCCATAGTATAGACCTGTCAAACTCGCGCGAACGGCTCGTTACTATAACTTAATAAAACATGGGGTATTCGCATCGTTACAGGTTTATAGCTTTCCAACATTTCGCTATGTCGTTAGTTTTAAGCAAGCATGTTATATATATAACTATGCAAAACATAAGTACGTTTGTTGATTATGTTGTATTAATTAACACTTGGATAGTAAAATCTATACTTAATCTATATCTATACTAATATATAAAGCTGAAGAGTTTGTTTGTTTGCTTGCTTGAACGCGGTAATCTCAGGAACTACTGGTCCGATTTGAAAAATTCTTTCAATGTTAGATAGCCCATTTATCGAGGAAGGCTATAGGCTATATCTCATCACGCTAAGACCAATAGGAGCGGAGCAGACGAAGTTGCGCGGGTCACCTAGTTTGACATATGAAGCCGCTCTTCACCTCTTTCTTCATGGCTTGAGCGATTGATTAAGGAGGTATGGGAAGCCGTCACCTCTTTCTGCGAAGCGGTAATGCTAGCGAAGGAGAAGGCCGAACGCGTGAGAGAGATGGAAACCTCACGTCCCAGCCGCCGCAATAGAAAAAGATGCCCCGGGCTTGGGAGTCGCAGAGCGATTCCCGGCCACCGCGGGCCTGCGGACGGCGAGCACTGGGTGGCTCGCCGTCCGATCAGAACCAGGCCCGGATCGACGGCGCGCTGTGTTTCACGCGCGCCTCAAAGAGCTGTCAGCATAGAAGACAGGGCCTGCCGGGGTTACTGAATTTGTTCGAAAGAGTCACCGCAGCTCTGGAACGCAAAGGAGGAACACGGATGGGTTTTAGTCAGTAAGAGTCTGACACTCCCTTCTGCTTCAACCAGAGCGGGAGAAGTCATTTGAAGATTTCCCATCCTTAAAAAAAGGTGTGAAAAGAAGAGTATGCTCCTCAGGGATAAAGGTGTCTTTACTTTGGGCTAGCTTATACCCCTCCAGCCGGGGATTACGGAAGCCAAACAAGTTCTCGCGATCCCCGGCGTAGGTGAGAGATGGAACACCGGGGTGGTTTTAGTCAGTAAGAGTCTGAAAGACCCCTCCGCTCACCACAGGGCGGAGGACATCCATGAAGATTTCCCCCCATTAAAAAAAAAACTTAAACTCCTCGCTGCATTCAGGATTAAATTATTATATTACTAGCTTCTGCCAGCGGCTTCGCCCGCATGGTCCCTAGGGAACATACTCCCGGGATAAAAAGTAGACTATGTCCATTCTCAGGCTCTAGACTATCTCTGTCACTTTCATTTAAATCGGTTCAGTAGTTTTGGCGTGAAAGCGCGACAGACAGGTAGACAGAGTTACTTTTTCATTTATAACATTAAGTAAGGAAGGATAACTGTCACGCTTCGCTCTCTAAACTCGCTCGCCACGCTCGGGATTTTAATCTCGAATCGTTCATTGCGTTCGGGATTCAATATGACGCCCGTGACATAAAACAATGCTTTATCCCCTCGGTGCATAATCTACTATAAATAAATAGGTATGAAACTATGGATTTCTCAAAATTATTCTACTTATTTTATTTTATTCGTGGTAATAAGGTATTATTCCACTTTACTTCATTTTTTTTAAGTATCCTATCTGCATAATTGTACTTGAACTCGGGTGTTTTAAAAAGAAAATTACCACTTGGCTATCTGATTCAGTGTCGTGTTTTATTTTAAAATTGCAGCTTTTAAGTAGTTCTGAATTCAAAGAGAAGGACTTTTGCACTATTTGAAAATAGAATATGGTGGTTTTTTAGTTTCATGGTGTTTTGGAGTTGTCTTATGTAATTTTTGTCGGGAAAAATACTGATTCTAAAAGTCTGACTTACGTCAATTTACATAAATGGAATTTTAATTTAAATATTGCAGCGTTTGATATGTGAAAATTTGACAGCGTCATCATCCACCCAGTCTTTTCATGGTGTTTTCGAATTGTCTTATTTTTTTTTATTTATGATGGTTTGCTCTTGACTTTAGTCTAGGTCAGAGATGACAGAGATAAAGTCTACGATGGAGCGAGCTTACCCAGAAGGAGCCTGTTCACTCTTACTTTGAAGAGATTAGGGTTGTAAGCGTTTGAAAACACAGACGCAGGCAGAGAGTTCCACTCCTTTGCTGTGCGCATTATAAAAGACGTTTGGAAACAAAAACAGATGCAGTGCGTCTGGATGTCCGACGGTAGAAGGGGGCCGGTGGGATAAGGTCGTGGAGTTCTTGGGCACACTCACCGAAGTACAATCTGTAGAAGACCGACAAGCAGGGAATTCTACGGCGATGAGCCAAGCTATGTAGCTTGGCATCCATCAGTTTTACGTCACCCATGAGCCTCTTAGCTCTGCGTTCCACCGAGTCAAGCGCGGCAAGCTGATACTTAGCTGAGCCATCCCAAAGGTGGCTACAATACTCCATGCAGGATCGGACTTGCGCTTTGCATAGGGTTAAAAGCTGTCTTTCTTCACCGTTCTTTTTCAAGAGAGAGGCGGTACAGGCGTGCTAACACGTGATACTTTATTTATTTAAAAATTTATGTACACAGAAAGATAAAAAGAAGGAAACAGAAAAATAGGTACAAAGGTAATGCTTATTTCAAAAGAAATCTCTTCCAGCATACCTGCGAAAGGAGAGTTGTATAAAAGATATGTAGACACCGTGTTAAAGGTATAAGTACTTACAAATAAAACAATAAACTTTAATATAACATACAATATATAAATATTACTAAACTAAATATATACTAACACATCTACACTAATATTATAAAGAAGAAAGATTTGTTTGTTTGAATTGAATAGGCTCCGAAACTACTGGACCGATTTGAAAAATTCTTTTAGCATTGGATAGCTACATTATCAGGGAGTAACATAGGCTATATATTATCCCCGTACTCCCACGGGAACGGGAACTACGTCCACTAGTACTAAATAATTTTATAAGATAAATAATAACACATACTTATATGCAACTATGACGGTAAAGAAAGGTAGTGCTCTTTCACTCTTCTTTTAAAAACTGAAAGAGATTTGCAGTCTCTAATGTCAGGCGGCAGTGAATTCCACAGCCTAACCGCATGGGCAGTAAAGGAATAGAAGTAAAACTCAGTAGCGTGGGGAGGGGACTTAAGGAGATTTCTAAGATGCGACCTGCAAGGCGCATCTGAAGTACGGGAATAGAAGAAGCGTTCTCGCAGGTAGGAAGGCGTTTTACGTTGTGATACTTTTGTCGGGAAAAATATTGATTCTAAGTTTGATTGCAGCCGGGGTTAACGTACTTTCTGAGTCACGGAGGAGTCTTGGTATGTTAAGATGGTCATTCATCCACAGACCGATCTCGGCAAGCGTTGCTTTGCCTTGAAGATCGATCCGTACGGCTGTTATTATTTAGCCACGAGCTCCTTAGTCTTTTTTTTTTAAGGATGGGAAATCATCAAATGACTCCTTCCGCTCTGGGTGAAGCAGAAGGGAGTGTCAGACTCTTACTGACTAAAACCCATCCGTGTTCCTCCTAATGCCCTTTGCGTTCCAGGGGCGCGGTGACTATTTCGAATAAATCCCGCAACCCCGGCAGGCATTGGCCCTAGCGGGCCCCGTCTTTAATGCTGACAGCTCTTTGAGGCGCGCGTGGAACATAGCGCGCCGTCGACCCGGGCTTGGTTCTGGGGGGCTACTCTCTAACGAAATCCGTAGTTTCGGGCTTAGTTTCGGGCGGGCATTTTCTACTTCGTATCAGCTAACCACTGAGAACTAATGATAACACGATTTGACAGTTACTGTGAAATCGTGTTGTCATTCATTCTCAGTTCGGGTTCGGGACTAATCGTAAGTCTGTAGGTGATACGGATTAAAATACGCCCGCCCGCAACTAAGCCCGAAACTACGGATTTCGTTAGAGAGTAGCCCCCCTGATCAGACGGCGAGCCACCCAATGCTCGCCGTCCGCAGGCCCGCGCCTACGGTGGCCGAGAATCGCCCTGCGACTCCCGACGCCCGGAGAGTCTTCTTCTGTTGCTGCGGCTGGGGCGTGAGGTTTCCCTCTCCCTCACGCGTTCGGCTTCCTCCTTCGCTAGCATTACTGCTTCGCAGAAGGAGGTGACCGCTTCCCAAGTCTCCTCGCTCCGGACCATGGCTTGAAACAGGGCTGACCGCGACAGGTCGCCGCCGCCGATCGCCTCGACGAGCTCCTTAGTCTAACATCTATTTTATATTGCCAAAAAGATTTTCATTTATATATATTTCATGCTCAAAACATTTCCCTCATTCTTCCACATCACATACATGCCTACACCAATTTGCGAAATACGGCTGACATATTAACTGCACGCAATACGTGCGTGCTCAAGTCGATTGGAAAACTTTCACCGTCGCCGCTACGTAGCAGTGAGCTACGACGTAGCGCCTCGTAGCGATTCGTAGCTATGTCGTAGCTGAGTCGTGGTAGAGTCGCCATTCAAAATATTATATTTCACACTAGCTGACCCGCGGATTTTCGTCTGCGTCACATTTTTCATGAATGCTCTGTTCCTATGAAGCTAGTCGCAGTTGGGATGTTAACATTTTAACGTATTTTTTTCAGAAAATTAAGAAAACAGGCAATGCTAATACAGAATGATTGCATAGTTAAAGTAAAGTTTTGGGTAAGCTCACTCCATCGTCGACTTTGTCTCTGTCAACTCTGACCTAGACTAGAGTCAAGAGCAAACCCATCTTAAATTATAAAAAATAAACTGTCTTTTTGATAGGTACTACTTTTTCAACCTGACTGGCGGACCAAAGAGTTTATTTTTTTATTTTTTAGTGTTCCGGACAAAAAACGGAACCCTTATAGGATCACTTGGGTGTCTGTTTGTCTGTCTATCTATTCGTCTCTCACAGCCAGTTTTCTCCGGATCCACGGGACCGATTCTGTTGAAATTTTATACACATATGGACTTCTGTGACCCAAACATGGACGCGTTACGTAAATTATTTTTTAGTGCGGGGTTCAGTTTTAGGGGTCAAACTAGAAAACTTAAAAAAAGTTTTTTGAACAATATCGTGTGATGTATCAAATGAAAGGGGTTACTGTGAGAGTTTTATTTACATTTTTTTCATAGTTTTAAAATAAATAGTTTTGAAGTTATTCAAGAAATTAGACGAAAAATGACCAGTCCCCCCCTTATCTCCGAAACTACGAAGCCAAAAATCTTGAAATAAAAAAATGGAGGTAATAGATTTTTACCTATAGATTACAGGAAAACCTATAAGAAGTCTATAGTGTTAAAACAACATGTTAAAAAAAACTCGATCGGAACCGGCACGCGAGTCCGACTCGCACTTGGCTAGATTTTTTTAATAAAAATACACTATTGCGCAAGGATTACGATATTTACAACCATTAAATTGTATAAACCCTTAACTTACTGTAAAGGGTTTATAAAATAACGCAAGCCTTTGAAGGACATTATAACAGCCTTTTGTTATAATATATATCGATCGCTACATAACAGTACCACTGAGGTCGTAGTTGTGTAAATAAATTATCGTAACACAGCCTTTTTGCAAATCATCGTGTTTAATTTGAAGGAAACTAAAAGCATGACTTGTTCGAATAGCATTATTAAAATGTTTTTTTTTTGTAAGCCCGCCACAGTACTCCCAAGCACTACAACTCCGGAGAGCCAGAATCAACAGTGACCACCAGAAAAATGCTATTCGATGAAGGTCGACAAGTCCCGGAGAAACAATACAACTGTCTTGGATCTCGCAACGAATTAATCTACACTTCTATATCTACAGTTATATTATAAAGAGGAAAGATTTGTTTGTTTGTATATTTGTTTGAAATGAATAGGCTTCGAAACTACTGGACCGATTTGAAAAATTCTTTCTCCATTAAAATCCTACATTATCTCTGATGAACATAATTCAATCAAAACCTGTGCGGAATGGAATAGTGGTGATTTTGGTACCATGATATTAACCCATATCCATTTAAATGATTTGACAATTGAGGTTGATTGTGTACATGTAAACTACACTTTAAATTAATAAAACCTGACCTTTCGTTTAAAAGTTTCGACGGGTATAAAATGTTCTAAGTAAGAAAAATGTTGCGGTTAGAGCGAATGCCCCACGTTGAGTCTATTGATAAGTAATTTACACATTACCCTATGTAGAGGGCGGTATAGGAGATGATGTTCGTGGAGTACCTACAAAACCCGCGCGAACGACGTCGCTAGTCAGAAAATAACAGTGGAGGAGTAAGGAACTCTTCAGTTATACATATAATTTTAACTTCCCTCCTTATCGAGCTGGAGACAGATCAGAGCAAGGCCAATAGGCACAAATGGACATTTACACCTGGTTGAAGCCCAGTTGCCAAGCCCCATGGATTAAAATTAACAATTTAATTTTGAATATGGGTTACTTTTTTTTGGACCAACCATTAAAAATCCTGTTCCAACTACGTAAAATAAAAAACTGGCCCAGTGCGAGTCGGACTCGCGTGCAAAGGGTTCCGAACACTTTTTTTTTAACATGTTATTTTAGTACTACAGGCTTCTTATAGGTTTTCCTGTAATCTTTAGATAAAAATTTATTACCTTCTTTTTTTTCAAAATTTTAGGCTCAGTAGTTTCGGAGATAAGGGGGGGAATGGTCATTTTTCGTCTAATTTCTTTAATAACTTCTATACCATTTATTTTAAAATTATGAAAAAAATATAATTAAAACCCTCACAGTAAGCCCTTTTATTTGATATATCACGCGATATAGTTCAAAAAACTTTTTTTTTTATTTTCTAGTTTGACCCCCATACTAAAAATTTAATAATTTACGTAACGCGTTCGTGTTTGGGTCATAGAAGTCCATATATGTACCAAATATCAACAAAATCGGTCCTGTGGATCCGGAGAAAACTCGCTGTGACAGACGGACAGACAGACAAACAGACAGACAGACAGACACCCGAGTGATCCTATAAGAGTTCCGTTTTTTCTTCGGAACCCTAATTGTCTCATTAAATTTACAAACGTAGATGAAGCCCTGAATCCCACACTAGGATAGGGAATCTTAGTGTTGTGGGTAAAATATTATGAATATATGAACTGCCTCCGTGGTCGAGTGGTTTAGGCGTTTGCCTTGTGACCCAGTGGTCGTGGGCTCGATTCCCACGGGAAAGCATACTTTGTAAAGTTGTTTTCCAGTTTGGAAGCTAGGACATTGCAGGCTTGAATCACCTGATTGTCTGATAAAAAAATGATTTCGTGCTTCGGAAGGCACGTATAATTCGTTTAAGTCGGGTGGTCCCGACCACCAAATGGCGGTCGTCAAATTAAACCATGTCAGAGGCCCTTGAGGCGGTTTAGAAACTCTGACACTAAGGTGTGTGGGGTCGTTAGACCTTACTGCCCACACGATAAGAAGAAGAAGAAGAATTTGCTCATCAACGACAGAACAGATTTCACTTTAATTAAGAATACAAATAGACCAAGCCCTGTAACCTAGGGCATCAATAATCTTTACAGATTCAGGCGGGCGAAGCTGGCAAATGCTTGTTAATCTACCTGTATTTTAAACCGACTTCAAAAAAGGAGGAGGTTCTCAATTCGACCGTCGAATCTTTTTTTATATGAAAGGGTATGCTACCGAGGTGGTCCACTTGCCACTACGTCAGGATCTGATGACGGAAACCCTGAAAAATCGAGGGCAACTCTCGAAAATTGTAGGCACGCATCTAGTAAAAACTTGATATTCGTGTGTATATCGGGTGATACTACAAAACAATGAAGGTTTGGATCAGACCTGATGATGGAGACGACAGAGAGGCAAGGGAACTCCACACCGGTATGTAGGAACTACCAAGTGCTTGGGCTTATTTCATTCGTATTGACGAGACCTTTACACCGAAAGCACTAAGTCTGTTTTATTAAACAGACCCTAGTTCATAACATAACATCACGCCGGTACGCTATGAAGGGGTACGCAAGTACCACTAAAAAGTGAAAAATAAAAAACTTTTTTGCAAAAATATAACCGACTTCCAAAAACAAAACACTACAAAGTATAAAATAACTTTAATTTCGGAAGTCGGTGTCAAAAAACGAAATAACCAAAAACACCGACTTTCGAAATTAAAGTTATTTTATACTTTGTAGTGTTTTGTTTTTGGAAGTCGGTTATATGTTTTTCCCAACTATATAGGGGTCGGCTTCCAGTCAAACCGGATTCAACTGAATACCAGAATTTTACGTGGAGCGACTGCCTACCAGACTTTCACAACCCATTAACTGGGTAACACGGTACCTTTGGCAAGACTGGTGTCAGATTTTCTTCAATCTGACTACATGCTGGCAAAAATCCTAAAATGCGAAAGTATAAAACGCTTTCACGCCATCGCTAGCTAGGTACATCGATTGTTATGAATTTATTTATATAGGTACTTAGATAAATTGAATGTTATAAATAGAGGTCGGAATTATCTAGTTATTTATGTACTTGCATCCAAATGTTGATATTAATATGGATCTTCCCGGGATCTAGTACATTTCGTAAAGCGGGGAGTGCTCCGCATTTCCGCTATCGTTTTCTTTTGTTCTCACAGGCTATGTTGTGCGAACTACAAATGTGGCAACACCGCGCGTGTGCGTATTGGAATTTTGCAACTTCGGACATCCGATCTCGTTGATGTAAATGTGGCAACGTCGCGCGTGCAGTTGTTTAAATTGTGTAAAAGTAAATAACTTTTTTATTTAATAAATCACGGGATTTTTCTGCTCTTTTTAAAAATTGATCTCGGGATTTGAGGCATATCCACTGCATTCTTTCGCTTAGATCAGCGTAAGTGCATAAATAACTCTACCTAATTCCGACCTCTGGTTATAAATAAGCCGTTAGTCCCGACTGTCATTTGTAGATCTTTGGCAGTCGTTACGGATTATCAGAAGCCAGTAAATCTGACTCCAGTCTTACGAAGAACACAGCTAATGGGTTGTGGAGGTCTGGTAGGAAGCCACTCCAATATAGTTGGGAAAAGGCTTATTTCTAAAATTATGGTACCTACAGAGATAAATGGAACCCTGGAGACAGTTATGGGCTTCTTTTGCTTTGCGTAAATCTATATTAAAGCAAGCGAAACCGCAAATTAAACCTAGTATATGAGGTAACTCGAGCGAAGCCGTGGACAAAAGCTAGTAGGTACTAAAATAAATGCGTATTTTTTCCGAAAGCTGATGTTTGTCTATGTCGAATCGAAGATTTATATGACAGCTAGACATAAAATGATAGCTATCAGTTTTCCTAAGCATGCGATAGGTAGTTCTTTTTATGCTTTCTGTACCGTTTTGTACCATTGACAAACCTAGAGATTCTTAGCAAAGACAGTTAACCTCCACAAGGTCTATGTTTATTGTTTATGGGCCTCATTTGTATTTCGAACAAGGTTTATGGTACGCACTTGAATCTAGACTGTTTATAATTTTTTTTACTGAAATACCTTAGTTGGTAGCCTATCCTTTTTTGGTTTCTTTAGAATATGGTTTTAAATATTTTATAGGTAGGATTCGAATCAGTCAAGATTTTATAGCTAAGTTTATGTTCTAAACTACAAAGTTGAAGAATTTTAAGTCTTTTTAAATTATGCGTAGTAGATAGGTATAGGTTAACGACAAAAAAACATCAGCCCCTGAATTCAATTTGAGTGACTCAAGCAGTCTTTTGCATGTTTAACTTAATCTTTACTATTATCCAATGTCATATAATTTGAATCTAACACTATAAGTACTAATGAAACAAAACACGACAGAGTATAAAATAACCTTAATTTAGGAAGTCGGTGTTTTTGGTTTTGTTTCTTTGTTTTTTAACACCGACTTCCGAAATTAAGGTTATTTTATACTTAGTAGTGTTTTTTTTTGGAAGTCGGCTATTATATTTTTTTGTAAAAAGTTTTTTATTTTTCACTTTTAAGTGGTGATATACCTATGGAGGACGTCTTCGTCTACGCAGAAATTGAAATAAGCAAAAATGCTCATAAAATAAAAAAACTGCTGAACCAAACTGTATAAAAATTTTACGGGATGGCAAGTATACTGCATCGAACTAAAAAAGAATCACAAAAGTCGAATCAGAAACCTCGGAGTAATCGGTGTACATACATAAAAAAAATCTTCTTGTTTGGAAGTCGATTAATTAAAAAAAAACGTAAAATTGTTGGAGGTAATCTCTAGAAGTACCTACTTTTCCGATTACTAAAATTCTTTTACCGATAGATATCTACCCTTTCGCAAATTATGATACTACTTAAGATTCTGGTAAAATGGACTTTTGATGTGGGATAGCCTACGGAAAAATGGACGCAGTTTCTTTAAGGAGAGAAAAAACCAGCCAAGTGCTAGTCGGACTCTTATACGAAAGGTTCCGTACCATAAATCGAAAAAAAAACACATATCTTTATATGGGAGGTCCTTTTAATTTTTAATTTATTTTAATTTTTTGTTGTTATAGCGGCAATATGATGAAAACACACTCTGTAAACATTGCAACTGTCTACCTGTTACGGTTATTGCGAAACAGCCCGCTGACAGACAGACGAACGGACGGACAACGTAAGCTTAGTAATTGGGTTCCGTTGATTACCCTTCGGATACGGAACCCTAAAAAACCAGGATAAAATTACGAGAAAAATGTAGTCATTTGTACTTTGAAGTTATATTTAGCTAGCTTTTATTCATAGGTATTAGCAATAGGTTTTACTGGTAGTTTAGTCCATTCGAATTTAATATTAAACTGTAAAGGATATTGACCCCTTTCCACTGTTGTTACCTAAGAAACTAAGGGCGTATCGTGAACTACCAACATAACAATTTGAGAATCATATTTCATTTTAGACGTAACTCGTTGTTATTTGAAGGTTGGTAAAGAAACAATTGACGGTATTATTATAAACGATCATTTGTCAAAGTGACAGTTTTGTTGAGACACGAAATGTTGTTTAATTTTGTAAGGTGTTTGATTCGACTGTGTTGTATAGTTTTAGCTACCCATGACTTTGAATCGGCCAAGCAAGACACTAAAAATAATTTTCTTAACAAATATTATAAATGCGAAAATACAATATCGGTATAACAAAATTCAAGTGGATATTGGTACCTAGCAGAGATAATGATGAACCTAGTTTTCTTTTGTATAGTATTTAATCATTTTAAAAAATAAGTTTCTATGCTACTGAATTTTTCTACAACAAAACACCTAATCTAGAATAATGAAAAAGCATTAACTCTTAATTTACTTCATAATCTGCCTACACACATTCAAAAATATCCATAAAAATATATCATAATTGAAATCTAAATTAAAGGCATACGAACTATTCCATATAACTAATTAAAACTAAGAATTAATACTCACACTGGCTGAAAAGAACAGAAGCAATTTGAAAACGACAATAAAAAGTGCAATAATGTTTTGAAGCCACACCATAGAGAATTTTAACAAATTCTTTCCTGCTCATTTTATTAGTAGTAGGTAAACTACATTCTTTTACGGTTCCCAATTTAATAGGTTATGTAGTTTTATAATTTCATTTCTAATAATTAGGTAGCCATTTAATTTAAATTAACCTTTTGCGTAATGGGGATATAAACTCTATGGTAAGTTATATTATACTAAAAATAGCCAGTACGACATTTAAAGTTCAAACAATAATTTCAAAGCCATGCATATGCATGTTGTTGTTTCCATTGTGCTAAAGAAAAGTTCGCTTGCTGAAATGAGGTTTTTTATATTAGCCATTATTTTCTCCTTTCTAGGTGATGTGTTCTCTAAGCATACAATGTAAAAAACGCTTAAGTTTTTCGGATATTTCCCATAGATAAAAGACAGAAATTTAAATTATTTAAAAAAAAAACAACAAAATTGAAACATTCTTTGTTTTAATTCGTTAAAATTCTCTTTAATATCTAAGATAGACTGCGTGTCATATTATTGTGCGTGCACTTGCATTGAATGTGTTGTCTATTGTATTGACGTGCATATTTATGTTATTGTATAACATGAAAAAGCATTCATATTGTCTAAAATTTGGTGAACTAGGAGAGAGAGTTACGTTAATACGAATGTAGTTTTGCATGTTCTCAATAGATTTTTATTAGTTTATTCATTTTATACCGATTCTTTGTTGTAAAGGGCGAAGGACTATACTATTTGGGCAAATTGACTTATTGATACACCCAGTTTTTCAAGATCTTCTATCTGCATATTTAAAATTGCGTTACGGCGAAATAATTAGTTTTTCTAAACAACGTTTCCTTAAAGCTAAACATAAAATTTTAGAGTTACGTCCTTTTTGTCAGATTTTGCAAATTGAATTTCCCTGGGTACTTAGGTATAATATTATCTATGAAATAAAAATGGCAGTCACAATTTTGGCATAGAAAAAGTGTCCAAACACATTTACTGTTCGGATGAAGGTGTAATATCTGACAATTCAAGTATCGGGCCTTTCAGTAGTAAAAACGTTTCAAGAAAACAAATTCGAATGAACGCAACTCTCTCATCGTACTTACGTGGTGGCAAAGTCGGTGCCACAGTAGGGCCAACCGTATTACTCTTCCCAAATGTAGTTAGGGCATCAGATGGTCCCGTTATCCAGCCAATTAGAAGCAAAGGCAAAATGACCGCCGCCCGTTGACACCACATCTCAAGGCGCGAAAAAGTACGCTTTTTTTTTCACAATTAATTTCTAATACAGTTTTTGTCTATGGTTAAAAATTTGGCGGGTATTTTTATTTTATTAGTAATAGTTTTATTGAAGTTTTTTTTTTATTGTGTTCATATACCTACTGATTTTCAAAACAATGTGTTCGAATTTTATATTCGCTACTGGTGATTTTTGTAAGACTATCTAATAATGAATTTGTAAACTAAATCTCTAATATCGAATAGTGCTTGGATATGATCAAATTGTCATCTCAGTATTATTTGATTTCGACAATTTTGTGGTAGCTATGAATTTTGAAAAGAAAAGGTTCTAAGAGTCCTAAAAATCAATCAATCAATTCGCATATCCAAATAACTTTGTTTTATTTATTTTTAAGATGTGGTGTGTCAGTTATATTCGGTTTATATAAAAAGTAGGTCAGTTTTTTTAGCAATTTGTGAAAAATTTGCGTTGCGTTGTACGATCATTTCTGTTCTGTAGGTAGATATGTTTTTGAACCTTAGAATTTTTTTAAATAGAGTTTTTAGAAGGTAATCTTCGAAGATTTAGATAATACGTTTTTCTGTTAATTAGTTCCTTGGAAATACACCTTAAAATAATGTAATCCTATAACATTGACAACTAAGCTATTTTGTTATTCACAGTATAGTCTCATGCTAACATTAAACAGCGGTTGTGTATATGTGTGTGTATGTGAATGTGTTGCACTTTTGTATGAATGTATAAAAGCTTTTTTTGTATGAAATATATTGTTTTAAAGTCTTACCAGGGGCAGCGGAGGTCGTCGCAGGCTTGGGCGGATCAGTATTAGCCTTCCCGAAGGATGAAATACCAAACCCATCCGTGCATTGTATGTTTAGCCAACCGACTATTATTATAGGCAAAATGGCGAACATCTGCCTTCTGCACCACATTTTTACACTGGTATACCTTGCTGTGTTTTTCTTATTTGATGTTGTAATAAAAAAGGTTTTGTAAAAATGTCGTCTATAAAAAAATTGTATCCACAAAATGTTGTCTATGGAATAAATATGGCTGACTTTTGGCGCCAATTCGTTTGTCAAATTGTCGTAGTACCTAATTGTGATGCTAAGCAGTGTTTTTCTTGAGCGAGACGCTAAAATGTATTTGTGTTTCAGCCTAAATAAACATAAATGTTCTTTCTTGAATTTTAAAAGGCGCTTTTGGTGTCTATATTTGTGTTTTTATTCCTCTGAATTACAAAAGTTAGTTACCTTTGAAATGAAGCTGTTATCTTTTCATTCCAAAAGGTGTTTAAACTATGCTCAAATTTTTTTCAAGCAAGATTCTATGCATTTAATCGTATTTGTAATCAGAGGATGTGTAATCTAATTTCTAGGGAGTGTAAGTTTGTGTAAAATGTGTGGTGTGTGATCAAAATGTGAAATGTATTTTTACGGTCGCCGCCATTACTCTTATATTTATATAATGAGACTACGACACGTTTTGAAAAGAATTTTACCAATTTTGAACACTTATAAACATTGACTAGTACAATTAAAACAGTTAAAACGCAAATATTTACAAGCCAGACACAAATACAAAAAAATAATAACTTTAAATCTTTAAATTTATTTAATCTGTACACGTCATTTTATTTAGATTTTTAGTTTCATATAAAAGAAAAAAGGTCCCATTATATAAAAAAAATCTTACCCGACGGCGGAGTAGGCGACGGTGTTTTAAGAGGAGAATCTGTTTTAATAACGCCAAAAACAGGGCTAAACGCACCGAGACATTGTCCAATCAGCCATAAGAACACAAACACAGGCAAAAAACTACGTTTCCTTTGCAACATTTTAATTTTTAAACCGATTCTGCAAAATTAAAACCGTTTAAATTTTGAATTTGGAAAGAAGTGTCAAAAAATTGTGTAAAAATGTCATGTATGTACAATATATACAGTTTGTTTAGTGTTTTTAACGTTATTAAGTCTTTTGTGAATATTAAAGCTTTGCAGGTTATTTCAATTCATGTAAACCTACATTGTTCGTTCGAAAGGTCGCCTAGTGAGTATAAATCGCCTGTGCATGTTGGGCAAACATTTTTTTTCATATAATGGGACAAAAATATCCTCTGTATGTACCTGTAAGTATTAAAAATAACCACTCGTGCTTCTAACACTTAAAAACATGACACACACAATGTGTAAATGAAAAATGTGTTTATTTTAGAACCATGTTTTTTAACAGTGATCGGTGTTTTTTTTTTCTAAATCCAATCTGTGGATGTGCAGTGTGGAATGTCCCATTATATAAAAAAAATATATTTACCGGGCGGTGCCGTTGGGGCGGCTGAGGGTGGCTTCGTATTGGAGACACCAAAAGTGCTGAGTGCTTCGGAGGAGTAACCCGTCAGCGATGCCAACACGAGTGGCAGAATGATAGCGGCGACTTGCTTCCGGCACATCTCAAAAATTCCAAACATTTTCGTTTTTTCAAACGCAACAGTTTACGTTCACGAAAATCGGATGAGCGACGGATGGTTACGTTGTATGTCCTTGTTTATGGTATGGCGGAATTTGGAACTGCGATTTGATTTCTTTTTTTGTTTTGGTTCCGGAAAATGCGTCAAACGGTTTTGATATTTTTATTGAGGTACTTTTTAATACCTACGTGAAAAATTAATTAGAAAGTATAAAAAGTCATTTGGCGCATTTTACTCACATTTCATGCCAATATCGCATAATTGTTATCAGAATTCGTAATGTAAAAAAATGATCGATATCTCAGTGAAAATTAGTATTTATGGTTACTCTGACAGCTACATTCGTGAAAAAAGTGGGAAAATTAAAAAAATATAAAAATAGCTATTTATAAAAACCGGCTAAGTGCCAAGCCCAAGGGCCAAGTTCTGTACCATAAACCTTAATTTTTATTATTTGTTGTTATAGCAACAATAGAAATACACAATCTGTGAAAATTTCAACTGTCTACCTGTTACGGTTCCTAAAATACAGCCTGCTGACAGACAGACGGACAGAGGGAAGGATGGACGGACGGAAGGACGGACGGACAGCGGAGGCTCAGTAATAGGGTTTCGTTAGTTGCCGTTTGGGTACGGAACCCTAAAAATTATAATTTTGCCTGTAGTCAATATTGGAACTGATACCGCTATCCGCCATCTTGTTTTTGTCAATGCGCCGTATCTACTGCTCAATCCAAATCGAAAATGTCTATGCTTATATCACAGTAGCCAATGACTCGGATTTTGAATGTCAAACTTAGTACTATAATTACAGAAAATAGCCCTTCTACCTAGCCCATTCTTTTCACAGGCTTTTTTACTAATAGCCCGCGAAACAATGAGCGGCCATTTTGAATATATTAGCTGTCAGAATAATAAATGAACGTAATATTTAAAAATGGTGGGTGATGGTGATATTTATATTTTAGTGATAAAACGAATATTTATGTCGTTTTATAGGGTTATAGCTAGACCAAAGATGATTATTTTTACTCGATTCATACCTTGAGTTTTGGGAAACGAAAATTATTGCAAATTGTCAAGTGCTCGTAACCTGCTTAACCTGCTATTAGATGATTGAAAATTCAATCAAAAACTCAGGGAATTTACTAAGGTTATTTCTATAAGTTATTTAAATGTACTTTTAACTATTTTTAGGATGATGAGAGCATCAAAGTGGACTTCTTTTCCAATTTTAGGTACCTCTTTATGGAGATTGCAATGGGATTGACTAAATTCTAAGGAAGTGGCTAAATTGTCGTGTGAAAATACTAGGTAAGTACTCATTTACTGAAGCAAACTCCGTTCTTACTCCAACAAGATTTTTTCCGGGAATATACGCAAAATCCCTGCACTCTGTAATTATTGTGCGCTTCACACATTTTTCACTTCGTTATTACGACAATTTTCGGTGCATAGAGCGATGGTATTTTTTTAAATCAACATGAAGTGCTTTGAATATTTTTACTAAGCCAACATTAAAAACAAAAATGCTGAATTGAGAAGACATATTTGGTCCACCTATAAAACTTGTTAGAAGGTTTGATCAATATATTTCAGACATCCATAAGTGAATGCGAATTATTTGGATACAATCTGAGTATTATTTTTTAATATAGCAGATATTTGGTTGGTATTCTAAATAATAAACTTTTGCATTTTGCCGATGAAAGTCAAACGAACAAAAAGTTTGGTACTTATTTTATTTTACGTTTTTTTGTTTTGTTTTTTTTTTTCAAACTGTTAAGAAGATGTGCAATAATTTAAGAATGGATAGAAAATTAAATTAATTTTCTGATTTCGTCGTAACAGGACTAAAATACTATAAAGGCAGTTTGTAGAACTTATACCTACTATTTGCGGTTCAGCGGGTCTTAAAAGGCCACTTCAGCAGAATCATATTAGAATCAAAATATTAACCACACAACAATCTGTCCATTTTCATCTTTATCGCTCACGCATTAGTTTCAAGGTTGATTGGGAAAATTTGACAGTGACGGGTAGCGTGATGATTCTGCTAAGGTGGCCTTTTTAGACCCGCTGGTCAGATAGGCAGTCGCTCGATATACAATATGGGTATTCAGTTGCATTCAGTCAAATTTGAAGCCGAACCCGCTATTGTTAAGGAAAGAACAGGTTAATAAAAATGACAGAAAAATCCTGCTGTGTTTCAAAAGAGTACAGAGAAACCATTTACGCAAATAATTTTCTCGAATATTGATCAAACCTCAAAGAATTATATTTTTGTTAAAATTATTAAAATTAATGATCACACACACGTCTGTCTAATATTTTGTCTATGGTCGTATATTCGGTTTTTAAACTAGCAAATGTGTATTTCTTTATCCTGTTTGTACATGGAATTGAATAATAATTTTATTTCAAATAATAAGTATCATTGAAAAAGACATAAATTCAAGATGTACCTACACATATATTTTCCGCTATTCTTTCATTCCGAAAATAGGGAAAACTGAGGAAAAGTCAAACTCATACTCGAAAAAATGTGTTGATTGCAGAATTGTTAAAAGGATTAACTTATAAGTAGTGGCACTGGCGACCAAGAAGTTATGGGGATATTGGTTTTTATCATGATAAGGGCCTGTGATACAGAGGAAAATCGAGGAGAGCGTCCCTCGTGAGGAAAGTTTAGGATATGAATATAGAAGACCAAAAAAAAACTCAACAATTCACTGTTGCGCGTCCGTTACCAGAATGAATTGAATAAAAAAAAAACGGATGGAATTGAAAGATAATGTGTTTCGAAAGGAGGTGACAATTGAAATGACAAATAGAAAGAAGAAGACATGCTACGCTGACCAATAATACTTATATTAGGATAGAGTAAGAGATTATATTGGTGAATTGAAATCGTTTTAATGAGATCTCACTGATTTTCAGGGTGCCGACCTACCCGAAGATTACCGACGGGACCCGAAATGCTATCCTTCCAAGTATTAGTTACAAAAGAAAAAGCACAAATTAAAGGCACACTACACATTTACAGGACAAAAAATAAAACTTTAAACTGTTTTAAAACTTTAAATAAAGTGTGCTAAAAAGGTTCAGCTCAGCATTAATGCCAGATAATTTGTGTCACCTAGTTTTCTATTGAACCTGACATTGTGAGGTGTCATAAGGCTGTCTAAGAGTACGAGTTACTGTGGCCTCTTATACAGTTTGACATATATATTTTTGTTTCACTATGTTTCGAACAAAAAAAAATAAAGTAATAAATTATAGTACTAGTCGTAGAAAGCTGAAATTTGGCATGTAGGTTCTTAGGGGAGTATAGGCGAGCAATAAGAGAGAATTTCCCGTAATTCCTACGGGAACGGGAAATACGGGATATACGCGCACGAAGTCGCGGGCAAAAACTAGTATATTCTATTTACGATTAATGTTGAGGTAGTTTAAAAGTGGCGCCAGTGACGGAAAATTTAAAAGGGAATCGCTTTTCTTGGTATGGTCATGTGAAGAGGAGGGATGAAATGAATGTAACTAAAAGAGTTATGAATATAAATGTGGATGTATGGAGAGGAAGGCCAAAGAAAGGATAACTGGATTGTGTGAGGAGCGATATGAAAGAAAAGGGAGTTAGTGACAGCGTGACGGCTGATAGGACAGAATGGAAGAAAAAAACGTGTTGCGCCGACCCCAAGTAACATGGGATATGGGTAGGAAGATGATGATGATATTAACAATATTAATTGTAAGTAGTTTTGGGAGAAAAACGTGTTCAGTCTTCGAAGTAACCCTGTATAGAAAGAATAACATTTTTTATAAAACAAACACACGTTTGCTTGAAATAGTAATGGCTTCATAAATCAAGCATGTGTGTGATCATTAGAGGAAATAAATGTATAAAATCTCTGGTTTATTTATAGGTAAAGAACTATATTTAGCTATTCTTTTGATTGATCAACTAGTAACATTCGTAAGGGTTTTTTTTAGACAGAGTGACATTTTATAACGATGGTCAATACAAAGGTTTATTTTTTTCTGATTTTATAAACTGCGTGACATTTCCATAGCGCATAATTTTAGATATAAGGCTGGTTTCTGAAATGAATATTTGACGCCAAATCCGACTTCAATGTCGGTTTTCAGGCTAAAATGAAGTTGGACAAGTGAGTACTTGTCCTACTTTTTGACAGTCGTGAGGATTGTCGACAAGTCTTACGTCTAAAATCGTTACTAGAATATCACTTTGTGAAGGTCCTTAGATATCAATTGAACAAAGAGGAAAATATAGCCTGATGGTATTAAATAAATAAAAAAAAAACTATCTAGAGATAGATAGGTACCTCTATAGACAGTTTTTTTTATAACCGCTCCGGTATAATTACATATTTTAAAAGTTTCACTAGTAGACCAATCAAAACCAATACGATTTGTGTCTTTATTTATTTACATTGAAAGAAAAAAATATTATCAGTGCATAAAGCAGCAGTGGTTGGCATAAAAAGCTATTTATGAAATTCACTTTAAAAATTGGGTAGGTAAAAGATTAAGTCTTTGCATGGGTATGTAAAAGAACAAGTTATTTACACTTAAGTATCCAAAAATAATGTACATTTAATATTCAAAGTGAATTCTGTTTCTTGAACCAACTTTTGTTAGAGATTTTTGATGCACGCAAACACAATCGTTTTTTTTTTACAAAAAACACAATATATAAATCAATATTCAATTCAAGAAAAAGAATTCCAAAACTCACTCTAAAAAAAACAAAACCAAAGACAAAAAGTGCAAAAGCGTGCGTTCGCATTAATCAACAACGATTTAGAACATTCAATTTTTAAATTCCATTTTTAGACAAACGTTTTTTTTTAACTTTTCTCTGTTTAACTTCTGGGTTTTTTAGTTTAACTTTTAATTCACGTTTAGACTATGTGGGGTCTAAAATGAGACTGAGTTTAGATATAGTTACAGTTAGCTCTTGCGTCTAAGTTGCCCGATGCTTGCCGCGGTACTAAACACCAAGGTAGCAAGCAAGGTTGCTGTAGTTTCTTGGTATACAGGCTGCTTCAAAGATTTTGTTTTTATTAAGTTGTTTTTTTTTGTTGTTAAATTTTTTACCTATAGCAATGATACAATGTGACACTAATATTATAATTTCATCGCGGGTAAAGCCTGGATTAGGCATGGGCAAAAAATATCGATATATCAAAATATCGATATTTTTCCAAACAATTTATCGATATATATCGTCGATATTTTTAATCGCTATGTATCGATATTCGATATTTATTTAAGAGTACCAATTTCGATTTTTTTTTAATGCAACTTTGGTTTCGTGTTTAATGTTATTAGATACTAATGTCCATATCTGACGACTACTGGTTTGATTAAATTGTTTATAATTGTTTAGGCTCGAGCATTAATAAAAATACTATTTTGTTCTATTTTCGTCTATTCTTTTTTACGAAGTTGAAATGCTTTGGAAATATGTATTCACGCGAAAACTGACGATATATCGATATATTTCAGTCGATAGTTATCGACACTGTTTAAAAAATATCGAAACGATAAATATCGATATATTTTTTTCACTTGCCCATTCCTAACCTGGATGATGCTTATACAGGAAAGGAAAAGCATATAGCAGTGAGCGAAGTCGGGCTATGGATGATCATCATTATGATTAATATTATTGAGTATATATGCAAAAGTGGATTTTTGCTTTTTTCTTAAGTCTTCGCGTCTAAATCGCCCCACTGATTTTCATTGATTTGGGCACAGATATATATAGGACTCTGGAGACGGTTATAAGCTCCTTTAACGCAAGCAAAACAGGGGCTATTATGACGCGCTAATGCCATCAAGATTAAGCTGTGAAAAAGGGATAGTGTTACGCGTCTTGTATATAGGAACTGTGGATGGCAGCACAGTTGCGTAAATAAAATTTGGCCTTGGGACCTAGTCATAGTTAAATATCGACACTGAAAAATATACAAAGATATTATTATGTACTTTTAGCAACACCCTGTACACGGTATAAAATTAGGGGTCGCCCCTACCGCTGTATATTATATCCGACGTAACGTTTCGGGGTCAAAAGGGGGTAAAAGGGGGGAAAAAATAAGTCTCGTGTTATCGTACCTCTTTGTTATAAACCTACTGCGTAGGGAGGAAGTGTTTTGTGTTCGTTAAGTTGGTACGTACCTTCTTACTATTGCCAATGTTCAAATGTGTATGTGTCTTTCGATTGTTGACTAAAAGACTGAATCTTACAACTATTATAAATGCCAAAGTTTGGATGAATGGATGGATGTTCCTCAACCACACAAGAACGGCTGAACAGATCTGGAATAAATTTGACACTGAAATCTAATAATACCTTTAAACGAGCAGTTCTTGTACCTATCTATACTAATATATACGAGTATAAAGCTGAAGAGCTTGTTTGTTGGTTTGCTTGAACGCGCTAATCTCAGGAACTACTGGTCCGATTTGAAAAATTCTTTCAGAATTAGATAGCCCATTTATCGAGGAAGGCTATAGGCTATATATATATATATAAACCAATAAGAGCGGAGCAGACGAAGTTGCGCGTTTCAACTAGTATTTATATATAATCTGAATCTCGGAAACGGCTCCAACGATTTTGCATGAAATTTAGTATGCAGGGGGTTTCGCGAGCGATAAACCAATCTAGCTAGGTTTTTTTTAGACCACGGCGTAAAAAAATGTGGTCATCCAGGCACTCAATCCTTAAATATAAAATTCTTCCGTTACTGAGTGACTGACCGACAACGCACAGCCGAAGCTACTGGTCGTAGAAAGCTGAAATGTGGCATGTAGGTTCCTTGGGGAGTGTAGGGGAGCACTAAGAGAGGATTTCCCGAAAATCCTACGGGAACGCGAAAAAAACCGGATATGTGCGTACGAGGTCGCGGGAAAAAGCTAGTTGTAATTTAAAGAAGTCTTGTAGAGTCGCTTATTAAATGTAGGTATTCCTGAGATATTTCTGGACACGGCTCGTATTGTTTGGAGGTTCCTCTCTCTGAAGCCCTGATTGCCCGTAGCGTGGACACTGTTCCCCATACCCGTAGGCTACTATTTTCATTTTCACATTTAAAAAAATCGTAGCCCACCGGTACGGGGAAAAGTTTTATCTATACTTCTTTCTATACTAATATTATAAAGAAGAAAGATTTGTATTTTTGCATGTAAAGAATAAACTTAAAAACTACTGGACCGTTTTGAAAAATTCTTTCAGCAATGGATAGCTACATTATCAGGGAGTAACATAGACTATATTTTATCCCCGTACTCCCACGGGAACGGGAACTACGTGGGTGAAAACGCGTGACGTCCGCTAGTGAGAAATATTTAGAAATGTGAATAATACGTACAGAAGATGATATGCTAAATATTATAAATGCGAAACTCTGTCTGTCTGCTTGTCTGTAACATTCTACACCAAAATAACTGGATCAATTTTGGTGAATATATGGGCATAGAGACTTTGGAATAAATAGAACGATATACTTTTTATCTCGGGAGTACGTTCCTTATGCACATTTTTTTTCTTCTGGATAAGCTCACTCCATCGTCGACTAGACTAGAGTCAAGAGCAAACCCATCACTAATGAAAAAAAAAACTGGCCAAGTGCGAGTCGGACTCGCGTGCTAAGGGTTCCGAACGAATTTGATTTTTCAACGTGTTATTTTAACACTATACACTTCTTATAGGCTTAGTCTATCTTTATCCAATTTTTTTTTAAATTTTAGTTTCAGTAGTTTCGGAGATAAGGTGGGAATGGTAATTTTTCGTTTAATTTCTTGAATAACTTCAAAACCATTTATTTTAAAAATATGAATAACCATATTTAAAACCCTTACAGTAAGCCCTTTCATTTGATATGTCACACGATATTGTTTAAGAAACTTTTTTTTAACTTTCTAGTTTCACCCCTAAAAGTAACTAAAAAAATAATAATTTACGTAACGCGTCCGTGTTTGGGTCACAGAATTCCATATGTGTAACAAATTTCAACAGAATCGGTCCAGTGGATCCGGAGAAAACTGGCTGTGACAGACGGACAGACAGACAGACTCCTGAGTGATCCTATCAGGGTTCCGTATTTTGTTCGGAACCCTAAAAACACGCGAGCCTTGCCGCAGCCTAAATCTAGCTATCCCATAGTTTCGGGCGTCACCCCACAATTCGTCCGTCATGCGGCAATAACTGAAAATACATTAAACACACTAACACTTTAAACTCAGTTTTTCAACATCACCTTAGTCTTGACCTCTCAGCGCTCATAAAATTCATGTAGGTAGAGGCCTGGCTATATTGGGAGCCGTTTCTACTATAAATAACATGGAAACTGTATTGTTGTAGGAATTAAACATTTGTGACGTTGTTAGGGTGTGGCTGCAGTTCTAGCGATATCTCTCAGGAGAACCTTAGGCTCTGGAAAAAGAGTTATTCTATTAGCGAATCCGACTGTCGGAATGTCAAAATATAAGGGACCAGCTTTTTCCCGCGACTTCGTACGTGCATATCCCGTTTTTCCCATTCTCTCTAGGAATTTCGGTAAATTCTCTCTTAGTGCTCCCCAACACTCTCCAAGGAACTTACACGACAAATTTCAGCTTTCTACAACCAATAGTTTCGGCTGTGCGTTGTCTGTCAGTCACTTAGTAACGGATTGATTGATCACGTGACATTTCGACAGTGTTTGCAATCCTACGCTTTGACAATCGCTTTCGCTTACCGCTGACATATTATCTAATGTCACTTATCTAAGGCCTCTCGATGCTTTGTTACAAAAGTTTAAAGAATGCAAACAGGTAGAGTGGATTAAGGACCTTGTTTGTAAAAGCAATATGTGTTAGCACCGTTGACCGGTAAGGAGCTGATTTGTCTGTAGCTAATCCAAGAAACAGTGGCTCTAGAAAAGTTATATGCTGTCATCGCTAGCGTGTCGAATACGATTGTCAATACGTCAAAAGTTTATGGGATTGACAAATCTTGTGGCATTTTGATAATTGCGTTCGCTGATAGAATGACTTTTTGGTTTTTATTACCTACACGACTGCCCAAAAAAGAAATTTTTTCAGGGTTCATGTATGAATCGAAATGTTCAATTACGTATACTACCATGTGCATCATAGTCTAGAGCTTGCTTATTAGATTTCAAAAATATACAAAAGTAGGTCGTATTCAATATCCATTCGTTCACTAATAATTTATAGCAGGTTTTATTTGTCTTGTTATCCCTGCTACGCTAACACTGGGACCACACTTTATTTAGTAGCAGTACTAATTCTCGCCCACAAACTAATTAAGAACATGCAACGTATTCGTTCTAGGTAGAGTTACTGTTTTATGTCTTCAAGGAATTGCAGACTCGGAGAGTTATGGATCATGTATCATTTTTACTTCCTGCTTCTCATACTTATAAAATTCGACGTATGATATGATCATCAAAAAAAATATAGCCGACTTCCAAAAAATATACTACAAAGTATAAAATAACCATAATTTCGAAAGTTGGTGTTTTTGGTTTTGTATCTTCGTTTTTTAACACAGACTTCCGAAATTAAGGTTATTTTATACTTTGTTCTGTTTTTTTTTTTTGGAAGTCGATTATATTATTTTTTTTATTTTAAGTGGTGATACAGGACGACGTCTTCATTTACGCAGAACTTGAAATAAGCAAAAATGGTCATAAAATAAACACTACTGAACCAAATTAAATCAAATTTTTACGGGCCACCAAATGGCAAGTATACCGCATCGAACTAAAAAGAATCACACAAATCGGATGAGAAACCTCGGAGTAATCGGTGTACATACATAAAAAAAAAAAAAAATACCCGCCGAATTGAGAACCTCCTCCTTTTTGGAAGTCGTTTAAAAATGAAAGGATTTTTTCGTTATAGACATTGATATACAAAAAACCCAAGATGCACAGTCTCGAACAAATGCAACACTCGAAACTGTCGTCAAAAACTGACATGTATCAAGTGTCATGTGTGAGTTGTGTGTACTATACTATAACCATTTTTTTTTGCAAATTGAACCTTACACGGATCGCTTAAAGTTGTTTTTACAAAGCAGTGCAGTATGGCGAGCGATGCGAGACTGTTTGAAACTTGCGCACAATTATACATATTGCGCTTGTTTTTGAGATGCTAAGTGTGTATCTTGGGTTTTTTATATATCAATGGTTATAAAGATTTTTTTATGAAGTTGTTCAAGAAAATGACATATGAAAATTATCCCCTTATCTCCGAGACGTAGGTGTAATCTATACTATCTATACTAAAATTATAATAATATTCATCATCATCATCATAACAGCCGAAAGACGTCCACTGCTGGACATAGGCCTCCCCCAAATGCGGGGGGGCGGGTTGCCATAATCACCACGCTTGGCAGGCAGATTGGCGACCGCAGTGTATGGTGTTGCGTTTTACAGAGAACACTACTGCCCATTCTCTGGTGAATCCCTTAGTCGCCTCTTACGACACCTTCGGGAAGTGATGGGATGGTATTATTCTTTTACGGCACCATACGGCACCGGCCGACACCATACGGCGACCTACCTTTACCTCTTTATAATAATACTAGCTTCTGCCAGCGGCTTCGCCCGCGTGATTCTCAGGGAACATATTCCCGGGATAAAAAGTATGTCCTATGTCCTTTCTCAAGCTGTAGACTATCTGTGTACCAAATTTCATTTAAAATTGGTTCAGTAGTTTTGGCGTGAAAGCGAGACAGACAGACAGAGTTACTTTCGCATTTATAATATTAGTAAGAAGTAAGGATTATAAAGACGTAAAGTTTGTGAGTTTGTAGAGGGTAATCTCTGGATCTACTGAACCGATTTTGAAAATTCTTTTACCAATAGAAAGCCACGTTATTTGTCAGTATCATAGGCTATATATTAACCCGAAAAATACCGCCCAACGAAGTGGACACGGGTCAGCTAGTTTCTCTTATAAAGAAAAAACCGAATAAGGGGAACGTTCAAGTATTAAACCCCTTCTACACGGATGTAATCTAGCGTTTTATCCAAGGTGACATTGGTGGGAGCTTGATATCCATCCGCGAATCTTGTATGAATTTGGATGACATCTGCCATCTACACGGATGTAATCTAGCAAGGTCACCTTGGATAGGATTGGATGGAACGCTAGATTACATCCGTGTAAAAGGGGTTTTACGTAACGAATTTGGGGTCTTGTAAAACGTTACGATGCGTTACAGGGGCGGGAGGAGGGGTTTGAACTATGCGTTACGTAACATTGTTTTTTTAACCCTTCAGAACGGTCGCGTAGAGAGATTCTCTCACGCATTTTTAAAACGTTTTTTTTTTCTCAAAATTTCAAATTGAATGACTTTCCGGTACTTTACGCCACATAATTGTGACTTTTAGTTGAAATTGGTCACTTGGTGGTTACGTAAGGTTTTACTACTTACAGAAAAACGTTACGGCATGTTACATGAGGGGGAGAAGGGGTCAAAAATTTCCAAAAATAGCGTTACGTAGTACTTGAACGCTCCCTAAACTGCTAGAAAACTCTTAGGTAGTTTGTTTCCAATTATCCACAAATTCAACCACGTTTGTATTCTACATATAGAAATCCCCACTAAACAATTACAAGAACACGCTCGCTAAGTGTTGCCAGTACATGAGCTTATTGCATGCAGGTAATAACTTAGGAGAGTGTTACGTCATGGTCAGCAGAAATCTATAACTCACATGTGTGGAAAAATACTTACCTATGTTGTGAAGTGCAAAAATGAGTTTGGGAAAATTGAATCCTTTTTTTTAAATTTGTGATGGGTTTGCTCTTGACTCTAGTCTAGGTCAGAGATGACAGAGACAAAGTCTACGATGGAACGAGCTTACCCAGAAGGAGCCTGTGCACTCTAACTTTGAAGAGATTAGGGTTGTAAACGTTTGAAAACACAGACGCAGGCAGAGTTCCACTCCTTTGCTGTGCGTATTATAAAAGACGTTTGGAAACACTTAGTGCGAATTGGTGGAATAACAACAAGGTAGGGATGGTAAGATGCAGTGCGTCTGGATGTCCGATGGAAGAAGGGGGCCGGTGGGATGAGGTCGTGGAGTTCTTGGGCACACTCACCGAAGTATAATCTGTAGAAGACCGACAAGCAGGCAACCTTACGGATCTTTGGATTCATTCAAGATAATCCTTAACTACCAGCCTGCTGAATTGTTTGAAAGAGCCACCGCGGCCCTGGAACGGAAAGGGTATTTTTAGGAACACGGTGGGTTTTAGTATAGAGTCTTTGTGCAACGCCGCCCAGAGCGGGAGACGTCATTTGATGATTGCCCAACCAAAAAAAAAAATTCATGATTTTTAATAATAGACATTATTATTCTTTGGTATTTCGATATTCGGACTTTCGAAAATCGGAACATCGAAATTCGGAAAAAAGTGTTTCGGAGTATTTAGGTGATCCCGTTGAAATAACATGTTAAAAAGTGTAATTGGTTCGGAACCCGGAAAAAGCCACGCGAGTCCGACTAGCATTTGGCCAGTTTTCATTTTATTACACTTCAATTAAAGTTCTTTTACAATTTGCTATCGACTAAAATGATGAATTAAATTATCTATGAAAACAGAGTTAAAAATACAAAACTAAGTAGGTACGTTAATTTAACCAACTTAATAACATATCAAATACAATCAATATTGAATCAATGCAACATGGTTCATTAAAATTTGAAAGATTTATTATTAAGTGCTATTAAAAACCCCTTCATTCATTCAGATCACAACATCAAAACTTTCATTACATCAAAACTTTCGCCTTTATAATTATAGTAAGATATACCATGACTCCTAAGGTAAGAAACATGTAAAATGCCCTTCAGTTCTCTCAGCCAAAAATAGAGCAAGTATATTTAAACAACGCTTGATACCACTTAAAATAATTGCACTACTATACAAGCTTCTTAGTCAAACATGTCGGAACGCGGGAATCTTGACAGCTAACGGGGCGGCCATGTTTGCAAATCCAATATGGCGGAATTTGTACCAAAGATTATAGGAATAAATTCGGTAAGGACAAGGTAACTGTTACCCTCAGGTTTATTATCTAAGGAATGCTACAAGTAATTAACTGTACAACTCTTTCTAAAGCTTTAGGCAACTTGATTTTATAGTTTAACGCACTAAAAATATTTAAAGGAAATATAAATCCACACTGATTTATAATTGCAAATACCATTTTTTTACGTGGAACAGCGGAACAACTCAGTGACTAGACAGAATACCTCTTTTAAGAGGGGGTCCCCTCTTAAAAGAGGTATTTTGTCTAGCCCCGCGGAATTTGAAAATAGGTATTTGAAGAAACTATTGCCGATGCGTCGCTCGTTGCCCTATCAAGTATAGTGCGAAAGCGACAACTGCAGCTCAGGCTGATTTTACCTATAAAAACCTCAAAATACGTTTTGTATTCCGTTGTTCTTCTTCAAAACTGGACTAATCGGAGATGAAAAATCATATATTAAAATTAAGAGGAAGACTATATCTATGCTTTTATTATTGCTTTTTGCTTTTTTTTGCTGGGCAGCGCCAACAGCATTCTGTCCATGTTAGCAAGTAGGCTAGATTGTGCGTTTGTGAACCACTGCTGCAGGGTTTCAGCTGGGCCTGTCACCTTGCGGCAGTGATGTCGCAAGCTGTTTTGGTTTTTGTGTTGTTTTGTGTTCTACTAACATAGTTTTGAAGTACATTGTTACTAACGCTATGAGTCTTGTTACTTGTAATAAATGTTAATTATTATTATTATTATTTTCTGTTTTGTTAAAAACTTATAAAATTTGTCTGACAGTCGTCGGAACACGGCGGTAAAAACGAGTTTTTTCGGGTTTTGGGACTGTCGTTATTGCTCTAGCAGCATTATCCACGAAGAAAACAACGGAATGCGTTTGTATGGAGAAAGGCCCAAGAGTTACCGACCCGAGTCCTCTCTCTTAAGCCAGCTTTATCAAGTTTCCGAGCTTCTAATAGAACCATAGGATTAGTCACATACTACAGACAATACCCTTTAATTCTGTAGGTAACAGACACACAAGCTTACACATTTATAGTACAGTAGGATAACCTTTTAAGTGAATGAAGAACGACAGAAAAGCTCAAGGTATCACATTAGAATATTGCGAAATTCGTTTTATAGAAATTGTGTATTTTTTTTTTGTATAGTATTGTGTCTGCGACCTTTCGTGCAAAGGCAGGCAGGATGGAATATTGGTAATGACTATTGTATTTTTCCAAAGACATCAATTTATAAGTAGATGGGTGAATAACCTAATGTTACAATAGTTCATGACATTCATGTAGAATAGAGGACTTGAATACGTCAACCTGTCTAGCATTATCTATTCTATATTTTAATATGACAGGCAAAGCCGATGTCGACTATTCTGCCAATGTCTAAAGTATATTGGAGAAGCAAGTGTGTGTGATAAATGAACGGTAGACAAGGACTTAATTTTTTTATTGGTCTGTACAGTTGGAAACTTTCTGGGTTAGTAAGGACTGAAACAAACAGAAATATCTCTACTTTTATTTTTATTGGAACGAAGTTCCTTATCGAGGGTTGTGAAAGGGGGCTAGACGGAAAAAAATCTCACGAAAAGTTGTAACGACACTTTTTGCTATAGTTGTAAGCCGTGCGGCGTGCGCGTGTTTCTCTGTCTGTGTGTCTCTCTCTCTCTCTCATAGAAGGCAAGCCAGTTATTTTCGTTTCGACTTTCTATTTCTGTTTACATTATATTTGTAAGGTAGGCAGGGTAGGCAGGATAGGCAGAGTAGGCAGGGTAGGCAGGGTAGGTGGGTAGGCAGGGTAGGCAGGGTAGGTGGGTAGGCAAGGTAGGTAGGGTAGGTACGGTGGGTAGGGTAGGTAGGGTCTAAAATTGAGCCTACTGATTAAGTTTATATTACATTATATTTGTTAATAATATAAAAAAAATTATTACAACATAAAAAAAAAATATTACAATTACTTCACTAATTACTTCTCCGAACTTCGTTCCATCCGGGTGTCCCTTGACACCTCTCAAGTTTTTTTTGTTCAGTATGGGAAATCATCAAATGACTCCTCCCGCTCTGGGCGGAGCAGAAAGGAGTGTCAGACTCTTACTGACCATCCGTGTTCCTCCTAATGCCAACGATTATGGTAAATATTGCTCATTATAGGAACCCCTGAAATTAGGACAGGGGCAAAATGCTTGGACTGTCTGGGCATATTCACTTTAATCTAAGTGGTGCTTTTTTAACCGACTTTCAAAAAAGGAGCAGGTTCTCAATTCCGTGGTTATTTTTTTTTTATGTATGTACACTATAGAAATATAAAAAAAAACAGTCTATGATGTACACCGATTTTTGTAATTCTTCTTTCGATGCGGCATACTTGCCATTTAGTCCCGTAAAAATTTGATACAGTAGTTTTTATTTTATGAGCATTTTTGCTTATTTCAATTTCTGCGTAGACGAAACCATCGTCCATATAATATATAACCACTTAAAAATGAAAAATAAAAAACTTTTCACAAAAAAAATATAACCGACTTCCTGTTTGGAAGTCGGTTATATTTAAAAAAAAAAAACCCTTATAATAACGTAAAAGTTTTTTTCCAAAAGATCTCCTCAGTCCCTAACCTACGTAGTTTTTTTTTTTACTATTGATAGGCACGCGTTTGACCACTATCTCACCTTCTCATAAGATTTGACTATTACATTCTCTTTGAGGACTTTATGAGACTTTGAGTCTGACTAGGAGTCTTAAGTCAAGAATGAATAGGTTTGGCCGGGTGAGATAGTGGTCAAATGCGAGCCTGTCGAAAATTTATATTACCTTTGAGTTTGTTTCGGTTTTTCATCTCAGGGTACTCAGCTCGGTAACTAGCTTAATTTGAGAACAAACATTGAAGTGTAATAATCTAGGAGATGGTGGAACATCGACCTCCACCCACGTGATAACCAGATGAGACATTTTTTTATCAAATTTTGTTGATTTAAAAACACGCTTATGATAGTTCATGGATACTTTTTTATTTTAAATTAGTTTATTATTTTTGTTTTTCACTTTCTCGGGTCCATGAAGACCCGGTCCTTTGATAGGCGTACGAGGAGCCGAAGCCAACTCGCAGAGGCCCCGTTAGACATTTCAAATGGAATGGGGCACCAACCGACGATTATCCCTGTATGCACTGTGAAAGTATACCCAAGGATAATCCCCGGTTGGAGCAGGAGTATTGCAGAATATGGAAACAAAAGATTAAACGCTATGGGTTTGGGTGGTTTAGTGGACTGATAATCGTTTACTATGGAGGAACTATTGGCCCCTGCCTGACCACTGACAATTATAACGGCTTTAAAGTGGCAGGGGGTGACTTACACACTCAATAAATGGGCCCCCCGAAAACGGTCGCTAACAAAAAGTGACATCGCCAAGGGGGCAACATATCCTGAGGTGCTCGAGGAGTGGAGAGGTATATCACGGCTATCAGGACAATCCCGGAAGTACGGTCAAGATCCCTACGAGCATCTTACTGGATTATATATCCTTCTCCCGAGCACGTTTGCTCTTGGGAATCTCCACTCAGACCGGCCAATTAAGGCAAGAAAGAAGTGGGCGCTCTTTTCCTCGTCAGTGTTCACTCCGGCCAGCCAATAAAGGCAAGCTAGAGATGAAGAACAAGACTTCTCCCGGGAGATCAGGTCCGTGGGGTCGCTACTGCCCAATAGTTCGCCAGAAAACTGCCTTGCGGATTTAATTATTTTTGTTATTATTGTACTCTCTTTCGAAACCAATATTTATTGGTTCAGATTGATGTAGACGATGTACTGGTCTATAGTGACTTACCTATTCATACCTGCTTGCCAGGTAGCCAGGGACAAAAATAAGTGGGCAAGCTTACCAAGGCATATTCTCCATGCTAAATACTATCAGTTGAAAGTTAATTTGTTCGGTTATCAAAAGAGTGAATTTGATTGTCTGGTCATCACGTGGGTGAAGGTCGATGTTCCACCGTCTCCTAGATTATAAATGAGTTATTTTTACAATATTTAAGACATAAGTATCATTTCATCATCATTTATGCCGCAAAATGTCCACCCCAAGTGTCGCCACATGGATCGGCCATATACGTTTTGAATCTTGCAGATTACCGCAGCAATTGTCATTAGGTACGAGTATCTACCTACTTGTCTCCAACCTTTTGCACCGCCTTCACAAAAAAAAATGTTTCAAAGTGTTTCTTTCAGTAACCAGGAACAACGGTTTTCCAATTAAAATCAAGTAAACGATTCAACCGTTAAAAATTCATTCCCCCTCACTAAAGAAAGGGCATAATATGCCTAACGACCTGACCTTTGACATAACACGACACATGCTTTGCACCGCCACTGATTTAAAAAAATAAAGCGCTACCAACTTCCCGCGCGCAACTGTCAAACTTACCACAGGTAACATAAAGCTTATTTTCGCGGTTAAAAAGGAGGTTTTTCCTACTTAAAGTAACCTTCTTTCGTGCCAAGGCATGCGTGATTGCCCTTTAGTTGGTAATTAGGAATTTTCGACTCGTATTATAGCGCTAAGTTACTAGGAGTAATGTAAGGAATGGAGTAAGTATCAAAAGAAATAAAGAAATACAATTTGTGATTTGGATTTTGTATTTGGTAGATATTGGGGGCGTTTTTAACAACTGTTTTGATTGTTTGGAATGTACACAAGTGGTCGACATGAGGCTATGTGAAGTGAGGGTGTTTGTTAATCGTAAATATAAAATTCTACCGTTACTGATGAGTGACTGACTGAGTGACTGTCAGAAACCGAAACGGAGCAAAGGATTTCCCGAAATTCCTACGGAAACCGGAAAAGCGGGATATGTACAAAATAGTAGAAACTAATCGATGACATTTAATTAGGGTTTTTGCGCAAGCACATTCAGGGCAAAACATTGACATCAGGAGATATGGCTTGCTGAGACACAAAAATAACAGTTTTAATGAGATCCTCAGAACCTTTGCCATATAAGGGGTTGCAGCTTCACGCATAATGAATTAGGCTGACAAACCTGATGAAGAAATTGCGGTCTTCCTCTAAAGTCCCCAAGTCATGCATGCTTTTTTGTGTTTTTTGGATGGGATATCATCTAATGACTTCTCCCGCTCTGGGCAGAGCGAGAGGGAGTCTCAGACTGTTGTTAAACCCACTCGTATTCCTTTAAGGCTTGTGTTCATGCCAATGACGTTGTCCATATAAACGGAGCTAACTACTCCTCTACGCGCCACTCCGCTCCCCGCTTTATTAATTTATTATAAGAAAAATAACACATATTTTAAAAAGTAACAAAATCAATTTATTTTCCTTTGTATTGCAATGCAGTAGATATTTTTTTTAGACTTTTGTTAAACAATTAAGGAGTAAAATGATTTAATCTCAACGATTTAAAGGTGATTTGGTGATTTTTTTTCTTATTATGTGATATCGATACATACATTCTGGCTAAACTAAATTACGTGTCGTATCATGTAGATTACTACCTATTTTTTTCAAATGTAATTTCTCAGTAAATGCCGACGAAAAGTTGCTTCATCTGCACGGTTGTTTTAATAATTTCTCGAGAGAGCACCCTTAAATGTCCTTTTGCGTTCCAGGGCTGCATTACTCAATTCCGCAACTCTGGCAAGTTATTTTAGCTTGCTTTCCTTTTATTTTTGTTGGGATGTCATCAAATGACTCCTCCCACTCTGGACGTAGCGAAAGGAGTGTCAGACTTACTGACTAAAACCCATCCGTGTTCCTCCTAATGCCCTTTACATTTTTTCCACAGCTCTGATGGAGATTTTCCAGTGAAGGGATGAGGTGTACAAATCATCGCATTGGCTGATTCTGAGTCGTTTAAGGAAGCTCTATTTTACCTCTCGAGAGCCGTGGTAACTCTTATAAACAAATTCCGCAACACCCCTGCTCACTTCCCAACTTCCTAAGGTTGGTACCCCCGATAACCGACCATTTAAACTTAACTAAACGTTCCAAAAAGGCCGAGTTAGTTGATAAGCTACCTCAGGCCGTCCCTCTAAACTTCCGGCGCCATCGATTAGACTCTGATTGGTATCGCACGCAAGCTGTTCATGTTGCTGAAAGGTCAGGGGTTCAGGACCTGAAGGTCTTCACGGTGGGGTCTAAGGTAGACGGTAGAGGAACCTACAACAAAGAAGTATTGTGGGTTCTGAGTCAGAAAGCATGTAATTTTGAAAATGTATGCTCAATTTTCACATTCTGCTGTATGAAGAGAAATAAAGTGTCTCTGAATCTGATAAAAAATGAATTACGTATTTACTTTAATCTATAGATTGTAAAGATGTGAAGCTGTTTAGCAGTGATAATGGGGGCTATTATCGCGTTTGAATTCGTCGCTAGAGGCGCTAGTGTAGGTTGAGGTTTTAAATGTCAAATTTCACTGTTGTTGCCAGTTTATTTACTTATTTGTTTTGATTTTTGTGAATATTTTTCTGAAACAGCCTAACTTTGTTCTCATGCGCGTAATAAAAACTTTGATGCTATGATTAAGAACCTTACTCGACAGTGGCGCCAACTGGTGAGTACAAAAACGGTAGCCCTCATTGTTATCTAAGTTGTTAAAAGTAATGAAAAATATGTTTTGAAACAAAATAAATCGTACTTAATTTAGACACAATGTTCTTTTTTCTACCTTTAAGAACCAATATACTAACTATACTGTACGTGAAATCTGGAAGTAGATTGAAAAGGCAAGAGTTTAGGAACATCGGTTATTCAACTAGGAACTAAGGTTATACCTCTTTTGAAACAGTGCTGTGCTAGGTTCGAGCCCTGTCCATTGTCAAAACCTGCCAAATGTGAGTTGGACTCTCACACGATGGATTCTGTACCATATACCGAAAAAAAAACACGTTTCTTGTATCGGAGTCCCCTTTCATTTTTAATATAATTTTTTTTTTTTTTTTTGTTTTAACGGCAATAGACATACACACTCTGTGAAAATTTCAACTGTCTACCTATTATGGTTCTTGAGACACATCCCGCTGACAGACAGACGGACAGACGGACAGCAGAGGCTTAGTAATAGGGTTCCGTTGGTTACCCGGTGGGTACAAAACCCTAAACATATAACATTTTGGTAGAGCAAGTCAATCCCATAATTTTTGTAAATGACGAAATGGAAAACAACATTAGTGTCCGTTCTCACTACGACGGATCGTCATAAATTGTACTGCTTATCGTCTCTTTTAACGGACCAGAAAAATATACTTTCCGTCGTAGTGGGAACGGGCACTTAGGAAACCGGCTTTTCATGAAATATTTCTTTTTTATAGCTACTCGCATCATCGACTAGCGCTTTGTCTGTATTTGAGAACTAGAAGACCCGCGCAACTTCGTCTGTTTCACAATTTTTATTACAGCTCCGCTCCTATTGGTCTTAGCGTGATGATATATAGCCTATAGCCTTCCTCGATAAATGGGCTATCTAACACTGAAAGAATTTTTCAAATCGGACCAGTAGTTCCTGAGATTAGAGCGTTCAAGCAAACAAACAAACTCTTCAGCTTTATATATTAGTATAGATTGATGCTTTCTATTCCGACTTCTATTAAATATAGTAACATAACGATTTAATAATGTGTTTTTAATTTTTTCTTAATGTTATTATTTGACTGCATGATAAAGAATATATACTGGACATAATATAATTTAGTGTGGACTGTTATATCTTGACATTTGTTTCTCATGTAAATTCAAAATGACTACATTGTTATACTTACCTACAAAATTTGTACGCCACTATTGGCAAAATATGGACGCTCACAATATAATTGTTAAAACCTTGCATGTCTGAATCGACAGTTCATGTAAACGCATATTTGACAAATAAATTATCTTTCTTTCTTTCTTTCTTTCTTAGGCTGGCTTGCACAAACAAGATTAACTTTTTAAGAGGGCCCTTCCTGATCCGTCTATCGTCAACGCGAGCATGTTCGAAAAGCTTGTTGTATCATCCAGCGCAGTGTTTGAAAACTAACAAGCAAGTGAGAACGCGATAACAATGAACGAAAAATAGTGTTCGAAAATTTCATAAAACTTGTTCTAGGTAATACGTGTTTTTGAATAAGCCTTACAAGTTTGTGAAAAAAAGAAAAAAACATTTTTCAATTAGAATCTCAATTACATGTGCAAGGTATTTATCAAGATGTTTTCTTTACTTTTAAAATGAATGACAAAATTATGAATGGCCAAAGTTCAGGTAAAATTTGCACAAAACAGTCGATTTTTGGAGGCCTATACTGAATTTGTTTCTCAAAATTTTCTTTTTTTTTTAATAGAAACCTAGATATAGTGCATAAGACAGCTATTCGTTCAAAAAAAATAAAAGATAGATATGTTTCAATGGCGTAATCACGTACAAGCGTTTGTATGAAAAGTATGACGGGTTGGCCGAAGGTAGAGTTAGTTGCTACTCGAGGCTAAATCAGTGGCGTAGGTAGCTCATCTAGAAGGAAATTTTGGGAGCCCCGTTTTTAGGGATATTGTTTTTAGGGTTACGAAAAAAAAGGAACCCTTATAGGATCACTCGGGTGTCTGTCTGTCTGTCCGTCTGTCACAGCCAGTTTTCTCCGGATCCACTGGACCGATTCTGTTGAAATTTGGTTCACATGTGGACTTCTGTGACCCAAACACGGACGTGTTACGTAAATTATTAAATTTTTAGTATGGGGGTCAGATTTGGGGGTCAAACTAGAAAATTTAAAAAAAAGCTTTTTAAACAATATTGTGTGACATATCAAATGAAAGGGCTTACTGTGAGAATTTTAATTATATTTTTTTCATAATTTTAAAATAAATGGTTTTGATGTTATTCAAGAAATTAGACGAAAAATGACCATTCCCCCTCCTTATCTCCGAAACTACTGAGCCTAAAATTTTCAAAAAAATTGAGATAATAGATCTTTACCGAAAGATTATTAGAAGTCTGTAGTGTTAAAAATACATGTTAAAAAAATTAAATTCGTTCGGAACCCTTTGCACGCGAGTCCGACTCGCACTTGGCCAGTTTTTTTTAAACTAAATAGGCCCTACTAGCTCAGAGCTGTCTTGGCAGGCCACGATGGAGAAGTCGGGACTAAATGTGCAGCTTTGCGTCCACACGGTGGGGCCCTTACTTGTGAAGTTCTCAATAAATATATGGCATACTATCTTTTGCCCGCAACTTGTTACGCATATCCCGTGTTTTTCCCGTTCACGTAGGAATTTCGGGAAATCCTCTTTTAGTGCTCCCCTACACTCCCCAAGGAACCTACATGCCAAATGTCAGCTTTCTACGACCAGAGGTTTGGGCTGTCCGTTGTTTGTCAGTCACTTTACTCAACCAGTCAGTAACGAAAGAATTTTAAATATTAAAATATTAGGATTTCTTCCTAAGCCTTTTTTTCTTTCCGATTTGATTACTGTAATTGTTTGATTTCGAATCCCATATCGCTGGACGTCTCTCGACCTCATCGATAAATTCCGCAGCGCGATTGCAGCGCTGCAGCCGCGCCGCCACTTTGCGACAAATTTTAAGGCTTTTTTTACAGTTTACTATTGACATGCGAATGCGAACATTATTTAAAAATAAGTAGAATTAGCCCTTTGATTATTTAAAAAGAAAACAGACGCCCAAAACTGTTATAAACATAGGAGCTGGCAACAGCTACTTTCTAAGCCATAAGTAATTAAACTCAAACCTTGTACAAAGCACCCCTAAATTGTTATTTAATCACATTTCTGCACGAAAACGTCAAATTATTAGTTTTGCTATAATTAATTACATGACAAAAAGTATATTAAAAATGTATTAGATGATTGCTTTGGAGTGATAAGAACGAAAAATAAGGTGCAAAGGCAATATTAATTTTACAGTGCTAAAGAAATATTAATTTTAAAGAAATGGCAATGCCCTGAAAAGAGTTATTAGAGAACATTGGCATTTATCCAAGTGACATTACCAGGCGTCTTTGCTTTTTATATGAATGGTTTATCATGAAATTACTCCTCCCGCTCTGGGCGGAGCAGAAGCGAGTGTCAGACTCTTACTGTCTAAAACCCATCCGTGTTCCTCCTAATGCCCTTTGCGTTCCAGGGCCGTGGTGACTCTTTCGAACAAATTCCGCAACCCTGACAGGTGAACATTAGCGCCATATTCCCTACCTCTAAAATTTCAAGCAGGGGTCTTATCGCTAAAAGCAATATTTTACATTCAACCTTTGGATTGACATTACCAGAGCGACTCGCAAAAAACTAACAGCCGCAAGGATCGATTTTGACAAACAACGTTTGCAGATGTCAGGACATGAATGGGTGTGTGGTGTACTGATGTACACTAGATAATTGAATATATATAATAACAGGAGTATCGGCTCACTAGTTCATGCACGCGTCTTCACTCTCTGACAGCTGTAATACGACTGGCTCCCTCGACACTGAGCTCCACGCGCGTGCATAACTGGAGACGACAGAAATACATTCATACAGCCAATACTAATAGACTTTATCGATAATTAGTTATAAATACAAGTAATATATCAATTATTTATTTACTCATTGTTTATGTATGTACGTATACATTACAGGGTGACCATCCATTACCGAGACTCCACCGTTCCTCGGAAATCACGTCAAGCTGTTGGTCCCGGAAGTCATTTTACAGAACTTTGACAGAAGACAGAAAATCTGACACCATTCTTCTTGCAAGAAGTACCGCGTTACTCTGTTAGGTGGTCAGATCAAATGCATACGGCTGGATTAGATGCCGACTATAACATAGTTGGAAAAAGGCCAGGTAATGACTATGAATGTCAACTTCTTGATTTTATTAATGGTGGTACAACACATCTTCCACACTCCTCTATTAGTCGTCATTTCAGTAGTGGGTGACTACTTACTACCTTTTAACTCTTAACTTACAGCTTGTTGTTTACACAGTGCGAGCTGCTGACTGGTCAGTACGGATTGCCTACTCGTATGCCAGTAGCTCGGCTCGCCTTAGCTGCCTACACGGTGATAGTAGCTGCCCTGTTTCTCGCGAGGTGTAGCACACAAAAATACAGGCTCCGCTTGCAACTACTTGGCTGACACTGGCAAGCTACTGCTACTTTTTAGGTATCCTCCCGCTTATAAAACTATTTTCCCAGATTATTATTTTTTATTTTTTATGGGTTTGCTCTTGACTCTAGTCTAGGTCAGCGATGACAGAGACAAAGTCTACGATGGAGCGAGCTTACCCAGAAGGAGCCTGTGCACTCTAACTTTGAAGAGATTAGGGTTATAAGCGTTTGGAAACACAGACGCAGGCAGAGAGTTCCACACTTTTGCTGTGCGCATTATAAAAGACGTTTGGAAACGCTTAGTGCGAATTGGAGGAATAGCAACAAGGTAGGGATGGTAAGATGATGATAAAATAAAAAACAGAAATATAAAAATAAAAAGTGTTGAGTATATTTACAAATTAAATTAATCTTACAATAAGTATCTCTCTCTCTTTTCTTTTTCTTTTCTTCATTTGTTTTGTTCCGTTATTCTTTTGTATTTACAAGAGTACATTTTCTTTCTCTCTTTTTAATACTCTGTCGCAATCAGAGATGTCACTTCATAACAACATATCCATTAACTAAAATTAACCACTAACCAACACAGATAGGGACCGTGCACAGCGTTGACTATGCCATCTAGTGTCACAAACTCGAAGGTTTAAGGGTCAGAATACTTGACATTGACGCTTCAGTGCTGCCACCTGTGGTTCCTGCACGCTCAGTTTAGGGAAACGTGCGCAAAGGAGACTGTGCCATCTAGCGTAGCTATTTCGAATTTTATACTTGTTATAAACTTGACAGTGACATTTCTGTGATGCCACCTATAGTTTCTGCACATTCCCTAATGTAACGCTGTCAGACAAAGACACACAGCCGCCAATTTGTTTTACTTTATCATACCGATTTTGCAAAATTCGATTTCTAAGTATCAACAAGCTCTCAAAATACGAATCCGTTGTAAGAAATTATTTTTTTTTAATAGAGAAGGTACACGACGTAGACTATGCCATCTAGTGTTGCAAATTCAAAACTTTTGCGATATAAAACTTGACATCAACACTTCTCTGCTACACGTTCCAACTAGAGGAACGTGCCGGACGAGGACAGTGCCATCTAGTGCGCGCAAATTCGAAACTTTACTTCTTTTTTTACTATTGATAGGCACACGTTTGACCACAATCTCACCTGATGGTAAGCGATGATGCAGTCGAAGATGGAGTACGTTATTTATACTTGACATTGACACTTCTTTGCTGCCACCTATAACTTCTGCACGCTCCCTAAATGCTAAGATTTAATAATCAATTAAAATTAATGATAGATTATTTTGAACTGATGTCTGAGTACCAAATTGTAGGTTTATTTTAATGTAACATTGTGTAATATAAGCCTGCGACTATCGTGAAGATACTGCTTACTGCTACAGAAGCGGATGATCCTCCGGGGTTCGCGTGGCCGATACCGGCTGTAACAAAGAAAAAGAAATTAGTTAGATCAGAAGAGAAGGGAGTCAGCGACAAACTTCCATCGTCGACTTTGTCTCTGTCACCTCTGACCTAGAGTCAAGCGCAAACCCATCTCAAGTAAAAAAAAACATAAAGGCATAGAACCATCGCGGCAACTTTGAAAAAAAAAAACAAAATTTTGTTTTTTTTTTTTTCAAAGATTTGGCGTACTATATAACATGCGTATAAGGGTAGAGGTCACTTCAACAAACAAACAATTTAAGGAATATGGTGCCCTAAAGTGTCACGTTGCCGAGATATTTCAAGGTAAATTCATCATGTGACAATCAAAATATAAAAATTACCACTCAACTCAACCTTAAATAGACAATTAGCACTTTTTATTTATTGACATTAATTAAAGGTTTTTTCCGTTATCACAGTGACTGAGTCAAAAGGAGTCGGAGGATGTTTCCTTCAAAAGAACTCAAGAAATGTAGGTGTTAGATTTGAGACTAAAAAAAATACTTACTGCATGTATGTAGTGCCTCTGAGTAAGGGAATTCGAAGGAGCATTGGCAGATACTATTTCTGCACTGGACTCTATCTGTGAGGTCGCCCAAATAGCACTCACTGCTTCTTGAACATGTTTCGAATAGACCTGGAGACAAAAGGCATAAACTATTAGTAGCAACTACGAGTACTTATTAAGATAAGGGATGCGGTACGGAGAGTAATGTCCCGCAAACCTCCATTGAAAAGGGAGGATCCTTCGACCAGACGATTTTTGTGTCTAACGGGCAACTGCCCGATAGTTGATATTCGGACTGCTGCGTATGCTCAAATCGCACGGTAAACTCTGATACCGCGATGCAGGATTTAGTAGTAGTAGTTCGCTGCTTGCTGGATAGATGGCGCTGCGGTTATTTTTGTTGCGATGTAGATTTTACTACGATAGTTTTTCTTGTGTGTAGCGGCATTAATACATTGGAAAAACATAGTTTAAAAAATGCATCTGTCATTCTTAACACTGTCATGGCGACGACTAGAGTAAGGTGCCACTTCCATGAGCGAGTGAATCCACACACGAGAATTCTTCTATTTTTGTGGATGGAAAATCATCAAATGCCTCTTTTCGCTGTGGTCGGAGCGAGAGGGAGTGTCAGACTCTTACTGACTAAAACCCACCATTCTTCCTTCAAATGCCCTTTGCGTTTTGCCCGCGGTATCTCTTCCGAACAATTCCCGAACCCTGGTAACGAGAAAGCCCTAGTATCGTCGGGTATTCTTCACGAGACTCGTCACGAGAAGCGAGGAATGCCCGCATGTCTATAAAAATTCGTTGCACATTTGTTTTTTTGCATTTTTTTTTTGAGGCAAATGCGCTGATTACTATTGCGTCGTGCCTCGCGAGGGACGCGAAACCTCGTTGACGTTTTGCTCGTCAATGTCACTCGTCGCATCACCGCGATAATAATAATTTCGCCGATCCTAGAGTATACAATAAAGTGGCAGAACGATAATATTGCCGCGAGACAGTCGCTCATGAAGGTGGATGGCGCTTAAGAAAAAACGTACACATACAGATGAATTTTCTTTCTGCTGGGACTATGCGAATGAAAAGCTTATAAAAATCTTACCAGTCCTCGGCCAGCAGCGTCCGTCTCTGAAGTGGTGGTCATCAGTGCACTGGCACTGACTCTCGGTACAGTTGCTGCCACTGCCCAGCGATTCGGTACATTGTAGGGCCACCTCACACTCCTGTGTGTAGTCCGATAGTCCTGAAAAGAAGGCAAGTTTGTAAGTCAATAAATGTAAAAAGTAAGTATGATGCTGTACATAGGTTAGGATATTAGTAAATGGTAATAGTGACACCAAAAGCATTTCATGTAAATTCTATTGTTATCCATATAAAGCTCAAAAATGCGGAGACCCGTGTTCCTTGACATTCCCTTTGCGTTTCAGCGCCGCGGTAGATCTTTCGAAAAATTGCGGTAACCTGGCAGGTGGGCGGGCTGCTGATAAATAAAAGTCAACTTACTAGGCCAGCAAGCGTCGCTGTATTCCAAGAAGGCCGCGCCACACTGGCAAGTTAAGCTGTCTGAATTGTTGAAACAGGCTGTGTTATTTATAGCACAGTCTGCATCAAGCAAGCAGGGGCTGCCGATGGCTGTGGAAGAAAAGAAGAAGTTAATCATGATATTTTAGAAAAGCATTCAATAAATTGTCTTGACCGAGGGCTGACTTTTTCTTTGGCCAACAAATCAGACTTGTCATTGCACGTGGCAGTGCTGCCAGTGTTCTGGGCACGCGTGAAAGCGATGTGAAAAATTTTTTGGATGCCCTATGTGTTCTTCCCATCTCCTTTTTACCCCGGTTTATACATATTTCTTACTAGCTTGAGTAGATTTCTACGTCGAAGAAAATATTCAACAAAAAATTTTCGCGGAATTAAAAGATTGAGTGATGAATTCCTATCACAAATGCAAGTCATCATTTTAATAACGATAATGTAAGAATGGATGTCCTCGGGAACTTAGTGGATTGTACTGTTATCATCCTTAGAATAAATAAAATTGTAACATTAGCATGATGGATCAATTCTTTTAGCCGGAATTTAGATGTGAAAGTCTACTAACGGTGTATTGGTTCATTGTGCCTGTGCCTACATATTAAAAAAAAAACTGGCCAAGTGCGAGTCGGACTCGCGTGCGAAGGGTTCCGAACGAATTTGATTTTTTTAACATGTTATTTTAACACTACAGACTTCTAATAGGTTTTCCTGTAGTCTTTCGGTAAAGATCCATTATCTCCATTTTTTTCAAAATTTTAGGCTCAGTAATTTCGGAGATAAGGGGGGGGAATGGTAATTTTTCGTCTAATTTCTTGAATAACTTCTAAATTATTTATTTTAAAATTATAAAAAAAATATAATTAAAACCCTCACAATAAGCCCTTTTATTTGATGTATCACACGATATTGTTCAAAAAACTTTTTTTTTAATTTTCTAGTTTGGCCCCTAAAAGTGACCCCCATACTAAAAATTTAATACATTACGTAACGCCTCCATGTTTGGGTCATAGAATTCCATATGTGTACCAAATTTCAACAGAATCGGTTCAGTGGATACGGAGAAAACTGGCTGTGACAGACGGACAGACAGACAGACAGACAGACAGACACCCGAGTGATCCTATAAGGGTTCCGTTTTTTTTTCGGAACTAAAAACGAAATACTCGACCGCAAAAAAACGACTACAAAATTCAAATTAATTCGCTTTTCACTTTCTTAGTTACATTTCTAGAATCATTTCTTCGAGCTGTTAAATTAGATTAACGACATGACCATGTCTCGAAAAAATACAAGTTCTAACGCCATTTTCATTCTTTATTACCCAACAACTGCGCAGTAAAAGGAAAGTTTTCAAAATAGCCTAAATGTAGCTTCACTTCTGCACTTAAAACAAATTTAATGATACCTCATTTGTTAAAATCCGTACAGCCGTTTACCCTATAAGGCGTGCCAAAGAGATATACATACATACCGTCGAAAAACATTACTCTGATTCTAGGGCTGTCGGATAAAAATGTTCACTTTCTAATTGCTATATTTCTCAGTATACTTACTAGGAGCACAGATGTCGTCACGCTCTTGATAACCAGGGCCGCAGGAGCACACTCCCTCCTCACAAACGGTGTGTTCAGTCTCCGTGCACTCCTGAGTCATTTGGCATTCATCGCCCAGCGCTAAAACAAAAAACAAATGAAGTCAAACAAACAAACAAACAAACTTACTGACTTTCGTAGCACTTCGTAGTAAACTGGCTACTAAAGTTCGCTTCTAGTCAAACAAAATGACCGACTTTCGTAGCACTTCGTAGCAAATTGGCTACGCGTGCTACGAAGGGCTACGAAGCTTGCTACGCATATTGTGGACGAATTTAATGATTTTCAAAATCATGGACTCTGGGATTATTTTGCTGTTTCTTCTCAGGACAATGTCCAAATTTTAATTATTATGTAAAGTAGAAAAGTTATTAGGGTTCCGTAGCTAAAAGTAAAAAATAGGGGTCAATGGATAGTGCGATTTGAAGTTACTTTATTTTCCATATAAAATATGAACTTATATATTTTTTTTACTTTTAAGTTTTTTTTTAGCACTGATTTTGTTTTAATCCAGATTAGTAGGGAATTCTAAAGGCAAATATTTCATTCATATTGTTATAAAATCCATAAAAGTAATGCTATATTGCTATACATGTGGTGTAAGCCGAGTATATCTGCAGTGCGATTATATAATCATTTCACCGTGTTAGCTTAAGTGAACCAAACATGAAGTGAGCTGTCATTCTATACAACCAACCTGTAATTCTGTTAATAATGGATCACAACCCTAAGTAGTTCCTTTAGCGGCCGCTCGCGGCGCCACTTCCCTTTTCCACCGATTGCCAATGGCCGATTGTAACTTTGTAAGCATTTTGTAAGTGTGCCTCTATGAAATCTATACTAATACTAGCTGACCCGCGCAACTTCGTCTATGCCACAATTTTCATTTTGCTCCTCTCCTATTGAACTTAGCGTGATGATATATAGCCTATAGCCTTCCTCGATAAATGGGCTAACACTGAAAAAATTTATCAAATCGGACCAGCAGTTCCTGAGATTAGCGCGTTCAAGCAAACAAACAAACTCTTCAGCTTTATAGATTAATTTGTAAATTGTTTGTTTGTTAGATAGCCCATTTATCGAGGAAGGCTGTAGGCTATATATCATCACGCTAAGGCCAATAGGAGCGGAGCAGTAATGGAAATTGTGACGCAGACGACGTTGCGCGGGTCAGCTAGTATACATATAAAGCTGAAGAGTTTGTTTGTTTGTAGAGGAAATAGGAGCGGAGTAGACGAAGTTGCGCGGGTCAACTAGTAAACTAATATTTGTGAAACAATCTCTGTTATTCACCGAAAAGCCTTCAAAGATAATGACAGTTCATTTCATACTTGCTCCATCTAAGTTTACACTATGAGATGTTGACAGAATAGATCGGTTGCACTTGTCTCACCGCCGGCGAGGAAGCGATTAGCTATCGACTATTTTCTCGCTGAGGAAAGGAACAACAGATATAGATCTCGTGTGAGTAAAAGAGACACATACATTCTTAGTCGATTTCTGGCTTCACACTGCCGCCGAGCGGCTCTTACCACTAGCTGATCGCAGCGACAAGAGCTATCAAAGATTGTATTCGATTAGCGACACTCGCTCGGCGATACGCGCTTGGCGGTCAGAACCTACCAACCAGCGGTAATTTCTACCTACAGTGCGGGCCGGAGAGAGTAATCACTCAAACTCAAAAGCACTCGCGTCAAAACTATCGATACTATCACTCGTTACGAGCTGCTCACCAACTCATTTCGAGTTTCAAGCTTCACTCGCTACTCGCTGATCGCCGGCGGTGAAACAAGTGCCTTAGGCACACATACCAGCACTCATACATTAATTTAATTTAATTTATTTACCAACTAGTGGACATCACGCGGTTTCACCCGCGTAGTTCCCGTTCCCGTGGGAGTACGGGGATAAAATATAGCTTATGTTACTCCCTGATAATGTAGCTATCCAATGCTAAAAGAATTTTTCAAATCGGTTCAGTAGTTTCGGAGCCTATTCAATTCAAACAAACAAACAAACAAACAAATGTTTCCTCTTTATAATATTAGTGTAGATTTCGGACAACAATATAGCCCATTTTATTAGTAAAATATATAATTATATCTTATAACTAGTGTTAGTAGTAAACAAACAAGGACAAAAACAAACCACAAAGTAGGTGTCTAAGGCAGGATGAGCAGAGAACGATAGAGTGAGGAATAGCTACCTGACCATTCTCCCCACATAGTGCCTCAGAAAAGGTGAGTAAGGACTCTCCACAACTGTTTTCAGGATGCTATTGTCACTGTCCCGCGTTCTACGCATTAGTAATGCGACTTTTTTTCGAACTACTGCCTAAAAGCCATCAGTTCGGTTCTGAGCAAACATCTCCGATGCGCTACAGAAACGGGGCAGTTTCAACAACATCCTAAAAACATTATTGTACTGGACGCGTAAGACATCTAACGACCTTTTGGTGTAGCTGACCCACAGACCCCCCGCGTACAGACCTTGACAAAATGCCTTGAACAAGGTGATTTTGACTTGGTCCGCACAACGCGAGAATCTACGAGCCAACATGTTGCCTTGGACCGCCAGTGCCCTACGTTCCCTTTCAATATCTACATCATCTTTTCATTGTCATCATCATTGTTTTCTACAAATAGCTTTGTATGAAATGCTGTCGATATACCAAATAATTAATAAATTAGTATCAACTCACACAATCCACTAGTAAGACATAATCCATCGATGTTATTAGTTCCCTCTGGACAGGTGCAGATCCCCTGGCCCTCCTCATTCGCTATGCAGAGGATCTCCTGGGTACCAGCTAAGCAGTCACTATTAATCTCACAGTTTTCGCCGACACCTGGGGAGAAAGGAGGTATTATTAAAGTGTCATAACTTCAGAGGAAAGAGAGCAGGACGTAGATATAAAGAGAGAGAGAGAAGAAAAATATTGAAAAAAAAATATTTGCGCTGCAACAGCTTGAAGGTCTAAATAGTCTAAATAGGTTGCTGCTAGGAAAACGTGCTCGTTGCGGATCCTTCCAAAGGGCGTTAGGAGGAACACGGATGAGTTTTAGTCAGAAAGAGTCTGACACTCCCTTCTGCTTCACCCAGAGCGGTAGAAGTCATTTGATGATTTCCCAACCATAAACAAAACGGATGAGCTCGAAGAGGGTTGCACCTCTAACAGCGCGGTTGATTGGTTTTCCAACCTTGCATCCGTGCGTAGCTTAACCGTGACTTACTGTCGAGCGCCTTCTTGATGGTGATAAGCACGTCTGCTGAGAATGACCTTCTGGGTTCTATTTTCAAGACAGGCAAGCCGTTAGGAATTTCTCAGTATCACGGGAAAGGGATGGACAGGTGTCAAGTAACACTTACCAGCAAACAATCTGCACATGTTCCTCTCACTATCCCAGACGGCTTGCTCCAGCACACACTCACAGTTGCGGAAGCCCCACGGATCCTGGGGGGCGCCGCATATGGTGGCGGCACCGAAGGTGTGGCACATGGGGTCTGATACGCAGGCGTCTGTGATGCGACGAGTAGCTGGAATGAAGACGTGGGTTTAATAACCAAATAATTTGATTTGTGAGCTAGCTCAGGGCTTCCCAATCTTTTTAATAGTGTGTCTCCCTTTAAATGTATTCCTTTTTTGCTTGTCAAAGAAGTTAGACTTTTGGTAGCTCAATTTGGGAAAACCAGTATTTACGGACAATCAATGAGACTCAAGGTTGAATTTACTTTTCTGATTAAGACTCACTGAAATATAAAATTAGTCGATAAGTGTTCGACCAATATCAATTTACAGATTTTGTATGCAGAAAGGCTTTTAAAAGAGGACGCTACCATTTTATATGCCAACTAGCTTTTGCCGTGACTTCGTACGCGCATATTCCATTTTTTTCCCGTTCCCGTGGGAATTCCGGAAAATCATTCAATTCAATCATCTCTTAGTGCTCCCCTACACTTCCCAAGGAACCTACATGCCAAATTTCAGCTTTCTACGACCAGTAGTTTCGGCTGCACGTTGTCTGTCAGTCACTCAGTGATGAAAGAATTTTATACATTAGGATTGCAGCATTTGCGTTTCATTTCCGTGGTGGTTTGCGGCGCCTCTGGGAAAGCACCGCGACCCCGCGGGGAGTCGTAACGCACAGTTTGGGAACCTCTGAGCTAGCTGATGCACGTGGCTTTTGTGTTGATGTTGGCTTTAAAGAACATTGACTTTGATACAAATTTGCCTGTCACTCTTACTCATCATATCGGAGTTGGGACTTTGGATCATATTATTATTTTTGTGTTTTTTTTTTTAAGTTGACGTGTGAGAATTTTAAATATGGATAATTGATATCTAAAGTAAATAAATTATTATTATAATGGACAACTTTTACTATGGGATCATAGTGACATTCTGTCACAAAACGTCAAACATGTATGGGATTGACCAACTCATTTTGGAATTTTGACATTCACATTCGCTGATATAATGCACTTAGTCTAGAGCAGGGATAACCAATTAGTTTCATTATGGGTCTGTTTAAATGAAATAAAAATTCCTCGCGGTCCGTTTGGTACCTATGACGAGAAACCAAGGTTTAAAATTTTAATTAACACTAGTGGACTTCACGCGGTTTCACCCGCGTAGTTCCCGTTCCCGTGGGAGTACGGGGATAAAATATAGCCCATGTTACAATGTTACTCCCTGATAATGTAGCTATCCATTGCTGAAAGAATTTTTCAAATCGGTTCAGTAGTTTCGGAGCCTATTCATTTCAAACTTTTCTTTTCAAATCTTTCCTCTTTATAATATTTTCAAACAAACAAATCTTTCCTCTTTATAATATTATATTAGTATTAGTATAGAAGTACAACTGAAAGAAATAATCCATGTCAGAGGCCCTTGAGGCGATTTAGAAACTCTGACACTAGGGTCTGTAGGGTCGATAGACCTTAATCAGGATGTTTCTTAATAAATATAGGTATCTACATCAAATAAAAAAAGAACAAAAAATATATAAAGAGATATATAGAGTAGAAAAATATTTTTTTTACTCTGAACAATGTATCGGAAGTCTGCAGTTAATTTAGTGCAAACTATTACTATTAAATCCTGGATATGGTCAATCGGTATGACGGGATTGCAATAAAATTACATAAAACAATATTCGAATCATCGGGGCCCAGATGCGGACCGCGGTCCTCCGTATGGTGACTCCTGGTCTAGAGCTTCAGTAAACTTTTTCGAGGTATTACCTACCTTTAACACAGTCTCTCATATTCTCATCGAAGTACACGTTGGCAGGGCAGCCGCACACACCATCCTTGACTTCAGCTAAGAAACCTGCACACTGCTCCTCTGTCGAACTGCTGCCAAGCTCTAGAATACAAAAACATTTAATCTTCTTCATTCTTTGTTGTACACGAAATTATAAAGTAAGGATTAGGTTTAAAGAACTTTATTTCTCATAAGAACATAGTTCACTTAAAATGAGATTTACAAATTAACTTAAATACTCTTATTTTTGCTCTAGTTTAGTTTAAAATTACATGACAATATAACTATAAACTATCGCAGGTACAATACGTACTAACAATATGTGATTTTAATTTGTTTTTAAATATGCTTAATTTACTACATTCTTTTATGTCGTTTGGCAGGTTGTTATATAATTGTGCTCCCTCATAAAGAATGCTTTTTATACCGTATGTGAGTGTGCGTGGCTGAGTCAGTTGCAACGTGTGTTTATTTCTGAGGTGATATTTGTGTGTCTTTTGAGTGAATGTTATGCTTGAGTGGATATTACCTGACATAATTTTTTAACTAAGGTACAAGTATTGAACACATACAACTAAAGACTTTTAATTTATAAAATATCCGCTGTAACAGACACATGAGTGATCTTTTAAAGGCCGTGGTCGAGTAGTTTAAGCGAATGCCTTGTGACCCGGTGGTCGTGGGTTCGATTCCCACGAGAAGCAAATTTTGTAAAGTTGTTTCCAGTTTGGCTATGACATTGCGGGCTTGAATCACCTAATTGTTTGATAAAAAGATGATTCCGTGCTTCGGAAGGCACTGATAAGCCGGTAGTCCCGGCTGCCAAATGCGGTCGTCAAATACACCATGTCAGAGGCCCTTGGTTTAGAAACTCTGACACTAGAGTGTGTGGGGTCGTTAGACCTTACTGCCCTCACGATAAGAAGAAGAACTCAACTCTGTTTTAAGCAATGTTTGTGTCAAATTTCATCAAGATCAGTTCAGCCGTTCTGGCGTGATTTTAATATTATTAAGTAAAAGTTATAGTTGATTTCAAAATAGTTACAAGTATAAAACAAATCTGAAATAGTTATAAGGCCATTTAAGTAACAAAGATCGAACATTCTGCTTTTCTTTCTTTTTTTTTTTTCTTTATTTGATGACACGGTTAGCGCAGTGGTTGAGCGATTGGCTGCTGTGGGTTCGATTCCCGCACGGATCAAATATTTGTATGGCCTACTGATAGTTGTTGTTCCGGGTCCCTGTTTGTGTATGTGAGTTTGTATGTTTGAACGCACCCACGATACAAGAGTAATTCCTAGTGCGGGGCAACCTTTTTTAAAAAAAGAACAAGAAAAGAAAAGATTATGTTTAATACACATACAAGCCAGTCCTTACCAGCATAACACGTTGTGCCAGCTTCATTAGGATAGTATCCCCTGGGACAGACGCAGAAACCGAAGGCTGAACACAGGAAAGGCTCTGGACATTCGTTTGAAGAGTCGCAGGCATTGCCGTGGCTTCTGGTCAGGGCTCGCGTGGTGATGTTGGTCCTGGTCTTCACTGTTGGTGCGAAGGTTGTGGCTATAAAAAGAAATGTTATTAGTATCGTGAAGTAGGGATTTTATTGTTAAGTTGAAGAAAAACACGATGTTGCTGGATATGGAGCGGTACACACGGCATTAACATTATTCGGCACAGCCCCGGCGGGCGGCAGAATCGAATGTAGGTACTCGTTTGTAGATGAATAAAAATAAAAAAAGTTTATTTCTCACCAGCATAACAACAACAACAAAATACAAAATTCTTTATTTCAAATAGACCAGATATAGACACTTTTAAATAGTCAAGATCGATCAGTCAAATAGATGAAGCTAATTCTGCCGCCTAGCGACAAGAGCAGCATGTTGCTCTGCAGCAAAACACACTCACTGACCCTATCTCCAGCGCGGCAGTTGCACTTTCCAATGAGTAGATCCTATGGAGAAGAACGATCAATGGACATTCTTTTAAATCAGTGTTTTCAAAATCATCACAATCAAGGATTACAAGTAAGATTACTTAAAACTAAGTCGGTATTCTAATATCAAGAACATATTTAATAATAAATCAGCAGCATTTTTCATCCAGGTCTTTGTCAACCGATGTCTTCGTCGCATACTCGGAATATACTGGCCTGAGACCATCTCTAACGTAGAGCTGTTAAAAATATGCCACGAGAGCCCGATCGACCGCCAGATCAAGCGCCGTAAGTGGAGGTGGATTGGTCACGCGCTCCGAAGGGATCCCGATCACATTCCCAAACAGGCTATGGACTGGAATCCTCAAGGGAAAAGGAAACGTGGCCGTCCCCGTCAAACCTGGCGCACCGTGTTGGCAGAAGCGACGAGCATCGGAATGACATGGAGCGAGGTGAAGCGTAAAGCTCAAGACCGTTCGCGATGGAAGTCTACTGTGGACGCCCTCTGCCCCAGCTAGGGGACATAGGATCTTAAGTCAAGTCAGGGTCTGGTGGTAAAGTGAAGTTTACTTAAGGTAAACTTTTTACGTTCGGTAAAAAGGCCCCTCGGTGATACTAGTCGGGTTTTGGCGATCAATATTAGTTCAATTGTTATTTAATGGAATACCCGATTGGCGCTAGCCGAGTAAAATACAATATTTGGTATCTAATTCCCGCTACAAACACAATCTGGTGAAATTCGGATTCATAGACCCGTTGGATACTCAAGTTGAGTGCGGTGCTCCTCTCCAGAACATCAGCCACACGTTAGAGTGCCCCAAGTGCACATACACCTGTACTTTGGGGGATTTAATGAATGCCACCGACGCTGCAATTAACGTAGCCAAATCTAAGAAGTTAATCATTAAGTCGAAAAGAAGAAGAAGAAGTATCTTATTGATTCGGGCCGACCTTGTCGTTCAAACAAAACTGTCGAACCGATTGTGCCGGCCCGCTTCTGTGTATAGCGCCCCTAATGACTGCTTTGTTCCGAATTTGCGGTAGGGTAAAACGACAAAACCCTATGTACTCTATTATTTGAAAAACTGGCCAAGTGCGAGTCGGACTCGCGTGCAAAGAGTTCCGAACGAATTTATTTTTTTTTACATGTTATTTTAACATTCCAGACTTCTAATAGGTTTTTCTGTAATCTTTAGGTAAAGATCTATTATCTCCATTTTTTTCAAAATTTTACGCGCAGTAGTTTCGGAGATAAGGGTCATTTTTCGTATATTTTCTTGAATAACTTCTAAACTATTTATTTTAAAATTATGAAAAAAATATATTTAAAACTCTCACAGAACCCTTAGATTTGATATGTCCCACTAAATTGATCAAAAAACTTTTTTTTAATTTTCTAGTTTGACCCCTAAATGTGACCCCCATACTAAAAATTTAATAATTTACGTAACGCGTCCGTGTTTGGGTCACAGAAGTCCATATGTGTACCAAATTTCAACAGAATCGGTCCAGTGGATCCGGAGAAAACTGGCTGTGACAGACGGACAGACAGACAGACACCCGAGTGATCCTATAAGGGTTCCTTTTTTTCGGAACCCTAAAAATGAAAAATTTCCGGTAATTCAGCTGCAAAATTAGATGATATATGTCATATTTTTTTAGCCTAAAATTGTCTATGTTAACACCATACGGTGGTCAACAGTGTTGACTACAATCATCTAATCGTGAAAACTTGGCTGAAGTGGACATGAAGTGAGCAAGTCAGTCCATACAAACAAAAACATTTTCAATGTTAATATGGAATGACAGTTCGCTACATGCTGACTGCACCTAACTTTGACGACGAGACGTTGACAGAAGACCGGTAGTCAAGATGTTATGACAGTTCACTTCAAGCTTACTCAATCTTATTTTTGGATGGGAAGTCATCAAATGACTCCTCTCGCACTGGACGAAAGGGAAGCGAATGTCAGACTCTTACTGACTAAAACCCATCCGTGTTCCTACAAATGCCCTTTGCATTCCAGGGCCGCGGTGACTCTTTCGAACAGTTCCGCAGCGAAGCTCACTCCACCAGCGTACAGGGTGAGGTTTTCATAGAATGGAACGGCAGAACATGTACTAAACGTCATGATAATAGCCAACCATTCATATTATCTACATCTTATCTATTAGAAGGCCATTGTGAATGTTAGATATCACAAATTATTCACCTATATCCTTTCGCTGCTAGCACTTCTTATCGATCGCATGTTGTTATCTCAACGATAGCCGATTCTTCTTGGTCAGTGAACTTATTAAGAAATCCTAAACATAACCCTCCTTTTGGGTCAGTTGGGTAAAACATAATCACGAAAAATTACCCCTAACATCAAAATTATGATAGGCTCTTAGAATTTAGACGCGTCCCGCATCCATCGGCTACCCGCGACCTTCACCAGATCATCGCTCCACCTTGTGGGAGGCCTTCCAACGTTCGGTCTTCCGGTACGCGGTCGCCACTCCAGAACTTTTCGGCCCCCTCGACCATCTGTTCTGCGAGCAATGTGCCCTGCCCACTGCCACTTTAGTTTCGCGATCCTTCGGGCTACGTCGGTAACCTTGGTTCTCTTGCGGATATTATAATTCCTGAATCGATCACGCGAGGAAACTCCAAGTATTGCCCTCTCCATTGCTCTTTGAGTGACCTTAAGCCTTCTGATGAGGCCCATTATGAGCGACCACGTTTCAGTTACATATGTCATCACTGGCAACACGCACTGGTCATAGACTTTCTTTTTATAATATTAAGTATCGTCCAATATTATTCGTCCCTTATACACATCAATTATGATAAAATATGTCACACAATCTACATAATTATTAAGATAACCCATGAATTTGTTCGACTGATTAAAATACACGATCTTAGTCGTGTCTTTTATTATTACAAAATCTAATAAATAAGGTGCCATTCTACAAGCGAATTGGGAGCGAGAAACTATAGGTAGCAGCACAGAAATGTCAAGTATAAAATTCGAAATAGCTGCGCTAGATGGCACAGTCTTCTTCGCGTGGAACCACAAGTGACAGCACGAAGAAGCGTCAATGTCAAGTATTCTGACCCTTAAAACTTCGAATATGCGACACTAGATGGCATAGTCAACGCCGTGCACGGTCCCTATATGATTGTCAAAATGACAAAAGGGCTTGACGTTTCGACAGCGTTTGTCAATCCCATGTATTTTTGACAGTTTAACAATCGCCTTCGCGAAAAAATTTGTGAAAAAGGTACTATCTAATTAATTTAATAAACGCACATAAAACTTACAGAGCCGGAATCAATGCCTTGGGCATTTTGTACCAGTCAACCTTTGGGTGATGCAGAGACAATAGTGGTAGGTGTAATGTTGGAGTTCGTTCGAAAGAGTCACCGCGGCCCTGGAACGCAAAGTGTTTGTGGCGGCCATATTGCGCGCCATCGCGAATCTGTGGGGCGAAGTCTGGATGGTTTCCAGTTTACGCTACAACGGCGATATCACGGACGTTACGTAGCTAGCCCTCTATCAGTTGATATCATTAGAATCGTTATTAAATTAGCAAATAGGATATTATGGATTTAATAATATGGTTTTAACATGGATAAAATAGTAATTCTAAAGTGATGAAAAAATAGTAATTCTAAAATGCGTGAAAATATCCCTTTCTCTCCTAGACTCTGTGCAAGTTAGAGCGAGATAGCAAAAAAAAATAAAAACAAGTACGTCAAAACTGATTGCAGGGACAACGAAATCTTCTGGGACTAAAGCCCTGGGGCTAAAGCCCTGGCGCTAAAGCCCTGGCGCTATAGCCCTGGCGCTAAAGCCCTAGACATGGGAAAAAATGCCGTCTTCCGACTCTGTGCAAGTTTGAACAAGATATAGATAGTTAAAATATGAAAATTACGTCAAAACTGACGGCGCCATTACGTGGGGTCGCCACAGACGCGGGGAATTGACACAACGCCGTCTGACGAAGTTATAAAAATTCTTGACCGGTTAAGTTGTAAATAAACACAGATATACATATAACTTACGGCTAGCGCTGTTAATGCATCTAAAAGTGCTCGGATCACAGACTCCGTTGGGGAACTGACAGTCCACATCCAAGATGCAGCCATCGCCAACAGCTGAAAAATAAGTTTAAGTTCAAAATTACTTGGCCATACTGTGGATATTCATAAGTACTCTCAAAAAGACGATATCGGCCTGTATCGTCGATGTCATCGTATCAGTGGTAATTACCCTGCGGGGGTAAATCAGCTATTCTGTGGGGGTAACAAAGAAACTAACAATTAAGACTTAATATAATGAAATACGCAGCTAGATATTAAAAATATAAAAGTATAGATCTCCGCACTGTAAGTACCACATTCGTCGTCGTATCAGTCGAAAGACGGCCACTGCTGGACATAGGCCTCCTCCAAAAGGGGGGGTTTGCCATAATCGCCACGCTTGGCAGGCGTTATTTCAGAAATAACGGTTGGCAAAATCGAGGTTAAAATCAGTTTTCATAATAAGTAACAGGGGAATATTATTTAAAAGGTTACCACTGTCATAGATAGATCATTCTCGAACAACACTATTTGCCTTAATCTAGGTCATTGGTTCCCAACCTGTTGTCCGTGAACCACTGGTGGTCCGCGAAAAGTAAAAATATTCAAACTTTTCTTTTTTCTCTTTTTTTTTAGATGCACACTGATGCATGCGCTGACTTTAAGTTTCAATGAAAATGATCTTTACTTTGATTTTAAAATCAATCGTAACGTATTTTTAGATGCTTTATTTTTAGGATTTATTTTTTAGCTTAACACAGGTCAATTTTATTACTGTGGTTAAACATTAAAAGCTCTATGTAAAAAAATACTTAATTGTACAGACAGTTAAGTATTTTTTGGCCTGGAGCTTTCACTTTCAGCTGTACACTCGTGTTGAAAGCATCGAATCGTCATGAACAGCCATGACGATGCTTTCAACACGGGTGTACACAGTTCGGCTGAATACGGTCGCCGGATTCGGTGATCGACTTAATGTAAACAGCCCAAATCGAATAATTAATTCGGTCAAACCTTAACCGACTTAATATAAACAAGCCATAACGTACTTTCTATCACTGTAACTACTAGTTTTCATAACATAACATAACATAATATAACGTAAAGTAACGTAACATAACATAACATAACATAACATAAAATAACATAACATAACATAACATAACATAACATAACATAACATAACATAACATAACATAACATAACATAACATAACATAACATAACATAACATAACATAACATAACATAACATAACATAACATAACATAACATAACATAACATAACATAACATAACATAACATAACATAACATAACATAACATAACATAACATAACATAACATAACATAACATAACATAACATAACATAACATAACATAACATAACATAACATAACATAACATAACATAACATAACATAACATAACATAACATAACATAACCTAACATAACATAACATAACATAACATAACATAACATAACATAACATAACATAACATAACATAACATAACATAACATAACATAACATAACATAACATAGCATAGCATAGCATAGCATAACATAACATAACATAACATAACATAACATAACATAACATAACATAACATAACATAACATAACATAACATAACATAACATAACATAACATAACATAACATAACATAACATAACATAACATAACATAACATAACATAACATAACATAACATAACATAACATAACATAACATAACATAACATAACATAACATAACATAACATAACATAACATAACATAACATAACATAACATAACATAACATAACATAACATAACATAACATAACATAACATAACATAACATAACATAACATAACATAACATAACATAACATAACATAACATAACATAACATAACATAACATAACATAACATAACATAACATAACATAACATAACATAACATAACATAACATAACATAACATAACATAACATAACATAACATAACATAACATAACATAACATAACATAACATAACATAACATAACATAACATAACATAACATAACATAACATAACATAACATAACATAACATAACATAACATAACATAACATAACATAACATAACATAACATAACATAACATAACATAACATAACATAACATAACATAACATAACATAACATAACATAACATAACATAACATAACATAACATAACATAACATAACATAACATAACATAACATAACATAACATAACATAACATAACATAACATAACATAACATAACATAACATAACATAACATAACATAACATAACATAACATAACATAACATAACACAACAGAACACAACACAACATAGCATAGCATAACATAAACAAATATTAAAAAAATAGTTACCCTCTCCAGTCTTTCTGCACTCTCCCCTCTGCCTCTCATAATACCCCTCTGCACACACACACTTGCCCTCTTCGCAGGCCATGTTGTACGGATCCCTGAGGCCTCCAAAACAATCCTCATTCCTCTCACAGGCTTCCCCGAAGTCGGCCGACTTCCAGCATCGTCCCACGAAGTAATGGAAGCCGGGTTGACAGGCGCATTGCCCCTCTGGAAAGGAGAAGATAAGTTTAGGTAGTGAAGTAAGTTTAAAAAACAGGCTAAGTACGAGTCGAACTCTCATACGAGAGGTTCCGTACCATAAACCGAAATAAAACGCGTATGGGAGCTCCCTTTAATTTTATTTGTTGTTATAGCCGCAATAGAAATATACACTCTGTGAAAATTTCAACTGTCTACCTACGGTCCTCAGTTCTCAGAAATCTCCAACCAAGAACTGTGGGAACGCTGCGGTGAGACTCCTATCGACCAGCAGATCAAACGCCGCAAGTGGAACTGGGTCGGCCACATGCTCCGAAGGGATCCTGAACACATACCGAGGCAAGCCCTAGACTGGAATCCCCAAGGAAAGCGTCAACATGGTCGCCCCAAGCAGACCTGTCGGCGGACGATCATTTCAGAAGCGAAGCAATTAGGAAAGACCTAGAGCGAAATGAAGCGCGAAGCTCAAGACCGTTCGGGATGGCGGCACACTGTGGACGCCCTCTGCCCCATCTAGGGGACACAGGAACTTAAGTCAAGTCACCTACGTTCCTCGTTCTACATACGGCGGATGCAGCCTGCTGAAAGACGGACGGCAGGTCGGATAGCGGAGGCTTAGTAACAGGGTTCCGTTGATTACCTTTCGGTTACGGAACCCTAAAACGAGTTTTTACCGTCTTAAAGAAAGGTCTAATATTTGGATTGAAAATAATCAAAGCTAAGCCGTTAGTCCCAGCTATCATTTCTAGATCTTTGGCAGTCATTTCGGATTGCCGGAAGCCAGAAAATCTGACATCAGTCTTTTCAAAAAGTACTGTACTATCGCTGAGTTGTGGAGGTCTGGTTGGCAGCCACTCCACGTAAAATACTGGTATTCAGCTGAATCCAGTGTGACTAGACCGGCCCCAATATAGGGAGCGTGTAGAAACTATAGGTGGCAGCACAGAAATGCCACTGTCAAGTATGTTTCAAGTATAAAATTCGAAATAGCTACGCTAGATGGCACAGTCTACTTCGCGCACGTTCCCTTAAACTGAGTGTGCAGGAACCGCAGGTGGCAGCACAGAAGCGTCAATGTCAAGTATTCTTACCCTTAAAGTTTCGAATATGCGACACTAGATAGCATAGTCAACGCCGTGCCCTATACTTGACTAAAGGCTAGGCAGATGTTGATTTTTTAGATGAAATTATTTGTTTCGGTTTTGGTGTATACTAAGTAATGTTGTACGATCATAATGGCGGTTAGACCAACCTCTTTCGTCTGCGGCTCGTCTGCACTGGAAGCTGGTAAGCAGATTGGAGCACTGCAGGTCATCCAGACACGTGGAGGTCAGGTATGGAGCGGCTGTGGGAATTAAATGTTTGTTAAATAATAGTTCATACAAATAATCGCAAATCTTTGTCATATACAACGTGTAAAAGAATAAACGCGCACGCTTTTTACATAGTCTTAAAAGGTGGTTAAAAGGCGGCGAGACTTTGCATGTAAAAAGTCATAATTCGAGGTTTGGCTCTCGCCTGTTTTCCCCTCCAATAAAGTCAAAGTCAAAACGTTTATTGCGAACCAAGTGTATAAAGATGTTATGTTTTGTTATTAGGTACTTATGACTTAGTAGCCTTTTACAAGCATTGCAATTGGTGAACAGTTAGCATGCATTAGACATTCTTAGATATTATACAATCAAATTGAGAAATTATAGTCATATCAAAATTAAAATGTCAATAATAATTAGATCAATACAATTTCCAGCAATATTAAATGTCATAATTATAATGAAAGAATTTAAATGAAAACATCAATATAATTAATTAAATAAAATTATCAGCAATACTCAATGTCATAATTATAATTTAAGTGTAAAAATTAAAATGTCAATAAATAGTGTAAAAATTAAATTGTCAAAAAATGTCAATAAAAACTCTATACAATTTCCAGCTATATGTCATAATTATAATTTAAGGATAGGCTTAGTCTTATTGTTTGTGTAGGACAGATCGCCACTTTTGTACATGAGAGGAAATTGTTATTTTAAGTTAGACTCTAAATATTCTTTTACAGAGTAGAAACATTTTTGGATTAGGTATAGTTTAAGCCTTTTTTGGAATATTGTTACTGACTTTTCAGTTTTAAATATGTTGGGCAACTTATTTTTTTTTTGCCGTATAATATGGGCTGTCCCTTAGCATTTTAATTCTTGAGGGTGGAGCGCATAACCTCTTTTTATGGCGAGTGTTTACGTTGTGCGTATCTTCTACTTTAGTGAACTTGTCGATATTTTTAAAAACAAAAACGCAAATGTCAAGTATGTATATTGACGGCAGAGTTAAAATCTGATATTTTATTTATAAATAATGGTTTGCAGCTCTCCGTGTTGTATATATTGGACCGATTTAAAAGATATTTCACAAACTGAATAAGAAGGATGTATACTGTGTCGCTATGTTTTTCTTTTGACAATGGCAAAAATGTACAAGATTGACGTACGCTATCGGAATGTCACGTGATCAATCCCTATTACTTTGATATATCGACAATCGCAATCGCTGAAACAATAGCACTTTGTGTAAGGCATATGGATCTGAAAAAAAAAACCTACGATACCTACTAATACGGCTTTCATGATAGATATAACATGGTAGTCTTTAAGTGAATAGGTTACTTCTAGGCAAACATGCTCTATCATCAACCATATCATCGCTTACCGTCAGGTGAGATATTAACCACTATCCTTACTTTTAATATTATAAATGCGAAAGTAACTCGTATCTGTCTTCTGTCTGTCTGTCGCGCTTTCACGCCAAAACTACTGAACCAATTTTAATGAAATTTGGGACACAGATAGTAGAGCCTTAGAAAGGACATAGGCTACTTTTTATCCCGGGAGTATGTTCCCTAGGGACCACGCGGGCGAAGCCGCTGGCAGAAGCTAGTCTTCTATAATTGTACTCAAATAAAAGAGCATCTTCTTACGTGCAGCAGCTCGCGTACTCCATCATCGCTTACCAGAGATAGTGGTCAAACAGAACCAATATTACAGTACTAAAACATTTACTCACGTGGAGCACAAGCCGCGCCGCCCAGCACCAGCTGATGTCCACTGGGGCAGACGCACATGCCTTGTTGGCAAATAGAGCCCTCGGGCAGCGAACATTCAACGTTCTCCGTGCACGACCAGATGGAGAGCACGGAATGGCCCTGAAGAATGCAGGCTGTGGAGAAAGACGTCGTTAATAGAAGTACAAAACAAAACGAGAAGATGATATCTGCCTAATGACGGCTATCGCGTTTCAATTCGCTGCTAGATGCTGCCCTAATGTAGCGTGAGGTATTAAGAGGAAATGCTGGCAGCGAGACTTTGTATGTAAGAGGTCATAATTCGAGGTTTGGCTCTCGACTGTTTTCTCCTCCAATATTGGACCGATTTAAGAGATATTTCACAAACTGAATAAGAAGGATATATACTGTGTCCCGATGTTTTCATTTTTGATGATTTATTAACCGTATAAGCACGAGAACTCTCACAAAATGCTCAAAATTGTCCGATAAATCGCTGTCAACAGAGCCCTAGTGTACAAATTTGGCAAATATTAATCAAAAAAAGAAAACATAAGGACACAGTATACATCCTTCTTATTCAGTTTGTGAAATATCTCTTAAATCGGTCCAGTATTGGAGAAGAAAACAGTCGAGAGCCAAACCTCGAATTATGACTTTTTACATACAAAGTCTTGCCGCCAGCATTTCATTTTAAATGTCAAATTTCACTGTTGGTTGGTTATTGACGTGAGTTTATTTACTTATTTGTTCTAATTTTGATTTTGATTTTTTTATTTTCCTTCTAACTTTGTTCACATGCATAATAACAACTTTAATGCTGTGATTAAGAACCGTACCCGACAGTGGCGCCAACTGGTGAGTATAAAAACGAAAAAACCTCATTGGTTCATCACTACATATTATAAAAAAAAATCTCCGCCGCGTATGTCTGTCTGTCTATTCTCAAAAACTGCTGCACCGATTTTCATGCTATTTTCACCAATAGATTGAATAGTTCTCGAGGAAGGTTATAGTACATAACGTGTCTAGAAATTATATACTATAGATTTGTTTGTTTAAAATGAATAGGCTCCGAAACTACTGGACCGATTTTAAAAATTCTTTCAGCATTGGATAGCTACATTATCAGGGAGTAACATAGGCTATATTTTATACCCGCACTCCCTCGGGAACGGGAACTACGCGGGTGAAACCGCGTGACGTCCGCTACTTTATAATAAAAGCAGTATAGCACATCAATATGAATGAGTGCGCAAACGTCCTTGTATTTCTTTCTGAAAATAAATATGATTCACCTCTATTGACGATATACTTTCATTCCTGAAACGCCCTCGTTATATTTTATCAACAAGTGTGAATCACCAAGTAAATATTTACTAGATATTTTATTTTCTCTCTTTATTTTTAGTTCGGGACTTTTACACATCTCTGTATGCCAGTCCCATCGGACCTTATACAATAGCTTACTTAACTAAACCTTAACTACCTAAATCTTAACTGAGCAAACTTAAAAACTTTGAAGGCAGCCTCCGAACTAGGAGTTGACAATATTTGATGGAATATACCCACATTATACCTATTTAACTGTAGTACGCTTAACAAGTCTTCTCTTTCAGACTGAAGTCTGACACATTCCGTCAATAAATGCAAGACATCCTCCGGAGTTGCACACACTTCACAGTCTGGTTAATTCGTCTTCTTCATTAAAAATCCAAATTTATTGAGCGAAATGTGCCCAGATCGCAGCCTGTGAGCCTGTTACTAGATACTTTAAAACGTATCACATTTCAGGTGAAACGCAAGGGAAGATTTTACGGAAAACCTGAACTTTAGGGTGCATTCAAGTTGAAAGGTTTATATCTTTTTACAGGCCCTCTCATTGATACATAAAAACCCAAGATGCACAGTCTCGAACAAATGCAACACTCGTAACTGTCGTCAAAAACTGACATGTATCAAGTTTCATGTGTGAGTTGTGTGTAGTTATACTATAAACAATTTTTTTTGCAAATTCAACCTTACACGGATCGCTTAAAATTGGTTTTACAAAGCAGTGCAGCATGGCGAGTGATGCGCATTTTTTTTGCAAATTCAACCTTACACGGATCGCTTAAAGTTGCTTTTACAAAGCAGTGCAGTATGGCGAGCGATGCGAGACTGTTTGAAATTTGCGCACAATTATATATGCGCTTGTTTTTTGCGGACATTTTTGAGATGCTGAATGTGTATCTTGGGTTTTTTATATATCAATGGGCCCTCTCCCAACTCCTAAACGTCAGTAGCAATCACTAAAAGGTCGCTGAGTCGATGAAGCTAGGCTAGGAGATACAATAGAGTCGCTGTATTGGATCCCGCAACGTAATTAATGAGAAAAGAACAGCGGAGGAGTAGGAAAAACATGATTTCCACTTCCATGGAAGGAAGTGAGTCCAAGCAAGAGACAAAACAGCAGTGCGATTCTGCCGTGTAAACTGCAGTGAAGTGTACATAAATCGAGCTGTCAATTCGTACAAAGAAAAAGAATAATAAGATTCATTGTGTGTCTGTTTTACAATATTATTTTTAATTGACATTTATCGGAAATATTGTAATTTTTATTCGTAATTATTTTCAGTTGAATGACTATTTCAATGATAATTTGACATCCTAATTGAATTGTAATAATTTATATATTTTGAAAACTATTCTTACTCTTTGACGTCCTCGATAAATTGTGTTTGTTTTATGATTTTATTTTTAACCGAGACATTTGAAATATTGTTATGTTAATTCAATTGCAATCAATACCATAGGTATTGATTGCAATTGAATTAACCCTTTATTATCTATAATAATCCTTTATTATCTATATGCACCTAACATACACAAGAATAGACCAGTTGGTAGCTTCTGCCGGTTTGCCAGCGCGAACCATCACGAACCAACGCCAAACAAGTCCGACCCGAACTTATCAGCGATTATTCACGCTGGCGTCGTCAGGTTTGACAACCTGGTGTAAACCAGGTTTTAATCTGATTCTACATCCCGTTACGCCTATTGGCCTGGTTCTGTCTACAGCTCACGGTGTAAACCGAGCGAGGTAAAAGTGAACTGTCATTCCTTCTTGTTTATATGAATTGATAGCTCACTTCATGTTTACTTCACTGCAGTTTACACGATGAAATGTTTACAGAATCGCACTGCAGCTTCTAAGCCAACGCACCTTCACTATAGCAACAACTGGGGTGTTTTAGTCAACGCATCCTTGTACACGGTCGCCATTCAAGTGGCTCAGGGATCTATAGATCGGATAGGCAATCTTTCCATGTAAAACACTGGTATGTATTCAGCTGCATTCGATTAGACTGGGATCCGACCCCAATATTGTTGAGAAAAGGCTCGGCAGAATAATTGACATATTGAAAAACGAAGTTTACAATAACTCTCTGCCTGCGTCTGTGTTTCCAAACGCTTACAACCCTAATCTCTTCAAGGTTAAAGTGAACAGGCTCCTTCTGGGTAAGCTCGCTCCATCCTAGACTTTGTCTCTATCATCTCTGATCTAGACTAGAGTCAAGAGCAAACCCACCACAAATAAAAAAAAAACACAATGTAACACACGCGCGCCTGTGTTGCCTTCCACATAATTATTATAACCCATCTGCCTTCATAACAAGAGTGAACAGGAATCTTCTGGGCACGTTCGCCTCATCATACAACTCTGCCATCGTTTTCCATCAGGCGTGATGGAGTCAAGACAAGCCCATTCCTCAATAAATTTGCGCGATGGGTCGTACAAGTTGCTGGATTGGAGGGTTGAAAGGCGACAAGACACTGTCACTGTGAAGAAGGTGCTACCACGTTGGAAGTACTTAAATGAAAATACTTTTTCAACTGTAGATGGTAGCGAGTACGGTCCCTACTGAGCCAAGCCCTCTGTCTCGTAGCGGATAGAAAGGACTCTATAAAGGCACTGAAGGAACTGCCTATGACGAGGAACTGATTTGTTTTGGCTTTTTTTTTATGACGAAGGCCACTCGCAGTTACGAACCTGGGAAGGTTGTAACTACTTAGCTGGACTGAACTGTTTTGGCCTGCGAGCCTCTTTTATAAGGGTCTTTGGCGTCATGGTCACCCCGGTTAGTGGGGGTAGAACGGTACTCGCTACGGTTGTTTATTCATAAAAGTAGAATCTATTCTCGGCGCGGGTTACAAACAGACAAATACATCATTTGTTAATAGGTACAGAGAAACTTTCACAAAACAATGCAAACAAGGGATTTTAACTATTGCCGGACGTTAATAAATGTTAGAGACAAATGCACCATTCTGTTAATGGGAGACATAAAACTTTCACAAACAAGGGATCTAACTGTAGGGGTCGGTAATAACTTAAAAAACGACAATGTAGCCCAAGCGTTTTAAAGCGTCGAATTGTCCCTTACATTTTTATACTTTCTAAAAATATGCTGCTAACTAACGGTATTACTTAAAAACTACACGTGCCTAACTATGTATTAACTCTAAACCTAAGACTATGTATGCGGCTATCCTGCACAATAAAAAATAAATCAAATACGAAAATCACTTAAAAAGATAATGTAATTTCAACGTACCCAATATTAAAAGCACTTTTCCAGACCACATTTTTATAAATTACTAAGAACTATTAATAAATCTAATTAAATATACTCTAAACACTACGCCCTGAGGCTGGACACGTTTTAATAAAGAGCTAAACTAAAACATTTATCATTAAATCGATAATGCTCAAAGTTTAGGAGATAATCGGGCGACTCAGCGTAGACATCGGAAGATTTAGACCGGCCCACTTTAGCAGAATCATAATATTAACCACACAACAATCTATAAAATTTCATTTTCATCTTTATCGCTAACGCATTAGGTTCAAGGTTGATTAGGAAAATTTGACAGTGACGGGTAGCGTGATGTGCTTTCTGATTCTGCTAAAGTAACCTTTTTAAAACCCCGGGCCACGATTAGGGAGGTCGCTCACAGCTACTTTTTGTATCGAGTCAGTTGCGCTTTTTTGCGCGTTGCTAACGCGCCGTTGCAGGGTCAAACTTGAGTAGAACCGTTATTGTGACTGCCCAGTTGTGCTGCCCGAAGAGTCCGGGTCGGACATATATGTATTTTTTATCAAACAATATTGTCCTATAGCTGGGCAAAGGTCTTCCCTATAGCCTACACTTTTCTACACTTCCCAGCGTGTTGCCCTCTCCGACCAATGCGTCATGAACGCCACCAAGTCATCATGCCAGCGTTTTCTAGGCTTTCCTCTGTGGACATAAATATCTGCCGATAAACAGCTTTGCTTTTCTGACGGTCAATTCAGTCAGTGTTTGTTCGCCTTAAAGCGCAATTTCCAAAAATTTTTGTTCATGTGTACTTTTGATCTGAATCGATCCAGTACATTTGGAGTAAATTAAAATTAAAAAAATAAAATTCATTTATTTCAGGCTATCAAACCCATATAAAAACCAATACAATAATTTAAATCAAATGACATTAGCAACTATTTCACATTAATTATGAATTTAAAATTAGATACATTACTACAATTTTATTAGACACATTAAATTTCATTAATAAAATAATTTCAATAGATCTCACAAAGATTTTATTTACTCGGACATACGGAACCCTCAAAAAAAACTTAACGCCCCTATCTAAATATTCTCAAGTCTACACACTATCAGGCAATTATGCAGGTGTTCCAGATTACCAAATATATTTCGATAATCTTCATTTGTTTCGCAGCTGTGTGATAAGAACTTATCAGTGATACAATGTATTCAACTCATGCATGTTACTGATTAAAACAAAGTGTGATTCCGTTATGAATGAATCACAGATACGATAGATTTTATGCATTCACTAGTTGACCCGCGCAACTTTGTCTGCTCCGCTCGTTTTGGTCTTAGCGTGGTGATATATAGCCTATAGCCTTCCTCGATAAATGGGCTATCTATCACTAAAAGAATTTTTCAAATCGGACCAGTAGTTCCTGAGATTAGCGCGTTCAAGCAAACAAACAAACTGTTCAGCTTTATATATTAGTATAGATACTAGTTGACCCGCGCAACTTCGTCTGCTCCGCTCGTTTTGGTCTTAGCGTGATGATATAAAACCTATAGCCTTCCTCGATAAATGGGCTATCTATACCTAAAAGAATTTTTCAAAGCGGACCAGTAGTTCCTGAGATTAGCGCGTTCAAGCAGACAAACAAACTAACTTTTCAGCTTTATATATTAGTATAGATACTAGTTGACCCGCGCAACTTCGTCTGCTCCGCTCCTTTTGTGTGTCTTAGCGTAATGATATATAGCCTTCCTCGATAAATGGGCTATCTAACACTGAAAGATTTTTTCAAATCGTACCAGTAGTTCCTGAGATTAGCGCGTTCAAGCAAACAAACAAACAAACTCTTCAGCTTTATATATTAGTATAGATACTAATATTATAAAGAAGAAAGATTTGTTTGTTTGTTTGAATTGATTAGGCTCCGAAACTACTGGACCGATTTGAAAATTCTTTTAGCATTGGATAGCTACATTATCAGGGAGTAACATAGGCTATATATTATCCCCATTCTCCCACGGGAACGGGAAATACGCGGGTGAAACCGCGTGGCGTCCACTAGTAGTATAGATAGAAGATATAAGCAAAGTATAGAAGTATAGATTTCCAAGCAGACATTTTGTTGGAGGAGCCCGTGGCTAGAAAATTAACCGTACGAGTCGATCTTCATGGTTATGCAACGCTTGCCGAGATTGGTTTTTGAATGAGTGGCCATCTTAACATACCAAGATTCCTTCGTACCTTGGAAAGCACGCTAAGCCGTTGGTCCCGGCTGCCATTTGTAGATCTTTGGCAGTCATTACGGATTGTCAGAAGCAGGAAAATCTAACTCCAGTCTTGCCTAGAAACACCGTGTAGGTAACCCAGTTATAATGGGTTGTGGAGGTCTGGTGAGCAGCCGTACCTATGCAGATAAATCCGGCTTGACTGGAAGCCGATTCCAATATAGTTGGGAAAAAGCTAGGCAGGCAGGTAGTTTTGCAAGCAGAAATTTTGAAAACAAGATAAGTTTTTCAACACGCTTACACAAGAATCGGCACCTATCGCACCGCTATTAGGCTCGTAATGCAACTTCTTTCATGCGCAGTGCATTTCTCTTTCTATCCGCACTCGTGTGGAAAAATGTGCGACCTAGGTAGCGAGAATAGGTGCCTTATTCACTCGAAGGGTTGCCAACGGAACCCTATTACTAAGCCTCCGCTGTTCGTCCGTCCGTATGTCAGCGCGCTGTGTCTCAAACCCGAAGACGTTTACATTTGAAATTTTCATAGTGTGTGTTTCTATTGCCACCACAGCAAAAAACAATAAAAATTAAATAAAATTAAAGAAAGCTATCCCTCCTTCTCCTCCAAATACGTGTTTTTTTAGGTTTATGGTGTATGGAAACCTTCGAAAAGGGACTTAGTGATAGAGTGACGACTGATAGAACAGAATGGAAGAAAAAAACGTGTCGCGCCGCCCCCAAATAACATGGGATGAGGGCAGGGAGATGATGATGATGGTGTGGAAACCTTCGTTTGTGAGTCCGACTCGCACCTGGCCAGTTTTAGTTAATTTAATATTATTTATTTATTTTATTTAAACTTTATGTATAGTAGTGGTACATGGGCGGACTTAATGCAACAAGGCATTCTCTACCAGTCAACCATTGGGTTAAAAAGACTACACTGTGGTAGGTGTACAACAAAAAAATAAGAATAAATGGAATCTTTTGGGGAACATTATACAAATAATATATTTAATACTAATAAAATACATATATAAGCTAAAATAATAAACTAATAAATATGCTGTTTTATAATAATCCTTCTGATCAAGAGAACTCACAATAATCATGACGAAGACCAAACTAAGAAAGACAGGCTTTTAAGTAGTGTTTTCGGACTTTACGCTTAAAAGAAAATTTCGACTCAGCCTTCTTGATGTCAAGGGGTAGCACATTCCAGAGTTTAATGGTGGAAATAGCGTAAGAGTTAGACAAGAACCCGGTACGGTGAGAAGGAATAAGGTTCATCATTTATCATTTTCGAACAATAATATAGCCCATTTTGTTAGAAAAATATCTTATAACTAGTGTTAGTAGTAAACAAACAAGGATAAAATACAAACCACAACGTAAGTGTCTAAGGGGTGTGCAGAGAACGATAAAGTGAGGAATAAGCTGCCTGACCATTATCTTCATAGTGCCTCAGAAAAGGTGAGTAAGGACTCTCCACAACTGTTTTCAGGATGCTATTGTCACCGTCCCGCGTTCTACGCATCAGTGATGCGACTTTTTTTCGAACTACTGCCTGAAAGCCATCAGTTCGGTTCTTAGCAAACATCTCCGATGCGCTACAGAAACGGGGGAGTTTCGACAACATCCTGAACGCGCAAGACATCTAACGACCTTTTGGTGTAGCTGACCCATAGACCCCCCGCATACAGACTTTGACAAAATGCCTTGAACAAGGTGATTTTGACTTAATAAAACTAGGCTGTTTGGTTTATGAAGTTTATGTATTCACTTATTTTTCTTCTTATGTGTGCTGAAAAAAGTCGTTTTTTATTGCAATCTCGGCACCATAACACCCTTGCGCGGGAACCAATCTCGCCTAGACTGCAATAACAAACTTCACGTCATTGCCGTCATAAGAAAAAAGAACGTATAGCTACAACAAAACGAAGTAACCGATTTCCGACATTAAGAAAATTACTTAATGTCAGAAATCGATTAATTCTATTTGTGTAGATACGTTCTTTCAATTATGGCAACAGACATGCGAATCCAGACATTGTGCCATTCTATCAGCGAATGCGAATATCAAAATGAGAAAATAAAAGGGACTAACTTTTGCCTGCGACTTCGTACACTCACATCCTGTTTTTTCTCGTTCCCGTGGGAATTTCGCAAAATCCTCTCTTAATGCTTCCCTACAGTCTCCAAGGAACCAACTTTCTACATCCAGTAGTTTTGGCTGTGCGTTGTCTGTCAGTCACTCAGCAACGGAAAATTTTTATACAACGTGTTCTGGACGATATACATAAACTTCGACCGGATGTTCAGAACATGGTAATAAGCATTTTTCATTATGGACATATTAATCAACTAGCTGACCCGCGCAACTTCGCCTGCGTCACAATTATCATTACTGCTCCGCTCTTATTGGTCTTAGCGTGATGATATATAGTTTTTAGCCTTCCTCGATAAATGAGCTATCTAACACTGAAAGAATTTTTCAAATCGGAGCAGTACTTCCTGAGATAAGCGCGTTCAAGCAAACAAACAAACAAACTCTTCAGCTTTTTATATTAAGTACTAGCTGACCCGCGCAACGTCGTCTGCGTCTTAATTTTCATTACTGCTCCGCTCCTATTGGTCTTAGCGTAATGATATATAGCCTATAGCGTTCCTCGATAAATGGACTATCCAACATTGAAAAAGTTTTTCAAATCGGAGCAGTACTTCCTGAGATTAGCGCGTTCAAGCAAACAAACAAACAAACAAACTCTTCAGCTTTATATATTAGTATAGATTGCTTACGTGACATTTCGACAGCGTTTATCAATCTCATACATATTTGACGTTTTACAATCGCCTTCGCCACGCTACCTCTGACAGAATGCAGAATGTCACTTGTCTAGCCCCAGTTGACTTATCTCTGACTTTCAGGTTGACGAATACCCGGTACTTGAGGAACTCTCGAAAAACAAAACATTAAATTGTTCGGCAACTCATCGCTAAATCCTTTTGGCTGCAGGTGTCCATTCAATACGCTGTTATCACCAGGTGGACAGTCGGCTGATGTCACTAGATAACGGTATTGGATACCTACTTTCATGGTCACAGACAATCTTTTAATATAACGGAAATAAATAATGTCACGTCTGTAATTCTCAAAGAGTTGGGCAGAGTTGTAGGTACTGTAGCACCACAAGACGTTGCCCATGATACTACTTAAGGATTGTTACAAGGAAAATATAGATTATGTTTCATCTATTTTTTTCTGTAACTTATATGGTGTACATAATAAAGAGTATTCTATTCTATTCTATGTTTATACAAATGCTTTTTTACGCTATCAAGCTTGAGTTGGATATAACAACTTATATCAGAGCTAATACATGACTGACGTATCAGAAAAAAGCATAATTTTTACATTCATCATTCAAATACTATTTACACTTTTGTCAGACGCTTCCAAAGTTTCAACGACTATTCTATTCTATATTTTAAAATGGCAAACAAAGCTGATGTCGACTATTCTTCCAATGTTTAAAGTGGATTGGAAAAGCAAATATTATTAGTAAGAAACCGGTCAAGAGCGAGCCGGACTCGCGTGCAAAGGGTTCCGAAAGAATTTAATTTTTTAACATTTTTTTTAACACTTTAGTATTCTTATAGGTTTTCCTGTAATCTATAGGTAAGACCTCCATATTTTTTTCAAAATTTTAGGCTCAGTAGTTTCGGGGATACAGGGGGGGAATGGTCATTTTTGATCTAATTTCTTGAAAACCGTCAAAACCATTTATTTTAAAAATATTGTTAAAACTCGCACAGTAAGCCCTTTCATTTGATATGTCACATGATATTGTTCAAAAAACTTTTTTTTTTAATTTTCTAGTTCGACCCCCAAAAGTGACCCCAATACTAAAAATTTATGTGGACGTGTTTGGGTTATAGAGTGTGTGGTGTACCAAATTTCAACAGAATCGGTCTAGTTGATCCGGAGAAAACTGGCTGTGACAGACGGACAGACAGACAGACACCCGAGTGATCCTATAAGGGTTCCGTTTTTTGTTCGGAACCCTAAAAAAGAATAATAAACTTTAAGCATAACTTGTTTATCAGTGACCTGCAGACAAGGAGTTTACAGTACCTGTGTACAATTTCACTAGAAGCTCTAGATAGATGACATTCTGTCAGCGGTATCGAGGCGGGGGCGATTGTCAAAACGTTAAAAATCTATGGGCTTGACAAACGCTGTCGGAATGTCACGTGATCATATCATATTTTGACACTAGCTGACTCGCGCAACTTCGTCTGCGTCACATTTTTAATTAATGCTCAGCTCCCATTGGTCGTAGCGTGATTTAATATAGCCTTCCTCGATAAATGGGCTATCCAACTTTAATAGTACATCGTTATCTTAGGGCTGAAAGTAACTCATTTAGTCCCGAGACGGCGCCAATAGTTCGAGGGACTAAATAAGTCTTTCACTCGAATACAAGGAAAGTAAAATTAAAAACACGAATTAGCAAAAGAAAAAATCTATATCTGAATCTGATGAACTCATCGTTTTAATACAAATCTCTGCTATACGAAAGTATGAACAAAACTCTACAATTCGAAAAAACAAAAAAGATCGGATTGCCGTGTTATTTTTAATTTTACATCGCGCTGGAATTGAGTGGCTGTATAGAAAGTTGGGACAAGGTTCAACAGAAATGTGAAAGTAAAACAAGTTTTTTTTATAATTTATCGGCTGTCAGTTGCAAGCGATTCTCCTTAGGGCTGAAAAGTAATAATTTCAGCCCGCTCTTCGGGTAACTTCAGTCCTACATTCCGAGTATGTCACAAGTCATGTATTAATTTGTTAACATAGGTACAATAAATAGTTGTTATAAAAAATAAAAGTGCGCTATGTTTAGCCAGAAGGCGTACAAAATATTCATACAAAAAAGTCATTGATATTAAAATTGAAAACATAATTACAATTGATTGCCTATAGAATTCATTATTCTTCTTTAAAACAATAATAAAGAAAGTATTTATACTTTCTTTGTAAAACTTTTAATTTCTCTTTCTTTGTAAAAAAATTTATACTTTCTGTCAAAAAAAGTTGTCAACAAAAAGAGAAGTAAAACTAATAATTAAAATAATACAAAAATGTCACGTACAAAGTCAAAAGGAAATTAAATTAATACCTAACAAACCAGATCAATGAAAAAAAAATTATATGGATAATGAAAAATATTTTTCAATTCGAACCAGTAGTTCCTGAGATTAGCGCATTCAACCAAACAAACAAACTCTCCAGCTTTATAATATTTTAAGTACGAATAGTATATAGTAAGGATAAATCTGCAATACATTATTATTTCGCTCAAGGGACATGCTATTAAAACAAAAGTACTAATAGCTTTCTCACAAATCCTAATACATAAATTCAAGCTAAATTCTTTTTCCATTTAATAACACGTTTTCGTCCATAAATTAACTTCTTACCAGCCGTTCACCCTTCTTTGTCTGTGAATCAAAAATAGCGTGAAACTAAAAATAGCTCGCGAAATCATTATTTAAATAAAATAGTCTTCACACGCACTTCTGACGTCATCATTGTTGCGTTGCGTCATCATTTTAATGTACACATCATTGTAATGTGTATGGCTCATATTCTCCTGCCAGGGTTGCGGAATATCGCAGCGCGGTGGACGGAGCTCCGGCAGGATCTCATGGCGGTATGGAGACAGCGACTGTCGCAACCCAGCGCTGGGCACGCAACAATCCTTGAGGAATGGCTAGAGCGGCACCATGGCATCTTCACCTTCCGCCTGACGCAGTTACCTACTCACCGGATACGGTTGTTTCGGCGGAAGGACACGCCCGGATGTCAACACTGCGAGGATCGCCCGGAGGACACGGTGGAGATCTGCCTTGATGAGCGTGATCAGTGATCGGCGGCGGCGACCTCTTGCATCCGAGCCTGTTTCAATCCATGCTCCGGAGCGAAGAGGCATGGGAAGCGGCCACCTCTTGCACAGCAGTGGTGCTAGCGGAGAAGGAAGCCGACAGCGTGAGAGAGAGGAAAACCTCACGCCCCAGCCGCCGCAACAGAAGAAGACGTCTCGGGCGTACCGGAAACAAAGAGCATTTCAAGGAACACGGATGGGTTCTATGGTAGGCGCCAGATAAACTTGCAATGAAGTACATTGACCTTTCCCTATATCCCTTCGCAGATATCCCAGCAAAAATTATGAACTCTTTTTTAACCGCCTTCAAATAAAGGAGGAGGTTCTCAATTCTACAGCTTATATATATTGTAGGGACTTCCAAGCGTTTGGGTTTCATTCGTATTGACGGGACCTTTACACCGAAAGCACTAAGTAAGTTTTACTAAATACGCCCCAGTTCACAACATAACATCACGCCGGTACGCTGTGAATGGGTGCGCAGGTACCACTAAAAAGTGAAAAATAAAAAACTTTATTACAAAAAATACAACCGACTTCCAAAAACAAAACACTACAAAGTATAAAATAACTTTCATTTCGGAAGTCGGTGTCAAAAAACGAAATAACCAAAAATACCGAAAGGATCACGATTGAAGTCGATTCAGGACAGCTTTATGTCTTTAAGAAAGTCAACAAATGTATGTGGGTCAATGACCGTTATTGCACATTTATTTGGCGCCTACCAGTCAGTAGGTGTTTGTATTTGATAATTGCCCTTCCAAGGTCAGTAGGTGTTAGCGAAGGAGGAGGCTGAACGTGTGAGAGAGAGGGAAACCTCACGCCCCAGCCGCCGCAGCAGAAGAAGACGCCCCGGGCGTCGGGAGTCACAGGGCGATTCCCGGCCACCTTAGGCGCGGGCCTGCGGACGGCGAGCGTTGGGTGGCTCGCTATCCGATCAGAACCAGGCCCGGGTCGACGGCGCGTTGTGTTCCACGCGCACCTCAAAGAGATGTCATCATGTCAGCATAATACTCAGTAGATGCAGCCACTACATTTCGTATAGTACAAAAAGCCGCATACTATTCGAAATCGAACTCATTTGATAACCTACTTAAAAAAAAATGAGGTTCTGTATTCGAACTACAAAACAACTCACTGTAAAAACTACTGATCCGTTTTGAATGGAGTTTTCGTTACTACATAACTCTATGACTTAGGATTTTAATATTAGAGTTTAAATCTAAAACTTAGTTTCACTGAAGCAAAGACATAATATTGAATATGTTTGTATGCCACCATACAATCAATCATCCAAAGGAAGCCTCTAAAAACTTTCCCAAAGCGAAGAGACCACGCGATCGGAGCAGTGCGTGCTACGGCGTAGCTCGATGCGTAGCGAAGCGGCTACGTAATTTATTTCGTAGCATCAAAAGTAGCTTTCTCATATTTCTGCTTCCCTAGTACCTTGACCTATTGTGACTGCGCTCGTCCGGAAGTACTACCACCATATTCTGCCGCCAAGCAGCGTCGCGTCGTCTGTCTGCCCGCCTCTCTGCCTGTTTTTTAACCGACTTCCAAAAAAGGAGGAGATTCTGAATTCGGTTGCTCTTCAGGTCTTAACGGATTTAGATGAACTTGGCACACCAAAAATAAGTGCACAACATTTTACACATATTTAATTCTGTGCATACAATGGCAGTGCCGTGTGGTGTCGGTCGGTGCCGTATGGTGCCGTAAAAGAATAATATCATTCCATCACTTCCCGTGGGTGTCATAAGAGGCGACTAAGGGACTCGCCAGAGAATGGGCAGCAGTGTTCTTTGTAAAACTCAACACCATGCACTGCGATCGCCAACCCGCCTGCCAAGCGTGGCGATTATGGCAAACCGCCCCCCCCCCCTTTTGGGGGAGACTGATGACGATAATGATGATGATCAATGGCGGTCTTATCGCTGACAGCGATTGGACTGAAAAAACTTTTTTTATTATTTTGGTGTAAAAACAGACACAGAACAGATTCCAGCTTTGCCACCAACATCTAACCCTAACATCTTGGTCATCATCTTACCAACATTATACTTTTAAATGATGACGTATCGTGACGCCATAAGTCTTACGTATGCGGCAAAATGACTTGTTATTTTTATGAGCAAAGGTTACAGGCACCTTGGGCTATTTTTACTTAGATCTCTGATAAGGTGTATGGCGGACACAATGGATCATTTTAGCTGTCAAGCTGTGTAATTTTGAGTTATTGAATAGGGGTTCAGTTAAGTAAGTCTTTATAGTTTAGGTGGACCAAGGTAGTATTAATATTATCGGCCTGAAAGGCTATAGGTATATAACCTTCCCAATACAGAGCAAAGGCCTCGAATTATAAAGAAAAAAGAACCAGCCAAGTGCGAGTCGGACTCTCACACAAAGGGTTCCGTACCGTAAACCGGAAAAAAACACGTTTCTTGTATGGGAACTTCCCTTAATTTTTTTTTCCACTTCATAGGCATGCGTTTGACCACTATCTCACCTGATGGTAAGCGATGATGTGGTCGAAGATGGAGCATGTTTGCCTAGAAGTAACCTATTCACTCTTGTCTTAAAGACTCCCAGGTTGTAGCTATCTAGAAACACAGACTCTGGCAGGGAATTTCAACTGTCTACCTATTAGTTTTTAAGTTACAGCCCGCTGACAGACGGGCGGAAAGCGGAGGCTTAGTAATAGGGTTCCGAATGTTATCCTTCGGACCATTGATAAGATTTTATAAAACTGCCTCCCGACTAAATTTCGATCACTGTATGCCTCAACGGACATTAGCCAAGTACGCCGGAGATAATTACTATAGTGGACAAACATGAAACACAGGTGCACTCTTTGTTCGTTTACTCTCATATCCCGATGGGTCGGTAACCCGACACGACCGGGGAGAGATCAGGAGCAGAACCAACAGCTTTACGTTCTTTCTGAGGCAAGGGGTTGTCACACTACCAACTTAGTAACAGACCGGAGTTTTATTAGGTTGGTACTACCCTACAAGCCTGAAAGTTTTATAGTATAGTCTGACCAAAAGGTATCTTGTTGCGAAGTATCTGGATTGTGGAGGTGGGATAGTCTGCCGCTCCATGTAAAATATCGAATGGTAGATACAGCTGCGTGACACCACTATTGTGGCATTGTGCCTATAAGTCAGGAGTGGCCAGAGAGGCGCCACGATACCCTCGGCGACATTAGAAGGAACAAGGATGGGTTTTAGTCAATAAGAGTCTGACATTCCCCATTCATAAGTAAAAAAAGGTACAGCTGTAAGTGACAATTACGTTTATCTTAATTCTCCTCTGAACTTTTCTGATTGAGTTCCTTGAGGGTTCCAAGGCAGTTAAATCGTTTCTGCAGGACTCATCAAGCTTCATTGCCTCGACGCTTTTCTGTTAGTCGTCCCTATTCACCTCGTTGAGGTAAATCTGCCGGTAGAGTAGAGTAGGGACTCCATTTTGCCCCACTTACTCCCAATCGGTCCGCTGTGCGTAGGTGTCCTGGCTAATTTAGCTAACCTAGCTCCACCCAGAAGCACTGGAGTTTCTTGGGAGCTTCACAGGCTTCGCGGAGCGACCTCACCGTTCCGAGGATTTGTTCACTTTGGGTAGCCACGACCTCGCATTCTAGGATGACGTGGGCGGCTAATTCTTCGGCGTCAAAGCAGCCCCTGCAGAGAGGGCTGGCCAAATCAGCTGGTTTTTCTGCCATCTTGATTGCTGTAAGGTTCCCTTCAGTAAACAAACTTCACAGTACCAACTTCTTTGCCCACACGTCTGCTGAAACCCTCAAAACGCTGCGTGAACCAAGCCAGTAGGTACAGTTTAGCCCTGATAGCATCGCAAGATCTACCAACCTTACGTAGTAAACTGAATCGTCGGCGCAAGCTAGCAGGTATGCGCATGTTAGAATCGCACAACTGTATCCACGGCGCTACAGTACCAACTTCGTTGCTCACTCGTCTGCTGAACCTTCAAATCGCTGCGTGCTATGAACCAAGCCAGTAGGTACAGTTTAGCCCTGATAGCATCGCAAGAACTACCAACCTTACGTAGTAAACTGAATCGATCAAGATAATGGTTTACAAGTAACAGTTCGGGTTTATCGTGGAAAAGAAAGGGCAGAGCACGCGACGGTTTTTGTTTTTTTTTAATTATTTATTTGAATTAGGTTATGGAGCGAGGGAATCGAACATTGGCTTTTAGGCTTTTGAGCTACTATTATCTATACTAATATAAAAAGCTAAAGAGTTTGTTTGTTTGCTTGAACGCAGTAATCTCGGGAACTACTAGTCCGATTTGAAAAAATCTTTCAGTGTTAGATAGCCCATTTTGTCGAGGAAGGCTATATATCATCACACTAAGACCAATAGGAGCGGAGCAGTAATGAAAAATGTGACGCAGACGAAGTTGCGCGGGTCAGCTAGTATGTATTTTATGTAGCCCACACTGGCCAAACCGGGTTAACGCCTGCCTCCACTCTTCTACCGTTCCCAGTACCGTGCGTCTTCTTGCCAATTCCCAAGGAAGACATGCAAGTCATCCCGCCATGTCCTTCGTGGTCTACCGCGGGCCCGTCTCACCAATTTTGTGTTTTCTAGGTCCACCGCTCGATGGACATGCGGCAGGCATGTCCAGCCCAGTCCCATTTAAGCTAGGCAGCCTTCTGAGCCACGACCAGGGCCCCAAGTCTGCTATTACAATAGTGTCAGAATGGTCTATCATTGATTTCATAATGGTTGATTTTGACAAGATTCTATGCCATTTCTTTCAATGGAGTGTCAGTGGTTGACCACTGGAAAGTCATAATGACGCTTTTATATCCAGGGCCCTGTGTTTTAGAGCACAGTACCTACAGTGTTTCTAACAGCAATAAAGAGTAAAAATTAATGAATCTGCGTAGCCTTTCGCGAACTATATTGGGTTCAGCTTTCAGTCCAAGCGCATGCAAATAATACTAATATTTTACATGGAGTACTACTTATAGGTATCAGGGGGGCTACTCTCTAAACCCGAGGTCCGTAGTTTCGGACTTAGTTGCGGGCGTATTCTACTCCGTATCACCTTACGACATTGAGATATAAAAAAACCCAAGATACACACTCAGCATCTCAAAAACGTCCGCAAAAAATAAGCGCAATATGTATAATTATGCGCAAGTTTAAAACAATCTCGCATAGCTCGCCATAGTGCACTGCTTTGTAAAAACAACTTTAAGCGATCCGTGTAAGGTTGAATTTGCAAAAAAAATTGTTTATGGTATAACTACACACAACTCACAAATGACACTTGATACATGTCAGTTTTTGACGACAATTTCGAGTGTTGCATTTGTTCGAGACTGTGCATCTTGGGTTTTTTATATATCAATGCCTAACGACTATGAATTTCATGACAACACGATCTGACAGTTACTGTCAAATCGCGTTATCATTCATTCTTAGTTCGGGTTCGGGATTAATCGCAAGTCTGTAGGTGATACGGAGTAGAATACGCCCGCAACTAAACTCGAAACTACGGACTTCGGGCTTAGAGAGTAGCCCCCCTGACCTCCACTAGCACAAGCCAGTAACTGGATTCGGACCACTTTCGAATAATGTAATGCACCTAATTGTATAAAAAAAAACACCGGTAGCACTCCGGGAGTGCCGGCAGAAGTGAAAACTTTAGTATTAACGTTGTGTTTAATTATAAGTACAAAAATACTATCATTTATGAGGTAGAATACAATGTTTATTTATTGCGCTATCGTACACAAATATGACAATTTACATGTTATTATTCATAATATTATATCGTTATTTATTTATATATTACATTAATTTTTATCTCTTAGAAAAATCAACTTTCATCCATAATTTCGTAATTCCGTAATTTCGTATCCTTGGATACGCGTGGCACGCTGTAGGTACATAAACACAGACGGACATTCGCGCAAGCGCCCTGTGCCGCCTAAGCGGAGCAGCACACTCAGGCACGGTAGAAAGAGTGGGAGATACTAGTTCCTCTCCCTTCCCCTCGATCTTACGCTTTTTCGATCAGCATCACGTGACCCTGACGCGAGTCCGTCTTACGCTTTTTCGATCAGCATCACGTGACCCTGACGCGAGTCCGTCTTACGCTTTTTCGATCAGGTCACGTGTCCTGACGCGAGTTTAAGATTTTATACCCATTACAGAAAAAGTGCTCAACGCCGCTAAAGAAGTTTTCACTTCAAAAAACTGTGAACTTGATTTGGAAGTCGTAAGCAAAGGAATCGCAGTGTGTTTGCCGAAACGCTTTGCACAATAGGGTATTTTACTGAAAAAAACGAATAAGTCCGTCAGATAGATTCCCAAAAAATATTGGACACATATATTTACTTTTTTCACGTAAACAAAAAATGACGAAGATACAGTACGTTGAATACTCGCGTGACGTCACTACGATAGTATAATTTTACTAGCGACGTGACGTCACCAGCCTCTCCCGAGTTTTGATGCATTTTATCTTTGTCAATATTCATTGATTTACAAAAACAAAAAATACGTGTCCATTATTTTTCAATACTCTACCTGACGGACTAAATAGATTTGCAATTCATTGATGGTGGAAACTAGCCTATTAGGCCGCGGGATGCATCATAAGTAATAATGTCCTCAAAATTCCCTAAGAAATGCTCTCTTCAGTTTCCTATGTAAATAACGAGGTATCTATCTAATAAGTAAGTATCTAATAATTTAGGTACTTCTATTAGTATCCTGCTAAAAATACCTAAGTTATCTACACAGGTAATATCGGGTAATATCGGATTACTAATGATTGACACAAAATACCTACTTTATCATCATCGTGATAACTCGAAATCGAAACATTATGTTGTGTAGGTAAAAAAAAACAACATATTATGAATAGTTGAAGTATGTATGATAAATTTATCAATACCAGTGACATGCAATAAATAAATTAAGGTACGTCTACCAATACGGAAATTGCGTGTTTCTCACCAAAATTAGGTGGTTGTAATTTTTTATTATCGTTTGGTTACGGCGGTTTTCAACGTGGTACGCCATCTAGTACTTCTTTTCGGTGTAATGTTACGTCGGTCTGTTCCTGATAGTTCGACTACTCGCTACTAGATGACGCTAAAAAGTACTATTTCATTTGTAATTCATTTCTATTTGTTACCCTATATAATATAGGGTAGTAGTTTGTGGATAAGTTTTAGAATTGTGAATTATCAATACAATGTATTACTTATTCATTAGATAAGATTTTGATCACTTTTTGAGCGAGAGAAATCTTAAATAACGGAACGTTATTCGTATTTTCAGTGGTGGTTGGTGATAAGAAATGTCAAAGTCACGGTGACATTAACGTGTTGTTGATTCTTGTTGGTTAGCTTTCCAATTTTTATACAAAATAAAATCATGGCAGCAGATCCACTGGACGAAATACTTCAATTCTTGAAGCCTGAATCACGAATAGACCTAAAACACATAGCTGTCGACCATTTAGTGGGGCTATCCGGAAGCGAAGATGGGATCAACACATTGCTGTCACACGAAAAAGTTATTCAAAGTATTCTCAGTTTAACAGACGATAAAGTTGAAGTAATCGCTAAAAACGCTCTCTTAATACTAGTGAACATCACAGCAAGTGCGAAAGGAGTGATAGAGCTGCTAAAATTTAAGTACGATGAAAACAAAAACGTCGTGAAGTTATTCATTGGTTATGTTTTAAATCCAGAGAAAAAGGACGCAGATGCGGCTGCTATGATCCTGTCAAATATAACCAGAGTGGAAACAGAACTAGATGGGATACTAGACATATTTATGCCACACCTAAACGACATGTTAAATGCTTATGTGAACATAGACTACAACAAAAAAGGCTCAAATTTAAACTTCATCGGACCAATGATTTCTAATCTTTCATGTCACCATCGTATAAGAAAATGGTTGACAGAAGAAAACCCCCACATTCCATTGATAAAACTGATGCCATTTTGTAGCTACGAGCTTTCAAATATACGTAGAGGTGGAGCGATGGGTACGCTAAGAAACTTGTCATTTGATCCGGAATTTCATGATTTTCTACTAAGCAATGACTTAGAAGTACTAACCTACTTGCTGAATCCTATAATGGGTGGTGAAGAATATGAAGATGAAGAAATGGATATGCTACCAATTTCGCTACAATACTTACCAAAAGAAAAGCAGAGGGATAGTGATATTGACATCCGTAAAATGATATTGGAGACTCTGAACAAGCTATGTATGAGACGGAAAGGAAGAGAGATACTAAGAGACAACGGAGTCTACTATATTCTAAGAGAATATCACAAATGGGAGAAGGATCCTAAAGTTAAACTAGCTTGTGAGAATGTTGTTGATATTTTAATACAAAAGGAGGATGAGGTTGGTGCTGAGGATCTGTCAGCGGTTGAAGTGCCCGATGATATGAAGGAGAAGTTTGAAAAGATGGATGAAGACTATATAGGAGATAAATAAAATTATTTATTTACAGTTTTGGTGTTTTATTTTTGTAGAATAACAAGGTTATTGGAAGACTAAAATAGCATGAGGGATAGAGCAGACAGAGCAACACACCGCTAGACCAGCTGTACTCAACCTTTTTTCTCTCTGGGCCACATTGCGCTTCTACTATCATCATGGTGGGCCACAATAAATAAAATAAAATTCTATATTTAATAGTAGCTATGTGACTTCTTTTTTGAATTTGTGATAAAAAGACCATTTTCATATGGCATAGTTCAACATTTTCATGTTGAGTGTGAGGAACACATTCTCAGCACATTGTCAAGGAGTTAATCAGCAAAGAAGATATTAAAACACATTGATGCACTGCCTTAATATAGCATCAATAATGTGCTAGACTACAGGGCCACACGGAAAAGCTTGGCGGGCCACATGCGGCCTGCGGGCCGCAGGTTGAGTCTAGCTGCGCTAGACATTACTTATTTTCTGAGCAACAATTTTTAACCCCCGACGCAAAAACGACGGGGTGTTATAAGTTTGACGTGTCTGTGTGTGTGTGTGTGTGTGTGTGTCTGTCTGTCTGTGGCATCGTAGCTCCAGAACGGATGAACCGATTTTGATTTTTTTGTTTGAAAGGTGAATTAGTCGGGAGTGTTCTTAGCTATGTTTGATGATAATCGGTCCAAAAAATGGCGGAAAATATATTTTTTCACTTACCTCCTCAATATGGGTATCAAATGAAAGGGCTTAACTAGTACAATACTATACACCATAACAAATTTCAAATCCAAGACGGCCGCCACCACAAAATGTCGAATTACATTTTTTTACACAACTCCCTCAATATGGGTAGGTATCAAATGAAAGGGCTTGACTAGTAGAATAATGTACACTATATTGAAAGGGAATGAGGAATATTAACTAACGAAATGAAAATTAAGTTGAGAAAGCATGAAATAAAAATTAAATTAAAATTTTAAAAACCCCCGACAAAAAATCCTTTAAAAAGTTAAAAATAATGTCTATTGATCCTTTTAGTTTAAAATAGGTACGATTCTTTGGGCCAAGCGTCATCGTGTCGGGAGACCGCTAATAATACTACTACAAACGCAAGTGAGTTGTGAGTTTCATATTCAAAAAAATTACAAAATGGAATTTAAAATCAAAACACAGTTTCACAATTATAGATATTAGAAATTTATTACAAAGAATTAATGGTAACTTATGATTTCAAAGTCACTATTTATACATAGACACCATATTATGTGACGATAAGTCACAAAAAATTACAACTACTGTGGTTAGAACCACTTATTAGTCTTACAGCCAAAATCACATTGAGATTCGCAACAACTACGGACATTTTATGCGATAAAACTACAAGTTTTGATTAATAATAATAAATTAAGCGTCTTCCTAAAAGACAGCGATCATCGCGCGAATACGCAATCGTCACGTTCGATTTTTCAACAATGTAGGGAACGTGCAGAAACTATAGGTGACAGCACAGAAGTGTCACTGTCAAGTATATTTTACTTAAAAGTTTAAAATTAGCAACGCTATAGATGGCACAGTCTACTTCGTGCACGTTCCCGTGGGCGCCGGTAGGACTATTTTTGGGAGGTGCATCTCGCTTCGAATAGGATAGGTTTTCTTTTGCAACGCTAGATGGCATAGTCAACGCCGTGCTAGTCCCGTCTGTCGATGCGAACGCGTTTCGTTTTGACGAACGATTATCGCGTATTCGCGCGATGGTCACTTTCTATTTAGACAACGCCGTAAAATGCATTATTTGAGCCAAGTTTTCTTCGTACAGATTCTATACACACGTTGGAATACAATAACGACACAGGCAGTAGTTTACATTTTTTTGTATTTTGCAGGAGTTATAAGACTAGAATTAAATATTAGGTTTTCCATTAAGAATTTCTGTCTCGATATTTGTTAGATTACGTTATTCAGATGTATGTCGAATCATTTCTGTCCACCCCTTTAGAAGAAGCAGGCTTATTAATATGAGAAAATAATTACAAATAGGAACATATTATTATTTTATATTTATATATCAATACCTACATTATACGACGGATCGCTTGTCATATTAGGGCCCGTTCCCACTCAGTCGAACCGTCTGTTTAAATGGAAGACAACGGCCGACGATCGGCAGATTCATTCACACTAGATCCGATCCAGGCGTTTGACGGCTCTTCGCAGTGGCAGAACGTCCGCCTAAAAACCCGTATCCGTTCTTACTCTCGGATCCGTCTAAATGTGAACAGTGTCCTTTAAATTGTACTGCAACTGGCATATCCGTCTCTTAGACGGTCCGGGAAAACAGACGGTCCGTCTGAGTGAGAACGGGCACTAACTTAGTAAATTGTACAATAAGCAACTTATGTTTAAAAATATCATAGCACTTTTAGTGTAGGCCTAAAACTCTTCCTGTATCAATTTTTAGAACACTAAGTTGGTCCTTAAGTATCCAACTATATTATATAAAACATATATTATAATATTATAAAGAGAAAAGATTGTATGTTTGTAACGATTAAACTAAAAGTTTTCAGAGTAGATCCTTACTTGAATGTTTATTTAAAAGTCATTATTTGTAACTATTAACATGTATAGTAAACTCGTATTAAGGGTGTTCAGCTTCATCTTTTTTTCTGAATAATCTTGACAATTCAAAATTGCAATGATTTTATTATGAAAATTAATTTCCCTGTACACGCAAATAAAGAAATTATTAAGACTTAAAACCTTAACTTTAATTTACATTGACAGTTCGCTATTTTTAACTACTGAAATTAAATAATATAATTTATATTGTTAGTTCGTTATTTTAACTACTGAAATAAAATACAATGTGTTACAGAATAAACACATTACCTACCTCTAAATTGTACTTATCATTAATGAACAACTTCTAGTATGGGACCAACACTGAAACCGCGCAACAAAAATCGACTTGCCCAAACATTTATGTGCGCATAATTCGACAAAATGTACACTCGTGGCTAGATAACAAAGGCCGCACGGATCGATCTATATGGTTGAGCAACGCTTGCCAGGTTGGTCTGTGGATGGATCTTAACATACCGAGTTTCCTCCGTGCCTCGGAAAGCACGTTAATCCGTTGTTCCCGGCTATCATTTGAAGACCTTTGGCAGTCGTTACGGATAGTCAGAAGCCAGTAAATCTGACTCCAATCTTGCCAAGAAGTACCGTGTTACCCAGTTAATGGGTTGTGGAGGTCTGGTCTGGTTTGCTTTGACTGGAAGCCGACCCCAATATGGTTGGGCTAAGGCTAGGCAGATGATGAATTCGATAAAATGTACTGAACAGCTGATTTTTATTTTTCGTGATTTCTTTGTTGATGCCATAGTAAAAGTTAGTTTTGTTCCGTTATAAGTCTGATTTTTATGATAATTCTATTTTTTTCCAGGTATCAATAAGATTTTTATAATTTTTGATTATTAATTTCAAATTCAAATTAATTCTGACATTTGCACGCCTAATGGCAAAGCATAGAGTACTTAAAAATAATGTAACATCTCACACACCTGTGTAAGGGTAACCTATGTTTACAAATTAATACTCTGAATCTGAAGAAATTATTTGTTCAAAACAGCTGGCGTAACTCGATAAATATAGGAATACAATCAGATTATTATTTTATTTTTTGCAAGCTTTTTATTTGGATGAATCGTGTATTTTATTTATTTAGATGCTGATTAAATATCGGACAATATGAACTAACATTGAATTATTTTTTCTAAACTGCTACTTACATCATTAAAAAAAAAACTGAAAAATCTATTTACATTACATTATATTAAAATAATATAATCAAGGAACACAAAAAAAAGCATATCAATTGACATTAAAATATATACCAATATATTTTATACTAAACTAAATACAAAACATTGTAATTGTGCGGTCAAAAAAAAAATTAGTTGTAGCGTCCGAGCGAAATTTCGGCTTAGGTCAAGTTCGGCAACCTTCGACTTTGATAATGGACCGAAGTTCTAACATGCCTATAGGGGTAGAGCCCACTTAACTTAAACTACTAAAAAATGTTAGGAACATGGTGCCCTAAAGTGTCACATGGTTTTTTTATTATTGATAAGCTCGCCCTTGACCATATTCTCACCTGATGGAAAGAAATGATGTGGTTGACGATGCAGCACGCTTGCCTAGAAGTATATACAATCTTGACTTAAAGACCCACAGGTTGTGTGTGTGTGTTTAATCTTGACTCGTACGATCGTTAGCCAGTAAGGACGAAGCCTTAGGGGTTTTAAGTTTTCGGTGTTAATTTCGAATTTATTGAAGAATTTAATTGTATTTCGGCAGGGCTTCACTTAAAGCTATTTGGCACATTTACTTACTAGGAGATAAATAAGGAGGAAAACTAGAAGTTGAGTTACTGGTTTTGTTTAAATCTGTAAAGTTAAAACAAATAAGTTATAACTCAACACAAACTATTTCTAAATCAATAACGGCTGGGCCGATTTTGAAGATTTTTGTTTGTTCGATTTTTCTTTACCCCGAATAACAGAATAACTATTCAAACATTGGAAAATGTATTAAGTCCGGCCATGAACCACTATTGTACATAAATAAAGATTTTATAGGGAACGTGCAGGAACTATAGGTGACAGCACAGAAGTGACACTGTCAAGTATATTTAACTTATAAGTTTCAATGTTCTAACGCTAGATGGCACAGTCTACTTCGTGCACATTCCCCTACATGGGCGCCGGTAGAACTATTTTCAGGGAGGTGCATCTATAAAGCCCCACTTCGAATAGGATAGGTATTCTTTTGCCTAGAACTAAAAAAGACGGAAGGCCGAACGCAAGGGAGCTACCGCGAGGTACCTCGAGAAGGCGGAAAGAAGGCCGAACACGAGGGAGCTATTGCAAGGTACCTCGAGAAGACGGAAAGAAGGCTGAAAGCGAGGGAGCTACCGCGAGGTACCTCACCTCGAATTTGCAGTCTCTTACTACCTTCCGCTTATTTAATTTTTATGTTTTATTGAAATCAAAGGGGGTGCAAGTGCAACCCCCTCCCGGCGCCCATGTTCCCCTAAACACAGCGTGCAGGAACTGTAGGTGGCAGCACAGAAGCGTCAATGTAAAGTATTTTTAACGTAAACGTTTCGTATATGCAACACTATAGTTCCACGTCACGAGAAGCTATAAATTTTACAAACGAAGAACTTCTACTAATTTAACAAATAAAATAATCCCAAATTTAATCAAGTCAAAGTAACATACGTGTTATACCAAACCAACCAGCAATTTCAAATGGTCGGGTTATATTTTATCGATATTAAGCGCTGTCGTCTGTTTTGTTGTACTGACATGCGTCTCATGGAACGAACATTAGAAACAAATGAATGTGTTTACAAAATTTATACCTTCTCGTGGCGGGGACTGTAGATGGCACAGTCAACGTCCTGCACGTTCCCTTATAATTGTCCCCTAAAATTAAGTATCTCCTAGTAAGGAAAGGTGCAACAAACGATAAAAGGGCGAGCATTACTCCTGGGGCTTATAATTCTTGACTCCTTCCATGCGTGCTTTCCGCCTTTCCGATGGGGTGGCACCTTTAATTTTTTGGATGACGTGTGCACCTTTTTTGGAATAGTCTGGCTTGTATGTGGAGTGATGAGGTTCCTGGAAATAAAAATAATGGTTTGAGAATATCATCCTAATATATATAACTAGTTGACCCGCGAAACTTCGTCTGCTCCACTCCTATTGGTCTTAGCGTGATGATATATACCCTATAGCCTTCCTCGATAAATGGGCTATTCTAACACTGAAATAATTTTTCAAATCGGACCAGTAGTTTCTGAGATTAGCGCGTTCAAGCAAACAAACTCTTCAGCTTTATATATTAGTATAGATTTATTTGCCGCCTACCATATTTTCTAAGACAATGATTTGTGTGATATATTTATTTATCATTTCCCTTGGGTGTCATTATAAGCGGATTCTACTATTCAATAAATATCACAAAACGATGTTTTTCCTGTATCCGGAAATTTGATTTTAAACCTTATTTAAAAGTCGTCTGGCAACACTCCTATAAACTGCCTGTAGTATAAAACTCCCGGAAAATTGCAAACTCCGGAAGATTGTATTAAATATTATATTACTAGCTGACAGTGGCGTGCCTAGGGTTTCAAAATAAGGCAAGCCCAATAAAATGTTAACCGATTTCAAAAAAAGAAAGTTCAGTTTTCGACTGAGTATGTAGGTACCTTCGTATGTATCATCGCAATTTTCTCATAAACTGATATAGATGTCTCAATTCGTTGTTTACCAAAATTACCGAAAGAAACCATTGCACACAGGTGTTTATGAGAATTTGCGTGGTTTTTAATGGCGCCAGATATGTTATTTAAATCATTATAACCAGATGTATTCCAAACGGAATCTTCATTCGAAAAAAATAGGCAGCACCACGAACACAACTTATTAGTGTGCGAACAGCCAACAATCTAACTAGTTTTATACACTGATCTATTAAATTTTCGTTCATGCGATTTACTAGTCTGAGAAAAACACAGATTAGGCGTCGGTTTTAATGAAGAAATTAACTGTTTTTTTCTGAGCAAAGTTTAAAGATTTTACCTTATCTTCGCTAATCAAAACTTGAACGCATTTTAAATCCTCACAAGGTACAATTACCTCCATTGTTGTAGGTAAGTCACCAAAACAATTGTATCACTGAGAAAATCGAAGAAAACACACAAAAAACTTTAACAACATTACTTTTCAACTCTCAAGCAAATAAAACTGAAGTGAGTTGCACTCCGGTGTCAAGAACTACTTACGCAGAGTTGCAGTGTTGTCATTTAGGCAAAAAAAGTCGCCAGGTATATGAAAAATCTAGCTAGATGTCGCATTTTTTTTATTTTTAAGATATTGCTTGAATATTTAATTTCGTTATTTTAAAAAGTCGCTAGTTTTTATTGTTGCTAAATCTTAAAAAAAAGTCCCCAAGCTCGTTAAAAATCTCCAAGATCTCACAACGTCGCTAAAACGGCAACACTGCAGAGTTGGCAAGGTGACAAGGTCACGCATACGCGTGCAACTTCATACGCATGCACGGCTTAATCTTCCATACTGATCGATTTGTAGACGCACAAGGTTTAGAACTCGTTATACGGCACATCGCTATAAGTCCGAAAGTGACGGAGATAGTATTTGAAAGCCCGGTAAAAGCCGGTACGTGTAAGCGAGATAGCTATATGTAGATGCTGCAAATGCGAAACTCTGCGCGCGAACAATCGCGATGTGTAGTTATGTAGTAATGTGGCATAGGTAGATACTTTGTGTTATTTTGATAAGAATTAAGCGCGCGAACTTTTAAATAGTTCGGGTTTGATATTGATTCTCTATCGAGCATTTTAGTAAGGCATGCCGGCCGGGCTTTTGGGCTTATATGAAGGTACCGCCACTGCTAGCTGACTCGGCAAACGTTTTGCCAAACAAAAAAGAAATACCCAACCACCTATTCTCATACCTACTGAATATACACACAAAATTTCACACAAGATCGGACGAGCCGTTTCGGAGGAGTTCGGTAACAAACACCGTGACACGAGATTTTTAAATATTAGAAGATTATAATTTGTCGATATAATATGAACAAATCATTTTGAATATAATAAATCCTATCCAAGTTTCCAATATTTTTAACATCCGTAAATAACGAAACCCTTAAGGATCACTCGGGTGTCTGTCCGTCTGTCACAGCCAGTTTTCTCCGGATCTACTGGACCGATTCTGTTGAAATTTGATACACATATAATTACGTAAATCATAAAATTTGGGGGTCACTTCTGGGGAGCAAAATAGAAAAAAAAATGATTTTCAAACTGTATCGTGTGATATATCAAATGAAAGGGCTTACTGTGAAGGTTTAAATTATATTATTTTTTTCATAATATTAAAATAAACAGTTTTGAAGTAATTCAAGAAATTAGACCAAAATGACCATCCTTATCTCCGAAACTACTGAGACTAAAATTTTGAAAAAAAAAATGGAGATAGATCTTTACCTAAAGATTACAGGAAAACCTATCACAAGTCTGTACTGTTAAAATTACATGAAATTGGTTCGGAACCCTTTGCACTCGAGTCCCACTCGCACTTGGTCAGTTTTTATTTTTATTTTTTTTACTTTTGATAGGCACACGTTTGACCACTATCTCACCTGATGGTAAGCGATGATGTGGTCGAAGATAGAGCACGCTTGCCTAGAAGTAACCTATTCACTCTTGACTTAAAGACTCCCAGGTTGTAGCTATCAAGAAAGAAAAAGACTCCGGCAGGGAATTCCACCAAATTCCATATATTCGTGTCTTTGCTATTTCACGCGATATTTTACAATCTTACGGCGGTCAGCAATTATCCGGTGACATTTACATCCTGTGACATCAATATATGAGCCACCACAGATAAGCAGGCATGGCTGACGAAACGTAAATGAAATTAGCATCATCCTGCATAAACATAGCGTCATTAAATAATAGGGCGAATAGAATAGATCTCTGTGTACATCAATACTAATATTCTAAGCTGAAGAGTTAGATTGTTTGGCTGAAAGTAATCGGCATTTCCATTTTGACACCCCATAGTATCCACCCTAGGGTGGACACTCGGAAACGTATGTCCGAGAATCCACCCTGAGCCAGGGTATTACAAGATAAAGTATCATCACTCTTGCTCGTAAATTGGGGGTATTATTGTAGTCGGTTGATGTGTGCTCAACTGTACCTAGGGTGGAAAAACAATATCCATACGACACAAATTCCATCTATCCACTCTGGCTCAGGGTGGATTCTCGGACACAAGTTTCCGAGTATCCACCCTAGGGTGTATTTTATAGGGTGTCAAAATGGAAATGCCGGAATTGAAACATTATTTTAGAGTTTGACAGGCTATAAAAGGACACAGCACACACATCAACTCGGAGGGATTGTCACCGTATCTATTCGAGCCGTACAGTATTCTTTGTATGATACTCCCTACTGCAACGCACACTAATCGGAATCGTAACGTAATCGCCTCGCTTCGGGACAAGCGCAGTGACGCCTAGCCGTAAGCGAGGCGACTTGACTTGACACATAATGTAAGCGCGGAGCCGTAGCAGAGTCGACGTACCGGAGCTGCTGCCACTTTGGTTACGTGCTTACGTAAGAATTAAATTCCGTCATCGAGATTCACCTTAAATTTGCATCAAATCACAGATCGCGCCGATTTTTTTTCCGCGAGTGCGAATACTCGCATAGGATTCTTGAATCCTATGCGAGTAACAACAACACAACTATTCTGTAACACAATTTAAAGTAAAAAATCGCAATGCGGACAGGGCCTTAGGTTGACGACTGTTTGACGGCGAGGCGAAAGGCGATACGGTTACAATCCCTTTCTGAATTCATATTTGTGCTGTGTCCTTTATGAGAAAGGCTATAGGCTATACAATTATAACATCGCGCTATGACCAATAGGAGCGGGGCGTTCATGAAAAATGTTTGCTAATTTAATAACAATTCCAAAGATATCAACTGATAGAGGGCTAACTACGTAACTTCCGTGATATCGCCGTTGTAGCGTAAACCAGAAACCACCCAAACTTGGCCCCACATTTTTGCGATGTTGCGCAATATGGCCGCGACAGCTGAGCGGATTTAGGAAGGTAGGTAGGTATATTCCTGTTGCCGCTATAACAACAAATAATATGTCGAAAATGTAGAAAAATAATAATACATAATTACGTCGCCCCAGTCTTCAAGCACGGCGTCGCTGGTATTCGAGTGTACTACGGGTACGACGGGTCGCTGGTCGTCATCCATGACGTATAGCTGGGTTTCCACTGTGTGCAACTAGGTAATAAAATAATACTTACGTCACTCCAGTCTTCAAGCACGGTGTCGTTGGTGCTGGAGTGAACTACGGATACGACGGGTCGCTGGTCGTCATCTATGACGTATGGCTGGGTGTCCCGCATGTTTACAACTATGTAATAAAATAAAACTTACGTCGCCCCAGCCTTCAAGCATGGCGTCGCTGATGCTGGAGTGAACTACGGATACGACGGGTCGCTGGTCGACCTCCATGACGTATAGCTGGGTTTCCACTATGTGTGCAACTAGGTAATAAAATAATACTTACGTCGCTCCAGTCTTCAAGCACGGCGTCGCTGGTGCTGGAGTGTGCTACGGGTACGACGGGTCGCTGGTCGTCATCCATGACGTATAGCTGGGTGTCCACTATGTGTGCAACTAGTTAATAATACTTACGTCGCTCCAGTCTTCAAGCACGGCGTCGCTGGTATTCGAGTGTACTACGGATACGACGGGTCGCTGGTCGTCATCTATGACGTATGGCTGGGTGTCCAGCATGTTTAAAACTATGTAATAAAATAAAACTTATGTCGCCCCAGTCTTCAAGCACGGTGTCGCTGGTGCTGGAGTGAACTACGGATACGACGGGTCGCTGGTCGTCATCTATGACGTATGGCTGGGTGTCCCGCATGTTTACAACTATGTAATAAAATAAAACTTACGTCGCCCCAGTCTTCAAGCACGGTGTCGCTGGTGCTGGAGTGAACTACGGATACGACGGGTCGCTGGTCGTCATCTATGACGTATGGCTGGGTGTCCAGCATGTTTAAAACTATGTAATAAAATAAAACTTATGTCGCCCCAGTCTTCAAGCACGGCATCGCTGGTGCTGGAGTGTGCTACGGGTACGACGGGTCGCTGGTCGTCATCCATGACGTATAGCTGGGTTTCCACTATGTGTGCAACTAGGTAATAAAATAATACTTACGTCGCTCCAGTCTTCAAGCATGGCGTCGCTGATGCTGGAGTGAACTACGGATACGACGGGTCGCTGGTCGTCATCCATGACGTATAGCTGGGTGTCCACTATGTGTGCAACTAGTTAATAATACTTACGTCGCTCCAGTCTTCAAGCACGGCGTCGCTGGTGCTGGAGTGTGCTACGGGTACGACGGGTCGCTGGTCGTCATCCATGACGAATAGCTGGGTTTCCACTATGTGTGCAACTAGGTAATAAAATAATACTTACGTCGCTCCAGTCTTCAAGCATGGCGTCGCTGATGCTGGAGTGAACTACGGATACGACGGGTCGCTGGTCGTCATCCATGACGTATAGCTGGGTTTCCACTATGTGTGCAACTAGGTAATAAAATAATACTTACGTCGCTCCAGTCTTCAAGCATGGCGTCGCTGATGCTGGAGTGAACTACGGATACGACGGGTCGCTGGTCGTCATCCATGACGTATAGCTGGGTGTCCACTATGTGTGCAACTAGTTAATAATACTTACGTCGCTCCAGTCTTCAAGCACGGCGTCGCTGGTGCTGGAGTGTGCTACGGGTACGACGGGTCGCTGGTCGTCATCCATGACGAATAGCTGGGTGTCCAGCATTTCGCGTTTGGGGCAAGTTGATACGTGGTACTGTGGGCAAGAGAGAGCACAGGGTTTAATAAATTGAAAATAAAAAATAATTTTGCTCGATGAGCGCGGGAAAAAAAATCCTGGAAGGCCTCCTCCGAGGTCTACAGCCCAACAGTGCCCAACAGTGTGACAGTCTGGGCTAACAAAAAAAAAACGAAATTTATATTTCTTAGTAGCTACATTAGATTTTACGAGACTTCATATCAAGCACACATACAAATTTAACGATACCTCACTTGTGTAAAGCAAATGAGTAATTAAGGAGCTGCGAAGGATGAGATTTTGCCGTATGGTGTCGGCCGGTGCCGTGTGGTGCCGTAAATAATAATACCATCCCATCAATTCCCGTGGGTGTCGTAAGAGGCGACTAAGGGACTCGCCGGAGAATGGGCAGCAGCGTTCTCTGTAAAAATCAACATCATACACTGTGATTGAAAACCCGCCTGCCAAGCGTGGCGATTATGGCACACACCCCCCCCCCCTTTTGGGGGAGGCCTATGTCCTGCAGTGAACGTCTTTCGGCTGATATGATGAAGGATCAGATGCACATCCATACATACATACTGCTAAAGTCTTAATCCTCTTAACACTTTCATCGCCGTATTCAGTTAGTGAGGATTGTACGAAACTCCGTTCGGCAGTTTTAGAGTTTATGGCGTACAGACAGATATACGCGGCCAAGGACTCTGTTAGATATACAACATCTAAGAGAATAAACGCAATACCTCTTAAGGAGTCATTGTACTCCTCTATAAGAACAACTTTTACCATGGGTCTAGCACCGAAGTCGCGAAAAAAAAATAGCTTTCTTTTTTTTAAAAAAAAAAAAACGTTGCACCACACTAGGAATTTCACCTGTATCGTGGGTGCGTTTACAGACATAATTCACATAAACAAACAGCCAGACTCAGAACAACTATCTGTAGGCCATACAAATATTTGTTCCGTGCGGGAATCGAACCCGCGACACGCAGCGCAACAGTCGATCGCTCAACCACTCTCACACTGATCATATAAATCAATAGTTGCAAAATTTGTAATGTGTAGTTTGCTAGTGCAAACTTATTCATTTTACCTCTGCTGGCATTTCTTTATTGTAACTATTAGTAATTAACAGTGCTTTTTTGGGAGCATCGTCCTTACACATACATAATCAATTGATTAATGTATGCAAATATTGTAAAGGTTATTTTTGAAAAGAGTAACTATGGAGTTTCTTGTCCGTTCTTCTCCATAACAATCTACCTTTTGCGAACTGACGACTAGAGTCACTATATTTTATTTTCATTTGACGTTCAAAAGTGCCTTTATTGGTCCAGTTGAAATAAATCATTTGACTTTGACTTTGACACTGCGCCAACCGTGTCGTGTCGTGTGTGTTCAGTACCTACATTTTGTCGAGCTATGCGCACATAAATGTATGGGGGAGTCGATATTTTTTCGCGATTTCAGTGTTGGTCCCACAGTGAAAGTTGTTCATAATGATGAGTACAATGAACCCGAGTTATTGCGGTTATTCGGTTACACGTTGTATAATGTAGAGTAATGTGTGTTAATAACAATAACATCCTTAAGTTAAACCAATTTATAACCAGTGAGTGACAATTAAGGAAAATCAGAGTTAGTTACTGGTTTTCCTTGACCAAGGAACAATTTGTGTCCCGATTATAATGACTACTAATAATATTATTTATTTTGTTGTTGGATGAGAAGTTTCCTTCAAATAATCTATACTAATATATAAAGCTGAAGAGTTTGTTTGTTTGTTTGCTTGAACGCGCTAATCTCAGGAACTACTGGTCCGATTTGAAAAATTCTTTCAGAGTTGGATAGCCCATTTATCGAGGAAGGCTATAGGCTATATATCATCACGCTAAGACCAATAGGAGCGGGGCAGTAATGAAAATTGTGACGCGAACGAAGTTGCGCGGGTCAGCTAGTCCTTACTAATATTATAAATGCGAAATTAACTCTGTCTGTCTGTCTGTCGCGCTTTCACGCCAAAACTACCGAACCGATTTAGATGAAATTTGGTACAGAGATAGTCTAGAGCCTGAGAAAGGACATAGGCTACTTATTATCCCGGGAATATGTTCCCTAGGGACCACGCGGGCGAAGACGCTGGCAGAAGCTAGTGGTATTATATCAATATCTATTTTTAAGGCAGCTAATTTTGGTACGCTATGCAGTTATATGCAGGTTACAAATATTTACATGTAGTTTGTTACGCCACTTCTGAAAACCTGGCGATTAAGAGCAAATGCTGGCGGCGAGACTTTGTATGTAAAAAGTCATAATTAGAGGTTTGGCTCTCGACTGTTTTCTCCTCCGAAATTGGACCGATTCAAGAGATATTTCACAAACTGAATAAGAAGGATATAACAACGTGTAACAGAATAATACGCAATACCTTTTAAGGGGTCATTGTACTCATCATTATGAACAACTTTTACTATGGGACCAATCCCGAAATCGCGAAAAAAATCAGCTGTTCATTACATTTTGTAGAGTTATGCGCACATAAATGTATGGGGGAGTCGATTTTTTTTTTATGTATAACTTTTTACAGAGTAGTCCGATTTTGATAATCCTCGAGGGTAGTCTCATACAAATTTGGAAAAAAAATCCTACCCTAAGGGTGGGAAAATAGGGGTGATTTATTGTTCACTCACAGTCTCGCCGCCAGCATTTCCTCTTAAGGCCCTACCTCTGCTTCAGAGCCGTCAAAAGGCTACTTTCTAAAGGATATTCCCCATTAACGGCTGGGTCAAAAGATTGGAAAAAAATATATGTATATGGTAGATAGTCGGTCGATAGCGCGAGCGGAGCAACGAGCGACACAGCCTCCCCGTCTCAGTGCTAACCCACGACTGCCGCCTTCGCCCAAACAGAGCTTTATACATATGGGAGACTCAATATTGAACATTTTATTTGCAAAATATTGATTGATTTACATGAGCAATGTTCACTTTGTAGTACACTTTACCAGCAATTTTTCCATGTAAAAATATGTTTAAACTTCGAAGCCGTTTGGAAGAAATATCCAAAAAATAGCGTGTTGTTAAAAATTTTTTTACAGCAAAACTATGTCATACGAAAACGACAATTGTTCATATTGTTGTTTATGAATCTACCATATACATATATTTTTTTCCAATCTTTTGACCCAGCCGTTAATGAGGAATATCCTTTAGAAAGTAGCCTTTTGACGGCTCTGAAGCAGAGGTAGGGCCTTAAGCTGCCTGTCCATAGACGCGGAGCGAAGCAGCGGAGCGGAGAGCGGGAGTAATGCGGAGCGGAGTTACGGACTGTGTCTGTCCATTGATGCGAAGCGGTGTTGCGAACTGAGAAGAGCTAGTTAGCGTGTTCTCGCGACGAGTAATTTGAGCAGGCGGCCGGTTTTTTCCGCTTCTTCGCTTTTTTTCCCCGCTACGCTTCCCGGATTTGTATGAATTTTTAAACTCGTTCGCAAATCCCAGTCCACTGAAGCGGAACGGAGATTTTATGCAATTCCATTGGTTGATATTGGCATGGCTCCGCTCTGCTCCTCTCCTACCCGCTCCAGTGGATAGTCAGCCTTAGGGGGACCGCCTTATGTCATTTTTAGGGCCCGTACTTACCCGAATGGTAACCAACGGAACCCTACCTATAAATTCAGTTGGACAAGACAATGTGTGTCGGGGCAGCTAGTTAATCTATTGCATCATCATCATATCAGCCAAAAGACGTCCACTGCTAGACATAGGCCTCCCCCAAGCGTCGCCACAACGACCGGTCCTGTGCATCTCGCATCCATCGGCTACCCGCGACCTTCACCAGGTCATCAGTCCACCTTGTGAGAGGCCTTCCAACGTTACGCCTTCCGGTACGCGGTCGCCACTCCAGAACTTTTCGGCCCCATCGACCAACTGTTTGTTTGTTTGCTTGAACGCGCTAATCTCAGGAACTACTGGTCCGATTTGATCCTATTGGTCTTAGAGTGATGATATCATCACGCTAAGACCAATAGGAGCGGAGCAGACGAAGTTGCGCGGGTCAACTAGTTAAATACAGGGTACATAAAAAAATATCAGATGTTTCATACATTTTCATTGGCTAAATATTGCATTTTGTATGAAACAGCTGATATTTTTTTCGAGTTTTCGGGGTTTTTCTCAAGTAAAAGTTGTTTATAATCTCATGTGTACGTTTACTGCCTAAGAGGTTGTTGATGTTTTACAAATAACCCTGTATAATTATTACAAGTTTCGCACGGATGCAAATGTCAAACACAGACCTTCTTCATCTATCGCTCTTTCTATTAGTAGTATTATCAATATTAAAATCCGTTGCGTGATTTTGGCTCCATTAAGTAACCCGTCAGACCTCGCAAAACTAAAAGACAATAGTAAAATAATAGGCTACGCCGCACATGTGGGACGGGCCTAACCAACAGAATCGCTTGCGCTGTGCGAGGCCAAGTAAATCAAGCGATTCTATGATGCGTGGACATGCGTGGCATCAAACGGGCATGCCACCTTGCCGCTGTTAGGGTACTGCTTGCGGCACGTCTGTAGATACTTTCTATAGTACTTCACCTGATGACCCACGTTGTAGAGCTAGTCAATAATAAAGATACATACATTCAACTCCACCTCACTGACGACATGCGTGGCATCAAACGGGCGGGTCACCTTGCCGCTGTTAGGGTACTGCTTGCGGCACTTCTGTAGATAAATTCTATAGTACTCCACCTAGTGAACCATGTTGTAGAGCTAGTCAATAGTAATGATGCTCACATCCAACTCCACCTCACTGACGACATGCGTGGCATCAAACGGGCGGGTCACCTTGCCGCTGTTAGGGTATTTCTTGCGGCACTTCTGTAGATAAATTCTATAGTACTCCACCTAATGAACCATGTTGTAGAGCTAGTCAATAGTAATGAGGCTCACATCCAACTCCACCTCATTGACGATACGCGAGGCATCAAACGGGCAGGTCACTTTGCCGCTGTTAGGGTATTGCTTGCGGCACTTCTGTAGATAAATTCTATAGTACTCCACCTAGTGAACCATGTTGTAGAGCTAGTCAATGGGAATGATGCTCACATCCAACTCCACCTCATTGACGATACGCGAGGCATCAAACGGGCAGGTCACTTTGCCGCTGTTAGGGTATTGCTTGCGGCAATTCTGTAGATAAATTCTATAGTACTCCACCTAACGAACCATGTTGTAAATCTAGTCAATAATAAAGATACTCACATTCAACTCCGACTCGTTGACGACATGCGAGGCATCAAACGGACAGGTCACCTTGCCTTCTGTAGATACGTTCTATAGTACTCCACCTGATGACCCATGTTGTAGAGCTAGTCAATAATAAAGACACTTACATTCAACTCCGGCTCATTGACGACATGCGTGGCATCAAACGGGCAGGTCACCTTGCCGCTGTTAGGGTACTGCTTGCGGCACTTTTGAAGGTGGATGTGCATCCTGTAGTGCTCTACTTGATGAGCCATATTGTAGGGGCAGGTGACCATGTCGTGGGGCTTGGGCTCCATTGTTACTGGGAGAAAAAAAAAGAAAAAAATAAGATCTAAATTCAAAATATTTTATTTCACTTAGCCTACATGGTTTCTTAATCTGTACTAATAATAGAGGTAAAGTTTGTGAGGTTGTAAGGGGGTTATCTCTGGATCAACTGAACCGATTTTGAAAATTCTTTTACCAATAGAAAGCCACGTTATTTGTGAGTGCCATAGGCTATACACCCGAAAAATACCACCCAACGAAGTGGTCAGCTAGGTTCTTATAGTACTTCATGCAAGGTTCCAATTGGTTATCACTACATAGTATAAAAATCTTTTTAACAAAAAAATTTAACCTCCGAAAAAATTGAGAATTTTCGAAGTCGGTTAAAAACCAAATAAATTAAAAATTAAAGGTGGCTCCCATACAAGAACCTGTTTTTTAGGGTTCCGAACAAAAAACAAAACTCTTATAGGATCACTCGGGTGTTTGTCTGTCTGTCCGTCCGTCTGTCACAGCCAGTTTTCTCCGGATCCACTGAACTGATTCTGTTGAAATTTGGTACACATATGGATTTCTGTGACTCAAACATGGACGCGTTACTTAAATTATTAAATTTTTAGTATGGGCGTCACTTTTGGGGGTCAAACTAGGAAAAAAAAAAAAAAAGATTTTTGAACAATATCGTGTGACATATCAAATGAAAGGGCTTACTGTAAGGGTTTTAAATATATTTTTTTAATAAATTAGACGAAAAATTGCCATTCCCCCCTTATCTCCGAAACTATTGAGCCTAAAACTTTGAAAACTGGCCAAGTGCGAGTCGGACTCGTGTGCAAAAGGTTCCGAAAGAATTTAATTTTTTAACATGTTATTTTAACACTACAGACTTCTAATAAGTTTTCCTGTAATCTTTAGGTAAAGATCTATTATCTCCATTTTTTTCAAAGTTTTAGGCCCATTAGTTTCGGAGATAAGGGGGGGGGGATGGTCGTTTTTATTTTTATTTATTAAAACTTTATGCACAAGTAAAAAATACTGTACAAAGGCGGACTTATTGCCTTAGGCATTTTCTACCAGTCGACCTTACGGTGGTGCAGAGAAAATAAAACCAATCCAAACCAACACCAAAACCATTTATTTTAAAATTTTGGAAAAAATATAATTAAGACCCTCACAGTAAGCCCTTTCATTTTATATGTCACAATATTGTTCAAAAAACTTTTTTTTTAATTTTCTAATTTGACCCCCAAAGGTGAACCCTATACCAAAAATTCAATGATGCACGTAACGTGTCCGTGTTTGGGTCACAGAACTCCATAAGTGTACCAAATTTCAACAGAATCGGTCCAGTGGATCCGGAGAAAACTGGGTGTGATAGATGGACCGACAGACAGACACCCGAGTGATCCTATAAGATTTCGGTTTTTTTCCGGAACCCTAAAAATTAAAAAAATTAAGGCTTATGGTACGAAACCCTTCGTGTGCGAGTCGGACTCGTCTACCTACTGACTGACAGACAGACAGACAGACAGACAGACAGACAGACAGACGGACGGACGGACGGACGGACGGACGGACGGACGGACGGACGGACGGGCGGACGGACGGACGGACGGACGGACGGACGGACGGACGGACGGACGGACGGACGGACGGACGGACGGATAGCTGAGGCTTAGTAAAGCTTTAAGGGTTCCGTTGGTTACCCTTTGGGTACGGACTACGGAACCCTAAAAGTTCGGCCTAACCGTTCACAATTTCACATGATCGGTGTAGTTCGGATTCGATACGAGCAAAACCAAATCCGATGTGCAGACTAGCGGACCGAGGCGGACTCAAATACATAAAGCTGAGTTTGTTTGTTTGCTTGAACGCTTTAATCTCAGGAACTACTGGTCCGATATGAAAAATTCGTTCAGTGTTAGATAGCCCATTTATCGAGGAAAGCTATAGGCTATACTAATAATAATTATAATAAAATTATGTTCGCCGGACTACTCTACAGACGGTCAGATTTGGTTCGGAAGCTAACCAAATTCGTCGTCCGGTCGAACCAAATCCGAGCGTGTGTTACAGCTATAAAATTCTGCCTATCTAATACTTAACGGCTCCTATTACATAGGGCCAAGCTCGACGCCTAGCCTAGCACCAAGCAAAAAAAAATATACCTACCTAAGCTAAACATATAAAATCACAGGCGAGGACGCTGGCACCCTAAACACAAGTTAAATCTTACTCTGGGTGCCAGAGCCCATCGAAAACACTCCTTCCCCTAGTTGTAACTTAGCATAGTGTCTACATAGGTGTTTATTGTTCAACTAATGTGAATAAAATACTTTTATTATTATTATTATTATTTATTATAAATAGGTAAATAAATTGTCATTGCAGGTCAAAAGAAGAAATAAAAAGCACTATACTGTTTGTGGATCAATATGTAAATGAAAGGGCAAGGTTGTTAAGGTAGAAAATAATGAAAAAAATCTTTATCGCCTTCATAAACGCTACGTAATGAGTTCACTAACACAACAAATATGTACTTTTTAGAGTTCCGAAAAAAAAGGAACCCTTATAGGACCACTCGGGTGTCTGTCTGTCCGTCTGTCACAGCCAGTTTTCTCCGGATCCACTGGACCGATTCTGTTGAAATTTGGTACACATATGGAATTCTGTGACCCAAACACGGACGCGTTACGTAACTCATTAAATTTTTAGTATGGGGGTCACTTTTGGGGGTCAAACTAGAAAATTAAAAAAAAAGTTTTTTGAACAACATCGTGTGACATATCAAATGAAAGGGCTTACTATGAGGGTTTTAATTATATTTTTTACATAATTTTAAAATAAATGGTTTTGAAGTTATTCAAGAAATTAGACGAAAAATGATTATTCCCCCGCCCTTATCTCCGAAACTACTGAGCCTAAAATTTTGTAAAAATTGGAGATAATAGATCTTTACCTAAAGATTACAGGAAAACCTATTAGAAGTTTGTAGTGTTAAAATAACATGTTAAAAAAATTAAATTTGTTCGGAACCCTTTGCACGCGAGTCCGACTCGCACTTGGCCAGTTTTTTCTGGCTACCCACAACATTGTAAAGCAATACTTTACAATCTACTACCTACTAGTTTATTTGAGTACTTACATTTCATAAAAAATGAATTGTATTCTTTTTGAGGAATAAATGTTTTAAACCGTAAATATCTGAACTAGAATAAAACCTGAACTGAAATAACAGTAACAATGAAAATTGAATATTTGAGACAGTGTAAGTTTTATTTGACAAATTATTTATTTATTTATTTAACACTTTCAGCACACTAATGTACATAGGCGGACTTAATGCTGACTTAATTAAATAGACTGTACGGAGAAAGAAGAGTGAATAAAGTTAGTATGGTGAGTGGGACGTTGAAGGAGACGGTTGTTTGATAATCATAGATTTAGATTGTGGCTGGCGCAAATGTATTGAAAGTGAGGGGCTAGATAACTGGGAGAGTTGGGAGAGAAAAGAAATAAAAACATTAATGTCCAAAGAAAGGTTTATGACTAGCTGTCACCCGCGGCTTTACTCCCGTCAACTGGCTACCTATCTATCTACCCTGCTTAGCAACCCTATCTACCAACCATACCAACCTACCCTACCTACATACATACCTACCCTACCTACATACATACCAACCTACCCTACCTACATACATACCTACCCTACCTACATACATACCTACCCTACCAACATACATACCTACCCTACCTACATACATACCTACCCTACCTACATACATACCTACCCTACCTACATACATACCTACCCTACCTACATACATACCTACCCTACCTATATACATACCTACCCTACCTACATACATACCTACCCTACCTACATACATACCTACCCTACCAACTTACCTGGGGTAGGTAGGTAGGGTATGAAATAAGAAAAAATTAAGAAATTTGTGGGGTAGGCTACCCTGCAATTTTCTTAATATTTTTTTTCTTTCATATGAACCTTCTCCTGACAATTACAAAGTTTTTAATATACCTACTTTACATTGTATTTTAAATAATTTAATTGTTCTCCTAAATTCAGTGCAAAATGGCAAGTCTGTAAGAGAAACTAAAAGTCTATATCTTTAGAGAAAATTATACATTAAATGTAATTGTTTTTAAATTCCATATTACTAAATGGTACACTAGAACACTACAAGCACAAGTGTCCTAAGGTATTTCTGGGCCACTGTTTAACCTCTGAAGGATTTTGTCGACTAACTGGGGAAATAATAAAAATAAACGAAAATAATCCGCAAGACGCATACAAGTAATGTTTTCACCACGGGAGTCGACTTGGCCCCAATAGGGCCTTACGGATTATGATGGTTGGGGCGATTTGGCCCCCCAATCAGTCCTTACGGATCCTGACAGGTTAAAAAGATAAGGTAAATAACTGTTAAATCTTACCCTCAATAATCCTACTATAATATTATAAAAATATAATAAATGTAAAAGTTGGGATAGATGTTTGTTAACCAATCGTACCAGAACAGCTGAATGTAGCTGGACGAAATTTGCATACAGATTGATTAGTGTCTGGAATAGCACATAGGAGCACCCCAGGAGTATGTTCCCATTATGGGATAATTTCTGCACTCATGCGGATGAAGCCGCTGGCAGCCTAAGATAACCCTCACCGCAGAACTGTGTAAAATTAAAAAATAACAACTCACAAAAATACACTGGTGTATGAATGAATTCACTTATGCCAACTTGCCTATGAAGGATGAAGAAAGTAAAACGACAGTGCCTGTGAGTTTAACTAAATGTAAACAATATAAACTAGGCACTGGCAATTTGTGTTCCAAAATAATGAAGGTTTTATAAAGAACAATCCTTTTATTCACCCGACTTAATTATTGGCTACCCACTCAATATTATTTGCATCAATTCATATTTGCAAAAGCAAACATTTGCATACTCACTACTTTATTGCAACAATGTTTTCAAAACACTGTTTTATACAAAAAATCTTATAAGAAATAAGGTTAACCAGAACTTTTGTCTATGTCAAATGAACTCTTAATTTCATAAGGCATTATACACAATGTTTCCTTTGCCACCCTTGTTATGGTTTATAGTTATTATGAACAAAACTTGGCTGATAATTTGAGGTTTTTTTTAAGGTATTAGACACAAACAAGCCAACTGAATTTTTCTATTGAAATAAGATCTAATTTCGCTAAAATTTTACCAAAATATGCGCAGTGTGAACAACGCGCAATACGAGGGTATAAAAGAGGGTGGAAAATTGACGCTCGTCATTGTGGCGGACCGGAATTGGAACGAGTAACAGCTCAAGGTTTTATTCCCCAAATTTCGAAAAAACTCGACATTGAAATTCTCGTTACTTACAGATGCTGGCGGGTACTCGAAGAAATTCAGATAAGTTTACGGCTCGAATCAGATTCTAGTTGGGATTCCCAATGCAGTAAATATTGATATATATTGATCCGGCGTTTTGGAGAGAGGCGGATAGACAAAAAATGCGCATGCGTTATACAGTGAATCGATAACAGTACTTAGGTGTAATATTCCCTAAAAACTATGAATTACGACTGGAATTTCGTAGTTTCGATGTTGTTTTAAAGGAAATGGTACTGGTAAACTTTATGTTTATGCTCTGCTCCGCAAGTGCTCCGAACTTTTTCTACCCGCCAAAGCGATTTTATGCCGAGCAATTTTTTGTTTTTTGAATTTCTTGAAATATGTCTTTAAATAAATTTCTTTTAAACTTACATGATTTATTGAAGTGTCCGAGGAAGAGAAAAGAATTATAAGTACGTTTGGAGTTTAGAATTTTTTCACGCGAATTCCCTATATGTCACTGCACTATCCAGTCGAGGTCCTGTCAATGATTTTGATTGCACCACAGAGTACTTATATTTGTTTATTTGACAAGTTTTTGATTGAAAGAATGAATGATTAATAGCAATTTTATAGCCCAGAATATAGGGCTTTTAGGACATCGACGGTTTCAATATTTTATTGTTCCCAGTTTATATTGTCAGAAATAATTATACCTACTGCAGTACACGTTACTATGAATACTTGAAAAAAAAAATTATATTCAAAAATGTGTGAGGGGATGACTATCCCATCATCCATTTTTAAAATCCTGCATTCCCTTTATTGAGGCTTCATGATTATAGTAACAAAGGCCTTTTAATTTTGTATACACACTCTATTGAGCTCGACCCTGAGCCTCTCATCGATCCTGTTCCTTACAAGTTTCGCCAAGAAAAATGTTACTTCAGCTGACCCAGTTCAACCATCTACCTGCTTCTTGAGCTCTGCGCAGTAAAATGCGGGCATACAGTGAAACTCCAACTCTTTTGCAACAAAAGAGGAGTGTAGAAAATACAGGTAGATTATGCTCTGAATGCTCCGATACCAACGGGAATCAATAAAAATATGTGATATCCCACGGAATGTGACCGACCGTGACCTCACGCAACAAGTACACCATCAAAAACATAACTTGTAAAAAAACCAAGTCTCGCAACTTAGTTCATCTACCGTAAAAAGTTGTGAGATCTATGAAATACTCAGTCCGTTAATTTATTCAGACCCTACTTAAGGGTCCTTCTGTCTTAAGTTATTAAGTATTTAGCTAACCTAACAACATCTTATAGTGACCATATCAATAAAAATCTTTTATGGTTTAAATAAATAGACTGACTTGGCCATCGCATGAAAACACAATGTATCTCACAAGTACTACATTTATTTTATTTTATTTTATTTTATTTTATTTTATTTTATTTTATTTTATTTTATTTTATTTTATTTTATTTTATTTTATTTTATTTTATTTTATTTTATTTTATTTTATTTTATTTTATTTTATTTTATTTTATTTTATTTTATTTTATTTTATTTTATTTTATTTTATTTTATTTTATTTTATTTTATTTTATTTTATTTTATTTTATTTTATTTTATTTTATTTTATTTTATTTTATTTTATTTTATTTTATTTTATTTTATTTTATTTTATTTTATTTTATTTTATTTTATTTTATTTTATTTTATTTTATTTTATTTTATTTTATTTTACTTTATTTTATTTTATTTTATTTTATTTTATTTTATTTTATTTTATTTTATTTTATTTTATTTTATTTTATTTTATTTTATTTTATTTTATTTTATTTTATTTTATTTTATTTTATTTTATTTTATTTTATTTTATTTTATTTTATTTTATTTTATTTTATTTTATTTTATTTTATTTTATTTTATTTTATTTTATTTTATTTTATTTTATTTTATTTTATTTTATTTGGAAAAAAAAACGATATTACATTACATAAAGGGCTTATCAATATGTTACATAAAACAAAATCAATGTAATAACAACAACATTTTCCACATATTAACAAAGAGGTGTCTATGCTATGATGAGGACTAGATGAGCCAGTGACTACTTACAATCTAGGTAACATTTTATAACGTTACAAATCAGCACAAAAAAAGGAGTGAACAATAATAATAAAAAAAGCTAATTAGTTATCAAAGGATACATCTAAGTTGTTGTTGTCGTTAGTGCGATTGCAAAGTTGTTTTTTTTTACAAGTTATGTTTTTGATGGGATCTCATTTCTTTTAGTAGATAGTCCTACTTTTTTTCCTTTCCAGTGCCTTCTACTTGTTGAATACCAACAAAGGATTTTAAACTAAAATAGCCATCGAATAATGAACGAAAATCGCAAATTTATAGGTAAGACTTCTAGGCACATCCAAACAGCAAGAGGACGCTCGCGCGTATGAGCGCGGCTGTGGCGCGGCTGCCGCTCAAGTTTAACCGAGGATTAACTTGAACATTGTACGGCACTCACTGCCGCACTCAAAGTTTTTTTTTAAATTAATAAATTAATTAACCCATTATTTTTCTATAAAATTAGATTTATATAAAGATTATTTAAATTTGCGTCGTAAGTTAAACAAAACCTGGTTTGTGTGTATACCTGCGATATCGCAGTAAAACTCAAAGGTTGCTTGGAAGAAATTGGCCACTTTTCTGTGACGGACGGGAAGCGTGGAAACCGCGACGCGGGCAAGCCACCTACGCCGGCCGCAGTTATGATTATTAGTGTTCTGTTTTTCATGGCAATTTCGGGCAATTTAGTCTACTTAAATACTTTGCGGGATTTTGATACAACTTCCTAAGACATGTCCCATTCTTGCTTTTACATTCCGTTGACCATTTTACAAGTTGCCTTTGAACAAAATTATATCTAGGTATTCACTGCAAATGTAACTTTGTAATCCCATATATTTATATGGGATTACAAAGTTATTTATGCAGTTGGTGTATCTAGAAAACTGGACTGAAATTGCAAAATGTTTTTCCTTCATTTCTGCACTAAACACTAATTGATCGGTCAGTCAGTGAGTGACAAAATTAAGAAACTGACTATTTATAATTCTTAAATACTGGTTCAAATTGAATGAAATTTGAAACATACCGTGTTTATACAAGGTCTGCTTGGTTACTGAAAATTCAGGCTTCTAGTTTTATCCACAACGAAGTTATAGGGGGTCGAAAATGGCCTGAACTGCTTCAAGAAAAGGATGCGGCCGTGCCGCTTTTTTGCTCGACTTGGCGGGGGCACTGCCGTGCCCCCAGATTGGTGCCGAACGTCGCCGTCGGTTTTTTAATTTTATTCACGTTTTATGATAATATATATATATACTATAATTACGAAACTGAGTCCCGACCCCGAGAGTATGTTTCATTTGGATAATATTCTTCTGTCACGTAAGCAAGCTGGCGATAGCTACTAATAATATTATTAAAAGTTAAAATTGACACTTGCAAAAATGACGGCACGGTTGGCGCAGTGGTTGAGCGATTGACTGCTGCGCTGCGTGTCGCGGTTTCGATTCCCGCACGGAACAAATATTTGTATGGCCTACAGATAGTTGTTCCGGGTCTGGCTGTTTGTGTATGTGAGATTATGTGTGTAAACGCACCCTCGATACAGGAGAAATTCCCAGTGTGGGATAAAGTTTTTAAAAAATGCCCTAAATTTGCAGATAGATAAGTCTCTCAACATGTGGCGTAGCTGGCATGGGTGGCACTCGGCACGGATAATGTTAAATCACCCCACATATGGGGTGCTCCATGTGTGCATAGATTTTTTTAGGAATGTTTTTACATCAGTTTGTTATAGAGAATATGAACTGTTTTTGTATATAATAATAAATAAATAATTAATTCGAAGTAACTTTGTTCACTGTTGCAGGCTAGCTCAGTAACTAAAACCGGCCATGAATGAATATAAGAGAGAGCACCCCACCTCGGTCAGCATTGATTTTATTTGATGATAATTAATAATTATAATCAAATAGAATCAAATATGTTGCCTGATGCAAGCAAGCTCAGTAAGTCAAAAATGAAGAACGAGCGAATTTTTGTACCTTGCCTCGGATAAGTTCTATTTTTTCATTAATTCATCATCATCATCATCATATCAGCCGAATGGACATAGGCCTCCCCCAAGCGTCGCCGATGGTCTTTTTCCATCTACTTTGCCGGCCACGATGAGCTCCTCGATGTTGTCACATTCTTTCCTTGCAATGTGACTGAAGTATTCTACCAAAACCAACCAACCAATACCTAAAGATTACAGGAAAACCTATAAGAAGTCTGTAGTATTAAAATAACATCTTAAAAAATTGAAATTGGTTTGGAACCTTTGCACGCGAGTCCGACTCGCACGTGACAGTTTTTCTTCTGCTCCAGCTTCTTCTTCTTACAGACCTGGTCCAGGGTACCGTTGACATAGCCATTCTGCTCCACTGTATGTCAGCGTTAGCGTGTAGTGTAGTGTAGTGTAGTGCGTAGGACAGTGCTTCAGTTTCACCTCTAACGCCTCTCGGAAGATCGGTTGTTCCGAAGGATCCAAGCAACTAGGCTTAAATGGTTGGCGTCTAGGCGCCTTTAAGCGTAGCGAGAAGTTGGCTACGAGTAGATTATGGTCAGAACCGCACGCCGAGAAAGGTCCACATTTAAAACTGGGGATCTCCAGCGGGTATCTATGATGATGTAGTCGATTTGATTTCTGTGCCTATTGACTGGAGATCTCCATGTGTACAAACGTGTCGGAAGATGATGAAAGTACATGTTCATAATACTGAGATTTCTACATTTACAGAGCTACAATCAGTTTTTCGCCCCGTTCATTCCTAATGCCAAGTTCAAATTTCCCAACTTGTGCTTCCGATATAATCATCAGCAAGTGTACTACCGATTTTGGCATTCCAGTCACAAAAGATCATTTTAATTTCCCGGGCTGGAATTAAATTCAACGTTTCCTTCAGTTTCCCATTAAAGGATTCAATTACCTCATCTTAAGCTTGCGCCATCAGTGCACATATTTGTACAATATTCAGCAAACCCAGTTTAGTCTTTAGCTTCATTATCAAGATTCTATCAGATACCGGGTTATAACCGAGGACATATTTGTTCATGAGTGGCGGCTATGTACTTCCGACTCCATTCGCACTCGAATTTACTACAGTAAGAGTCAGCTAGTCATAAAAATGAATTTGATACTTAACAAAGTAGATGTTTCATTTTAAAATAATATGAATAGAATCCTTGATAAAGTTAACTTTCAAATTAAAGTAGACACAAAGGAGAATATAAAAATGACAATGATACATATGTATAAACATTGGGCAATGTACATCATTGAAGTAGCTCAATCCCAAGTCTTTTTGTTCTCAAAATAGTCTTTTAACGTGTAAAAAGCTTTCTGGCATAGCTGTAGTAATAGTTTTATAAATAACTAGTTTTAACCCGCTTATTCGTACGCGGATATCCCGTTTTTGGAACGAAGTTCCTTATCGCGCGTTGTGACGTGTTAGACGGAAAAAATTCATACGAAAAGTTGTAACGACACTTTTTGCTATTTATTTTCGTTTCGTCTTTCTATTTCTGTTTACATTATATTTGTTAATAATAAAAAAAAATATTATTAAAACTTCAAAAAAAAAATACAATTCCTTCACTAATTAATCAAAAGGAAATTCGTTCCATCCGGGTGTCCCTTGACACCTCTCAAGTTTTTTTCTTCCTCCTGCTCAAGGTATTTTTTTTCAATTTCAGTTTTCTACGACCAATAGTTTCGGTTGGTCGTTGTCTGTCAGTCACTCACTCACCCATCACTAACGGTAAATTCAAATCGATATTCTAATATATAAAATTAGGATATCGATTTGAATTTACTAATGCAAGACAGACACAGGCAATCATAGTTGGATAAAGGTAATTTTGCTGTCTCGTGCTGAAAAGGTGAAGAACTAAGAGAGCGCAGATTGAAAGAGCGAGCCAAGCGAGCTCGAAAATGTTTGCACCCCACCACCTTGCACAGGTTTCATTGCGTCACCAGTTTAGGGGTGACACTCGACCATGACAAAAAAAAAATTACGAACTGTCGCGTCGGGTATCACTCCTAAATGTATAAAAGTTTAAGAAATGAGGTCATTTTTGCGCCTCATCTCGGAAAGATGTTTTTTCTTTTTACCATTCATACTTAAATAGTAGTTATTTTTCGCAAACTCCGCTCCCCGTACCTACTTATACAATTTAATTCTGATATTGTATTATAATTTATTCTTATAATTACATTTTTGATAAAGTTAATTTAGTTTTGCTTAAAAGCCTACATTCTGAACAATTTTAAAAATAAGTATAAAATCTCCATTCACTCTTTTACGTTCACTCACTACTAAGAAAAAGGCGGTAGATTATGTATGATCTACTGATAAAAAAGGGTAAACAAAGACGTGGCGCCCTTCTATAATGTTAGACCGGTGTGAAAAGGAGACGGACCCATACAAGTCGAATAGCACTACCCCATTTTTACAACGAAAACCATGATGCTATTGCACGCGCATTATGAAATATTTATTGTTGCCATCCAGACTTATTATTTTGTAATGTACCTACCTACTCACGAATTAATAAGTAGTAAACTGAGAATGTTACGGAACGGGGCGGAGTTACCACGTCTAATTCAGTACTTAATTTATTTTGACCCTATAGATTCAAATAGATAAAGGTTCATAGGCAGGGCTGCCCGAACGTTTACCTGTACCTATGAATTCAGTTTTTTTAGGGTTCCGTAGTCAACAAGGAACCCTTATAGTTTCGCCATGTCCGTCTGTTGTACGCGGTTTAGCTCAGAGACGCTTAGCACTAGTTAAGTTAGAATTTGGTATGGGTACCTATACCTACATATTAATCACGCCGACAGAGTCAAAAACCTTGAAAAAAGTAATAATTTATAGGGTACCTAAGTAGGTACCCATAATTATTTTTTTGTTGGTTTTGGTTTGTAGGTACAAACTCATGGTCCGCCCCTGGGGGGGTTCGAGTAGTGGTGATGATTTTTTTTTTAATCGTCTCGTCTATACCATGGTGTGCGATTTCGTTGGATAAGTCGTTTAAAAATATCGAGGATGTGCGAAAACCCTTAAAAAGTGCTAATTAGGGTTCCGAACAAAAAACGGAACCCTTATAGGATCACTCGGGTTTCTGTCTGTCTTTCCGTCTGTCACAGCCAGTTTTCTCCAGATCCACTGGACCGATTCTGTTGAAATTTTGTACACGTATGGACTTCTGTGACCCAAACACTGTTCGTGTTTGGGGTCACAGACGTGTGTGACGTAAATGATAAAATTTTTAGTGTGGGAGTCACTTCCGGGGGTCAAATTAGTAAATAAAAAAAAAAGTTTTTTCAACAATATCAAATGAAAGGGCTTACTGTGAGGGTTTAAGTAATTTCTTTTTCATAATTTTAAAATAATTGATTTTGAAGTTATTCAAAAAATTAGACGAAAAATGACCATTCCGGGCCATTATCTCCGAAACTACTGAGCCTAATATTTAAAAAAAAAACGCTGGAGTTAATAGATCTTTATCTATAGATTACAGGAAAACCTATAAGAAGTCTACACTGTTAAAATAAAATGTTAAAAAAAGAAGTCTGAACCCTTAGCACGCGAGTCCGATTCGAACTTGGCCAGTTCTTTTTTTATTGGTAAATAATAATAAGACGGTGGGAGATCGACCTTCAACCACCTGATGTCATGGCTCGGGTAAATCATGGGGACGGGTAACTACGGAACCCTACACTGTGCGTGGCACGGCACGCTCTTGACCGGTTTTTAATGTCTCCCACAAACAACCGCTGTTCCTCCCCACCAAATCGTTTTATCTTCTGAAATAGTAAAAAGAATATAAGTTCTTAAAAGAAACAATGATTACTTATTCATTAAAACATTTATTCATATAATATACCATAAACAAAAAATCTTAAAAGTAAAACTTAACAATCAACCTTAGGTTTAGTAATAAATCAACAGTTTTTGTTAATAATTTTGTTCAGACTAGGTTTTTTATAGGTAAGTTTTTTGTTAAATTCGAAGACACGCAGATACACTTACACCCGGTTTATGATATGAAATTATACAATCTCTCACATATAACTAACCGGTGATGCTATTGCCCGCTTAAACTTCATTCACCCTTTCACAGCAGTGTTCATCATAACAGCCGAAAGACGTCCACTGCTGGACATAGGCCTCCTCCAAAGAGGGGGGGGGGGGGGGGGTAGCCGTAATCGCCACGCTTGGCAGGCGGGTTGGCGATTGCAGTGTATGGTGTTGCGTTTTACAGAGAACGCTGCTGCCCATTCTCTGGTGAGTCCCTAAGTCACCTCTTACGACACCCACGGGACGTGATGGGATGGTATTGTTCTTAACAGTAGTGTTCAATACAACTATTTTCTTATTGTCCCTTGGCAATCATCGCATTTCCGAACACAAACGAATTTCCTTCCATTTTTAGGGTTCCTTACCCAAAGTGTAACTAACGGAACCCTATTACTAAACCTCCGCTGTTCGTATGTCCGTCAGTGGGCTATCTCATGAACCATAATAGGTAGACAGTTGAAATTTTCTCAGACTGAATTTCTATTGCCGCTTTAACAACAAATAATAAAAATTAAGGCTTATGGTATGGAACCCTTCGTGTGCGAGTTTGACTCGCACTTGGCCGTTTTATTTAATATTAAGTTTAAAGAAAAAAAAAGTATTAACAACTCTACATACTTCTAAGTTGATTGATACCGTCCGGTGTGCCGTCCGGTCTGCACCAAGTGCAAAGAGCAACTGATAGAATCCGACGACTGACGAAACACGAAGTTTGCCGAGGGACATTAAGAAAATTGTTATAGTACCCTATAATTTTACAAGTACCCTCCACACGATACACACTTGTGTCATGATTCATGAATTCTGAATAAAATAGATTCTATCACACCAACATTTACTTGTCTGCATTGCTTTGATTCACAGACAAAATTCTATACATGTTACTGGAAGTCTGTATCGATTATCGACTTTTCACATTCATTTTGCATTAACTGTAGTTTAAAAAACCGGATCTAAGTCTATGGTTTTAATTTTGACATTATGTTGGTCTAGGGTCAACGAATACTGGGCAGAAAATGAAACTAACTATAAGAGATAGTAACTTCAAAATTCGAAATTACAAATACATTACAGCCAGAACTGGCCACCCAGGTTGAACCAAGTATAGAATAAGGTATTTAAAAAAATATTGTTTTTGGCATAAATGCACGAAATAACATTATTATCTCAGGACACACTGATCCCATAGTGCTAATACTAACATTTTTCTGAATATCTATAAATTCTTCAGGAAATTCTATCCCCAATGTTTGTTTAACAAAATACATGTAAAAAATCACAAAACCTAGAGAGCAGACAAGTCGCAATTAATAAAATATTGCTTATAATCTAGAAAATAGCGGTGTTATCAGCGTTTTAAAAACGGTGATAAACAGCACTAACGGTGTTTGACGTCACTCACACGTACCGCCACATTGAATTGAAGCCATCCAGTACAAACGACATTTTGTGTGACAAGGAAAGAAAGAATAACTTCAAAAATCGTATATCTCCTTTGTTTTTCCACCAATTTTATTAATATTTCCGCCAATCGTACTGTTTTAATAACATCTATCAAATAAGCTTTCATTCAAGTATATTTTTCATAGCAGTCAAATACACTATTATCGACCCTTTTCGCTACAAAATGGCGTAAAGACCATTTTGGGGAAATTGACCTTTATGGCGGACTCTTACGCAGTTTTTCTCGGTCTTTCGATCGGTATATTTTAACCTTTTGACAGCCAGAGCGTAAACGCATCGGCGTCCCTCCCACACCAAGCACAAATTCAGCGCAAATATCTAAAACAATACGGATTCCAAACATCTTATCGAAAACCAATTAATCATTGCTTTTCGTTCCATATTTTTTAAATAAAATATTACTCGTAACGTTATCACAGAAAACTTGATTTAGTATATCTATTTTGTACTTCAAGATGTTGTTTGCTTGTCGGCTATAGCCGACGGTGGCGTGTTGGGCACTTTTTCGTTTGTCGGCTATAGCCGACCGTGGCGGTCAAAAGATTAAGCTGCGATACATTTATTCAAAGCTTAAGCGTAAGAGATTTGGAGTAACGTCTTTTGTAGCGGATAAGGTTCGAACATACCTTAAAATAATGAGTAAACTACCAATGTAGTTGTACCTACCCTACATTTCTACTTAATACCTACTACAAATGCAAAAATGAGCGAGTATCAATAACTATCACTACATCTACACTAATATAAAAAACCTGAAGAGTTTCTTTGAAGCCGCTCTAAGCTTTAGAACTACCACTCGGATTTGGAAAATTCTTTTTGTATATGATAGCCATATTTATGAGGAAGCCTATAAGAAACTTATAGGAGCGGAGCTAAATGAATTTATTTTTATTTTTTTACTATTGATAGGCACGCGTTTGACCACTATCTCACCTGATGGTAAGCGATGATGCGGTCGAAGATGGAGCACGCTTGCCTAGAAGTAACCTATTCACTCTTGACTTAGACTCCCAAATGTGATGCAGACGAAGTTGCGCGTTGCAGCTAGTAATTTATTATAAAACGTATTCCGCTCAAAAACTACCAACGGATTTATAATAGTTTTACCAACAGACGGAATAATTCATGAAGAAGATTTGGGTATTTCATTCACTAGCTGCCGCCCGCGTGAATGTCGAAAATAAAAGGGATTATACTTCCAGGATAAAAAGTATCCTGTGTTATTCCAGAATAGAATCTACCTCTGTGCCAAATTTCAGCAAAGTGATTAACGAACATTCTTCCAAACTTTTTAGTTTGGAATTAGTTAGTATACATATAGAAGTATAGATTAATGTAAAGGGAGCGTGCAGAAACTATAGGCAGCATAGAAATATCACTGTCAAGTATATTCAAATTATAAAATTCGAAATAGCTACGCTAGATGGCACAGTCTTCTTTGCGCACGTTCCTCTAAGCTGAGCGTGCAGGAACCACATGTGGCAGCATAGAAGCGTCAATGTCAAATATTCTGACCCTTAAAACTTCGAATATGCGACACTAGATGGCATAGTCAACGGCGTGCACGGTCCCTATTGGCTGAAATATGACGACACATGTACATTGTACATAAGTCCTTACCTACATGTTTCTTATAAATCCTTTTTGACAACAGAAATCTTTTTTCGTTTACCATCCCCGTCTTCGAGTACCTCTAAACATTTAAACGCGCTAGTCAAATCTTTAATACACATAATCTCATCATGACTCAGACCCGAGGGCAAATCGAATTTCGCAAAATCACTTCTTCCCGCCAAATCTTGACACATGTCAGCGACGCCATTTTTAAAAGCGTCATCAACACTATAGACAATTTTTTTTTCTGGAGCCTCAGGCTCGTTGCTTAGAGCCTTACGCCACATAACTTTTTCATCTACCTTCGACTTTTTGTTCTTTCCGTCTATTTTTGCTAGAACTTCGCCGATTTCTGTGTTTTTCGGTTCGAGTTTTAACGCCTGTTTGTAGCAAGCTATCGCTTTTTCGGTTTTACCTAGCAATTCATAGGCTCTACCATAGTAAAAAATAGCTTTACAGTGTTTATTAATATCAACAATATGGTCGATAAGTTCACACATTCCTATAATATATTTTGGTTTATTTATTTTATAGTAACAAACAGCTAAGTTAACATATACTTTGACTTTTAAATCTTTGATTTCTTTTTCTTCATTTTCGTTTTCGGGGCGAGAGATTGTGAGAACATTCAGGGCCTGTGTGTAACTCCTTATGGCTTTTAAATATTTTTGTTTTTGGAAAGCATCTTTGGCTTCTGCGCGGATGTCCTTCACAGTTTTCATTGTTGTCTCGAACTTTGCTTGTTCTGCCATTGGTAGGTCGTTGAATCTGTAAACAAAGATAAAGGAACCCTGTTACAAAGGAGGTTTGGAACATAATGGACGATTTCTACCGACTACATCGCGTCGGAGCATTTTGCATAGTATTAAGGGAAATAGGGAAGATGCAGATACAATATTTATCAATATTTTGTGACATACGGGATTCAATTGTGGGGCGTTGCCAGCAAATCTAACATACTCTGCCTGCAGAGAGCTCAAAATGGTATCCTAAGAACAATAGCTAACGCACCTTGGTTTTCTAGGAATGACGAAATTCACGAGTATCTACAAATGCCAACAGTACACTCTGAAATCGAGCGATACAAAATACAACACACAGCACGCCTAGCCTCGCATCCAAACCCACTAGTTAATGAACTATTAAACCTGACAGCGGTGGTAAAAGGGCTGAAGAGGAACCACCTTCTATAAGTGGGAGGCGCAGCACTGGCTGCTCCACCACAAAGCTTATGGTCCGAGGACCGATCGCAAATGGAATTATATGGAAAAAAAATAGTGACTAAAATGAAAAAAATAAAATAAAAGAAGGGTCAGTGCAACGTTCATATTCCAGTTAATATTGATTTTTAACAATAATTACAAATTAAGAGTAACGAAAAACTGAACGTGATTTAATCATTGATATACAGGGTTATTTGTAAAACACCAACAACCTCTTAGGCAGTGAAAGTACACTTGATTATAAACAACTTTTACTTTGAGACCAACCCTGAAAACTCGAAAAAAATATCAGCTGTTTCATACAAAATGCAATATTTAGCCGATGAAAATGTATGAAACAGCTGATATTTTTTTCGAGTTTTCGGAGTTTTCTATAAGTTAAAGTTGTTTATAATCACGTGTACTTTCACTGCCTAAGAGGTTGTTGGTGTTTTACAAATCACGATCAGCGATCCGTGTAAGGTTGAATTTGCAAAAAAAAAATTGCGCATCACTCGCCATACTGCACTGTTTTGTAAAAACAACTTTAAGCGATCCGTGTAAGGTTGAATTTGCAAAAAAAAATGTTTATAACATAACTACACACAACTCACACATGACACTTGATACATGTCAGTTTTTGACGACAGTTTCGAGTGTTGCATTTGTTCGAGACTGTGCATCTTGGGTTTTTTATATACCTATCAATGGTTTAAAAACGCAATTTTGGCAATAAATTAAAGAGTTTTCATTTCTTATTTATGTGGTGAAATATTGCATGTTCCCTATTGAAACGATTGTAAGGTTGTTAGAGTTAATTTTTGCTTGGAATTGGGATAACAAATGATTCCTTTCGGACCTGCCGTGGTTGTCGGTTGGACCAGGAAAATATGACAATTAAGTGCTTCAGCTGCGTCCAGTTATGATAGGCGTCAGATAAATCCATACTTCTATACTTAATCTTATATCATTCTATACTAATATATAAAGCTGAAGAGTTTGGCTATATATCATCACGCTAAGACCAATTGGAGCGGAGCAGACGAAGTTGCGCGGGTCAACTAGTATTAGTATACAGGGTTAATCTTTATACGAGACGCACAGGCCCGTTTGATTTGGGGACTCTTGGGGGAGGTCTATAGAATAGAATAAATGGCTTTTTTTATAGGTTTATTTTTATTTTTTGATAGGTTTTTTTTTTCTTATTTCTGTGTGCAGCAGTAAACGTTTTTCAGCTGAAATGACGATGTCAAAACAAGTCCAACTCACCTAGAAGCAGCAGCCACGCAGCGGACATCATACAGACAAATGACGAATAGCACGGGCTCGGGGTGTATCCTGGCTAGTATGCCGCGCGTTCCGTATGCCATGGCCGGCTGCAGCAGCAGGTGTAAGCGAGCCGTGGGGCCTTTGATGTGGCTCAGGCCTATCTCTAAGCCGGGGAGCATCTTGCCTACGCCCATGCGGATTCGCTGGTAAATTGAAGAGGCATATGTCCAGCAGTGGACAGTTTTCGGCTGAAATTACGATATCAAGACAAGTCCAACTCACCTAGAAGCAGCAGCCACGCAGCGGACATCATACAAGCATATGACAAACAGCACGGGTTCGGGGTGTATCCTGGCTAAAATACCGCGCGTTCCGCATGCCATGGCCGGCTGCAGCAGCAGGTGTAAGCGAGCCGTGGGGCCTTTGATGTGGCTCAGGCCTATCTCTAAGCCGGGAAGCATCTTGCCTACGCCCATGCGGATTCGCTGGTAAATTGAAGAGGCATATGTCCAGCCGTAAACGTTTTTCAGCTGAAATGGTGATGTCGAGACAAGTCCAACTCACCTAGAAGCAGCAGCCACGCAGCGGACATCATACAAGCAGATGACAAACAGTACGGGTTCGGGGTGTATCCTGGCTAGTATGCCGCGCGTTCCGTATGCCATGGCCGGCTGCAGCAGCAGGTGTAAGCGAGCCGTGGGGCCTTTGATGTGGCTCAGGCCTATCTCTAAGCCGGGGAGCATCTTGCCTACGTCCATGCGGATTTTTTTCTTTTTATTTTATTTATATTTTTTTGAGTTTTTTATTTTTTGACAGGATGTTTTTTTTTTATTTTTTGACAGGATGTTTTTTTTTATTTTTTGACAGGATGTTTTTTTTTTATTTTTTGACAGGATATTTTTTTTTTTGACAGGATGTTTATTTTTTATTTTTTGACAGGACGTTTTTTTTATTTTTTGACAGGATGTTTTATTTTTTTTATCTGTGTCCAGTAGTAAACGTTTTTCAGCTGAAATGGTGATGTCGAGACAAGTCCAACTCACCTAGAAGCAGCAGCCACGCAGCGGACATCATACAAGCATATGACAAACAGCACGGGTTCGGGGTGTATCCTGGCTAAAATACCGCGCGTTCCGTATGCCATGGCCGGCTGCAGCAGCAGGTGTAAGCGAGCCGTGGGGCCTTTGATGTGGCTCAGGCCTATCTCTAAGCCGGGAAGCATCTTGCCTACGCCCATGCGGATTCGCTGGAAGTGTTGGAAAGAAAATTACAAGTTGTTAAACTGATACATAGTGACAAAATAGAAAAAAAAACTTAAAAAAGGTACTACTAACGAACTAAAAAACAATCACATAAATCGGCCCGCCTCTACAAATCGGCATACCCGCCGAATTGAGAACCTCCTTTTTTAGAAGTCGGTTAAAAAGTAACTCCCCCTGTGACGCTTTCATGTCTGAACCGCTGAAAAGATTTCGATGACACGGAATACTTTTGATCCCGGGAGTACGTTTTCTTGGGATGATTTTCGACATGTACGCGTTAGAAGTACTATATACTTACAAGCGGCTGTCCCCTATTCATATGCAGGGTACTGTCGAAGGGTATCTTAGATCGTTCATAGTACGCTGCATGGTGTATTGTCACTTCTGCATCTGGAGGCACCAGGGGACCGTCTCCTGAAATGCAATACAATTGGGTTTTTATTATATTATTAACACCCGACCAAAAAAGACGGGTGTTATAAGTTTTACCGCTATGTGTGTCTGTGTGTCTGTCTGTGGCACCGTAGCTCTTAAACGGGTGAACCGATTTGAAAGCAGGTTTTCTAGCGGTGGTTCTTACATAAGTTTAATCAAAATCGGTTGAGCTGTTTGAAGATCATCAGCTCTTTTCTAGTTAATAAAGGCATTTAACCAGCTTTTACGGGTCTGATCAATGCGAAATTTGGTATTCTGTTACTTCAATAACATTGCAAAAACATGGTTATATTGACCTGATGTCTGCAGAATACCCAACTCCTCACTAAGTTACAGCAGAGGTATCGTGTTTGAACTTACTGGAATAGTTTCAATGAACAGTACTTCTACCATGAGTTTTATCAATCTATACTCGCTAGCGACTGTAGTTAAAAAAAAATGTATGAAAACTTAAAAAAAAACTAGTTTCTAATTTATTTGTTTAAGTTGTCAACTAACCAGGAAGCAGGTAAAACTTCATTTAACAGCTAAAAAAATAAATAAGAAACATATTTTTTAAAAGTATTCACACATTTTTATAACTAAAGTAAAAAAAAAAAAAAACACCGATAGCACTCCGGGAGTGCCGGCAGAAGTGAAAACATGTAAATAATACATCCTTACTGTCGCGGTCACATCATAGACAAACCACCGACAACAAAATAAACAAAAAGACACTGACGTGTGGCCGCGACAGCGACTGTCAGTGACAGATGTCAATCTTGACACAGTTCCTGACATAAACAAAACGAACCATAAAAACAACAAAAAATAACGTTGTGTTTAATTATAAGTACAAAAATACTATCATTTATGAGGTAGAATACAATGTTTATTTATTGCGCTATCGTACACAAATATGACAATTTACATGTTATTATTCATAGATAATATTATATCGTTATTTATTTATATATTACATTAATTTTTATCTCTTAGAAAAATCAACTTTCATCCATAATTTCGTAATTCCGTAATTTCGTATCCTTGGATACGCGTGGCACGCTGTACATAAACACAGACGGACATTCGCGCAAGCGCCCTGTGCCGCCTAAGCGGAGCAGCACACTCAGGCACGGTAGAAAGAGTGGGAGATACTAGTTCCTCTCCCTTCCCCTCGATCTTACGCTTTTTCGCATCACGTGACCCTGACGCGAGTCCGTCTTACGCTTTTTGCGATCGGGTCACGTGACCCTGACGCGAGTTTAAGATTTTATACCCATTACAGAAAAGTGCTCAACGCCGCTAAAGAAGTTTTCACTTCAATAAAAATTACATTGATAAAAATCAAGGTAGACGTACAGGTAAAAGAGCTGACTGTATGGTGTCGGCCGGTGCCGTATGGTGCCGTAAAAGAATAATACCATCCCATCACTTCCCGTGGGTGTCGTAAGAGACGACTAAGGCACTCACCAGAGAATGGGCAGCATTGTTCTCTGTAAAACTCAACCTCATACACTGCGATCGCCAACCCGCCTGCCAAGCGTGGCGATTTTTTTTTTACTATTGATAGGCATGCGTTTGACCACTATCTCACCTGTTGGTAAGCGATGATGTGGTCGAAGATGGCGCACGCTTGTCTAGAAGTAACCTATTCACTCTTGACTTAAAGACTCCCAGGTTATTGTTATGGCAACCCCCCCCCCCCTTTTGGGGGAGTCCTATGTCCAGCAGTGGACGTCTTTCGGCTGTTATGATGGTGATGAAAAGAGCTGACAGAATAAGAAACGGCAGACTGCGCTTAAAAAAAGTGGCCAAGTGCGAGTCGGAACTCTCACACGAAGGATTTCGTACCATTATCCGATAAAGCACGTTTCTTGTATAGTTGCTCCCTTTATGTTTTAATATTTGTTGTTATAGCGGCAACAGAAATACAGACTGTGAAAATTTTAACTGTCTATTACGGTTCTTGAGATACAGCTCGCTGAAAGACAGACGGACGGACAGATAGAGAAGGCTTAGTAATACGGTTCCGTTGTTTGCCCTACGGATACGGAACCCTCGAAACGGGTATCAAAGACGTAGGATAAAAGGCTGCCAAGCTATAATGGTATTAGGTGGATCACGTGAGCCGCATGCACAGTGACCGCTGAGCAATAGCCTTCACACAATGGGTGAAGACTGTTGACTAGTAACGCCGGTATAAGAAGAGGTGGCAAGGCGACCTGTAGTGCTATTCTGCAACAACATTTTCGAGTCTCGACAGCGGAATCCGTGGTGAGTTTCAAATTAAGACCTTTATGTTGTGTGCAATAAAGCTCATTTTGTGAGTTTTGTCACTCAGGTGAAGCTCGATATCGAAATAGTTATTTACAGAATAGACTAGCTGTAGTGCTATTCTGTAACAACATTTTCGTATCTCGACAGTAGAATCCGAGGTGAGTTTTAAATTAAGACCTTTATGTTGTGTGCAAAAATGGCTCATTTTGTGAGTTTTGTTACTCAGGTGAAGCTCGATATCGAAATAGTTGTTTACAGAATAGACTAGCTGTAGTGCTATTCTGTAACAACACTTTCGTATCTCGACAGTGGAATCCGAGGTGAGTATAAACATAAGACCTTTATGTTGTGTGTAATAAAGTTCACTTGTGAGCTTTGTCACTCAGGTGAAGCTCGATATCGAAATGGTTACTTACAGAATAGACTAGCTGAGCTCTAGACAAAATGCCATTCTATCAGTGAATGCGCTTGTCGAAATGCCAAAATACAAGGGACTAGCTTTTGCTCGCAATTTCGTACGCGCATATATCCCCTTTGTCCTGTTTCCGTACGAAAATATTCTTCCTTAAAACTCCCCTACACTCCCCAAGGAACCTACATGACACATTTCAGCTCTGTACGACCAGTAGTTTCGGCTGTGCGTTGTCTGTCAGTTAAGGAATTTCGGGAAATCCTTCCTTAATACTCCCCTACACTCCCCAAGGAACCTACATGCTATGTTTAAGCTCTGTACGACCAGTAGTTTCGGCTGTGCGTTGTCTGTCAGTCAAGGAATTTCGGGAAATCCTTCCTTAATACTCCCCTATACTCCCCAAGGAACCTACATGCTATATTTAAGCTCTGTACGACCAGTAGTTTCGGCTGTGCGTTGTCTGTCAGTCAAGGAATTTCGGGAAATCCTTTCTTAATGCTCCCCTATACTCCCCAAGGAACCTACATGCTATATTTAACCTCTGTACGACTAGTAGTGTCGGCTGTGCGTTGTCTGTCAGTTAAGGAATTTCGGGAAATCCTTCCTTAATACTCCCCAAGGAACCTACATGCTATATTTAAGCTCTGTACGACCAGTAGTTTCGGCTGTGCGTTGTCTGTCAGTCAAGGAATTTCGGGAAATCCTTCCTTAATACTCCCCTATACTCCCCAAGGAACCTACATGCTATATTTAAGCTCTGTACGACCAGTAGTTTCGGCTGTGCGTTGTCTGTCAGTCAAGGAATTTCGGGAAATCCTTCCTTAATACTCCCCTATACTCCCCAAGGAACCTACATGCTATATTTAACCTCTGTACGACCAGTAGTTTCGGCTGTGCGTTATCTGTCAGTCAAGGAATTTCGGGAAATCCTTTCTTAATCCTCCCCTACACTCCCCAAGGAACCTACATGCCACAATTTCAGCTCTGTACGACCAGTAGTTTCGGCTGTGCGTTATCTGTCAGTCAAGGAATTTCGGGAAATCCTTCCTTAATCCTCCCCTACACTCCCCAAGGAACCTACATGCCACAATTTCAGCTCTGTACGACCAGTAGTTTCGGCTGTGCGTTATCTGTCAGTCAAGGAATTTCGGGAAATCCTTCCTTAATACTCCGCTACACTCCCCAAGGAACCTACGTGCCACATTTAAGCTCTGTACGACCAGTAGTTTCGGCTGTGCGTTGTCTGTCAGTCAAGGAATTTCGGGAAATCCTTTCTTAATACTCCCCTACACTCCCCAAGGAACCTACATGCCACATTTCAGCTCTTTACGACCAGTAGTTTCGGCAGGCTCTAAGATTTCGAAATTAGCATTTGTTGATGGAAAGGCATTTTGTCTAGAGCCTCAGGGTCTGTGGAAAATAAATAATATTTTTTTCTTTCTTTACTGACCTTCTTCAATAATCAGCATCTTCACATCACCGCTGGGATGGCAGTCGATCATCTTAGTGGCTAGCTGCTCAAACGAGTGGTATTCTGGAGAAGAGAGTAGCATCTTCTCTGCCGATTGCTCTATTGATTTCAACGTGTCATCATCTTCACTGAAAATAAAGAAAATAATTCATTAGGGTGTTTTGGGCAGAGATTAAGTATTGCCATTCAATGTGGCAATGCCGCCAGTCTCTTGGGCACATTACCAGCTGACAGCGTTGAGGACCAATTTTTAGATGCAATATTTTAGTTTTTTGTAAGTTTAATGAAGCGAATGGTGTATTTAAATTAATTGTTTCTTTGAATGTATAAGATCCTATAGGGTATTTGACTGGATTCTTTTTTTACTAATTGATAGGCTCGCGTTTGACCACTATCTCACCTGATGGTAAGCGATGATGTGGTCGAAGATGGAGCACGCTTGCCTAGAAGTAACCTATTCACTCTTGACTTAAAGACTCCCAGGTTGTAGCTATCAGGAAACACAGACTCCGGCAGGGAATTCCACTCCTTAGCTGTACGCACTATGAATGTGTACCCAAAACGTTTTGTGCGTGTGGGTGGGATGTCCACCATCTACCGGTGGCGCATCGCCGTTCGTCTTGTGGTCCGATGATGAAACGGGCTTGGCGGAATTAAATTATGCAATTCCGTCGCACATTCCCCAAAATGCAAGCGGTAGAAAACCGTTTTTTTTTTTTATTTTAAATGAAAAGTTATTTGATTTTTTCTTTAACGTTTAGTGTTGCCATTTTATATTAATTCTGCTAAGTGGCAGTAAGTACAGCATTATTGAAAAATAAACAAGGAAAGAACAACTTCGGCTTCGGTATTATTTCGTTATGGCGCAAGTAAGAAACAATGATACATTAAAATTAAAATACATTGATGAGAAATTGGTATGTTCAAAGTAAAGAAAACAAAAGTTCATCAAACTCTGCACACTTCAATCCGTCTACAACTGCTACATTCATAGCCTGCAGCTACGCTAGCGCCATTCTGGAAGATTTTTGAACTGTTACTTACAGCTGGACACTTTCAACTTGTCCCCCATATAAGATCGTCCTCCTCGCCTCTATTCTCCATGATTCATCATCATCATATCAGCCGAAAGACGTCCACTGCTGGACATAGGCATCCCCCAAGCGTCGCCACAACGACCGGTCCTGTGCGTCTCGCGTCCATCGGCCAAATCGCATTAATCATTCTCCATGATTAATGTATTGTAATCAGTAATAGTTGAACGAATTAACAATACAGATTATTTTTAAGTGTAAGCGTTCCTTGCAGGTAAGTAAAAATACTGTGGTGGAAAAATAAATGAATTATTTTCAGTTAATGACTGGCAAAAAGACTTGTATCTCAAAATCGAAAAAAAAAGGATTGCTTTGTTATTGACGACTGTTGATTGTTGTGGATACTTGGATAGTGATACTGTGATACTCAAGCTGTAAATATATATATATATATATATATATATATATATATATATATATATATATATATATTGTATACCTACCTACCTAAGGTAAGGCCTACCAAAAAGTATTTATAACCACTAAGATTCCTAAGAGACCTTTACAAGACATTTCATTCGGAAATAACTAGGTAAGGAAAATACTGATGCTATATTGTCCTTTTACTTCCTCGAATGAATATACCTTCAAAATTTCAAGACTGAATATCTATTATTGTCGGCCTTCTCGACCAAAAATTCTTGCACAAACTCAGAAGATGACGCTGAGTTAAACATCATATTTTTCATTTAAAGACGTGGGAATTTAATCTCAGCTAAAACAATGTATGGGTAACTGCCATTGTTCCTTGTGTTTGTAGATTCAAAGACCCATTAGTGCAAAATAAAAATAGCGACCATAGGTACCATTAGTAAATAAGCAAATTCAATGAAAGAAAAGAAAGAAAAATTGTTTATTCCGCCCAAACAGACGCACATTAATAATACACAAATAATAAAAACAGCTATAAAACCAAATAAGAGACAAACATTCGTCCGTAAAACCACTGCCAGCCTGTGTCAGGGCGGGCATTATAAAAAAAGTCATAACTGTCGCGGTCATGTCATAGACAAACCATGGATAACAAAAAAAAAAATACAATATATATTGACATGTGTGGCCACGACAGTGACTGTCAGTGAGTGATGGATGCAAGATGGATGTCAATCCTGACACAGTTCCATAAACACGGACACGGACAGGGTGTTCCACAAAAATGTGTGCATGCCTTCTTTAAAAACTGGCCAAGTGCGAGTCGGACTCGCGTGCAAAGGGAAGGTTCCGAACGAATTTAATTTTTGTAACATGTTATTTTAACACTAGAGACTTCACAGGCTTAGTCTCGAAGTGTTCGAGTTGCAAAATCACCACATGGGTGCAAAACGTTCAACTCTCATAAGATGCAAATCTCGAATCCTCCAAGTTGCAAAATATCTACATCTCAAAACGTTCAAGTTGCAAAATAGTCAAGTTTCAAAACATCCATGTCTCGTAAATCATAATATTCATTTTTAGGGTTCCGAAAAAAAAACGGAACCCTTATAGGATCACTCGGGTGTCTAACGGAACCCTTATAGGATCACTCGGGTGTCTAACGGAACCCTTATAGGATCACTCGGGTGTCTAACGGAACCCTTATAGGATCACTCGGGTGTCTGTCTGTCTGTCGGTCTGTCCGTCTGTCACAGCCAGTTTTCTCCAGATCCACTGGACTGATTCTGTTGAAATTTGGTACACATATGGACTTCTATGACCCAAACACGGACGCGTTACGTAAATTATTATTTTTTTAGTATGGGGGTCACTTTTGGGGGTCAAACTAGAAAATTAAAAAAAGACTTTTGAACAATATTGTGTGACATATCAAATGAAAGGGCTTACTGTGAGGGCAATTGGACGAAAAATGACCATTCCTGTGTGCTTTAGGTAAAGATCTATTATCTCCATTTTTTTCAAGTTTTTAGGCTCAGTAGTTCGGAGATAAGGGGGGGGGGAATGGTCATTTTTCGTCTAATTTCTTGTATAACTTCAAAACCATTTATTTTAAAATTATGAAAAAAATATAATAAAAACTCTTACAGTAAGCCCTTTCATTTGATATATCACACGATATTGATCAAAAAACTTTTTTTTTTAATTTCTAGTTTGACCCCAAAAAGTGACCCCCATACTAAGAATTTAATAATTTACGTAACGCGTCCGTGTTTGGGTCATAAAAGTCCATATGTGTTCCAAATTTCAACAGAATCGGTCCAGTGGGTCCGGAGAAAACTGGCTGTGACAGACGGACGGACAGACAGACACCCGAGTGATCCTATAAGGGTTCCTTTTTTTTCGGAACCCTAAAAATTGCTTTGATGATGTCAAACAACTTAAATTAAAGCTGAATGGCTGATTGTAAACAGAAAATGAGCTGAGAAATGGCTTGGACATCCTAGTTGTATGCGCACTCACACACTCACAACATGATGCCTGCGCTAGCACCATTCGGCTCAACCACATTGAAGGATGCCAAATGATCCAACATCAGCCAGACTTTTCAGTGAACATGACTCAGGGCACTTTCAAGACAATCAAAAAGATATAATCTAACCAAAATGCTGCTGAGTAACAGTATTTTACATTTGAGGCAGTCACTTATCTGACTGAACAATGTAACTGGGTAATATAGCAATAGCCAAAGCCAATGAAATTAGAACGGGACCAGCTTTGGTTAATTATTAACAACTTTGGCATCAACACAATGAAATCAGCTCTTAAGTTTAGAAGTGTTCATACAAAACCACTTCTATCATTCTGCCAACAATATTGAAGTCGGCTTTTAGTTTTTTTTTTATCTGTTATGGGTTTGCTCTTGACTCTAGTCTAGGTCAGAGATGACAGAGACAAAGTCTACGATGGAGCGAGCTTACCCAGAAGGAGCCTGTTCACTCAGTTTAGCCAATGCAGCTGAATACCAGTATTTTACATGGAGCGTCTGTCTATTTGATCTCCATAGTCCACAGACCAGTAATTGCAAACCCCTTGGCAAGACTGAGTGACAGATTTTTCTGGCCTCTGACTATCCGTAACAATTTTCTATTATATACTGGTGAATTTTTCAACTGGGCGTGGAAAAAAAGACAAGTAAATAATGAATTCTGATAAATAAATCTATACTAATATATAAAGCTGAAGAGTTTGTTTGTTTGCTTGAACGCGCTAATCTCAGGAACTACTGGTCCGATTGGAAAAATTCTTTCGATGTTAGATAGCCCATTTATCGAGGAAGGCTATAGGCTATATATCATCACGCTAAGACCAATAGTAGCGGAGCAGTAATGAAAATTGTGACGCAGACGAAGTTGCGCGGGTCAGCTAGTGATGCTATAATTATAAAGCTGAAGAGTTTTTTTGTTTGGTTGAACGCGCTAATCTCAGGAACTATTGGTTAGAATTATAAAAATCTTTTAGTGTTGGATAGCCAATTGAGGAAGGCCATAGGCTATATTATAATACTAGTTGACCCGTGCAACTTCGTATGGTCCGCTCCTATTGGTCTGAGCGTGATGATGTATGCCTTCCTCGATAAATGGGCTTTCTAACACTGAAAGAATTTTTCAAATCGGACCAGTAGTTCCCGAGATTAGCGCGTTCAAGCAAACAAACAAACAAACAAACTCTTCAGCTTTATATATTATATTAGTACTATAGATATAGATATTAGTATTAGATATACATCACGCTGAGACCAATGAGAGCGGAGTATTAATGAAAAATGTGTCGCAGACGACTTTGCGCGGGTCAGCTAGTATAATACATGGCGAAATGAAAGTGTATGTATAATTAGTACAATAATACAGAGTGCAGTTATTAACCGACTTCCAAAAAAGGAGGAGGTTCTCAATTCGGTGGGTATTTATTTTAATTTATGTACATCGATTACTCCGAGGTTTCTGATCAGATTTCTGTGATTCTTTTTTAGTTCGATGCAGTATACTTGCCATTTGGTCCCGTAAAAATTTGATTCAGTTTGGTTCAGTAGTTTTTATTTTTGAACATTTATGCTTATTTGAAATTCTGCGTTGACGAAGACGTCGTCCAAGTATCACCACTTAAAAGTGAAAAATAAAAAACTTTTTACAAAAAAATATAACCGACTTCCAAACAAAATATTACAAAGAATAACCTTAATTTCGGAAGTAGGTGTTAAAAAACAAAGAAACAAAACCAAAAACACCGACTTCCGAAATTAAGGTTATTTTATTCTTTGTAGTTTTTTTTTCGGAAGTCATATTTATTTTTTCAAAATCAACAGGTTGGTTGGTGTCCTGGCTAGGAATACTGATTTTTGAAAAAACCATAGATGCAGTTCAGTATTTTTCGCTATTCCTGTTTTGGATTATCACCCAACACAGACTGATCTCAGAAAGTGATGCTTAACCTCTCTTCTTATGCCAAACCCAAAGTTTACAGTGACACTATTACTGAGTTAGACACTATTATTGACATCACGCCAGGCCCTGTCATATTTATTTTTAAATATCGCAGCATATGCTGAGACAGGGACCTTTTTGGCCTCGCACAGATAAATTTAAGGATGCTTAACTCTGTATACATATTTTTATAACTGTTAGTTTTCCTTTTTTTACTTTTATGTGTCTTGTGCGAGGCCCAAATAAACATTTTTCTTTCTTTCTTTAGTTAGTTAAAAAAAAAACATATTTACCTATCCTCGTCATCATCATCCAAATCGGACAAGGTATTAAAGTCAGCATCACAATTGAACATTGCCGGTTTGTGCTTCTTAAAATCCAGGTCTATTGAGAACTCAGTTGCATTTGTTTCCATCAGTTGTCTGGAACAAACAATTATTAACAATAAAAATAATTTTCTTATTCATTTTAATTTAGGGTCAACTCACACCATGATGACTGGAACCCAAGCACTTTTGAAGATAGCAACAAAATATTGAATTTTATTTACACATCTAAACTAATATATGTATAAAGCAAAGTTAATCTAAGTTTGTTTGTTCGTTTGGTTGGTCGAAAGCGCTTATCACAGGAACTACTGGATTAAATTGAAAAAATGTTTTAGTTTTGGATAGCCCATTTATCAAGAAAGGCTATATAACATCACGCTAAGACGAATAGGAGCCTTGAAAACTTAAAACTAAGCCCCCCCGTTGGGGACAGCTTCTGGGTGTGAGGTGATCCTTAATAAATACTTCATTATAAAGTTAATAAGAGTGGTTGTTTGGAATGTGCCCATGTTTCACAGCTCGTGATCACCCAACACAGACCAACCTCGGAAAGCAGTGGAAATTGTTGGAGGGAAAGGAGGCCTTTGCCAGGAGGCACACCGAACTCTAGGACATACTATAATAAAGAAAGAAACCATAAAGGAACAACAAAGAAAAAGCAGAAAAATGCATAAAACAAGGAGTTTCGGGATCCAAAGGCTTCATTGATTGAAGAGTGGTTGAAGACCAAAGAAATGCTGGATGGATTTGGAACGATGATACAACTACAGAGATCTCATAAACAGTAATAGATAGACAGCTAACATTTTTACAGAATGTGTATTTCTGTTGCTGCTATAAAACAAACAAAAAAAATTAAGGGGGCAAACAAGGAACGTATTTATCCAGTTTATGGTGGAACACTTAATGTGAGAATGCAACTTGCACTTAGCCAGTTTTTATTTTTTACTAGCTGACCCGTGTTCACTTCGTAGGGCGGGGTTTTTTGGGTTAATATATAGCCTACTAGTGGACGTCACGCTGTTTCACCCGCGTAGTTGCCGTTCCCGTGGGAGTACGGGGATAAAATATAGCCTATGTTACTCCCTAATAATGTAGCTATCTATTGCTGAAAGAATTTTTCAAATCGGTCCAGTAGTTTCGGAGCCTATTCATTTCAAACAAACAAATCTTTCCTCTTTATAATATTAGTGTAGATGATTGGTCCAGGAGCGAGGCTAGGTCGACGGACCAATGATTCACTATTTTCTTAACACAAATGGACTTTAGTTCTATCATCATCCACCTAGAACCTTTCTTCAACTATGCTGGGGCCGGCTTTAAGACTAACTAGATCAGGGATGCCAAAACTTTTTAGTGCTTGTGCCATTTAAAAAAATAACAATGTAGCCATAACATGCTGCCAATTTGTCTGGACTTGGTGATTTAATGGACAAAAAATAACGTAAGATGCGGTCAGTGGGTCATCTTAAGGGCGGAGTTTTAGGAGTTGGAGTTTACGCTTAGGGGCACTATGAGCTGCAAAGAAAACCAAAAAAAAAATTAATGGAAAAAAAAAATTTTTGGACTAGGTAAATTTTCATGACTTTTTTTCCGAAATTTCGCACTTTTATTGCAGTATCGGGTTGACCTTGACCATAAAAACCATTTAAGCTCTGAGACACATGGTCCTACGACGCACCGTTTCCGAATTATAGGCCTCCGAATTTTATATTACTTTACATAAAACGCTCTATATTTCCAAAATAGTAGCTCGGATGAAAATCTTTTCGGGAAAGAAGTTGTTGCTCTAGTCGAAAACTATGACATGATGTAAGAAAACACGAGAAAAATTGAAAAAAATAAATAAGAAAATTTTCTAAGTGTAGTGTCTTGTAGGTTGATCAAAAATACAGTAAAATTTTTGAATATTTTTTTTTCACACCTTTAGGCCATTTTTATTTCAGCACCTTATTAACCTTGTCCATGGCAACAACTTCTTTCCCGAAAAGATTTTCATCCGAGCTACTATTTTGGAAATATAGAGAATTTTAACTAAAATAAAATAAAATTTGAAAGCCCATAACTTGGAAACGGTGCGTCGTAGGACCATGTATCTCAAATGGTTACAAGGTTAATTCAAAACAATTCGTTTATTAATTAATTCAGACTAATAATGTCCATAATTGTTAGTAACAGAGGTCTTAAAACTATGTTAGTCAATATTAAAAATCAAATAGAAACAAATTAAAACAAATCAATCAATAAAATTAAATTCAAAATAATAAAATCAGTAATGTCCAAAATAAAAATGTCAAAAAGTAAAAAATACATTCAAATAATAAATGTCAAATGTTAATAAGATGCTGAAATAAAAATGGCTGAAATGTGTGAAAAAAAAATCTTTGAAAATTTTACTAAGTAATTCTGCCCCTAAGGCTACGCAAGGTGAAACATCGACTTACACTTTGAAAAATTTCTCATTTTTTATTTTTTTCGGGTTTGCTTACATCATGTCATGGTTTTCGTCTAGAGCAACAACTTCTTATCAGAAAAGATTTTCATCCGAGCTACTATTTTGGAAATATATAAATTTTATCTAAAATAAAATAAAATTCGGAAACGGTGCGTCGTAGGACCATGCTTTTCGGAACCTATATGGTTTTTATGGTCAAGGTCAACCCGAAACTGCCATAAAAATTACTAATTTACGAAAAAAAAAAACGAAAATTTCAATAAAGTCCTTGCGCCATAGTGCCCCTAAGGCTACACTCCAACCTAAGATGCTATAAACTTAACTCATTTTTGTAAATTTGCTTTGGCTTTGTTTTCCTTCAAATAAAAGTAAATATCTGTTGAATTAGCAGCCACAGAAACCATACTGGAGTTTAACTTCAAGATGCTGTTGAGAGAATCTTGTATAGGCGTGTCCAAACTTTTGTGCTTCGTGCTACCACTGACATGCGTGCCATAGGTTCGTCATCCCTGAACTAGATGATGTTGAGTTAAGCAGTATTTTAAAGGAGCGGCTTTCTTTCTGAACTCCAAAACACGGTTCAACAAAAATGGTTACCAATAGTGCAGTCAACAATTGTAGGGTTTGCAGTTTTACATGAATGGGTATTAGTAACTTAACACTTTTGTAAACAAAAAGAGAACACACGCTGAAAAATGTGATTCGTTGCATACCATACGAATCACATTTTTTTCAAAGTACATATACTCTGAAAACATGAGTTTTACCTGAGATTCAGTCCTTGAGACAAATGTACGTTACTTTTATAAACATCTTCCATCTTTGCGGCGAGGCACTTGATAATTTCAGTAAATTTCTTTAAATTCGCGCGTGCCAGAACACAAAATCAATAGGTACAATTTTTTTTGAGATTAGAGACTTTGACAGCTAAATATTTTAAATTTTGTCGAAACTTTGAAAAACTTAGGTCGGGGATCTAGTCTTTTAGGATTATAATCAACCCTCAATCAAGTGAAGCAAATGCCTTTGCTACACGCAAGTCGTAAATCTTCGATCTAATTAGATGTTTTTTTGCAAAACCATACTAATAGCTTATTTGTGAACTTGTGTTATTGATTAAACAACAAATACTCGATACGACGATTAAAGAACATATACTTGAAAAACCCTTTCCAAATGACTCAAAACTGAAACACAGAATATTATGCGTTGAAATTATTAAATATTCAAAAAATAAATCGAGTGAAAATTTTATTCGATAGTTTAATAGTTGCAATATATTGAAATCGCTCGTTCCACATTGTCCCGTGCCCTTTCTACTAGTGACCGCGCCTGTCAGAGTGCACCAGTGCAATTTCGCAGACTGTTTAAATAAATATTTTATCTGATGTCCAGACGTAAATCACGTAAACCAACATGTAAGTAATAAAATAAACATTTGAATTTTGATTTTAGCTAGATAGTACTACATTTTCTTTTAAAATTATTCAAATGCAATGATTTTATCATGGGATTGTCCAAGCCTAGTAAGTTTCTAGTTGGCGCGCAAATTTTGTTTCCATAATTTTTTAAAACGTGAGATTGTCGAATACAGTTCAAATTAGAAGTGTTTTTTTTTAAATTAAGAGTAACCTACTTATTTTTATTTACCCTTGCCCCCGATATGGTAGTTATTGATCACTATTCGCACGCATGCGTCCGCCGCTCCAGACACTCCCAATCACCATTTTCCGAAGGCCACGGTAGTCTCATCTCACTGCACTTTTTTTACAATTTAACGATACTTGAACATATAAAAACTGTGCAAAATATTCTAAAAAACCCATATTAGTAACGAGCCGTCGCGAAAACATCATTTGGTAAATATTATTCTCGATTGTTAAGTAACAGAAGTGGAACAAAGCTAAGGAAGTGTCTCTGTACTGTGGTTTCGAACACGACAGGGTAACGCGACTATATTCCCCTGCTTTATATACGTCACTGGTCGACTGCGTAATCGTTTGTGCGTCTTTCTAACCCAAGTTAGGCCTGGGTATGCGCAAACTGGGCCTGCGTGGTGGATTACGTCCCAATCCCTTTGAAGGCAGTCTTGGGCAGCAGCAGAGGGGAGATTAATGGCTATACTGTATGTATATATAGGTGTGTACGGGGCGCTGCTCAAAAACTGCGCAGTTGAGCTTTCCGAGTTTTTGTTTATTATCGAACGCTACATGTCCTTGTGAACAGATGTTTGGACAATTTTGTAGGGTTGTGAACTGGATCAATAAAGGCACGTTCGCTTTGACCTTTGTACGCATGTGTTTTGCTTGTATGTCGTAAACATAATAATAATAAGACACGAAAACATAATTTACCTATTTAAATTGACAGATATAGCTTTCCTTATTTGTGAATAAGTGTTAGGGAAACTCAGGAGGATGATACTGTTGTCATCGTGGTGGGTTGCACTGAAAAAGAGAGACCTATGCTCAACAATGGGCTTCGATAGACCTTGGATAATGATGATGATGTTGTTAAGAAAACATAATTTTTAACCCTTTTTAAACATATTTTGCGCACGGAGGAAATGAGCTATTTTTAACCGACTTCCAAAAAAGGAGGAGGTTCTCAATTCGGTGGGTATTTTTTTATGTATGTACATCGAGTACTCCGTGGTTTCTGATCCGATTTCCGTGATTCTTTTTTGGTTCGATGCAGTATAGTTGCCATTTGGTCACATAATTTGATTTAATTTGGTTCAGTAGTTTTTATTTTATGAGCATTTTTGCTTATTTCAATTTCTGCGTTGACGAAGACGTCGTCCAAGTATCACCACTTAAAAGTGAAAAAAACTTTTTACAAAAAAATATAACCGACTTCCAAACAAAACACTACAAAGAATAAAATAACCTTAATTTCGGAAGTCGGTGTTTTTGGTTTTGTTTCTTTGTTTTTTTACACCGACTTCCGAAATTAAGGTTATTTTATTCTTTGTAGTGTTTATATGGACAAGATTTTTATTTCGACCGTCGGGAGTATTCGGGAGACCAGAAGTTTAATTGATTATGGTTTTCGTTAAGTAGGTACGCAACTGATTATAATGCTAACGTTGAAAGCTCTAGGTGAACAGAGTTCATTTTTAAACAGGTAATTGTAATAGTTTTGCTGTTGTCTAATACTTATAAAACCAGCTCTTCCCGCGGTTTCACTCCCGTGGTAAATTTCATAGGAACCGAACGTTTTTACGTGAAAAGTAGCAAAAGGAACTCATCACGGGATTGTTCGAAATACAGAAGAAGAAGAGAGAGAGAGAACGGAAGGGAGAGAGAAGGAACACGGATGGGTTTAGTCAGAGCGTCTAACACTCCCTCCAGAGCAGGAGGAGTCACTCATATGATGATTTCCCGTTCTTAAAAAAGCAATCTTAATTGTAACTTTGTGTAGGGAAAGAATTTTCGGATCAGTACTTCCAAAAATTACCCTTTACAAACAATTCGACTTCTTTATATTATTAGTTAAGATATAAATATAAACACTGAAAAATCGTTATCCTAACTAATTAAGTAACTAAATTTAAAGTGATTTTGATTGTTAATTGCTGACGGATTTGGATGTAAAATGGCACACAGTTAGACCATGTCCCTGAATAGTACTAAGATACCTTTAATTCCGGGAGTATTTTCCTTTGGGATGATTTTCGACTAACATGCGAGCGAAGTTTAGAAAGCTAGAACGTAATATTTTAACGCGTTATAGCAAAACATGGAGAACCTACTAAATGTTGTGATATCCCACATACTGTTGTCACTCTGTGTTTGTTTACAAAAATATTCTTATTCTTTACAGATCCAGATCTTGTAATGGCGATGGCAAATGAGGAAATCGTAAAGAAAATCGTGAACGCTATCACGATACAGGGACACAACATTCCGGACAAAGACAACATTTCAAACCTAGACAAGTTCATCGACCATCGTGACCGCGAACTGATTCTAACCACTAACCGTAGGACCCTAAGCCAATTCGAAGACATTAAGTTGCAATCCGACATTAAATTGGCAATCTTCTATTTCAAGGCTTCTCGATTCCCGGAAATGGTAGCGAAATGCCGACACATGAGCATTGATTTTCCCGAGGAAATGCTGCGGAAATACAAGCTGATTTAAATTGTGAAGATTTTTTTATTTTATTTGTCTGTCAAATGTGATTTTGGTTTTATGGGACTTCAGACACCGGAATGGAGTTACTTTAATCCATTTACGCCTTCGATTGACTATAAAATCACATTTAGAGCCACTGCAATCCGGCTAAGCACAGCAACAGGTGCTTTTTTACTGACAAACAAATATCCACCTTGAGTTTACTCCCATATAGTTGAACTTTCATTCATCCGTGAGAACATCAATGGGGATAGAGGTATTCTATTTCTACAGTGTTGTGATATTTGTTTGGCAGGGAAAACCATGCTGCACGGAACTGAGTTTCACTCAGATCTGCGCCAGCCCTCTGAGTCACAATTTTATGGTAAGCGGCGTAAGCTCAAATATGTATCTCAACAATCTTTTTGTTATTACGCATCCCATCCGCGCTGTAAAATTGCTTTTCAAGTATAGCACAAAATGTCGCTATAAAGTCAGCCTTAGGTGGCCTATAGGTACAGTGTCTAATATGGTACTACTATGAATGTTCTGTAGTAATTTTTAAGTGTTTTTCTGTAAGTCTGTGTCAACGTTAAGCTCAAAAATATCAATATATATTTTGGTGTCACTGTTGTGTTCTTATTTGTTTTTTACCTAGTTTTTCTCAAGAATTATATCCAGCCTGCTTAACACTACCAAGAAATTGTTCAGCAGCGCTATTCTTTAAAATACTCATTCTGAAAATGAAAATGATGTGAGTGAGTTGTCAATCCACTCAATGAAGGTAAAACGACAGGTCACTTCAATGACGGCTATCGCGTTTGAATTCGCCGCGAGAGGCGCTAGTGTAACTTGAGGTTTTGAACGTCAAATTTCAATGTTGGATGGCTATTTACGCGAGTTTATTTACATTTTTTGTTTTGATTTTTATTTGTTTTATTTTCCTTCTAACTTTGTTCACATACGCGTACTTAAGTGTTCGCGTAAGGTAGCTCTCATTCAAGCTCGCTCCCACACGATGAGAATTTACAGAAAAGACTAGTAGTTCTTGATTACTTTGTGGTGCTGAAAAGCCGAGGTGCCAAAAAACAATAATTGGAAATCAGAAAATGTACATTACTTAGTTATTGCAATATGCAAGGAAAAAAATATAAGAAGGTAAATAACATTTAAAAAATACATGTGGTGTATTTTTTCTGAAAGCCGCGTTTCGTAAACTTGAATGGGTGAAACTTACGGAGAAAGTGGTTAACAACATGTGAAAAGAAATTAAGTGAAACGAAACACTTACGTCAATGTCAAAAAGTAAATGACGTGACGTGTAGATAATCCCAGCCAGGTATCTTTTGAAAACGTTTGCGAAACACATCGACATACGGTGAAAAGAGCGTAATATTTTATCAATACATCGATTCGATAAGGATATTATCACTTGTATTCCACGTCAGTAGTTTACATACACAGGTAAAATTAATTTTCCATACATTTCTTTCACACCGAATTAAAAAGTTGAAAAAAAAAGAATACATCATTTTATTAGCACTTGCCTTTGCCAGTCGCGGTAAATGTTAATTCAAAAAAGTTGTCGGATAGGTTCTTTAGGCTGTTTGCTCATGTAGAGTTTTTTTTTGCAGGTTTTAAAATGTTGAGACTATTATTTTTGGCTGCATTGCTGCAGTGTACCATATCTCAGCAATATCAGCAGAAAGTAGCCCCAGGAGTGCCTCCACAGAACTATCAGGTACGTAAAAAAAAGTTTGCGTTTGGCCAGTGGTATAGGCAGAATGCCCCAAAGTGTTGTGTCTCTGAAAGAGAAAAAAGTGAAAGTGGCCTGCCTGGTCAGGAAGTGTAGGAGAGAGTCATAACCTATGAATGAACATAATTACATGCCTAAATATCACTGTTTTTTATAATAACCTATTTCCAAGTAGGGGCGGTGGGTCATCTTAGGGGTAGCCTTATATATATTGTCCCATGTCAAGGCAATTTCTTTTATGTCCCTTTTCCCCTCATTCTGTTTACTGCTAGAATAGGTAGATAATAATGTATAACTAGCGAAGTGGTAAATCTGTCTGTTCTAAGATTTGCACATGGAATTTTTCCTTATTTTTGTAGGTATTGACAGTCTCATAATGATAAATAGGCCATGACTTATTATTCCATGTTTGAATATTTTTCAAACATAGAATAAAAAAGTTATGTCAGGCACAGTGGTGTAGCTATAAAGGGGCCCTGCATCAAACTTTTTGGGGGCCCCTTTTTACTTGAGTGTGACAATGCTCAAAAGGGCAGTATGCAGGGTTGTTTTTTTTTTTCAAATTGGCACTACTCTCACAAAACTTTTGCTCTTATCAGCATTACTCATCCATCATAGGCGTCTTATTGATTGATTATACTAAGCATGATTTGAGGTTGCAGACAGTATTTTATTCTTGCTGCCATGTATGTATGTAAATCGGGCTGGTTTCTGCAACTCCACGACTAAGCGCGTATTTTGCGTGCAGGTGGGACAAATGTGTCATTCGATCCACCCCAGCACCCCAAGGAAGGCCAGCAACGCCTTGGTGTTACCAACTATCTCACAGAGGGTACCTGGGTTACCGAAGTACTTGGCCCTGTAATCCGCGACTACCGGGCAGCTTAGAAGCAGGTGTGCTGCTGTCTCATTCTCATCCATGCAGGCTCGGCATAGCGGGCTGTCAGTGACTCCTATAGCATAGAGGTGTTTATTAAAAGACCCGTGGTCTGTTGTTATGGCTGTGACTGTACGCAACTGTTGTTTAGTCAGTCTTAGGGCTTGTTTTGTAAATCGGCCATCTATAGAGGGAAGTGCCTCTTTGGCCTGCCTACACTCACCATGGTCAACCCATAGCTTGTGATGCCTATCTCCGGTGCGTTTCCTTACCAGATTGCGTAGGTAACCGAAAGGCAGAGGTACAATGGGTTCGGGTCCCATCGCTGCCATACTCGAACCCCTTCTGGCGAGTTCATCCGCTGCATCGTTGCCTCAGGATTCGCTGTGTCCTTTGATCCATTGAATGGTTACTTTATTGTGTCTACCAACCTGATTAAGACGTTGATGACACTCGAGAATCAGCCCAGAGTTGACCGTGTGGCTGTTCAGAGCTTGCAGGACAGCCATGCTGTCCGAGAGTATGCGTATTGAGTGGTCCTTAACTTCCCTGGTTAGGATGGCTGATGCCGCCAGAGAAACGCCCATGCATTCAGCTTGGAACACTGTGTTGTGGACCCCCAATGGTGTGACTATGTGGATATTGAGATCCTCTGAGAAGATGCCCGCACCAGTACCTGCTGCCATAAATCGGGGCCCCTGTGATCCGGGGGCCCCATATAATTGATACGGCAAATACGGTGGTAGCTATGCCTCTGGTCAGGCATTCTACTATTTAAAACCATTTGGTACTTACTGCTTTATTTTATTGGTCTCTTAATTTTAAGAACTATTTTTTTTTTCACAAATTCATTGCCTTTCCCTTGGGAACATTATTCTGGGATGTACATTTTGCAATACTGGTTTCTATCAACTAAAGGATGTTTGTAATCAGATTAGGAATTTGCCACCAATGCCATCATAAGTAGCTATTTTTGGCACTAAGCAAGTGGCCTTTTTGGACCCCCTGATAACTTTTTGGGTTGTGAAAACGTTATGTTATGAGCAAGTGAGCGTCAACAACCATTTACGTGAAATGTTTCTCGTTTACTTGTCTATGTAGTTTTTTTTTTTTTCGTTTTTGGCAACTGAGCCGTTGACAACTATTCTGCCAGTTTCATGTGGTGACGGCAGCATAGTGAGGTGAGCCGTCGAACTTTGCACTTTGTGGTAGATCTAAAATGTTAGAAGCTGTAAGGACAATACAATATTTGGTTAGTTGACATAGAATACTATAATAATTAATGATAGTGATATTATAATTGATGTTAGTTTTCATTTCCTTTCCCACTCTTGGCATTGGGCCTAGTAATAAAGAGCCTTTAAATATTGTTACTTCATTTAGCTTATGTTACAATTGGTTCCAACTGATAAAGTGCCATATAACAAAGGTGTTGATATTCTTTTGAACAGTACTTAGATTTTGTGGTGTTTTTCCTACCTTTTTAGGGTTCCGTATTCAAAGGGTACTTATCTTACGGAACCCTATTACTAAGCTATCGCTGTCCATCTGTCAGTCAGCACACTGTATCTCAAGAACCATAATAGGTAGGCAGAAATTTTCACAGACTGTGTATGGCAAAAAAATTGGAAGTGTTTTTAGGGTTCCTTACCCAAAGGATAACCAACGGAACCCTATTACTAAGCCTCCGCTGTCCGTCCGTCCGTCCATCCGTCCGTGCGTCTGTCAGCGGGTTGTATGTCAATAACCGTAATAGGTAGACAGTTGAAATTTTCACAGATTGTGTATTTCTATTGCCGCTATAACAACAAATAATAAAAATTAAGGTTCATGGTACGGAACCCTTCGTGTGCGAGTCCGACTCGCACTTTGTCGGTTTTTTCCATAAAATTAAAATTTATTTCACATTTATGAATTAACTAGAGGACGTCACGCGGTTTCGCCCGCGTAGTTCCCGTTCCCGTGGGAATACGGGGATAATATATAGCCCATGTTACTCCATGATAATGTAGCTATCCAATGCTAAAAGAATTTTTCAAATCGGTCCAGTAGTTTCGGAGCCTATTCAATTCAAACAAACAAATCTTTCTTCTTTATGATATTAAGTGTAGATAGTGTAGACTAGCTGACTCGCGCAACTTCGTCTGCGTTACAATTTTCATTATTGCTCCGCTCCTGTTGGTCTTAGCGTGATTATATATTTCTCGATAAATGGGCTATCTAACACTGAAATAATTTTTCAAATCGGACCAGTAGTTCCTGAGATTAGCGCGTTCAAGCAATCAAACAAACTCTTCAGCTTTATATATTAGTATAGATAGAATTCCTTGATTAACTGACCTTAAGATAAAACGTGACAAAATAAGAAATATCATAACATAACATCATACACATTCCTTAGTAAATGCTGGGTCTGTAGATTTTGTTCAAAGCCAGCTAAATTCTGAGAAGAGACTTCATTAGCATAGTGTTATACATATAAATTAAAATGCCAACCGATTGACATAGAAATTATACAGAATACATAATGTTACATAATATTTAATTGGTATTGTAAATTAACTTGACCTAACAGACATAATATAAGTGTATTTGGATTTTTATGGTTTTTATTTTTTTTACTATTTATAGGCTCGCGTTTGACCATTATCTCACCTGATGGTAAGCGATGATGTGGTCGAAGATGGAGCACGCTTGCCTAGAAGTAACCTATTCACTCTTGACTTAAATACTCCTAGGTTATAGCTATCAGGAAACACAGACTCCGGCAGGGAATTCCACTCCTTAGCTGCACGCACTATGAATGTGTTCCCAAAACGTTTTGTGCGCGTGGGTGGGATGTCCACCATGTACCGGTGGCGCATCGCCGTTCGTCTTGTGGTCCAATGATGGAACGGGCTTGGCGGAATCAAATTACGCAATTCCGTCGCACATTTCCCAAAATTCAACCGGTAGAAAACCGACAGACTAGCAACTCGTCGTCGATGCTCAAGACTTTGAAGCTTCGTCGCGACGAGCCTATCATCGCCGATGATCCTCTTGGCTCGTTTCTCAATTGACTCAAGGGCATCAAGCTGGTATCTGGCAGATCCGTCCCAAAGATGGGTTCCAAACAAAAAACGGAACCTTATAGGATCACTCGGGTGTGTCTGTTTGTCTGTCTGTCCGTCTTTCGGTACACATATGGACTTCTGTGACCCAAATACGGATGCGTTACGTATATTATTAATTTTTTTGTATGGGCGTCACTTTTGGGGGTCAAACTAGAAAATTAAAAAAAAAGATTTTTTGAACAATATCGTGTGTCATCAAATGAAAGGGCTTTCTGTGAGGGTTTTAATTATATTTTTTTCATAATTTTAAAATAAATGGTTTTGAAGTTATTCAAGAAATTAGTCGAAAAATGACCATACCACCTTTATCTCCGAAACTACTGAGCCTAAAATTTTGAAAAATAAAATGGAAATAATAGATCTTTACCTATAGATGACAGGAAAACCACCACCAAAAAGAAATCTAAATGAAATTCGTTCGGAACCCTTTGTACGCGAGTCCGACTCGCTCTTGGCCAGTTTTTGTTCATCAATCAAACCTCATTGCCCTATAATTTAATCATAGTTATCTTTTATTGATCTCAGTGATGTCCAAGGACAAGATAAACTGTGAAGCTCATGCATGACAGTTTGGATCAATCTGACTGTTTTTCTGTCTGCGTCACAATTTTCATTACTGCTCCGCTCCTATTGGTCTTAGCGTGATGATATATAGCCTATAGCCTTCCTCGATAAATGGGCTATCTAACACTGAAAGAATTTTTCAAATCGGAGCAGAAGTTCCTGAGATTAGCGCGTTCAAGCAAACAAACAAACAAACAAACTCCTCAGCTTTATATATTAGTATGGATAAGGGTTTCCTGAAAAGCACCAGATGGCAGCACCGAAGCGTCAGGTCCAGGCACCTGTCAAAATGCTAATGTTTTCTGACATTTGTTAAATTGACAACATCGTCATGTCTACGTCAACGTCAGTTTTTCAATGAAGGGGATCTCTCGCTTATGTGGCGCCAACTGCTGGCTAATCGTTAACCCGCCGCAATACAAAACGGCCCTGTTTTTGGAAACGGCTAGCCGTAATGTAATACGGCAGTGTATACAATCCGACTGCGACATATACATAACTAGCTTTTGCCCGCTACTTCGTACGCGCATATCCCGTTTTTCCCGTATCCCGTTTTTTCCCGTTTCAAAAACCTATCCTATCTTTTGAGTTGGATCAAATAACAGATAGTTAAAAATTTTCATCAAAATCGGTTCAGTAGTTTAGGAGTCCATCGCGGACAAACAACGTGACACGTGATTTATAAGTATTAAGACTAGCTGACCCGTGCACACTTCGTTGGACGGCATTTTTCGGGTTAATTAGTCTATGACACTCACAAATAACGTGGCTTTCTATTGGTAAAAGAATTTTCAAAATCGGTTCAGAAGATCCAGAGATGACCCCTACCAACCTCACAAATTCACAAACTACCTCTTTTTAATATTAGTATAGATTATATAGAACCTTAGGCGTTAGTTATTACAGAATTAGCAATATTATTATTACCGATAAAAAGAACATAAAGAATAAAATGTTGTAGTTGTCAATTTAATGGTTCAGTTAATGACCTAGTAAATTGTACAACTAATTAAATTTATTACTTGCATTCAATAAAAAGGAATGTTATCTCTTTAACTGTTATAAGGCAAATGTAATTTTAATCACTATGAGTATGTCTAACGCAAAACTGTTAGCAGTTGGTAGGTATATAATTTTTACGATATCAAGTTTGTCCATATAAATGTCATCTACATCTACACTAAAATTATAAAGAGGAAAGATTTGTTTGTTTGTTTTTTTAAACGAAAAGGCACCGAAACTACTGGACCGATTTGAAAAATTCTTTCACCATTAGAATCCTACATTATCCTTGATGAACATAGGCTATAGAATATTTTCAAAAAAGTTAGGGATCCGTATGAAAACTTCGACAATGTAACCCAAGGTGTGAAAAAAATATCTACCAAAAAATATCCATATATCGCGTACGCTGCGGAAATTATTGACAATAGAGCAAAGTGATGTACTACAGTTTTATAGAAGACATCAAAACGTACAAAAAAAAACCGCGAGGGTATATAATATCTATGGTTAGGTCACAATGCCCGCTTTTTGTTCAAATTATTTAATCAAAACCCGGGTGGAATGGAATGGAAGTGGTGATTTTGGTATCATGACATTAATCCTTATCCATTAAAATTGTCTGATAATTTAGGTTGGTTATGTACATGTAAATTACACTTTAAATTAATTAAATCTGACCTTTCGTTTAAAAGTTACGACGGGTATAAAAATACTCTAAGTAAGAAAAATGTGGCAGTTTGAGTGAACTGCCCTTCGTTTAGTCTATTAATAAGTAATTTACACATTATCCTATTAAGGGGGTAGAGGAGAGATGAAGATCGTGGACTACCAACTTAATCCGCGCGAACGAAGTGCTAGTTGTCAAGTATATTTTACTTATAAGTTTCGAAATTGCAACGCTAGATGGCATAATGAACGCCACGCCGTGCACGTTCCCTATAGGGACCGTGCACGGCGTTGACTATGCCATCTAGTGTCGCATATTCGTAGTTTTAAGGGTCAGAATACTTGACATTGACGCTTCTGTGCTGCCACCTGCGGTTCCTGCACGCTCAGTTTAGGGGAACGTGCGCGAAGTAGACTATGCCATCTAGCGTAGCTATTTCGAATTTTATGCTTGAAACATACTTGACAGTGAAATTTCTGTGCTGTCACCTATAGTTTCTGCACGCTCCCTATTGCTACCGCTCTGGATTGCGGTAGCAGATATCGTGTAGGTTCTAACAGGCCTCCAAATGTTTTTAGTTTTTTCAACGACAGGACATGTTATAATTTTTATCATTTTATAATTTACAGAATTATCAGCAACCACCGCCACCAGGCCCCCCGCAACAAGTAAGTATTTATTTTTGATAAAAAATTAAATTCAGGTTATGTCACCCAAAAAACAGCTAAGCTGAAATGGGACTAAGCTGGACACGTTTGCCGCATGTCGAACGAAAGTTTCAGATCTTAAATAATATTAAGCCCTTTATTTCTTTATTATAAAAGAAATGTTTTTGAATTATTTGCTTTGTATAACTGATTTGTTTTTCTGAACTCTCTCCCAGCAACAATACCAGCAACAACAGCAACAGCAACAACAATACCAGCAGCCTCCCCCTCAACAGCAACAGTACCAGGCTCCTCCCCCGCAGCAACAACAGCAACAGCAGTTCCAGCAACAACCGCCCCAACAACAGTTCCAGCAACAGCCACCCCAGCAACAACAACAACATGGCCACGCCCACCATGGAGGTAATAGAGAATATGCATGTATTATTTATTTGCTGTATAAAATACTTGTAACGAATAGTTCTGGGGAACAATAACACTAGTTTACAAAAAAAAAAAATGTCCTTGCAGTAAGTTACATATTTTTTTTAATTAGCTGCAATAACTCAATGCAAACATGTACATTTTTAATTTTTATCACGTCACAGATGGAAGATATCGACCCCTTTTAGTTTCGACTACCCACAAGTTTGTTCCGAAATAGCTAGTCTTCATTTTGATAAATGTTTGTTTTCAAAAGGTCAAAAAGGTTGGTTAGAGTACATTCTGGCTGTTTTTGGTGAACTTATTGTATATAAGAAAGAATATTCTATAAAGAAAACACTCAAATATGTCTATCTTTTATTACTTGAAAATTCCGGTTTCTCATCGGGATAAAAGTGGGTTTCTCAAGTGTTTATTGAAAAATGTAGAAAAACGCTAAGCTTCTGGAATGCAAGTTTAAATAGATTGTTGAAATTGCAAGCAAATGATAAAGACCCACCATGCAACAACGAAACTGATTGTTACTCCTATCGCTGAAAGCATTTGGCTTTAAATCATAAAACCAAGGGTTAAATTACACGTGCGGATGTCCAAGCAGCTTTTTTAATATTACAAAGGTGCTAAAAAAGGCATTTGGATTATTAAAAAATATCAAAAACGTCGACACTAATTCATTTTTAGTCTCGTTATCTTTGCAAAAATATATGGGGAGTATTTTCAAAATGTGACGTGTTGGAATTTTTTAATATTTTTTTCTAAACTTGCAGCACCTTATTAATTAAGAATAAACACTTTTCCGTTCCAGGACAAAAACCTTGTAAACTAGTGTAATTAAACATTTTTTTAAATATCTTCATACATAGCAACGAAGCCATAAATCCTCAAAGTGGCCAATTAGAAAGAGAAGTCCGACATGGACTCTGACGTCAAAGTTCGTAATGTCAGTACAGCTGCCATAGAAAACGGTTATTTCGTGAGAGGGACAGCAGATATATTTGCTTAAAATAGTTATATCTCGTTGCTTTTCGATCAATTTTATTCTGTTTTCACTGTTGGTATTTTTTTCACTCGTATATCTTTTGAATGAGCAACAGTTGCTGTTAGGTAAAAATAAATAAATTGAGTTAAAACTCGATAAATTCATTAAATAAAACATGTTCTTTTTATTTGAGATGGGTGTGCTCTTGACTCTAGTCTAGGTCAGAGATGAGAGACAAAGTCTACGATGGATGGAGCGAGATGTTATATGTTATGTTGATTACGAATAAGAATACTTGAATATATAAAGCATTTTTATATTAGTTGCGTCTCTTCAAACCTGTACAAGATATATCGAAATATATAGTTTACTAAAGTAAAAAAAGGAACCCAACGTAGCTCTCGTCGAGCTAGCTTACTTATCTTACCTAAGATTCGTACTAAGTTAAGCAAGAAAAATTTAAAATTTGTAGGAGCACAGTTATATAACACTTTACCGTCATGCATAAAAAATATAAGCTCAATTAAGAAGCAATAAGCCCAATATTTAATAAATAAATAATAACGAATTGCCTTCAATCAGCAATTCATCTAAATATATATAACTCAAAGGTGACTGACTGACTGACTGACATAGTGATCTATCAGCGCACAGCCCAAACCACTGGACGGATCGGGCTGAAATTTGGCATGCAGGTAGATGTTATGACGTAGGCATCCGCTAAGAAAGGATTTTGATCAATTCTACCCCCAAAGGGATAAAATAATCTAAATATATATAACTCAAAGGTGACTGACTGACTGACATAGTGATCTATCAGCGCACAGCCCAAACCACTGGACGGATCGGGCTGAAATTTGGCATTCAGGTAGATGTTATGACGTAGGCATCCGCTAAGAAAGGATTTTGATCAATTCTACCCCCAAAGGGATAAAATAATCTAAATATATATAACTCAAAGGTGACTGACTGACTGACTGACATAGTGATCTATCAACGCACAGCCCAAACCACTGGACGGATCGGGCTGAAATTTGGCATACAGGTAGATGTTATGACGTAGGCATCCGCTAAGAAAGGATTTTGATCAATTCTACCCCCAAAGGGATAAAATAATCTAAATATATATAACTCAAAGGTGACTGACTGATATAGTGATCTATCAACGCACAGTCCAAACCACTGGACGGATCGGGCTGAAATTTGGCATGCAGGTAGATGTTATGACGTAGGCATCCGCTAAGAAAGGATTTTGATCAATTTCTACCCCCAAAGGGATAAAATAATCTAAATATATATAACTCAAAGGTGACTGACTGACTGACTGACATAGTGATCTATCAGCGCGCAGCCCAAACCACTGGACGGATCGGGCTGAAATTTGGCATGCAGGTAGATGTTATGACGTAGGCATCCGCTAAGAAAGGATTTTGATCAATTCTACCCCCAAAGGGATAAAATAGGGGATGAAAGTTTGTATGAAACTTTGTCAATTTTAAACTTCTTAACGCGAGCGAAGCCGCGGGCAAAAGCTAGTTACACATAAAAGAATGCGTTGGATGAGTGACACACTCAATATTTATTTTATTGACGGACTTTGTGTTTTTTTTGAGAATAAAATATCTTTAAACCTACAAGGAAGCCCGGTCCAAAAACGGGCAACGACAAGCCAAAACTTATATTGCGGTTTCATTCCATTTCAGATCCCCAGCTGTTGAACCCAGCTAACATCAATCAAGAAAGAGAGTAAGTATTCTGTTTGTCATTTGAAATAGTTACATCTACGGATTACACGAGGTACTACGTAGTCAGGTTTCACTACATATTATAAAACAAAGTCCTGCGCCACGTCTGTCTGTCTATCTGTTCGCGACAAAATAAAAAACTACTGCACTGATTTTCATGCTGTTTTCACCAATGGATAGAGTGGTTCTCGAGGAAGGTTTTAGTATATAATTTATCTAGAATAAAATTAGTGATATTTAAGAAAATTGCGGCGCGGACGAAGTCTTTTTTTTTTTTACTATATATATAGGCATACGTTTGACCACAATCTCACCTGATGGTAAGCGATGATGCGGTAAAAGATGGAGCACGTTTGCCCAGAAGCAACCTATTCACTCTTGTCTTAAAGACTCCCAGGTTGTAGCTATCTGGAAACACAGACTCTGGCAGGGAATTCCACTCCTTAGCTGTACGCACTATGAATGTGTTCCCAAAACGTTTTGTGCGTGTGGGTGGGATGTCCACCATGTACCGGTGGCGCATCGCCGTTCGTCTTGTGGTCCGATGATGGAACGGGCTTGGCGGAATTAAATCATGCAATTCCGTCGCACACTCCCCAAAATGCAAGCGATAGAAAACCGACAGGCCAGCAACTCGGCGTCGATGCTCAAGGCTTTGGAGCTTCGACTCGACGAGCCTGTCATTACCGATGATCCTCTTGGCTCGTTTCTCAATTGACTCAAGGGCATCAAGCTGGTATTTGGCAGATCCGTCCCAAAGATGAGAGCAGTACTCCATACACGATCGAACTTGCGCTTGATAGAGCTTGAGCAGCTGTTCCGGCGTGAAGTACCGTCTCACCTTTGCTAGGACCCCCAACTTTCTGGCAGCCACTTGAGCCTTTGCCTCTATGAAAGGGCCAAAATTGAGGGTAGATGTTAACGTAACACCAAGAAGCTCAAGTCGGTCGGTTATCGGCACGAAAAGATGGAGCTGGGTGGTATTGGCTCCTTTTAGCGGAAAATAGACACGCTTGGGTCTTAGCAGCATTGAACTTGACCAGATTGGCATCGCCCCATTCTGAGACAGCCTGTAAGGACAAGTTCAAGCGCTCAACCATAGCCTCCCAGAGAGACCGGATTTGCGACCCACCAGCTCGTGCGTTGGACACGTATCTCTCAGCAACAGTGCTGTCGTATGCATACCCAAAGGTACCGGGTTTTAGCAGATCATTAATATGCAGCAGGAACAATGTTGCCGAGAGCACCGACCTTTGAGGAACCCCGGCATTAATATCCAGTAGTCCAGACGAGCAGCCATCTATGACCACTCGGATAGACCGATCCCTCAGGAAATCTGCAATCCAATCACACAATCCGGCGGGCAGACCGAAGGAAGGATGCTTACTAATAAGGCTATCGTGCCAGACCCTGTCGAAGGCCTTTGAGATATCGAGGGAGACCGCAAGTGCCTCCCCGTGCTTCTCTATGGCCTCACTCCAGATGTGAATGGCATACGCTAGAAGATCCCCAGTAGACCGATTTCGGCGGAACCCGTATTGTCGGTCGCTAAGGATATCATTCGCTTCTAGGTATGCTAGGAGCTTACGATTCAGTACGCGTTCCATACTCTTACAGAGTATGGATGTTACCGAGATGGGTCTATAATTGGACGGGTCAGAACGACTACCCTTCTTGGGCACGGGCTGCACGTTAGCTTGCTTCCAAGCATTCGGTACTTTTCCAGTCTCAAACGAAAGGCGAAATAGGCGTGTCAAGACGAGAAGTCGCGGGCGAAGTGCTATTTAATTATAAGGGAACATACTTCCGGGATAAAAAGTAGCCTATGTGCTATTCTAGATTACAATCTATCTCGATGCCAATTTTTATCCAGAACCGTTCAGTCTTTCTGAGTTGATTAACAAACATACATACATCCATCCGAACTTTCGCATTTATAATAAAGTTGTAAGAAGTAAAATAAAAATACTTCAAAAAAACTTATAATGCAGTTGTAAAATAGTTCATTTACTAAGGCGAGCTTAACTCATAGTTTCAAAAATGGCCATCATTTAAAAAATAGCGGAAATGTACTCAAATTAGTCTCGAGCAGGCCAATTTTTGTGAAAACTAAAACTGATTAATTGGATTTTTTTTTAAATTTTACATTCTAAGAAGATAGTAAGCGATGATGCGGTCGAAGATGGAGCACGCTTGCCTAGAAGTAACCTATTCACTCTTAACTTAAAGACTCCCAGGTTATAGCTATCAGGAAACACAGACTCTGGCAGGGAATTCCACTCCTTTGCTGTACGCACTATGAATGTGTGTATTGTAATTCATAAGTAATTTCTCCCTTACAGCCATATCCAAGAGCATATGGACGTGCCCATAGACACATCAAAGATGTCGGAACAAGAGCTGCAGTTCCATTACTTCAAAATGCACGATGCGGACAACAACAATAAGCTAGATGGTTGCGAGCTTATCAAGTCGCTCATTCATTGGCATGGTGAGTCACAATTGATATTATAGTTCTTGTCAAACTTTTTGGCCGCCCTGAAGTTGGTTTTCCGATGCGCAAGGCACGGCGCGGTGCTATTTTTGTATGAGATTTACTACTGCGCAGCTATTATAGCCAACTTCAGAACGGACAAGTAGTTTGGCGAGAAGTGTATTTTGTGGGTTAAAAGTCTTCACCGTCCGATAACGACTTGAGGGCTCAGTGCTCAGTTTTTAACGTTTTCGATCGCGTTAACTTTCGCTTGTATAAAATCTTATAGAATAAAAGTGTTTTCCGTTATTGTCACCAGATGGCGCTTATTCAAATTAAATCAAATTGTTTATTTGCTAGAATGTAGTACAATGTAGGTATACAAGATTTTAAAACTATAATGAGCCCTTACATTCTACCATTACATATGGTGTGCAAATATTTTATTTTATGTATTAAGTCAAGTTTTTTTTTTGTATTAGTAATACAAAAAAAAAACTTGAGAGGTGTCAAGGGACACCCGGATGGAACGAAGTTCCTTTCGATTAATTAGTGAAGGAATTGTAAAAATATAATAAAAAAAAAATAAAAAAAATCATATAATATTTTTTTTTAAGTTATAATATTTTTTTTTTTATTATTAACAAATATAATGTAATATAAACTTAATCAGTAGGCTCAATTTTAGTAATAATTGGCTTGTCAAAATAACTGGCTTGCTTTCTATGAGAGAGAGAGAGACAGACAGAGAAACACGCGCACGTCGCACGGCTTACAACTATAGCAAAAAGTGTCGTTACAACTTTTGGTCTTAATTTTTTCCGTCTAGCAACGCGCGATAAGGAACTTCGTTCCAAAAGAACACAGACAGCAATAGTTCTCATGCATATGGAATTCCAAAAAAAAAAAACAATAATATATATATTAATGTCAAAATTTATTGAGTTTCAATACAAATTGACTTTTTTGCTAACGCGATCGAGAACGTTAAAAGCCTCGCACTAAGGTCATTGGCCCGGGTCGATAGCGCGTTGGTGTTCCACGCGCGCTTCAAACAAATGTCAGCATGATAGCGACGCTCAGGGAGAACCAATAGAATCGCTGAGCGTAGCTAGGTACAGTGGTACCCAACTGATAAGGCGCGTCGTGAATCTTCGTTCGCGCAGAAAAGAAAGTATGGCCCCGAAGATTAACGAAAGAAAGCAAACTTACAATCAACCTTAGATCACTACTATAAGATTCATAATACACTGCAGCTTTTAGTTCCGTCTCACTCGCGCGTCACGTGCATACCACGCGGCGCGCGCTAACATGGCGGCAGCTGTCGACCAATAGCGGTACAGGAAAAAGAAGCGCGTTGCGTGGAGCGTGCCGATTAGTCAATCCCGCGCTTTGAAATTTCATCTTCTGCGCAGGTACATCGGTAAGCCATATCAGTTGGGTACTACTGTAAATAAAGCTATTCTTAAAAAGGCCCTGGAACGCGGCGGGCATTAGGAGGAACACGGATGGGTTTTAGTCAGTAAGAGTCTGACTCTCCCCCCACTCCGCCCAGAGCGGGAGGAGTCATTTCATGATTTTCCAGCCACAAAAAAATGAAGATTGTATGAGACTAGCTACACTGAGGCTTTAGATAAAGCGCCATTCTGTTAGCGGTGGTAGTCGAAATACCAAAATCTATATTACTTTGTTACTAACTAGCTGTCCCGCGGAACTTCGTCTGCGTCACATTTTTGGTTACTGCTCCGTTCCTATTGGTCTCAGCGTGATAATATATACCCTATAGCCTTCCTCGATAAATGGGCTATCTAACACTGAAATAATTTTTCAAATCGGACCAGTAGTTCCCGAGATTAGCGCGTTCAAGCAAACAAACAAACTCTTCGTCTTTATATATAAGTATATAGATATACAACCTGTAACAGAATAAACGCAGTACCTCTTAAGGGGTCATTGAACTCATCATTATGAACAACTTTTACTATGGGACCAACACTGAAATCGCGAAAACAAAATCGACTGCCCAGACATTTTTGTGCGCATAAATCGACAAAATGTGCTGAACAGCTGATGTTTTTTAGCGATTTCGGGGTTGGTTCCATAGTAAAAGTTCTTCAAAATGATGAGTACAATGGGTCCTTAAGAGGTATTGCGTTTTTTTTTCCACGTTGTATAAAGCTGAAGAGTTTGTTTGCTTGAACGCGCTAATCTTAGGAATTACTGGTCTGATTTGCAAAATTCTTTCAGTGTTAGATAGCCCATTTATCGAGGAAGGCTATATGCTATATATCATCACGCTAAGACCAAAAGGAGCGGAGCAGACGAAGTTGCGCGAGTCAACTAGTATAAACGATTGATCACGTGACGTTTCGACAGCGTCTATCAATCCCATACATTTTTGACGTTTTGACAATCGCTTTCGACACGCTAGCGCTAACAGAATGTCACTTGTCTAGAGCCCCAAAGTACTATTAGGCTAGTTTCCACCATCAATAAATTGCAAATCTATTTAGTCCATACACGTATTTTTTGTTTTTGTAAATCAATGAATATTGACAAAGATAAAACGCATCAAAACTCGGGAGAGGGGGCTGGTGACGTCACGTTGCTAGTAAAATTGTACTATCGTAGTGACGTCACGCGAGTTTTCAACGTACTGTATCTTCGTCAATTTTTGTTACGTGGAAAAAGAAAAAATACGTGTCCAATATTTTTTGGAAAACTGCCTGACGGACTAATTCGTTTTTTTTTTTAAGTAAAATACCCTATTCTGCAAATTTTTAAGCTACGTTTTCATTCGCTTCTCACTTGCAATCTGTCTAAAATTTTGTGAGGTCAGGGGGTCCAAAAAGGCCACTTTAGCAGAATCAGAAAGCACATCACGCTACAGTGGTACCCAACTGATAAGGCGCGTCGTGAATCTTCGTTCGCACAGAAAAGAAAGTATGGCTCAGAAGATTAACGAAAGAAAGCAAACTTACAATCAACCTTAGATCACCACTATACGGTTCATAATACACTGCAGCTGTTAGTTCCGTCTCACTCGCAAGTTACGTGCATGCCACGCGGCGCGCGCTAACATGGCGGCAGCTGCCGACTAATAGCAGTACAGGAAAAAAAGCGCGTTGCGTGGAGCGTGCCGATTGGTCAATAGCATTTCCCGCGCTTTAAAAATTCATCTTCTGCGCAGGTACATCAGTAAGCCATATCAGTTGGGTGCTACCGTACCCGTCATCGTCAAATTTTCCCAATCAACTTTGAACCTAATGCGTTAGCGATAAAGATGACAATGAAATTTGACAGATTGTTGTGTGGTTAATATTATGATTGTGTTAAAGTCGGCTTTTTAGACTCCCAGGAACTTTTCGCCGATTTTGACAGTAAAATCTTGTTCTAAGTAGTTAGAGTAGTTTCGATTTCTGAATTAAGAATTTGGCGTTGAATTTTAGTGGAATCTAAAAAGCTGTCAAAATAATGATGGCATCAAACGCGATCGTCGATCTATTGAAGAATGGATTAGTCGACATCTTCTTTCTTCGAGTCAAACTAGCACACCAATCACGGCATCAATCGATGATCGATCGAATGGGGTACTAACACCCTAATTCCTAATACTCAATTCAGGAACCGGCCCTAAATCATTTCTTCAACTTGACTCAGGCTTCCTCGAATAAATTGACAGCTATTGATGAATATTTTACCTTGTTATGGCGCCTTGAGTCGAGTGGAGTGGACAAAGTTTCCTTCAATAAGACTTAGAATACGGTTTATTAAAAAAAATATATATGCGAGAAATGTTTGTCAGGCCATGGAATGATGCCTTATGTGTAACAGGCACTTATATATTTCTCATGGCATGCGCCAAATAATTTTCTGGGTAAGATCACTCCATTGTGGACTTTGTCTCTGTCACCGCTGACCTAGACTAGAGTCAAGAACAAACCAATAAAATAAAAAAGTAAGAAAAAAAAATAAAAATACATTGTATAATAGAATAAACGTAATACCTCTTAAGGGGTCATTGAACTCATCATTATGACCAACTTTCACTATGGGACCAACACTGAAATCGCGAAAAAAACTGACTGCTCCATACATTTCTGTGCGCATAACTCGACAAAATGTACTGAACAGCTGATTCTTTTTTCACGTGTTCGGGATTGGTCCTATAGTAAAAGTTGTTCATAATGATGAGTTCAATGACCTCTTAAGAGGTATTGCGTTTATATGCCTGTTACAGATTGTATATGCCTATGTCAGACATTTTTTCGCAGAAATAAAAAAATATTGTTAGAGATCTTTTACTTACCCTAACTTTTGTTATTTACTCTATAAGACTATTTTTCTTTAAATTGCTACCTACTTTTAGGTTTCTTTCAGGATGTTTTTTTTTCAGTTTATTCATTTCATAGATATTAGTGTGGGCTATGGTAGTTTTACGGGATAAGGATGGTTAAAGTAATAAATGTAGATTTTTGCTTTAAGGTCTCTGGTTTAAAATTAAGAAAAAAAAAGAAATATTTTGCTACATTTTTTTTTTAAATGGTAAATATTTTTTTTTCGTTCATGCGTGTTTTTTGCCATTTTTATAAAATCTTTTGTAAGCGTACTCCATGGACAAACAAAAAGCCAATTATTCTACTAATTTCAAGTAACGTTCGCATCTGTCCAAAATTGTTAAAAAATTAAGTTTATTTATTTGTTTATTTTTTATTGAGGAATGGGCTTGCTCTTGATCACATTCACGCCTGATGGAAGACGATGGATGAGGTCTATGATAGGGCGAGCGTGCCCAGAAGATGTCTGTTCACTCTTGCTTTCGAGTGGTGTTCGTTCGTGTGACAACCCGTTGAACCCGCATCTGAGTCGTGGTTTTAAGTAGCTGTATGTGACTTGTGTGCGCGGGTTGTGGGCACACGAACGAATTGTTGTTCGGCCCATGTGTTGAGTGCTTGGCACTAAAAATGTAAAAACACTTTTGCACTTGGCACTGAAAGTGTTGGGCCCATTGTACTCATCATTATGAACAACTTTTACTCTGGGACCAACACCGAAATCGCGAAAAAAAAATCTGATGTTCAGTACATTTTGTCGAGTTATGCGCACAAAAATGTATGGGGCAGTCGACTTTTTTTTTTGCGATTTCAGTGTTGGTCCCATAGTGAAAGTTGTTCGTAATGATGAGTTCAATGACCCCTTAGAGTATTGCGTTTATTCTGTCACAGGTTGTATGTGGACTGTGTGTGTATTTTTTTTTATTGCCAGACGTTGGCAGAGAGTTAACATAATGCGATTGAGATGCAAATGCAAACGTTACTTAAAAATGAGTAGAAGTGGCCTTCTGAGGGCTTAGTGTAAGTTTTTTAACGCACTCGATCGCGTTAACGTAAACGTTCACTTATGTCAAAATGTATAAAAAAAAGGTTTTCCGTTATCGTCACCAGACGGCGCTTATTCAGTTTCAATACAAATAGACGGTTACGCTAACGCTATCGAGAACGTTAAAAGACTCACACTAAGGCCACTGATCATCGCTTAACTTTGGGAGAGATATGGTAGGCACCAGGTAAATTATGAATAAAGTACATTGACCTTTCCCTAATATCCCTTCGTAGATACCCGAACAATAAATTATGAAACGTTTTTCATTACTAGAGAACGTAAAGAATCACGATAAATGTCGCTTCAGGACAGCTTTATTGTATTTATTTCTGTTTTTGATATTAAGAATGTCAATAAATGTATATGGGTCAATGATCGTTATTGCAGATGTATCTGGCGCCTACCATAGCGGTCTGACTCGAGCCCGTAAATAATAATAAAAATGGCAAAAAAAAATAACAGAAAAATATATTTTATTTAAGTAACATAAAACTCATTGTGTTCGTCTCCTTTTTCTATGTGTGCCGTCGCCGCCGCTTGGGATCGTAACATCATTGGTCCGCCATATTGCACATCATCGTTTCGGTAAACAATATGGGTATATTTAATTTATTATAACGTTATTATTGTATTTATTCGGTTAAAACAATGTAATTTTATGTATTTTTGTCTGTATTGTAAAACCTTAAATTATTGTGTGTCATCATTAATTTACGCTATCGAAATTGATACAAAAAAAAATACGCAAAAACTGTTCGCCTTAAAAATCAACAACACATTTTGTATCTAAAATTGTCTCACTCATGAACGCAATCGCAATAACTAAAAAATACACCGCCATCTTTAAAAACAATATAAAAATTCCCGCCACCCGACCTGTCACTGTCACTTTTGACATTTCAAACATTTTAATCAATCAGAGCAAGGTCACAAACAGGCGCCACAGGCTGGTACGCCGCCCGTAGGTGAAAAAATCTTCGGTGATGAGGAACTAGTGAACTTAATAGACCCCATTTTAAATATGGACGACCATAACAGGGATGGGTACATAGACTATCCAGAGTTTGTGAGAGCACAGCAAAAAAGTCAGCAAAAACAGGGTGGACAATAAGTTTTAAGAATCTTGTGTATCAGGGCTAGGTAGCTTTTGATAAGATATTATGTTCTTTTTACTATCTGAAACTTTTTAATTTGTGGCATAATATACTCTTTGGTCAAGACTCTGTTGCATTAAAAAAAAATGCTAAACTTATTTTTGATAGACTATAATTTGGAAGTATGCAGTGTGTCATATTTCTGGGGGTGGAACTATTCCTCTGAATTATTATGGCCAACTTTTATTATGTGTTTCTTGAGTAGGTAGATTTGATCGAAAAATTCGAAGAAATGTAGGGAACTAGTTGATTGTAGTTTTCATATTATAGTCATCATACCGTATTATAAGTTCTTCGTGAGTACTTCCACCCCCAGGAATATGGCCAATTCGTGTATATTTAAATTGTGAATATTTTTGTATTTTAATATACCAAATGACATTTAATTTTCTCTTTTATTAATTTGTTAAAAGTAATAATTAAGCAAGTTTTAGCAATGGGTGCTAACATCTTTGTTTTGCTGAATTGACTTTATAGTTTCTTCAGTACTTATTTATATAATTATAATTTATTGTACACCAAGATAAAACATATGAAGAAAACTTTAAACCACAAAAAATACAATTAACGGTTTTATCGCATTCTGCAATTTCTTCCAAGCAACCTAGAATGGATAGAAATGGGGTTGCACAAAATGGGGGTGCAAAAATAAAGTTATTATTTTATTCTTATCAAAATGCTATCTTGTCCCTATACCAAGCGACATTCCGGAGAAATAAATGAACTGAAAATCTTTGAGATTTGTATAAAATACTTTTTTGATGCAGTTTTTAAATGAATAAGATTTTTGATAAGATTGAAAACATGATATAAGAAGACTTATTCTCGATTGAAGCTTGCGACGTTGTTACCCGACTGTCCCAGAAGATGGGTAGTGTTTTCGTCGATATTGTGGCTTCGTAAAATAGAGCGTGAAGGAAATGAGGGCGCCACTATTGTTATTAGGTCTTAAAGGATACCTAAGAGCAATAGAGGTGCCCATTTTTTTTCTAGGATTTTTTTTGTGTTAGTAATAAATAAAAAAAAAACTAAAAATTGTTACAATAATTATAACATATAATAAATAGACAAATTACCCAAAACCTATGAAAACTTGTATGCAAGTAGAATACCCATTAATAAAACGTGTACTTTCATCTGTATCCGCGTCATACTCTATTTTGCGTAGCTGTACCTAATTTTGTTTCCACATTGTATAAATGAATATTTTTATAAACTGGCATTTAATTAGTGATACTTGAAATCTATAAATGATGCATTCAAACATAGAATAGCTGTCTAAACAAAGGTATTTAGGCGTGTGGCCAATATCAGAACGTATGCCGCCATTTTGTTTTTTCAAAACAATTTCTACAGACAATTTTACACCACCGGCAATCTTCTTTCCGAAAACTCCCTAGATCGTTTGGGCCCATTACGTGGCTACGTTAATTGCAGCATCGGTGGCATTTATTAAATCTCCCAAAGTACAGGTGTATGGGCGGCACTTGGGGTACTGTTACCACTGGCAATGTTATTTAACCTCCAACAGAGCTGTATAAAATAGCAATGAAGTCCGCGACAAAATTATTAAGCTGACTTTGACAACTAGCTGTCAATAATATTGACAGTTATTGACAAAAAAGTCTGTCTCTTCCCGACCCATAAAAGTAACTGCAGGTTATTAAAAAACGTAAATATTACATTATTTATAGACAGCCATGTGCCAACAAAATAAGATTTGGCTTTAAAAAAAAAAACTTATGATTTGTATATTTTGTTTCTGAATCCTGCTCAAAAAATGATCTTCCAATTTATTTATTGTTATTTCGGTTAAACTCGAATTATATAATAATTATTATGCGAATAATAAAAATATAAAATAAAGAATACATCTTTCTCATGTCAAGGGTGTCCATTAGGAGCGAAATTATTTTTAAAAACAATGACGTTTTAAAAAAAAGCATTATTAAACTAGTCGAATTTATTATATTAAATTCGGTTAGTTTAATAAGGTTTTAATTCACATAAACAAGATTATGTTTAAATAATAACTATCGAATTCATGGATCTGTTTCTCTATTATTGTTAAATATTCGATTTATTTTTCTGTAATTATACATTAAAATAGGTAAAATAAAGTTTTAATTTTATTTCTAAATGAACCTTCTCCCTCCACTATTAGTGTCTAATTTTCTTTGAATACTTAATGTTTTTCTTGTTATATATTTTTTTAATGTGTCAGTAATTTGTTCACACTAAAATATGTAGTATAAAGTCTCAAAACCTACTAATACAGGGTAAATTAAATTAACTAACGAACTCCCAAAGAGGCGAAGAGTATTGATGTTATACTCAATGTACGATAAATTATTAATAACAATATTTTACCACGCTAAACAAATGACAACAAAGGACTGTAGACCTGAATATTTCAACTCGATACCTCCACGCGTTCTCGAGATAAAGGGTCTTGTCAGATAGACGGACGGAAGGACAACAATGTGATCCTATAAGGGTTCCGTTTTTTTCCTTTTACGGTACGGATCCCAATCCAAAAATTTCAACTGTCTACCTATTACGGTTCTTGAGATACAGCTCGCTGATAGACAGACGGACGGACAACGGAGGCTTTGTTATAGGTTCCGTTGGTTACCCGTTGGGTACGGAACCCTAAATAAATATTATATTTGAAAAAAAAGCTAAAAATAATATTTAAATGCGTTGAATTTCTGAAACTCATACTAGAGTTTGTTTTGCGGAGTTTTTGTGGTTGATTTAATTTGATCCTGTATTTTTTATTATTTAAGTCTTTTTTTTAATTTCTTATGATTTGTTCTAGCCATTGTGAATGTGTAAAAAAATGTATAAAATAGTCTTCTATAATATGACTTACTTAATTTTTTTTTATCAATTTTTCCCACAGTAAATCCTGGGTATAAAACTGGCCTAAACTCAAATATATTTTTTTTTTAGAAATCTGGCCGTCTTTTTCTATCTTCATTTACTTTCCAATTTTTGTGTGATAAAAAGTGTAAGTTTTTTTTTTGTTTTCTTTTCTTTTTAATGGTTGTGTAAGTGTAAGACGGTGTCGATATCAATAAAAATTGTATTGATTTATGTTTTTTTTCCTTTTATTATTTTCTAATGTAAATAAATATATTTTTAACAATAATATAATACTGATTATTTTAAACTCCACTTGAATTTTTTTCTACCTATTAATTTAGGTCTTGTAGATATTATGCGAATCTACTTTTTATTTTTCTTTAAGAAAGACTCCATAAGGTTTGTTTTTGTTTGCTTCTTCCTTTCTTGATATAATGTGTGATACTACTTAGGCGCCATTCATTTGTCCCCCTCTCCTGGTAAATATTCACTACGTAAAAATCTGAAGGAAATTACGGTTAGTTTTTTTTAAAGTTTATTTTTCAAAGTAACAATTTTTAGGAATGGTTATTTGTTCCTACAAAGGTTTATCTATTTATCACCGGAAAGTTGTAAACGCCGTAAGATTGTAATAAATCTTAATTAAATTATTATTTCTTAATATGTTATGAAAAAATCGTTTTGTATACAATAAATTCCACCCAAATTCAATAGTTTCCAATATGTCCATGGCTTATTAAGAAAAAAATATTACACAATCACACGCGATGTTTTATAATCTTACGACGTTTGCAATTTTCCGGTGAAATATGCATAGAAATAAAATATGATTATTATACACAATTTCAGCCTCCGAAAAAAAAGATTTCGTCGTTTTGAAAGAAAAAGAATTGGCGCAGATGATAGATGACAGCATGAGGGCTTTGGACCAAAACGACGATGGTTACATAACGTGGGCAGAATATAAGGCAGTTGTCGAAAACCATGACAAAGCTCTTCAGACGTAGGCTTAAGGATTGAACAAAATAAAAAAAATATAGGACGCGATTTTTTTTATCACACTCCAAAAAAATCAGGCTTTAGGTTCAAGACATGGCTTATGCAAAAATTCATCATCATCATCATATCAGCCGAAAGACGTCCACTGCTGGACATAGGCCTCCACCAAGCGTCGCCACAACGACTGGTCCTGTGCGTCTCGCATTCATCGGCTACCCGCGACCTTCACCAGGTCATCGGTCCAGCTTGTGGGAGGCCTTCCAACGTTACGCCTTCCAGTACGCGAAAATAAAACAAAATATCGCATATAAATAAAAAAACGGTCAAGTGCGAGTCGTATTGTACCTGATCCGAAAAAAATCGTTTCTTGTATGGGCACACCTAAATTCTTATTATTTTGTTATGGCGGCAATGCAAATTTATACTCTGAAGATTTTAACCGTCTACCTTACCTTACCATACATGAGATACACCCCGCTGACAGACAAACGGATGGACGGAAAGACAGACAGCGGACCTTAGTAATGGGTTTCTATTTATTACCTATCGGTTATGGAACCCTAAAAATCAGTTGTGCCGGAATTTTTTGCTTGCACAACTGGACTAAATATATGGAACGTGCATGGCGTTGACTGCCATCTAGTGTTGCATATTCGAAACTTTAATGTTACGAATACTTGACGTTTCTGTGCTGCCACCTATAATGCACCTATGCGTGAAGAGCGGAACGTGCACGAAGTAGACTGCCATCTAGCGTTGCAATTTCGAAACTTATAAGTAAAATATACTTGACAATGACACTTCTGTGCTGCCACCTAGTTCTTGCACGCTTCCTATCGCGTTCAGCAAACTGAAAATTTTCTTTTTTGTTATTGGTTTTTGCATTAATCTTGTTTATAATAATTGATAACGAAAGCCTTGATAATATTGGACGGTGATAAAAAATAAGGCAGTATTTTTAGTTATAATAAATAAGTAGATGTTTATGATATTTAAGATTAAGTTATTGTGAAATAAAAATAAATTTACGAGTGATCTGACAAAATATTGGAAATTATCGTAAACAAAAAACACAAAAAGACCTCTCTGTTTAATTATAATTAATAATAATAATTAATAACAATAATATAATAATTTATTTCTTCTACACAAGTCACTTAATGCTAGGCTTACAGTGGAGCACGAACATGGAATTAACTTTGTGAGAGACTAGTGTTTAATGTAGGCCTGTACAGGTAAATTGAAAAGATACCCAAAACCTCTGAATCCTGACTTCGTATCATGGCCCTGACATTTGTTCTACGACTTTAACCTCAACTAAACAATGTAGCCAAAAACAATTTGTTTTCATTTATTTGAAGTCTGTAAAATTCGCGTATACTTACAGCCCCGCAACGCGGCGGCCTTTTGTCGGCCGCCTCATAAAGAATATGCAAAATTTAGACTATGTTTATAAATTTTTTTGTATGGAAAAAAAAGTTTCGAATTTTGAAGTCTTGTAATAAATGTTGTTCAGGGTCATGCTGCGAAGTCAGAATTAAGAGGTTTCGGGTATTTTTTCAATTGCCCTGTATATAAACCTGTATTACAAGTCACCAGGGACAAAAAATCGAATTGGGAATGGAATAGAAACAGAAACAATAAAGAAAAACTCAATTTTAGGTTATAATAATGGTTCCCGGGAATGTTATCATCGCTAAGAACAATGGAAGTGTCACATTCATGGTACGTGGTATTCACATAGCTTGATGTAAGCTTAAACTAGTAAAAGAAGGATCATGGTCCATACAAAATTACCTCACGTCCTACAGTATAGCTATAGAAACAATGGGATGAATCGATGTCATCTTATTTTAATCGTTTTGATGTGAAACATCTATTGGCGCCCCTTGGCAGTAAGACCAATTCGTATACCGTGAAGGAAACGCTGCTGTCATGTCGCGATGCTCCTCCCACTACGCCGCCCACGCCGCCTAATTCGGACGGCGAACTTTGGAACTAATTTATAAGATTTTTATTGATAGTGAATTTCTTGTTATTTGTTATTAATTTTCTTGTTCTTTGCATTTTCCTCACATATAGAAGCAATCAAAGAAAATGTTAACAGGATTTTGTAATACATCACATGGTTTAAAAGAGTGCCCGTGGAGTTACTTGCACGTTCTTCTCCATAGAGATCTACGCTTTGGAACGTGCAAATAGCTTCATCTTTTTGGACCGACCGACCCTGACAATTCAAAAGTGCCTGTAAATGGTTTATTTGAAATATACGATTTGAGTTTGAGTTTATAATATTAACATAGATGTTTCATATCTGCCGGATGTCCCGTGACGGCTATCTTTTTTATCATATTTTTGAGATCCGTCTATTTGCTGTTGGACTTGGGGTAATTTTATTACAACTTCTTTGTCTATCAGTAATTATCATATAGGATCATAAGAGAATGATAGAAAAACGTTCCCTATTCAGGGATAAAGTGAATACGGGCAAATAAGTTTGAAAGAGACAAAGCGATCGTGCGACCAATCACACTGGTCAACAAGGATTTCGCCACAAGGAATGTGCTTAATATTTTTGAATTACCTACCTACCCTTATCACAAAACCATATTTATTTTTCTTTGTTTAGGTCTAGTTTTTGTGTTACAGTTTCTACCAGTGACATCATTTTCCCTTTAGCTTGTAAATACCGATTTTTGTTTTTTCAGTAAAGTAGCTATTTTTTCAGTTTACGGAGTTATTTTATTCGTTTAAAATGTGGAAGAAGTGTCCAAAAGATTCTGACAAGTTCCTTTACATTAATGATGAAATTATTTTTAAAACTCAAAAAATAAATACTGCACGATCAGTAAAAAAAGAAAATCAGCTTTATTTTGGGGTTTTTTAATATAAAGGGATAGTTGAGTATTCTGACGTACCATCTGCTGCACAATCAATCCTTTAACTTGATAATGTGCCTGTTTAAGAACCGCCTGAAAACTTCAGTTTTTACCTCAAAGCTCCACTTCAAAATCATGTTACAAGAAAGCTGCATGTGTCTCAATAATTCTAATTTCAGTTCTATGATATTAAAACATGTTCTTAACATAATTAGTTAAAAACATTCTTGTGGCACATACAAAGTGTTTTTTTGTTGACCAGTGTCATTATCTCTTTCTATTTAGATTTATGATTGGTCGACACAGGCTTGCTGTTTTGTAATAAGTAACCGGCACGAGTCATGAGCACACCCTCCATTGGTCAGTTTTACGATGACAGCTCTGACGCTTCACGTCATTGGTTCGTCAGTCAATACTCGTCGACTATTGGGTTTTCAAGTTTCGGTCGCCCACTACATTGGCGCGATCACTCTGCTGCATTCATCTGTACGTCTACCATGAGTTTTATCAATCTATACTGTAATACTAAACCAAAAAAACAAGTTTGTAATTTATTTGTTTAGTTGTTAACTAAAGTTTTACTTGCAACTTGCTTGTTTGTTACTTAACAACTTAAACAAATAAATTAGAAACTTGCTTTTTTAATGTTTTCATACATCTTTTTAACTACAGTCGCAGTACTATGAGTTTTATCAATCTGTACTCGCTAGAGTACAGATTGATAAAACTCATGGTAGACGTACGGTGCTCAAGACTCGTGCCGGCTACTACCTATACTTTGGTCACTACGTCCTACAGAAAAGAGACAGGTCGTCCGCACAGTCGCTTTCTCTCTTTTTACTGAGTGTTTTTGGTGAGGGTACTGTAGTGCTATTCTGTAGCAACATTTTCCTACCTCGACAGTGGAATCCGAGGTGAGTTTCAAATTAAGACCTTTATGTTGTGTGCAATAATGCTCATTTTGTGAGTTTTGTAACTCAGGTGAAGCTCGATATCGAAATAGTTGTTTACAGAATAGACTAGCTTCTCAGCTTTTTGAACACGAATTTTTAAATTGCTATACCAAATTGACAGCTGCGGTCGGAAACTGAGCTTTAAAATCAACTTAAATGTTTTTTTTTATCGCTGTTTTATAAGAACCTAATGTTTTATACATATGTATTTCATATTATTATTCCTAAGTATGCGACGCCTCTGCCAGGGTTGCAGAATTTGTTCGAAAGAGTCACCGCGGCCCTGGAACGCAAAGGGCACTAGGAGGAACACGGATGGGTTTTAGTCAGTAAGAGTCTGATTTTCGCTCCGCCCAGAGCGGGAGGAGTCGTAAGATTATTACCAATACTTAAAAAAAAATATGCAATGCCTAAATGTCATTTTAGTCATTTTTAATAATACTTAGTACATACAAAAGATTTGCGGTCTCCCGAGGCGAAGACGCTTGGCCCAAAGAATCGTACCTATATTGAACTAAAAGGGTCAATAGAAATTATTTTTAACTTTCAAAGGCTTTTTTGTCGGGGGTTTTTTAAATTTTAAATTTAATTTTTTGATATTAAGAAAGTCAATAAATGTGTGTAGGTCAATGATCGCTATTGCACGAGTATCTGAAGTCTACCGTAGCGCATGTCAATCCTACAATTTTTGACAACCCCTACAGCTGAAAGAATATCACTTTGTGATATGTCTATAAAAGCTCATAGTGTCTAACATATCTAGACTTCTGTGAATAAGCTAAATACTAGACCGATTCTGTTGAAATTTGGAAAACATATGATCCTTCGTGTCCCAAATGCGGACTTTTGGGGGAAAAGTATAAATACAAAAATAGGTTTTTATTCTGTACCGTCTGATATCTACACTAATATTATAAGGAAGAAAGATTTGTTTGTTTATGTGAGTTGAATAGGCTCCGAAACTACTGGACCGATTTAAAAATATCTTTAAGCATTGGATAGCTACATTATCAGGGAGTAACATAGGCTATATATTATCCCGGTACTCCGACGTCCACTAGTATCAAATAAAAGGGCTTGTTATGAGGGGTTTAATAATGTTTTTTTTTCATATTTTAAGTACTTTTGAAGTTATTCAAGAAATTAGATGAAAAATGTTCAAAGGCTCATAAAAAAAAGTTTTTTTTTTGTCTTATTAGTTTCGGAGATAGGTAAACTCCTTTTAGGGGCCAAACGGTCCCTTTCGCTGTCATTATCTAGGTTCCAGTGCTGCAATGAATATCTAGATTTGTTGGACACATACATTACACTCATTTTTTTGCTTCTTCATTCGTGTTTGACATTATAATGTGTTATAATTATATTATTTAGCTTTTCATGTGATCGTCCAGTCCGTCTCCTGTACAGTAAGTTTTTAAAACTAATTCGTTTCTAATTTTATTTTATTTAAAAAAAAACGGTTTATTTAAAACTGTGAAAAATTACCAAAAACTATTACTTGCTGGCTCATATTGAATGCACTTTTCTTGTCATTATTTATCTTATTTGTAATTATACTTGTCACATAATAAGTAAATTAATATTCAAATCCCTGACATAAATTCGATATCTCCCAGAAACGAGTTTTAATTCTTTCTCTTCTTTAAAACATCAAAGAAAGTTCAAACAGATAAACCGGGTGTTTGGTCAAGTAATGCGGTAGTAAAATGTCCTAAACAACTTGATTTCTTTCTGTCATAGTAACAGTGATTCACATTTGGAAAGACTTCCACCCCCAGAAATATTTCTAACGAAAAAGTCACCTTCATACAAATGGGGATGAAGTTGCAGTCAATATAAACCAAGTGCATATTAAGGACCGGGTTATATAAGGACCGGGTTTACCTATAATCTGTCAAACCATGACTATAACATGAGACAGAAAATGTGTTGTGAATGTGTGTTCATGAAAGAAAACCCTACATGCAACTGGGGTAAGTAACGTCATCATCATAATTATTTGTAAATTTGTATGTTGCAGTTTAAAATACAACCTGTAACAGAATAAACGCAATACCTCTTAAGGGGTCATTGAACTTATCATTATGAACAACTTTCACTATGGGACCAACACTGAAATCACGAAAAAAACATCGACTCCCCCATACATTCATGTACGCATAACTCGACAAAATGTACTGAACAGCTGATTTTTTTTCCCGATTTCGGGATTGGTCCCGTAGTAAAAGTTGTTCATAATGATGAGTACAATGACCCCTTAAGAGGTATTGCGTTTTTTCTGTTACACGTTGTATAATGAGGAGGCCGTGGCTAAGTAATGACAATCGCACGGGTGTACGTCATCGTTAAGCAACGCTTGCCAAAGCCGGTTCGTTGATCGGTAATCGGCTCCATACCTACATACTGAGACTGCTCACTGCTCTCGGGAAAGCACGTAAAGCCTAGCCAAAACTGTCCTTTTTTTATCTTGTAACAGTCGTTACTGGTAGTTTGAAGCCAAATATTCTGACACCTAGTCAAGTATTACTTACCAAGATACTGGGTTGTGGACTTATGGAGATCAAATACAAAGGCTCTCCATGTAAAATACTGGTATTCAGATGCGATTGGCTAGACTGATAACCGTCTCTAAGATAGGACAGAAGGAGAAGAAGAAGTATTAAGTTTAATCTAATAATCTAAGGAAGTATTTATAGTCCCCTTGACCGATATCGGCCGTGGCGGCCAATCTTAACGGAGACTAGCCATCGGCGCGGGACATATTATAGTGCACAAGTGTGTGCGCAAACACAGGCGCACTCCCTCGTCCATCACTCTCAAATTCCGATGGGACGGCAACCCAACACGACCGGAGAGACATCTGGCGCACGACCAACAGCTTAAGAGGAAATGCTGGCGGCGAGACTTGTATGTAAAAAGTCATAATTCGAGGTTTGGCCCTCGACTATTTTCTCCTCCAACATTGGGCCGATTTAAGAGATATTTCACAAACTTAATAAGAAGGATATACACTGTGTCCCTATGTTTTCCTTTTTCATGATTTATTAACCGTATAAGCTCTAGAACTCTCACAAAATGCTTATAATTGTCCGATAAATGGCTGTCAACAAAGCCCTAGTGTACAAATTTGGCAACTATTGTTCAAAAAAGGAAAACATAGAGACACAGTATACATCCTTCTTATTCAATTTGTAAAATATCTCTTATATCGGTCCAATGTTGGAGGAGAAAACAGTCGAGAGCCAAACCTCGAATTATGACTTTTTACATGCAAAGTCTCGCCCCCGCATTTTCGTTTAATATGCTTTCCGAAGCACGGGGGTGTCACACACAACTTCCAAACTCCGTGCTGTCACAGAGAAATTCCTGTTGGGAAAGCCCAATAACACTTTTTGCCCGACATGGGAATCGAACCCAAGACTCCACACTCGGCAGTCGCGCTAGGAAGCGCGAACGTAACTTGAGCAGTCAAGTATTTACTGTAGTTTATAGTCAGGACGTATTTAGTAGTATCGCATCCTAATACATGGGGCTTAAATTTGGGGGTGAAATCTGAATATTCTACTAAAGGTATGACTACTCAACATTTCGGGAAATACAGGCGAAATGTAAAGTTCTTTGGTAAGTCGACTTTCTTGACTGTGTCGTGGTTGGCCGACAAAGTTGCAGCTAAGTACTGGTATTAAACATGGAGCAGCAGCCTGCCTACCGTTTTACCACAGAGTGTAGAATTCGAAGTAGTTCAACTGCCCTGGTTCCGGGTTTGAGTACCAGGATCAGCAATGTTTTATTGATTTTTTCCAATAGGAATTTCGCAGTAGCTACCTGGACTCGGAATGCACGTATAGCCGGTGGTTCTGCGCCTTGGAGGTTACTCCCTAAGCCCAAAGTCCGTAGTTTCGGTCTTAGTTACGGGCGTGGTCTACTTCATATCACCTACGGACTTACGATTAGTCTCGAACCCGAACTAAGGATGAATGACAACACGATTTGACAGTAACTGTCAAAACTGTCACATTGTGTTGTCGTTCATTCTTAGTTTCTGGGGGGCTACTCTCTAACGAAATCCTTAGTTTCGGGCTTAGTTGCGGGCGGGCGTATTCTACTCCGTATCGCCTACAGACTTACGATTAGTCCCGAACCCGAACTGAGAATCAATGACAACACGATTTCACAGTAACTTTCAAATCGTGTTATCATTAGTTCTCAATGGTTAGGTGATACGAAGTAGAAAATGCCCAACCGCAACTAAGCCCGAAACTACGGATTTCGTTAGAGAGTAGCCCCCCTGATACGGAGTAGACCACGCCCGTAACAAAGACCGAAACTTTCGGGCTGAGAGAGTAACCCCCTGATCTCTACCCGGTCCTCTCCGATTGCCGTTCATTGGATTATAAGAGTACAAGAACAGAGATTCCACCTGTCTGTGGGCACACACTAATGTCCTATAACTTCTTCTGAGTAGGTACTTTGCTAATTGCTGTTGAGGTTGGTTACCGTGACCAAAATCCGGTCAAGATCCGAAGATTTATTATTGTGTAAGATTTAAGTTTAAGATTATCGTAATGTAGTGGAAAAGTGGTGCCACCATAGTTCCCAGTTTTACCTAAACTTCGGCAGTCATCCTAATACATAAAATTCTTCCGTTATTAAGTGACTGACAGACAACGCACAGCCGAAACTACTGGTCGTAGAAAGCTGAAATTTGGCATGTAGGTTCCTTGGCGAGTGTAGCACTTATAGAGAATTTTCCGGAATTCCCACGGGAACGGGTTATGCGCGTACGAAGTCACGGGCAAAAGCTAGTACTCTCTATACACAAAAGCTTTTTAATATTTTCAGGACAAGTAGATAAAAACCACCAGACTTACAGCGACGAACAGCTAGAACAACTTCTGGAGCATGTGTTCAAGCATACGGACATCAACAAGGATGGTTATGTCGACTATTTGGAGTACAGGATCAGTGACTATAAGGCTAAGAAGGCTGAAAAAGAGAAAGAGATGGCTGGTGCTAGATAGGAGAATTTTACTGCGAGATATTTCATCCATTGCAGTTGCAGAACAAATCCATTTCACCTACTTTTGTATTATCCGGTTTCTTTCTCTTTGCTCTCAGATTGTTGTTAAAAATGTTTGAAAACGTTTTGTAACACTAATTTATTTATTTATTTAAACTTTATGTACAGTAGTGGTATATGGGCGGACTTAATGCAACAAGGCATTCTCTACCAGTCAACCTTTGTGTTAAAAAAAGACTACACTGTGGTAGGTGCAACAAAAAAATAAATGGAATCTTTTGGGGAACAATATACAAATAATATATTTAATACCAATAAAATACATATGTAAGCTAAAATAATAAACTAATATATATGATGTTTTATAATAATCCTTCTGATCAAGAGAACTCACAATAATCACTAATACATTACTAACAAAAGTTAGGAGTTGTTACATTCTGTTAAGAATCGTTAGATGTTTTGAATGAGTCAGTTATTTGACTAAAATGTTTAGGTAATGTTTACTCACATTACCTAACATGAAAACATTTTCTTATCATTGTGATCAAATGTTTATTACTGTTTGTAAATATTTTAAATAGCAGTGTGGGAGCACCTTTAAAGGCTTTCATCCAATATAAGCCCTGTGTTTTACACTACAAGGTGACTTTGAATTCACTAGAAATATTTTTGGGGGTGAAAAATTGTGAACACTTTTTACTTTGATGTCTCAAAGTAAAAAGTGTTCACAATTTTTCACTAAAGTTTGCCCAAATAATCAGCTTTTCCCTGCATTTTGTCTAGCTATGTGAACATGAATGTATTTATTTATTATTATTTATAAATACTTTATTGTACACCAAAATTATTATTATTATTTTTTTCATATTTGTTGATTTTATTGTAAAAGTTCGTTATATTTAACAGTGTTTTTAACAGAGTCTTTAAGTCAAGAGTGAATAGGTTACTTCTAGGCAAGCGTGCTCCATCTTCAAACACATCAGCGCTTACCATCAGGTGAGATAGTTGTTAAACTTGTGCCTATCAATAGTAAAAAAAAACATTCAACCTCTGAAAGATTGACAATAGAAACTGTAGTGCTATTAAATTTAAGCGAGCTGTCAATTCAAGATGGAATGACAGTGGAGTGTGCTTGGAGTGTCCAAGCACACTCCACTTAAGTTTTTACGGTGAGAGGTTTACTGAAAAGACTGACTGACCCTCTCGCTTCGCAGGCCCTCTTTTTATTTTGCCACTGGAAAGTCATAATGACGCTTTTATATCCAGCGGTCAACCACTGACACTCCATTGAAAGAAATGGCATAGAATCTTGTCAAAATCAACCATTATGAAATCAATGATAGACCATTCTGACACTATTGTAATAGCAGACTTGGGGCCCTGCTCGCATGGAGCTCCTTAGTGCTCGTTTACGGAGACGCGGAGCGTTGCGCGTGCGACGCCGCGTGCGACGCTGCGTGGGTAAATCGCTTCTCCGTAAACGCTCTCATACAACGCCATAAGTAAATTAGTGCGGGCCGCGCCGCGTACGATGCCGCGTACGTAAACGCTCTCATACAACGCCATATATTTGAATTTCGTGCGGGCCTCGCCGCGTACGATGCTGCGTGCGTGAATCGTTTCTCCGTAAACGCTCTCATACAACGCCATATGTTTGAATTTAGTGCGGGCCTCGCCGCGTACGATGCCGCGTGCGTAAATCGCTTCTTCGAAAACACTCTCATACAACGCCATATGTTTGAATTTCGTTCGGGCCTCGCCGCATACGATGCCGACTGCGTGAATCGTTTCTCCGTAAACACTCTCATACAACGCCATATGTTTGAATTTAGTGCGGGCCTCGCCGCGTACGATGCCGCGTGCGTGAATCGTTTCTCCGTAAACGCTCTCATACAACGCCATATGTTTGAATTTCGTTCGGGCCTCGCTGCGTACGATGCCGAGTGCGTGAATCGTTTCTCCGTAAACGCTCTCATACAACGCCATATGTTTGAATTTCGTTCGGGCCTCGCTGCGTACGATGCCGCGTGCGTGAATCGTTTCTCCGTAAACGCTCTCATACAACGCCATATGTTTGAATTTCGTTCGGGCCTCGCTGCGTACGATGCCGAGTGCGTGAATCGTTTCTCCGTAAACGCTCTCATACAACGCCATATGTTTGAATTTCGTGCGGGCCTCGCCGCGTATGATGCCACGTGCGTGAATCGCTTTTCCGTAAACGCTCTCATACAACGTCATATGTTTGAATTTAGTGCGAGCCGCGTCGCCGCACGCGACGTGCAATGCCCCGCGTCTCCGTAAACGAGCACTTAAACTTCATCATCCCGCGATTTATGTTCCCACACCAAACTCCGGTACTCAATTTACATTCCCGCACCATACCCTACTCGAACTTTACCTCCAAAATCTATACTTTTGTTAACTTGTTGCATTTTTCAGCTGTTTTTATTTATATTTTTGTATTCCGTTTGTTGTTTTAATAAAAAAATTATTTTTCATAATTTGTTCTTTATTTGAATTTTAATATGAATTCCAGTTACAGGTTTTGAATGATGCTAAAGGTTCTTGGTGAGTATTTTGTACCTACACTCTAAACTTATTATAATGGGGCCGAAATGGTAATACCTAATTCCTTTTCTGCTATCTACAATGGTCTACCTCTACTCTCTCTGCTCCACCGCAAATCATCATCATCATTATATCAGCCGAAAGACGTCCACTGCTGGACATAGGCCTCCCCCAAGCGTCGCCACAACGACCGGTCCTGCGCGTCTCGGTACCCGCTACCTTCACCAGGACATCGGTCCACCTTGTGGGAGGCCTTCCAACATTGCGTCTTCCGGTACGCGGTCGCCACTCCAGAACTTTTCGGCCCCATCGACCATCTGTTCTGCGAGCAATGTGCTCTGCCTACTACTGCCACTTTAGTTTGGCGATCCTTCGGGCTATGTCGGTAAACTTGGTTACCACCGCAAATACAATCACTTAATTCACTTATTTTGACCCATCTTTGGACAGTGCCTGATGCCTGTGCAACCTTTTTGTTCTTTCGCCTTTGTCTTTAATTTCCTTGGCAATATTATTGGGGGTGAGACAGTTGAAAGTCAACCTGTACTATACAGGGCGTCCCAAAACTTTATCACATTTTTCACTGTTCATGGTCTTCGTTTTATTTTAGATGCTATGCTATTAAGAAGAAATAAATGTATATTATTGAGCCTTTCGAACGTTACAGTAAAATTACAGGTTAGGTTTTTTTTTTTCAAAATTAGCGGGATCTATAACCTGTTCAGACAGGCGGCGATTATTTAAAATTCCTTGAATGGAGTTCGTATTGATTTTAAAATAAAAATGAAAGGCTTCATTTCAGTATTTTTTTCTACCAACAGTATTTAAGGTACTTTCTCTCTATGTGGCAAAGTTTAGGGAAGCCTGTAGACCCTAATAATAATTTAGTAACTAGGCGGGGTATGTATTTCGACGACGAAGTGCCAATAACACCTAACTGATAAAGTCAAAAATTTAAACTAACTGAAAAAACGTTTCGATTCTTGATAAGTAAAAAATTTGTTATAATATATATTAACACAGAATAATAATAATGTATGATTTAAATATTATGCGGAATTCGTATATTTTATAATAGTGTAGTACCTACAGGTATTTGGTCAAATAGGAAGTAATGCCATAAAAAAGACACGATGGTTTAGTTGAGAGGTATTCCCACATTTTAATTGCTGTTGCAACTAAAAATACACTAAGGAGATTTCACTAAAACATGCGATTGATGTCTTTATATTCAAAACGATAAAAAAGTGAATTTCTCGTAAAATGACAGTTAGGAGGTATTGGCACTTCGCCGTCGATGTGTTGTAATGTCCAGGCGAAGAATGACTAGGAGAGCCGACCCCAAATGATGGGACCAAGGCTAGTAGTAGTAGTAGTAAGTGGAGTATGTATTTCAAAAAGCCTGCTACATGATATAATTTCTTCCAGAAGCTGACAAAGACAACGGCATAGTGTACAAAGATGCAGACTTGGAGGAAATGGTGGAAGGAGCGTTGAAACAGACCGACAAAAATAATGACGGTTTTATAGAGTACGCGGAATTCAGAGCCGCTACTGATGTGAATGTGGTTGAAACGTAATGATTTAGAAACTGACTAAAATCTCTCTTTGTATAATAAATGATTAAGTAGGTATAATTTTATACTCCTTGTAGTTTTTTTACCCAGTCCTTTCCAAACTTAGTGTTATAGAGAGAGGGTAGTTCCCATTTCTTCTGTGGATTATGACGTCATCGGACAAAATGAGACAATTCACCTTTTTAATTTAGGTACTTAGATTAGGTAGACAATATTCTGTGTTCAAAGTAAATAAGCACACAAGTCTCTAATATTTTTTTTTGTCATATTCTTCGATAACGTCATTTTCCATACATCAAATGGGAACTACCCGAGAGAGAGGTCAAATTGTTTGTTTGTAGGAAGTAATCTCAGGGAGTACTGTTCCCATTACGAAAAATTTTCACTAATAGAAAGTTATAAACAGTCTAAATTTTTCAAGTGTGCCTTCAGGGCCAAATCCGAAACTAACGAATATTGAAAAACACTCAAAGGAGTCTCGAGCCCGATTTTGGTGAAAACTAAAACCGCATCATTGTATTTTTGAAAAATCGTTTTTCCTACCCAGGAATCGAAATAGTTGATTTTGAAAAAAAAAACATCCTGTATTAGTACACCATCCAAAAGTGTAGCTACTAAGGATCAAGTTCTGGGAAGTAATAATACATGGCAAACTAAAGGAAAGAGCTCATTTTTAACAAAAACCTTTTTTAATTTTGTAATAAATAAATTACGACTTGATGTCTTTTCAAAAATCCATAATGCAGTTATAGTTTTCATCAACATCAGCTAGTCTATTCTGTAAACAACTATTTCGATATCGAGCTTCACCTGAGTGATAAAACTCACAAAGTGAGCTTTATTGCACACAACATAAAGATCTTCATTTGAAACTCGCCTCGAATTCTACTGTCGAGATATGAAAATGTTGTTAGAGAATAGCACTACAGCTAGTCTATTCTGTAAGAAACTTTTTCGATATCGAGCTTCACCTGAGTGATAAAGCTCACAAAGTGAGCTTTATTGCACACAACATAAAGATCTTCATTTGAAACTCGCCTCGAATTCTACAGTCGAGATACGAAAATGTTGTTAGAGAATAGCACTACAGGCCCGAGAATCTACTAATGCATCATTGGATTTAAAAATAATATCAGTTACCTACGGTTTAGATAGGTAGCTTTAGTCAGAAATTTTAAAACTAATTTGTTAAAAATGAGCTCTTTCCTTTAGTTTGCCATGTATTATTACTTCCTAGTATTATTAGTTCACTAGTGGCAGGGTAGATGGCGTTGCGATTATTTTTGTTGCCGTACAAATTATCACTTCGTTAGTTTTTCCTTTTTGGCGGCATTGATGCCGCTACCTACACATTACCGCCAACTGCCATAGACAACGTATTATACCGGGAAAAAGCACGGTGGTGGTGGATGGGCTAGAATTACGTATATGATCTGGGCTGTGGAACAGTCACCGTTAAAGCTAGTAAATAACACAATAAAAATACATGTTTTACGTAAAATATTTTTTAATTTAGTAGGTACAATTTGGCATCAAGTCACATTCATGTCCACAAGGAAAATATTCGGAAAATACAATGTATTAACAGCTAGTACAACCAACAAAAGTATCACTTTAAATAATAGTAACCTAATTAAATATATAATACATATTGACTATGTCTAAATAATCACACTATCTATTACAAAAAATCATTCGTTTCACTTTTACCTCATATTAATTTAAACATTAAAAAACCCGCTAAATGCGAGTCGGACTTTCGACGATCGAATCTCACTGTCATAATATGTAACAATCCATAGACTTCCTATATAGGTTTTCCTGTAATATACAACCTGTAACAGAATAAATACAATACCTCTTAAAGGGTCATTGAACTCATCATTTTGAAAATCTTTCACTAGGGGACCAACACTGAAATCGTGAAAAAAAAAATCGACTCCCACATGAATGTGCGCACAACTCGACAAAATATACTGAACAGCTTATTTTTTCGCGATTTCGGGATTGGTCCCAAAATAAAAGTTGTTCATAATGATGAGTACAATGACCCCTTAAGAGGTATTGCGTTTATTCTGTTACACGCTGTATAGGCAAGAAACTATCATCTGTTATTTTTTTCAAAATATTAGTTTCGGAGATAAAATTACCCTTATCTCAAAAACTATAGAGTGGTAATTTTTCATCTGATTTCTTGAATAACTTCAAAACTGTTTATTTTTAAATTATGAAAAATATATATATTCGATACCCTTACAATACAATTTCATTTGATATGTCACACGGTACAGTTGGAAAAACTTTTTTTAAGATTTCTAATTTGCGTCCCAAAAAGTCGCTCCATTTTCGAAATTTATTTACTTTCGTTATACGTCCGTGTTTGGGTTAGGAGAGTACCAAATTTGAACTGAATCGGTCCCGTAGATTCGGGGAAAGTCGGCTGTGACAGACGGACAAACAGACAACCGTGTAATCATATAAGGGTTCCGTTTCTCCGTAGTTATAGAGGTTCGGAACCCTAAAAACATTGTCAAGTTTATTATTGTAGGTACAATTATAGTCACATTGAATTTCATTGCACTGGAATACAGCATGACTTTTTGCTAATGGGTAAAGTTTAAGGGATGAAAGTTTCAAATCAAAAGAAAAAACAGACACTATGTTAATATAACTAGCTAAACTGTACGAAACAGATTGGTCCAATTAAGAACATTGTTAATATTCATGGGGATGAAATTTGAACATTCACCCCCAAAAATATTCCCAACGATTTTTAAATCATGCTGTAGAAAAAAAGGTAATTTATAAGGAAATTTGTCGTATTTATCTAGTGGCTTTCTACTCGACGTGTCGCCAGGAAAAACAATTGCTTAGCAAATTGACTATTAATTTAATTACATTTCAAACAGCCGAAAAATTCAAATTAGTCCATTTTTTTTAATTCTTTTTTTTTTTTGTACACCTACCACTTTTTAACCCAAAGGTTGACTGGTAGAGAATGCCTTGTTAAATTAAGTCCGCCCATGTACCAATTTTGTACATAAATCTTAAATAAATAAATAATAATAATTAGGCCGGCTTCTGATCGCCGATGTATCGATACCATGCAGTGGCGTAGCTTGTCTCAATCTCAAAATGGCCCTACAAAAATATATTTGGGGGCCCCATTTTTAGGGTACCTATTATTTTTACGGTTCCGAAAAAAAAAACGGAATCCTTATAGGATCACTCGGGTGTCTGTCTGTCTGTCTGTCTGTCCGTCTGTCACAGCCAGTTTTCTCTGGATCCACTGGACCGATTCTGTTGAAATTTGGTACACATATGGACTTCTAAATCATTAAACTTTTAGTATGGGGGTCAGGTTTAGGGGTCAAACTAAAAGTAAAAAAAAAAAGTTTTTTGAACAATATCGTGTAACATATCAAATGAAAGGGCTTACTGTGAGGGTTTTAATTATATTTTTTCATAATTTTGAAATGAATGGTTTTGAAGTTATTCAAGAAATTAGACGAAAAATGACCGTTCCCCCCTTATCACCGAAATTACTGAGCCTAAAATTTTGAAAAAAATGGAGATAATAGATCTTTACCTAAAGATTACAGGAAAACCTATTAGAAGTCTGTAGTGCTAAAATAACATGTTAAAAAAATATAATTCGTTCGGAACCCTTTGCACGCGAGTCCGACTCGCACTTGGCCAGTTTTTTTTATATATAAAATAGGCCCTACTAGCTTGGAACTGTCTCTGCAGGCCACGAAGGAGACGGGGGGACTAAATGTATAACTTTGCGTCCACACGTCGGGTCTTGTAGTTCGGGGGCCCCGTATCTTAGATACTGCGGTAGTTACGCCACTGATTGATACTCTGCGACATAGTGAGTTGCTTAACAATGATTTTCCCTGTTCTCTACATCATATTAATCACCAGTCAAGTGTGTTCTGATTGGCTTCCCTAAATGGTACACTATTTTCACTGTAAAACTGTGAGAACCAGTTCCTGTAGGCTCGTATGGTCTTGTCATATTTGACGTAAGCGGGGGCTGAGACGAAACGCTTGCTGTTCCATATTTTGATGTCTCGTTCAAACTGAAAATGAAAATACAGAAAGGTTTTTAGTTTTTGCTGGAACTTTGCTGGGGCCGCTTTTATACAAAACAGAGGGTTTTGTAAGAGCTGTTTGTGTTCAGCAGCTGTGGAATATTCGTGGTTTTATTATAACATCAAATATAAGACGCTAAACAAAGTGATGCAATTGTCGAAATCTATACTCTAATATTATTTAGCAGAAGAGTTTGTTTGGAAGAACTAGTTCGAATTAAAAATTTATTTTAGTGCTGGATACCCATTTATCCAGAAAGGCTACAGGCGTTTATTAAATCTATGGCTATAGGCTATATAAAATCACGCTACTACCTATAGGAGCGGAGCAATAATGAAGATTGTGACGCAGACAAAGTTACAAATGTTAAGGACTGATCACGTAACATTTTCAACACCGTTTGCCATTCCTATTCATTTTTATTTTACCCTACTTCTGGGGCCGTTGGGTAAAAATACAGATAGAAACTCACCATATCCCCCTCCGACTTGACCGATAATGCGGCGAAGGGCGCGTTGTAAGCGGGCGAGAACATGCGATGTATGACCCTCTGGAGCGAGGGGCCGAGTGGCGTCACTGACTGGGAGACCAGGATCGGTCCCACTGGTGATTGTAGCAGCAGGCGGACGTGGCCGGGTCCTATCTGTGGAGGGGAGTAGCATTTTATGTTAAAAAATCACAAATAAATTTTAAATTTACCTCGATTCTTGAAATAAGACTACGAAGTGTGTGTGTCAAATTCTACTTTAGCTTGAAAACTTGTCAAATGTTGCAGTTAAAATGGGGTTTGACACGTTTTTAACTACCTACAAATTTTCAATTAATTTACAGTATGAGAATAAGTATAAGAATCTTTATTTGTAAACATAGGTAGTTAGATGATGTGTGAGATGTCATGTTGCCCTTAGTAAGTTAAACACTACAGATGAAGTGGATCCTTACTATTTACCTACCCTCAGGCCAAGAAGTCTACGGTCAAGAGTTACCGCCTTTGGCAGACTTCGCGGAAATCTGCCGTGCTTTTTTGATACGAACATTTGTCTGTAGCGGCATCAATGCCGCCACCAGAAAAAACCAACAGAGCAAATCTAAATCACAACAAAAAAAATCGCTACGCCATCTATCCAACTAGCAGCGAACTACTACGTCGAAATCCTGCATTGCGCAAGCAGAGTTTACCGTGCGATTTGAACATATACATCAGCCTGAATATCAACTATCGGGCAATTGCCCACACCAGACACAACAACCGCCTGGTCGGAGGATCCTCCCTTTTCAATGAGGTTTTTTTTTTATTTGTGATGGCTTGGCATTCACCAGTTTTTCGTCACCGATGAGCCTCTTAGCTCTGCGTTCCACTGAGTCAAGCGCGGCGGACTTAACTCTCTGTAACGCATACCACCATAGTCTCCTGGTCTAGCACACCGTATCTTCTTGTCTGACAAAAGAATTTTCGAGCTCGCTTCGCTCGCTTTTGCGTTCTTCCTTTCTCGGATTACACACATAGGTATTAAGTCGCCAAAGAAACTCCTTAAGGCAGAATTTTCCATAACATTCTACCTATTCCAGTCGACTCCATCAAATCGAAAATATAGCTTGTTATTTATCGATTTTAATCGAGCGTTTCTTTCCGTCAATTAGAGTGGAGAAAGTTTTCTTAAAAAGGACTTAAAATATAGGACTTTAGTCTTTAAATTCTACAAACCTGGGTAACTTTGACGTCCACATGGCCGAAGTCATGCTTCATGATCCTGTAGTCATGCGTCAAGTTCATGGTGGCCGTGTGGTCCTCATTCCTACTCCAAGTTGCTGCCCAGACGTGGCACCCTGCAAAAACAGAAATAAATATCGTTAAGTTGTTGTTCGTCGAGCTTCTTTTGACTGAGTTTTTTTCTGGTGGTCGCCATTGTTGATTCTGGTTTTCAGGAGTTGCAGTGGTTGGGAATGTGTGGTGGGATTGTCCCAAAAACAGCGGCCAAGTGCGAGTTGGACTCGCCCACCGAGGGTTCCGTAGAAATTAGTAGATTCAAATTACTTTAAATAAAGACTACATTTATTATAATTTATTTACAAATGTACAGTTTTCAGACTTTTCCCTATAATTTAGTATAAGATGGTATTAATTGCCAAATTTCATAGTTCTATTTCTGCGGGAAATACCCTATACATTTTGATTCCCTTGAGGGTGTCGAAATAAACGTATCTTGCACATTGATATATGTATAAGAAAACCCAAGATGCACAGTCTCGAACAAATACAATACTCGAAACTGTCGTCAAAAACTGACATGTATCAAGTGTCATGTGGGAGTAGTGTGTAGTTATACTATAAACAATTTTTTTTTGCAAATTCAACCTTACACGGATCGCTTCAAGTTGTTTTTACAAAGCAGTGCAGAATGGCGAGCGATGCGAGACTGTTTCAAACTTGCGCATAATTATACATATTGCGCTTATTTTTTGCGGACGTTTTAGAGATGCTGAGTGTGTATCTTGGGTTTTTTATATATCAATGATCTTGCAGCATAAACGACCGTATCTTTTTTTTTTACGTTAACTTAGAAGTTTAATTTTTCCACAGCTGCGGGGGGCCATAGACCTGAGTATATGGTTTTAATTGCAACTCGATACCTCCGCGCGTTCCCGAGATAAAGGGTCTTGACAACAAAGTGATTCTATAAGGGTCCCGTTTTTCCTTTTGAGGTACGGAACCCTAAAAATAAGTGTCAAGTTAATGTTATAAGCATAAGTATGTGGATGGCTATAGGAGCCTCAAAGAGATGTCAGCATAATTGACGGCGCCCGGGTCAGTACCTGCCAGGGATGCGGAATTGTTCAAAATAGTTACCGCGGTCCTGGAACGCAAAGACTCCCTCCCACTCCGTCCAGAGCGGGAGGAGTCATTTGATGATTTCTCATCCACAACAAAAGAAGACTAAGAAATGGCGGATGTATTGTGTGAACGATGATGTCTTTTTTTACCGACTTCCAAAAAAGGAGGATGTTCTCAATTCGGTGGGTATTTTTTTTTATGTATATACACCGATTACTCCGACGTTTCTGATTTTAGTTCGATGCAGTATACTTGCCATTTGGTCCCGTAAAAATTCTCGGCTCCGCTCTTCCCTTACATTATAAACTTAGTTTTATTTATAACAAAAGAAACAAAATAAACAAATAGAAAAAAAAAACAAAAGGAAGAAAATTGAACATAAAAAAAAACACGATCATTTGAAGTTGAGTGTATGTGTGTGCGGTGTGTGTGTGTGTGTGTGGTGTGTGGGTGTGTGTGTGTGTGTGTGTGAGAGACTGGTGCTGAGTGTACATTTTCACATGTGTGTCTAAATAAGCGAAAAATATCACTCTACATTAGTTCTTAAGTCAGATCAGTGGACTTGAAGTACCTATATCTAGCGAAAAGTGGGTGTGGATTGTGTAGATGTTTACGAATCGGAAGAATATTGCTTACCTATTAAATCATACAGTAAAGGATATTTCTCTCCTAGACTTGAAAGCAATGATGGCGAATGCACCGCATTCAGGTGAGCCACATCAGCGCCATTCTCTGGTATCTCCTGAAAAGTAACAAAATATTTAGTTTAAAATACATTATAGGTATAACTTCTATAAATATTTGTGCTCACTATGTTTTCAACGGTTTTGATATTAGATGAGAGCTTTTGTCACCCAATTTACTAAGACGTTTTAGTTCACTTTTTAACCGACGAAAAAACAGAGGAGGTTCTAAAGTCGACGCGTATATTTGTTTAATTTTTTTTTATGTATGAACACGCATAACTTTTTACAGAGTAGTCCGAATTTGATTTTTTTTTTTTTTGATAGAGTATACTTCGTAGTTGGTTCCATATAAATTTGGAAAAAAAAATCTACACTTTTTGTGTACCTATAAAGAGATATTAGGGAAAAGTCAATGTAGGTAAGTTATTGCAAACTTACATGGCGCCTACCATAGTCGCGCGAATAACTTTACTTGCGCGATGCAGAACCTGTGCAACATAGTTCATATGTCACGTTATAGATGGCGCTACCAAAAGTTGTTGCTTACCTGAATATGGCAGCTGACCGTGAATTCATTTCTTCCTCTGTAGCCCCAGTGCTTGAGCTCTGGCACTTCGGTCATCTCCCACAGCGGTGGCCGGTTCTCTGCATCATGCCAGATCCAAATGGCGCCGTCCCTCTCCACAGTTGTCCATTGTTTTATTGATACGCCTTTCGGAGCTGTGTAGGAAAATATAGGGACCAGGATCAGTGGGCTTGTTTCCCAAAATAATACTCTTGAAAGAATAGGTTATTATTATTAATAATACTATTTATTTCAACCATTGATATATAAAAAACCCAAAATACACACTCAGCATCTCAAAATCGCAAAAAATAAGCGCAATATGTATAATTATGCGCAAGTTTCAAACAGTCTCGCATCGCTCGCTATAGTGCACTGCTTTGTAAAAACCACTTTAAGCGATCCGTGTAAGGTTGAATTTGCAAAAAAAATTGTTTATAGTATAACTACACACAACTCACACATGACACTTGATACATGTCAGTTTTTGATGACAGTTTCGAGTGTTGCATTTGTTCGAGACTGTGCATCTTGGGTTTTTTTTTATATATCAATGATTTCAACACAATAGTTCAGAGGACCTAGCACGAATATTTCGACATATAGTAACGTTAACGTAAGTGAATTTTGTTATGGCCACTCAGGATCCGGTAGTCCCTTTCGGGACAAAATCGTGTGCGCAATCGCTAATTCAAATAAATATTATGTGCGAAACGAGTATTGCAGCTATGGTAAAATTTTACGTTACGTTACTATACATCAAAAATGTTCGTGCTTAGGCCCTCAGGAACACCGATAGTTCGGAATCGGGTATAATGGACAAATGCCAAAATTGAGTAGGATTTTTAGCAAGTCGTGACTAATAAAGTATCTAGATTTTCATAAATCATTTTCATAAAACCATCAGTCACTGCAGTACACGATAGGTTATCCGTCAGTCACACCGTTGACTGTGGTTAAACTGACAGAAAAACTTATCGTGTAATGAACGCCATTGTTTTTGCAAAATAAAATTATATTCTATTCTATTTTGTTTGTACTCACCATGTTCAACTCCCGGCACACTGACACAGGCGCCGTCTTCCCCACTGAACCGCCACTTATGGAAGGGACATTCGATGCAGTTGCCGCACACACTGCCCCCTACCGCTAGGTTGGCACCAAGATGCGGACAGTAAGCGTCGACGCAGCGGGCGACACCGTCCTCTCCGCGGTATAAGCAGAGGTTTTGGCCTGAAAATTAGGAAAATATTGTTAAGAGCTTTTGCCAGCGGCTTCGCCCGCGTGGTCCCTAGGGAACAACTCCTGTGATAAAAAGTAGCCTATGTCCTTTCTCAGGCTCTAGACTCTGTGTACCAAATGTCATTTAAATCGGTTCAGTAGTGTTGGCGTGAAAGCGCGACAGACAGAGTTACTTTCGCATTTATAATATTATAGTAAGGATGAAAACCGGCCAAGTACGAGTCAGACTCTCACACGAAGGGTTCCGTACCATAAACCGAAAAACCATGTTTCTTGTATGGGATCCCCCTTTAATATTTTTTTTTCCTAATAGGGCGATAGAAATACACACTCTGGGAAAATTTCCACCGTCTAGGTACCTATTACGGTTTTTGAGATACCCGCTGACAGATAGTCCGACGGACGGACGGATGGACAGCGGAGGCTTAGTAATAGGGTTCCGTTGATTACCCTTCTTCAGGTCCCTGAAAATGAAGCTAGTTCTGCCGCTTCGCACGAGTACCTACCTGCTAACATAGTACACAAACCTTCCTCGTTTAACACTATTAGTGAAGATAATTATTATGATTATATGTAGGTAGCTTAAAAGCAGCTCGAGCATTATTAAAATATAAATTAGTAGAACGCTTTATTAAATTTAATTTCCATGAAAAGAAAAAAATGAAGAAGTAGATTGCTGTAGTTCTAGCTACTCGACAATAGATGGCGCTACTAATCCGATCAACATTCACAATTTTTTGTATGAATCTTCAGGACGTCAATTTTAAATAAGTTATTTTAACTTACATATAATTCATTTTCAAAACCGAGTTAATCTTTCCATAGTTTTGCAGGAAGCCTCATACAAATAATCATACAAAGCTTTCGCTACTCAACAACAGATGGCGCCACTCACCTAAAGCATCAACAGCGGTAACTCCGCCAATCTTTAGTTCTCTGCTCTCTCCTATTGCGAACCATCCGTTGGGATATGGAGGAGGTATCTTGTTACCCATCCGTCTTGTAAGCTGAGCTCTAGATATCCGTCTATCACGGTCTGGGCCAGGTTCTATGTGTTCGAACCCAATTTCTGTTAGTTCCTGTAAATTGGTTCATTTATTAGGTACTAGCTTCTGCCAGCGGCTTCGCCCGCGTCCCTAGGGAACATACTCCCGGGATAAAAAGTAGCCTATACCCTTTCTCAGGCTCTAGACTATCTGAGTACCAAATTTAATTTAAATTGGTTCAGTAGTTTTGGCGTAAAAGCGCGATAGACAGACAGAGTTACTTTTGCATTTATAATGTTAGTAAGGATTTTCATTTGTCTAAACATGACTGTAGTCTCAGGTTTGGAAACATTAAAACAAAAGAGAACAGTCGTAGTTTGAGCAAAAGAGTTGTGTAACTATATTTTTGATGTACAATCAATATGTTTACGTCACCGGAAAATTGCAAACTCCGTTCGTCTTATTACAAAACACGATCTAAATTTAGTACTGGGATTTACACTAGGTTTAAACCATGACTAAATAAAACGTTATTATAAAATTAAGTTTATCACTAGTTCCTGAACTAAGTATGGTACCAAAGTTAGTCCGCCGAGATCCCTAGTTTAACTTCGGTACTAATTTATTTGAGGTTAGCGTTGATTAATATTTTGTGTTTTTCTATGTAAGAAATGTTAAAAATTGATATTAATAGGAGTTGAATTTATGGATTTGGGTATGTTGGATAGTTTTGGCGATCTTAATAAAGACATCGTCATCGTGTGTATTCTTTTGAATTGAGTAACGTAGATTTTAGAAATAAGTATAGATTTACAAAACGTTTTGGAGATCTTTTACGTGAGGATTTGTCCGAAACAAACCACGTAACAGAAATATTAAGAATAATTAATAAAAATAAAAGGTAATTTATTTATTAAAAAGGACGCAACATGACTAGTGTAAACAGCTGTCGTCGCTCCACTTCACGCTAGAGGTGTTTAAGAATATGACAACTCGATTATTCAAAGCGCGTCAAAAGTACAAGTTCTGCTTGTTCAATATATTGTATCATAAACAAAGAACAATTTATAACATATTTTTGAATTGATAATTAATTATTTAAGCATTCCAACTGTTATTAAAATATAAATATTTTGAGAAACGGAACGTTGCTTCAAATAAAGATTGTAAGAACGAATGAAAGAATGCCATTTTTGTTTCTTATCTGTGGATATTATTTAAACCTTGGACTTTCTTTGGTACTAACTGATCCTCGAATAGTCTTAATTTTGTAATTGGAACATATTTTAAACCTGGTACTAGCGTTAATACCGTAACAATCCTAGACTTGTTAGTCTTGGTTTAAACCAGTACTTAAGCATTGTTTTGTAATAAGACGGACGCCGTCCTTAGGTTATAATTTCTCGATATATTTTGAAAAAATCGTTTTGTAGTACAATTAATCCCATCCACATTCAATAGTTTCCAATATATCCGTGTTTTAATGAGAAATTCCTACGGGAACGAGAAAATGCGAGATAGGTACGCGCGTAGGAAGTCGCGAGCAAAAGCTAGTGAGGTACAATTCACATCTTTTATTAATTTTATTTGGTGTAACCACGTAGATCCAACTGGACTCCACAACACAAAACAACATAACACAACTCAACTTGGTGTAACCTCATAAGATATAGGCAGTAGCGTAACGAGCGGGGGGCGGAGGGGGCGGCGCGCACCGGGTGACTCCCGCTTAGGGGTGACACCCGACCGCTCGTTGACTGGTTTTTGTCACTATCGGGTGGCACCCCTTAATGTTTGACGCAATGAAACCTGTCGGGAGCTCAAAAATTTCAGTATGAATGTTCGAAACACAATAAAACCCTTCCGAGATGAGGTGCAAAAATTTCTTTAGTCCTTCAGGTTTTCTGCATTTAGGGGCGACACTCGTTCGATGACTTTTTGTCACGGTCGGGTGTCACCCCTTAACGGGCGACGTAATGACACCCGTCCGTGGTGGGGTGTAAAAAATTTCACACCACATTATCCGCCCCGGGTGTCACCCATGCTAGCTACGCTACTGGATATAGGTACTTATCTTACGAGGTTACACCAAGTTGAGTTGTCATCTTTGCTTGTTACAAGAGGTCACTGTACTTAATTAATTTTAGCCACCAAATAAATAGTAATCGAGGAGGCACCTACGAGTTAACACGAGAATATTTTTTGAATCTTTTTGCATCAAAATCTAATTTTACCAAAAAATGGTAGTTACAAGGTGTCACACCTAGACCGACGAAATGTACGTGGGTAAATGGAGAGTAGGTAGTAGCTCATCATTGCAGCAACTTCAATAACGGTCATTTGATCAACAGAAGACAACAACGTTGCGTACCGGAAGACGCAACGTTGGAAGGCCTCCCACAAGGTGGACAGATGACCTGGTGAAGGTCGCGGGTAGCCGATGGATGCGATATGCACAGGACCGGTCGTTGTGGTGACGCTTGGGGGAGGCCTATGTCCAGCAGTGGACGTCTTTCGGCTGATATGATGATGATGATCAACAGAAGACAAACAGACACACAAACTTCTGACTGTAACAGATTTCTTACAGAAAAATCTGGCCTCTGAGAATCGAACTCAGACCACACAGTTGGCAACCACACTTATAACTACTACACCAAACAAAAGTTAATTGAAGCATACTTACTTTTTTATACAGCACAGGATTTATATAACTTCTATATATGACGAACAATAAAAAGTATATAGCCACAGCTAAAAGTATATAAACACTATAGTCCCGAACAAAATCAAAAATTGTTCTCAAAACTATTAAAACTAAATTCACATAGAATAATACGAAGTCTGTTTTAAACTGTTCATTTTTCATTGCATTCTGACATTCGGAAAACGTGATGTCATTTTTCAAAATACTGTCATCATTTGTGCAGTAGTCGGCCATTTTGAATTTGTGTTCGCAAGATGGTTGATTGAAGAATTCTTTACATCTGAAAAGAGAAAAGGTAAATAGATAAATATCTATTAATTTGTTATCTATACTTAATACTATAAAAATGAAGAGATTGTTTGTTTGTTTGGTTTTTTATTTCGTTGAACGCGCTAAGTTCAGGAACTTTGGTTCGAATTGAAAATATGTTTTATTGTTGGATAGCCCATTTATAACATCACGCTACGAGCAATAGGAGTGGAGCATTATCTAATGAAAAATATGACGCAGACGAATTGAATACTGACACACAAGTATTTCCGTCCGTCTGTCACGGCATAGTAAAAGTACATAGTTAATTTCACCCCTAAAGATATTGGCAATGAATCAAGTCATCCTGGTATATTTTTAGCCCCCGACGCAAAAACGACGGGGTGTTATAAGTTAGACGTGTCTCTGTGTGTGTGTGTGTGTGTGTGTGTATCTGTCTGTGGCATCGTAGCTCCCGAAAGGATAAACCGATTTTGATTTTGTTTTTTTTTGTTCGAAAGGTGAATATGTCGGGACTTTTCTTAGCTATGTTTAATGAAAATCGGTCCAAGATGTCCGGCGCCACAAAATGGCGGATTACAAATTTTTTCACCACCAATATGGATATCGAATGAAAGGGCTTGACTAGTAGAAAACTATACACTGTGAAACATTTTGAATTCAAGATAAAAAAATGGCGAATTACATTTTTTATCCCAACTAGAAGGCTTGACTAGAAAAATAATGTACACTATATAGAAGGGGAGTTTAAAAAACATGAAATAAAAATTAAATTAAAAATTTAAAAAAACCCCGACAAGAAATAAATTTAAAAAAGTAAAAAATAATTTCTATTGATCCTTTTAGTCGGGAGACCGCTTATAATACTTATACATAATTAGTAAATACAAAAGATTTGCGGTCTCCCGATGCGAAGACGCTTGGCCAAAAGAATCATACCTATATTAAACTAAAAGGATCAATAGAAATTATTTTGTACTTTTTAAAATTTATTTTCTGTCGGGGGATTTTTAAACTTTTAATTTATACTTATAAGTTTCGAAATTGTAACGCTAGATGGCATAGTCAACGCCGTGCACGTTCCGTGTACTATTCGATTCTTATTACCGATAACGCTCCGTACCTTACAGGAACGACATTAATTACTTAATTAATTTATCTTATCTTACATCTGTAAGTGCCCGTTTAATTTAGGTTTAAAATCAATAATCGTATAATCAATGTAAGTACGTGTACTTCTTCTAATTTATAAAAAATTTGTGTCACGGTGTTTGTTACCGAACTCCTCCGAAACGGCTCGACCGAATTTCATGAAATGTTGTGTGTATATTGGGTAGGTATGAGAATAGGTGGTAGGGTATTTTTTTTTGTTTGGCAAAACAATGTTTGCCGATTCAGCTAGTAAACTAAAAAATTCTAATTGCATGTTACATTTCTTTAATATTGATTCTCTTTACGACAATTCACCATAGACACGCCATTGTAAATCTATGGACAAATACATTGGATGATATTGTCTATTGTCCATGATAAAAAAAAAATAAGTGGACAGAAGATAGTATTTGGTATAACGAAAAAACTATGGCTTAGTTTTTTGTTATACCAAATACTATCTTCTGTCTTTGGCTTCGCTCGCATGACAAGTATTGTAGTATTCCGAGGGAACGTAAATGCATGCATGACCGTCCAATTTATACATACTGAAACCCGTCACTCGAGAAGCACGTTAAGCCGTTGGTTCCAGCTGTCACATATGTCAGATTTTTGACAGCCGTTACGGTAGTAGAAGACATAAATTCTGACACTGAATTGCCAAGGGGTATCATCATACCCAGATAGGTCGCTCTACGTTAAATACCGGTACAAGGCTGTATTCGGTTAGACTGGCTAACACAAAAAGGCTATGTAGGTTCAAGTGGCTGCCAAAAAGTTCGGGATCCTAGCAAAGGTGCTACGGTACTTCACGCCGCAACAGCTGATCAAACTTTATCAAGCGCAATTTCGATCATGTATGGAGTACTGCTCTCATCTTTGGGACGGATCTGCCAGATACCAGCTTGATGCCCTTGAGTCAATCGAGAAACGAGCCAAGAGGATCATCGGCAATAATAGGGTTGTCGAGTCGAAGTTACAATGTCTTGAGCATCGACGCCTGTCGGTTTTCCATCGGTTGCTTTTTGGGGAGTGTGCGACGGAATTGCATAATTTAATTCCGCCAAGCCCGTTCCTTCATCGGACCATAAGACGTACGGCTATGCACCACCGGTACACGGTGGATATCCTACCCACACGCACAAAACGTTTGGGAAACACATTCATTGTCCGTACAGCTAAGGAGTGGAATTCCCTGCCAGAGTCTGTGTTAACTACTAGGATGTATCTGGTTAAACTGGCTGACAGAAAAAGGCTAAGTAAGCTCAAGTAGCTGCCAAAAACTTGGGGATCCTAGCAAAGGTGAGACGGTAATTCACGCCGCAACAGCTGATCAAACTTTATCAAGCGCAATTTCGATCGTGTATGGAGTACTGCTCTCATATGTGGGACGGATCTGCTAGATACCAGCTTGATGCCCTTGAGTCAATCGAGAAACGAGGTAAGAGGATCATCGGCAATAATGGGCTTGTCGAGTCGAAGTTACAATGTCTTGAGCCTGTCGGTTTTCCATCGGTTGCTTTTTGGGGAGTGTGCGACGGAATTGCATAATTTAATTCCGCCAAGCCCGTTCCATCATCGGACCATAAGACGTACGGCTATGCACCACCGGTACACGGTGGATATCCTACCCACACGCACAAAACGTTTGGGGAACACATTCATTGTGCGTACAGCTAAGGAGTGGAATTCCCTGCCAGAGTCTGTGTTAAGTAGAGAGTGAATAGGACCGGTCGTTGTGGCGACGCTTGGGGAAGGCTTATGTCCAGCAGTGGACGTCTTTCGGCTGATATGAATAGGTTACTTCTACGCAACCATGCTCCATCTTCGCCCACATCATCGCTTACTATCAGGTGAGATACTGGTCAAACGTGTGCCTATCAAAGTAAAAAAAAGGTAAAAATTGATATTATATTTTCCTGTGGGAAAATTTTCGACTACTAAACGGCCAAAACCGTGGCCAAAAAGTAGTATATTAATAAAGGAAGTAACTACAAAAAGATGTGTCGACAATTTTGAGTAATACCCGTGTAAGCGTCGAATTACAAACCAGCTGGATTATAGGTAAAATGGCGACCTTGCCAAAACTGCTTAGTTGGCGAATATATTATTTATAAATATGTAGGTCATATGTACTTGTTGTACTTAGTCAGCATTCAAGTGCATACCGTTACGCTGTTTTTAGTAACGGAGTAGGCAGGATCGTTGAGTGAGTGGTAGTTCGAACTTAGGATCTTGGGGTTAGGGTTGTAAATCATTTTATTTATTTCCTTTATTCATATAAATAGGGTGTTATAAATTACTTTTTTAAATAATTCAACAAAACAAATAGTTAAAAAAATAAAAAACACGCCTGCCATGTCCAAAAATAAACTAAAAAATTAAAAACAAGCATTGGCCCAAAAATTTAAAACTGAAAATCAACTTTTTATTGCAGTCGGGGGACAGTAGGTACTCTGTAACATTTCTTTAATGGTCCCCCGACTGCAATAAAAAGTTGCTTATCAGTTTTAAATTTTTGGGCCAGTGCTTGTTTCTTATTTTTTAGTTCATGTTTGGACATGGCAGGCGTGTTTTTTAATTTTGTAATTATTTGTTTTTAATTTCATACCTTTTAGTGATAAAACGATATTTTGATTGAATAAGTAATGCGAAACTAAATCAATTTTTGGTCCACCAGATCCATTGGGAATGACTATCAGCCCGAGATGGATCATTTTTGATTGGTACCACAATGATACTAAAATTTCTTGGCTGCCCTAAAATTATTTTTTTAAATTTTCATTATTAGCGATCGAGTGCATATTGAATACTACTGTTATATATTTTTGTTATGTACTAAGCAAGCTCTAGATGATGATAGTATAGGTCAGAAAATTTTCATGAAAATAAAAAAATATTCCCGTATTTTTTATGATCCATGGCTACCCCATTATATTTTTTAGCCTATGTTACCCGGGATAACGCAACGCTGCTAACGATACCACATACATCGAAATCGGTTAAGGCGTTTAGGAGTTACGATGGAATAAAGAAACTCACAAACAAACACATACATACATATATACTTACATACATACATGAACCCTGAAAACATAACACTCCTTTTTTAGGCAGTGGTGTACTAACAAGTGCGAGTCGGACTCGCGTGCGAATGGTTCCGAACGACTTTTTTTTATTACATCTTATTTTAACACTTCTTATAGGTTTTCCTGTAATCTATAGGTCTATTGTCTCCATATTTTTTTTTTAATTTTAGGCTCAGTAGTTTCGGAGATAAGGGGGGGGAATGGTCATTTTTTGTCTAATTTCTTGATTAACTTCAAAAACATTTATTTAAAAAAATATAATTAAAACCCTCACAGTAAGCCCTATTATTTGATATGTCACACGATATTGTCCAAGACTTTTTTTTAATTTTCTAGTTTGACCCCCAAAAGTGACCCCTACACTAATAATTTAATGATTTACGTAACGCGTCCGTGTTTGAGTCCATTGTATACCAAATTTCAACAGAATCGGTTCAGTGGATCCGGAGATAACTGGCTGTGACAAACGGACAAACAGACGGACACCCGAGTGATCCTATAAGGGTCCGTTTTTTGTTCGGAAACCTAAAAAAAGGTTGAAAATATAAAAAAAAATTGTACATACATTCACCGGTATCGGAAACAGGGGGACTACTCTCTTACGAAATCCGTAGTTTCGGGCTTAGTTGCGGGCGGGCGTATTCTACTCCGTATCACCTACAGACTTACGATTAGTCCCGAACCCGAACTGAGAATGAATGACAACACGATTTCACAGTAACTGTCAAATCGTGTTATCATTAGTTCTCAGTGGTTAGGTGATACGAAGTAGAAAATGCCCGCCCGAAACTACCGATTTCGTTAGAGTACTCTCTAACGAAATCCGTAGTTTCGGCCCCCCAGGGTCCAAGGTACCGGCGGCGATCTGGGCTTCAGAGAGAGGAACCTCCTGACAATGCGAGCCGTGTCCGGAAGTACTGCTTTCTGAATCAAGCCCTTGATCCAGCTGCCTGTCGAGGGCCTCCTGAGGTGTTGGTCGAGACTCGTGGCTATTAAGCCATTAATCACGACATTATATTTATTGTACTCATAGTCGTGACAGTGGCTTAAGAGGGCTATTACATTTTTTCTTGGATTTGAGCGTCTCGAGTTTTGATGTGTGACAAATTAAAAAAAATATATGGCCAAGAAAGTTTGATTCTTTTTCTTGGGAGTGCTTTAAATAAATGTTACAGTTTGTTTACACAAATTAGTAAAAACCTTGTCTCTGCAAAAGATGTTTCATAAAATTTTACTTTAGGCATCTTTTGATGCTTTGTTTGTACATCGATGATATAATAATTTAATTATTAATAAAAATGTTAATGGTACAACTGTATCTTGTACTTTAGAATGTTTAATTCAATTTATTATGTTTCATACAGTAATACACCAAAAATAATTCCGTAAAGCAGAGTGAACTGATAATTTTTCGTCCGAAATTATATTTTTAATCTTTGAAAATATTATCCAAATTCAAACAAAAAGTAACTATGTTACCTTGCTTGAAAAAAAAAAAAACTATTTAAATATAAGATAATATTTTTAAACAATTATTGTATGCAGTGCTACAATCACTATAACTCTCGGGAAACGCGGTGTGTTGCTTTAGTCGGCGCCAAGCGCTCGATTTTGTTATAGCGCCCTTAATAGGCCAATGGCTATGACACGGGTGGGACAGTGGGTACACGACTATCGGTGCAATAAAATAACGTCGTGGATGTTTATTATTTAATAAATACTTAATTTACTTTTTATTTTGTTTTTACACCTCATAACAAGCACAGGAAAAACGTTCATCGAAACAAGTGTACAATGGGCGGTCTTATCGCACGGGTAATCTCTAACAGACAACCTTTGGATGGACTGAACGAAAGAAGTTAGCTTTGGGGCGGTCAGTGTACAAACATCATAAATACTTCATCCATCGTAGACTTTGTCTCTGTCATCTCTGACCTAGACTAGAGTCAAGAGCAAACCCATCACAAATAAAAAATAAAAATAATACGTGTCAGGCTCCGCGAATTAAAAGAATAGTAACACAATACAATTTTGCCCCGATTAGGCCTTACAGTCCTTAGGAAGTACACATAAGTCAAGAGTTAATAGGTTAATTCTAGGCAAGGGTGCTCCATCTTCGACCACATCATCGCTTACCACCAGGTGAGATTGTGGTCAAACGTATGCCTATCAATAGTAAAAAAAAAACTTATATCTGATCAACCGATCTATATGGGTCAAGGTCAGTCAGCTTTAGTCAGTGATCCGTGAGAATTGTATATTAAAATTCACATAATTATGAGTCACCACTCAAGTGAAACGCTTGTAAAAGCTTTACTATGTACTTCTACCTAGATTTCCTATATGTTATGTTAGTAAGTTCGATGTGGGGCTCTTCCAAAGGCAGATTATCATTAAGGCAAAATGGGCACGTGCCTAGGGGCGCCAGATTATAGAGGGGCGATTGAGGAAACTTCAAACGAAAAAAAAAGTAATTTGTTTTGTAAATGTTTTTTTTTTTATTTGTGATGGGTTTGCTCTTGACTCTAGTCTAGGTCAGAGATGACAGAGACAAAGTCTACGATGAAGCGAGCTTACCCAGAAGGCGCCTGTTCACTCTAACTTTGAAGAGATTAGTGTTGTAAGCGTTTGGAAACACAGACGCAGGCAGAGAGTTCCACTCCTTTGCTGTGCGCATTATAAAAGACGTTTGAAAACGCTTAGTGCGAATTGGTGGAATAGTAACAAGGTAGGGATGGTAAGATGCAGTGCGTCTGGATGTCCGATGGTAGAAGGGGGCCGGTGGGATGAGGTCGTGGTGTTCTTGAGCACACTCACCGAAGTACAATCTGTAGAAGACCGACAAGGAGGCAACCTTACGGCGATGAGCCAAGCTATGTAGCTTGGTATCCACCAGTTTTTCGTCACCGATGAGCCTCTGAGCTCTGCGTTCCACCGAGTCAAGCGCGGCAAGCTGATACTTAGCTGAGCCATCCCAAAGGTGGCTGCAATACTCCATGCAGGACCCTTTTTATAAAATAAACGATATTTTTATTATTATTAAAAAGTCATACTTTGCGCCTACTCGTGACCACCTTAGGGGCGCTCATTAGGTGCTTGCTTAGGAGGCTGGCAACATTTTATCCGCCTGGGGCTCTTCGCTAAGAAATACCTGCTTCATTAGTCTGACTGATGAGCGTGAGGTTTACATTAGATTCCCAGGTTGGGCAAGAAATGTTAGTCTTTGCGCCAGAGTTCTTATGGGAAATCATCAAATGACTCCTCCCGCCCTGGGCGGAGCGGAAGGGAGTGTCATACTCTTACTGACTAAAACCCATCCGTGTTCTACCTAATGCCCTCTGCTTTTCAGGGGGGTTACTTTCTAAGCTGGAAGTCCGTAGTTTCGGACTTAGTGACGGGCGTTTTCTATTCCGTATCACCTAACCACTAAGAATAAATGACAACACGATTTGTCAGTAACTGTCAAATTGTGTTGTCATTCATTCTTAGTTCGGGTTCGGGACTAATCGTAAGTCCGAAGGCCGAAACTACAGACTTCGGGCTTAGAGAGTAGACCCCCAGGGCCGCGGTGACTCTTGCGAACAAATACCGCAACAAACCTCTAAAAATTGCTAAAATGTTCATACAAGTAAGTTTTCAAGCAGTCTGATGCAGATGGTGCAATTAAATGATTTTTGAATAGAATAGAATAGAATACTCTTTATTATGTACTCCATATTAGTCAAAAAAATGAAATAATAATGAATATGGTGTTACTTCTAATTGAACTGAAAAAACCACCAATTACTTGAAAAGTGACTTGCTTGTAACTTTTTAGTCGTTTTGTTTCGTTCGAGTTTTTTTATACCTACCGCCGCTGTTATGTATGTGAGTTTACATGTTTGTAAACGCACCCACGATGCAGGAGAAATCTCAAACGTTGAGGCAACGTTTTTTATAAAAGAACTGGCCAAGTGCGAGGCGGACTCGCGTGCAAAGGGTTTCGAACGAATTTCCTTTTTGTAACACGTTTTTTTAACACTATAAGTAGACTTCTTATAAGTTTTCCTGTTATCAATCGGTAAAGAATTATTGTTAGCGTTTCTTTACAAATTTTAGGCTCAGTAGTTTTGGAAATAAGGAGGGAGAAATGGTTTTTAAATACATATATAGAAAAACACACTCTGAAAATTCAACTGTGTACCTACGGTTTTTGAGACCTTGACAACCCGCTGATAGATGGATGGACGGCGGCGGAGGCTTAGTAATAGGGTTCCGTTGGTTACCCTCAGGTACGGAACCCTAACAAAACACTCACGTTTTTGAGTAAAAAATCCGCTATGTTATGGGTTCGATTTCCGCATGAAACAAGACGTAGACATAACATAGGTTTTCCGGGTTTGTCGGTATTAGTGAGATCTGTGTTTCCTAGTGTCATTACATATAGTTAATCTAATCTAAACCAACACTGTCAACAGTTAAATTGTTTGTTTGTACGAGATTATCTCTAGAAGTACTGATCCGATTATGAAAATTATTTCATTGACGGACAGCTACATTATTCAAACCCGAAGAGGACGAAGGAATCTGTACCATAAACTGAAAAAAAGGTATTTTGTTTATTAAGTGATTTCCAAATAGGAGGCGGAGTTTTTTGAATGTTTGTTTATTGTTGCAATAGAAATATGTACACGCTCTGTGAAATAAACACAATGGTTCATGAGATAAATTCCGCTGACAGACGGATGGACATTGGACAGCGTAGGTTTAATTAGGTTACAGAAACCTAGAAAGTATTACGTCAAAGATGCATAATTCCTGTAGGATATTAGAGCAAGTTAGGTAGGTAACTAGCAGGGGCGGATCCAGGATAGTCATTTGGGGGAGACTTGATCCTGCTGAGGGTGGGTTATAGCAAAGTGAACAGCTACAAAAAATATATAATAAAATTTTATATTGCTTAACGCATAAACAGCCTCCTTGGGTTATTTTTGGTAAATTCTTCAATGACTTCATTAGGTTTTACACTACCAAAGAAATCTGGGTCATTGGGGGACTTAGCCCTGGGATCCGCCAATGCTGACAACTAGACTACTAGGGCATAGCTCATTTTCTATAAATTGCGATACTCTCGAGCTTATAACGCATTAGTCAGCATTTTACACAATAAAGGTAAAAATATTAAACGCTATAAATGTTTATAACTTTAATTCAGAATTCGAGTTAGGTATTACAATTTGGAATAACAAACATTATGCAATACATAACAAAGTTCAAATTCCAATGCAATCCCCACTATTACCTAAGGGTTTTTTATACAAATGGTTAGTCAAAAATCAACTTAAAACGCACAACGCCAAAGTCGATTATTGAGTTACCGGTGACGATGGATTGAGATTATATCTAGAATTGGTATATAGGTATTTCATGACTTTCAATTTTGGGTTTATCTTTGAAGGTAAATAGGTCTCTAAAACTGTTACGAACTAGTGCCTATAGATCCTCACAAATGTGATAATAATTTATTGTTATATAGCGCGAATTGCGTCATAATATCTACCTAACGTCATATCTTGTGTTGGCACCACTGTGTAAAGGACAGCTTACATAGAGACGTGACGAAACGCGACGCAAATCGACGCAACGCGACGCAAATCGACGATACGCGATGCAAATCTACGCAACGCAATGCAAATCGACGCAACGCGGTGCACCGTGAGTCCGTGACGCAAAGTAACGCAACGCAATGCGTCGCGGCGATGCAGATGGTTGAAAAGGCCAGGTGCATCGTGAAGCAGCGGGTGTATTTGATATCAAATCAAATCAGTCTGTTAGGATAGCAACGACACACTATCTGTCTGTCTACCTTTTTGAAACTATGTCGGGTTCGGCTTCAAGTCTAACCAGACGGAGCTGAATACCAGTATTTTACATAGAGCATACTGACAAAAAAAATATTTCAATTAAAGCATATTCAATTCAAAAGTGCCTGAAAATGGTTGAATTGAAACAAATGCTTTGATTTCTATCTAAATGCTTATCTAGTATGATCGCATCGCGTTGCGTTGGACTGGTTCGCGTTGCGTTGAGCTGCGTCGCGTTGCGTTGGACTTTGTCACGTTGCGTTGGGGTGCGTCGCATTGCGTTGGGCTGCATCGCGTTACGTTGGCATCTTGTTGCGTTGGGTTGCGTCGTATCGCATCCCAGTGTAAACTGACCCCTAAAATTGACGTCATACTGTGTGTATGTTATCTACTGTGGTGTATTTGCTATCAAAAATTGATTCCGTGTTATCAGAAAGCTCCGAAATGATGACAAGATTAAATCGATAAGCCTTAATACGCACTACTTATTGTTAGTAAAGATGCCGCAGCCAACTGGCTTAAAAAGCCGTTTATTTGGGTGCCTAGCCTTTTCATTGAACGGCGCCGTTTAATCATCATCGGCCTAAACGACATCCAGCCAACGCATCTGATACAAAATTTATTGAACGGGCTGGCAGATGTTTAAGCCGTTCTTTGAATAGGTTAACCGTGTGATGAAAATATTTTATCATTTTGGGAAATCTATATTCACTAAAGCTGAACCTAACCTTTCCGTGTAGGGGTGCCTTAAGCTCCCTGTGCTCAGTACGATATTGAATCAAGTCATTTGCCTAGCTGTTCAATTAAATGCCAAAATGTCACTAGCCATAAACAATTCATTCTTTGTTCTGTCTTTTTCTTTTTAATGTTTGTTCTTTATACTTTTTTTTTTTTGAGAAGGGTTTGTTCGTGTCTCTAGTCTAGGTCAGAGGTGACAGAGACAAAGTCGACGATGGAGTGAGCTTACCCAGACGAAGCCTGTTCACTGTAACTTTGACGAGATTAGGATTGAATATGAATTTATTTACTAGTTTTTAATTTAGAAACTCTGACACTAGGGTATGTGGGGTCGTTAGACCTTACCTACTGCCCACACGATACGAAGAATTTTAGTCGTATAATTTATAACTATGCTTTTGTGTTTTGTGTCTTGTATTCTTGTACTGAAAAAACTGGCCCAGTGCGAGTCGGACTCGCGTGCAAAGGGTTCCGAACGAATTTAATTTTTTTAACATGTTATTTTAACACTACAGACTTCTAATAGGTTTTCCTGTAATCTTTAGATAAAGATCTATTATCTCCATTTTTTTCAAAACTTTAGGCTCAGTAGTTTCGGAGATAAGGGTGGAATGGTCATTGTTCGTCTAATTTCTTAAATAACTTCAAAACCATTTATTTTAAAATTATGAAAAAAATATAATTAAAATTCTCACAGTAAGCTTTTTCATTTGATATATCACACGATGTTGTTCAAAAATTTTTTTTTTTAATGTTCTAGTTTGACCCCCAAAAGTGACCCCCATACTAAAAATTTTACGATTTACGTAACGCGTCCGTGTTTGGGTCTTAGAAGTCCATATGTGTATCAAATTTCAACAGAATCGGTCCAGTGAATCCGGCTGTGACAGACGGACAGACAGACACCCGAGTGATCCTTTTTTTTCGGAAACCTAAAAATGTTTTATCTATAATCTATATATATAAGCCGCAGATAAAACGGCGCCGTTCAATGAAAAGGCTAGGCCGCCAAATAAACGGCTGATTACGCTAGTTGGCTGCGACTTAGACATTGATTTTCATATGATCGATTTATCGTGTACGTGTGACTTCTGACTATATTGAAATATTAGCCTACTTCCTATTCTACCTACTATCTTACTACTATGCATGTTTGCTACTCTTTCACGCCAAAATACTTGGCTCAGCTTTCAGTATTTTTTTTTTTTAATTTTATATTTTCATCATCTGCCTAGCCTTTTCCCAACTATATTGGGGTCGGCTTCCAGTCAAACCGGGTTCAGCTTAATACCAGTATTTTACGTGGAGCGGCTGTCTACCAGACCTCCACAATCCATTAACTGTTTAATACGGCAGTTCTTGACAAGACTGGTGTCAGATTTTACTGGCTTCAGACAGTCCGTAACGAGAAAAGAGAAATCAAATGACTCCTTAGGAGTGTCACACTTTTACTGACTAAAGGAGCGCAAGAGAGTCTCACTCTTACTGACTAAAACCCATCCGTGTTCGTCCTAATGCCATTTGCGTTCCAGGGCCGCGGTGACTCTTTCGAATAAATTCCTCAACTGTGGACAGATCCGCAACGCTGGTTATCTTCCATTCTGCGGATGTGACTTATGCAGCTGAGTACTATAAGTTGTCAGAAAATAAAAGGCCCGTTTTGACAGCAGGATACAATATTGCCTTACTAGTTTTTTTTTACTGTTTATAGGCACGCGTTTGATTACTATCTCACCTGATGGTAAGCGATGATGTGGTCGAAGATAGAGCACGCTTGCCTAGAAGTAACCTATTCACTCTTGACTTAAATATTCCCAGGTTGTAGCTATCAGGAAACACAGACTCCGGCAGGGAATTCCACTCCTTAGCTGTACGCACTATGAATGTATTCCCAAAAAGGTTTTGTGCGCGTGGGTGATATGTCCACCATGTACCGGTGGCGCATCGCCGTTCGTCTTGTGGTCCGATGATGGAACGGGCTTGGCGGAATTAAATCATGCAATTCCGTCGCACATTCCCCAAAATGCAACCGGTAGAAAACCGACAGGTTAGCAACTCGTCGTCGATGCTCAAGACTTTGTAGCTTCGTCGCGACGAGCCTATCATCGCCTATGATGTAATGTAATGTAATCCTTGGCACTAAAAGTGTCAAAGGATGGAACTTCATGAGAGTCTCATGATCTATTTGTACTGCCACGAAACATCGCTGTGTATTATAAGAAGTCCCGAAACTTGAAAGGTAACGAATTGGCAAACGCTAGACTTAATGCGTCCCTAAGGGTAGATAAGAGTAGTATTGGCTCTTTGTTTTTGAGGTAATTTTAAGAATCAGTCCTTTGATTTCTACGGTTCACGTCACGGAATCCTTCCAAGTCCAACTTACCCTTGACCAATTTTTCCAACTAAAGTTGTCAAAAAATAAATGGCCCGTTATGACAGCAGGATACAACATTGCATTATTAGTAAGTATGAAAGAGTCATAAAAATAAATCTCTTTCGCACTTAGTGGTAAAGCAATCTTCTATCCATCTCTACTCAGCTGTCAAATCGGACTTCTTAGATTTTGGTGGTCTATTCGGACTTCTAAGATTTTGGTGGTCAAATCGGACTTCTTACATTTTAGTGGTCAAATCGGACTTCTTAGATTTTGGTGGTCAAATCGGACTTCTTAGATTTTGGTGGTCTATTCGGACTGCTTACATTTTGGTGGTCAAATCGGACTTCTTAGATTTTGGTGACTTTAGTATTTCACATGAAGCTACTTCGTATCTGACCTCCACATTCCACTAACCGATAAATAAACAACCGTTGGTAACATTGGTTGTAGGCACGTATAAGCCGGTGGTCCGGCCGCCAAATGGCGGTCGTCAAATAAACCAGAGGCCCTTGAGGCGGTGTAGGAACTCTGACACTAGGGTGTGTGGGGTCGTTAGATCTTACTGCCAACACGATAATAATAAGAAGAAGAACACTGGTTGTCTGGATTTCAGGTTTCTGACTACTCGTACCTAGTAATAAAACAGTAGTGTTGCTGGGGAGTTTGTTGCGCTACTTCTTCTTCCCAGCTAAAACACTAGGAATAGTAGGAAGTGGTGACGGGCGGGCGTTTTTGGGAACTGTCTTTGTGTCAAATTTTGACGTTTAAAAAGTGCTGGCACTCAGCCTTATTTGAATAAATGACTTATGTTTTTTTTTTTAACAACTGTCAAAGATCTACAAATGACAGTCGGTAGCAACGGCTTAACGTGCTTTCTACGTATTAATCTGATGAAGCAATTGTGTGTTTTTATCAAATTGACCACTTCAAAATCTCAGTATCTAGTGGTAAATTTTTAAAACGTTATTCATGGCGACTAAATTTTTTTCTGCGCAATAGTATTATAGTAGGGCTGGGTCTTTCTTCGGCCAAAGAATCAGCATTGCTATTCAACGCGGCAATGCTGCCAGTGTTCTGGGCACTTTTGCCATTGACAGCGATGTGGCTGAATTTTTTTATTTTGTTTTTCTACGCGTTAGTAAATTAATTCTTAAAATATTAGGTTAGTTCTTAATTGTTGTTCAACTACGTAAATTGTAAATAACAAATTGAATGGTGATTGTGATGATAACGATAATTTATTAATTGATCTATTGAATGATAATTGTGATAATAGTATTACATGATACTGAATTTTGGGAACATTAAGATAGATTTAGCGTTTTAGACAGATATTGTCAAAACTGACGAGTTTTATTTAGGTAACTTGAAATTTGTTCATCTGTAAGTCTCAAAATCTTCGGAATTTTGGGCACGCCAAGCCTCGATGTACGGTCCAGGGACTAGAAGACCGAATCGAAACTTCAGGACCTAACGGTAATGCCGAACCGTAAAGAATAGCCTCCAATGTAGCCTGCTTAGCCTTCATTGTAGGCTGTTCAGCCTACATCATTATCTGCCCAGCGTTTTTCCAATTATATCGGGGTTGGCTTCCAGTCAAACCGGATTCAGCTGATTACCAGTATTTTACGTGGAGCGGCTGCCTACCAGACCTCCACAACCCATTAACTGGGTAACACGGTACTCCTTGGCAAGACTGGTGTTAGATTTACTGGCTTCTGTCTATCCGTAACGACTGCAATGTGCTCGTTAAGACCTTTCTTTTAATAGGTACCAAAGATTTCAGGATTACCTAATTTTTTTTTTGTGGACAGAAATTTACGTGTCAAATCCACCATAATACATTGAGGGAAAATTTATATAGTCTGTATCACTTAGGTTATTATTACAAATCTATTAATACCTCATTCATAAAAATCGGTTCGGAACATACGTACATACATTTAGACTGCTAAAATCATAACCCTTCTTATATAGTAATAAAAACTGAACCAGAAATACCAATTTCCAAATCTTAGGTCTTTTATCACTTTCTTTTAGCCAAACTTTGAAATCATGAAATAAGTGTGTCTGTTTTGTTTAATAAAGCACAACTTTTACGGAGCTTACTCAAGAGCTAACGCATTTGGGGCTAAATGTGTTTGGGAAAACTTCGGACCAGGAAGTTAAAAGACCAAAGCTCGGAAAAACACTTCTACGTATCCGCTTCCATTGAAAACATGCATGGGGTTACGTTTATACAAAAACAAATTTAAAAAAAAGTACACAAAAACATACCTGTCAAATCAAAATGAACTGTCAACTGTCATCAAACTATATCGAAAAGCGCGCGAAACCACAGGTTACGTAGAAAAAAAAAATAGGGCACTCGTACGCGTGCGCGTTCATCCAAGGCTCAAGCCGAACTGCGTATCCTTGGTATGCTCTGATATATATGTAGTTATTCGTGAATTTTTAGAGTTCTCTGCTAAATGATAAAAATCGGCCAAATGCGTATCTGACTACGTGAAGTCGGGATGAATATTTACACTTGATTTACAGGAGAATATTAATGCTTGGTATTGATTTTATTGACAGAGAGAGTGAATAACGTAGTTATTTCTACGGTTGTAACCGAACAAGTCCTCTGTTTTAAAAACTGGAAGGTGCATCTTTAAAACAATCAATTATTTTATTTTTATTCTGAATTTTTCAAAATATTAAAAATTATGAAACTTTTAAGATCGTGTAGGAACTCCTAACGATACCTATTTCGTATAAGTTCGCGATTCTTGGAAATGAATGAAGCGATTCTAATGAAACTTAAGGTGAGAGATCAAATCAAAAACGTTTCAAATCAAATCAAATACGTTTATTTGTGTACACTGGTAAAAAACTGGCCAAGTGCGAGTCGGACTCGCGTGCAAAGGGTTCCGATCGAATTAAAAATTTTTAACATGCTATTTTAACACTACAGACTTCTAATAGGTTTTCCTGTAATCTTTAGGTAAAGATCTATTATCTCCATTTTTTTCAAAATTTTAGGCTCAGTAGTTTCGGAGATAAGGGGGGGAATGGTCATTTTTCGTCTAATTTCTTGAATAACTTCAAAACCGTTTATTTTAAAATTATGAAAAAAATATAATTAAAACCTTCACAGTAAGACCTTTCATTTGATATGTCACACGATATTGTTCAAAAATCTTTTTTGTTATTTTTTTTATTTTGACCCCCAAAAGTGAGCCCCATACTAAAAATTTAATAATTTACGTAACGCGTCCGTGTTTGGGTCATAGAATTTCATATGTGTACCAAATTTCAACAGAATCGGTCCAGTGGATCCGGAGAAAACTGGCTGTGACAGACGGACACACAGACAGACAGACAGACAAACAGACACCCGAGTGATCCTATAAGGGTTCCTTTTTTTTTCGGAACCCTAAAAAGAGTAGAACAATTACAGCGTAATGGGTCTCTGTGTCCTGCCACGGTGTGTGGTATACAAATATTAGCATTAGGAGGAACACGGGTGGGTTTTAGTCAGTAAGAGTCTGACACTCCCTTCCGCTCCGCCCAGAGCGGGAGGAGTCATTTGATGATTTCCCATCCTTAAAAGAAAAAAAAAGGTAAGTATCTATTGCTGAAACTTAAACTGTCTCAAAATGCGCCAATATTATCTAATATATAAAAATCTCGTGTCACGGTGTTTGTTCCCCGACGCAAAAAGAGGGGTATTATAAGTTTGGCGTCGATGTCTGTCTGTGTGTGTGTCTGTCTGTGGCATCGCAGCTCTCAAACGGATGGACCGATTTCGATGCGGTTTTTTCATGTTCGGTTAATATCGGTCCAGCAGTAAATAAATAAATAAATTCTTTACTGTCGCCAGTTAATACATCTATCTAACATAAATGCATCGTATTAGTGTATTGCACAAAAGGTACTGCTACATTCCCAAACTAAGCTTGAGCTTGTATTTTGGGAAACAGTGTTCAGCCGTAGGAGGATTCACATAGTAAAATACGAATACAATGGTTTGAATGTCGCTGCAGTAGACTTACAATATTAAGATAACTTTCTATCAGTGTAAGAGTATCAGCTCTTTTCAAAAATGATGTAAGGCATTACATCATTAAGTGCTTCACGCGTGCCAGTATAATCGTTTAATGACAATTCCATTCCATTCCATTTCCTTTTTCTCTTTAGAATCCATCCAAAGGTTGTCTTGAAAAGATCGCTTTCAGCGATAAGGCCGCCCATTGTGTCACCCTATGTAATGTTTCTCATCTATCTTTTCTGTAACTTATATGGTGTACATAATAAAGAGTATTCTATTCTATTCTATTTATTGATAACTTCGACCTGATGCTGCAACCAGAATGGTCTCCAAAAAACCCAACTCTTCGAAAACTCACAGCAGACATATCGTATTTGGGTTCAATAGATTAGTTTCAATGAGTAGGTACTTTACAGCAATACAATACAGTCAGACCTGGTACTACAATATGGATGGTCTCCAGAGAACCTAACTCTTCGAAAACTTACAGCAGACATATCGTGTTTGGATTCAATATATTAGTTTTAATAAGTAAATTTCTTGCAGGTTATGATCTTGCAATACGGTTACGTTGACCTGGTGCTGCAACCAGGGTGATGGTCTCCAGAGAACTGCATTCTTCATTAAACCTCTAATTCTTTGCAATTCGGCCAAAGCTGATTTATTAACCCCCATGTTATAAGTTTGACCGCAATGTGTGTCTGTCTGTGGCACCGTAGCTCTTAAACGGGAGAACTAATTTTGATGCAGATTTTTTTATTTGAAAGTAGGTTTTCCAGCGGTGGTTCTTAGACAAGTTTTATCAAAATCGGTTGAGCCGTTTGAAGATCATCAGCTCTTTTTCAGTTGATGAAGGGATTTAACCAACTTTCAAGGGTCTGATCGATGCGACATTTGGTATCTTTTATTGCAAGAATAAGGTAACCTTGACCAGATGCTGTAGCATGACCTGAGGTCTGCAGAATACCCAACTCTTCGCTTAGTTACAGCAGAGCTATCATGTTTGGGCTCACTGGAATGGTTACAATGAACAGATTAAAGGATGATTAGTATCTTTGACCTGATGCTGCAGCATGACCTAGAATCTGCAGGTTACCCTACTCCTCAAGTGCGTACAGCAAACGCTTCGTGTTTGGGCTCGTCTAAATTGTTTTCATGAATAGATTACAAACATATTGTGATCAGGGTCGGGTGATGAAGCAAAAAAGCAGGGTTGATATGATTTAAATCACGATTAAAATAAGTGATTTTTTTATATAAATCAATGATTTAAATCAATAGTTTTTTACTGCCAAAATATGTCAAGGGACTTCCTCCGACGGCGCGCACACACGTGTCCAATGCTGTTTATCTACACCGTTTGGGGATTCCCTGAAATTTAAACTCGCGACTGAATCCGTCCGTTTAGTCTTCAGCGCGGCCATTAGCTCTGACATCAGAAACCTCATTCAAAATATGAATATTAAAATAAATGCAGAGGATCTTGTGGCACGACTGGAGTCGATATCCAAAGCTCTAGACAAGGTACAGAGCGATAAGTGTCCTATTTCAGGTAGTTTTCTTATCTGGAAAGAATTAATAGAACAACGGGAAGAAAACTAAACATGATGCAAATGCGGGTTGTCATGAATCGTTACCGCCGAGCCATGACTCTTTATCTAGCCTACATGGTTAATGCAAAAATGCCCCAAGAAAAGTTGTCGACCGATGAAAGTGATGCAGCCTTGCAATTTTTGCAAGAAAATTATGGAGAGACTGGAATCAGTTAGATGAGTAGCATTATTCGCTTGAATGCAAAAGTTGAGCCGTGCACGGGAGTATTCTACACTAATATTATAAAGAGGAAAGATTTGTTTGTTTGTTTGTTTGAATTGAATAGGCTCCGAAACTACTGGACCGATTTGAAAAATTCTTTCAGCATTGGATAGCTACATTATCAGGGAGTAACATAGGCTATCCTCGTATTCCCACGGGAACGGGAACTACGCGGGTGAAACCGCGTGACGTCCACTAGTATTCGATAAACAACTCATACAGAAAACTACTCCTACTGATTGGTGGATAGCATAGATTTTGCCCGTTTCATCATCAGACCACAAGACGAACGGCGATGCGCCACCGGTACATGGTGGACATCCCACCCACACGCACAAAACGTTTTGGGAACACAGCTGAGTAGAGAGGGATAGATGATTGTTTTACCACTAAGTGCGAAAGAGATTTATTTTTATGTCTCTTTCATACTTACTCATCTCATTACTCATTACATCATCGGCGATGATAGGCTCGTCGCGACGAAGCTCTAAAGTCTTGAGCATCGACGACGAGTTGCTAGCCTGTCGGTTTTCTACCGGTTGCATTTTGGGGAATGTGCGACGGAATTGCATAATTTAATTCCGCCAAGCCCGTTCCATCATCGGACCACAAGAAGAACGGCGATGCGCCACCGGTACATGGTGAACATCTCACCCACGCGCACAAAACGTTTTGGGAATACATTCATAGTGCGTACAGCTAAGGAGTGGAATTCCCTGCCAGAGTCTGTGTTTCCAGATAGCTACATCCTGGGAGTCTTTAAGTCAAGAGTGAATAGGTTGCTTCTAGGCAAACGTGCTCCATCTTCGACCGCATCATCGCTTACCATCAGGTGAGATTGTGGTCAAACGTATGCCTATATATAGTAAAAAAAATAGCAATACATAATATGAAAAAATGTATAACTGAAGGAGAATTGGATGTAATCAAGCAACTGCTGTGTACAGTTGCTTCTTTGGGGGTCGAAAGAATATTTTCGGCGTTCAATTTGTTGCACAGCAAAATAAGAAATAGATTAGGCACCGAGACGGCAGCCAAATTAGTCTTCCTTTTGAAAAAACTTAACTAATTAATTTCCTTGTTTATTAAAATGAAAGTGTGTTTTTTAAAAAGTGAATTGATTTTGTGATATACCTAATTAAAAAAATATTTATATATGTTGTGTTTTTATTTAATTAATAACTGACTTCCAAATTTACATTCTGATTCTGATTTTAATTTGGAAGTCAAAAAAATCCGACTTAAATCAAATTAATCCGATTTAAATCAAATAAATCCGATTTATTTGTTTTTTTTTTAATCATGATTTTTATCAACCCTGCAAAAAAGAGAAATGATTAAATACATCGGTGAATCTCTTACCAATGTATTTAATAATTTCTCTTTTGCTCTCGTTCAGCTATTTTCACTTGTTCAACCGATATTATATTTTGGTATAGGATGTAAGTGCAGATCGTTCGTTCGATCGTTTTTTTTGGTATGCGTCATGCTTGGCGCAAATAAACGCTTTTTCTTTCTTTCTTTCTTTTCTTTATCGTAGGGTTTGTTGCTAATATTATGTAAATAGAGAACAAAAATAAATATATTTCACTTATATTTAAGTTTCCTAGGTAAATAAATTACGAGTATTCAAAAAAATGCTGAAGAAAACATAGAAAGACGCTTGCCTTAGTAATGTAACATCACTTATATATTGATGATTGGACCAATCGAATAGTATATTATATCCTTTTAAATTATGATTATTATAACTAAGTTTAAAAATGTTGAAATGAAAATTAAGAAAAAAAAAACCCAACGCAAAAAAAAGAAAAACGAACTAAATAATAACTACCGTTGAAAACGAAAAGAAGTAATTAAAATTTTAAAATCCCCCAACTTAAAAGAAGGTAAGTAAGGAAGCAAAAAAATCCGTCGGGGCTGCCACTTGCTGTCCCGGGGCCCGAGACACAATGCAATTCTATTAGCGACTGCGATTGTCGAAATTCCAAAATGTAAGGGATTGATCACGTGACTTATCGACAGCTTTTGTCAATCCCATACATTTTTGACGTTTCGACAATCGCCTTCGCCACGCTACCGCTGAAAGAATGTCACTTGTCTTGAGCCTCTGGAATTACAGAATCCGATGGTTGCTCACATAATCTGTAGAACATTGGTGGAGGAGGAGTGTTCTGTCACAGTTTGCAGCGGGTGTCAGCTGGGTTTCCTGACAGTGGGACTGCCGATTTGAGGAAGCTGTGTCTGCTACTCAGTCTTTCAGTTGGTAGATAGAAAGCTTATAGAATCAGAATAACACACCCTATTTGTATTATAAATACGAAAGTTTGTATGTTCGAATATTTATGTGTTTGTATGTTTGTGTAACAATCAGGCAAAAATGGCTGAAAGGATTTGGATGAAATTTGGCACACATATAGTGCATATCCTGGAATAAGACCAAGGCTACTTTTTATCCCGGTAATCGGCATGGCTTAATAGGGAATGAGAAGGAAGCGGAAATTTAGAGCCATTGCTGCCTTAGTCTTGAAGATTCACAAGTAGGTACTAGGAGACCAAAAAACTGGCCAAGTGCGAGTCGGACTCGCGTGCAAAGGGTTCCGAACAATTTTTTTTTTTTTAACACTACTGACTTCTAATAGTTTTTCCTGTAATCTTGGCGTATAGAACTACTATCCGCATTTTTGTCAAAACTTTAGGCTCAGTAGTTTCGGAGATAGCGGGGGAATGGTCATTTTTGGTCTAAATTCTTAAATAATTTCAGAACTGTTTATTTTAAAATTATGAAAAAAATATTATTAAAATCCTAGTAAGCCCTTTCATTTGATATGTCACACGATACAGTTTGAAAAACTTTCTATTTTGATCCCCAAAAGTGACGCCATACTAAAAATTTATTTATTTACGTACACCTTCGTGTTTAGGTCACGGAAGTCCACATGTATACTAAATTTCATCAGAATTGGTCTAGTAGATCCGGAGAAAACTGGCTGTGACAAACGGACAGACAGACACCCGAGTGATCCTATAAGGGTTCCGTTTCTTACGGATGTTCGGAACCCTAAAAATCTGTCGAAGTATTTCCGGGGCTGGAATTTGTTCTCGGTAAATAAAGATTCACAGCAGAGATCAGTAACATCAAGTACCAGGATATCCGGAATAGGCCAAGGTATTTTCAGGACTGAAATTCTATCTCATAAATTAGTCATCACTGTTATTTTATGTAGGTGAATCATAAAATTCTTAATAAATAAAACGTCATACCGTGTGTAACAGTTATCGTTGATATCTACGTTATATCAATTGTTATCGTTATCGCGTAACTCCTAAAATAGTGACAGGCGTTGTAAAGTTTTTATTTTTCCTACTCTACGAGTGATAGAGTGACACATAGAAGGTACATTATAGATTCTGACACATAATTCAGGGCTCGTGACTAATCCAACCAAATCAGTCACTTAGATATTTCAAACTACGTAGTTTCTTATTTTTAAGTATGGGAAATCATCAAATGATTCCTCCCGCTCTGAGCGGAGCAGAAGCGAGATTTTTTTTGGGACAAGCCCTCCACACGTTCCTAACCACTGCAACTCCTGAAAGCCAGAATCAAAAGTGGCGACCACCAGAAAACGCCGAGCCAATGAAGCTCGACGAGTCCCGGAGAAACAATTCAACCGTCTTGGATCCTGCAACGAAATTAATCAGAAAAGTACAGCGGAGGAGTAGGAATAAAAAAAGCAGATGGGAGTGTCAGACTCTTACTGACTAAAACCCATCCGTGTTCATCCTAATGCCCTTTGCGTTCCAGGGCCGCGGTGACTCTTTCGAACGAATTCCGCAACCCTGGCAGAAACTAAGTAGTATCTGCAGAGCGGGTTCGCCCACATGAATCTCGAAAATAGTGTACTTTTATTTTTCAAATTACAATAAATGTACAAAATAAAACTATTTACTTAACTATTTATATCTACTAAACCTAAGTATAAAAGAACAATACCATCCCATAACAGTAGAATTATTTTTTAAACGAATATTGTTTGTTCGGTATATTTTTTTGTATTTCAATGAAAATGTAATCAATATTTAATGTTATGGTTTTATATGTCCGAATTTATAATGGTATACGTTGAAGATGGCAAAACTTAGTGACAGAAATGAATCGCTGTAAAACCGACTCCACGTAGTCTTGTCTGCCCTACCCCTCCCCCGCGAAGGCGTGGAGGGGCGAGGCGGCCCGCGAACTGAGGAGCAGGTGTTATAACAGGTGGCATGCTGCATGCTTGTTTGTATGTTTGCATAGTTTTGTCTTTTATCCCCATCGCCTTTTCCCGCCACCATCGCTTCGTGGGGCGCCGTCGACTGGGCCCGAATGAAAAGTTTTGACTTGACTAGAATTTACCCGCATTGTTTTTGTGAACGCGGTGTAGGAGGGTATGCACATTGACAAAGGGGGGAATTGAAACGTTTAGAAACTGTCACTCGATAAAATGTTTTTCTTGGTAATACGTTTTATATGAACCAAACAATATGAGGATAAAGAATATTTGATTTGTTATTCTATGATATGAATATCGAAATTTTGAATTTAATTTGTAACAAAAATCGATGATTTAAATTTATTCAAAGTGAGTATTCTGCGTATTGAGTATTCTATGAAATGATAATACGAGTAAAATTTTATGTGAAATGAAATTCTATATTAAACTATTTTCTATAAAACAACGTACAACCAATTTTTAGATTTAGCGCTTTCCTGCATCAGTCAAGAAAGTTACTTATATCGTCCCGGGGCCCGGGACGATATAAGTAACGATTAGGGCGATATGAACATCTCTTTAAATCTATACGTGACTGAAAAGTTTGATTTACTGTCCTAAGTTTTCTGTACCATGATAATTACAAATCTCATAATCAAATTTTGAAAAAATAAGGTTCCATACCATAAACCGTAAAACTCATTTCTTGTGAAGGAGTCTCATTTAAATTTTTATTATTTGTTGTTATAGCGGCAATAGAAACACACTGAAAGTTTCAACTGTCTACCTATTACCGTTCTTGAGATACGGCCCGCGGACAGAAAGACGGACGGACAGCGGAGGCTTAGTAATAGGGTTCCGTTGGTTACCTTTCGGGTACGGAACCCTAAAAATCAAGATAACAGTAGTAGGACGTCGACGTCACGCGTAGCGTTGAAAATGCCGAAAATAAAAATTAGTTTTTTCACGAAAGAAAAAACAAATTGTGTTTTTTTTTCCGTTTTTTTCGCATGTTACATAGAAAAACTGGCCAAGTGCGAGTCGGACTCGCGTGCTAAGGGTTCCGAACGAATTTTTTATTAACATGTTATTTTAACACTTCTAATAGGTTTTCCTGTAATCTTCAGGTAAAGATCTATTATCTCCATTTTTTTCAAAATTTTAGGCTCAGTGGTTTCGGAGATAAGGGGGGAAAATGACCATTCCCCCAATGGTCATTTTTCGTCTCATTTCTTGAATAACTTCAAAACCATTTATTTTAAAATTATGAAAAAAATATAATTAAAACTCTCACAGTAAGCCCTTTCATTTGATATGTCACACGACATTGTTCAAAAAAATTTTTTTTAAAACTTCTTGTTTGACCCCCAAAAGTGACCCCCATACTAAAAATTTAATAATTGACGTAACGCGTCCGTGTTTGGGTCTTAGAAACCCATATGTGTACCAAATTTCAACAGAATCGGTCCAGTGGATCCGGAGAAAACTGGCTGTGACAGACAGACAGATGTGATCAGTGATCAGTGATCCTGTAAGGGTTCCGTTTTTTTTTCGGAACCCTAAAAATTAAGAGAAGGAATACAAATAAAAAAAAAGAGAACATACAGAAGGTGAATACAATTAGGTCTATCCATCCAGCTCTCCTCGGCCATTGCCTCAATTTCACTCTCCGGAGAATCGTTAGCTTCGCCAGGATCGAGATCGAATTTAAAAGCTTCTTTTAGTTTGCATTAAATGTTAATTTGATTGAACGTAAATATCGCTCTGGAAGAAGGCGATTCCTATCTTTTGTGTGCGTTTGACCAAAAATTCACCAATTTCTTTCGCGCGCGCGCCTATCTCGCTGATGTTTTTTTTTATTCGACCCTCCATTTTATTAGCACGTTATACATATTATTATGGAAAGAGTTAAAGCATGGAATATCCTAGGTTTTAATATACTAAGTACGTATTTGAAAAAAAAAATGAAAAGTTTCCCGTTTCTTTCATATTCTTCGGTTTTATTGAAAAAAAAACATGAAATGTATTCTGGCCAATTTTCTTCAAACTTTCGAATGTAACATTGAAAAAAACAACGCAATTGGAAAAAATATGGGAATTTTTTCTGCTTTTTAGGGTTCCGAAAAAAAGGAGCCCTTTCATTTGATATATCACACGATCTTGTTCAAAAAACTTTTTTTTTTAATTTTCTAGTTTGACCCCCAAAAGTGACCCCCACACTAAAAAAATAATAATTTACGTAACGCGTCTGTGTTTGGGTCATAGAAGTCCATATGTGTACCAAATTTCAACAGAATCGGTCCAGTGGATCCGGAGAAAACTGGCTGTGACAGACGGTCAGACAGACAGACACCCGAGCGATCCTATAAGGGTTTTGTTTCTTACGGATGTCCGGAACCCTAAAAAGCACTGAGGGCCAATTCGACTAATTTTAACAACGTTCACATTCGCATGTCAGTTGCAAACTATAAAAAAAGAAACAAAATTCTTCTTTAAATTTTATTTATTAGTTGTACACCTACCACAGCGTAGTCTTTTTAACCCAAAGGGTGACTGGTAGAGAATGCCTTGTTGCAATAAGTCCGCCCACGTTCCACAATTGTACATAAAGATTAAATAAATAAATAAAAGGACTTAATTTTCATACCTTTTTGACAGATTGCGACTGACATGCTAACGCCCAAGTAGCATAACAAGTTGTATATAAGCTACTATTTTTATGCTTAAAGCTGCATATTGAGTCTGTATAAATGCTGTATAAGGGCATATACAGCTCTTATTAGTGCAAAAAAGGCCAACACTCTACGGCTATTTGCTTAAATAGAGCTGCATAGTAGCTGTAGAAGCATTGCAGAAGCAAGCATTGTATAGGTGCTGTATACAAGCAGTTATTCAGTGTGAGGAGTGATCATTACTCTCCAAATAGTGTTTTATAAGAATCTTATAAAGTATACAATTTTAAATAGGAGTTTGAAGAGAATAAGAAAATAATAAAAGAATGTAACTCATTTTTCGCTATAGCCATTGAATAAAATGATTGACTAGATTTCATTTATGATAGTGTTTTGTACAATCCTACCAATTTTGAGCTGGGTGCGAATTAATATAACCTCAGATGTCTAAATTGACCGGACTATATTGTCAATGTGTGGTTGGTTATTGGCAATATTTTCAGGCCAGTAAAATATCATACAAATATAAGGAAAATTACGAAATACGGGTAAAGCAAGTATTTGTATTTGATTGTTTTTAAGGTAATATAAATTATTTCCAAAACAATAGATTGTAGTACACAGTGATCATTATTTTAGACGATATTTACAGAGTAATATAGTCGTATTAGCTGTACTATGTAGGATACGGATTCTACTTTAGGCATTTTTGTTATAAATCATTCTTGTAGACAGAAGTTATAAAACCACTGTATTAATTAAAGTGACCACTAACGCTATACGAATAAGTTTTATAATGGAGTTTGCATAAACCATTGTACAATAACAAGTATCGAGTGATACCATAATAACACTTAGAGCTGTAGTAACTAAGTGATCACATGCAAAATACAGCCGTTATACAGCTTTAACGATAAAAATAGCCGTAATCTGTGAACACCTGGTCGCAATAGCCGTCGCGTCACAACAACAATTTCTTTTTTTTTCTTTTTTAATTCGTTGCCCCACACTAGGAAGTTCTCCCGTATCGTGGGTGCGTTTACAAACATATAAATTCACATACACAAATAGCCAGGCCCGGAACAACTATCTGTACTCCATACAAATATTTGTACCGTGCGGGAATCGAACCCGCGACACGCAGCGCGGTAGTCAATCACTCAACCATTGCGCCAACCGTGTCGTCAAAAGAATTGAAAATTGATTGTAAATAGATCCGGGGGCCGCCATGTTTTTTGGTCGATCGGGGGCCATAGGATATCAAACACTGCGTTTTTAGGGTTCCGAACAAAAAAACGGGACTCTTATAGGATCACTCGGGTGTCTGTATGTCTGTCTGTCTGTCCGTCTGTCACAGCCAGTTTTCTCCGTATCCAAAGAACCGATTCTGTTGAAATTTGGTACACATATGGATTTCTGTGATCTAAACACAGATGTGTTACGTTAATTATGAGTTTTTTAGTATGGGGGTCACTTTTGGGGGTAAAACTAGAAAATTAAAAAAAAAGTTTTTTGAACAATATCGTGAGGATTTTAATTATATTTTTTTTCATAATTTTAAAATAAACGGTTTTTATGTTATTCAAGAAATTAGACGAAACATTACCATTCCACCCCATTATCTCCGAAACGACTGAGTTTAAAATTTTGAAAAAAATGGAGGTAATAGATATTTACCTACAGATTACAGGAACATAAGAAGTCTATAGTGTTAAAATTACATGTAAAAAAAAATTCGTTCGTAACCCCTTACACGCGAGTCCGACTCGCACTTGGCCAGTTTAAAAAAAATGAAACTTAAACCGCATGATTTGGTATGGCATGTGGGATGCCATTATGCGTCAGTTTCAGTTGACGCCCAATGGCAAACACGTGTGCCAGTGAAAAATCACCGGGTAAAGTGACACAAAATACTTAAAGTTGTATAGTAGAGTTTTCATAATCTGTTTTAACACCCTAAGCTTATGCTGATCCTTTAATACACCTAACGCTGTATAATAACTCAAAAATCCCTCTTATACAGATAAAAGCATATTTTGACACCCTTTACGTCTTTAAACGAACTTTAAGTCTAAATAAGCTGGTTAATTGCTGTTGAAAACGCTTGAGTGCTGCTTGGGTTACTTGAAAAATTGGCACTCTGGTCCTAGAATTTCATTTTGCTTATATTAAGCTTAAAAAATACAAACTTAAATAGAGTAAAAGTCAAAATCCTTGTATCATCAACTGACTCCTCCCGCTCTGGGCGGAGCAGAAGGGAGTGTCAGACTCTTACTGACTAAAACCCATCCGTGTTCCTTCTAACGCCCTTTGCGTTCCAGGACCGCGGTGACTCTTTCGATCAAATTCTGCAACAAAATGATTAATCCTACTGGATCTTTATAATAATGATTCGATGACATGACTATTTACCGAGAAAAAGACTTCGTGGTAATATATCTGCAACGTAATCTTTATCAGTAACTTGATAATCATTGATAATAATATTTTTTGCGTAAATAAGAGCAGTTATCTATTTGTTTTCTTAACATAATATGGGAAATAAAAACCGACAAGTGCGAGTCGGACTCTCACATTAAGGGTTCCGTACTATAAATCGAAAAACAAAACACGTTTCTTGAATGGAATCCCTTTAATTAGGGTTCCGAAAAAAAAAGGAACCCTTATAGGATCACTCGGGTGTCTGTCTGTCTGTCTGTCTGTCTATCTGTCTGTCTGTCCGTCTGTCACAGCCAGTTTTCTCCGCATCCACTGGACCGATTCTGTTGAAATTTTGTACACAAATGGACTTCTATGACCCAAACACGGATGCGTTACGAAAATTATTAAATTTTTAGTATGGGGGTCACTTTTGGGGATCAAACAAGAAAATTAAAAAAAAAAGTTTTTTGAACAATATCGTGTGACATATCAAATGAAAGGGCTTATTGTGAGGATTTTAATTATATTTTTTTCATAATTTTAAAATAAATCATTTAGAAGTTATTCAAGAAATTAGACGAAAAATGACCATTCCCCCCCCTTATCTCCGAAACTACTGAGCCTAAAATTTTGAAAAAAATTGAGATAATAGATCTTTACCTAAAGATTACAGGAAAACCTATTAGAAGTCTGTAGTGTTAATATAACATGTTAAATAAATTAAATTCGTTCGGAACCCTTTGCACGCGAGTCCGACTCGCACTTGGCCAGTTTTTTTTTAATTTAAATTTTATTATTTGTTGTTATAGCGGCAATAGAAATACACGATCTGTAAAACAGACAGACAGACAGACAGACAGACGGACGGACGGACGGTCGGACGGACAGCGGAGGCTTAGTAATAGGGTTTCGTTGGTTACCCTATGGGTACGGAACCCTAAAAAGTAACTCTATTTAATATTATTTATGATGTTTGTACACTGACCGCCCTAAATCTAACTTCTTTAGTTCAGTCCATCCAAAGGTTGTCTGTAAGAGGTTGCCCTGTGCGATAAGACCGCCCATTGTACACTAGTTTTTATAAGCGATTTTCCTGTGCTTGTTATGAGGTGTACAATAAAGTATATAATAAATAAACGAGACAAAAACACAATTGACGCTGTTTAAAAAAAATAGAGATGTGTCTTATGGACACCCGGTTGGAACGGAGTTCCATTTTTTTGAGTTTGTATTATGCTGCCTCCACACGCTTGGCAAACAACCAATCAATCAATCAATCATTTATTTATTTGCAAATATGGGTAATAGTTACATAGATGTTATTTTATACACACATAGTAAAGTCCTCCATATTCTACCGTGGCATGGCATGCAAATAATATTCAATTTCAAAATTAATATATTCAATATAAAAATTAAATCAAAGTTAAGTAATGTAATTGTTACTTTACAATAAAATAATCTGAAAAAATTATGTCTGGTTACACTAATAAAAAATATTAATATTACAAATGTCAGAAAAATAATATAAATGTCAGTTTTAGTTAAATAAATGTCAAGTTTAAATTACAATAAAAAAAAAAAAACGGAAAAATGTCAGACTGGTTACACTAGTCTAAATTATCAAAATTATACATGTCGAATCAAAAAATGTCAAATTGAATTAAATAAATGTCTTGTTCAAGTAACAATAAAAAATCAGAAAGTGTCAAAAAACAATAAAAAAATATCACAATGATGTCAAAAAAAACAATAAGTAAGTCAATCAGAATAAAATTATGTCAATCAGGATACTTAGTAGCTATAAAATAATAAAATAAGTTAATCAGTCAGCGATTCATCATTAAGGAAGTCGTCAATTGCGTAATAACTTTTCTCGATTAATATATCGTTTAGTGCCCTTTTGAATTGTATAACAGTCATGTTTTTTATAACATTTTATAACAACGAACACCAAACAACAAACACGAACGTGTGGATAGGTGTTTGCTGTTTGCGTATGTGTTCGGGAAGTGTTTGGCAGTGATCGGCATCGGTGTCGGTTTTTTTTTGCACAAATCAAAGGGTGTTCGTCAAACGTGTTTGCGATGTATCCACGCGCTTGTTCAGTTCTATTCTGCCGTCATAAGAAAAAGGACGTAGCTACATAAAACGAAGTAACCGATTTCCGACTTTAACAAAATAACTTAAGGTCGGAAATCGATTACGTTGTTTTGTATAGATACGTCCTTTTTTTTTACTGCGGGAGTACTATTAACCCGAAAGTAATCCGGAATATACTAGCACGTTCGCCAAGCATGTGGATGCCATGTTTGTGTTGGGTGTTTGTGGTCGGTTTTCGGGACGTGTTCGGTGTTTGTCCTGTTTGTGGCAAACACCAAGCGTGTGGAGGCAGCATTAAGTAATGCTGCTCCACACGTTTGACGAACACCCTTTGATTTGTGCACAAAAACCGACACCGATGCCGATCACTGCCAAACACTTCCCGAACACATACGCAAACAGCAAACACCTATCCACACGTTCGTGTTTGTTGTTTGGTGTTCGCTGTTTGCCACTGTTTGCCAAGCGTGTGGAGGCAGCATCATGATTCAATAAAAAAATCCGGCCACGTGCAAGTCAGACTCGCCCACCGAGGGTTCCGTACAAATGTGTACATTTTACTTTGAATGAAGACTATATATTTTTTTTGATTTAATTAGAAATGTACTATACATTTCAGACTTTTTTCTATACTTGTAGTTTATGACGGTATTAATTGCCAAAGAGCGCAGAACCATCTCCGCCGCCATCTTATTTTATTTTTTTAAGTTGCGGCGCACATTCTAACATGCATATATGGGTAGAAGACATTTCAACAAACAAAAAATGTTCGGAAAATGGTGAGAACAATGAAAATTATTAGAAAAAACTGGCCAAGTGCGAGTCGGACTCGAACCAATTTAATTTTTTTAACATGTTATTTTTACACTACAGACTTCTTATAGGTTTTTCTGTAATCTATAGATAAAGATCTATTATCTCCATTTTTTTCAAAATTTTAGGCTCAGTTAGTTTCGGAGATAAGGGGATGGTCATTTTTTGTATAATTTCTTGAATAACTTCAAAACTATTTATTTTAAAATCATGAAAAATATATATTTAAAACCCTTACAGTAAGCCCTTTCATTTGATATATCACACAATATTTTTCAAAAACCTTTTATTTTATTTTTTTAGTTTGACCGCCAAATGCGACCCCCATACTAAAAATTTAATGATTTACGTAACGCGTCCGTGTTTGGGTCATAGAAGTCCATATGTGTACCAAATTTCAACAGAATCGGTCCAGTGGATCCGGAGAAAACTGGCTGTGACAGACGGACAGACAGACACCCGAGTGATCCCATAAGGGTTCCGTTTTTTTTTTCGGAACCCTAAAAATTGACAATAATTACGGACATTTAACTACTGCGGAATTGAAAATGCTGCTCCGGGAACGTGGTGTATCTCTCAAAGAAAAAAAAACTGATTTGTCAATCAATCAATAAATTTTTAAACGATCCAAAATTTTTCTTTTAATCATTGGGAATTTTATTAAATACTCGAACACACATGGCTCAACAGCTTTTGTTATATTTAGCCAGCCTTGGTAAATTATCTACACTAATGTTATAAAGAGGAAAGATTTGTTTGTTTGTTTGAAATGAATAGGCTCCGAAACTACTGGACCGATTTGAAAAATTCTTTCAGCAATGGATAGCTACATTATCAGGGAGTAACATAGGCTATATTTTATCTCCGTACTCCCACGGGAACGAAAACTACGCGGGTGGAACCGCGTGAGGTCCACTAGTTTAATATAAGTTTGTGAGGGTCTCGCCGGTTTCGGGGATATACATCCTCTGCCTTTTTAAGTTTTTCAAGTTCAATGCTGCTAAGACCCAAGCGTGTCTATTTTCCGCCAAAATCAAGGTCAACGGGAAATACCCTATTACATTTTGATTCCCTTGAGACTTTGAGAGTGTCGAAATATACGTTTTTTGCTGCATAAACGGCCGTATTTTTTTTACGTTAACTTAGAACTTTGATTTTTTCACAGCTTCAAGGGACCTGAAGCGATAAGACCTGAGTATGTGGTTTTAATTTCAACTAGATACCTTCACGCTTTCTTTAGATAAAGGGTATTGACAGACAGACGGACGGACAACACAGTGATCTTATAATATGGTTCCGTTTTTTCCTTTTGAGGTACGGAACCCTAAAAAACGTTAAAATCATAAAATATTTTTGCAATTGCTCAAAATTGATGGCAAGTTGAATCGATTGAAAAACTTTTAGTTCCTTAGCTGATTGTGAAGTGCCTCAAAAATCACTGCAAAAAAGATGTCGGTTTTGGTGTTATTTTTCATTGTTTGCGTTTTGCACATTTTCGGTCTAGCCGAAAACAAATGACAACGATAACGTGCGATAAGGAGCTCCGTACTACTGAACTCTTTCGTATAAAATATTGTGAAGAACTATGACACAGGAATACACTATATTCTGGTGACGTTATACAAAGGACGTGTTACCAGTTACCACCTGCGGAAGTTGTTCGAAAGAGTCACCGCGGCTCTGGAACGCAAAGGGCATTAGGAGGAACACGGATGAATTTTAATCAGTGAGAGTCTGACCCTTCTACTCCGCCCAGAGCGGGAGACGTCATTTAATGTTTTCCCATCGTTAAGGCTTGTATACATGCCAATGACCTTGTGCGTATAAACGGAGCTAACTACTCTACGCGCCACTCCGCTATCCGCATTTTTAATTTATTGTAATAAAAATAACACATATTTTAAAAAAGTAAATAAACCAAATTATCTTCATTTGTATTGCAAAGCAGTAGATATTTTTATTTTAGACTTTTGTTAAAAAATTAAGGAGTAAAATAGTTTCATCTCAACGATTTGGAGGTGATATTTTTCTTAATATGTGATACCGATACATAAATTCTGGCTAAACCACGTTACGTATCATTGCATATAGATTACCACCTATTTTTTTTCAGTTGTAATTTCTCAGTAAATGCCTACGAAACGTTGCTTCATCTGCGCGCTTTTTTTAAGCATTTCTCGAGAGAGCAGCCTTAAAAAAACAGTTACCACCCAGTAATCACATGACCAGTGCTGATTTCATGACAACAAACGTGACATTTGAATTCTAACTAATCTAATCTTATACGGACCTTATTCTTGATAATCTTTCGGTGCTCGAGTCCTAATCGCACTTGGCCTGTTTTTTTAACAGATTTTTGTAAGTACATTCGGTACACGTGTACCGGGAATGGTGTAAATAACAGAGTTGTAACGTATTGTGAAATCAGTTAAAATATATTTTACCCGAACGAAAATATGTTTCTTTAATTATTGTGTATGTTTTATGTAGCTGTCGTGGCCATTTCATAGAACTGGCAATTTCATGATGTGGCCGAAAATTTCATGAAATGGTTATATTTCATGAAATGGCCAGCGAAAACTGACAATATCGTTTAAACGTCAACGTTTGGTCCTATATCAGTCCACATTTGGCCATATCATGAAATGTCTGGCTACATCATGAAATGACAACTTCAAATCTAACTTAGGCGACGGAGCCCTGCATAGCGGGTTTCAAAGGAGCCTAACATGAAAGGTATGAAGGGAGCTAGAATGAGCGAACGAAGCGAGCGAACTTAACTCCCGTCATACAATTCAGAACAGATTTCGAGAATCTAACCTATCCGTGTCGGGATGCCCTAAGATCCCTCAAACCTAACTTGAACAAACCTCGGCCACATCATGAAATGTCATTCTTCAGCTGGCGCATTATTATATGCTTTTTCTTATCGGAATAATTGTCCGCCGCCATGATGCATCACATTCAATATCAGCGCCTCTAACGATGGATAATGTTATTAATGTACGATATGAGCAACTTATGTTTGACCATATTATGAAGTAGTCGTGTGTTGATATCGACAAACGCTGAGTTGTTCATTGATCTGGCCAGACTGTAAATGATGTGGGCAGCGCGTATTTTCCACATCATGATGTGATCAATTCTATGATATGGCCACGACATATCTACCGATAAACTTCTGCCAGCGGTATGTCCAATTACAGAATAAGATCCACTCATGTGCACAGGGCCAAAAGGTTCCGAACGAATTTCATTTTTAGGGGTTCCGAAAAAAAAACGGAACCCTTATAGGATCACTCGGGCAGTGGCGTGCCTAGGGTTTCAAAATAAGGCAAGCCCAATAAAATTTTAACCGATTTCAAAAAAAGAAAGTTCAGTTTTCGACTGAGTCTGTAGGTACCTTCGTATGTATCATCGCAATTTTCTCATAAACTGATATAGATGTCTCAATTCGTTGTTTACCAAAATTACCGAAAGAAACCATTGCACACAGGTGTTTATAGGAATTTGCGTGCCTTTTAATGGCGCCAGATATGTTATTTAAATCATTATAACCAGATGTATTCCAAACGGAATCTTCATTCGAAAAAAATAGGCAGCAAAACGAACACAACTTATTAGTGTGCGAACAGCCAACAATCCAAGTAGTTTTTTACACTGATCTATTAAATTTTCGTTTATGCGATTTACTAGTCTGAGAAAAACACAGATTAGGCGTCGGTTTTAATGAAGAATTTAACTGTTTTTTCTGAGCAAAGTTTAAAGGTTTTACCTTATCTTCGCCAATCAAAACTTGAACGCATTTTAAATCCTCACAAGGTACAATTAACTCCATTGTTGTAGGTAAGTCACCAAAACAATTGTATCACTGAGAAAATCTAAGAAAACACACAAAAAACTTTAACAACATAACTTTTCAACTCTCAAGCAAATAAAACTGAAGTGAGTTGCACTCCGGTGTCAAGAACTACTTACGCAGAGTTGCAGTGTTGTCATTTAGGCAAAAAAAGTCACCAGGTATATGAAAAATCTAGCTAGATGTCGCAAATTTTTTATTTTTAAGATAGTGCTTGAGTATTTAATTTCGTTATTTTAAAAAGTCGCTAGTTTTTATTGTTACTAAATCTTAAAAAAAGTCCCCAAACTCGTTAAAAATCTCCAAGATCTCACAACGTCGCTAAAACGGCAACACTGCAGAGTTGGCAAGGTGACAAGGTCACGCATACGCGCGCAACTTCATACGCATGCACGGCTTAATCTTCAATACTGATCGATTTGTAGGCGCACAAGGTTTAGAACTCGTTATACGGCACATCGCTATAAGTGCGAAAGTGACGGAGATAGTATTTGAAAGCCCGGTAAAAGCCGGTACGTGTAAGCGAGATAGCTATATGTAGACGCTGCAAATGCGAAACTCTGCGCGCGAACAATCGCGATGTGTAGTTATGTAGTAATGTGGCATAGGTAGCATACTTTGTGTTATTTTGATAAGAATTAAGCGCGCGAACTTTTAAATAGTTCGGGTTTGATATTGATTCTCTATCGAGCATTTTAGTAAGGCATGCCATGGCTTTTGGGCTTATATGAAGGTACCGCCACTGCACTCGGGTGTCTGTCTGTCGGTCTGTCTGTCTGTCTGTCTGTCCGTCTGTCACAGCCAGTTTTCTCCGGATCCACTGGACCGATTCTGTTGAAATTTGGTATACATATGGACTTCTGTGACCCAAATACGGAAGCGTTACGTAAATTATTAAACTTTTAGTATGGGGGTAATGCAAACTAGAAAGAAGCTTTCAAATTCGAACTCGAGCCTGGCGAAGCTAACGATTCTTCGGAGAGTGAAATTGAGGCAATGGCCGAGGAGAGCTGGATGGATAGACCTAATTGTATTCACCTTCTGTATGTTTTCTTTTTTTTTATTTGTATTGCTTCTCTTAATTTTTAGGGTTCCGAAAAAAAACGGAACCCTTATAGGATCACTGATCACATCTGTCTGTCTGTCACAGCCAGTTTTCTCCGGATCCACTGGACCGAATCTGTTGAAATTTGGTACACATATGGACTTCTGTGACCCAAATACGGAAGCGTTACGTAAATTATTAAACTTTTAGTATGGGGGTCACTTTTGAGGGTCAAACTAGAAAATTAAAAAAAAAAGATTTTTGAACAATATCATGTGACATATTAAATGAAAGGACTGACTGTGAGGGTTTTAATTATATTTTTTTCATAATTTTAAAATAAATGGTTTTGAAGTTATTCAAGAAAATAGATGAAAAATGACCATTCCCCCCGCCTTATTTCCGAAACTAATGAGCCTAAAATTTTGAAAAAAATGGAGATAATAGTTTTTTACCTAAAGATTACAGAAAAATCTACTAGAAGTCCATAGTGTTAAAATAACATGTTAAAAAAAAATTGTTCGGATCCCTTTGCACGCGAGTCCGACTCGCACTTGGCCAGTTTTTGTAACACTATCGACTTCTTATAGGTGTTCCTGTAATCAGTAGGTAAAGAACTGTTATCTGTATATTTTTCTTTTTTTAAATTTTAGGCTCAGTAGTTGTGGAGATAAGGCTACCCCGCCTTATTTCCGAAAATGGTCATTTTTGGTCTAATTTCTCGAATAACTTCAAAACTATTAAATGGCAAGTATGCCGCCGCATCGAACTAAAAAAGAATCATTGAAATCGGATCAGAAACCTCGGAATAATCAGTGTACATACATGAAAAAAATACCAACCTAACTGAGAACCTCCTTTTTTTTGCTTGTGGAAGATGGTTTTATTATTTATTTATTTATGTACACACAATAAACTTAAAAAAAGATAATTAAATACAGACAAAAGAGCACAAAGGTACTGCTTATTTCAATAGAAATTTCTTCCAGCCAGTGGCGGAGCCTTCATACAAGCCCAAAAGCCCGGCATGCCTTACTAAAATGCTCGATAGAGAATCAATATCAAACCCAAACTATTTAAAAGTTCGCGCGCTTAATTCTTATCAAAATAACACAAAGTATCTACCTATGCCACACTACACATCGCGATTGTTCGCGCGCAGAGTTTCGCATTTGCAGAATCTACATATAGCTATCTCGCTTACACGTACCGGCTTTTACCGGGCTTTCAAATACTAGCTCTGTCACTTTCGCACTTATAGCGATGTGCCATATAACGAGTCAGAAACTTTTGCGTCTACAAATCGATCAGTATGAAAGAATTAAGCCCTGCATGCGCATGAAGTTGCCCGCGTATGCGTGACCTTGTCACCTTGCCAACTCTGCAGTGTTGCCGTTTTAGCGACGTTGTGAGATCTTGGAGATTTTTAACGAGTTTGGAGACTTTTTTTAAGATTTAACAACAATAAAAACTAGCGACTTTTTAAAATAACGAAATTAAATATTCAAGCAATATCTTAAAAATAAAAAAATTGCGACATCTAGCTGGATTTTTCATATACCTGGGTGTTTAGTACCGCACGCGGGGTCCGCTACCCAGTACTAGCAGGGTTGATCTAATTGATCTTATGAGTAAGGTCTAGTGTGGAATGAAACAACCGTAATCTGTATGTTTGACCTTATATTGAACTTTATCGACGTGAACTATATCTAAGCGGCGGAGAATCTTAACACCGACTTCTAATTTGACGCCTAACGCCATCTAGTTAAGTATTTTACAACTTTTCTACAAACATATTGAACTTAGATCTTGGTGAGCGGGTTTCGAACATGCATGGTTCTTAACATACCGCCCACCAAGGACATTACTGAAGGAATGTCCTTCGTGAACTATATCCTGGATCTGGCATATATCTGATCTCAGGATTGATCTAAAATCTTAAATTAAGAAATTGTACTACTTTAAATCTCAACATCTAACCTTTGAAAATCTAAAACTATTTACTTGGCTAAGCTTCTAAAATAACAATATGTAAAAGATTCAACAGTTGTAAAGAAAACATAAAAATAAAAACCCAGTTGGGGGAAATGTAAAATTTCATTGTGTAAAAACCCATCTAAAAATATCTTAACAAAAAATTTGATCTTATAACTGTAAACATTGTAAATAAAAACTGTAAATATTTGTATATAAATAAAAGTTTGTAAAGTTGATCTTAAAAATGAACATAAATTCAGTGATCTGCAACTGGTAAAATACAAAGTTTTGAGGTTGGCCTCTTAATAGTAGAGGATTTAGTGCGTAATGTGACTACACGGGTGATATTATCAGCACCGGGATGCTTCTCTACAATGCGACCTAACAACCAACGACTTGGCGGCAAATCGTCTTCCTTAACTAAAACAATATCACCAATTTTAGGCTCAGGAATTTTAGAAGACCATTTGTACCGGTTCATAAGATTGGACAAATACTCTTGGGACCAGCGCTTCCAAAAAGATTGTAGCATCCTTTGAGTAAATTGCCACCGTGACAAATAGCTTACATTTGAACTTTCATATTTATTGTCTGGTACATTTACTATTGACTCTCCAATTAGGAAATGTCCAGGAGTTAAAGGTATCAGTTCACCAGGATCAGTAACGTTAATGACGCTCATTGGACGCAAATTCAAACAAGCTTCTACTTGATTGAGGAGTGTGCTCATTTCCTCATACGTCAAAGTAGCATCGCCAATGACCCGTTTAAGGTGAAACTTTGTGGACTTCACCCCTGCTTCCCAAAGTCCACCGAAATTAGGGCTATGGGGGGGAATGAAGTGCCACTCAGTACCGTTGGCCTCGAGTTGTTCTGCTATTGCTGCCTGAATGGATGCTAAATGTTGCAACTCTCGGGAGGCACCTACAAATGTAGTGCCATTGTCGCTCCATATTTTGGCACAATGACCTCGCCTAGACACAAAACGTCTGAAGGCGGCTAAAAAAGCTTGTGTGCTCATGTCACTAACGACTTCTAAATGTATAGCACGGGTAGACATACACACAAACAAGCATATGTAGCCCTTGTACGAACGGTGCCCACGACCTTTCGTTGTCCTAATATTAATAGGGCCAGCATAATCAACACCGCTATGAAGAAACGGTCGCGTTGGAGAACACCTAACCGTTGGAAGCGAACCCATCATTTGGTTCTTGATGCTAGCGCGATGTTTAGCGCATATCACACATTTGCGCACATGGTGTTTGACTAGGTTTCTGACTCCTATGACCCAGTAGGCTCCTAGGTCCTCAAATAATTTGACATTAGCTGAGGACCTCCGTGCAGAGTCTTCAAGTGTGCATCTGCCACTATAAGGTTTGTCAGATGACAAGAGTTTGGTAGGACTATGGGATGCTTTGTGTTTTCACTCAATGGAGCTTTCTCAAGTCTACCTCGAACTCTGATAAGGTCTCTGTCATCCAGATATGGGCAGAGTGAGTTGAGCTTACTAGATTTTAATTGTAAATAACCTTTGTCCTGTAATTGTAAATATTCTACTGTAAATCTATCCTTTTGTGTTTGTCTAATACAGCATTCTAACGCTGCTTCTAGCTCTAACTTTTGTAAATAACTATGTTTAAAAGTATTATTCTTTAAAAATCGTCTGCAATATGCGATTACTCTAACTAATTTTTGTAATGACGAATACCGCTCGAACATTGAAAGCTCTGGCACTACAGCAATGTGTGTTTTTGTTGTTTCCTCTAAGTCGATATTCAAATCATTTGACTTTTCATAAATTGTTCTCTGAGTTAGAATTGGTAGTCCAGAAAACCATAAACTGTTGACTATTAATGCACTGGGTAAAATACCTCGTGAGGCGCAGTCTGCTGGGTTGTCCTTGGATTTCACATGAAACCATTGAGATGCCTTCATCGTAGTCAATATTTCCGAGGTGCGATTCGCCACAAACGTCTTCCATCTACTTGGATGGCTGTTAAGCCATGCCAACACGACTGTGGAATCTGTCCAGGCCTTGATTTTATGCCTAGAAATATTCAGGACAGCGGCTGTTCCTATAAGAAGATTTGACAGCAGAACTGCTCCACACAACTCTAAGCGAGGTATACTAATTTGCTGGATGGGGGCTACTCCGGTTTTTGCAACCAGCAACGAAATATGCGGTGCAGTCGTCAGCGGCGGAAGATTCACTGAGTGCTGGAAGGTATCTTCGTTGCGGTTCCAGGTAAGTCCCAAATTTTTTATTTTACTACATAATTTGTTTTCTAACCCTTTCTCTCCTTTGTGTTCTATTTTTTCTAATTCCTGGTTCTGTAAACTATCTATTTGTCCTAATGTTTTGTCCCTATTTGTTCTAGTTTGATCTCGTTGTTTTTTAACTTCATTGCTTTCAATTGTTTCTATTCTCTTAAGTATTTCTTGACGATTGCTATTCCATTTTTGTAATATAAATCCACTTTTTCCTAATAATGCTTTCATTTGCTTATATATTTCAATGCCTTCTTCTACACTGTTACATCCTGTCATTAAATCGTCCATGTAAAAGCAATTTAAGACCTTATCTGCAGCTAGTGGGTAGTTTTCACCTTCATCCACAGCGATTTGACGTAAAGTTTTGACTGCTTGGTACGGTGCAGAAGCTGTTCCAAAGGTCACAGTCACCAGCTCGTAATCTTGTATCTCTTTATCCGGGCTGTCACGCCACGGTATTCTTTGGAACATTGCATCTTCTTCAGCTACCTTCACTTGCCGATACATTTTTATAATGTCCGCTACAAGTCCTATAGCATGCACTCTCCATTTTAAAACCGTGTGACGTAAATCAGCCTGCAGTGTTGGACCAACCATGAGCGTATCATTTAGTGACACTCCTTTGTTGTTCTTTTCAGAGGCGTTGAAAACAACACGAACTTTAGTTGTGATCTTGTCTTCCCTAATGACTGCGTGATGTGGTAGATACACTGCTTCTTCCCTTTTGCTATCATCTTTCTTCACGTGCCTCATATGACCCAACTGTAAATATTCATTTATTACTTCTATGTATTTTTCTTTTAACTCTTTGTTCTTTGCTAATCTTCTCTCTAATGCTTGGAATCTCGATTTAGCTATGCCACGTGAATTTCCAGACTTGCAAGGAGGATCTTCGTCTCGGAAAGGTAACCTGACTATATATCTACCATCGCTATCTCTCTTTGTAGTCTCACTATAAAACTCTTCGCATTTATTCTCCTCTGGTGTAAATATCCTTTTAGTACTAATTTGCTCTTCGATTTCCCAAAATTTCTTTAAAAGGTCATCGTCTTGCACCTTGCAATGCATTACGTTAATTTTATATGAACTATTACTTTCAGGACCCACTGTACCTGACAGAACCCAACCTAATCTAGTACTCTGTGCTACAATACTACCAGAAGGACTTTTAACTAAACCTTCCTTAATAATGCAGCTATAAACATCAGCACCCAACAGCATATCGATTTTGTTGGGTGTGTTGAACTCTGGATCTGCTAAACATAAATTGTTGAACTCTAACCAGTCGAAAGCATCCACGCTTAAGCTTCGCTCTGGTAAGTAAGAGGTGATCTTGCTTAAAACGTAAGCATTAAACGTAAACTTAAAACTAAAATCGACGCGAGACCTTATCGTTATTTGTACCATGTACTTTGTCATGGTTGACCTATTGTCTCCTAAGCCTAAAACAAACCCTTGAATAGGAATCTTTTTCAGGTTAAGAAATTGAACTGCTGCTTCTGTAACGAAACAAGCCTGCGAACCTTGATCGAGTAAGGCTCGAACTGTTTGGTATCCACCCGTCTTTGACTCAGCTTTTAGTAGCGCAGTGGCTAATAAAACTTGTCTGGGTTTGGGTACCTTTCCTGTTGACAAGCAAGCAACTATCCGATTAGCATTAGTCGAAGGACTAGCGCTGTCAGCAGCTGACTTAGCTTCAGGGTCTTGATCTTCATTTGCCGACTCACTATTTATGTGTAACAGCGAATGGTGGCGCTTTTGGCAAACTTTACACCTTGTGTCCTTTTTACAGCCTTTAACTGTGTGATTACTCCCTAAACAGTTAAAGCATATTTTGTTTTTACGTACAAAATCACGTCTAGCTTCAAGTGATTGTTTTGCAAACTTTTTACAAAAACAAAGTTTATGAGCTTCAGAACAGAGTTCGCATTTCAGGAGTGATGATGCGTTCGTAGCAAGCATTGTCTTAGGCGTATGATGGTTCGAACTGTTGTTGACCTGGTGACCTGAACCCTTTTTTGGTTCTATGCACTCAAATGCGCGGAAACGTTGCTCCAAAAATAATTTGAATTGATCAATGGTAGGGAAATCATTGGAAATGCTACTGCTGACGCTTATTTCCCATTGTTTACGCGTTTCAACATCTAATTTAAACGTTACGATGTGTATGATGATAACGTCCCATGTACTCACATTTATGCCTAAATTTGACAACGCATTTAAACAATCACTGGTCGTATCTAAAAGTTCTTTTAATGAAGGCGCTGACTCAATTTGCATAAGTTTTATTCCAAATAACCTTTTTAATATACAATTGGCAAGATATCTTTTATTGCTATACCTCTTGTCTAATAAATCCCAGCATAGACTATAATTCGCATTAGTTATTGGTGTATTCCGTATTAATTGATCAGCTTCACCCGAGAGATGACTTTTTAAATAGTATAGCTTTTGTACGTTATCTAATGATTCATTTTTATGGACTAATGAAATAAACAGATCACGAAATGTTGTCCATTCTCCATATTTTCCAGAGAATATTGGAATGGTGATCTTTGGTAATTTGACAAATGAACTTGTTGACTTAAATGAACTGTTAGAAGAACCATCACTAGGTTGTACTGGTTCCCTTGGTCTAATTTTATTATGTGCTGTTTTTAATAAACTTTTATACATTATATAAGTGTCTTCGGTTGAATCATAAATATCAACAACCTTTTGATCTATATCATCTAATTTAAAGTTTTCATAAATTTTGGTATTAGCTGCTTTAAAGGAATCCCAATCCTTTTCTAACAATTCTAGTCTAGTTTCAATGTATTCGCTTGTTAATCTTTCTTTAGGACTCTTTTTGAAATTTGCTAAACCTTTAATAATAACATTTTGGAAACCTTTTAGTACGTTAATTAATCCCTCCATCTTTGAGACAGATTATTAACGGCAAAACAAGTTAAAAAAAAACTAAAAATGCACTATCAATTTAAAACACTTAGGTAAACTTAATGTAAACAGGTTAAATAAACTAACAATACATCAACAAAAATAATGTAAACAAACCAAAACGTGTTTAAAAACAATGTTTGTTTTGTACTGTAGGAGAACTGACTTGAAATAAAATACAAGTCCAGTATTGACAAAAATATTCTAAGTCCAAAAAAGTTGCTCAAAATTTAACAAGTGTTTTAAATAAAACTAAAATCTGGCGGAAATCGGGCATAGGTTCCCCGTTCCGTCGTTTTTTAAGAAACTATTCTAAGTCCTTAACTAACATGCACACATAATAAAGTTATTAAAATCTAAGCGGAAATATTCTAAGTCTTAAAATTCTACAAGTCCAAAATTCTTCAGAAAATGACCAAGTTAAAGTCTTGGAAGAAATAAAGTTCAAAATTGCTAGTCATTAACTTCCTTTGTTTATAAAATAAAATGTACTCACAATTTGCACAATTCACTCACACAATACGATGATGGTGGCGCGCCCTGGTGGCGACACGATGAACTCTTGGATGTGACGTCAGTCTTCTGGTGTCACGTTGAACTGGGGTGTGACGTCCTTCTTGTGACGACACGTAGAACTGCGGGGGTGACGTATGCGATCACCACCCGTTTGATCTGGATGCAAGTGGCGCCCTCTGATGGCCACTTCCCTGCCGCTGCTGCCGAGCTCGTCCACAACACTGGACGGAGCCGCCGCTGCCGATGCGGGGGACCGGTACTCTTGCCGCAGCGATCCACTGCGAGTACACGGCAATGCGGAACGGGCCGCGCGCGAACTCAAAAATACGGTTATTTATCCGGTTCGATGGACCAATGTTTAGTACCGCACGCGGGGTCCGCTACCCAGTACTAGCAGGGTTGATCTAATTGATCTTATGAGTAAGGTCTAGTGTGGAATGAAACAACCGTAATCTGTATGTTTGACCTTATATTGAACTTTATCGACGTGAACTATATCTAAGCGGCGGAGAATCTTAACACCGACTTCTAATTTGACGCCTAACGCCATCTAGTTAAGTATTTTACAACTTTTCTACAAACATATTGAACTTAGATCTTGGTGAGCGGGTTTCGAACATGCATGGTTCTTAACACTGGGGACTTTTTTTGCCTAAATGACAACACTGCAACTCTGGTAAGTAGTTTCCGACACCCGAGTGCAACTAACTTCAGTTTCATTCGCTTGAGTGGAAAAGTTATGTTGTTAAAGTTATTTGTGTGTTTTCTTAGATTTTCTTAGTGATACAATTGTTTTAGTGACTTACCTACAACAATGGAGGTAATTGTACCTTGTGAGGATTTAAAATGTGTTCAAGTTTTGATTGGCGAAGATAAGGTAAAATCTTTAAGCTTTGCTCAGAAAAAACAGTTAATTTCTTCATTAAAACCGACGCCTAATCTGTGTATTTCTCAGACTAGTAAATCGCATAAACGAAAATTTAATAGATCAGTGTATAAAACTAGTTGGATTGTTGGCTGTTCGCACACGAATAAGCTGTATTGTTGGTGCTGCATATTTTTTTCGAATGAAGATTCCGTTTGGAATACATCTGGTTATAATGATTTAAATAACATATCTGGCGCCATTAAAAGGCACGCAAATTCCCATAAACACCTGTGTGCAATGGTTTCTTTCGGTAATTTTGGTAAACAACGAATTGAGACATCTATATTACGCCAGTTATCATTATTTGACATTTATGCAAACTATTTCGACAAACAAACATTAAAAAGCCAATTGATTTGCTTGTATTCTAGTCCTGATCTGAAAGACCGTAATGTTTTCGAATTAATTGATTTCATTAATGAGAATAACCTTGAAGATGCCTTTCCCGAGCTGTTAAAATTAGCGTATCTTGTTGTAACTATTCCAGCTACAAATTCTTCCGCGGAACGTGCTTTTTCGTCTCTTAAACGTATCCATATCTATCTGAGAAATACACAAGGTCAAGAGCGTCTTTCCGAATTATCAATGATAGCTATTGAAAAACAGTTGTTGGTAGAATTACAACGATCACCAACATTTTACTCTGATGTAATTAAATCATTTCTTAAGAAAGATAGACGATTCCAATTAGAATATAAATAATTTATTTAAATTCCTTATTACATTCTATCTAGCTATTTTTTAACTTTCGTTTTGTAACTTTGTTTTTTTTTTGTCTGTAACCTGTTAGTCCTGTTACGAAGCAAGCACCTACTTACCATAACTTTGTTCCCTCAAGCAATGAAGCAAACCAAACGGTTTTTTTCAAAGCCACCGGAGGTATGCAATTGCTGATATGTTTATTATATTCAATCTAGCACTAGCATGCCTTCAGTGTGCTTTGGTTAACTCATTCACCGCACGACAAGCAAGAGTGAAATTGAAGAAGAGGAAAGAAGAAGATGGATGAATTCACTTTTAATTTATTGTACCTAACCAGTAGTTTATGAGAAAATTGCGATGATACATACGTAGGTACCTATATACTCAGTCGAAAACTGAACTTTCTTTTTTTGAAATCGGTTAAAATTTTATTGGGCTTGCCTTATTTTGAAACCCTAGGCACGCCACTGCTTCCAGCAGACCCGCGACAGAAGAGTGGGATAAGAAACGTAGACACAGTGTGTAGAGAGACAGAGAAGGAAACTTAAAATAGACTATACTAACTTAACTAAAGTATATTATGTACTACGCAATAATAAATATAAACATACAAATAAATATACACAAATAGGTTAGCCTAAATACATAATTATAATAAAATAATACATACCTATAATATATAAAGGATTACACTACAGTGGACAGATAATGCTCTTTGACTTCTTTTTTGAAGAGGGAAATGTTTTTACTTTCACGTATGTTAGGCGGGAGTGAGTTCCACAGACGTACTGCAGTAAACGAGAAGGAGTGGGAATATGAAGGAGATTTATGAGATGGGAAGTTTAGGTGAAGTTTGAGGTGGGATCTACTTATTTTTTTTTTAAATTACGAAAAAAATATAGTTAAAACCTTTCATTTGAAAAGTCGCACGATACAGTCTGAAAACACCTTATTTTTTTAAATTTTCTTGTTTTACCACCAAGATTGTGACCCCTATACTCAAAATTTATTTATTTACGTAACACGTCCGTGTTTGGCTCACAGAAGTTCATATGTGTACCAAATTTCAACAGAATCGGTGCAGTAGGTCCGGAGATACTGGCTGTGACAGACGACAGACATACACCCGAATCATCCTGATTCCGTTTCTTACGAATGTTCGGAACCCTGAAAAGCACAAATGACATTTTATTTTTAACCGACTTCCAAAAAAGGAGGAGGATTTTTTTTTAATGTATGTTCACCGATTACTCGGAGGTTTCTGATTCGATTTGTGTGATTCTTTATTAGTTTGATGCGGTATACTTGCCATTTGGACCCGTAAAAATTTGATTCAGTTTGGTTCAGTAGTTTTAATTTTATGAGCATTTTTGCTCATTTCAATTTCTGCGTAGACGAAGACGTCGTCCAAATATCACCACTTAAAAGTGAAAAAAAAGCTTTTTACAAAAAAAAAAAATAAGCGACTTCCAAACAAAACACGGTTATGTTTTTGTAAAAAGTTTTTAGAAAAGAAATGATCGACTAGTTACAAATTTTTGCCGATTAGCTATAGTTATTTTAAGATTGCATATTTTGTGTATGAAACTAGAATTCGGTAAGCCACTGGATTACTCAATTTAATACCTAAGTTCTAGTATGTAAATTGTAAAACCTACAATATATTGTCATAGTAGATCAAAACCTTACTAAATAAAAATCGCCGCATAAGACAAAAACAACACCACACGAAAAAAAATATCTACGCAATTCAAAATAACAAAAATAATATTCAAAACTCCTGCGTCTATCCGAACGCATTCGAAAAATCAAAATGGCGTCTCCTAACGGTAGCGTTCGAAAACAGTGTCAAGCCAATTTTATTCGAATTCGATTCGATGCGGTATACTTGCCATTTCGACCCGTAAAAATTTGATTCAGTTTGGTTCAGTAGTTTTAATTTTATAAGCATTTTTGCTTTTTTCAATTTCTGCGTAGATGAAGACTTCGTCCAAGTCCTCCTCCTTGCGTCGTATTCCTCAGTGCTGAGGGTCGAGACCTCTCTTCTGTATCACTTTCACACGAATGATGTTTCTCCACCTGTTCTGTCCCTGGCGGTGTGGAGGCGTTGTGAACGGTAGTGTCAAGGGCGGTGCGAATCTGGTCAGACCAACGTATTGGGCTGCATCCACGAGGTCTTTTTCCATCTACTTTGCCGGTTACGATGAGCTTCTCGAGGTTGTCATCTTCTTTTCTCGCAATATGACCGAAGTATTCTAGGACTCTGCGCAGACACTCAGCTGTCAGCCACGAGGAGATTTTCAGTTCTCGCAATATGGACACGTTAGTCCGAAACGCCCTCTAAGGAATACGGAGCATCTTTCTCCAGCACCACATCTCAAACGCGTCAATGCGTTTGCGGTCTGCAGCTCTCAGTGTCCAAGTCTCAGCGCCATACGAAAAGATCGAGAAGACTAGAGTCCGTACCAGTTTAGTTTTAGTTTTTTACGGAAATGTTACGATCTTTCCAAATTTTTCCAAGCTGAGACATGGCGCTCTTAGCCATGCTAATCCTGCGCATCTCCTGCGCACTTCCTTCTCGCACGACCCATCGTTACTGATGTTGGAACCCAGCTATAGTTGTCCACTGATTCTATTCCTAATGTGCCAGTGAGTTCCAACTTCCCAGATCGATCTACCACCATGACCTTGATCTTGGATCTGTTCACGGAGTGTCTCCTCGCTAATCTGCTCCATTCTGTCTAGAAGTGCAGCCATTTCCGACTCATTTGCTGCAAAAAGAGAATTATCATTGGCGTAGCGCAGGTTGGTAATTTTCACGCCACCAACTGTAATGCCTCCCTCCCAATTCTCACAAGTACGTCTCATAATGTGCTCTCCGTAGGCGTTGAACAGAATGGGTGATAAAATGCATCGCTGGCGTACTCCTTGGTGGAATTTGAAGGTTTTTGGTGCTGTTTTATCGACTCTTACGACTCCTGTGTTCAAGCTATACAGGGTGTGAAGTAAGGCGATGAGCTGATTCGGTACTCCAAGTTCTTGCAGGACTCTCCATAAGCAACTCCACTTGACACAGTCGAAAGCTTTGCTGTAGTCAATAAAACACAATATCACTGGCGTATCGAACTCATATGCCTTCTCAACGAGCTGCCTGACGTTGAGGATCTGCTCTCGCGTACCCCTGCCCTTCACGAAACCTGCTTGCTCTTGCGGAATTTGCCGATCCAGGTAGTGGCGGATGCGATTGTTGAGAACATGGAGCAAGATTTTGCAGGCATGTGAGATGAGGGACAAGGTGCGATAATTGCCGCAGCTTTTTGTTGATCCTTTTTTGTGCAGTGGAAGAATTACGGATTCCGACCAATCCAGTGGCAATCACCGTTTTGCCAGACGCGTGAGCAGATCTTGAAAATTGTCTCTACACCCACGTCCCCCATGGCTTTAAGCACCTCTGCTGTTATTTGGTCGCTTCCTGGTGCCTTCTTCGTCTTGAGAGACTGTAGAGCAGCAGATACTTCGGAGCGAAGAATCATGGGTTCCATTTCTAGACCCCTCCAGTTCGGGATACCTCCGGGTGTTGAAAGGGGGTCTGCGTACAACTGCTTACAGTAGGCACGCCATATCTTGGCAATGCGGTCGAGCTCGTGTAGTACAGTGCCATCGGCATCCTCTATGACCCACGATTTATCTTTGAACTCCTTGGAAAGGACTCTAACTTTCTTAAAAAGGTCTGCAGTTTGTAGCTTGATTCCTCCAAGTATCACCACTTAAAAGTGAAAAATAAAAAAACCAAGATATAAAACCAAAAAAAACCGACTTCCAAAATTAAGGTTATTTTATACTTTGTAGTGTTTTATTTGAATTCGGTTATATTTTTCGTAAAAAGATTTTTGCCAAACGCATTACGACCCTCCTTGGATTACTTTTCGTGTCTTCGTTGGGTTGTAGACTTACCAAATTAAATCAGGGTCTGCCAATACATGTGCAAGTTCCACCCAAATTCGTTCTGTAGACGTGAAGATGTGACAAACAAACAGACAGAGTTACTTCCACATTCACAATTTCGACGGCGGTTTCGCACGCCTAATTGTCAAAAAAATTAAATAAAAAAATTTAAAAAACCGCCGACTAAAAAATTACTTTAAAAAAGTGAAAAAATAATACGTATTGATCCTTTTAATTTAATATAGGTACGATTCTTTGGGCCAAGCGTCTTTGCCTCGGGAGACCGCAAATTGTTGTATTTGTTAAGTACCTTTATATTATTAGCGGTCCCCCGACGCAATGACGCTTGGTCCAAAGAGTCGTACCTATATTAAATTAAAAGGATCAATACGTATTATTTTTTCACTTTTTAAAGTTATCTTTTAGTCAGGGGTTTTTTTAAGTTCTTAATTTAATTTTTATTTCATGCTTTTTAAACTTAATTTACCTAATAGGTACTACTAAAAAACCTATGATATTATCATCTTCCTGTCCTTATTCCATGTTACTTGGGGTCGGTGCAATACGTTTTTACTTCCATTCTGCCCTATCAGCCGTCACGCTATCACTAACTCCCTTTTCTTTCATATAACTCCTCACACAATCCATCCATTTATTTTGGCCTTCCTCTCCATCTCCATCCACATAATAATATGAACTACACTCACCTAAACGGCACTACATCCTACAAGCTTTGAAAGAAGCTTTGCATCTCTCATCAATGTATTTACTCATTTCTCTTTTCTGCTTTCTGCTCAAAATAGAATGTGATCAGGGTCTGATGTTCATCATCAGACCCTGATCACAATCTATTTATAACCTATTCATTGCGACCATTTAAATGAATACGAAAACGGAAGGTCTGCTGTAAGTGAGAAGTTGGGTATCCTGTAGATTTCAGGACGTGCTTCAGTATCAGGTTAAGGTTACTGATCTAAATATAATCTGTTCATTGAAACCATTCCAGTGAGTCCAAACACGATACCTCTGCTGTAACTTCGTGAGGAGTTGGGTATTCTGCAGATCTCAGGTTATGCTACAGCATTAGTTCAATATAACCATGTTCTTGCAATGTCATCGAAGTAACAGAACACCAAATTTCGCATCGATCAGACCTGTAAAAGCTGGTTAAATGCCGTCATCAACTAGAAAAGAGTTGATGATCTTCAAACGGCTCAACTGATTTTGATAAGACTTGTCTAAGAACCACCGCTAGAAAACCTGCTTTCAAATAAAAAAAACCGTATCCAAATCGGTTTACCCGTTTAAGAGCTACGGAATCATCAAATGACTCCTCCCGCTCTGGATGAAGCAGAAGGGCGTGTCAGACTCTTACTGACTAAAACCCATCCGTGTTCCTCCTAGTGCCCTTTGTACTCCAGGGCCACGGTGAATCTTTCGAATAAATTCCGCAACCCCGGCAGGCACTGGCCCTTGTGGGTCCCGTCTTTTATGCGACTTTTATGTACGGTGCCACAGACCGACAAACAGACAGACACACACAGCGGTCAAACTTATAACACCCCTCTTTTTAGGTCGGGGGTTAAAAAGATGGGGTCTGACTGACGCACTTTTCTACACCAGAGCGAAAAACACTTCAATGTGTGCCTAAAAGCGGTGGGGTAGTATAGTACCCAGTTTTCGAGTAGGTGTTGTGACTGTTCCTAAATTACCCTAGGGTGATAAAATATTAGTTTTTCATGAATTATCCTAATAATGAGGGTTTTCGCGTTTGAAATCACCGCTAGAGGCGCTAGCGTAGCGTGAGGTCGTCGAAATGTCAAATTTTACTGTTGGTTGGCTTTGACTCAAGTTTATTGACTTATTTGTTTCGATTTTTATGAATATTTTTCTAAAACAGCCTGACTATAACAGATTAAGTTACGTTTCTCCCGGCCAATGCATTGAACTTTCTTTTTTTGTTGGAAATATGTACATAACTCCGTCTTTTTTTTCCATTGTGATGAGTCCACGTAACACTGCGTCACTATTTATTTTGTATTAAATCACACGTTTACGGCATCATGCAATTTTTACGGTTCCGAAAAAAAAAGGAACCCTTGTAGGATCACTCGGGTGTCTGTCTGTTTATCTGTCTGTCCGTCTGTCACATCCAGTTTTCTCCGGATCCACTGGACCGATTCTGTTGAAATTTAGTACACATATGGTCTTCTATGACCCAAACACGGACGCATTACGTAAATTATTAAATTTTTAGTATGGGGTTCACTTTTGGGGGTCAAACTAGAAAATTAAAAAAAAAAAAAAAGTTTTTTGAACAATATCGTGTGACATATCAAATGGAAGGGCTTGCTGTGAGGGTTTTAATTATATTTTTTCATAATTTTAAAATAAATGGTTTTGAAGTTATTCAAGAATTTAGACGAAATATGACCATCCCCCCACCTTATCTCCGAAACTACCGAGCCTAAAATTTTGAAAAAAATGGAGATAATAGATCTTTACCTAAAGATTACAGGAAAACCTATTAGAAGTCTGAAGTGTTAAAATAACGTGTTAAAAAAATTAAATTCGTTCGGAACCCTTTGCACGCGAGTCCGACTCGCACTTGGCCAGTTTTTTTTCGTCTTACTTTGTTCACATGCACGTAATAACAACTTTAATGCCATGATTAAGGACCATACTCGACAGTGGCGCCTACTGGTGAGTACAAAAACGGTAGCCTTCATTGTTAAGGTGGGGAGGGCCCGATCTTAAAAATTAGGATAATTCAAGAAAAACGAAAATTTATCAGCCTATGATAATTTAAGAACAGTCACAGTGTGCTCGCCAGAGAATGGGCAGCAGCGTTCTCTGTAAAACTCAATACCATACACTGCGATCGCCAACCCGCCTGCCAAGCGTGGCGATTATGGCACCCGGCCCCTTTTGGGGGAGGCCTATGTCCAGCAGTGGACGTCTTTCGGCTGATATGATGATGATGATCATGAAAGTGTGCTGAAAAATAAACTAAAATACAGTAAATAACCTTGAGCCTTGGATACACTACATAGCACTTCCTAATTCCTCCAATCTTTTTTACTATCTATAACAGCGTAAATATTTGAAAATAAAATAATCAATAATTTCATGGCCATCAGTATTGTTTGTTACGATCGTAAAGATACGGGGACGTTATCTTGGCACTTATGTTGTTAGAATAATAAAAAAATTACGTGTCCTGTATCACACTTGCAGGGCTGCCGTAGTACCTACACGGTACCTACATACTTGGGTTACAATCCCATTGTAAAAAAACAATATTTGCATTGTATAGACTCAATTTATTTAGCATTGTATAATTTCATCCATTTTAACGGCACATGTGTGAGTACTGTGTACCTTAAACTTAAGCTATAGCTATCAGTTTTAGGTTTGTTTTTGACTTGAATGTACCCTGGCGGTTGGGAGTGTCATGCTCACACAAAAGTCTGGCTGATGGTGGCGTATGCGTTGGATCATTTGGCTCCCTTCAAAATGGTTGAGCCGAATGGTGCTAGCGCATGCGTCATGTTCGTGAACGGGCGCTGTCAGTTGAGACTGGTCATTTCTCAGTTGCCATGGTTTATCTATACATATAATAAATCTGTTGAAGAGTCGTTTTTGTACATTCAAAATAAAAAAATAAAAAATAGCTAGGGAGATAAAGGGTAACTTACAGAACCCATTTCCATCATTTTTGGAATTTTATTTATTTTGTTACACGTATATTGACTAGCATTTGCCCGCGACTTCGTACGCACTTATCCCGTTTTTCCCGTTCTCGTACATCCCGTAGGAATTTCGGGAAATCCTGTTTTAGTGTTTTTTTATGCAAGAATCTGGGGAATGAACGTTTATATGGGAGTCTGTCATTATTGAAAATAGAACCTTTGTATTTAGGCACTTGATAAAAAATAACTAAAAATTATATTCAATCGTTTTTGAAAAATTTGTATCTTGTTTTTGATTGTTTTTTCCTATTTTAACGCCGACTTCCGAAATTAAAGTTATTTTTTGTAAAAACATTTATTTTTTTGCATTTCAGTTTTTTCGGAGGTTTAATTTTTTTGTTAAAAAGTTTTATTTTATAATTTTTTGTGACTATAACTACCACCAATTACTACTAACATGGGTAGGCCTACAAAAAATGCTACACAAATCAGCATTAAAATCTGTGAGTGAACAATAAATCACCCCTATTTTCCCACCCTTAGGGTAGGATTTTTTTTACAAATATATATGGGACCATTTTCGAGGCATACCCTATCCAATAAAAAAAGAATTATCAAAATCGGACTACTCTGTAAAAAAGTTATCTGTGGTCATACATTACAATCAGTGAGTGAACAATGCCAATGTGAATGTGTGTCAATGTGTATAATGTTCCCCAAAATATTCCATTTATTTTTATTTTTTTGTTGCTCACCTACCACAGTGCAGTCTTTTTAACCCAAAGGTTGACTAGTAGAGAATGCCTTGTTGCATTAAGTCCGCCCATGTACCACTACTGTACATAAAGTTTAAATAAATAAATAAATAACAATCAATCATTCCCTGTTTTCCTACCCTTAGGGTTGGTTTTTTTTCAATAAAAAAGAATTATCAAAATCCGACTACTCTGTAAAAAGTTATGCGTGTTCATACATAAAAAAAAAATATACGCGTCGATTTGAGAACCTCCTCCGTTTTTCGTCGGTTAAAAATAAAAATAGTTGACAGTAACTTTTTCAAATGTTAGTTTTCGATAAATGTTAATAAATAACCGCCAATTTAATTGAGGCACAGTTGACGTTGAGTTCAGTGGAGGAAATGACTTCGAAGTTAGTAGGTATCGACATGGATTCGAGGGTTCCTATTGGCGCACTTTGTTTAAGAAACTCTAATAAAACTGAAAACATACAAAATGCTATGAAGTAAGTAGCTCAGTTTTGTTTATATTTGTATAAATTCTTTCGATCCTGTCCTATTTCAGTAGTCTCAAATTGAGATTCATACAATATAAACGTTCTAGATCACCGTCAACTGAAAATTAATTCACAAAAGCCCTCATAAGATTGCATCGAATTCGTAAAACTAAACTTATGTAAACATTCACTAACTGTTAACTTGTAAGTCAGTCCGTATGTCCCGAATAAATCCATATTTGGACGCCATTTTGAAAAATTAAAATTGGCTTGACACTGTTTTCGAACGCTACCGTTAGGAGACGCCATTTTGGTTTTTCGAATGCGTTCGGATAGACGCAGGAGTTTTGAATATTATTTTTGTTATTTTGAATTGCGTAGATATTTTTTTTCGTGGGGTGTTGTTTTTGTCTTATGCGGCGATTTTTTATTAAGTTTGGTTATGATCTACTATAAAAATTTATCGTGGGTTTTACAATTTACATACTAGAACTTAGGTATTAAATTGAGTAATCCAGTGGCTTACCGAATTCTAGTTTCATGCACAAAATATGGCAATCTTAACATAACTATAGCTAATCGGCTAAAATTTGTCGACTATTTCTTTTCTGAAAACTTTTTACAAAAACATATACTTAACCGTGTTTTGTTTGGAAGTCGCTTATATTTTTTTGTAAAAAGCTTTTTTTCACTTTTACGTGGTGATACTTGGACGACGTCTTCGTCTACTCAGAAATTGTAATGAGCAAAAATGCTCATAAAATAAAAACCACAGAACCAAACTGAATCAATTTTTTTCCGGACCAAATCAATCACAAAAATCGGATCAGAAACTTCGGAGTAATCGGTGTACGTACATAAAAAAAAAACCCACCGAATTAATAACATCCTCCTTTTTTGATGGAAGTCGGTTAAAAACTGTAGCTATGTAAGTCTGTCGAGCGCTCACCTTGGCACGCAGAAAGCTTGACTTATAGGAAAATTTTAACTGCTTGTCCTGGAAAACTTTGGCTTTTGCCCATTAACATTTTTAAAGTTTAAACAGACAGCAACAAGTAATGGTCTATAGTTTTTTTTTGTAAGACGGGAAATCTTCAAATGATTCCTTCTGCTCTGACCGGAGCGAAAAATGTGTACGGTGAACACCACGGTTATTGGGACGAAAATTGAAATTTGGCATGTAGGTTCCTTGGGGAGTGTAAGGGAGGATACGGGAACGGGAAAAACGGTATATTCGCGTACAAAGTCGCGGAGTCAGCTAGTTTGATGTATTAAATGGATAAAGGTTACAAGAGGCAAAGCGAGGTCGAAAATGTTAGTGTACCTGCGTTTATACTTTGCACACGTACCTAGGCGACTCCCTAAATGATCAAATTGCTTTTTCCTTTTTAGAGTTCCGTATCAAAATGGTAAAAAGGAACCCTTATGGTGTGACTAAGTCTGTCCGTCTGTCACAGCTGGATATCTCAAGAACTACTAATGCTATGAACTTGAAATTTGGAATAGTTTTAGATGACGTTTGTTCAACTATTTAAAAACTTTTTTTTCTTGCAACAGCGACCGAAAGGGGTTATTAAAAATTCAAAGTGGGGCTACTGGATCTGGGGTATCTTATGAAAGAACGCAATTTGCACATTCTCAAACACTTTTTCTTTTTTTTAAGCCGCATTGTTTTCGAATTTTGAAGAAAATTTAAAAATTTGACAACTCCTCCCCCCTATCTCTGAAGTTTACATAGAGAAAAATCTGAATTATTCTACGTGGTAGAAATTTATGTAATAATTATAGAAAAAAGAAAACGATGTCTCTAAATAGCACACTTTTTCAGAAATCATCAAAAAACATTACATTAGTTCCACTACCAGTCAAGAGATAGCGCTGATCTAAATTGCAATATACACTGCAGTGTTAAAATTCTATGAAGAATATAGGTCTCGCCGATGAAAATTTAGAAACAATTCACGTTTTATATGATGGTACGGAACCCTCGGTGTGCAAGTCCGATTCGCTCTTGACCGGTTTTTTTTTAAATCTTTATAATCGCGTTTTCGTCAATACGAATATGACACTATAGCAGGGGTTTCCAACCAGTGGGGCGCGCCCCACTTTTAAGACGTTGAGGACACCCTTGTCCTCTACGCCTTAAAAGTGGGAACCACAAAAGATCTAAAAACGACTTGATGCTTACAATTCAGAGGTACTAGTTATGTAACCGAATCAAGTTTCTTGTCGTCATCATCATGCGACATGCGTATCAGATTCGTATTGTTTCCCCTAACAGGCAATTGGGGCCGAAGTGAGTTTAGAAGAAAGTTGACGGGGCCTGCCCTGTAAAAGGTTGTAGACCACTGCTCGATAGTTATGCATCTAATTTGGTATCATCTTAACCATTTGGACACCCAATTGGGGCTTACGGTCCTTGGATCCTTGGATCCAATTCAAAACAAGGATAAAACATGATTGGATAAAGCCATGGGTATATAGGTAATATAAGAAGGGTGTTTAGTGGGTCCGGACACCCCCCTTAGCATACGACGAAAATAAAAATGATGGAATAATAAAATAAATGCACAATTTTGGTCCCTTGGAGCTGCCCATGTGAAAACTTTAGCTACGCTCCTGGATCTGCTACGTAAAACCCACACGTGCATTTACTTCAGATAAGTTGCAAACAGGAAGTCTGTCGCAAAAATAAAAGAAAAACTAAATGTTCTTAAAACATTATTATAATAAAATAATCCATCATTGATACACCCATACGAATATACGAACGAAAAACATCGAGAATACAATATGTATGACATTCGTGCGTCACTGTCAACCGTAATGAATAGTATAATCTGTGTTTTTGAATTTAGAACGTCGACTGACGTTTGTTCACAGCCAATATTTTTTGACCGTGAATTATTCTTTCTTTTTAATATTGTCTTTGGTTGTGTTTTGTTTTTTAACGACTGCTTGAATTACAAGTAAAATAATGCATTTAGCTAACGCTGAACCTATTGAAAGTATAATTCTGTATTTGTTTTCTTCAGGTTTTTGTCTTTTTTTTGGGCTTTGCCACTCTTAGTTCAGCACGCTAGGGTTGGTTACTGCTTAACCGGACTATCCAGTGGTGACCTCAAATGAAGGCCCCCAGCCAAGGCTTAAAACTACTTACAAGCTAAATGACCGCTCGCTAAGGGCATCCCCTGTGGGGTACGGACCTCGGCTTAGCAACGTCATTTCGTGAGGTCTGCAAGGGACAAGCTGGGTCATATCATTATTATTTAGGGGATTTAAAGCTAACGACTCATCGGCGCGGGCTAGCTCGTTAGGGTTTGACCACTATCTCACTTGATTTCCATCAGGTGAGCATGGACATCCCACACAAAAGCATAAAACGCTTTGGGAATTCTTTCATAGTGCGTACACGTACAGCTAAGGTGTGGAATCTATTTTTCCGTACCTATTACTGGAATCAATTTACAACTCCCTTTTGTACAAATGTAGGGGAGAGAGCGCCGCTCCAGAGATTGGTTCAGGTTTACAATAATAATTTTAAAGATATAGATGTTTTTGCCTTATCTAAACATAAATATGAAAATAAAAAAAAACTTTTTACAAAAAAATATAACCGACTTCCAAACAAAACATGTATGTTGTTATTCTTTGTAGTGTTTTGTTTGCTAGGCGGTTATAATCTTTTGTATAAAGTTTTTTATTTTTCACTTTTAAATGGTGATACTTGGACGACGTCTTCGTCTACGCAGAAATTGAAATATTCAAATATGCTCATAAAATAAAAACTTCTGAACCAAACCGAATCAAATTATTATGCGACCAAATGGCAAGTATACTACATCGAATTAAAAAAGAATCACAGAAATCAGATCTGAAAACTCGGAGTAATCGGTGTACATACATAAAAAAAAAATTGAGGACCTCCTGCTTTTTTGGAAGTCGCACAAATGACTCAGAGGCAGGTATACTATTAGAATTCTTATGTTAGTTTCTGATTTTAATTGTGGTTATTTTATGATTTTAATTTTATGATTTCTGGTTTCACAATTTCAATTTTATTTTATATTTATTTTACTTGATTAATTATTATTATTATAATCAAATTATAATTACTGTAATTCATATTTTTCTGTCTGAAACTGTTTTTGTATTATTATTATATTTTATGGCTATTGTGCAATGGGTTCGAATTGCCTGAATAAATAAATAAATGAATGAATGAATGAATGAATGAATGAATGATTAAATGCCTTGCTCAAAATTTGTAATAATTATGTATTATTTAGGTATGTATTAACTATTCGATTTTAAGATAGCGAAAAATTGAAGATCGACCATTGCGGCTGTTATTCTTTAGCCACGATAGTGTGGTGGTCTTGTCCCAAATTAAAGTAACCTACTTCTAAGCGATCCTGTTATCCCAATCCGTTATGTTATGTAAATAAGTGAAAATTTTACACAAGAAAACCGTAAAACGAAATTAGAAATTCAATATGGAAGTCAGCAGACATGTTAGAAAGAACTGTCAAAGAATATTTTAAAATTAAAACATGTTGCAGGCATAGAGAATAAGCAATCTTTGAAAGATTTATGGCCTACGCATACTGAACGCGGGATGGCAAAGAATTCCCTTCTTTGCCTTTCATGAGGAAAAGCAGGTCCGTGTGGTTGTGAGAAACATCCCTCACGACAACGCCACGAACGAAATCCTTGGCGACCTGGAGTAGCAGAAGATTCCAGTTGCTGCGATCTACCGCATGCACCGTCGTGGTGGAGCACCATATAATATGGTGCTCGTTGTCTGCAACCCCGTCGAGGGTTTCTATCCCATCTTCAAGGTCGTCAGGATTTGCAGCCTGGATGGCCTCAAAATTGAGAACCTTAGTGGTATCGTTGGCCAATGCCATAGACGCCAGTTGTACGGACACTAACAGCGCAACTGCCACGGCAAGCCGCGTTGCGTCAAGTGCCTGGGTAACCACGGTACTCTTGACTGCTCTCGTCCAAAGGACCGAAAGTTATGTGTCAACCCTCTCGGCTGTGTGCCGTGTGGAGAGACAGGGCACCCAGCTAACTACCGGGGTTGCCCAAAGGCTCCCAAGTCATCTGCCCCTAAACTGGCGAAGCGTGGGAATGCTCACCAGCAAAGAGAGTCCCCTCGACTCACCCCCCTGCGGCATTAAGCCCACAGCGCCCCAGCCCCTGGAACGCGCTAAACTACCAAGCCCACTTCCCAGCGTTGAGACCCGCGCTCTCTCAACCTACCCAGGCCTCAAAGCACACTTGGGTCCCTGAGACCCCAAAGTCTACACCGGCCGTTCGGCCTAAGTATGGAATGGCTACGTCCGTTCCCCCCTTCACCCTGCCAATGACCAACCGGGCAGGCGCCAAGATGGGAGCGCGGCCTGTGCAGCAAGCATCTCCCCCCCCCTCCATAGGGAACGGTCGACACACTTGGTGAGTTAGACTTTGACAACGTCAATACCCTGGTCGTACCGGGCGTTCTTCTCCCCCAGGGCCTTGGAGATACACAAAGCCGTTGATGAAAATCCCAAAAACATTGTCTTTATCTACCAAAAGTACAGCGACGTAGTTCGCAATATTGAGGCTTATAATTCCATTTATGGATAAAGCCCAATATAAAGGTAGATTCAAACCGAAGGCCCTCCGGATAGGGCTCTTCAATGCTAATGGCCTTCTGAGCCAATGTGATGAGATCTCCACTTTCTTTCGCGACCATCACTTAGATATCTTTCTGGTGCAAGAGACCTTCCTGAAACCCCATTACCGGGATCCTTAAATTGACAACTATCGTTTGGTTCGCAACGTCATAAAGGAGGTACTCTTATTTACGATAAAACGTCTTTCCCTTGCATCCCTAAGGATCCACCCACTCTAACGGAGCTTGAGGTCTTTGTCTGTCGGCTGGGCATGACAGACCATCAACCCATCACGGTCATCTCAACTTATATCCCTCCTTCCACCTCGGATACTATTTTCGTAAGAGATGACCTAACAGCACTTCTTGGCTTGAGTGACTCTGTCCTTCTGGCAGGGGACTTCAACGCCAAACACCCCTCCTGGAATAGCCACATGACCAATGCCAGAGGCAGAGTAGTGTTTGAGCTATCCAGTCCCCTTAATTTTGATGTCATGGCACCGATACATCTCACCCACTACCCTCACGACCCCAACTGCCGCCCCGATGTACTCGACATCACTCCACTACCTACGGTAGCATTCTGAGGAGGCGCTGGACGAGCTCAACTCGGACCATCGGCCAGTGATTCTGGAGCTCGCTCCTAGATCCGGTCCTATGGATTCCACTCAGTCCTCCTTTTCCGAGTGATCACTGACTGGAGAAAAATAAGCGAAATGCTGAAAGACTCCATGTAACCTCACTTGGACAAGATCCCGAGCAATATCGAGTCTGTTGCTGACACGAGGTCCGCGATCGGCTCACTCACGGAACATGTACAGTCAGTCTTGAACGAATGTTCAAGAGAGGCTCCGGTGATGATCGTCATTGGAAACTCCCCGATGATGTGCGTGCGCTCGTGTCTGAGAAGAACGCGGCTGTCCGTGCGTACAGCTCCTTCCCCTGTGCTAATAACAAAGCTTTTATGCGCTACTTACAGCGTTAATTAAGTAAACGCATCAAAGAGCTGCGTAACAAGCGCTGGGAAAAGATTCTCAGTGAACTTGAACTGAACCATCTCGCGTTCTGGGAACTTCAGAGGAAGTTACGCACTTCTGAGGTTACCACAATGCCCCCTCTCACCCGACCTGATAACACCGTCGTGTTTGACGACGACGAGAAATCCGGATGCCTGGCGGACAGTCTAGAGATTGGGACTCTAGACTGTCCGCCAGTCTCCCCAAGCTCTAATCCAGTCGACCCGGCTCACCTCGCTGAGGTTGACGTTGAGGTCGAACGTAGGACTTGTCTCCCACCCGTCGCGGACCCCGATCATCCTCTTCCTAACTGCTGATCAGGTGGAGAAGATCATTAGGCAACTCAAACCCAGGAAAGCCCCTGGGTTAGACGGTATCACCAACAAGATGTTACAACGGTTTCCTAAAACTCTTATCATGTTGATGACCGCCATCTTTAACGGCGCTCTGTCCAACAACATGTTCCCTGAAGAGAGGAAAGAGGCTACTGTTATAGGTATTCCCAAACCGGGCAAGCGCAAAGCGGGCGCCCAAGTCCTCCCCGACCTCTCATCGTCCCATTAGCCTGCTCAATGCGCTTGGTAAAATCTACGAGTGGCTTATTACTTACTTATTACTGATTCGTTCACGCAAGGAAACTCCACGCTTGCACACACACACGCACGCACACCCTCCATTGCCCTTTGGGTGATTTTAGGCCTTCTGATGCGGCCCATTATAAGCAAATATATCCAATTCCGAATATAGTGATGTGCTAATTAATGACATTATTGTAACGTTTTTTAACGTGAAAATGGAAAATATTGCTCAGCCTTTTTACAAAAAGAACGCCTGTTCAAAATGTCTGCGACATCCATACATTATAAAAATCGTTTTTTTCCACTTTTTTCCTCAGTTTTTTTTCGGATTGACGTAAGCAGTTGTTAAATATTATGCGATCTTGTCCTTGGCTTTGAATGTGACATCTTATTTTTTTATATTTGTTGAATAAATATATCTAGACACAAGGTGGTGTATCAGCCAAGTCGAATGATCTTCGCAAAGCAGAAGGGCGATATAACCACCACGAAAAGTAGTTATGTTCTTTACTTCTTAATAGTACGACTTGGCAAGTTGACATTTAGGTATATGAGTCAACTAGCTGACCCGCGCAACTTCGTCTGCGTCACAATTTTCATTACTGCTCCGCTCCTATAGGTCTTAGCGTGATGCTATATAGCCTATCTCGATAAATGGGCTATCTAACACTGAAAGAATTTTCAAATCGGACCAGTTCCTGAGATTAGCGCGTTCAAGCAAACAAACAAAAAAACTCTTCAGCTTTATATATTAGTATAGATAGATGTCTTTAAGTAGCGTAGCTAGGTGAGTGCAGAGGGTGCGGCCCGCCCCGGGCGACACCCGATGATTGGTAGACTTTTTTCTGTCACGGTCGGGTGTCACCCCTAAACGTTTGACGCAATGAAACTTGTCGGAGATAGAGTGTAAAGCTCACCTTAACACTAATTCTAATGCTCTCAAAAACCAGTTTTTGCGGGCAAATATTGTCTTTATCAAACAGTAATGTGAGAACATTCCTGAAAAAAAATTCTGCGGCACAAACTCAAACTTAAAGCATTTTATTCAATTAAAAAATAAATGGGTGTCACCCGAGGCGTGGCGGTCGAAGCCGCTGTCAGAAGCCAGTGGGAACCGAACAAGAAACGGAACCCTTATAGAATACTCGGGTGTCTGTCTGTCTGTCCGTCTGTCACAGCCAGTTTTCTTCGGATCCACTGTACCGATTCTATTGAAATTTGGTACACATATGGACTTCTGTGACCCAAACACGGACATGTTACGTAAATTATTAAATTTTTAGTATGGGGATCACTTTTGGGGGTCAAACAAGAAAATTAAAAACAAAAAGGTTTTTGAATAATATCGTGTGACATATCAAATGAAAGGGCTTTAAAATCAATCAATTTTTTTCATAATTTTAAAATCAATGGTATTGAAGTTATTCAAGAAATTAGACAAAAAATTACCATTCCTCTCTTATCTCCGAAACCACTGAGTCTAAAATTTTGAAAAAAATATATAGATAATAGATATTTATCTATAGATTACAGGAAAACCTATAGGAAGTCTAAAGTGTTAAAAAAACATGTTAAATAAAAATTGTTCGGAACCCTTTGCACGCGAGTCCAACTCGCACTTGGCCAGTTTTTTTTCTTATTCCTCTTCGTTATTATTTTCTGAGGATTTTCGTTGCAGAATCCAAGATAGTTGAATCGTTTTTCCGGGACTTCCGATTCTGTTGAAATTTGATACAAATATGGACTTTTAATTGTGACCCAAATACGGACGCGTTACGTAAATTATTATTTTTTTAGTATGAGGGTCCCTTTTGGGGGTCAAATTAGAAAATTTAAAAAAAAGTTATTCGAACAATATCGTGTGACATATCAAATAAAAGGGTTTACTGTGAGGGTTTTAATTATATTTTTTTTTTAATAAATGGTTTTGAACTTATTCAAGAAATTAGACGAAAAATGACCATTCCGCCCCTTATCTCCGAAACTACTGAGCCACTGAGATTAAAACCCTCACAGTAAGCCCTTTCTTTTGATATGTCACACGATATTGTTTAAAACCCCTTTTTAAATTTTCTAGTTTGACCCCCAAATGTGACCTCCATACTAAAAATTCAATAATTTACGTAACACGTCCGTGTTTGGGTCACAGAAGTACATTATGTGTACCAAATTTCAACAGAATCGGTCCAGGAGATCCGGAGAAAACTGACTGTGGCAGATGGACATACAGACAGACAGACACCCGAGTGAAACCCGTGTGAAAGGTTTCCTATAAGGGTTTCGTTTTTTGTTTGGAACCCTAAAAACCTCTTTGATATTTATATTAACTATTTATTAGAAACTAAAGTCTCTAAGGTTGTAACTATGGGAAATCACGAAACTAACCCATTTTTTTTTTTCAAAAGAGTTCCAATTCAAATCATTCGAAAAAAAAGAACGCAACTTCAAATTCATTCTCATTTGACAATTCAATAGAAAAAAAACCTAAAATCTTTTGCTATAGCAACCGAGTGCTTAAAAAACAAAATTCTAAACTTAAAAAATAAATAATGAATTAAGTTAATACGAAAAAAAAGAACTGTAAAAAAAAACCTGGAAACGCAAGCTTCCTTAAACAATGATTGCATAAACAATTTCTTGTTTTTTTTTCGGGTATAATTTCGCGCGTTTTTTCTTATTCTGGAAGGTCGGCTGTAGTTAGCATATTTATGTATCTCGAGCTTGGTTTCCGTGTAAAATTGTGATTTTTGGAGATCCTTTTGGTAATACCTAATTACCTACTAATTTGGGTTTTTGTGCGGAAGGGAGTGTCAGACTCTTATTGACTAAATTCCACCAAACCCAACCGTGTTTCTCTAAATGTCCGTTGCGTTCCAAGGCCGCGGTGACTCTTTCGAACAAATTCCGAACCACTAAAATGGGTAGCGGAGTCATTTTGTTTGCCATAATCATAAAAACTGTTCAAGTACCATCTCCATCATAGACTTTGTCTCTATCATCTCTGACCTAGACTAGAGACTCTGTTCAAGACCAAACCCATCTCAAATAAAATAAAAAAAAAGTGCGAGACGGACTCACTTGCAATGGTTTTCCATTGGGGGTTCTTGCTTCTTGCGAAATTTCAAGATGCTCTTAAAACGGTGATGCAATACATCGTGACGTGACCCAAACCAAAAATTTTAAGACCAGAAAGCCTGTGTCACAGCAGTAGAAAAAGGGTAGAATTATAGCCATATCTAAGGTATTTTACTAGTTAGAAAAAATATAACTCTACTACATGACCCGCGCAACTTCGTCTGCGTCACATCTATACTAATATATAAAGCTGAAGAGTTTGTTTGTTTGCTTGAACGCGCTAATCTCAGGAACTACTGTTTCGATTTGATAAATTCTTTAATTTTTAGATAGCCCATTTATCGAGGAAAGCTATAGGTTACTAATAGGAGTGGAGCAGACGAAGTTGCGCGGGTCAACTAGTTTTTCATAAATCTGCTTTCCTATTGGTCGTAGCGTGATGTTATATTAGCCTATAGCCTTCCGATTAATGGGCTATCCATCACTTAAATAATTTTTCAATTCGAACCAGTAGTTTCTTAGATTAGCACTTTCAAACAAACAAACGAACTCTTCAGCTTTATATTACAACAAGTATAAAATATAATATAGTATATAGGTTAGTAGGATAGCAGGAATTAGATTCACAATCCAACTAAACTCTATACAGAACCATCAGACACCAAATCAAAACGAACCACCAAAAATATTCCGCCACATTTTTTCCCGAATTCGACCGCACTGCATAAATTGGGTCAAACAATATGGCGGGAAATAAAAAACATCACCTTAACGTCCGGTATACCAAAATATTGCGTCTTGTTTTCGATAACATAACATTTTTTGTTCCAAAATCGGGAGACGCAATTTGTCAGAATGGAAAAAAGTAGCCAAGGTATTATGTAGTGTATTCTTACTGCGTAGGTCGGGTTTTGTGGCGCACCATGTCAAATACTTGTATTCAGGTTAGGGTAAAACCAGGACAGTTGCCCTAGGGGTATAGTTGCCCCGGCATACGCTGGCAGAGTGTGCCGCTTGGGAGGAGCCGCGCCGTGCCCTCATCTCTGTGGTAGGCAGTGACTTCTCGCTGCCGGCCGTAGTCCGTGCTATGGTTGACGGCGAGGAGTCCTGGGACGCGGTGGTCTCCTTCTGCGAAACAGTTATCGCGTAGAAGGAGGCTGCGGAAAGGGAGAGGGAGATCTCGACCTCCCTCCCGGCCCGCAGCAGACGCACCGGGCGTCGGAGGACTGCGTCCAGGGGTGGCGGACTTGGGGATGTCCATCGCCCCCCATTCATCCGGACCCGAGGTGGCGGCGCGTGGTGTTCCCGTGCGCCCTTCTTTGACGTCCGAGGTGGCCCCCAGCCGGGGATCACGGAAGTCGCAAGTTCCCGCGATCCCCGGCGTGGGTGAGAGATGGAACACCGGGGTGGTTTTAGTCAGTAAGAGTTTGACAGACCCCTCCGCCCGCCCCAGGGCGGAGGACATCCATGAGGATTTCTCCCCGTTAAAAAAAAAGAAAAGGGGTATAGTTGCCCGGTAGGTGAAAGATGGAACACCGAGGTGGTTTTAGTCAGTATGGGTCAGACAGACCCTCCGGATCCAATCCTCTGCCCGCCCCAGGGCGGAGGACATCCATGAGGATTTCTCGCCGTTAAAAAAAAGGGATATAGCTGTCTGTAAAATCAGTTACTCTCAAGTATCTCCGCCTTAAGTGCTCCCGTAGCATATGAGGGTACGAAGTCGCCGGCAAAAGCTGGTTAGGTATAGGTAATATTACATCTGTACTGTTTCTCTGTGTACATAAATTGTAAAATAAATAAGCAAGATTTTCGTTCCTTACTGTTTTTTTTTTATTTGTGTTGGCTTTGCTCTTGACTCTAGTCTAGGTCAGAGATGACAGAGACAAAGTCTACGATGGAGCGAGCTTACCCAGAAGGAGCCTGTTCACTCTAACTTTGAAGAGATTAGGGTTGTAAGCGTTTGGAAACATAGACACAGGCAGAGAGTTCCACTCCTGTGCGCATTAAAAAGTTGTTTTATTCGTATTTAAAATGAAATCAATTTTTGCAAACCTTAGGGTAATATAAAACGGTCGCGGGCTGACGATGTATTTTTACTTTGGGTCGCTAGCCAAGAAGATTTAGAACCGCTGGTCTAAGGAGTTACGCAATTCCAGGCCTGCGGAATTACTTCGAAAGAGTCACCGCGGCCCTGAAACGCAAAGGGCATTAGGAGGAACACGGTTAGGTTTTACTCAGTAAGAGTCTGACACTCCTTTCTGCTCCACCCGGAGCAGGAGGAGTCATTAGATAATTTCCAATCCATAAAAGTTACGCAATGAGCTCAAACAGATAACCTTTGTACAAATTTGAAGGAACATTATAAATTCAGAGAAATTAGAAAGTTAAAAACCTTAAACGCATGCCGCATGTAATGTAACCTTTAACTGATTTTTTAACCTACTCCGCTAACCTATAAATAAATAGGGCATTACACGTGGCTTAGCAGACGTGTGTAACTAGCCTTACGCAAGATAGTAAGGGTGCGTACGACTCACGTACGCTAGATGCTCTAAACAAGTGACATTCTGACAGCAGTAGCGTGGCGAAGGTAATGAGGGCTATCGCGTTTGAATTGGCCGCTAGAGGCATTAGTGTAGCGTACGGATATGCCAGAGGCAGTACAATTTATGACCGTCCGTCTAAGTGTGAACGTGCACGTTCAGTTTCCGTCTTCCGTTTAAACATACTATAGATAGATAATATAAAATATAGGGTCGCGGGCTTTAAATATATTTATACTAGCTGACCCGCGCAACTTCGTCTGCGTCACAATTTTCATTACTGCTCCGCTACTATTGGTCTTAGCGTGATGATATATAGCCTATAGCCTTCCTCGATAAATGGGCTATCTAACACTGAAAGAATTTTTCAAATCGGATCAGTAGTTCTTGAGATTAGCGCGTTCAAGCAAACAAACAAACAAGCAAACAAACAAACAAACTCTTCAGCTTTATATATTAGTATAGATAGAGTATAGATTTTGGGTTGCCAGCCAAAAATGGTTAAGAACCGCTGGCCTAAGGAGTTGCGCAATGGGCGATCCTAAACAGACAACCTTTGTACAAATTTGAATGACCATTTACAAATTCAAAAAAATTAGAAAGTTAAAAACTTCTAACACATGCAACCTTTAACTGTTTTTTTAACCTACTCCGCTAACCTATAAATAAATTAAGAACCGCTGATCTAAGGAGTTGCGCAAAGGGCGATCCTAAACAGACAACCTTTGTACAAAATTGAAGGACCATTTACAAATTCAGAGAAATTAGAAAGTTAAAAACCTCAAACACATGCAACCTTTAACTGTTTTTAACCTACTCCGCTAACCTATAAATAAATAGGTCGGTACACGTGGCTCAGTCGTGTGTTGCTAGCCTTACGCAAGATTGGAAGGGATACGTGTAACGACTCACATACGCTAGATGCTCTAGAGGTCTAGGCTCGAGGCGTGACATTTTGACAGCAGTAACATGGCGAAGGCAATCAAAATCAAATCAATTGTCAAAATGTCAAAAATTAATGAGATTAACAAAAGATCAGGATGGGCTAAAAAGGCCACTTTAGGAGAATCATAATATTAATCACACAACAATCTGTCGCCGTATGGTGACGGCCGGTGCCGTATGGTACCGTAAAAGAATAATACCATCCCATCACTTCCCGTGGGTGTCTAAGAGGCGACCAAGGGACTCACCAGAGAATGGGCAGCAGCGTTCTCTGTAAAACGCAACACCATACACTGCGATCGCCAACCCGCCTGCCAAGCGTGGCGATTATAGCAACCCCCCCCCCTGTGGGGAGGCCTATGTCCAGCAGTGGACGTCTTTCGGCTGATATGATGATGATCTGTCAAATTTAATTTTCATCTTTATCACTAACGCATTAGGTTCAAGGTTGATTGGGAAAAATTTGACAGTGACGGGTAGCGTGATGTGCTTTCTGATTCTGCTAAAGTGGCGTTTTTAGACCCACAGTTCTCATCTCTGGGACGGACCTGCCAGACAGGGATTTTTTTGATTTATGGGTAATCATCAAATTGACTCCTCCCGCTCTGGGCGCAGCAGAAGGGAGTCTCTGACTCTTACTGACTAAAACCCATCCGTGTTCCTCCTAATTTACTTGGTTCACCCTATGCCTTCTCACTACACACACACACACACACTCGGACCCTTAATTTATTCACCTCAACACGCAGTTAAACGTTTTTCATTTTGTGTTTTCTTCAGACCATTCTCATCTTTTAGACCATTTGATAAAGGAGAAAGATTTGTTTGTTTGTTTGAATTGAATAGGCTCCGAAACTACTGGACCGATTTGAAAAATTCTTGTAGCATTGGATAGCTACATTATCAGGGAGTAACATAGGCTATATATTATCCCCGTATTCCCACGGGAACGGGAACTACGCGGGTGAAACCGCGTGACGTCCACTAGTAAATTATATTCTGCTTTTCTTAGACCATTTGCTAATTGTTGTAAGGTCCTGTATTTATGATATTATGGGTTTGTCTAGTTTGTTTCGGAGAAACACTGACTCCTAAGACACAGGCACATACACCTAGTTTAGGAGTCAGGGAAGTAAAATTATTGTGACCTAGTTATTAGCCTTATGTGCTCTTAGTTTTTAGTTCTTGTACTGTTTATGGCTTTTGGTGAAATAAAGAAAGAATGAATGTCCTTTGCGTTCCAGGGCTTTGGTGACTTTTTCGAACAAATTCCGCAACCCTTTCTGCCAGATCCCGTGGTTCGATTGAGAAACGAACTTAAGAAGCTCATCAGCAATGCTGCACTGCTTTGAGCTTTGACTCAACAAGCTCCAGCTTTGAGCTTTGACTCAACAAGCTCCAACTTTGAACATCGACGCTGAGTCGCCAGCCTGTCGGATTTCTGTAGGTTCTCTTCGAAGAGTGTGCTTCTGAATTGCACAATTTACCTATTATTTCATGAGATACAGCCCGCTGACAAACAGACGAATGGACGATCAGCGGAGGCTTAGTAATAGGGTCTGGTTACCCTTCGAATACGGAACTGTTTTTTTTATTAAGGATGGGAAATCATCAACTGACTCCTCCTGCTCTGGGTGAAGCAGAAGGGAGTGTCAGACTCTTACTGACTAAAACCCGTCCGTGTTCCTCCTAGTGCCCTTTGTGTACCAGGGCCGCGGTGACTGTTTCCAGCAAATTCCGTAACGAATACGGAACCCTTAAAAAAACAGATAGCACGGTCTCTTTTGTAGCCAAACCGGAATTGAACCCAAATCTTCCCGTACAAAATCCTTGCTCACAACCATAGCACTACGTCAGTTCTTTGTGCCAAAAATAGGCCAATTTCTGAGACAAAGAAAAAGCAAGTGTTTACAACTAACGGACTTTTGACCTATTCTCTGAATCGTCTAGAATATATATTTCAATGACAAGATTTCATCACTCACCTCTACTTCCATTCATCATTTCTAGTCTTCTATCCCTTTCTCACCTCTCAAAAGTTGTATTTCCATCCCCCTCTTTCGAAGAAGTTAGGAAACTGGACTGGTTTTAGAAATTCGACTTTTCCAAATGTTTAATTCATACGTGCCTTATTTCTGTTGGACGTAAACAATTTCTGGAAATGTCGCGAAAAACGATAGTACGGTAAAAAATAAGGAAAGAATGATATTTTGCTGTGTTATGACGTCATTTGAAGTTGTTTAATTGATGGTTCGAAGAATTTGTTATATCGATTTGGTGTAGTGACAAGGAAATCGGCTTTCGAGAATCTGGGTGTGATGATAGCTTTTGAGTATCCAGGGGCGTAGCTACCGGCGTATCAATGATACGGGGCCCCTGGACTACAAAAGGCACCGTAGACGCAAAGCTATACATTTAGCCCACCACCACCTTCGTGGCCTGCCAAGACACTTCTGAGCTAGTAAGGACTATTATGTTTTAAAAAACAATAAGTAGGTACCCCTAACAACAGGGCCCCCAAAATGTTTGATACCCTAAGTTTGGCCCCTCGGAGATTAGCTACGCCACTGAGTCTGTTAACAACCTATACTATTAATTAAGGCAGTCTTTTTTGGGAAAAGCCAAAATCGACATTGGTGATCGCTACAAAAGCGCCGAGACAATGAAGATCGACGATACTCAAAAAAAAAAAGATTTAACTATTTTGGATGTGTGGGTTTACATAATAGTTGAATCATTTTTATCACAACGGATATTAGTTGGAAAAATTGGTCAAGTGCGAGTTGGACTTGGAAGGATTCCGTGACATGAACCGTAGAAATCAAAGGACTGATCCTTAAAAAATTAAATTAAAAATTAGAAAAATCCCCGACTAAAAAATAATTTTAAAAAGTGAAAAAATAATACGTATTGATCCTTTTAATTTAATATAGGTACGATTCTTTGGGCCAAGCGTCTTCGCCTCGGGAGACCGCAATTTTTTGTTTTTGTTATATTATTAGCGGTCCCCCGATGCGATGACGCATCCAAATCGGTTCACCCGTTTAAGAGCTACGGTGCCACAGACAGACACACATAGCGGTCAAACTTATAACACCCCTCTTTTTTGTTCGGGGGTTAAAAATAACCTCAAAAACAAAGAGACAATAGAAATGGGTAGATTGGAGTAGCTAATCTACCCATTTCTTAGGCACGCATTAAGTCTAGCGTTTGCCAATTCGTTACCTTTCAAGTTTCGGGACTTCTTATAATATACAGCGATATTTCTTGGCAGTACAAATAGATCATGAGACTCTCATGAAGTTCCATCCTTTGACACTTTTAGTGCCAAGCACTCAACATATGAGTCGAACATGAACATAAGTCATCTATAACTACTTAAAACGACAACTCAGATGCGGGTTGTGGGCACACGAACGAATTATTGTTCGACCCATATGTTGAGTGCTTGGCACTAAAAGTGTTAATGAATACACGGGCACGCGTTTGACCACAAACTACTGATGGTAATCGACGTGACGTGTGGTCGAAAATGGAGCACGCTTGCCTAGAAGTAACCTATTCACTCTTGACTTAAAGACCAGGACCGGACCCAGCAGGGGGGCTAAGCGGCTTAATTCCGACTAAAAGACCCAGGTTTCTTTTGTAGTCTATAACTTAACGAAGTCTTTGACGTATTTACGAAAAATAACCCAAAGACGCTTGCGTAATGCGTTAAGCAAAATAAAATTGTAATTATGTGCTGTTTTTAGAGTTTACTTAGCAAAATCACTCCCTCAGCGGGTTCAAGGCCCAAAAAAGACAATCCCGGATCTGCCCCTGTTAAAGACCCCCAGGTTATAGCTACCAGGAAACATAGACTCGATGTACTTACTACAGTATTTACTTTTTTTCACCAACTATATTTATAAAAAGGTTCTTTATTTACATTCAAAAGAATGACACCAAAAATCGTTGCGTTCTTTCAACAAAATATGGGCCATTCCTGAAAGCCGTCGCAAGCCCGCATGGTCTAAAACGTGACCACATTTATTCAGGTCTGAAAGACTTGTGGATCGGAGTCACATGTTGCATATAGACACGTGCCGGACGATGAGTCATATTGAGAATAGGAGCACTGGAACACGTGCTAGAAAGGCGAGGGAATTTCACGTGGTGGAGAGATGAAAATTAGGAATAGCAACATAAGGATTCACTAACATAAGGCGGAGGTTGCGGAATATTAAATTGGTTGCGGAATTAGTTCGAAAGAATCACCGCGGCCCTGGAACGCAAAGTGCATTAGGAGGAACACGGATGGGTTTTAGTCAGTAAGAGTCTGACACTCCCTTCTGCCCCGCCCAGAGCGGGAGGAGTCATTTTATGATTTATATATATACTTTACACACACAGGTGTACAGAGGTCGACTTAATGCCTTAGGTATTTTCTACCAGTCAACCTTTGGGTGACGCAGAGAATAATAGTAGAATTGACATCCAGTCTCAACTTCGGCGCCACCATTGAGTACAAAGCCCAAAATGCGGCCAAAAAGCTGGGCATCCTAAATAGGGTAAACTGATACTACAGGCCTGGACAGCTTTTAACCCTGTCCATAGCACAAGCCCGATCCTTCATGGAGTATTGCAGCCAGCTTTGGTATGGCTCAGCTAAGTACCAGCTTGCCGCGCTTAACTCGGTTGAACGCAGAGCTAGGAGGCTCATTGGCGACGTAAAACTGGTGGACGCCAAACTACACAGCTTGGCTCATCGCCGCAAGGATGCCTGCTTGTCGGTCTTCTACAGATTATACTTCGATGAGTGTGCCCAAGAACTCCACGACCTCATCCCACCGGCCCTCTTCTACCATCGCACATCCAGACGCACTGCATCTTACCATCCCTACCTTGTTGCTATTCCACCAATTCGCATTAAGCGTTTTCAAACGTCTTTTATAATAGACACAGCAAAAAAGTGGAACTCTCTGCCTGCGTCTGTGTTTTCGAACGCTTACAACCCTCATCTCTTTAAAGCCAGAGTGAACAGCTCAACAAGCTCGCTCCATCGTAGACTTTGTCTCTGTCATCTCTGAGCTAGACTAGACTCAAAAGCAAACCCATCGAAAATAAAAATAAAAAATCTCGTGGCTTTATTTTTGGCATTTCCCTTATATTTTGGTATTTCGATTCAATCGCATACGCTGATAGAATGGTACTTTGTCTAGAGCCTCAGATAGTGGATTACGGCCTACTTCCTCTCAAAGCGAGGAGGCTTGAGTCCCAGCAGTGGGCAGCATTACATACACAACATGCGTGTGTTTCAAATATTTGCAAACTATAGCGGATGTATCCAAACGTCTCCATGGTCGCATAGGTAGAGGTAAATCTCCCTAAAGAAATTCTCCCTAGTGCGTATCCGAACGCACTTTCGCTGATGCGTTTTCGCGCCTACCTATAACAGTTGTCAAAATACTAGCCACTGATTGGCTGTGGGTTATGTTGGTAGAATCTTATTAGTTTTAGTTTGTTGTCATATAGCAGTATGGCACGATTGTGATTCTGGCTCTAGTGTCACAACAGTGTATTTCTATACCTACAAAGAACAAAGATTTGTTTGTTTGAATTGAATAGGCTCCGAAACTACTGGACCGATTAGATTATTAGCATTGGATAGCTACATTATCAGGGAGTAACATAGGCTATATATTATCCCCGTACTCCCACGGGAACGGGAACTACGAGGGTGAAACCGCGTGACGTCCACTAGTTAGTTATATTTTACTGTTCATTAAAGTTTATGCCATTAACAAAACCCTTTTCACTCAATCTGACCCATACCCGGCTAATTTTGAGCGAAGGAAAACCTTACTTAACCCATTTCATAATCATCATCAGCCTATAGAAGTCCTCAGCTGGACATAGACTTGTCCTAGTGCACGCCATTCGACTTGACCGTGGCTCCACCTAGCCTTAGTGCGACCTACCTTACGTTTGCCGATTCGCGGTCTCCAATCAAGAACTCGTCTACCCTTACGGTCATCGGTTTTACTGCTAACCCAACCGCAATGCCTAAGCTTACTAAGCCAACCACAACCCAAATTTAGCCTCCTGCCTACCTCCCAAAGTCTCAGGTGCAATGGAACCTGTAGACGTGACACATGTCGTGTGGCGCCCTAATTCTAAGTCAGGTAACATTGAGGTCACCTCCGACATATATTATACAAACAAAGCGAACGGTTGGAAAGTTTCTCATCTCATCTTTATTCGTAAGGATATAAATGTAGGAAGAATCTTTGGGATTTAGGAATTAGAGCTTTTTGTGAAATAGATTTTATAAATTGAGGGGAATACTTTATTTGGCATACTCAAAGTACTAGAATTAACAAATAAACTAAACTAACTACAAACTGAAAAAAAAAACAAAAAATCCTGAAAAAAAACCTGAAAAAGTTAAAAATAATGTCTATTGATCCTTTTTGTTTAATTTTTTTTTTGGGCCAAGCGTCTTCTCCTCGGCAGACCGCAAATCTTTTGTATGCATTAAGTATAAGTACTAGAACCCAATGGCCTGGCACGCGACGACGGCAAGCGACCGGACGGTATGCCTTTGTTTCCATGGAAGATGGGTAGGCCTTTAGTGTGGGACGCTACTTGTGTCGATACTCTTGCGCCATCCCATCTTCCTAGCTCGTCGTGCTGTGCTGGTACTGCCGCTGCGGCTGCTGAGAACCTCAAGCGGCGGAAATATAATAACCTTGTTGGCAATTATATTTTTGAGCCGTTTGGGGTTGAAACTCTTGGACCGTGGGGTCCGAGTGCTCATGCCTTATTTAAAGATCTATCTAAACGCTTAGTTGACACTTCGCGTGACCCAAGGGCTGGCTTTTACCTCGGACAGAGGATAAGCATTGCTATACAACGTGGCAATGCCGCCAGTCTTTTGGGCTCACTTCCGGTGGACAGCGATGCGGACGAATTTTTTGACGCCTTATCTTAGTTAGGATATTTTATTTTAAGTGTATATATTTAGTACTTTAATGCTGTACCTAGTTCATATATAAATAAATATATTCTCTAGTATAAGTATTATTAGCGGTCTCCCGACGCGATGACACTTGGCCCAAAGAATCGTACATATATTAAACAAAAAGGATCAATAGAAATTATTTTTAAGTTTTTAAAGGTTTTTTTTTGTCAGGGGTTTTTTAAATTTTTAATTTAATTTTTATTTCATGCTTCTTATTCTTATCTTATTTTCATTTCGTTAGTTGATATTCTTCATTCCCTTTCAATATGGTGTACATTATTCTACTAGTCAAGCCCTTTCATTTGATACCCATATTGAGGCTGTTGTGAAAAAAATATGTCATCTGCCATTTTGTGGCGGCGGCCATCTTGGACCGATTTTGATCAAACATAGGTAAGAACACTCCCGACTAATTCACCTTTCGAACAAAAAAATCTAAATTAAAATCGGTTCGTCCGTTCGGGAGCTACGATGCCACAGACACACTCACACCCACCTACACACACACACACACACACACACAGACACGTCAAACTTATAACACCCCGTCGTTTTTGCGTCGGGGGTTAATAAAGCATAAAAAAATTCGCCCACAACGCTGTCAGCTGGTAATGTGCCCAAGAGAGTGGCGGCATTGCCACGTTGCCTGCAATGCTTAGCCTCTGGCAGTAAAAGCCAGCCCTTGGGTCACGAGAAGTCTCAAGCAGCCTTTTCGAAATTTCTTTGAAAAGGCTGTGAGCACAAGGGCTCCGCGGTTCGATGGTTTCAACCCCAAACGGCTTGAAAATATAGTTATCAATAAGGATACTATATACACGCCTCTTGAGGTTTTGCGCAGCCGCAGTGGCAGCGTCAGCACAACACGATGAACTAATTTTTAACCGACGAAAAAACGAGAGGTTCTCAAGTCGACGCGTATATATATATATTTTTGTGTATGAACACGCATAACTTTTTACAGAGTACTCCGATTTTGATTAAGATAAATTTGGAAAAAACAACCTAATCTAAGGGGGGCAAAATAAGGGTAATTTATTGTTCACTCACAGATTTTAGTGCAGAGTTGTGTAGCATTTTTTGTAGGTCTACCCATGTGGGTATATAAAGCCTGTTTTTTTTAGTATTTATATTATACAACAAGTAATAGTTGAGTAGGATTATATAAAAGTAAATAGCTAAAGTAAGATAGGTAGCTATTTTAAAAGTAATAAAAAATAAGCACGTATTAATTAGTAGAATAGCCACAAAAAAGTATAAAATAAAAACTTTTTAACAAAACAATTAAACCACCGAAAAAACTGAAAAGCAAAAAATAATAATTTACCTTTTTTACAAAAAATAACTTTAGGTAATTTCGGAAGTCGGTGTTAAAATACGAAAAAAAAAAAATAATGAAATGAAAAAATGAATGTGAAATTACCTAAAGTTATTTTTTGTAAAAAGGTAAATTATTATTTTTTGCTTTTCAGTTTTTTTCGGAGGTTTAATTTTTTGTTAACGTTTTATAAATTGAATACTCTTTGTTACATGTGCATGATGTAGGTCATGTAGTATTTGCAGGTACTCGTGGCTAAACAAAAACAGCGACTCGGGCGATCTACAGGATTAAGCACACACTTGCCACGTCAGTCTGTGGACCATCTAAACATACCGATATTACTCCGTGCCTCGGCTAGAACATTGTTGTCATCATCATCATCATAATATCAGCCGAAAGACGTCCACTGCTGGAGATAGGCCTCCCCCAATTGTCGCCTCATCAACCATTCCTGTGCTTCTCGCATCCATCGACCTACTCGCGACCCCCACCAGCTAGTCTATTCTGTAAGAAACTATTTCGATATCGAGCTTCACCTGAGTGATAAAACTCACAAAGTGAGCTTTATTGCACACAACATAAAGATCTTCATTTGAAACTCACTTCGAATTCTACTGTCGAGATACGAAAATGTTGTTAGAGAATAGCACTATAGTTCATCATCGCAAAATGCAATTCGAATAATTAAAAAGCTTGCCAAGTTCGAGTTGGACTCTCATACGAAGGGTTCCGTAACGTAATTTAATTTAATTTTTATTATTTGTTGTTATAGCGGTAATAGAAATACACAATCTGTGAAAATTTCAACTGTCTACCTATTACGGTTCTTGAGATACAGCCCGCTGACAGAAGTTGGTTTTATTTTAAAATTATGAAAAAAATATAATTAAAACCCTCACAGTAAGTCCTTTCATTTGATATGTCACACGATACAGTTCGAAAAACTTTTTTTTTATTTTCTAGTTTTACCCCCAAAAGTCACCCCCACACTAAAAAACTTATTCATTTACGTAAAGCGTCCGTGTTTGGGTCACAAAAGTCCATATTTATACCAAATTTCAACAGAATCGGTTCAGTAGATACGGAGAAAAACCTGAGAAGACTGACACCCGAGTGATCCTATAAGGGTTCCGTTTTTTACGGATATTCGGAACCCTAAAAAACTGGCCAAGTGCGAGTCAGACTCGCGTGCAAAGGGTTCCGAACGAATTTAATTTTTTTAACATGTTATTTTAACACTTTAGACTTCTAATAGATTTTCCTGGAATCTTTAGGTAAAGATCTATTATCTCCATTTTTTTCAAAATTTTAGGCTCAGTAGTTTCGGAGATAAGGGGGGGGGGAGTGGTCATTTTTAGTCTAATTTCTTGAATAACTTCATAACTATTTATTTTAAAATAATAATTAAAACCTTTATAGTAAGCCCTTTCATTTGATATGTCACACAATATTTTTCAAAAAACTTTATTTTCTAATTTTCTAGTTTGACCCCCAAAAGTGACCCCCATACTAAAAATTTAATGATTTACGTAACGCGTCCGTGTTTGGGTCATAGAAATCCATTTGTGTGCCAAATTTCAACAGAATCGGTCCAGTGGATCCGGAGAAAACTGGCTGTGACAGACGGACAAACAGACAGACATCCGAGTGATCCTATAAGGGTTCCGTTTTTTTTTTCGAAACCCTAAGAAGAACTTATTTTTCAGTCCCCTTGCATTCATTAACAATAACATTGGAAAGTAACGGGTGCTGGCTGTTGACATTATGGGCAACGATTACCATTTGCGTCATTAAATTTGCATTATAAGGACTAAGGAGCTGAAAATATACGTAGATGATGTATTATTAATGATTTTTCAATAGAACAAACGTACCCCTTGTTTTTTTTAAAATTAAGTTCTGTAATTCCAAAAAAACCAAGGAGGATGATGATATGCATAATTGGAATTGGATTTGGATTTGGAATTGGATGATTGTGATGCATCACAAAACAACAACAAAAAACCGGTAAAATAACAAAAAAACCGGCAAAGTGCGAGACGGACTCTCACACGAAACCAAAAACCGCTTTAGTAAGTAAATCTTCTCTCTTTTTCATCGTGTGGGCAGTAAGGTCTAACGATCCCACACACCCTGGTGTCAGAGTTTCTAAACCGCCTCAAGTAAATAAAAAAGCCCCCTTTCATTTTTAATTAGGGTTCCGTACCTCAAAAGGTAAAAAAGAGCCCTTATAAGATCACTCTCTTGTCTGTTAATTTAGAATTTAGATTTAGAGATTTCTTGGTAGAGCGGACAAATTCGACCTTAAGCCTTGTCTCCCAGTGGGGTGATGACAATGTGGTCACTTTTAACGCCACCAAAACACAGGCGTGTCTTTTTACCGCAAAAAGGAGTCGTTTTGACCAAACTCCTACTTTTCGGGGTGCATCTGTTCCTGTGACTGATCGGCTCGAGCTCCTAGGCATGGAGTTGACATCCAGTCTCAACTTCGGCGCCACCATCGAGTACAAAGCCCAAACCGCTGCCAAAAAGCTGGGCATCCTAAATAGGGTGAAGCGATACTTCAAGCCTGGACAGCTTTTAACTCTATATAAAGCGCAAGTCCGATCCTGCATGGAGTATTGTAGCCACCTTTGGGATGGCTCAGCTAAGTATCAGCTTGCCGCGCTTGACTCGGTAGAACGCAGAGCTAAGAGGCTCATCGGTGACGAAAAACTGGTGGATACCAAGCTACACAGCTTGGCTCATCGCCGTAAGGTTGCCTGCTTGTCGGTCTTCTACAGATTGTACTTCGGTGAGTGTGCCCAAGAACTCCACGACCTCATTCCACCGGCCCCCTTCTACCATCGGACATCCAGACGCACTGCATCTTACCATCCCTACCTTGTTACTATTCCACCAATTCGCACTAAGCGTTTCCAAACGTCTTTTATAATGCGCACAGCAAAGGAGTGGAACTCTCTGCCTGCGTCTGTGTTTCCAAACGCATACAACCCTAATCTCTTCAAAGTTAGAGTGAACAGGCTCCTTCTGGGTAAGCTCGCTCCATCGTAGACTTTGTCTCTGTCATCTCTGACCTAGACTAGAGTCAAGAGCAAACCCATCACAAATAAAAAAAAAAAAAATCTAAGTTATTTCCTTTTAATTTTGTGTTTTGTGCGTCGCTTTCGGTGAAATAAACGTCTTTTCTTTCTTTTCTTTCTGTCTGTCTGTTCGTGTGTCACCACTGATTTTCTCAGAAACGGGTGGACCTAGCAAGTTGAAATTTATACCAGATACTGAAGACTTTAGACCCTCTTAGGTGTGTAAATCAAGGTCCTAAGTCAACACGATAAAAAGATATGGGCAAATTTAGATTTTCGCGAAAACTTGATAAGTACCAAAATTTACCCTAATTTTTTTTTGAAGTTTCCTTTTGCTTGTGCTGTAAGACCTTGCTTTTAACCAAAATTGACAATTCTAGGTCAACCGGAAGTACCCTAGAGGTTTTGGGTCGAAAACCTGTGGTAGTTCCCGTTGACCTAGAGTCATGAAATTTGGCAAGTAATACCGTCTTATACTACAAGTATAGGGAAAAGTCTGAAAACTATACATTACCAATTTAATCATAAAACATTCAGTCTTTAAAGTAATTTGTAGCTACAAATTTGTACGAAACCTTCGGTTGGCGAGTCCGAATCGCTTTTGGCCGGTTTTTTATTTAATTTTTATTATTTATTGTTATAGCGGCAATAGAACACACTTTGTGACATTTAATTTTTTTTTACTTAGCCGCTGCTGTCCGTTCGTCCGTCCATTCGTCCGTCCATCCGTCTGTCTGTCAGCGAGCTGTATCTCAATAACCGTAATAGGTAGACAGTTGAAATTTTCACAGAGTTTTTATTTGTATTGCCTCTAGAACAACACATAATGAAATTGAATTGAAAGTTTCAGGGGGCTCCCATCCTTACTAATATTATAAATGCGAAAGTAACTCTGTCTGTCTGTCTGTCGCGCTTTCACGCCAAAACTACTGAACCGATTTAAATGAAATTTAGTATACAGATAGTCTAGAGCCTGAGAAAGGACATAGGCTACTTTTTATCCCGGGAATATGTTCCCTAGGGACCACGCGGGCGAAGTCGCTGGCAGAAGCTAGTACAGTATAAAAACTTATTTTTTTGGTTTAAGTTATAGAACCCTTCATGTAAAAGTCCGACTCGCACTTGGCCGCTTTTTCAAAAGCTTAAAGCTCGAGTAAAAAGCTTTTATTGAACCGTTACGTTTTATCGAAAAGTTTTAAAATTAGAATTAAAAAAATCAAACAAGGTTAACAGAATGCGAAGAACGAAGAATACATTTTCATTATAAAATATTTATTACCTGGCAACATCTTCCGATAAACGTCTATTTATTCACAATTTATCTAAATATATACACAGTATTCATTCTAGACTATATTTTTTAGTTTTGTAGTCGAAGTTTTCCATTATTTTATTTTATTTAAAATTTATCAGGATTAGCATCTACTGAATAAAAAGACTTGATAAAAAAAAAGAAAAGTTGGCACTGACCAGTGACAAACACCGTGCAGCTGGCTTGAAAATCCTTATACAGGCTGACTGGTAATTGAGTAAAAAAAAAAACCGGTCAAGAGCGAGTCGGACTCGCGTGCAAAGGGGTCCGAAGAATTTAATTTTTTTAAACATGTTATTTTAACACTATAGACTTCTTATAGGTTTTCCTGTTATCTATAGGTAAAGATAAATCTATTTTTCAAAATTTTAGGCTCAGTAGTTTCGGAGAAAAGGGGGGGGAATGGTCATTTTTCGCCTAATTTCTTGAATAACTTCTAAATAATTTATTTTAAAATTATGAAAAAAATATAATTAAAACCCTCATAGTAAGCCGTAAGTGTTTTTTACATTTACTGAAGCTAATATGAAATGAAATTATATCTTATGGAGGTATATCGTAAGATAAAAGTAGATGATTATTACAAATAAAATTTATTTCAATCGTTATTGATCATTCGTGGTTATATCAAACTTTAACTTTTACGGAATCATCAAATGAAGGTGAAGCAGAAGGGAGTGTCAGACTCTTACTGACTAAAACCCATCCGTGTTCCTCCTAGTGCCCGCCGCGTTCCAGGGCCGCGGTGACTCTTTCGAACAAAGTCCGCAGCCCTTTAAAGACAACCTTGAAGTCCTGAGAAAATGCAGTTAGCACAACACGTCAATAGTGCCAATTTTACTATTTTTGCAACATTCGCACTCGTGTGTCAGACACAATACGTCGAAAAAGCCTCAATAGGGAATATGCATGAAACATATATTTATTATCTATCTAGTTTATCTAAAAATATACAAAAACATAATACTTACAGAGAAAATAGATTGTCGAAAAACAAACGAGATACAATTATTTAAAAAAAATATCAAAGTCAAAGTCAAAATTCTTTATTGCGAACTAAGTGTCGGGTAGGTACAGGACAGATGTTAACAAAAATAGGAAGGTTCTTATAACTTGTTGCCTGTTTAGGCATTGCAATTAAAATTGAAACATATATTTCTTCATTGAATATTATAGATAACTTACGTAATAGTATATTAACTAACATTTTTCATAAATTTTACATTTTCTCATTATTTTGTATAATTTACATATATCCCATTATACTTAGTATTAGATCTTTTATCTTATGTATAATTATTTTTCTTCGAAAAATTCTTTTATAGAATAATACGCCTTATTAATCAGGAAGTCTTTCAGCTTTCTTTTAAAAATACCAATTGACTGTAGGTTCTTAATGTACAAACGATGGATTTTGACGTCAAAGTTCACATCGGACTTCTCTTTCTAATTGTATTCATTGAAGCTTTATAACTTCATCCCTGATGAAGGTATTTAAAAAATAATTTCATGATTGTTTACTGGAGCTAATAAGTATTTCATTTTGCAAATAAAAATATCGCATGCATATTTCCCTATTGCCATACATTTTTGACAAATTGCAATCGAAATGCGAAAACGTTGCTTAAAAATTTGAATTGGCTCTAAGGTCAAAATACATTGTTACATGGAAGTCAAAAGCTGACATGCCCACGGGTTTCTGAATAACAAATGCCTGGATTCTCAATCCATATTTCAATGGTTTTGCTCGTATTAACATAGCATAGCAAGACGCCTGTTAGACAAAGAGTGGTTTTGGTCCCTCTTTTTAGGGTTCCGAACAAAAAACGGAACCCTTGTAGGATCACTCGGGTGTCTGTCTGTCCGTCTGTCACAGCCAGTTTTCTCCGGATCCACTGGACCGATTCTGTTGAAATTTGGTACACATATGGGACACCAGTGACCCAAACACGGATGTGTTACGTAAATTATTAAATTTTTTGTACCTATGGGGATCACTTTTGGGGGTCAAACTAGAAAATTACAAAAAAAAAAGCTTTTTGAACAATATCGTGTGACATATAAAATGAAAGGACTTACTGTGAGGGTTTTAATTATATTTTTTTCATAATTTTAAAATAAATGGTGCAGAACATGACCATTCCTCACCTTAAATATAAGGCTCAGTAGTTTCGAAGATCCTTATCTTCTTCGAAACTACTGAGCCTAAAATTTTGAAAAAAGTGGAGATAATAGATCTTTCTTTACTTATAGATTACAGGAAAACCTATAGGAAGTCTATAGTGTTAAAATAACATGTTAAAAAAAAAATTGTTCGGAACTCTTTGCACGCGAGTCCGACTCGCTCTTGACCGGTTTATTTTAGGATGGTTTTCCATCCTGACCACCATCAAATGACTTCTCCCGTTCTGGGTGAAGCGGGAGGGAGTGTCAGACTGTTACTGACTAAAACCCATCCGTGTTCCTCCTAATGCTCTTTGCGTTCCAGGGCCGCGGTGACTCTTTCGAACAAATTCCGCAACCCTGGCTGATTGTTGCTGCAGTCCCTTCTGTTTTTAAGCTCTTAATGTAATCCTATTCTATTCTAAATTGTTGCTGGTTGTTGTTGTTGTTGTGTTGTTGGTATTGGTTATTTATTATTGTTTTATTTTCTATTGTTTATTTATTGTTGTTGTATATTGTTGTGTTGTTGTATTGTGTGTTCTTGCATGTATACCATGTTTAAACAAATAAAGAAATCTTATCTTATATTAACAAATTGGTTCTAAAGCGCAACTAAAGTAAAAGAAAAAATCGTGCTGTCAAAAGAAAAATCCCCATAGATGTCTACATTTCCCCAGAAAGAGTGGTAAATTCGCCCTCAGAAGCCAAAATGCGGTAACCCAAATATACTAAAATTCTGTTTTTTTTTTTGCATTGGGTACTCATTCCCCATACATTTGGCTTGTCGAACAATCCGGAAGTTTATTGGAACATTGAAAAAAAAGCATTATCCATAGATAATACATAGGTAGGTACGCGAAAGTATCTAGTTCGTCACGTTTTTGTTTACTTACAATAATAAATACGGAACTAACTAAATAACTTAGTTACTCACGTTTCACGCCAAACCATTTCTAATACAAAAAAAAAACATAATTATAAATACGATATATACGCGCATATGATATGAATATGGGATTAAAATACTATTTAGCAACAAAACACGTTGATCCTTGTTTTAAAGACAAGTCATGACGGTAAAGTACTTTTAGTGTAAAAAACCCTTACTGTTTGTCTTACAGCATTTTAGCTTCCGAAGGCAGAAAACCGATTTGTAAATTCAAAGTACGGATGTAAATTTCGCGCGCACGGTATAAATATGGCCGCCATTGCCGCCACAAGCCAGTGCAGCCGGCATAGTCGTTCCCGCCACCGGTGTAGCCACTCTAAAAAATCTTTTTCTAAAAAATCAAGATGTTGAGTGCACTCGTCATTTTAACTGTCTTATTGACAGCGGTCTACAAATTTTATTTTAAAAACACCGTTACTTATAAAAGGGTAACTAAATACGGTGAAAATAAATCTGTAGTTCTAAAAGAGGCCCCGGGTCCAACACCACTGCCTATTATAGGTAATTTACACCTACTAGGCAAGCGCGAATCCCCATTTCAGTCGTTTACGGATCTGGCTAAAGAATATGGGGATATATTCAGCTTAAAAATGGGAACTACAAAATGTCTGGTTGTTAACAATTTGGACCTTATTCGCGAGGTTTTGAATCAGAACGGGAAATTTTTCGGCGGTCGTCCGGACTTCATACGGTTTCATCAGCTCTTTGCAGGGGACAGGAATAACTGTAAGTACCTTTAACACCATTTTTTTTTGTCCTGATTTTTGAATTAAGAATTTGAGTATTTGTCAAAGTTTATGAGAAATTATGTTTTTCTTTTCTGATTAATTTCGTTGCTTCCAAAACAGTTGAATCGTTTCTCCGGGACTCGCCGAGCTTCAATGACTCGGTGTTTTGACAGTCGCCACTGTTGTCTCTGGCTCTCAAGAGTTGCAGTGGTTAGGAAAAGTGTGGCCGGATTGACCGAAAAAAGAAAAAAAAATGTCAAAGTCATGCCAGAAAATCTGTCAAAGTTTATCATTAAACTTTCTCAACTTCTAAATTCAAAAATCAGGCACTTTGTCTTGAAAGCTAATCTGTACTTTTTACCTGTTTTGTATTGTGCAATTTTTAGGGTTCCGTAGCCAAACTAGCTAAAACGGAACCCGTACAATATCGTCTTGTTCGTCTAATTATAGTTATTAATAGTTTTGTGTGTAAAATAGCGTAGATATTCTATTCAAGATTTGAAAAATAAACCGGACCGTGGGTCGTATTAGATTTGTCATATTAAACTCCAAAATGATCTACTTTTTAATAAATACAAAAGAATAGAAGACATTTATTGGCCAAGTGCGAGTCAGACTATCACACGAAGAGTTCCGTACCATTAACCGATAAAAAACTACCTTAATAATTTTAATCTAATTTAATTTACGGCTGGTTGACAGTGCCCGTGACCCAAGAGCTGACTTTTACTTTGGGCAGAGATTAAGCATTGCCATTCAACGTGGCAATGCCGCCAGTCTCTTGGAGACATTACCAGCTGACAGCGTTGAGGACGAATTTTTTAATGCTATATTTTAGTTATTATATAGAAAATAATGTAAATAAAAATAGCAGCCAATTGAATTATTTTGACAAATTAAAACCATAATATTATCCCAAAAAAAAGAATATTATTTGTTGTTATAGCCGCAATATAAATACACACTCTTGAGTCACATTCTGTCTAAATAACCGTAATGGGTAGGCAGTTGAAATTTTCAGTGTATATTTCCATTCCAAAGGCGCCGGGCGTTGACAGCTGTTGACGTTTGACGCGCCCGGTAGTTGACAGGTTAACAAAAAAAAAATATAATAAAAATGAAAGGGGGCTCCCACACAAGAAACGTGTTTTTTTTTTCGGCTCGCGGTACGGAACCCTTCGAGTGAGAGTCCAACACGCTCCTGGCCGGTTTTTTGAATTAGCGAAAAATCTTTTTTAATGTATTCTTCGTTTGTTTATTTATTTAAGAGGTCCCAACTTAAACTTATGTTGCTATTAACGCTTCTTAAAAGTAGTAGTAGTTAGGAAATTGTATGATTACCTCATTGGTTCAGTGGTTGAGCGGTTCCTTGACTTCGGTCTCGGGTTTGATTCCAGAGTTAAGAGGAAATGCTGGCGGAGAGACTTTGTATGTAAAATTTTGTATGTTATACTTTGTATGTCATAATTCGAGGTTTGGCTCTCGACTGTTTTCTCCTCCAATATTGAACCGATTTAAGAGATATTTCACAAACTGAATAAGAAGGATATATACTATGTCTCTACGTTTTCCTTTTTGATGATTTATTCACCGTTTAATCACTAGAACCATCACAAAATGCTCAAAATTGTCCGATAAATCGCCGTCAACAGAGCCCTAGTGTACAAATTTGGCAACTATTAATAAAAAAAGGAAAACATAGAGACACAGTATATATTCTTCTTATTCAGTTTGTGAAATTTCTCTTAAATTGGTTCAATATTGGAGGAGAAAACAGTCGAGAGCCAAACCTCGAATTATGACTTTTTACATACCAAGTCTCGCCGCCAGCATTTCCTCTTACGTGAAGCTCCGAGCTTAGATGTGTGACAATAGGCTCGTCCCCTGTTACAATTGTCTCCTAATAACATCAATCAATCTGCCTACATTTTTAGGGTTCCGTACGCAAATGGTAATCAACGGAACCCTATTACTAAGCCTCCGCTGTCTGTCTGTCTGTCAGCGGGCTGAATCTCAAGAACCGTAATAGGTAGACAGTTGAAATTTTCACAGAGTGTGTATTTTTATTGCTGCTTTAACAACAAATAATAAAAATGTAAGTTTATGGTACGGAACCTTTCGTGTGGGTCCGATTCGTACTTCGCCGGTTTTTTTATACTGTTAGATTTTCATCACTTATTATTACATAATTTTACTAGCTTCAAGACATACACTTTTTCCTATTTATTATAATACTGGCTTCTGCCAGCGGCCTCTCCCGCGTGAACCCTAGGGAATATATTTCCAGGATAAAAAGTAGCCTATGTCCTTTCTCAGACTCTACACTATGTCTGTACCAAATTTCATTTAAATCGGTTGAGTAGTTTTGGCGTGAAATCGCGACAGACAGACAGACAGAGTTACTTTCGCATTTATATTATTATTAGTAAGGATAGTAAGGATTAATATATTATACTAGCTGACCCGCGTAACTTCGTCTGCGTCACAATTTTCATTACTGCTCCGCTCTTATTGGTCTTAGCGTGATAATATATAGCCTATAGCCTTTCTCGATAAATGGGCTATCCAACACTGAAAGAATTTTTCAAATCGGACCAGTAGTTCCTGAGATTAGCGCGTCCAAGCAAACAAACAAATTCTTCAGCTTTATATATTAGTATAGATTCTACCTCTGTGCCAAATTTCATGAAGATCCTTTCAGGCGTTCTAACGTGAAAGAGTAACGAAAATCCGGCCTCACAAACTTTCGCATTTATCTTCTAATATATAAAAATCTCGTGTCACGGTGTTTGTTACCGAACTCCTCCGAAACGACTCGACCGATTTTCATGAAATTTTGTGTGTAAGATACGGAGTAGAATACGCCCGCAACTAAGCCCGAAACTACGGACTTCGGGCTTAGAGAGTAGCTTCCCTGGAACGTAAAGAGCAATGAGGACTATCGCGTTTGAATTCGCTGTTGAAGGCGCTATTGTAGCATGACGTTTTAAATGTCAAATTGCACTGTTGATTGGCTATTGACGCGAGTTTATTTACTTATTTGTTGCGCGTAATAACAACTTTAATAAATAATAATAAATTTATTTCTTAGAATATTGTTGTTACAAGGTGTTATAGCTACATAAGACGTCCATTATATTCTGCTGTTTCCAGCGTACAAATATTTCAAATGATAATTAAGTATGTTATTTGAGCAAATTATAAGGATAAGGAATACGTTAAATACTATGAAATACAATGTCAGGATTTTTAAATACAATGTCAAGATTATTAAATACAATGTCAGAATTACGAAATACAATGTCAAGTATGATTATGAACCTTACTCGACAGTGGCGCCAACTGGTGAGTACAAAAAGAATAAAGTTTGAAAAACTGTAACCCGACTACAGAATTATGTACAAAAACGACTCTTCTACAGATTTATTATAGGTACTCATCTAGTATTATTCACTTTGGCTTCTTTGTTAAGAACTCAAACATATTATGTACTTAGACAATACAAGATATGAACATATGTATTAATACGTGCTCGTTAAGACCTTTCTTTTGATACCAAACATGTCAAGATTATCTCAAATTTATATTTTTCAGTGTCAGAAGTTTGTTACCTGTAGTGTTTTAAAGAATCTTTTGACACCCTATTCATCAATATCGTTTCGATATTTCAAGCGGTATGGTGGAACATACATACATACATAGATAGCTGAAATCATAACCCTTCCTTTTGGCTTTGCCGTAGTCGGGTAACAACGGTTGTCCTTATTGAACGAACACGGATGGGTTTTAGTCAGTAAGAGTCTGATACTCCCTCCCACTATGCCCAGAGCGGGAGAAGTCATGTAAAGCCAACAGGTTCACTTCTGCTCAGCCCATAACATAAAATAGGCGTTTTATTAAGTTATGACACCAATATCTTAGGGATTCTTTAATAAGCCGAGAAGTAAAATTAACAAACTGTATACGGTTTCAATATACGTAAATAACAAAAATAAGTTAGAATCAGCAATTTACTCAATTTTGTATATTTAGCAGAATATGTAAGTACAGTCAACAAAGCTATTTGGTATGCAAGCAGCTAACTTGCATTACTATTTTTAAACAATGTTGTGAGTGTGCTGAGTAGATAATTGTACACCACCATTGTACATCTCCTTGTATGTCATAAGCTTAAAAAGTTACTAGCTTTTGCTCGCGAATTCGTACGCTCATATCCCGTTTTTTCCCGTTCGCATAGGAAATTCGGGAAATCATCTCTTAGTGCTCCTTACACTCCCCAAGGATCCTACATGCCAAATTTCAGCTTTCTACGACCAGTAGTTTCAGCTGTGCGTTGTCTGTCAGTCACTCAGTAACGGAAGAGTTTTATATATATTGATGATGATTGTAATGCACACATTAGAAATAAATATTGGCAGTGCAGTGGAAAAATTGATATATTTCCCTGTATACCAAATAGCTTTGTTGACTGTACATGTCAAGATTAATTCATTAAAAAAAAATGTAATACTGGTCAAGTGCGTATTTGATCACGTATTGTCATTGATTTATAAAAAACCCAAGATGCACAGTCTCGAACAAATGCAACACTCGAAACTGTCGTCAAAAACTGACATGTATCAAGTGTCATGTGTGAGTTGTGTGTAGTTATACTATAAATTTTTTTTTTTTCAAATTCAACCTTACACGGATCGCTTAAAGTGGTTTTTACAAAGCAGTGCAGTATGGCGAGCGATGCGAGACTGTTTGAAACTTGCGCACAAAAATACATATTGCGCTTGTATTTTGCGGGTGTTTTTGAGATGCTGAGTGGTCTTGGGTTTTTTATATATCAATGCGTACTGTAATATCTTTCCGTAGTTGGCATGAAAATACGCACTTGATGGTAAACATAAGTTAGTAACAGCGGGTCTAAAATGGCCACTTTAGCAGAATCATAATATGAACCACACAACAATCTGTGAAATTTAATTTTCATCTTTATCGTTAACGTATTAGGTTCAAGGTTGATTGGGAAAATTTGACAGTGACGGATAACGTGATGTGCTTTCTGATTCTGCTAAAGTGGCCTTTTTGCCCGACTGCCAAGGAAGGGTTACGGTTTTCGCGCGTATCTTGTATGTATGTATGTTTGTTTGTTTGTTTGTTTGTAAATTTCTTTATTACCTCGTACCTTCCAAACAGCTGAATGGATTTCGACTATTAAGGTGTCGTTAGATTCATTTAAAAACCCAAGTGTCCTTAGGTGTTTAAAAAAAAGCAATATGGGGGATTTTGGGAGCTAAATTGTAAGTCGTTAATATTTTTCTTTCCATTTGATACCCTACTCGATAGGTTTTATCAAGTAGGGTATCAAATTGAAGGAAATTAAATGGAGGTTACAAACATATATATGAGCTATATAGCTTACATATGTTTTTAAATTCAATAAAAAAACAGTTTTCTACACTATCTACATTAATATTATAAAGAAGAAAGATTTGTTTGTTTGTTTGAATTGAATAGGCTCCGAAACTACTGGACCGATTTGAAAAAATATTTTAGCATTGGATAGCTACATTATCAGGGAGTAACATAGGCATATATTATCCCCTTACTCCCACGGGAACGGAAACTACACGGGTGAAACCGCGTGATGTCCACTAGTCGTTCATAAAAGTGCCCGGTTGACTTTTTTTCAGTCGGGTTTTTTGATTTTTCTAATTTGCGACTTGTTAGACCGCTTGTATTTCGCAAATCATCATCTGCCTAGCCTTTTCCCAGCTATAAGGCTGCGATTCCACCAAAATGTGCGAGGATACGTAGCGACAGGGGCGTAGCTACCGCCGTATTTGCCGTATCAATTATACGGGGCCCCCGGACCACAAGTATGGTAGCAAGAATAAAATACTGTCTGCAACCTCAAATCATGCTTAGTATTTATACTAATATTATAAAGAAGAAAGATTTGTTTGTTTGAATTGAATAGGCTCCGTAACTACTGGACCGATTTGAAAAATTCTTTTAGCATTGGATAGCTACATTATCAGGGAGTAACATAGGCTATATATTATCCCCGTACTCCCACGGGAACGGGAACTACGCGGGTGAAACCGCGTGACGTCCACTAGTAATCAATAAATAAGACGCCTATGATGGATGAGTAATGATGATAGGAGCGAAAGTTTTGTGCGAGTAGTGCCAATTTGAAAAAAAAAAAACAACCCTGCAAACTGCCCTTTTGAGCATTTTTGCACTCAAGTAAAAAGGGGCCCCCAAAAAACATTTGATGCAGGGCCCCTTAAGGTATAGCTACGCCACTGCGTAGCGAGGGTTGTGTTTTTTAAGAACCTAGCCTCGCTCAGCGCAAGCGATACTGTTGGTTGGACTTCTACCCGTAACGGCTGCCAAAGATCTACAAATGACAACCGCGACGGGAAGCTTAAGATCGGGAATGCTGGCGGCGAGAGCCTTTTGATGATTTATTAACCGTATAAGCACTAGAACTCTCACAAAATGCTCAAAATTGTTTGATAAATCACTGTCAACAGAGCCCTTTTTTTGGAAATCATCAAATGACTCCTCCGGCTCTGGGCGGAGCAGAAGTGAGTGTCAGACTCTTACTGACTAAAACCCATCCGTGTTCCTCCTAATGCCCTTTGTGTTCCAGGGCCGCGGTGACTCTTTCGAACAAATTCCGCATTCCGTTACGAATTCGGTCGATAGGCGATCGGTAACTAAGTATGTCTGGATTGCAGGCCCTGATATTTATTCACCTGAATTAAAGCTTGAAACATCAAACGCACAGTTCGTATTACTTTTAAATGTAGGACTTAGATTTTTATTAATTGTAGTGACACACTATCTTTTTGTGTGGTCCAAGTCACATTTGGTTGGTATTTTTCCGCTAGCCTTATATATAAGTATAGGTAAACAAACTTGATGTGACTTTTATCACATCATCATCATCATATCTGCCGAAAGACGTCCGCTGCTGGACATAGGCCTCCCCCAAGCGTCGCCACAACGACCGGTCCTGTGCGTCTTGCATCCATCGGCTACCCGCGACCTTCACCAGGTCATCGGTCCACCTTGTGGGAGGCCTTCCAAACTTTTATCACACACACATATTAATCAAATAAACTACTGCTTAAGGCTTGTATTCATGCCAATGACCTTGTGCATATTAACGGAGCTAACTACCCCTCTACGCGCCACTCCGCTACCCGCATTTTTAATTTTTTACAATAAAAATAATACATGTTTTTAAAAAGTAACAAAACCAAATCATTCTTTTGTATTGCAAAGCAGTATACTCTTTTAGGAGTAAAATGATTTCATCTTAACAATTTGGAAGTGATTTGGTGTTTTCTTTTTCTTATTATGTGATACCGATAGACAAATTCTAGCTAAACCAAATTACGTATCATATCATGTAGATTACTACCTATTTTTTCAGATGTAATTTCTCTGTTAGTGCCGACGAAAAACTACTTCATCTGTACGCTGTTTTTAAGCTTTTTTCGAGAGACCAGCCTTAAAGTAATGGTTCAATTGATTGAGTAATCGTTATTGTTGTATTTATATTGGTTTTTAGTTACATTTTATTTTTGAACAAAAAAGAATGTATAACAAGTCGCCAATTAGAAAAATGAAAAACCCGACTGCAAAAACGTCAACCGGAGGCTCTAGACAAGTTACATTCTTGCAGCGGTAGCGTGACGAAGGCGATTGTCAAAACGTCAAAAATGTATGGGATTGACAAAAGCTGTCGAAAAGTCACGTGATCAATCCCTTACATTTTGGAATTTCGACAATCGCAGTCGCTAATAGAATAGCATTTTGTCTAGGGCCCCGGGACACTTTTATAAACGAAAAATGTTTCCTAATTGAATTCAAACATATAGCTTATACATATTTTTGTTACCTCCATTTAATTTCCTTCATTTTGAAGTCAATCCTACTCGATAGGTTTGGTTAAAAAAATCTAAAAACTTAAAATTTAGCGCCCAAAATCCGCCATATTCCGATTTAAGTATTGATCCTGTAGTAAAAGTTGTTCATAATCTACACTAATATTATAAAGAGGAAAGATTTGTTTGTTTGTTTGAATTGAATAGGCTCCGAAACTACTCGACCGATTTGAAAAATTCTTTTAGCATTGGATAGCTACATTATCAGGGAGTAACATAGGCTATATATTATCCCCGTACTCCCACGGGAACGGAAACTACGCGGGTGAAACCGCGTGACGTCCACTAGTGATGAATAAAATGACATGTATGGAAAAATTATAGAACTTAGTTTGTATGAAATTCTGTGAGACTTAAATGTTCTAAATAATTTATGTGAAAATGGGTTGTCACGTGGCTTCAAACGTGTCTCAAATGACGGGGACCCCGGGGTTGCGGAAGTTGTTCGAAAGAGTCACCGCGGCCCTGGAACGCAAAGGGCACTAGGAGGAACACGGATGGGTTTTAGTCAGTAAGAGGCTGACACTGCCTTCCGCTCCACACAGAGCGGGAGAACTCATGTTCTTTTTTCTTTTTATTTGAGACTAGTTGACCCGTGCAACTTCGTCTGCTCCGCTTGATATATCCTTCCTCGCTAAATGGGCTATCTAATACTGATAGAATTTTTTAAATCGGACCAGTAGTTCCTGAGATTAGCGCGTTCTAGCAAACAAACAAACTCTTCAGCTTTATATATTAGTATATATAGATACATGGGTTTGCTCTTGACTCTAGTCTAGGTCAGAGATACAATACAAAGTCGACGGTGGAGTGAGCTTACCCAGAAGGAGCCTGTTCACTGTAACTTTAAAGAGATTAGGATTGTAAGCGTTCGGAAACACAGACACAGGCAGAGAGTTACCGTGTTCGTTTGAAAATTTTCCATAAAAAAAGCGGTTCTGAGAGCGATTCGCAACCGCTCATGCTTTGAGCCGCCTGTCCTTGGCACTCATGCGCGATCGACTTACTAAACAGCTTAAATAATATAATAATAGTGGTGTATTATTACTATTAATAATATAATAGTTGACATCAGAACACCTAGCCGCTAGTTTGACATTGCGAGGTCAGCAGGGTAAATAGGTCATACATAGGCTCTAGAACAGTCACACGGGTGATCTTCGAGGTTAAGCAACACTTGCCGAGGTTGGGACACGGATGGGTGACCATTCATTACATACTGAGTCATCCGTGATTCGGCAAGCAGGTACCGCGGCTGCCTATGGTACATCTTTGACAGGTGCTGACTTATATGTATTACTAGCTGACCCGCGCAACTTCGTCTGCGTCACAATTTTCATTACTGCTCTGCTCATATTAGTTTTAGCTTGATGATATATAGCCTATAATAGCCTTCCTCGATAAATGGGCTATCTAACACTGAAATAATTTTTCAAATCGGACCAATAGTTCCTGAGATTAGCGCGTTCAAGCATACGGAAGAATCTATACTAATATATAAAGCTGAAGAGTTTGTTTGTTTGCTTGAACGCGCTAATCTCAGGAACTATTGGTCCGATTTGAAAAATTCAGTGTTAGACAGCCCATTTATCGAGGAAGGCTATAGGTTATATATCATCACGCTTAGACCAATAGGAGCGGAGCAGTAATGAAAATTGTGACGCAGACGAAGTTGCGCGGGTCAGCTAGTCAATATAAGTATATAAAACTCTTCCGTTACACTGACAGACAACGTACAGCTGAAACTGGTCGTAAAGAGCTGAAATTTGGCATATGGGTTTCGTGGGGAGTGTAGGAGAACACTAAACGCGGATTTCCTGAAATTCCTACGGGAACGGGAAAAACCGGGATAAGCGATTACGAAGACGTGTGCAAAAGCTACTTCTTAAGAGGAAATGCTGGCGGCGAGACTATGGATGTGAAAAGTCATAATTCGAGGTTTGGCTCTCGACTGTTTTCTCCTCCAATATTGGACCGATTTAAGAGATATTTTACAAACTCAATAAGAAGGATATATACTGTGTCCCTATGTATTTCTTTTTGATGATGTATTAACCGTATAAACACTAGAGCTCTCACAAAATGCTCAAACTTGTCCGATAAATCGCTGTCAACAGAACCCTAGTGTAGAAATTTGGCAACTATTAATCAAAAAAGGAAAACATAGAGACACAGTATACGTCCTTCTTATTCAGTTTGTGAAATATCTGTTAGATCGGTCCAATATTGGAGGAGAAAACAGTCGAGAGCCAAACCTCGAATTATGACTTTTTACATACAAAGTCTCGCCGCCAGCATTTCCTCTTAATGTTTACTTATAAACACACTTTCGTCATTAAAAATAAAAGTAGGCTGTTGCTACAAATGTCTGTGCCAAAAAAGTGTAATTCTATACCAAAATTGTTTATCCTACACTTCCTACTTTTATACGCTTTCTGTGCGAAATATGAATCGTTATTTAAGAATGGTATTTATTATAGAAAAAAAACTTGACATACATTAATGAAAATGCTGTATTTTCAATTTATTTAAGACGCAATTCGTAGAATAGGTGTCATAACATACATCGCGCTTGCTTTTCTTGAAGGCATGAGCAGATATGTAGGGTTTGCACGATTGTTATCTCCAAAATTGCTGAGCATATACAGTGGGGCTTCATTAATCCGGATTCCCGGTTGTTCGGTGATCGCTGTAATCCGGCCGGGCAATGAGCACTACACTGCTTTAAAATGGGCTAAAGATAACGAATTTGATAGCCTAAAAGTTATGATTCTCCGTCGACTTAGACCGAGCTTTCGAAACGAAGTGCGAAAATTATAAACAAATGAGCATTACCATTGATATATAAAAAACCCAAGATGCACAGTCTCGAACAAATGCAACACTCGAAACTGTCGTCAAAAACTGACATGTATCAAGTGTCATGTGTGAGTTGTGTGTAGTTATACTATAAACAATTTTTTTTGCAAATTCAACCTTACACGGATCGCTTTAAGTTGTTTTTACAAAGCAGTGCAGTATGGCGAGCGATGCGAGACTTTGAAACTCGCGCACAATTATACATTGCAATCGCAAAAACACAAGCGTTTTTTTGCGGACGTCTTTGAGATGCTGACTGTGTATCTTCGGTTTTTTATATATTAATGAGTATTACAGACTTTTTCACGAAGAATTAAGTAATGTTTTATTTTAACTAACTGTTTTTCTTACATGGTTGTAATTTTGAACATGAACATGTTTGTGTTTACGTTTTAATTTAAAAAAATGATTAAATAAACTAAGGTTTAACATGTATTTTATTATCATTAAAAAGTTATTGTAATATTTTTTTTTAAGTTATAAAAAAAAATATATTATTTACAAATATAATGTAAACAGAAATAGAAAGACGAAACGAAAATAACTGGCTTGCTTTCTATGAGAGAGAGAGAGAGACAGACAGAGAAACACGCGCACGCCGCACGGCTTGCAACTATAGCAAAAAGTGTCGTTACAACTTTTCGTATGATTTTTTTCCGTCTAGCCCCCTTTCACAACGCGCGATAAGGAACTTCGTTCCAATAAATATGGCGTACTATAATCTGGATTCCTCGATAATCCGGAAAAGGTCTTGTTTTTGCCTCTAAACGAGGCCCTACTGTATTTTGGAAAAAAACACAGGCCAAGTGCGAGACGTACTCTTACACGACGGGTTCCGTACCAAAAACAGACAAAAATACGTGTCTTCTATGGGAGCGACCTTCGATTTTAATATAAATTTTATTATTTTGTCATAGCGGTCTGGTAGGCAGCTGCTCCACGTAAAATGCTGGTATTCGGCTGAATCCGGTTTGACTGGGAGCCGACCCCAATATAGTTGGGAAAACGCTAGGTAGGCGATGATTATTTCTTATAGTGGCAAGAGAAATAGAAGTATATGGTTTTATAGAAACATGCTAAAAAACTTGAGAGGTGTCAAGGGACACCCGGATGGAACGAAGTTCCTTTCGATTAATTGGTGAAGGAATTGTAATAACATTTTTTTTTTAAGTTATTGTAATATATTTTAATTATTAACAAATATAATGTAATATAAACTTAATCAGTAGGCTCAATTTTAGTAATAATTGGCTTGTCAAAATAACTGGCTTGCTTTCTATGAGAGAGAGAGACAGACAGACAGAGAAACACGCGCACGCTGCACGGCTTACAACTATAGCAAAAAGTGTCGTTACAACTTTTGGTCTTAATTTTTTCCGTCTAGCCCCCTTTCGCAACGCGCGATAAGGAACTTCGTTTCAAAAATCTGATTTGTTTGGAACCATTTGCGTCTTGCACTTAGCCATTTTTAACCGACTTCAAAATAGAGTTTCTCAATTTCAAGTAGATTCAAGTAGTTTTTTTTTAAAGGTTAGAAGTCAGAAAATCTGACGTCATTCTTGCCAATAGGTATTGTATCACCCAGTTACTGGGTTTAGGAGGTCATTTCCACAGTTGCTCCATGTAAAAAATTTAAAAAACCCCCGACAGAAAATAAACTTTTAAAAAATAAAAAATAATTTCTAATGATCCTTTTAGTTTAATATAGGTACGATTCTTTGGGCGAAGCGTCTCCACCTCGGGAGACCGCAAATCTTTTGTATTTACTAAGTATAAGTATTATTAGCGGTCTCCCGACGCGATGACAAACAAAAAAAAAAAAAATCGAAATCGGTTCATCCGTTCGGGAGCTACGATGCCACAAAATCGAAATCGGTGCATCCGTTCGGGAGCTACGATGCCACAAAATCGAAATCGGTGCATCCGTTCGGGAGCTACGATGCCACAAAATCGAAATCGGTGCATCCGTTCGGGAGCTACGATGCCACAAAATCGAAATCGGTGCATCCGTTCGGGAGCTACGATGCCACAGACAGACACACACACAGACACGTCAAACTTATAACACCCCGTGGTTTTTGCGTCGGGGGTTAAAAATACTGGTACTCAGCTACATCCACTTAGACTGGAGGAGCCAGGGAGAAGAGGCAGGTGATGCACGTCTCTGCCAGGGTTGTGGAATGTGTTCAAAAAAGTCACCAAGGCCCTGCGGCCTGCAGCCCTGGCGGAACGCAAAGGGCACGAGGAACACGGATGGGGTGTAGTCAGCAAGAGTCTGACACTCCCTTCTTCTTCACCCAGTGCGGGAGGAGTCATTTGATGATTTCTCATCCCTAAAAAAAACTGGCCAAGTGCGAGTTGGACTCGCGTGCAAAGGGTTCCGAACCAATTTCATTTTTGTAACATGTTATTTTAACACTACAGACTTCTTATAGGTTTTCCTGTAATCTCTAGGTATAGAACTGTTAATTACAGTAGTTTCGGAGATAAGGGGGATCACATTTGGTCAAATTTCTTGAATAACTTCAAAACTGTTTATTTTAAAGTTATGAAAAAATATAATTAAAACCCTCACAGTACGCCCTTTCATTTGATATGTCACACGATACAGTTTGAAAAACTTTTTTTATTTTTTTTTAGTTTGAATCCCAAAAGTTACCCCCATACTAAATATTTATTTATTTACGTAAAGCGTTCGTGTTTGAGTCACAGAAGTACATATGTATACCAAATTTCAACAGAATCGGTCTAGTAGATCCGGAGAAAACTGGCTGTGACAGACGGACAGACAGACACCCGAGTGATCCTATAAGGGTTCCGTTTTTTACGGATGTTCGGAACCCTTAAAAACGTGGTTATGGTCTCGATCAAACGCGGAACTATTTCTTCAACTATAAATAGATAGATAAATAAATAATGTATTCTTTATTTACAAGTTTACGCCTCAATGATCTGATTAATAGTTTTGAACTTGAGCTTGGAAAAAGTCGGGAGGAATCAGAGCGCAGCGTATGTATAAGTAACTATGCTATAACGTTTGCTTTTACATACTAGGCTAGACTCAGGGGTGGATCCAGAGTTGATGTTTGGGGGGGGGGTTGATACCGCTAAGGGTAGGTTTTTAGCATAGTAATACTGTTTCAAGCCTCGTTGGATTACTTGCCAATGATTTCGTGAGATTGTAGACTGCTAACGATATCTCGGTCTTTGGGGGGGGGGGGGGGAGGAGCTTGGGCCTCTGCCACCCCCCCTTTTTTTTTTTTTTTAAGGATGGGAAATCATCAAATGACTCCTCCCGCTCTGGGTGGAGCAGAATGGAGTGTCAGACTCTTACTGACTAAAACCCATCCGTGTTCCTCCTAATGCCCTTTGCGTTCCTGGGCTGCGGCGACTCTCTCGAACAAATCCCGCAACCCCGGCAGGCACTGGCCCTAGCGGGCCCCGTCCTTTATGCTGACAGCTCCTTGAGGCGCGCGTGGAACACAGCGCGCCATCGACACGGGCCTGGTTCTGATCAGATGGCGAGCCACCCAATGCTCGCCGTCCGCAAGCCCGCGCCTACGGTGGCCGAGAATCGCCCTGTGACTCCCGACGCCCGGGGCGTCTTCTTCTGTTGCGGCGGCTGGGGCGTGAGGTTTCCCTCTCTCTCACGCCTCTCTGCCACCCCCCTGGATCCGCCTATGGCTAGATTTATTTACTACCTGGGTAGTCTCTTAAATCTATAGGTAGGCATTGTAAAGTTTAAAAGAAAGTAGATACTTAGAACATGTCTCCTCCATTTGTTAGTAGTAGGCAGGGTTCGGTAGCAAAGGGTAACTAACGGAACCCTATTACTAATTAGCCTCCGCTATCCGTCCGTCTGTCTGTCAGCGGGCTGTATCTCATGAACCTTAATAGGTAGACAGTTGAAATTTTTACAGAGCGTGTATTTCTGTTGCCGCTATAACAATAAATAAGAAAAATCTATATCTATACTAATATATAAAGCTGAAGAGTTTGTTTGTTTGCTTGAACGCGTTAATCTCAGGAACTACTGGTCCGATTTGATTCGATCGAAAATTCTTTCAGTGTTAGATAGCTATAGGCTGTATATCATCACGCTAAGACCAATAGGAGCGAAGCAGTAATGAAAATTGTGACGCAGACGAAGTTGCGTGGGTCAGCTAGTAAATAAACATAATAGGGGGTACCCATACAACAGACGTGTTTTTTGTACTTTTTGCTCAATTTTAACAGTGGATTTTTACGGTGGAACATAAGTGGATTATAATAACGGCGATGGTACAGAACTCTTCATGTGCGAGTCCGACTCGGACTTGACTGGTTTTTATCTTCCAGGCTCTCTAAGACATCCTTAGTCCCAAACCATTGCAATGACTTCATCGACACCACCAAACTAACACTTTCTTTATCTTGTTCCAGCACTGGCGCTATGCGACTGGTCCAACCTCCAACTCCGCAGGAGAAACCTGGCCCGCCGCCACTGTGGCCCCAAACAGCACACCGACAACTTCGCAAGAATCGGTGACGTCGCCACCTTCGAATCCATAGAACTCATGCAGACCCTGAAAGGTATTACCAGGACCTCAGACGCGAGCATCAATCTAAAACCAATATTAATGACTACAGCAATGAACATGTTTTGCCACTACATGTGTAACGTTCGATTCGACGCCGATACTGACGAAGACTTCAAGAGAATTGTTGACCATTTTGATGAAATCTTCTGGGAGATAAACCAGGGCTACGCCCTAGACTTCCTGCCTTGGCTGTCTCCGTTCTACAAGAAGCATTTGGATAAGTTGTCAAACTGGTCTGCAGACATCAGATCTTTCATTCTATCCAGGATTGTTGAGCAGAGAGAGCTGAACTTGGACGTTGAAGGTCCCGAAAAGGACTTCCTAGACGGTCTTCTCAAAGTACTCCACGAGGATCCAACAGTGGACAGAAACACTATCATTTTCATGCTTGAAGACTTTTTAGGCGGTCATTCTTCTGTTGGTAACTTGGTCATGCTGTGTCTGACCGCTGTGGCTAGAGACCCAGAAGTCGGAAGGAAGATTCGAGCGGAATTGGACTCTCTAACAAAGGGTAAGCGACCAGTTACACTCTTGGACAGGCAGAGCCTTCCTTACACTGAAGCAACTGTGCTAGAATGTCTCCGATACGCCTCATCACCCATAGTTCCTCACGTAGCGACGGAAAACGCTGCTATCTCAGGATACGGAGTAGAGAAAGGTACTATTGTCTTCATTAACAACTACGAGCTTAATACTTCTTCTGAATACTGGAACGAGCCTGAAAAATTCGACCCCGCACGCTTCTTAGAAAAAACTAAAGTTCGTGTACGAAGGAACTCCCTTTGTGATTCTGGAATGGAATCTGACAGTGAAAGACCATCGGCGACGAAGCCGACGGATACAGAGAAGGAGGTCTGGTCGGTAAAGAGAAATATACCTCATTTCTTGCCGTTCAGCATTGGTAAGAGGACTTGTATTGGTCAGACTCTGGTCACAACGATGAGTTTTGTAATGTTTGCGAGTATCATGCAGGAATTTGAAGTAGGGGCAGAGAGTCTGGAGGATTTAAGGCAGAAGCCCGCTTGTGTGGCATTGCCGAAAGATACGTATAACTTGTATTTGGTGCCAAGGAAACATTGATTTTTAATGTAAATTATTTGGGCTTGGTTCTTTTTTGTTCTTTGGTAGAGTTGTTTGTGGTAACTTTTTTTTTTTTTAATTTTTGACAGTTGTAGAATGACATATATGCTTGGTTTTTAATATGTAGGTTATCATTTTATGATTTGACGAAATGGGGGTAGAAATATTGAAATATGCTTAGTAAGATTTTCTATTTTTAATAATTTGGTAGAAATAGTATCTATTTGAAGTTAAAATATAAAGAGGTCAATAGAAGTAGTTAGTAAATTCAGTTTTTTTTCGTATTACGATTACTTTAGTATTTAAAAGGTAGACAAAATAATAGAAAAGATTAATTTAGTTGTTTGTTAGTTAATAGCTTGTAGCTAAGTACATTAGAGAACCTCTGCATACATAAGTTATATTTGGGAACAATATAAAATTAGTAACAAAAAAAAATATAATTAAAATTATGCGCTTAGGAATCAGAATTTGGCTCCCCATATTTTGGTTTTGAGGTAACTTCAGTTTTTCATTTAGTAAGAGTAACTCACTACAGTAAAAAAAAAAAAACTATTTTACTGTATCTACATATTTGGTAGGTATTGGCTTTCTCAATTTACAAACACTATGACATCTCTTTTTAAAGAACATAGAAAAACCAAGAAATACTCGCTCAAACCTATTTATTTCTCGAAATAATTGATTTTTAAGTTATTTTTTTTTATATTTTTGGTAACTTACTGATTTTCTAAATTCAAACAATAAAAAAATGGCACGTAAAATGTTTTTGTTAGTCTATGGATTTGGATGTAACTGATAGATATAATAAAGCTTAACTGTTCGCAATTATTTTTGTTAAAATATTTTTTTCGTAAACTTGTAGATTATGAAACTTAATACATGAAGACTTGTTCTTGAAAAATTCTGAACTGTTTAACATTGTTAAATAACTCAGACTTTTTCAGGAACAAGACAAATAAAATGTTGATAATGTGTAGAATAGTTGAGTGCTAATTTGCGTTAAAAAAATTATCATTAAGTAATTGGGATCAGAAGCTTAAAAAAACGACTGTATTTTGCCTGGTGGATATCGCTTCTTAGTCGAATATTTTTTTGACATATTTATGCATATTGGAAAGTTGTTATGAAAATAACAAATTTTTTTCGTAGCATAGTCACGAAACTTTTTTTTTCCTTATAATTGTGTACGTAGTATTTTAGTTTTCATTATAAAGTAGTGAATTGAGCATTTGTAATAGTTCCTTTTCTTATTTTATAAAATTCCTCGTCAAAATCGGCTGTTTGTATTTAATACGACCGAAGGAAAGTATTTTTAATTGTATTTAAATTAAAATTTAGTTTAGCGCCATCTAGTAGCGAGTAGATTAAACTTTTAGATAAAAATCATTATCTTTACTTTTCTTCGGTTATCTTATCGTGTTGCTTGAGTGTCTGATGTGAATATTACTATAGTCACAGTATAAACAGTAAAACATCTTCATACAAACGTGCCGCTCTCGGTTTGAATGTGTGCGTGCGCGCCGCGCGCCATGTCGGCACGCGATTTCACGCACACGCTAGCATAATATATGGGAGAATAAGGTGGCGGCAGTGCGGGCTGTGCAGCGCGACTGTGAGCACGCGCGTACGCTACATGACCGCTTGCGTTCGTCAACTCTCGCCGGCGCGGGCGGCGGACACTTGTCGTAAATTACGAGTATCATGACTTCAAAAAGGGGAAAAAAATATTGTAGTGTTTTCGGGTGCCTCAATAATGATTTCGCAAACCCGGACTTATCATTCTTCATACTTCCTACTCAACCAGAAATATAAGTACCTACTTATACTTAAATATTATTAGAAAATATGGTATTGTATTGTTTATTTCACAGTTTATTTGCTTTATTAAGAGCGTAGCCGAGTCGCATTTTTCTGAATACTATGTTTAGAGCTAAAGTTTATTTTAAGAAGTCTAGTTTTACTATAAAATAGAGGATTGAGTACGAAACATCGTTTTGGTAAACATATTTTTCGCGTAGGTATAGTTGTAATAAGGACAATTTCACAATAATTAATATTGCAAATTAATTACTTTTGAAATTATTATTTTTTCTATTGTCTGATGTGTTGTTCAATCCAAATATGGTTCCGGTAGTCTGACGATCGACTTATATACTTGTGTGTACATCGCATTTTTTTGGCCGGCGTTCGGGTCGGCCACTTGACACTTGTTTTTGTTTCGCTTATCGTATGAAAAAAATGTGTTAAGAGGTCTGTTCTTTTTGTTTATTATTGTAAGGTGATGTGTATTATACTAAACGCAACAGTTATTTTTGATATGGTTTCATTTTGTAAATATAACGACTTTTGTATACAAAACTGGGAAACCTGGGAAATAGTCCATCACGCTACCTTCAAGTTCAAAGGAGAATGAGCAACTTACTATGGCACTTCGTTGCGCAACTTTTGACTCAGTATAGTAGTGAAAATTAGACACAAAAAAGGGTTAGCGTCATACTTTAAAACAAGGTTAAATTCAAACTTAAATATTGTGGGGCTTTTGAAAAAAAAAAACTTGTGTACCTGTTGAGGTTATGTACGTTAGGTTATGTTACCAAGGAATCCGTTGCTTCTCTGATTTGGCATCTAGGGAGCGGGTGTGCTAATAAAAGAGAACAGTTCACACAGCGCGACATGTTTTACAATTTACGATCAACTGAATGATGTAGAATTTAAGATGCCCTGTCCATGCTTTCCCAAAAGCTTTTTACAAAAACTTTACATAAGAATGAGAATTTACTTTACATTAACAAATAATAATAAAGCGTTCCGGACGTGCAGAAACAGGAGAAAAATTTTCTCGGTATCAAATTTGTAACTTAGTATAATAAATGTTATGTGAATAAAAGCTTTTTATTTTTACTAAATTTATAAATTGGTAAAATATTCAATCATAATATGCTTTTTATTTTATAAATTTAGATCAAGTGCTGCTTGTTCGAAAATATTAACTAAAAGTAAAAGTGACAACCCTGGGTATCAACGCAAGAGTAGGCTAATAACTCGGCGGGCGGCCTTAGATAACCTACTGTTTATACTGTGCTATAGTTCTGGTAAAATATTAGAAATAGTAATAAAAATGATAGACTTAAATAGGGGAAATATTGTAAAAAACTCTTATAATCAAGTAGAACATATTTAAATAGTTGAAATAACGATATTACTTTTAGTTTCAGTGTTTTTTTAATTGTATTGACAAAGGTTTCCAAAGAAATGTATCGTATTTAGTTTAAATTCTTTTACGCTTTGTAGAATCAAATAAAGCCATTTCATGTTTTTAAATTAGATTTTAATTTTGAAAAATCTTTGTAATCTTAATAAAAGTAGTGACAGATATAAATTAAAAATAATGTATTTGAAATGTATATGAGTGAATGTAATGAATATTATCAATAAAAATACGAAAAAAAAACAAAATGGCTGACTTGATATCGATGTAGTTTGTAGAAAAATTGTGATCAATAGACGAATTAGAAATGAAATTATAGTTTATATTTGCAAATTATTTTGAGGATTTTTATTTTATTATCATCAAAATCACATCTGCCTAGATTTTCACGATGACCTACCTATGTGTGACGGGGTCAGCTTCCTTTTACTAAATGCAGCTCAATACTCACCCCATTTTTAAATGAATTTACTCAACCCAGATAACTCACCAACACCGCACCATAGCACACACTTACCATGGAATACCTCAGTACCTATTGGCTTCTTAAACACGAATGTAGCTCAATACTCACTCCATTTTTAAATGAAGTTACTCAACCCAGATAACTCACCAACACCGCACCATAGCACACACTTACCATGAAATACCTCAGTACCTATTGGCTTCTTAAACACGAATGTAGCTCAATACTCACCCTATTTTTAAATGAAGTTACTCAACCCAGATAACTCACCAACACCGCACCATAGCACACACTTACCATGAAATACCTCATTACCTATTGGCTTCTTAAACACGAATGCAGCTCAATACTCACCCCATTTTTAAATGAAGTTACTCAACCCAGATAACTCACCAACACCGCACCATAGCACACACTTACCATGAAATACCTCAGTATCTGTTGGCTTCTTAAACACGAATGCAGCTCAATACTCACCCCATTTTTAAATGAAGTTACTCAACCCAGATAACTCACCAACACCGCACCATAGCACACACTTACCATGAAATACCTCAGTACCTATTGGCTTCTTAAACACGAATGCAGCTCAATACTCACCCCATTTTTAAATGAAGTTACTCTACCCAGATAACTCACCAACACCGCACCATAGCACACACTTACCATGAAATATCTCAGTATCTATTGGCTTCTTAAACACGAATGCAGCTCAATACTGACCCTATTTTTAAATGAAGTTACTCAACCCAGGTAACTCACCAACACCGCACCATAGCACACACTTACCATGAAATACCTCAGTATCTATTGGCTTCTTAAACACGAATGCAGCTCAATACTGACCCTATTTTTAAATGAAGTTACTCAACCCAGGTAACTCACCAACACCGCACCATAGCACACACTTACCATGAAATACCTCAGTATCTATTGGCTTCTTAAACACGGTGTCATTTTAGTTTCACTTCATCTATCCTATGACTACTACACATTAATTAAAAAAATATATATTTATGAACATTTGAATTATTTAAGAAATTAAAATGGTATTCATTAACATGACGTAGTTTGAAATATCCAGGAGCGAGTGCAGTCCGAGCCTTGTGTTCCAAGGACGGCGCGGAATGGAACAGTGACATTGTTTTGATACGTAAACATTATTAACAGGGTATTTCATAATTCTAATGTATTTTTAGGGTTCCCAACAAAAAACGGAACCCTTGTAGAATCACTCGGGTGTCTGTCCGTCTGTCTGTCTGTCTGTCTGTTTTTCTGTCTGTCTGTCCGTCTGTCACAGCCAGTTTTCTCCGGATCTACTGGACCGATTCTGTTGTTTGGTATAGGTACATATGGACTTCTGTGACTAACATACGGACGCTTTACGTAAATAAATAAATTTTTAGAAAGTATGGGGTCACTTTTGGGGGCGAACTAGAAAAAACAAAAAAGTTTTTGTAACTGTTTCGTGTGACATGTCAAATAAACGTGCTTACTATGAGGGTTTTTTTTCTTTTTTCATAATTTTAAAATAAATGTTTTTGTACTTATTCTAGAAATTAGATCAAACATGACCGTTCCCTCCCCTTACCTATCTAGTGTTCCGAAAGTGTTCCGAAGCAATTTCATTTTTTGAACATGTTAAAAAAATGAAATTGGTTCGGAACACTGCACGCGAGTCCGACTCGCACTTGACCATTTTTTTTAAGTCACATGTTCCACGTTTTTTCATGACCATGTTTTTTAAACACATTTAGCGAAATAATCGCTAAATGTGTTTAACAGTGATTTTTATTCATCTAAATTGTTTTTTATTTATTTACAACAAAATATAGAAACAAAGAAAACCTTATAAAAATATGCAATTGGCGGCCTTTTCGCATCCCGCGAGCACTTCCAGGCCTGATGATGGTGGTCTGCTGCCCAAAAATGTAAAAAGTTTCACAAAACCTACTAAATTCATGTGAATATGAAAATACTCAAAACTTACAACAAACTAAAAAAAAATCGTCGTCATCGTCATCAAAAAATTCGTCCTCAACGCTATCAGCTGGTAATATGTCCAAGAGACTGGCGGCATTGCCACGTTCAATGGCAATGCTTAGCGTTTTGCCAAAGCAAAAGCTAGCACTTCACGGTTACGGGAAGTGTCAGTCAACCAGCCGTTTCGAAATTTCTTTGAAAAGGCTGTGAGCACAAGAGCCCGAGGGTTTCAACCCCAAACGACTCGAAAATATAGTTACTAAAAAAACTGGCCAAGTGCGAGTCGGACTCGCGTGCATTTTTCGTCTAATTTCTTGAATAACTTCAAAACTATTTATTTTTAAATTATGAAAAAATTTAGTTAAAACCCTCATAGTAAGTTATTTCATTTGATGTGTCACACGATACAGTTTGAAAAGCCTTTTATTTAATTTTCCATTCTAAAAATTTATTTATTTATGTAACGCTTCCGTGTTTGGGCCAAATAAATCCCTATCTACACCAATATATAAAGCTGAAGAGTTTGTTTCTTTGTTTGTTTGCTTGAACACGCTAATCTCAGGAACTACTGGTCCGATTTGAAAAATTATTTTAGTGCTGGATAGCCCATTTATTGAGGAAGGCTATAGGCTATATATCATCACGCTAAGACCAATAGGAGCAGAACAGTAACGAAAATTGTGACGCAGACGAAGTTGCGCGGGTCAACTAGTACTAATATATACAGTTAAAGAGTTTGTTTGTTTGCTTGAACGCGCTAATCTCAGGAACTACTGGTCCGATTTGAAAATTTCTATCAGTGTTGGATAGCCCATTTATCGAGGAAGGCTATAGGCTATATATCATCACGCTAAGACCAATAGGAGCGGAGCAGTAATGAAAATTGTGACGCAGACGAAGTTGCGCGGGTCAACTAATAAGACTATATTTACGCCGGCGCCGCTTGAAGTTTTCCGCAGCCACAGCGGCAGCGCTAGCACAACACGATGAACTAGGAAGATGGAATTGCGCAAGAGTATAGTTTTATAGTAATTTATTTCATTATAGGAGTCAACCAGTCCCGTAAATAGGGCGGTGCCACCGGTGCCCAGGCACAGGACGTAGAGTCTGGGGGGCGCAAGAATGGCCAGCCCAGCCAGGACTATTATTATTTCGGTTTGCTCCTGATAAGTTCCCGCTGCGCCCCTAGTGCTAGAATCTAACACATACGTACCTACATGCCAGTATCATCAAAAACGTCTGTTAAATTAGACAAAACATCGCGCTCATTTTTTTGGCAGCGCACGAGCGTATATATGTTTAATGTTTATCGGAGTCCAGCGGCCGGCCGGCTACACGGTCAAAAAACAAGGGCGCAGTTATAGAAGCTCGCACTGGGTGCAGAAAAGGCTATTTACGGCACTAGAGTCGGCACGGCTTTTATCAAACATTCAGGCCTTTATCACACGGCAAGGCCTTAGGTATCAACGGATTTATTAGAGGCCAATGCGACATGAGATCCGCTTCACCGCCGACCGCGGCGGTGCGCGGTGCCGTGTGTTAATCGCCTAACATACGTAAACTGCCTTACCGCGCGGGGAACCGCTGCGAAATCCGTGCCATGTGATAAAGGCCTGAATGTGGTAGCTATTTACCCTCGACTGCTCAAGACCTCACGTTTGCAACCACGATAGTCGAAGAAAACAGAACACTGGTTGTTATTCCCTGCAACATTTGACTTTCATATCGCTGCCGAGGAGTTTGCGTCAACCATTAACATTTACTAAAGGTCCAACGTATGTTTTATTGATATAGATTTCAGCTTTCCTTTTGTTAGAATTAGAAATTGGTTGGAAGGACATTTCTTTGGAGGACTTGTTTCTGATGTGTATTTTGCTGAGGTCCCCGGAACAGTTCATTCATTGAAGACTAGAATGAATACATTTATATTATGCTAGTGGACTTCACGCGGTTTCACCCGCGTAGTTCCCGTTTCCGTGGGAGTACGGGGATAAAATATAGCCTATGTTACTCCCTGATAATGTAGCTATCCATAGCTGAAAGAATTTTTCAAATCAGTCCAGTAGTTTCGGAGCCTATTCATTTCAAACAAACAAACAAACAAATCTTTCCTCTTTATAATCTATATACTAATATATAAAGCTGAAGAGTTTGTTTGTTTGTTTGCTTGAACCCGCTAATCTCAGGAACTACTGGTCCGATTTGAAAAATTCTTTCAGTGTTAGATAGCCCATTTATCGAGGAAGGCGATAGGTTATATATCATCACGCTAAGACCAGTAGGAGCGGAGCAGTAAGGAAAATTGTGATGCAGACGAAGTTGCGCGGGTCAACTAGTATTTTTATATTTATATTATACTAGCTAACCCGCGCAACTACGTTTGCGTCACTTTTGTCATTACTGCCCCGCTTTTATTGGTCTCAGCGTGATAATTTATAGCCTATAGCCATTGATATATAAAAACCCAAGAAACACACTCAGCATCTCAAAAACGTCCGCAAAAAACAAGCGCACAATTTAAAATTGTGCACTAGTTTCAAACAGTATCGCATCGCTCGCCATACTGCACTGCTTTGTAAAAACAACTTTAAGCGATCCCTGTAAGGTTGAATTTGCAAAAAAAATTGTTTATAGTATAACTACACACAACTCACACATGACACTTGATACATGTCAGTTTTTGAGAGTTTCGAGTGTTGCATTTGTTCGAGACTGTGCATCTTGGGTTTTTTATATATCAATGCCTATAGCCTTCCTCGTTAAATGGGCTATCTAACACTGAAAGATTTTTCAAATCGGTCCAGTAGTTCCTGAGATAAGCGCGTTCAAGCAAGCAAACAAACAAACAAACTCTTCAGCTTTATATATTAGTATAATAGACTAGTTGACCCGCGCAACTTCGTCTGCTCCGCTCCTATTGGTCTTAGCGTATATAGCCTATAGCCTTCCTTGAAAAATGGGCTATCTAATACTGAAATAATTTTTCAAATCGGACCAATAGTTCCTAAGATTAGCGCGTTCAAGCAAACAAACAAACTCTTCAGCTTTGTATGTTGATGTAAGTATAGTTAACTTTTGCCCGTGACTTCGCACGCGCATATATCCCGTTTTTTCCGTTTCTGTAGGAATTTCGGGAAATCCTCCCTCCAAATTTCAGCTTTCTACGAACTTTAGTTTCGTTTTCTGTCAGTCACTCAGTCAGTCACCATTAACGGTAGAGTTTTATAAATTAGGATAAAACTAACATCTGCCAGCGGCTTCGCTCGCGTAATAGTCGAAAACAAGTGCTAGTCGGAAACGCGTGCAAAGGGTTCCGAACCAGTTTAATTTTTTTAACTATTATTTTAACACTATAGGCTTCTTATACTTCTTAACACTTCAGTTTGCTTTCCATACATGTTGTTTAAAATTCTTGACCAAAGCTAAGACAAACATTGTTTCCATTTGTTCGTGAGCTCCTACTAGCAGACTCAGCTCCAGGACTTGAGGCGCTGCATGCTGAAACACAGGCCCCAAACCTAGTTCAGCAGCAGATGTTTATTTAACACACAATTGAAACTGTTTTATTTATTAAGTGTTATTATAAGTAGCTAATAGACAAATTGTGTAAACATGTATATATTTTTTGGTGCTAATAAATTTATTATTATTTATAAATTTATTATTATACGTTTTCCTGTAATCTTTCGGAATAGAACTATAACATGCATTTTTTTTTTCATACTTATAGGCTCAGTAGTTTCGGAGATATGGGGGAATGGTTATTTTTTATCTAATATCTTAAATAACTTCAAACTTATTTATTTTAATATTATGAAAAAAATATAATTAACCCCTTATCTCCGAAACAACAGAGCCAAAAATTTTGAAAAAAAAAATGGGGATAATCGATCTCTAGCTGATTACAGGAAAATCTATAAGAATTTTATAGTGTTAAAATAACATGTTAAAAAAAAGAAATTCGTTCGGAACCCTTTACACGCGAGCCCGACTCGATTTTTGCCAGTTTTTTTTGAGGTACGGTGCATTAAAAACACAAGAACAAAAACATTAAAAAAAAAATAGTAGTCCGCCGGTGTCGGGAGCTAAGCCCGAAGTCCGTACTTACGGGGTTTTTCTACTCCGTACGTATCACCTAACGGGTTCGGGACTAATCGTAAGTCCGTAGGTAGAGAGTAGCCCCCCAGGTTCCAAGGCTACGGCTGGTTAGGGCTCCAGAGAAAGGAACCTCCTCACTATACGAGCCGTATCGAGGAATACTGCTTTCTGTGTCAGACCCTTTATCCAACCGCGTAACGCAAGCTTCGACAGGTGGTCGTCGAAGCTTTTAGTTATTATTTTGGTTAGGGTATTAATGAGGATAAGCCGTTGGACCCGGCTGTCATTTGTAAATCTTTGGCAGTCGTTACGGATAGTCAGAAGCCAGTAAATCTGACTCCAATCTTGCCATGAAGTACCGTGTTACCCAGTTAATGGGTTGTGGAGGTCTGGTAGGCAGCCGCTCCATGTAAAATACTGGTATTCAGCTAAATCTGGCTTGACTGGAAGCCGACCTCAATGTAGTTGGGAAAAGGCTAGGCAGATGATGACTAATGAGGATTTATTCAACACCTCATACCAAACACAGGAATGGCTATTGAGTAGATAGAAGTCTCAAAAAAAAATGCATCATTAGGTTTTTTTTTGCATAGATGTAGAGTAGTACAAGTTTGATGATTCGAACTTACGAGGGGACTCGGGTCGGTAACTCTGGGGCCTTTCTCCATGCAAACGTATTCCGCTGTTTTCTTCGTGGACAACGCTGCTAGAGCAATGTTTTTTTTTTCCAAAAAATCTAGATCGAATTAATATGTGCCTCTATGATTCCAAAACATAATTACTTAAAGAATTCTGACAATCCAAAAACCCGAAAATACAGGCCGTTTTTACCGCCATGTTCAGAGACTATCAGACTGAAAAGTTTTTTTCCAAAATAGAAAATAATAGAAGCACAGATAATATAGTCTTGTTCTTCCTCTAAATTTTGATGTATAATTTGTATAGATCAGTCCAGTTTTGAAGAAGAAAACAGCGGAATACAAAACGTCTTTTGGTCAAGGTTTTTATAGGTAAAATCAGCCCTGCTGCAGTTGTCGCTTTCGCACTTTACTTGATAGGGCGCAGCGCGACTGCATCGGCATTAGTTTTTTCAAATACCTATTTTTCAAATTCCTCGGGACTAGAGTCCCCTCAACAACAACATTGCCCTTACTTACCTCACAAAGCATTGAATGACATAAGACAAACCTGCCTACTACCACGGATTGCATACACTTTATCTTTTTAATGAGTTTTCGTTTTATTATTTATGAAGCTCTGTTTTGTTGTGTTTCTATTCTTGTATCCAAATTAATATCTTATATTTCTATTTAAAGAGAGTTGAAGACAGTGAATTAATAAACCGTTCAATGTACAGTAAACAATTTTACTGTTGGAATGCACAACTGGTACAACTAGCGCCATCTAGTGTCGAGTAGCGGAATGTTTTCCACTTTATTTACCATTCACGAAACTAGATGGCGCGGTTGTCTCTGCCATTTACCACCGCTGCTGTAGCGGTGACCTCAAAACATTAAAACAAAGTTTAAATCTCAAAATAACCACAAAAATCAGTAAGAAACACAAACAGGACATTATTACCATGCGGATAATGCATTATTCAGTAAAAATGGACGGTCTGTAGCATGAATTATTGATCCTTCCCTAACGTCTTGTCAACGGTGTCCTTAGAATATCCTCTTGTCAATGTGTTGTGGACTTGTGGTAGGTCAGTTTCTCAATATATGCGCATTTTTAAGTGAATCCAGACGATTCCTGTTTCATAAAACATTTTGCAACATAATGTTTTTTCTTAGACAACGTAAGTACCAATTTATTGTTTCAGTAAATTATGTAGAACATGTCTGTGTTATTTCCGGTATGATTTACCAGGCTCACGGGTTACGAACGAATAAAGTCAGCCATTCATAGTGCGTACAGCTAAGGAGTGGAATTCCCTGCCGGAGTCTGTGTTTCCTGATAGCTACAACCTGGGAGTCTTTAAGTCAAGAGTGAATAGGTTACTTCTAGGCAAGCGTGCTCCATCTTCAACCACATTATCGCTTAACAACAGGTGAAATAGTGGTTAAACGCGTGCCTACCAAGATTAAAAAAAAGTCAGTCCGTGGATGGGTAGGAGTAACCATCACCAGGATGGCGATTTTTGTTCGAAAGAGTCACCGCGGCCCTGGAACGCAAAGGGCATTAGGAGGAACACGGATGGGTTTTAGTCAATAAGAGTCTGACACTCCCTTCTGCTCCGCCCAGAGATTGCCCATCCTTAAAAAATGGGTTACCATCAAGCATTGTCCTCACATATAGGAGCAATCAAAGATAATATTAATAAGATTTTTGTAATACATCGCATGGTTTAAAAGACTGTCCGTGGAGTTTCTTGCACGTTCTTCTTCATCTACGCTTTGGAACGTGCAAATAGCCCGACTTTGACAATTCAAAAGTTCCTGTAAATGGTTTATTTGAAATATACGTTTTGAGTTTGAGTTTTAGCATTATTTTCTTATAATGACTCCTCCGTGCCTCGGAAAGCATGTCAAGTCGGTGATCCCAGCTGTCATTTGTAGATCTTTGACAGTCGTTATGGATAGGTACCTAGTCTGAAGTCAAAATGTCTGACCAATGAGTCCCTCGTATTGGTCACACAAGTACTGGGTTTTGGTGGTCAGATTAACAGTTGTTCTATGTAAAATGCTGGTGTTCAGCTACATCTGGTTAGGCGCTGGACAGATAGAAAAGACGTAAGTCCCAGACGAGGCACGGACATAGATGTCTCTTCCGCATCCCTTTCATTCGTCACGTTGCGACGCAAAACATATAGAAAAGACAGGGCGCAGACACGACACTCGTCTGCGCGCTATTGTAAAAACATACAGAATGAACGGGGCACGGGCGCGAGCGGACGAAGGGCGGCTAAACACATCTTTATCTACGAAAGAAGACAGTCATGTTATCGTGTCAAAATTGGACGGCTGAATGAAGTTGGTTGAAAACCGTCATCACTCGCGGCGCCCAGGTCTGTGCCTCGTCTTTTTAACCTCTTCCTCCTTTTGGAAGAAGTCGGTTAAAAAGCATGAAATAAAATTTAAAATTAAAAATTTTAAAACTCCCGACAAAAAAAAGTAAAAAAATAATACGTGTTGATCCTTTTAATTTAATGTAGGTAAGTACAATACTTTCTTTACACATCGCGTCGGGGGATCGCTATTAATATAGGTACTTTACAAATACAAAAATTTGCGGTCACCTGAAGCGAACACGCTTGGCCCTAAGAATCGTACCAATATTACATTAAAAGGATGGAACACGTATTATTTTTTTACTTTTTTTTTTGTCGAGGGTTTTAAAAAGTCGCGAAGCGCCCCGTCTGCGCCCTGTCCGCGCTCCGTCATAGTCTTACGTATTTTTTGTGTGTCCAAGCCGACCACGACGTAGGTAGGTACGTATTCTCGTTTGGTTTTGACGCGCCATTTCCTTTTATACCATTTCACGCGTCATTTTTTCACCATTCCACATCAAATGTGCTTTTAAAGCTAGAGCTCATGAAGAAACAAAAAAGTATCTTGTATCATCTATTTTAGTACTTGCCAGAGTGGGCAGCAGCGTTCTCTGTAAAACTCAACACCATACACTGCGATCGCCAACCCGCCTGCCAAGCGTGGCGATTATGGCAAACCCCTCCCCCTTTTGGGGGAGGCCTATGTCCAGCAGTGGACGTCTTCCGGCTGATATGATGATGATGAACTCTGGAAAAAAAAATTGCCGACCCCTCAACGACCCGACGCCATTTAAACAAGACTGTTCAACCGATGGGCTGCTGAAACCTCATTCAACCAGTCGCAGTTAGCTCATTCGTTTGATTTGTCACAATATTTTTGTAAGTGTCCGCGCTGGACAGCGCCCGTCTATCAGCGAACTGTATCTCAAGAACTGTAATAGGTAAACAGCTGAAATTTCACAGAGTGTGTATTTCTATTGCCGCTATAACAACACTTTAATAATTAATAATTTAATAATTAATAATTTTATTTCGTGAACAACAGGTATTACAAGCATTTTGTGGAGGCCTTCTTTTAAGTATAGAGATACCTGTAACAGAAGACCCCACTCTTCCATATCTATGTACATGTATATAGAGCCTGTTAAGAACATTGGCAATCAAAAACAAAGAAGGTACAATTATGAAACAAAACTAAAGTTAAATTAAAATAGTTATTTGATACAATCTTGAATTCGCAACCTCATATAATGATATATTACTAATTTGTATATAATAAACTCTGGTTACGACTTCACGGATAATAGAATGTGGAGTGTTAGTGTGGTGTGTACCTAAATGTGTGTGTGTGCGTGTGACGGAGTAAGACAGAAAGGGTATAAAAGCTTACCCACTTAGCTTATAATAAATTTTGGTATGTCTATTAGACATATTTATTTATACATAATAGTTGTAGTAGTCGTTTTACATATATTTATATACATATATAATATACTTTACATGTGCACTTAATTGAATATGATTAAATTATGTAACCGGATGCAGAAGTAACTCAGTTTCTTCATAATTAAGGGTCTTTAGCCATGCAGTCAGAGTTTTCTTACATTCGTAATGGGTTTGTTGGTAAAAAGCAACTTTTTTCCCTAGAGCGTTGTACAGACGAGTGGCTTGAGCAATAAATTGCCGCCTTGCGAATGCAGTGCGAACTCTCACCACAGTTATACGACATTGACTTCTTCTTTTCCTAAGCAGACTAGAATCAAATACCGTTGTTTTATGCATTTTAAGGACTGAGTACAAAATATACAACTTCCTAACAGTAAGGAGGTCGCACAGGTTGTAGAGCTCTAGTGTAGAAAAGCGATACGGTTTATAATAAATAGTTTTGAGCAGGGCACGCTGAGATCTTTCAACATCAAGGAATTTTATCTTGGAGGCACCACCCCAGATAGGAATACAATAGGTTAGAACTGATTGGGCAAGAGCAGTGTATATTTTCTTGATTAGATTTGTTGATGCAACATGTCTTAGTGTTTTGAAAATCCAGATTAATTTTCTCAAACGATCACTAACCAAAGATACGTGATAATGCCAAGAGAGACGCTGATCAAGTATAGTACCCAGGTATTTGGTTTTCTCTACCTTCTCAATAATTGGGCAAGCACAGTTGGTGTCCTGGACATTGTCACATTGGTGTATCTTCATGCTAAGTTCAGTATCTGGCTGGGTTCTAACACTTACGGAGAAACACATGTAGACAGTTTTCTGGCTATTCAACGTAAGTAAATTAGTTCTCAGCCAGGAAGCAACTCTCGATAATCCCACTTCCGCATCTCTATGCACAGACTCCCAATCGTTGCCAATAAATACCAGCGCAGTGTCATCAGCATAAGAGATGACCCGAGAACCACCTGCCTCCAGCTTACACAAGTCATTGATATAAACTAGAAACAAGGTGGGCCCGAGGACGCTTCCTTGTGGTACACCGAATGTTATATTTGAGTCTCTGCTCGTATACTGGCCTATTCTAACCTTTTGCGTTCGTTGTGCTAAATAGCTTTTGAATAATTCAAGGGGTATGCCTCTGACTCCTATGCGTTCTAGCTTGCGCACAAGAATGGGAACAGAAACAGTATCAAACGCCTTTTTTAGATCGAGGAAAACTGTGAGGCATTTCTTTCCACGATCAAGGTTTTCAGTGATTAGGGATGTTAAAGTTGTTATTGCATCTTCAGTAGACTTCCCCTGCCTGAAGCCATACTGGGTATCGGATAATATGTGATATTTGCCAAGGAATTCAGTTAATCTTTTATTTAAGAGTTTCTCTAATATTTTTGATAATGCAGGTAATACAGATATGGGCCTGTAGTTACTAACATCACCTCTGCCCCCGCTCTTGTACACAGGCGTAATAGTAGATTTTTTTAACAGTTTAGGGAAGATACCTGTACTAAAACTCAAGTTTGCTAGGTGTACAATAACTGGAACAATTTCGTGCTTAGCTAATTTGAGAAAACTGGTTGGGATGCTGTCCCAGCCAGGAGCACTACTTGATTTTAAATTCATAAGAATATAGTGTACTTCGTCTATGTCTGTATCCAAAAGAACAAGTGATGTTAACTGCGCCATGCCTCTTCCTAAATTTGCCCCAGCGTCCGATCTGGTATCTGGCATTATTTTTTCTGCAAGTTGTTTGCCTATCCCCACAAAATAATCATTCACATGATTCACTGACTCAAGTGGAGACGACATAGATTCTAGAAGTTTAGTATTATCTGTATTACTTTGCTTCATGTGAGTTATATTTTTAATACTCGACCAAAGTCTTTTACTGTTTTTAGTGGAGCAAGCTAATTGTGTCCTGTCGTACTTGCGCTTCAGCTTTTTAATAAGTTTATTACAAAAATTTCGATATCTTTTGTAACTAATTTTTAATATTTTATTATGAGGGTCATTTTTTAATTGCTTTTGCATTTTGTTTCTATTCCTGATACATTTTAATATACCGGGGGTAATCCAGGGTTTTAAAGTTCGCTTATTTTTGGGTACAGTAGTCCTAATGGTATTTTCTTGCAGGGATTCAGAGATTTTATCAATTAGAAGTTCCACTACAAGGTCAGGATCATTACAGAATAAGAGTTCGCCTAGATTTTTATCAGCGAATGATTTAAGCGCCATGTTGAAATCAGTAGTCGTTTTTATTTTCTGTGTTTTATTTTTTAGTTCGATTTTAGATAAGTTAAGGAATAATAGAGCATGATCAGTAACTGATGTATTAAGGACAGCAATGTGTGCAGATAATTTTTCTTTATTAAGTTTTATCATAAAATGATCTAGGCAGTTATTTAATCTAGTCGGAAAAGTGTGTCCTGCCATCAATCCATGCATAGTTAACATAGTTAAGTAGTTTTGTCTATTATTACGCTCCTGGGCAGTTTCTGACAAAGTTGGCGTAATGTTTATATTTATATCCCCAGCTAGAGTAATATTGGTAAAAGATTTAATGGACTCCAAATATGAGTCGAGCGAATCAATAAACATGTCAGCATTTGAAGTTGATGGAGATCGATATACACCCAGGACAATATTGTTTTCATTGACTTTAATTTCTAAAGCAGAGGCATGAGTTAATTTAATTTCCCTGACATTTACCACAACTTTATTACTAACGTATACAACTACTCCGTCGTTTTTATTTATGTGGTTTGTAGTTTGAAACGCTGAGAAGTTCTGAATTGTGGGTACAGGTTTATTAGGATTAAGTTGACTCTCAGTTAGAATAAGAATATCCGGTTCGCATTTTAAACAAGAAAGACTCAGCTGCAGGTCATCAATATTACTATAGACGCTTCGTATGTTCTGGCAGAATATTTTGCAGTCTTTCTTTTGTACGTGTATATGTTTAGATAAATCTTCAATATCACAGTGAAAAGCCTGAGCGATATTAGTATTGTCTAGTTCGTTGAAAGTATACAATAATTTTTATTTCGGAAGTCGGTGTTTATGGTTATTGTTTTCGTTTTTAGACACCGACTTCCGAAATTAAAGTTATTTTATACTTTGTAGTATTTTGTTTTTGAAAGTCGGTTGTATTTTTTGGATATTTATTTTTAACCGACTTCAAAAAAAGGAGGAGGTTATCAATTCGACTGTATTTTTTTTTTATGTTTGTTACCTCATATTAACCGACTGGATGAACCAATTTTCATGATTCTTTTTTTATATGAAAGCTGGTACTTCCCGTGTGGTCCCATTGCCACCACGTCAGGATCTGATGATGGAAACCCTGAAAAATCGAGGTCAACTCTCGAAAATTGTAGGCACGTATTTGGTAAAAACTTGATATTCGTGTGTATATCGGGTGATACTACAAAAGAATGAAAGTTTGGATCAGACCTGATGATGGAGACGACAGAGAGTCAAGGGAACTCCACATCGGTATGTAGGAACTACCAAGTGTTTGGGCTTATTTCATTCGTATTGACGAGACCTTTACACCGAAAACACTTAGTTTTATTTTCATAACATAACATCACGCCGGTACGCTGTGAATGGGTACGCAGGTAGGTACCACTAAAAAGTGAAAAATAAAAAAACGTTTTCACAAAAAATGTAACCGACTTCCAAAACAAAACACTACAAAGTATAAAATAATTTTAATTTCGGAAGTCGGTGTTTTTGGTTATTTCTTTTTTTTACACCGACTTCCGAAATTAAAATTATTTTATACTTTGTAGTGTTTTGTTTTGGAAGTCGGTTACATTTTTTGCGAAAACGTTTTATTTTTCAATTTTTAGTGGTACCTACCTGCGTACCCATTAACTGCGGACCGGCGTAATGTTATGTTAAGAACTGGTGTCAACAATAAGCAGACATGCGATTTCAGCAATCCCGATCCATTTGCTATCATTTATTGAAGAGTTCCGTTGCGTAACTCCGAAGTTCTTCATCAGATCTTCACTAAATTGAAATGGGGCCAGTCCAGGAAAATACTCTTCCAAACAAAAAAGAAATCATCCAAATCGGCTGACGATTGGCGAAAATATCGCTGAACAAACATTTTTCATGGGATCTCATCCTCAGATCCTAATTTATACCTTCCATCATCAGCTCAGCAACATGAGATGATGATTACTAGGCACAAATATCTGAAATGCGTTAGAAAGTTTATAAAATTTGAGGGTTTCCCTCGATTTTCATGGGATCCCATCATCAGATTCTGACTTGGTGACAGTGGGACCAATCGGGAAGTATATCCTTTCAGATAAGACAAGAATTTTTCAAATCGGTTCATAACTGACGGAGTTATGAGGTAACAAACATAAAAATATCGAATTGAGGAGGTTTCCTCCTTTTTTTGAAGTCGGTTAAAAATACAATTCAATTAAAAAATTAAGGCGGCTCCCGTACAAGAAACGTGTTTTGTGTTCGGCTTATGATACGGAACCTTTCGTGTGAGAGTCCGCGCACTTGGCCGGGTTTTTGATCATTTGCGTTCGATAAACTTTGTCTGAGTAGTGTTCTCTTTTATTACCAGCTTTTGTCACCACGCAAGTCGTAAAATGGAACATCAGTTGATTAAAATACCAGTAGCTGTCAGTATAGCTTTTATAGGTCACATCTATTTCTCTTGGGTGTCGTTAAAGAGCAATGTTTTGACCAACATTTTCACTAGCAATATTATTGACAAGCGGACGTCACGCGGTTTCACCCCCGCAGTTCCCGTTCCTGTGGGAGTACGGGGATAAAATATAGCCTATGTTACTCCCTGATAATGTAGCTATCCATTGCTGAAAGAGTTTTTCAAATCGATCCAGTAGTTTTTAAGTTTATTCGTTTCATACAAAAATACAAATCTTCAAAATACAAATAATAATAGAATAATAATATTACTAATATTAATAGATAATCGATGTTACCATTCCACATGACGAGGATCTCGTGAAAGCTGAGAAAGAGAAACAAATTAAGTATCTCGACTTTGCACACGAGGTTGTCGACTTGTGGAATGTGGACTCGGCTGTCATTGTGCCGATAGTCGTTACGGCCAATGGCCTGATGGCCAAAAGCTTCGACGAACATCTGTCAAAGTTGGCCTTACGCGTTTGAGTAAAGGGCCTGATACAGAAGGCAGTACTTCTCGATACGGCTCGTATTGTTAGGAGGTTCCTCTCTCTGGAGCCCTGTCCGCCGGTAGCTTGGACCCTGTTCCCGATACCGGTGGGCTACTATTTTTAAATTATTTATTTTTATAGAAATATTTAAAATAAAAATTATTTGTAAATAATAATATACAGAAAGCAGCCCTCCTGGACACGGCGCGTATAGTGAGAAGGATCCTTTCTTGAGAGACCTGACCACCGGTAGCTTGGACACTGTTCCCGATATTTTATAATTTTTTAAATAAAATATTTAGAACTGTAAATTGTATGTATTTATATGAATAATAAATGAAATAATAATATTATAATATAGATATAGTGATTGGACTCAGTCGGCAAGGATCTCACTAGCTTGTAAATATAATGAATAAAAGAAATAATAATATTATAGTACAGAAGTATAGATATAGTTATTGGACTCAGTTGGCAAGGATCTCACTAGCTACTTGATCATTAGATATCCCAATTAAAATTAATGTTTGTTGGTTTACGTACTTATATCAGCAGCTAAAATGTGCCAAATTGTGAAATGCACTTAATGGTGTACAAATACTGAAAGTGATTTGACACACTAGGTAGGTACCTTCTTTTCAGGACATGAAATTATCAAATGACTCCTTCCGCTGTGGGCGGAGCGGGAGGGAGTGTCAGACTCTTACTGACTAAAACCCATCCGTGTTCCTCCTAATGCCCTTTGCGTTCCAGGGCCGAGGTGACTCTTTCGAACAGATTCCGCAACAGAAACCCCATACCTACAACCGAAATTCAGAAACTAAAATGCAAACTGATGTCAGATTGTGAAATCAAAATGATTCAGCATTGTTATTTCGAATCGAGCGTAGTAGTCATTGTGGATTCTAGAAAATTTGCTGAATAGTGAATTTTTGGCTCAAACCCAACTGTTTACCTGCGATGTTCTCAAACGAGGTGTCTAATTCACTGAAATTCGGTATTATTATTGGGAATTACACTGTATATAAAGAGTTTTGTCCAGACAAAACTCTTTGAAATGTGAGTGCAACCACTCACATTTTGTTTTTAAAATAACTTGTTGTAAATTTGTTGTTAAAATAACATTAAAAAACTTTTTTAAAAAAAATATAACCTAAAACACCGACTTCCGAAATTAAAATTATTTTATACTTTGTTATGTTTTTTTTGGAAGTCGGTTATATTTTTTGTTAAAAAGATTTTCATTTTTCACTTTTTACTGGTACCTGCGTACCCATGTACAGCGTACCGGCGTGGTGTTATGTTATGAACTGGGGCCTATTTAATAAAACTTACTTAGTGCTTTCGGTGTAAAGGTCTCGTCAATACGAATGAAATAAGCCCAAACACTTGGTAGTTCCTACATACCGATGTGGAGTTCCCTTGACTCTCTGTCGTCTCCATCATCAGGTCTGATCCAAACCTTCATTGTTTTGTAGTATCATATACACACGAATATCAAGTTTTTAACAGATGCGTGCCTACAATTTTCGAGAGTTGCCCTCGATTTCTCAGGGTTTCCATCATCAGATCCTGACGTGGTGGTAATGGGACCACTTCGGCAGCATACTCTTTCATGTAAAAAAGATTTATCGAAATCGGTTCATAAACGACGAAGTTAACACATACAATATATATATATACGCGGTCGAATTGAGAAGCTCCTCCTTTTTTTGAAGTCTGTTAAAAAAATCGTACAGAACCAATTGGACACGAGTCCAACTCGCAATTGGCCCTGTTTAACCTCTCTTTAGTGCGAGTTTTTTAACGTACGATCGCGTTAACGTAAACTTTCGCGTATGTCAAATTGTATAGAAAAAAAGTTTTCCATTATTGTCACCAGATGGCGCTTATTCAGTTTCAATACGAATTTTCGTTGACGCTAACGCGATCGAGCACGTTAAGGCGACGACATACGCCAGCGAACTTGGAGGAATATTACGCGCACTCGTATCACACCCGTGTGACCCGAAATTCAGTAGATTTTTGTACTTTCCTTATTATTCTATGACTTAAAAAGAAGCTGTACATCAAAATGTAGATAATTAAATTGTCTTTGAGATAGTGCAAATTCCATTAAAATACGCTCGGCGGTTTGGGTCCGATGGTCGTTTTTATGTCCGTGTTAGACATAACTTAAAAAATTAATTCTACTATGTTGAACGAAAAAAACTCAAAATTTTCGTATTTCAAATTATTAAGAAAATAGTCTAATGTAACATATATCTAAGTTAATATAAAAATCTCGTGTCACGTTGTTTGTTACCGAACTCCTCCTAAACGGCTCGACCGATTTTCATGAAATTTTGTGTGTATGTTCGGTAGGTATGAGAATAGGTGGTAGGCTATTTTTTTTTTGTATGGCAAAACAACGTTTGCCGAGTCGGCTAGTTTTTTAATAAAAAATTAAAAATTACGACTATCTCTTTAGACGTGATGATCATTTTAAAATCAGCTACTCTCAGGTATCTCCGCCTTAATCAATCAATTTATTAATTCAGACAAATAGTTCATTTGTTAGTTTTCACATCACAAAAGAGTACATAAAAGTTGGTAGGTATAGTCATGAAACCTTTCGTGCGATGCAATCTAGGCTGAATTCGAGTTCAGCCTAGATTGCATCGCTATCCGACCAGAATCCGAACGAAAGCTGTCATGACGGCCGAGTCATACTTCTCAGCAATTACTTGAACGATACTGTTAGTACTGCCCCGCACTCTGCTCAGTAGAGAGGCGCGGTGCGCTTTAATAAACTCGCACTAAGGCGACAGTTTCCACACACAACTATACCTATTGAGTTGTAGGTATTTACTATTCTAAAATATTTGCCAACTGCTTGTAATTCTGTTGGCATTAAATAGAGAATTTACTCGATGTATTGGCATGCACCAAAGTAAAATACTATCAGAATAGTTTTCTATAGAAATTGACGGATGTATCATCATCATCTACGTAGCCCTTTTGCCAACTATATTAAAAAAACATGTTTATAAAATGTTTTTAATGGTATTTTAAATATACTAATTTTAGTGTACCTACTTTATTGAGTTTGCATTTAAATTGTATTTTTAGTCGTTTTCAATGTTTATTCAAATTGTTTTTTAATTGTATTATTATTGAATTTGTAATTGTATGTTTAATTTTATTTTTTAATTCTATTTTATTTGATTTTAAATTTCAATTGTATTTTTTTTTGTGGTAGTAACATCGCATTGGCGTTATAGCTGTAAGGGTGTTATTTACGGTATTTTTAAATAAATATTGGGGTCGGCTTTCAGTCAAACCGGATTCAGCTGAATACCAGTATTTTACGTGGAGCGGCTGCCTACCAGACCCCCTTATTATATTGCATGGTATTTCTAAGCAAGACTGGAGTCATATTTATTTGCTTCTGTTAATCCGTAACGACTGCCAAAGATCTACAAATGACAGCCGCCGGGAGCAACGGCTTAACGTTGCTTTTCGAGGCACAGAAAATGACGTATGTTTGTTGAAATGCAAATAGCTGACTCAGAGACAAGACGGCACGGGTTCGTTGGCAGATGATATCGTTAATTTCTTAGTACCAGCATCGTTAGTTGTTGCTTTTAATATTGCAAACAAAATTAGAATAGCTGACAGACAGACGGACGGACTGTGAAGGCTTAGGGCGAGTTTTTCGATCTGTACCTAGTTAACTGAACCAATAAGTAGTTAAAATACGGTATTTTAACTACTTTATTTCAAAACGTTTTGGGAACACATTCATAGTGCGTACAGCTAAGAAGTGGAATTCCCTGCCGGAGTCTGTGTTTCCTGATAGCTACAACTTAGGAGTCTTTAAGTCAAGAGTGAATAGGTTACTTCTAAGCAAGCGGCAAAAAAAAAATGTCCGTTAGATAGATTACCAAAAAATATTGAACACGTATTTTTTATTTTCTCACTTATACAAAAACTAAAGACGATACAGTGCGGTGACAACACGCGTGACGTCACTACGATGGTACAATGTTTACCAGCGAAGCGACGTAGATTTTTTCAGTAAAATACTCTATTGTTGTAAGAATTCAAAATGCGTTTTTCGATCAATTGTTTGTTATTAACTGATAGTATTAACTAATAATATTTTATTTGACCATTGCTCAAGCTAAATATTGATCCTAAACGCACATTAACTATATTTTCTTGCCAATAATTTTTGTACAAAAACAAAAACGCCCTTAGTGATTAATTTTATTTATTTATTTATACATACATACAAATATCTTTACAGGCTAGACCCAATGCGATATTGTAGCACACTTAAAACTTAAAAAGTTCCACTGTTTTAACTATAGCAAATTCTACAGGTAGCTGTTCTTGTAAATTCACCCAAAGTGCAACAGAATATGTCCAAGTCCTCAGCAATGAGGTTGAGAGTGCGGAGCGCGCTCGTGAGCGGTGCCTCGCGCAGCAAGTTAGTTCGCGCGCGCGGTTCTGCCAGCAACCGCGGTCGACGACGACGCCCCACATATCCATCTGGCACGACTAGCTCCACCCTTCGCAATATATCCGCATTGTGTATCTTCCCTCTAATTATCTTAAAGATATAAGTCACTAGTGTGAGTTGCCTCCTGACCTTCAGTTCATTATATCCGACCATACCCAAGACAAATAGAGTTGGATACATCAATGGATAAAATGGATATACCCCGTATTCCCTCATATATTTGTACCTAATAAATTTATTATGTATTCGCTCCAACATGAGACTATACTTAGTTTCATGTGGAGCCCAGATAACTGCATTACATTCTAGTTGGCTTCTTACTAAAGCATTATATAACGCCGTTATTGCTTTAATATTTGTGAAGCCTTTTACCACTCTAAGCACAAATCCTAGGTTTCTATATGCTTTTTTGCATAGCTTAATTATATGATCACGAAACGTGAGCCCAGCGACGAAATGAACTCCCAAGTCCCTTACTTCAGTGACCCTATCCATCGGCACCCCGCCCACCGTATAAGTTTGTGTGATGGGTGTGTGTGCGCGCGAGAAACTTATGGTCACACACTTAGATGTGTTAAACTGCAGGAGATTGCTCTCGCTCCAAGCTACCACTCTGTCTATATCTCTCTGCAGTCTTTCACAGTCATTCACGTTGGTGATGGGGAGATAAAGCTTGAGGTCGTCGGCAACAGTAAACACCTAGCATCTCGCACAACGTTTGGTAGGTCATTAATCATTAGGAGAAATTCCAGAGGCCCTAGATTAGTTCCTTGGCTTACCCCAGATCTAGTATAATATGCGTTCGATTGGTATCCTGCATAGTCAACATACTGTTGCTCATATAACTAGCAAAAAACATAAGTAAATGTGGGGTAAAACCGACCCCTGCTAACTTTTTCAGTAACACGTCATTATCGACTAAATCAAAAGCTTTTTTAAAGTCGAAATATGCAGCATCAGTTTGTCCCCCACCATCTACTATCGCCACCACATCCGCCATGTAGCTCAGTAAATTCCTGGTAGTATTTCTAGTCGGCCGGAAACCATGCTGCGCGTCTGAGAGTTGCGAGCTAACTTGCTGAAAAACGCTCCTATGAATTGCAGATTCTAACACCTTGGCCATTGTTGACAATAGTGCAACCGGTCTGTACTCTATTCTATTTATATGTGATAGGATTCCGTTAGTAACCCTTTGGGAATACTGAACGTGCACGGCGTTGTCTGTGCCATCTAGTGTTGCATATTTTAGATAGGTAAGTTTTTAATTTCATTTCATTTTTATTTTTAATTGTATTCTGATTTTATTGATTTGAATTGGTTTTTAACTGAATTTTTATTTAATTTCTAATTGTATTTTACCTGTTACTATAATTGTGTTTAGTTTTTATTGTATTCTTATCATTTGCAATTGTATTTTTATTGGTGTTGAATTTGTAATTGTTTTTTAGTTGTATTTTTTAATTCTAATGGTATTTTATTGAATGTTTAAGTGTATTTTTAATTTCATTGTAATTGTTTTTTTAATATTTTTTAAATTGCATTCTTTATTGTATTTAAATCGCAGTTGTGGTAGTAACTTCGGATTGGCGTTATAGCTGTTAAGGTGTTATTTACATTATTTTAAATAAATATTTGAAACTTATAAGCAAAGCATATTTGACATTGACACTTCTGTGCTGCCACCTATAGTTCCTGCACGCTCCGTTTAGGGGCACGTGCACGAAGTAGACTGTGCCATCTAACGTTGCAATTTGCAAACTTATTAGTAAAATATACTTGACAGTGACACTTCTGTGCTGCCACCTACAGTTCCTGCACGTTTCCTAAGAACCCTAAACATGAATGTGTTCGAGCAAAGTGCGTGTGTGGTGTGTGTACTTATATGGTGTACATAATAAAGAGTATTCTATTCTATTCTGGGTATTTGGTTTTTCCATCATAGTAGGTAGTAGTTGAGGCTTGGATTTGTGGCCAGTTGATGGCTGACAGTTCTGATAAACAAATCCAATGGGGAAATACGAGCGCAGTTATGTTACTATCTTTACCTAAATTTCACTGATTTCCTCATGATTTCCTTAAACATTTTTTCGATGATGAGTGACGTTTGGGCTCACCCTCATACTTAAAAACTACAGCAAAATATCGGCTCCGTGCGAGTTGGACTCGCATGCAAAGGGATCCGTACTAAGATAAGTTTTTGGCATGTTATTTTTGAAACCATATTTCTAAGTTTTTTTTTTCAAAATTTTATTATTTTAATTAAATAACTTTAAGTAAAACTACAAATTAAAAATTATCAAAAAAAAATTGAGACACATTATGCCCTTTCATTTAATACTCTTAATTATCTCCAAACAGTGACATGGAAAGCGGTCACCTCTTTCTGCGAAGCAGTAATGCTAGCAAAGGAGGAGGCGTAACGTATGAGAGAGAGGGAAACCTCACGCTCCAGCCGCCGCAACAGAAGAAGACGCCCCGGGCGTCGGGAGTCGCAGGGCGATACTCGGCCTCCGTAGGCGCGGGCCTGCGGACAGCGAGCATTGGGTGGCTCGCCATCCGATCAGAACCAGGCCCGAGTCGACGGCGCGCTGTGTTCCACGCGCGCCTCAAAGAGCTGTCAGCATAGAAGACGGGGCCCGCTAGGGCCAGTGCCTGCCGGGGTTGCGGATTTGTTCGAAAGAATCACCGCGGCCCTGGAACGCGAAGGGCATTAGGGGGAACACGAATGGGTTTTAGTCAGTAAGAGTCTGACACTCCCTCCTGCTTCACCCAGAGCGGGAGGAGTCATTTGATGATTTCCCATCCTTAAAACTAAGTTTCTTTTTACTAAATCGGTCATCTAAATTCTGAGCAAATGCTTAACCGACAGAAAGACAGACGGACAAACAGGAAGACACACGAGTGATCCTATAACAGTTTCGTTTTTAATGTACGGAACCCTAAAAAGGGAACAGTTTCAGTTATCTTACCATTTTATCTATTTTTATTCGTCACGTGTTTATCTAGGATAAACATTAACATACATATGTTAGTTTTTTTTCCGTATTCCATATAATCTGTGAGTCAATTTCCTGGCTGTCCTCAAACTTGTCATTGATAGAAGTATCCATTCATTCTTATGATAATAGTAAGTCATTCATATCAAGGGCCTATCCTTACTGATAATATAAATGCGAAAGTAACTCTGTCTGTCTGTCTGTCTCGCTTTCACGCCAAAACTACTGAACCGATTTAAATAAAATTTGGTAAACCGATAGCCTAGAGCCTGAGAAAGGACATAGGCTACTTTTTATCCCGGGAGTATGTTCCCTAGGGTCCACGCGGGCGAAGCCGCTGGCAGAAGCTAGTTATCTATACGTTAATAAAAAACTGGCCAAGTGCGAGTCGGACTTGCGTGCAAAGGGTTCCGAAAGATTTTTTTTTAACATGTTATTTTAACACTACAGACTTCTAATTTTCCTGTAATCTTTAGGTAAAGATCTATTATCTCCATTTTTCAAAATTTTAGGCTCAGTAGTTTCGGAGATAAGGGGGGGGGGGAATGGTAATTTTTCGTCTAATTTCTTAAATAACTTCAAAATCGTTCATTTTAAAATTATGAAATAAATATAATTAAAACCCTCACTGTAAGCCCTTTCATTTGATATGTCACAAGATATTGTTCAAAAAACATTTTTTTTTATTTTCTAGTTTGACCCCCAAAAGTGACCCCCATACTAAAAATTTAATGATTTACGTAACGCGTCCGTGCTTAGGTCATAGAAGTCCATATGTGTACCAAATTTCAATAGAATCGGTCCAGTGAATCCGGAGAAAACTGGCTGTGACAGACGGACAGACAGACAGACAACCGAGTGATCCTATAAGGGTTCCTTTTTTTTTTCGGAACCCTAATAATATTACTGGACTGGACACATGATGAGAGCAAATAGAGAAATGGAGTATAGTAATAACTGACTGGTATCCAAGGGACAGTAAACGTAGTAAGGGGAAGCAAAAAAAGAAGATGGGATGATGAGCTCAAACAAACGGCGGGCCCCAATTGGAGGAGAGTGGCTCGTGACAGAAACCAGTGGAAGGAGCTAGAGGAGGCCTTTGCCAAAAGGCACACTGAATTGAGGGATATATTATAACAACATTTATTTTAAAAGAAACAGAAACAATTCAGAATAAAGGGCAATTTATTATTATTATTATTATATAATATAATATTATAAAGAGGAATGAGTATGTAACGAATAAACTTCAAAACTACTGGACAGATTTGAAAAATTCTTTCAGCAATGGATACCTACATTATCAGCGAGTAACATAGGCTATATTTTATCCCCGTACTCCCACGGGAACGGGAACTATGCGGGTGAAACCGAGTGACGTCCGCTAGTCTATACTTCTATACTACTTAATATATAAAGCTGAAGAGTTTGTTCGTTTGTTTGTTTGCTTGAACGCGATAATCTCAGGAACTGCTGGTCCGATTTGAAGTTCTTTCAGTATTAGATAGCCCATTTATCGAGGAAGGCTATAGGCTATATGTCATCACGCTAAGACCAACAGGAGTGGAGCAGACGAAGTTGCGCGGGTCAACTAGTAATTTTATAAAGTTAATGTTTGTAAGCCAAAAACTGCCTCCGTGGTCGAGTGGTTGAGGCGTTTGCCTTGTGACCCGGTGGTCGTGGGTGCGATTCCCATGGTAAGCATACTCTGCTAAGTTTTTTTTTCAGTTTGGCTAGGACATTGCAGGCTTGAATCATCTGATTGTCTGTTAAAAAATGTTTCCGTGCTTCGGAAGGCACGTATAAGTCGGTGGTTCCGGCCGTCAAATGGCGGTCGTCAGTAGCGTAGCTAGCATGGGTGACACCCGGGGCGGATCATGTGGTGTCACCCCACAAATGACCCTGAGTAAGCTTTTCGTTCTGGTGACGGCAATCGCAAGCGTTTTTTCGGAAGGGAGGGGGGGTGAAGGTGTGCATGCGTGTTTCGCATCCCACTTCGGATAGGTTTTATTTTCTTTTGTTTGATCATTCATAGACGAGAGTGCAGAAAGTAAGAGCGAGCGAAGCGAGCTCGAAATTTTTCACACCCCACCATTGACGGATTTCATTACGTCGCCCGTTAAGGGGTGACACCCGACCGTGACAAAAAGTCAACGAACGAGTGTCACCCCTAAATGCAGAAAACCTGAAGGACTAAAGAAATTTTTGCACCTCATCTCGGAAGGGCTTTATTGTATTTTGAACATTCATACTGAAATTTAAGTTTTTGTTGATTTATATAGAAAAACTGTGACTTCCTGTCAGAGAGTGCAAAATGCAAGAGCGAGCGAAGCGAGCTCAAAAATTTTTGCACCCTACTCCCTACAGGTTTCATTGCGTCAAACGTTTAGGGGTGCCACCCGATAGTGTCAAAAACCAGTCAACGAGCGGTCGGGTGTCACCCCTAAGCGGGTGTCACACGGTGCGCGCCGCACCCCCGCCCCCCCTCGCTACGCTACTGGCGGTCGTCAAATAAACCATGTCAGAGGCCCTTGAGGCGGTTTAAAAACTTTGACACTAGGGTGTGTGAGGTCATATTCATATTCATTTATTTATTGTTTGTTACAGGCAAATATATAGATTCTTAGAATAAGCATTAATTGTATCACTGTAACATACCCATGGGGTGTACAATATTTCGTTCTATACGAGTATGTGAAGAGCCGTTTATTTTTTCTAGTCTTAGTTCAGGCAGATGAATAGACACTTAAGTTATTCATTCAGACGTAGAGAACTTTAAAAACCCGGCCAAGTGCGAGTCGGACTCTTACACGTAGGGTTCCGTAGCATAAGCTGTAAAAAAAAGTTTCTTGTATGGAAGCGCCTTTTTACATTAATTTATTTTTTACCAGCTGTGCCCGCCACTTCGTCCGCGTGAAATTGTAATTTAAAATATTTATTTCAGACCAAGTACGCAGTAATTAGTAATTAAATAGTGTCTTTGGTTAGCATTTTTAATTAATAAGGCTAATTATTTTACAAATAAGACACATACGTAAAAATACTTTATACTTAACAACTCTTGTCGCAAACTTATAAAACATTCACATAAACCTTACATATTTCCATATAAACTTTCATCCCCTATTCCCTATTTTTATTTTACACCCTTGAGGGTAAAACTTTGTATGTCATATTTATTTATATCAAATCAACAGCCTAAAAATAAGTTTCAAGCTTCTAGCTCTAAAAATGACGATACTTCAATACAACTTTTCGTCCCCCCTTTCAACCCTTTTTTCGCATTAAAAAGTAGCCTATGTCCTTTCTCAGGTTTTAGACTATCTGTGTACCAAATTTCATTTAAATCGGTTCAGTAGTTTTGGCGTGAAAGCCCAACATATAGACAGACAGAGTTACTTTCGCATTTATAATATTAGTAAGGATTATTTGTTGTTATAAAGGTCTACCTATTACGGTTCTTGTGATACAGCCCGCTGACAGACAGTCAGACGGACGGACGAACGGACAACGGAGGCTTAGAATAGGGTTCCGTTGGTTACCCTTTCGATATTTAACCCTAAAAAAATGGAAAAGAACCTCATAGGGCACCAAAAGGAGAAATTAAAAAATAATAAAAACTTGAGAGGTGTCAAGGGACACCCGGATGGAACGAAGTTCCTTTCGATTAATTAGTGAAGGAATTGTAATATTTTTTTTTAAGTTATAATAACATTAAAAAAAATACTAACAAATATAATGTTAACAGAAACAGAAAGACGAAACGAAAATAACTGGCTTGCTTTCTATGAGAGAGAGAGAGAGAGAGAGACAGACAGAGAAACACGCGCACGCCGCACGGCTTACAACTAGCTAAAAGTGTCGTTACAACTTTTGGTCTTAATTTTTTCCGTCTAGCGCCCTTTCGCAACGCGCGATAAGGAACTTCGTTCCAATAAGTAAAATGTCGGCAGCATAGAAGCATTGAACGGCAATGCTGATACACTGATTGAAGAAAAAGCTGGCACTCACGCCACGAGTTTTCGTAAATATTCAATTAAAAATACCAGTTGCGCGGGTCAACTAGTTTTACGTAAATAGAAGATGTTTGGGATTTTGATGGAAACATTTGTAACGTTTGTTTATCCTTTAATTAGAACACTGTTTACGCTGTTGTTTATTAATAATGCCAGTCACATGGTTATTTACGTCTAAACTATTTAATTTCGTAACTTTTGATATGATACGTGTGTGCACCGCTAAAAAAGAGGTTAGAAAACGCGGGAAAAACCATCTGTCAAATTCATATTCAGTTTGAACTGTGAAATGACGTTGACATTACAGAAGACAGATATATCTAGTCGAACCTATACATTTTATAGTCTCGCTACGATTATCTTAAGCGACTACTCACACTTATTCAGCTCCATTCACGTTTCGCTGAACGATTTTGGTCACACTTATACAGCTAGTCTATTCTGTAAATTACTATGTCGATATCGAGCTTCACCTGAGTGACAAAACTCACAAAGTGAGCTTTATTGCACGCAACGTAGAGGTCTTAATTTGATACTCACCTCGGATTCCACTGTCGAGATACGAAAATGTTATTGCAGAATAGCACTACTTACAGTTCTGCTTCTATCAGCCGCGTACAACGTCGTAAGGATGCGCGTATGAACGCGGCAGAACAGCGCTGAACTCTTTTTATAGCACTCGCATGATAATAACACATTTGTCCTCATTTTATATTTATTTGCCGCGAAAGCTGAATAGACGCGGAAAGCTGAAAGGATGCGTACGCGTCTCCATAAAAAATCTTTGTTTTCTGTAGGCATTAGCTGAATAGAGCTGAATAAGTGTGAGTAGTCCCTAACTCACATTATTCACGCAGGATGACACACTGACATTGGACAATAGAATTATGTTTATCTGATTGTCTACAAGCCACTTAATTCTGAGGCGACACCGGAAAATCAATATGGATTTCTTATGATTAGATCCATCTAGATTATTCTAGATTATGAGGAGCTTGGAATTATGATTTGCCTTGCCCTTTTTAGGGATCCGTACGTACGTGTGAAAGAACGGAACCCTTAGGCCCAATTGTACAATCCAGAGCTATTTTTAGGGTTTCGAACCTCTGTAGGTACGTAGAATCGTAACACTGAAATTAAAGTTATTTTATACATTGTAGTGTTTTGTTTGGAAATCAGTTATATTTTTATATATTTTTTTTTTGCTATCTGTTCATGTCTTAACGGCTGAACAGTTCATTACACTTACAATCCATTTGCGACATAGGGGCGCGATAGTGCGGCGGCGTTACCGTCGCTATGAGCCCTTAAGGCTGCTCTCTCTCCGATGAAGCAACTTTTCGTCGGCATTAACTGAGAAATTACATCTGAAAAAAACTGGCCAAGTGCGTGTCGGACTCGCGTGCAAAGGGTTCCGAACGAATTTAATTTTTTCAACATGTTATTTTAACACTACAAACTTGTAATAGGTTTTCCTGTAATCTTTAGGTAAAGATCTATTATCTCCATTTTTTTCAAAATTTTAGGCTCAGTAGTTTCGGAGATAAGGGTGGGGGAATGGTCATTTTTCGTCTAATTTCTTGAATAATTTCAAAACCATATATTTTAAAATTATGAAAAAAATATAATTAAAACCCTAACAACAAGCCCTTTCATTTGATATATCACACGATATTGTTCAAATTTTTTTTTTTAATTTTCTAGTTTGACCCCAAAAGTGACCCATACTAAAAATTTAATGATTTACGTAACGCGTCCGTGTTTGGGTCATAGAAGTCCACATGTGTACCAAATTTCATCAGAATCAGTCCAGTGGATCCGGAGAAAACTGGCTGTGACAGACGGACAGACAGACAGACAGACAGACATCCGAGTGATCCTATAAGGGTTCCGTTTTTTTTCGGAACCCTAAAAATAGGCAGTAATCTACATGATTACACGTTATTTGGTTTAGCCAGAATTTTTGTATCGGTATCACATAATAAGAAAAAAAAATCACTAAATCACCTCCAAATCGTTGAGATGAAACCATTTTACTCCTTCATTTTTTAACAAAAGTAAAAAAAAATATCTACTGCTTTGCAATGCAAACGAAAATAATTTGGTATTGTTACTTTTTTAAAATATGTGTTACTTTTTTATAATACATTAAAAATGCGGGTAGCGGAGTGGCGCGTAGAGGAGTATAGTTAGCTCCGTTTATATGCACAAGGTCATTGGCATGTATACAAGCCTTAAAAGGCCGGCCGACGAATTAACGAAATAACTTTAATTTCAGAAGTCGGTGTTTTTATTGTTTCTTCGTATTTTAACACCGACTTCAGAAATTAAAGTTATTTTGTACTTAAAAATGTTTATTATTTTTTGTTTTTCAGTTTTTTCGAAGGTTTAATTAATTTGTTAAAAAGTTTTTATTTTATACTTTTTTTAACCACAAAAAAGTATAAAATAAAAACTTTTTAATCTACTAATTAGTACATTCTTAATTTTTGATTACTTTTAAAATAGCTACCTATCTTACTTTAGCTATTAACTGATATATAATTCCACTTTTACTATTATTTGTTGTTTAATAGAAATAAGTACTATAAAAAACAGGCTTTATAACCAACATACCCATGTTGGTTATAAAGTCTGTTTTTTATAGTATTTCGGCCTACAAAAAATGCTACACAACTCGGCATTAAAATCTGTGAGTGAACATCACAGCCCTTTTTTCCCACCCTTAGGGTAGGATTTTTTTCCAAATTTATGGGACCAACTTCGAGGTACATACCCTATCCAACAAAAAAAGAATTATCAAAATCGGACTGCTCTGTAAAAAATATGCGTGGTCATACATTACAATCAGTGAGTGAACATTCAATCATCCCCTGTTTTCCCACCCTTAGGGTAGAATTTTTTTCTCCAAATTAGTATGGAACCAGCTTCGGGGTATACCCTTTCAAATAAAAAAAAGAGTTATCAAAATCGAACTGCTCTGCATACATAAAACAAAAATACGCGTCGACTTCAGAACCTCCTCCGTTTTTGCGTCGGTTAAATACAAAATTAAAACATGCCATTAACGCTATAAAAATGTGCGAAATTAAATTCACGTTTAGCATAAAGCATTATCACTTATCAGTGTGTTGTCTGAAGCGCCTACTTACGGTACATAATTCAAGAAGTTTGCACTGTTGCTCTTGAAATGATTAGAAACGGAGTGTGCTTATTACGTCACTAAACCTAGGTACGATAAGAAGGTTGGACGTGAGTAGGTAGGTAGCGTGAACTTGCATAAAAATGCAATTTATATGCGCTAGTATATTCGTAACTCTGACTCTAAAAATCATCAAAACCAAAACAAGAACAAATACTTTTTTTACAAAAAATATAACCGACTTTCAAAACAAAACACTACAAAGTATAAAATAACTTTAATTTCGGAAGTCGGTGTCAAAAAACGAAATAAAAAAAAGGTGGTGTTTTTGGTTATTTCGTTTTTTGACACCGACTTCCTTCAAGCTATTTTGTTTTTTTATTCTATATATATATAAATATACAAATATATATATACGCGGTCGAATTGAGCACCTCCTTCTTTTTTAGAAGTCGGTTGAAAAAAGGCATACACTTGTCTAAATATAGAAAAAAGTGGACAAATGCGAGTCGGACTCGCCCACTGAGGGTTCCGTTCAAATTTGTAGGTACATCATATATATTATTTTAAATAAAGACTTTTTTTTATGATTTAATTACAAATGTATAAGTTTTCAAACTTTTCCCTACACTTGTAAATTTCGTAGTTCCAGGTCAACGGAAAATACCCTATATATTTTCCGTTGACGCTTTCCCTTGAGAGTTTCGAAATATATGTTGTTTGCGACATAAACGGCCGTATCTTTTTTTTACGTTAACTTAGAAGTTTAATTTTTTCACAGCTTCAAGGGACCGTAGATCTGAGTGTATGGTTTTAATTTCAACTCGTTACCTCCATGCGTTCCCGAGATAAAGGGTCATGACAGACAGACGGACGGACAACAAAGTGATCCTATAAGGGATCCGTTTAATCCTTTTGACGTACTACTAAATTAGACAAAATACGAACTTTGACGGATTGCGGCTGCAAACGTTCCTTTATAAAATACGATTATTTATCCACTGATTACACTGGTCAACAAAAAAACACTTTTTGTGTGTAACAAGAACGTTTTTAAATAATTTTGTTAAGAACATGTTTTAAAATCATAGAACTGAAATCAGAATTATTGAGACACATACAGTTTTCCTGTAATATGATTTTGAAGTGGAGCTTTGAGGCGAAAACTGAACTTTTCAGGTGGTTCTAGTACAGGCACATTATCAAGTTAAAGGATTGACTGTGCAGCAGATGGTACGTCAGACTACTCAACTATCCCTTTGTATTCAAAAATCCCAAAAGAAAGCTCACATATTTATTGATTTTTTTTTTACTGATCTTGCAGAATTTCTCTTTTGAGTTTTAAAATAATTTCACCATAAATGTAAAGAAACTTGTCAGAATCTTTTGGTCACTTCTTACACATTTAAAAAGAATAAAATAACTCAGTAAACTGAAAAAAACAGCTATTTTATCGAAAAACTAAAAATCTTAATTTACAAGCTAAAGGGAAAATGAATAACCCTGATAGTAGTTGTAACACAAAAACTAGACCTAATCAAAGCAAAATAAATATGGTTTCGTGATAAGAGTAGGTAGGTAATTCAAAATTAGTAAGCACATTTCTTGTGGCAAAATCTTGTTGACCAGTGTTATTATTAACAATCTCAGTTACCATGGAAACAATATTTTATGTACAAACAACTTGTTTTGTAGATAATTAAATACTTATTTCCAACAACCAACGGAAGTCCAGATTAGTACAATTTAGTGTGGGTTGTTGCTGATAAACAGAACACGGTATGTAGCATCAACAATGTTGCGTGAAACTAAATTAATGTTCTATTGATGTATTTTTATTATTAGTTTTTGTATGACATTTGATAGACAGATAGAACACAAAAGTGTGTTCTATCTGTCTTTGTACCTACACTAAAAATAGTTACATAACTCTTACACAATTTGATTGTGTAAGAGTTATGTAACTAGTTGATTACCCTTTGGGTAGGTTTCCTTACCCAAAGAGTAATCAATGGAACCCTGTCACTAAACCTCCGCTTTTTGTTCGTCCATCCGGTCGTCCGTCCATCCGTCTGTCCGTCCGTCAGTCTGTCAGTGAGCTGTATCTCAAGAACCGTAATACGCAGACAGTTGACATTTTCACAGAGTGTGTGTCTCTAATCCCGCTAAATAACAAATAATAACAATTAAGTAAAATTAAAATTGGTTTTATGGTACAGAACCTTTGAGTGAGAGTCTGACTCGCACTTGGCCGGTTTATCTTCTATGGGTAGGTACAATAGCGGTCATAGCTAGTAGCTGATATCGATAAATTGATAGACCTTCGTATAAAAAGGAGATAGTCTGTGGTGATACACACTACTACTGTAAATTGCGGAGTTAAAAAAAATCAATAGAAAAAACAAGTTTACCGATTTATTATTGTGATAGGCCAGTAACTTGCCTTCAGTAACTAAACTTCATACAGAATCTACCGGCCAGATACGAAATCGTTTTAAAGTAATTCTCGAAAACAATTCCGCGAAAATTTTGTTCGAAATTGGACGGACAAGTGCCCAATACGTATACAAACACACAAAGAGTTTTTGTATTAGCAGGAAATCCAACTTTGCACGACCTTGGACGCTGTAAATGCTGTGAACAGAGAACTTTGGTAATTATTGTTATTTTCGATCACACATCGCAGTGGACACATTTTCGATTAATTATGGGGAATAATGCTGTATGTTATAGAGAATAGAAGCCATTTTTATATTTTATTCAAATAACATCAAAATACATCCCTGCATGGAATTGAATACTTACTGTTTATTATGTACACCATAAGTATACACCACAACACATAATTATAACAAATGATGTTTATTTTGTGAATAGGTTAATTACCTTTTAACGAGGCATTTTTGGCTTGATATTTTTTAAAACTAGACCTTGTCGGTGTATTCTAGCTAACTATACCTACATTTTTTTTAATATTTTTTTGTCTTCCGTCTTCATCTGCTATATCTCAAACCCTAATTAGACACTATCTTTGTCGCACCATCTTCCCATTTGTTTGTTTGTTATTTGTTTTCAGCCACTAACGGTCACAGTACTTCACAATTTGTCAACGTCACTCTTGAGAGAAAAGCAAAAATTTTAATTGTGTTTATTCAACACTTCTCGCGACATTGTCTCTAGTATACAACATTGATGAATCATTCTTCACTATTATGTAAGACAACAGTTCAATCGCCCGGCAAAATAAACTAAACGAGTTGCGACCTTCAATCTAATTGTCACATACACCGTTCTTATCTACTACAAACAATCCACAGCATCTGTCATTCGGTCTTTTTAGATTCACTGAACGAATGATTCGTGAATTCAGTACGGATTTAAGCTTCGAGGTGAACGCACGCTTGTCTGAAACAAAAATCGTGAGTGATTATTTTATTTATTTTTGTAGGTTATATTGTGAAATGCTTTTCGGATTTATTAGTGTCTTTCTTGCGTATTAATTTTAATGTTTTTGATTTTTTTGTTTAGTTACTTTTGTGCCGGTTATTCGTTTATAAAATTTCGGATGCATTAATTTTCTTTCGCGAGTTCCTAGTTTGAATGTTTTTATTATCTGTTGTTTGTAAGAATTGTTTTCGTATTGAAATATGCAGTGAATTTCATAAGGATATACATTATTAATATTGTATTATATTCCGAGCTGGTTAAGTTAGGAATTAGTTTTAAAATCAACTTTAATGTGGTTCGATTTACCTTATAGTAGGTAGACTATCTCCGACAAATACCAGCTGAACGCAATTAGCAATTTGGCACAGATTTATTAGGTTTTTTTATTTATTATTTATATTATTAACTAGCTTCTGCAGTGACTTCGCCCGCGTAAGTCGTAAATTACCTCAAAGGTGGATATTCCCGGTATAAAAATTCTCTATGCTATTCAAGACTATAATTTATCTGTGCTAAATGTCATCCAGATCCTATCAGCCGTATTGTCGTGATTGAGTAACTAACTTCCGTCTAGCCATCTAAACTTTCACATTTATATAGGTAGGTATATAAATAAAGAAATAAGTAGTAAATAGTACCTTAATATGATAATAGTAAAGTAATAATTAAGTTATCAATCAGATTTTTTTCCATGGTTCTGGCTAGACATAAGAAAAAAAAACCGGTCACAAGCGAGTCGAACTCGCGTGCAAAGGGTTCCGAACGCAAATTTAATTTTTTTAACATGTTATTTTGACACTACAGACTTCTTATAGGTTTTCCTGTAATCTATAGGTAAAGATCTATTATCTCTATTTTTTTCAAAATTTTTGGCTTTGTACTTTCGGATATAAGGGGGGGGGGATAGTAATTTTTCGTCTAATTTCTTTAATAACTTCAAAAATTTTTATTGTAAAATTATGAAAAAAATATAATTAAAACACAGTAAGCCCTTTCATTTGATATGTCACACGATATTGTTCAAAAAACTTTTTTCTTAAATTTTCTAGTTTGACCCCCAAAAGTGACCCCTATACTAAAAATTTAACCATTTACGTAACACGTCCGTGTTTGGGTCACAGTCCATATGTGTACCAAATTTCAACAGAATCGGTCCAGTGGATCCGGAGAAAACTGGCTGTGACAGACGGACAAACAGACAGAAACCTGAGTGATCCTATAACGGTTCCGTTTTTTTTTTCGGAATCCTAAAAACACATACAAAAAAAAAAAATTGGTAAACCCAGCATTCAAAGTGCGGAAATCGTAGTGGAATTTCTTGAGACCAACGAGTTTTAAATAATTACCTGGAATATAATTATTAGGTACTGACTAGTTTTTCCTGTAGTGTCACTTCGGTGGCCTGTCACCCAAAGCCGTTTATTTTCCGGGATGCGTTTCCACCAGAGAATTCTGCGAGGATGTGTTTGTTAAGAAGGCTATTACATTTTTTCTTGGATTTGAGCGTTTGACTCGAGTTTTGATGTGTGATTATCTATCTACACTATCTCCACAAATATTTTAAAGAGGAAAGATTTGTTTGTTTGAAATGAATAGGCTCCGAAACTACTGGACCGATTTTAAAAATTCTTTCAGCAATGGATAGCTGCATTATCAGGGAGTGACATAGGCTATATTTTATCCCCGTGCTCTCACGGGAACGGGAACTACGCGGGTGAAACCGCGTGACGTCCACTAGTGGTTTATATATAGCAACAAATAAAGAAAAAATATATGGCCAAGAAAGTTTGAGTTTTTTTCTTGGGAGTACTTTAAATAAATATTTCTATTTGTTTATGTAAATTAGTAAAACCCTTGTCTCTGCAAAGGATATTTCATAAAATTTTACTTTAGGTATCTTTTGACGCTTTGTTACATCGAAGATATAATAATTTAATCTATACATATAATAAATCTGTTGAAGAGTCGTTTTTGTACATTCAAAATAAAAAATAAAAAAATAGCTAGGGAGATAAAGGGTAACTTACAGAACACATTTCCATTATTTTTGTAATTTTTGTCTGTTTGTCTGTTTATCTGTTTGGATGTGCAGGCATCACGTAAAAAGTACAGAAATAACGTAGATAACTTTCATGCATTAAAATTGTACGTAATTGGAGGAATAACTTAGTTTTTGTTTCATCGCAATCGGTTCACTCTATCAAAAGATATGTGTATTTAAAGGTTTCGTTTAAAGTTTCATTACGTGAAGCACATACATGCACCGCCATCTATTGAGATTAAATAGTAACAGTTTAGAACTGTTTCATGAATGAATGCGTATATTATTTGTGAAACTCTTAATAACAAAGGAAAAAAAAAATTTAGTCATTTGAAGATCTTTGGCAGTCGTTACGGATTGTCAGAAGCCAGTAAATCTAGCTCCAGTCTTGCCAAGAACTACCGTGTTACCCAATTAATGGGTTGTGGAGGTCTGGTAGGCAGCCGTAAAATACTGGTATTCAGCTAAATCCGGTTTAACTGGAAGCCGACCCCAATATAGTTGGGAAAAGGTTAGGCAGGTGATAAGTTGCACGAGTCCATCTTCAAGATTAAGCTACGCTTTCCGAGATCGGTCTGTGGATGGGTGACCATTTTAACATACCGAGATTCCTACGTACCTCGGAATATAGTAGACGCCCGGGTCGATCTTCAAGGTTAAGCAACGCTTGCCAAGGTCAGTCTGTGGATGGGTGACCATTTTAACATACCGAGATTCCAACGTACCTCGGAATATAATAGCCGCCCGGGTCGATCTTCGAGGTTAAGCAACGCTTGCCAAGGTCAGTCTGTGGATGGGTGGCCATGTTAACATACCGAGATTCCTACGTACCACGGAATATAATAGCCGCCCGGGTCGACCTTCAAGGTTAAGCAACGCTTGCCAAGGTCAGTCTGTGGATGGGTGACCATTTCAACATACCGAGATTCCTACGTACCTCGGAATATATTAGCCGCCCAGGTCGATCTTCGAGGTTAAGCAACGCTTGCCAAGGTCAGTCTGTGGATGGGTGACCATTTTAACATACCGAGATTCCTACGTACCTCGGAAAGTCGGAATATATTAGCCGCCCGGGTCGATCTTCGAGGTTAAGCAACGCTTGCCAAGGTCAGTCTGTGGATGGGTGGCCATGTTAACATACCGAGATTCCTACGTACCACGGAATATAAGAGCCGCCCGGGTCGATCTTCAAGGTTAAGCAACGCTTGCCAAGGTCAGTCTGTGGATGGGTGACCATTTCAACATACCGAAATTCCTACGTACCTCAGAATATAATAGCCGCCCGGGTCGATCTTCAAGGTTAAGCAACGCTTGCCAAGGTCAGTCTGTGGATGGGTGGCCATTTTAACATACCGAGATTCCTACGTACCACGGAATATAATAGCCGCCCGGGTCGATCTTCAAGGTGAAGCAACGCTTGCCAAGGTCAGTCTGTGGATGGGTGACCATTTCAACATACCGAAATTCCTACGTACCTCAGAATATAATAGCCGCCCGGGTCGATCTTCAAGGTTAAGCAACGCTTGCCAAGGTTAGTCTGTGGATGGGACCATTTTAACATACCGAGATTCCTACGTACCACGAAATTAAATAGCCGCCCGAGTCGATCTTCAAGGTTAAGCAACGCTTGCCAAGGTCAGTCTGTGGATGGGTGACCAGTTTAACATACCTACCGAGAAGAGATCTCAGGCAGTCTTTACGGATTGTCAGAAGACGACAAATCTTACACCTACAGTCTTGGCAAGAAGTATCGTGTTACCCAGTATTGTAGGGTTGTAGAGGTCTGGTAGGCAGCCGCTCCAATCCCGTTTGACTGGAAGCTGACTCCAATTTAGCTGGGAAAAGGCTAGGCAGATGATGCTTCATGGTAAAAAACTGAAATGATTTGCGAAAAACACTTAATCTACAGTTGGCAGAACTGGGCACAGATTACAAACGGAGACGGTCTAAGTAACATCCCGGCATTTAATAGAATTTAGGATTCCCAAAAAATAAATAAATTCATAATTATATTTTCGTCACACATTTACCTACCCTATTCATAGACGGCCTAAGCATCTGCCAGCCTGTTCATTAAATGTTGTCACATGACAGACCCATTCGCCACTTTGACACATTTGCGCATTGGGGATCATTTAGGCCGCTGATTAATCGCCATTCAATGAAAAGGACAATAAAACGGCAGAGTTACTCTCTCAAGGACCGTCAGCCCCAATTGGGGCCAAATGGTATGTCTGTCTTTTTAATATATGCTTAACCTTTTCCCAACTATATTCGGATCAGGCTTCCGATCAACACGGCGAAGTCGCGGTATGTTAAATAATATGGTCACCTATTCACAGAGCCACCTAGGCAAGAGTTGGTAAACCATGAAGATCGACCCGTGCGACTGTTATTATTAAGCTACGAGCTCCTCATTTAATAAGTCTCCTCTTTCAGTACCTCCTAAATATCGATTTAAAAAATTCGATTTTTCTTACACAGTAAATCGATTCTACAAACCCGGTAGCTAACATAAAATGTAAAAACTAATCGGTGTTCTGTAATCTGCAATTGTCAGGGAAAATCAAAGAAACTGTTTCTTTTTGCTGGCTGGACAAAATTAAGAATCAACTTTGTTCATCAGTTTCTTTGTTTCGTAGTTTGAAGACTACCTACCACCGTTCATTCGATAGTCGGTTTTGTTAATTCTGATACCTACCTCGAGGTAGGTATGTACCAGGAGATTACCCGGGCTAATCGGCATTTCAACCGGAAGAGATGATAGAGTGCCCTGCATTAGGTACCCTGTTCCTATTTTCTTAATTTTGAGATCAGGATACGCAAGGTATTAACTTAAAGTAGATTTTGTCTATGCAACAGATATTTTTCGACATCCACGCGAACGAAGTCGCGGGCACAGCTAGTCATTAATAAAAATGTTTATGGTACAACTGTATCTTCTACTTTGGAGTGCTTTAATCAATTTATTATGTTTCATACAGTAATACACCAAAAATAATTTCGTAAAACAGAGAGTTACTGATAATTTTTCGTCCAAATTTATATATATTTTTTTTCTATAATAATATAATCCAGATTCAAACAAAAAGTAACCCATAACTAAGGTTACTATGTTACCTTGCTTGAAAAAAAAATTCTCTATATAAATGTAAAACAATATTTTTAAACAATTGTTGTATACAGCGCTACAATCCCTATAAATCTCGGAAAACGCGGTCTGTAGCTTTAGTCCGGGCGAAGCGCTTGATTTTGTAATAGCGCCCTTAAGAACCAATAGAATCGCTTGCGCATAATGAGGCTAGGTAAGGCATGTGTATGTAGGTTCCTTGGGAAGTGCTGGGGAGCACTAAGAGAGGATTTCCCGAAATTATTCGGGAACGGGAAAATACGGATAATGCGCGCACGAAGTCGCGGGCAATAGCTAGTATTATATAATTTTTTTCCGTTACTGACAAACAACGCATAGCCGAAACTAATTACCTAGAATATAATTATTAAGTACTGGCTAGTTTTCCCTGCGGTGTCACTTCGGTGGCCGGTCACCCAAAACCGTTTATTTTTCCGGGATGCGTTTTCACTAGAGATCTGCGAGGATTTATAGCGAGGAATGTGTATGTTAAGAACTAATAAAACCGCTTGCGCTGAGCGAGGCTAGGTAAGGCATGTATATGTAGGTTCATTTGGGAGTGCAGGGAGCACTAAGAGAGGATTTCCCGAAATTTTTCGGGAAACGGGAAAAATGGGATATGTGCGCACGAAGTCGCGGGCAAAAGCTAGTCTACACTAATATTATAAAGAGGAAAGACTTGTTTGTTTGAAATGAATAGGCTCCGAAACTACTGGACCGTTTTGAAAAATTTCAGTAATGGATAGCTACATTATCAGGGAGTAACATAGGCTATATTTTATCCCCGTACTCCCACGGGAACGGGAGCTACGCGGGTGAAACCGCGTGACGTCCACTAGTATTATATAAAATTATTCCGTTACTGACAAACAACGCATAGCCGAAACTAATTACCAAGAATATAATTATTAGGTACTGGCTAGTTTCTCCTGCGCCGTCACTTCGGTGGCCGGTCACCCAAAACCGTTTATTTTTCCGGGATGCGTTTTCACTAGAGATCTACGAGGATTCAAAGCGAGGAATGTGTATGTTTAGAACTAATAACCGCTTGCGCTGAATGAGGCTAGGTAAGGCATGTATATGTAGGTTCATTGGGGAGTGCAGGGAGCACTAAGAGAGGATTTCCCGAAATTTTTCGGGAAATGTGCGCACGAAGTCGCGGGCAAAAGCTAGTCTACATCTACATCTACACTAATATTATAAAGAGGAAAGATTTGTTTGTTTGTTTGAATTGAATAGGCTCCGAAACTATTGGACCGATTTGAAAAATTCTTTTAGCATTGGATAGCTACATTATCAGGGAGTAACATAGGCTATATATTATCCTCGTACTCCCACGGGAACGGGAACTACGCGGGTGAAACCGCGTGACGTCCACTAGTCTAATATATAAAAATCTCGTGTCACGGTGTTTGCTAACGAACTCCTCCGAAACGGCTCGACCGATTTTCATGAGATTTTGTGTGTATATTGGGTAGGTATGAGAATAGGTGGTAGGCATTTTCTTTTTTATCCGGGTCAGCTAGTAACTAGGGTTATTTGTAAAACACCAACAACCTTTTAGGCAGTGAAAGTACACATGATTATAAACAACTTTTACTTTGAGACCAAACCTGAAAACTGGAAAAAAATATCATCTGTTTCATAGATTTTCATTGGCTAAATATTGCATTTTGTATGAAACAGCTGATATTTTTTTTCGAGCTTGAAAGAGCTGACAAACAACGCACGGCCGAAACTGCTGGTCGTAGAAAGCTGAAACTTGGCATGTAGGTCCCTTGGGGAGTGTAGGGGAGCACTAAGAGAGGATTTCCCGAAATTCCTACGGGAACGGGAAAAAACGGGATATACGCGTACGAAGTCGCTGGTAAAAGCTAATTAGTAATATACCTAGTAAGTAATTACTAAGACACCAGCTCTAATTTAACTTCCATAGCCCCCAGTTTCGAAATAAGCGGGAAGCAAAACGGGCTGTCATAAAAACCGAAGATACATAAATATTGCCGAACGGCGAACGTCAGGCGAAATCAAAATTAGTTCGATCCCGACGCTCGGGAATCACCGCCGCGTTCCCGCCCGTTTCGTGCGTCGTTCGCCGAGATGCTATTCTTATGCCTGAATAAGAAACAGGGGCTCATTGGCCCCCCCACGCCGCCGTCGCCTCGCAGCCCCCAAAGTCAAGCCGCCGCTGATTTCGCGCCCCCAAGACCCCCAAAACCACAGAAGTTCAAGGTTTATTTATATATTAACTAGCACTAATATATACTATTGTTACTATATTATTTAATAACAAAATAATAAAACTTTGCAACATGTTACAGAATAAACGCAAAACTACTTAAGGGGGCATAGTACTCATCATTTAGAACAACTTATACTTGGAAATAACAATGAAATCGCGAAATAAAAATCAGCTGTTCAGTACATTTTGTGTTATGCGCACATAAATGTATGGAGCAGTCAATTTTTTTTCGCGATTTCAATGTTGGTCCCATAGTGAAAGTTGTTCATAATGATTAGTTCAATGAACCTTTTTAATTCTGTTACATGTTGTATTTACACCTACCTAAATAAAAAAGTCATAGCTAACCTAAAATAAACTAAAATATGGCGCCAAAAAATTCTTCCGCATCGCTGGCCACTGGATGTTCCCAAAAGGCTGGCAGCATTGCCACGTTGTATGGCAATGCTTATCCTCTGTCCGAGGTAAAAGCTAGCCCTTGGGTCACACTAAGTGTCAACTAAGCGTCTTGACGGATCTATAAACAAGTTTTAAAAAAGGTTTACTTATTTATTAACTAACAGTTCGCCCCCGAGTTCGTCTCGGTCGGGTCGGCATCCAGTTAAACGGGATTCAGCTGAATACCAGTATTTGATGTGGAGCGGCTGCCTACCAGACCTCCACAACCCATTAACTGGGTAACACGGTACTGCTTGGCAAGACTGGTGTCAGATTTTTGGAAATACATCCAAAAATCTCTTATTTTGTTCACCTACGTCATAAAAAGAAGCCTCGTGTTCCTAGTTCCAGTATTTTTGGCTGTGCGTAATATGTCAAGCAACTTCGTAGCCATGGCAACGAAAAAATAACGCCTGAAATTTTAATTTCAATAAATTGCAAGCAAACTGTCACTTTTGATCGATTCTATCGGAGGAATAAACTTTAAATATAAAGTTCATTTTCATCACAATGTTTCTTACAGAGATATTTTTGGCGCGCTTCCAAAATCAAATTTAGTGCCGCCATGTTGTTTTTTCAATTCGATTTCACACGTGTTTATCAACAGTGTCTCCCTTAAATTAACATTTAAGCGCCGAAAGATTCTTGCTGCACTACTACTTATATTAAATACGTATATTTAAGGCTGCGTTTCGTAGCGAGGTATTTGTTTGTTAAGAACCAATAGAATCGCTTGCGCTGAGCGAGGCTAGTAAATAATAATAAAATTAAACCTCCGAAAAAATTGAAAACCAAAAAAAAAAACCTTTTTACAAAAAATTTTTTTTCGGAAATCGGTGTTTTTTATTGTTTCTTCGTATCATGTACCTTATTATTCTAATGGGATCCTCTCTTAGTATTCCCCTACATGCCAAATTTCAGCTTTCTACGACCATTAGTTTCGGCTGTGCGTTGTCTGTCAGTCACTCAGTAACGGAAGAATTATATTATTAGGATTAGTTCGTAGCGGCCTCAGAAATTTGAAATAAGAATGGTAAATCCGTAAAAAACCTTTTACTATTCATAAAAACTACTTCAAAAAATGCTCAAAACGAACTGTAAATTTCTCCTTAATATTATTACGTAAAATGTATACCAAAATAAACCATAGTTCATAAAAAATGAAAATTTAATGAATATTCATTAAATAAATTAATTATAAACCCTAAAATAAACGTAATTGTAACTGTCTAATTTCTACATAATGCGATAAGTCAGCAGTTTTCTGAGTGAAAACGCAAATTTTGTGATAGGGCTGTTTTGTCGTAAATCTTTCGCTTATGTAGAAAAATGTTTTTATATTCCTATCTAACGGTTCTATATGTTCGGTTACTGTTAGTGCAGAGAGTAATTGAAATTAAATAAATAATAATAAGCCTTATGGTGTCGGCCGGTGCCGTATGGTGCCGTAAAAGAATAATACCATCCCATCACTTCCCGTGGGTGTCGTAAGAGGCGACTAAGGGACTCGCCAGAGAATGGGCAGCAGCGTTCTCTGTGAAACTCAACACTGCGATCGCCAACCCGCCTGCCAAGCGTGGCGATTATGGCAGACTCCCCCCCTTTGGGGGAGGCCTATGTCCAGCAGTGGACGTCTTTCGGCTGATATGATGATGATGAAATAATATATCCATTTATCATCCAGTGCTCTTTGTTATTTATTCCATATTATGATAATCTTAATAAATACCAATTGTTTTTTATGACATCATAAAAAAAACAATATCGTTTGAGTATCTATGAAGCCATCAAAGGCAATGGCATCTTAGTTCCTACTGGCTTGATGGTTATTCACATGGCAATTATCTGATTCATTATTATGACATTAGGTATATAGAATTATGTATGTACATTAGTGGTCAGCTGTTATGTGAATAATACAGCTTCTGCCGTAAACAAAAACGACGCATCTGACCAGGACACAAAACTGAGAAAATATAGTGGGGACATAAATGTTTTAAATTTGTTGGTCATCAGTTTAAGGGTGCCTGTGGGTTGACTCTTGACTCTAGTCTAGGTCAGAGAAGACAGAGACAAAGTCTACGATGGAGCGAGCTTACTTAGAAGGAGCCTGTTCACTCTGACTTTGAAGAGATTAGGGTTGTAAGTGTTTGGAAACACAGACGCAGACAGAGAGTTCCACTCCTTTGCTGTGCGCATTATAAAAGACGTTTGGAAACCCTTAGTGCGAATTGGTGGAATAGCTACAAGAATTGGTGGAATAAAAAATACAACAAAAGCACGGAAAACCTAGAGCTGAGTTTACGGAAATCATAACGTTTTTTCCTGAATGTTATTATGACCAGTGTGAGTTTAATTAAATCAATACCTACCTAGATTTTATCTTGGACAGAGGATAACCATTGCCATACAACGTGGCAATGCCGCCAGTCGTTTAGGTCCCTTCCAGTCGACAGTTCGACAGCTATGTGGACGAATTTTTTGACGCCATAATTAGTTTATTTATTGAAACTCCATGCACAAGTAAAAAACACTGTACAAAGGCGGACTTAGACGGAATTTAGGGTTTACATAGTTCAGAGTTTTTATCTATATATAACGTATAATAGAAAACACTTAAGGGGTGATTGTACTCATCATTTATTATGGGACCAATCCCGAAATCGCGAAAAAAATATCAGCTGTAAAGCAAATGTACTGATACATTTTGTCGAGTTATGCGCACATAAATGTATGGGGGAGTCGATATTTTTTTCGCGATTTCAGTGTTGGTCCCATAGTGAAAGTTGTTCATAATGATGAGTAAAATGACCCCTTTAGAGGTATTGCGTTTATTCTGTCACAGGTTGTATATATATATAATCTGAATCTGAAACGGCTCTAACGATTTTCATGAAATTTAGTATGCGGGAGCGCTAAATCGATCCAGCTAGGTTCCATTTTTAAAAAACGTCGCAATAAAAAACCTTATCTTGGTACTGTTATTTTAAGTTAATACAGTTGGTTCAGTATTGATATAATAAAATGTACCTACATATTAACTTGGAAATAAATTATTTTGATACCTAGATTATAAGAAATTGGGACCAGGAAAACCATTTAGTCTGGTTAGTGACTAAACTGGTTCTAGAAAAACGGCTTTTCCTGTATAATAATTATTAGAAATGTAGTTTTTCTTCCTGTTTATTGTTGCAAGTTAAAATAATAACGTAATAACTGATTTGTAGGTAGCGGTTACGACTAGTGATATTTATTTTTAAAACAAAACTGGCCAAGTGCGAGTCGGACTTTTACACGAAGGGTTCCGTTCCATAAACCGAAAAATCCTTCGTATCATTACTTCTTTACTATCTATGCTTAATATATAAAGCTGAAGAGTTTGTTTGCTTGAACGCGCTAATCTCCGGAACTACTAGTCCGATTTGACTTTGTGACTCAGACGAAGTTGCGCGGGTCAGCTAGTTATATTATAAACTAGCTGACCCGCGCAACTTCGCCTGCGTCACAATTTTCATTACTGCTCCGCTCCTATTGGTCTTAGCGTGATGATATATAGCCTATAGCCTTCCTCGATAAATGGGCTATCTACCACTGAAAGAATTTTTCAAATCGGACCAGTAGTTCCTGAGATTAGCGCGTTCAAGCAAACAAACAAACAAACAAACAAACAAATAAACTCTTCAGCTTTATATATTAGTATAGATGCGAAACTCTGTCTGTCTATCTGTCGCGCTTTCACGCCAAAACTCCTGAACCGATTTAAATGAAATTTGGTACAGAGATAGTCTAAAGCCTGAGAAAGGACATAGGCTACTTTTAATCCCGGGAATATGTTCCCTAGGGACCACGCGGGCGAAGCCGCTGGCAAAAGCTAGTATATTATAAATGCGAAAGTAATTCTGTCTGTCTGTCGCGCTTTCACGCCAAAACTACTTAAATTTAAATGAAATTTGGTAGTTACAGAGATAGTCTAGAGCCTGAGAAAGGACATAGGCTACTTTTTATCCTGGGAGTATGTTCCCTAGGGACCACGCGGGCGAAGCCGCTCGCAGAAGCAATAAGACATAAATGAAATTGGTTCGGAACCCTTTGCACGCGAGTCCGACTCGCACTTGGCCCGTTTCTTTTTATAATAGTCGAATTAAACCATCTTTTAGGTATTATTTAGCTTATAGGAATGTGTCTTGTCAAATATGCCAATCATGGCAATATACAACAATACGCCAGAAGCCAATATCACGTATTTGTTTAGAATCGTACATTATTACCTCGTCTAAATCGACTTCTGTTTGAAAGTCGATCAATTTTCATCACAAATTCCTGAAATACACACCCTGCATTCTGCAGGTCTAAAAATACCACTTTAGTAGAATCAGAAAGCACATCACGCTACCCGTCACTGTCAAATTTTCCCAATCAACCTTGAACCTAATGCGTTAGCGATAAAGATGAAAATGAAATTTTACAGATTGTTATTTATTTATTTATTTAGGATCGCCAACAGAGGCTACACATTCACATGCACTATAATACAGACAGGTACAAATACAAGAATGCGCCCCCAATTACAGGCGACCACAGCATTCACTTACTATCTAGGTAGGTACATTAAGTATGACAAGGACGAATACATTTAAATAAACAAAAATACGTTACAAGAAACTAGAAATAAAAAGGAAAACAAAATGGGATGAATGAAAGATAATTACATAAAAAACACAAAATAATAATCAAAAACAAAACAAAAACACCAATTAAAATACTATGCATTCGATATTAGGACTTTTATGTCTTTTTTGAACTTTGTTAGTTTACATGTAATATCCAGGTCGTTGTGATTCATGTTCTGATTCTAATATGATTCTCCTAAACTAGCCTTTTTAGCCCCCCCTCATTGGTTAAACCATAGACCAACGAGATAACCAAATCAAATCAAATCAAATCGTATATTTCAAATAAACCATTTACCTACAGGCACTTTTGAATTGTCATTAATAATAACCACTCGGTAACCGCTGCTGAGACGTGAAGCTGATACAAACAGATGGATAGACATACAGACAAACAAACTGGCAGACATTTAGCCCGACAGACAGACAGACAGACAAACGGACAGGCAGACAGAGTTACTTTCGCACTTATACAACCTGTAACAGAATAAAAGCAATACCTCTTAAGGGGTCATTGTACTCATCATTATGAACAACTTTCACTATGGGACCAACACAGAAATCGCGAAAAAAACGACTGCTCCATACATTTATGTGCGTATAACTCGACAAAATTTACTGAACAGCAGAATCAGAATTATTTATTTGTAAGAATGTAGTTTTACATAGTATGGTGTTCAGCAAATTTTTTTTCGCGATTGCGGGGTTGGTCCCATAGTAAAAGTGGTTCATAATGATGAGTACAATGACCCCTTAAGAGGTATTGCGTTTATTCTTTTACACGTTGTATCTACCTAGCTTTTGTTTTTGGAACGAAGTTCCTTATCGCGCGTCGCGAAATGGGGCTAGTCGGAAAAAATTAAGACCAAAAGTTGTAACAACACTTTTTGCTATAGTTGTAAGCCGTGCGGCGTGCGCGTGTTTCTCTGTCTGTCTCTCTCTCTCTGTCTCTCTCATAGAAAGCAAGCCAGTTATTTTGACAAGCCAATTATTACTAAAATTGAGCCTACTGATTAAGTTAATATTACATTATAGTTATTAATAATAAAAAAAAATATTATTATAACTTAAAAAAAATAAAATTTTATTACAATTCCTTCACTAATTAATCGAAAGGAACTTCGTTCCATCCGGGTGTCCCTTGACACGTCTCAAGTTTTTTTTTGTCTAACTAGCTCGTTTTCCCCGTTCCAGTAGGAATTTCGGGAAATCCTATCTTAGTGCTCCGCCACGGAGAATAGGGGATCTACATGCCAAATTTCAGCTTTTTACGACCTGTAGTTGCGGTTGTGCGCTGTCTGTCAGTCACTCACTCACTCGGTAACGGAAGAATTTTATATTTTTGTTTTTTTTTTTACTATTGTTAGGCATACGTAGGCGTAACGTAAGCGATGATGTGGTCGAAGATGGAGCACGCTTGCCTAGAAGTAACCTATTCACTCTTGACTTAAAGACTCCCAGGTTGTAGCTATCAGGAAACACAGACTCCGGCAGGGAATTCCACTCCTTAGCTGTATGCACTATGAATGTGTTCCCAAATCGTTTTGTGCGTGTGGGTGGGATGACCACCATGTATCGAATATTAGGATGGAATTATGGATTGATGATGTCTCAAGAACAACAACAAAACACAACACAACAACAATAACAACATGGTATGATAACAATAATAATGACAAAATTGACAAAGAAATAATTTGCACGCTTGCTTGCAGCCAGAATACAATGACTTTTAGGATCTTTCCTTGTAATAAATATTATTGATTATTTTTTTAATGTTTTACCGTACTTGGTGATGTAGACATCCTACCTTTGCTTGTTATTATTGTCTGTTGCTTAGCAACCGTGACAAACAACATGGCTGCGTCATACGTCACGCTCTGAATAGTTGCTTTGAATTACGATGAGTACTTGGATTCTTAACATGATTCACATACTTTCGAAGGCCGTACTAAGCAGTGATTTTCCGAAGCCAGAGAGAAAGAGATGAAGGAATATAGGACGAATAGCATTGTCTCTTTCTTACAAGGGAATCAATATCTATACTTATATACTTTAATATATAAAGCTGATGAGTTTGTTTGTTTAATTGCTTAAACGCGCTAATCTCAGGAACTGCTGGTCTGATTTGAAAAATTCTTTCAGTGTTAGATAGCCCATTTATCGAGGAAGGCTATATATCATCACGCTAATACCAATAGGAGCGGAGCAGTAATAAAAATTGTGACGCAGACGAAGTTGCGCGGGTCAGCTAGTACTGTTTGTTAGTTTGCTTGAACGCGCTAATCTCAGGAACTACTGGTCCGATTTGAAAAATTCTTTCAATGTTGGATAGCCCATTTATTGAGGAAGGCTATAGGCTATATATCATCACGCTAGCACCAATAGGAGCGGAGCAGTAATAACAATTGTGACGCATTCGAAGTTGCGCGGGTCAGCTAGTAGTCGTATATGTCATAGTACGAAACTTTGTTGTTGCCTTTGTTCCGTGAAGTGAATAATTATGAAAATCGGCCAAAAGCGAGTCGGAATTTCACACGAAGGGTTCCGTTCCAAATCAATTCTCAAATCGTTTATTTAAACCGAAAAAATTACGTTTCTTGAATGGGAACCTCCTTAATTTTTAATTTAATTTGATTTTTTAACCCCTGACGCAAAAACGACGGGGTGTTATAAGTTTGACGTGTCTGTGTGTGTGTGTGTCTGTCTGTGGCATCGCAGCTCCCGAACGGATGAACCGATTTTGATTTTGTTTGAAAGGTGTATTAGTCGAGAGTGTTCTTAGCTATGTTTTGGGGGAGACCGCAAATAATAAGTACTTACACTAAGTAAATATAAAAGATTTGCGGTCTCCCGAAGCGCTCAAACGAAGACGGTTGGCCCAAAGAATCGTACTTATATTGAACTAAAAGGATTAATAGAAATTATATTTTAATTTATAAGATTTTTTGTCGGGGGTTTTTTAATTTTTTTATATTATTTGTTGTTATAGCTGCAATAGAAATACACATCCTGTGAAAATTTTGACTGTCTACCAAACTTTTATCACGGTTTTTGGTTCTAGAGATACGCCCCGCTGACAGACAGACGGACAACGGACGGACATCATAGGTTTAGTAATAGGGTTACGTGGTTACGGAACCCTAAAAAGGCTTCGCAGATTGATTACCATTTTCGCGCCTCACCTGCCTCACGCCAACTAAGAATTATAACACATTTTTTTTTGCAAAAAGATCCTAATGAAGATTTTTTTTTGTTTGTGGCAACCTTTAAATATCGAAAGCTGTTGAACCAGATACTGTTCGCATTATAAAGATAAAAAATAATAAAAAGAACTTGTAATCGAGACTGGTTTGAGGCGATCCTTCATTATTGTTTATGTCTTTTTATTATATTTAGCAGCCTGGTGCAAACTTTATGCGTCTTTATAAGGTACTAATTGACCTGCGCAACTTCGTCTGCTCCGCTCCTATTGGTCTTAGCGTGATGATATATAGCAAATACAAAGGCAACAACAAAGTTTCGTACTATGACATATATTATGGGCTACTAGCTGACCCGCGCAACTTCGTTTGCGTCACAATTTTTATTACTGCTCCGCTCCTTTTGGTGCTAGCGTGATGATATATAGCCTATAGCCTTCCTCAATAAATGGGCTATCCAACACTGAAAGAATTTTTCAAATCGGACCAGTAGTTCCTGGAATAGCGCGTTCAAGCAAACAAACAAACAAACTCTTCAGCTTTATATATTAGGATAGATATAGATAGAGTATAGATATAGATTTGTCTCATAAAGGTACATTGTTTCAGTAGGTAATTTAATCATAAGTCATAACATACATTTTTGCCTTACGCTTGAAGCTTTGTGAGAGCAAGGAACAACTTTTGACCATTTGTTTATTAAACAACGGATCAAAAACTCGCTCTTAAAAGATAGGTACCTAATAAGGGTTCCGTACTCAATGGGTAACCAACGGAACCCTATTATTAGTAGTCCGGTATCCGCCCGTCCGTCCTCCGTCTGTATGTCAGCGGGCTGTATCTCAAGAACCGTAAGAGGTAGACTGTTTAAAATTATTAAATTTTACGGGGTGTGTGTTATTGCCGCTATAACAACAAATTGTAAAAATTAAAATGAATTTTGGGCTTCCATACAAAAAGTGTTTTTGTCGATTTATGGTACGGAACCATTAAAAAAAATGAATAAACATTACAATTAAAATTAAAGACTATTATGGTTTTAATAGCAACCATGATAGAAACTGTGTTTCGATACGTAATAAGGACTCTGTTTTTTGCAGATTACCCACATAAAGTAAAAAAAAAACAAAAATAAAAAAAACTTCTAAACTTGATCTCTTTTAGCATAGTCTCAATTACTAACATAGGGATAAGTTAGTGACTAACACTATTGTACTTCTTACTTCAAAATATCGTTCCGATCCTCATTCTAAGGAACGTTTATCTTATGTAACCAGTGTTTCTCATTATAAGTGAACTAGTGGACGTCACGCGTTTTCACCCGCGTAGTTCCCGTTCCCGTGGGAGTACGGAGATAAAATATAGCCTATGTTACTCCCTGATAATGTAGCTATCCAATGCTAAAAGAATTTTTCAAATCGGTCCAGTAGTTTCGGAGCCTATTCAATTCAAACAAACAAACAAACCTTTCCTCTTTATAATATTAAGTATAGAAGTATAGATATAGATAATTGTATTCTGTTTATTGGGAAATAAATGTCTTAAACCAGAACCCTTCGTGAGAGTCCGTCTCGCACCTGGCCGGTTTTCTGTATATTACTGATCATCCTGTGTCGTCTCAGTGTAAGTCAAAGGCGTCCCCATATGTCTTTGTCCATGACAGCACTCACTTTTATTTAAACACCAATTTTAACTGAGCTAGATTTCGAGAACAGAGTCAAATTAGAAACTTTTAACGACATACTTAACTAAAATTAGTTACCTTCGCGAACCGTTGGAAAATGACAGTAATTAGAGTTACCCGCATAATATGTTTAGTACCGTAATTAAATAGGTATTTATTGGATTATTAGCTTTAGTTCCCGTAGGAATTTCCCATTCCCGTATAGCCTATAGCTTTCCTCGACAAATGGGCTATCTAACACTGAAAGAATTTTTCAAATCGGACCAGTAGATTCTGAGATTAACGCGTTCAAGCAAACAAACAAACAAACTCTTCAGCTTTATATATTAGTATAGATATAAATAGATGGGAATTGTAGTACCCGGAAACAAATCACTATCGCTTTCATCTGTATTTCACTATCACTATTATGTAACTCATATAAAGCTAAGCTTCCCGCTGCGGTCTGTCTGTGTGTGCGCGATAAACTCAAAAACCATCGAACGGATTTTCGTACAGTTTTTACTTATGTACGGAGCGATCAATGGGGAAAGTTTTGATGTATAATTCACAAAGTTTTTGAGTTATTTGGCTTAAATATGATGAAGATTGTTGATGATGTCGGAAAAAAAACATGGGGACATATTAAATGCAGCATTTAATTTAAAAAAAAAACTCATAATGGCACAGATTTCAAGCCTAAGTAGATTGCTATCAATTGACATCAAAATCCAGAGTATAAGTGACGTTCTGCGTGACAAGGATAGAAGAAAAACTTCAAAAGTGTGTAATTTTTCCACCATTTTAATATTTTTTTTCACAATTAATCAAAATACGATCGATAGAGCTTTTTGTTCATTTTTAGGGTTTCGAAAACAAAACGGAACCCTTATAGGATCACTCGGGTGTCTGTCTTTCTGTCCGTCTGTCACAGCCAGTTTTCTCCGGATCCGCTGGACCGATTCTGTTGAAATTTGGCACACATATGGACTTCTATGACCCAAACATGTACGCGTGTAAATCATTAAATTTTTAGTATGGGGTCAAACTAGAAAATTTAAATAAAAAGTTTTTTGAACAATATCGTGTGACATATTAAATTAAAGGGCTTACTGTGAGGATTTTAATTATATTTTTTTCATAATTTTAAAATAAATGGTTTTGAAGATATTCAAGAAATTAGACGAAAAATTACCATTACCCCCCTTATCTCCGAAACTATCGGTAGTTTCGGAGATAAGGGGGGTAATGGTAATTAATAAAAATTTTGGAAAAAATGGAGATAATTAATCTTTACCTAAAGATTACAGAAAAACTTATTAGAAGTTTGTAATGTTAAAATAACATGTTAAAAAAACCCTTGGCACGCGAGTCCGCGTCGAACTTGGCCAGTTTTGATAAATAAATGTGGGTCAATGACCTTTGTTGCACATGTATCTGGTGTCTACAATAGATGAATTTTCCTACACATGACAGCCTTGTATGTTCGTGGCTAAATAAAACTTCGAGATTAATCTACGCTTCACGGTTCATACATGGGTGACCAGTAGTGCTATTCTGTAAGAACATTTTCGTATCTCGACAGTGGAATCCGAGGTGAGTTTCAAATTAAGAAATTTATGTTGTGTGCAACAAAGCTCATTTTGTGTGTTTTGTCACTCAGGTGAAGCTCGATATCGAAATAGTTGTTTACAGAATAGACTAGCTGAAGTTCATAAATACGTGTAGGACAACATAATCAGCTGTGACTAACGGATAGACAGACAGATACCTGAATGATCCTATAAAGGTTCCCCCGGAACCCTTACATCACGTGAGATATTGGGAGCGCATGTCAATCACATAGGTACATTTTGAAAGTCGACGATAAGTTCATTAGCAAAAATATTTTGAAACCGAAACACTAGCGACATAAAAAAAGAATTCTAACTTTATAGTTGGCACGTTATCAAATAGGCGTTTTCCTGCTTCGTGTGAAAAAGACACAGTGCCTATACAAAAAACAGACACGAATCAATGATTGTGCACTAGTGTGTGACTCTGTGCCTAATTGAAAACAGATTCTGCGTTTGAAATTGAAGACTCAGTTAATACGGGAAGACTATTTAGTCGATGCGTGTTCTGATTTTAAATACTGCGTTTTTTTTAATTTTCTAGTTTGGCCCCCAAAAGTGACCATACTAAAAATTTAATGATTTACGTAACGTTTTCGTGTTTGGGTCACAGAAGTCCAAATGTGTACCAAATTTCAACAGAATCAGTCCAGTGGATCCGGAGAAAACTGGCTGTGACAGACAGACAGACACCCGAGTGATCCTATAAGGGTTCCGTTTTTTGTTCGGAACCCTAAAAACAGAAAAAGATATGGTACTTCTATCGTGATCCTTTACCTTCTCTAATAATGAAATACGGTTCATAATTTATTGTTCGGGTATCTACGAAAGGATATTAAGGAAAGGTCAATGCACTATATTGCAAGTTTATCCGGTGCCTAGCATTTCGATAAAAATGGACCACAGAAAGCTTAAGTTAAGCTCACAGACTAATAAAAAACATAACAAAAATCGCGATAAGAATCAGAACTGCATTTGTTTGTTTTTTCCTTGTTCCTCTAACGCAAAATACGTCTGCCTTCCAAGGACGTCCAGTTAACAATTGCTGTTTCCATCTCGGTCACTCGCTTGCGAATTGTAATGCTGTCTCTTTTAGTATGTGTTTTTTTGTCTCTTTTTAACGGAACGAATCTGGTTTTGTATCAATGTAGATTGGTAGTCTGAATGTTTGTCAAATATTAATGTATGTCTACACTAATATTATAAAGAGGAAAGATTTGTTTGTTTGTTTGAATTGAATAGGCTCCGAAACTACTGGACCGATTTGAAAAATTCTTTTAGCGTTGGATAGCTACATTATCAGGGAGTAACATAGGCTATATATTATCCCCGTACTCCCACGGGAACGGGAACTACGCGGGTGAAACCGCGTGACGTCCACTAGTAGGTTATATTTTAGTTGCTATGTCACATTTTAGTTGCGATCCTACAATGTTATTAAAAAACCGCAAGTTCTTGTGTTTTTTAATTTGTAATTTGAATGGCTTTCGGAGAATCTTGGTACATACCCATGTGCCAAGTCCTGGATTATGGTAGGCGCCAGTTAAATGTGCAATAACGTTCATTGACCCACATACATTTATAGAAAGAAAGAAAGAAAAATTGTTTATTCCGCCCAAACTTTTATAGTATTTCTTAACATCAATTTTATAATTTTTTGTGACTATAATCTACTAATTACAACTAACATGTGTAGGCTTACAAAAAATGTTACACAACTCAGCATTAAAATCTGTGAGCGAACAATAAATCACTTTCCCACTCTTAGGGTAAGATTTTTTTTACAATAAATTTGTGCCTACATGTACATGGGACCACTTTCGAGGTTTACCCTATCCAATAAACAATCAATCATCCCCTGTTTTCCTACCCTTAGGGTTGGATTTATTTCCAAATTTGTATGGAACCACCCTCAAGGTATACCCTTTCCAATAAAAAAAGAATTATCAAAATCGGACTACTCTGTAAAAAGTTATGCGTGTTCTAAAGTAAAAAAATAATATAAATATACGCGTCGACTTGAGAACCTCCTCCGTTTTTTCGTCGGTTAAAAACAGAAATAATGACATAAAGCTGTCCTGAATCGACGTCTATTGTGATCGTTTACGTTCTCTAGTAATGAAAAATGGTTCACAATTTATTGTTCGGGTATCTATGAAGGGATATTAGAGAAAGTTCAATGTACTTTATTGCAAGTCTCTCGCGCCTACCATAGGACACATTTTGATCCTGGTTCAGAAAGAAATAAAGACGATTTAACCATAATAAAACCCGATTACATGGTATTATTTATGAGGCAAATACGAGTAAAATTGGTTATCTATTAGGAGTAGGCACCAACATTTCAAATATTTTTTCCCTCAAATATTATTTGAAATTTTCCCTACCCAAACTAATGACTATTAATCATTCGTTTGGGTAGGAAAAATTAAACAGGGAAAAAATATTGGTTTTGCCTGATTGAAAGCTAAACTTTTTGGTCTACGTCTACTTTAAATCCGGTAATTTTAACGTACCTAGTGCAGCATTGTGTTCTGCATTATAGGTTTGGAAATAAAATCTTTTTTCCCAAAGTTTAACCTCATTCATTTAGACAGACAATTTTCTTTTTGTGATCATAATTTAAATTCAGATTCCATCAAAATAACAAATGGAAAATTTCAAGAAAATATAGTTAGTGTCTGAAAAATTAAATAAAATAAAATAAAAATAGCCTTTATTTCTTACTACTACAGGAATCTAACATAAGATTAATCTATTTAATAATATTGTATTATAATTACTTATTGTTACTTAAATTTATGTATAGTTAAATTAACTTAAACGCTAGTAGTAATCGCCTCTGTGGCGTAGGCCTCTCCTAAACCTTTCCACAAATCTCTTTCTCGTGCCTCTCTCATCCAAAAGGGTCCACATCTTTCATTGAAGATGTCCCTCTATCTTTTATTTGGTCTCCCTTTTTCCCTTTTCCTGTCTCTTTGTATCCATTCCGTTAAACGTTTTGTCCATTTGTCATTGTTTATCCTACATTTTGTCGTGCCCTGCCCTGTGCCACTTGAGTAATCGTGTTCTTTTCCTTACATCTATTATTTTTGTTTCCTTTCTGATGTTAGTGTTCCTAACCTTATCTGATAATTTGAGACCAAGCATGCTTCTCTCCATTTTTCGTTGACAGATAGCAATCTTTTCTTCATCTTCTTTCCTCAGTGACCATGTCTGACAACCATATGTAAGGCACGGCAATATCGCTACTTATAGATTACAAAAAAGCATTCGACTCTCTACACTTCATCACTAGCGATGAGAAATTAATCGAATATTATGAATACAAATAAATTTGATGAGAATATTTGAAATCTATCAAGTACGTAAATAATGTGCATGCATGTGTTATGTGAAATATCGTTAAGGAAAATAATGATGTAATCGCAAGGAAATAGCTTATTGTTATAAAATACCAGTACGTAAATATTTTGATTTTCTTTCTTAGAAATTCTGTTTGAGAATGATGTCGCTCATATTTCGTTTATTGGTGTAGATACCGATGGAGCAGACGACGGTATCGTCCACGGGCCACCTACCAAATCAGGGAAGGCTAGATGGTAACTGTGAGCATAATTTTTTAGTCTTGTACGAGTTCTCGTGGAGTACTTAAGCCAATTGATCACGTGATCGTCGCAGCCGCCGATTCCCAGGATTTGTGCAGTTTATGGATCTAAATATTTAATCGTAGACGTTTAAATTGTTTCATGTTCTTAGCATAACGTGCTGCTCCTTCTGAGCAGGTAATTAGTTTCCTTATTTTCTATTTGAATATTGTCTAAGAGTTGCAAAAACCACTTAGAGCAGCATATTTCATGCAATTTAGCAGTTGGAGACGCTCCCAGACCGTGTTTTATTGATTGCAATCACTATCTGAAGGTTTAGAAGCACGTTTATTCTAGAAAGGTATCAATCAATATAAAACCGTACCTAAGTTTTTGGAACGAAGTTCCTTACCGCGCGTTGTGAAAGGGGGCTAGACGGAAAAAATTCTCACGAAAGGTTGTAACGACATTTTGTGATTCTCTGTCTTTCTCTCTCTCATAGAAAGCAAGCCAGTTATTTTCGTTTCGTCTTTCTATTTCTGTTTACATTATATTTGTAAGGTAGGCAGGGTAGGCAGGGTAGGCAGGATAGGCAGGGTAGGCAGGGTAGGCAGGGTAGGCAGGGTAGGCAGGTTAGGCAGGGTAGGCGGGGTAGGCAGGGTAGGCAGGGTAATTGGGTAGGCAAGGTAAGCAGGATAGGCAGGGTAGGCAGGGTAGGTGGGTAGGCAGGGTAGGCAGGATAGGCAGGGTAGGCAGGGTAGGCAGGGTAGGCAGGGTAGGTGGGTAGGCAGGGTAGGCAAGGTAGGCAGGGTAGGCAGGGTAGGCAGGGTAGGTGGGGTAGGTACGGTGGGTAGGGTAGGTAGGGTGGGTAGGGTAGGTAGGGTGGGTAGGGTGGGTCGGGTCTAAAATTGAGCCTACTGATTAAGTTTATATTACATTATATTTGTTAATAATAATAAAAAAAAAATGTATTATAACTTAAAAAAAAAATTTCTTCACTAATTACTTCTCCGAACTTCGTTCCATCCGGGTGTCCCTTGACACCTCTCAACTCAAGTTTTTTTTTGCGTTTTTACTCATTTATTAATAACCAATTAAAAAATTCACCGACATAGCATTTTTAAAGTTTTTTTTTAATTTGTCTGTTTTTTATATCTTTTTTATATGTATTCACTTTTAGCATTGATATATAAAAAACCCAAGATGCACAGTCTCGAACAAATGCAACACTCGAAACTGTCGTCAAAAACTGACATGTATCAAGTGTCATGTGTGAGTTGTGTGTAGTAATACTATAAACAATTTTTTTTGCAAATTCAACCTTACACGGATCGCTTAAAGTTGTTTTTACAAAGCAGTGCAGTATGGCGAGTGATGCGCAATTTTGTCTGCAAATTCAACCTTACACGCATTGCTTAAAGTAGTTTTTACAAAGCAGTGCAGGATGGCGAGCGATGCGAGACTGTTTGAAATTAGCGCACAATTATACATTGTGCACTTGTTTTTTGCGAACGTTTTTGAGATGCTGAGTGTGTATCTTGGGTTTTTTATATAACAATGACTTTTAGGTTTATTTTTACTTAAATTAATATACGTGTAACTAGCGAAGACCCCCCATCTTTTATTTCGCTACACTACCTATGAATATTTGGCTCTTGATAAGTGATATTCTGACAGCGGTAGCGTGGCGAAAGGTGTCAAAACGTCAAAATGAATAGGATTGACAAACGCTGTTGAAATGTCACGTGATCAATCCTTATCTATACTTCTATACTAATATATCAAGCTGAAGAGTTTGTTTGTTTGTTTGCTTGAACGCGCTTATCTCAGGAACTCCTAGTCCGATTTGAAAAATTCTTTCAGCCCATTTATAGAGGAAGGCTATAGGCTATATACCATCACGCTAAGACTAATAAGAGCGGAGCAGACGAAGTTGCGCGGGTCAACGAGTCAAAAATCTCGTGTCACGGTGTTTGTTACCGTACTCCTCCGAAACGGCTCGACGGATTTTCATGAAATTTTGTGTGTACATTTGGTAGGTATGAGAAAAGGTGGTAGGGTATTTTTTTGTATGGCAAAACAACGTTTGCCGAGTCAGCTGGTATGTATATAAAATTCTTCCGTTACTGACTGATAGAGTGATTAACAGACAACGCACAGCTGAAACTACTGGTCGTAGAAAGCTGAAATATGGCATGTAGTTTCTATGGGGAGTGTAGGGGAGCACTAAGAGAGGATTTCCCGAAATCCCTACGGGAACGGGAAAAAACGGGAAACCCGAGTACGAAGTCACTGGCAAAAGCTAGTCCCTTATATTTAGAAAGAGTGAAAGAATATATGTTTATTTGGGACTCGCACAAATACATACAATAAGGCAGTTTTGTGGCAAACTGTTGGGCAGTAGCGACCCCACGGACCTGATCTCCCGGGAGAAGTCTTGTTCTTCTTCTCCGGCTTGCCTTTATTGGCTGGCCGGAGTGAACACTGACGAGGAACAGAGCTCCCACCTCTTTCTTGCCTTAATCGGCCGGTCTCAGTGGAGATTCGCAAGAGCAAACGCTCGTGCTCCGGAGTAGGATGTATAATCCAGTAAGATGCTGGTAGGGATCTTGACCGTACTTCCGGGATTGTCCTGATAGCCGTGGTATACCTCTCCACTCCTCTAGCACTTCAGGATATGTTGCCTCCTTGGAGCTACGTCACTTTTTGCTAGCGACCGTTTTCGGGGACCCTTTATTGAGAGTGCAAGTCACCCCCTGCCATTTTAAAGCCGTGTATATTTTCAGTGGTCAGGCAAGAGCCAATAGTTCTTTCATAGTATACGGTAATGAATCCACTAAACCACTCAAACCCATAGCCTGTCACCTTTTTTTCCATATTATGCAATAGTTCTGCACCTACCGGGGATTGTCCTTAGGTATACTTTGATAGTACATACAGCGATAATCGTCGGTTGGTGCGCCATTCGATTAGAAATGTCTAACGGGGCCTCTGCTAGTTGGCTTAGGCCCCTTGTATGCCTACCAAAGGACTGGGACCTCAGGGTCCCGAGATTGTTCAAGACATAACTTAAATAAAGTAAAAAAACAACTAACAGTATTAAAAAATTGTAAACATTAAAACACAGAAGCTAACATGAGATTAGTCTGTGCGAGGTCACAAAGGTCGACTCGGCATCTGCTACGATATTTAAAAAATAAATAAATAAATCAGCACTGGTATTATGACAGGGCCTGCAGTGATGCCACAAATACACCTACGCAACACATCATAATAAAATAAAATATATAAATACAATTGAAATAAATATTATAAAAGTTTTTATGAAAAATAAACAATTAAAATGTGAAATACATCCGTACCATAAATTGAAACCAAAGCCCAATAGCCTTTGCTCCAGCATCAATTGTCAAAGTCATTGACAAATGACGGAACGCGTGGTATTTTGACATTTCGACAAGCGCATTCGCAAATAGAATGACGTTTTGTTTAGGTCTTTTGGTTTTCACTCCAAAACTGCTACACCGATATTGATGCAACTTTTTATTGTCAACAGAAAATGCCTGAAGTACACCCAGCGTTCGCCAACTCTGGAAAGAGGGCAGGACTAGAAGTATGGAGGATAGAGGTAAGTGACATTCTTTTCTTCTTCCTATAATAGAAAGAAATAAAGAAAATGAGTTACCTTAAAATAAAAACTGGCCAAGTGCGAGTCGGACTCGCACACGAAGAGTTCCGTACCATAAACCTTAATTTTTAGGGTTCCAAACATTCGTAAAAAACGGAACCCATATAGGATCACTCGGGTGTCTGTCTGTCCGTCTGTCACAGCCTGATTTTCTCCGGATCCACTGGACCGATTCTGTTGAAATTTGGCACACATACAATTGATTACCCATCCACAGACCAACCTCGCTGTTATTATTTAGCCACGAGTACTTATGGGTTCTTAATTCTTCATTAAAGAATTTGAATCTCGCGTCGTGAATCTTCGTTCGCACAGAAAAGAAAGTATGAGTCCGAAAATTAACGAAAGAAAGCGAACTTACAATCAACCTTAGATCACTACTATACGGTTCATAATACACTGCAGCTGTTAGTTCCGTCTCACTCGCAAGTCACGTGCATGCCACGCGGCGCGCGCTAACATGGCGGCAGCTGCCGACCAATAGCGGTACAGGAAAAAGAAGCGCGTTGCGTGGAGTGTGCCGATTAGCCAATAGCATTTCCCGCGCTTTGAAAATTCATCTTTTGCGCAGGTACATCGGTAAGCCATATCAGTTGGGTACTACGTCTATGAAAAGTGCATCGTTGAAAGAATCAGGCATCAAAATCTTTTATCGACAAATCCATCTGTCAGCGAACAAACGAATGTAGCAGAATGATTTGAAACTATTTTTAATCTCATAAATCAATGAAGCAGTATATTTTACTGCCAACACTATTTTACTTTTGACACGCAAATAGGTTTTTATTATACTTTTGTTATTTACTTCTTCAAAATATCGAGCGAGTTAGTATCTGTTGTAAATCTTTGGAACAGATGGTCTGAAATACTAAATAGTCTGGGATATACGATGAATTTTTGTTTTTTTGTTGCTAGGCTACCGTTGTCAGGAAATAAAGCTGTCGAAAACCGCATATCTCGTTTCTTCTCGTTCCCGTAGAAATTTCGGAAAATCGTCTCTTAGTGCTCGCCTGTACTCCCCAAGGAACCTATGTACATGCCAAAGGACATTGTAAAAAGTGGCCTATGAACATTGATATATAAAAAACCCAAGATGCACAGTCTCGAACAAATGCAGCACTCGAAACTGTCGTCAAAAACTGACATGTATCAAGTGTCATGTGGGAGTTGTGTGTAGTTATACTATAAACAATATTTTTTGCAAATTCAACCTTACACGGATAGCTTAAAGTTGTTTTTACAAAGCAGTGCAGTATGGCGAGCGATGCGAGACTGTTTGAAACTAGCGCACAATTATACATATTGCGCTTGTTTTTTACGTACGTTTTTGAGATGCTGAATGTGTATCTTGGGTTTTTATATATCATTGCCTATGAATCAACACGTATGAAACCTTTACCATAATTCGGAGTTTCTTTTTTATAGTTTGCATTTTAATTATTATTACCTTCCATAGAAAAGACACCCCAAAATTACGAAAACTTTTTAAAAAGTAATTCTCTTCGATTTTATTCCCCAGCGTCATTATTTTCAAATTGAAACAAAACACTCTCAACGCTTGATCTTTGAATAAGATTTTTAGTTATAAAAAGAAAAGCGATTGAAAACGCTGTGTGAAACGAGCAACATCGACACTGACAGTCGATGAATTTATAGATGATACTGGCAATTAGCAGATAACACTTTTAGACTGAGATCCCAGAGCTGCCAAACCTCTTATTTTCTCACTAATAAAAATGTGAGGTAGAATAGTGATAGTTTGAACTTTTAACATACGCATACCTGCTAGGTTGGGCTCACGGCCAATTTTTTTTTCTTTGTTTTGTTTTTTTTTTTGTTTTTTCAAAGGGATTTCAGTGGCCAAGGAGGTAGTTTTGATCCTCCCAAATCCTGTCAGACTTTAGTTTTTGTTATTTGCATCTAGTAAATGAACTATGCCCAAACAACAGCCTAAAAATCAGTACCCATACTTAAAAAAAAAACCGGTCAAGAGCGAGTCGGACTCGCGTGCAAAGGGTTCCGAACGAAATCAATTTTTGAAGTGAAAACTTCTTTAGCGGCGTTGAGCACTTTTTCTGTAATGGGTATAAAATCTTAAACTCGCGTCAGGGTCACGTGACCTAATCGCAAAAAGCGTAAGACGGCTCGCGTCAGGGTCACGTGATGCGAAAAAGCGTAAGATCGAGGGGAAGGGAGAGGAACTAGTATCTCCCACTCTTTCTACCGTGCCTGAGTGTGCTGCTCCGCTTAGGCGGCACAGGGCGCTTGCGCGAATGTCCGTCTGTGTTTATGTACAGCGTGCCACGCGTATCCAAGGATACGAAATTACGGAATTACAAAATTATGGATGAAAGTTGATTTTTCTAAGAGATAAAAATTAATGTAATATATAAATAAATAACGATATAATATTATGAATAATAACATGTAAATTGTCATATTTGTGTACGATAGCGCAATAAATAAACATTGTATTCTACCTCATAAATGATAGTATTTTTGTACTTATAATTAAACACAACGTTATTTTTTGTTGTTTTTATGGTTCGTTTTGTTTATGTCAGGAACTGTGTCAAGATTGACATCTGTCACTGACAGTCGCTGTCGCGGCCACACGTCAGTGTCTTTTTGTTTATTTTGTTGTCGGTGGTTTGTCTATGATGTGACCGCGACAGTAAGGATGTATTATTTACATGTTTTCACTTCTGCCGGCACTCCCGGAGTGCTACCGGTGTTTTTTTTTAACATGTTATTTTAACACTATACACTTCTAATAGGTTTTCCTGTAATCTTTAGGTATACATCTATTATCATATTCTTTTTTTCAAAATTTTAGGCTTAGTAGTTTCGGAGATAAGGGGGGGAATGGTCGTTTTTCGTCTAATAACTTGAATAACTTAAAAAAAAAAATTATGAAAAGATACAATTAAAACCCTCACAGTAAGCCCTTTTATTTGATATGTCACACGATATTGTTCAAAAAACTCTATATTTTAATTTTCTATTTTAACCCCCAAAAGTGACACCATACTAAAAATTTAATAATTTACCAAACACGTCGGTGTTTGGGTCACAGAAGTCCATATGTGTGCCAAATTTCATCAGAATCGGTCCAGTGAATCCGGAGAAAATTGGCTGTGACAGACGGACAAACAGACAGACACCCCAGTGAGCTTATAAGGGTTCCGTTTTTTGTTCGGAACCCTAAAAAGTGATTTAATGGCTTTGGCTTTAAGTTACCACGTTTGTGTATGTTAAAGGAACATACTAACACTACTCTTTACCACACATTATGTTAGTGAGAAAATATGAGAGGCCTGGCAGCTCCGGGATCTTAGTCCATTTAGTATGTTTCTATTGGCCTAATTATATAACCTCAAAATCCGAAAGCATTTTAAATTTTTTACAATTTTCAGAAGTGTCGTAGTTTTAATTTAATTTCAGTCGAATATATGCATTACTAGCCTCTGCCAGCGGCTTGCCCGCGTGGTCCCTAGGCACCATCATCATTATATCATATCAACCGAAAGACGTCCACTGCTGGACATAGGCCTCCCCCAAAAGGGGGGGTGTTTGCCATAATTGCCACGCTTGGCAGGCGGGTTGGCGATCGCAGTGTATGGTGTTGATTCTTACAGAGAACGCTGCTGCCCATTCTCTGGCGAGTCCCTTAGTCGCCTCTTACGACACCCACAGGAAGTGATGGGATGGTATTATTCTTTTACGGTACCATATGGCACCGGCCGAACATACTCCCGAGATAAAATATGTCCTTACTCAGGTTCAAGACTATCTCTGTACAAAATTTAATTTAACGACAGACAGACAGACAGAGTTACTTTCGCATTTATAGTATTAGTATGGATTTAGAACACCGAATTTTAAAATATAGTAAATTCACGTCTGTTGGTTCTTAGGCTAACGATACATAGACGCATAGCAATATCCTTTCAACTTTTTACGACCAGTAGTTTCGGCTGTGCGTTGTCTGTCAGTCACTCACTCAGTCACTCAATCAGTCACTCACTCAGTCACTCACTCAGTCACTCACTCAGTCACTCACTCAGTCACTCAGTCACTCAGTCACTCACTCACTCACTCACTCACTCACTCAGTCACTCAAAAACGGAGAAATATATTAGGATTATAAATGTAATAAGAAAGTCATTTTTTTATTTGCCAAGAATTTTCCCAGCTAAGTAGTTATGTAAGGTCAGCTTCCAGTCTAACCATATGCAGCTGAGTACCAGTATTTTACATGGAGCCAGGGCCCGATCTAGCGGTTAAGCCGCTCCGAGCAAAAATAATTTACGCCTCCCTTTACACTTCTTCTTCTTATCGTGTGAGTAGTAAGGTCTAACGACCCCACACATACTTTGTAAAGTTGTTTCCAGTTTGGCTAGGACCTTGCAGGCTTGAATCACCTGATTGTCTGATAAAAAGATGATTCTGTGCTTCGGAAGGCACGTATAAGCCGGTGGTCCGGTCGCCAAATGGCGGTCATCAAATAAACCATGTCATGTTAGCCGCTCCGGGCAAAAATAATATTCGCAGCTCTTTACACTAACACCATATAAGTCACTAACAAGGCCCGATCTAGCTGTTAAGCCGCTCCGGGCAAAAATAAAATTTTACCGCCCTTTACACTAACACCATATAAGTCAAGAGCGGGGCCCGATCTAGCTATTTAGCCGCTCCGGGCAAAAATAATACTCGCCGCCCTTTACACTAACACCATATAAGTCACTAACAAGGCCCGATCTAGCTGTTAAGCCGCTCCGGGCAAAAATAAAATTTTACCGCCCTTTACACTAACACCATATAAGTCAAGAGCGGGGCCCGATCTAGCTATTTAGCCGCTCCGGGCAAAAATAATATTCGCAGCTCTTTACACTAACACCATATAAGTCACTACCAAGGCCCGATCTAGCTGTTAAGCCGCTCCGGGCTAAAATAATATTCGCAGCTCTTTACACTAACACCATATAAGTCACTAACAAGGCGCGATCTAGCTGTTTAGCCGCTCCGGGCAAAAATAATATTCGCAGCTCTTTACACTAACACCATATAAGTCACTAACAAGGCCCGATCTAGCTGTTAAGCCGCTCCGGGCAAAAATAAAATTCTACCGCCCTTTACACTAACACCATATAAGTCAAGAGCGGGGCCCGATCTAGTTATTTAGCCGCTCCGGGCAAAATAGGAACATGGGTCGAAATATGAAAAAATTGTGGCGACAATTATATCCAGCAGTGGACGTCTTTCAGCTGATATGATGATGATGATTTATTACAACTACGTTAGTCTTTGTTACGAACCATCATTTCATTGGAAAAACTTACACAAATATAAATTCAAAATGTAGGTATATTTTTAAAATATGCCTAACGATTACCACTACAAATCAAAATTTGATGATTTTATTATCAACTAGTGGACGTCACGCGGTTTCACCCGCGTAGTTCCCGTTCCCGTGGGAGTAAGGGGATAATATATAGCCTATGTTACTCCCTGATAATGTAGCTATCCAATGCTAAAAGAATTTTTCAAATCGGTCCAGTAGTTTCGGAGCCCATTCAATTCAAACAAACAAACAAATCTTTCCTCTTTATAATATTTATTATCAATGTAAAAGTGTGACTAAAAGAGATAATTGATGGTCACCCATCCAAAGCCCAACCTCGGCAAGCGTTGCTTAACCTTGAAGATGCAAACTAACTGCTGTTATTACTTATCCAGACACGATCATCATCTATCTAGCCTTTTCCCAACTATATTGGGGGCTTCCAGTCAAACCGGATTCAGCTGAATACCAGTATTTATCCAGACACGATATATAATATTATTATTTATTACTAGTGGACGACACGCGGTTTCACCCGCGTAGTTCCCGTTCCCGTGGGAGTACGGGGATAATATATAGCCTATGTTACTCCCTGATAATGTAGCTATCCATTGCTAAAAGAATTTTTCAAATCGGTCCAGTAGTTTCGGAGCCTAATCAATTCAAACAAACAAGCAAATCTTTCTTCTTTATAATGTTACTAGTTGACCCGCGCAACTCCGTTTGCGTCACATTTTTCATCACTGCTCCGCTCCTATTGGTATTAGCGTAATGATATAAAGCCTATAGCCTTCCTCGATAAATAGGCTATCTAACACTGAAAGAATTTTTCAAATCGGGCCAGTAGTTCCTGAGATTAACGCGTTCAAGCAAACAAACAAACAAACAAAGAAACAAACTCTTCAGCTTTATATATTAGTATAGATTATTTATTAAAACAAAATATAGGTAAACACTTAAAATAAAAAAAATTCTAACTAAAATAAGGCGTCAAAAAATTCGTCCGCATCGCTTATTATGTTTTACTAGCTCACCCGTGCCCACCTTCGTTTGGCGGTATTTTTCGGGTAAATATATGACACTCACAAAATATAACGTGGCTTTCTTTTGGTAAAAGAATTTTCAAAATCGGTTCAGAGATTCCCCCTCCGCTATAACCTCACAAACTCACGAACTTTACCTCTATAAAATTACTAGCTGACCCGCGCAACTTCGTCTGCGTCACAATTTTCATTACTGCTCCAGTCTTATTGGTCTTAGCGTGATGATATATATATATATAGCCTTCCTCGATAGATGCTATCTAACACTGAAAGAATTTTTCAAATTGGACCAGAGATTAGCACGTTCAAGCAAACAAACAAACAAACTCTTCAGCATTATATATTAGAAATAATAGATTTGACCACAGACAATCTCACAACAGGCTAAATCTATTCTCTTTGCCCGCACTGGCCTCTGTAACTAAAAACCATAGGTAGGTACCAAATATTTTTGTCCCGGACGGAATGACGGGACACACATTAATAAACTCTATTTTTAGTCGCTTACACGTGTTTTTTATCATCTATTTTGGTCGTTAGTGAGAAAAAATATATAATACTGCTAGATGCAAGCAATTTGCGTTGACAAGATGAATTTTTTAGTTTTATTCGTGTCACTTAGAGGTTAGGAAATCTAAATTGCGCTTAGATACATGCCAATTTTGTTTTTAGAACATGGTATGAGTAGATTATTAACAATAAATATTACAAATATTATTAACAACTAGACTTATAATCAAGAAATAATGTACAAACTCGTATAAAAACAAAATAAATCATTGGGCATCACAAAATTCATCCACATCGCTGTCAATGGCAAAAGTGTCCAGAACACTGGCAGCATTGCCGCTTTGAATAGCAATGCTGATTCTTTGGGCGAAGAAAAGCACAGTCCTCTGGTCACGTGAACAGTCGACAAGTTGTTTGCTGATGTCCCGAAATTCTCGATGCGGACTCAGACCCCATGGGCTTAAGAGGAAATGCTGGCGGCGAGACTTTGTATGTAAAAAGTCATAATTCGAGGTTTGGCTCTCGACTGTTTTCTATCCAATATTGGACCGATTTAAGAGATATTTCACAAACTGAATAAGAAGTACGAGTATATAATGTTTTCCTTTTTGATGATTTATTAACCGTATAAGCACTAGAACTCTCACAAAATGCTCAAAATTGTCCGATAAATCAATGTCAACACAGCCCTAGTGTACAAATTTGGCAACTAATAATCAAAAAAGGAAAACATAGAGACACATCCTTCTTATTCAGTTTGTGAAATATCTCTTATATCGGTCTAATATTGGAGGAGGAAACAGTCGAGAGCCAAACCTCGAATTATGACTTTTTACAAACAAAATTTCGCCTTGATGGAATGTGTCCAGTATGAGTCTAGTAGAAATAATTTAATAGGGTCCCTGAATTTGAACAGAACTGATGTGGGCATGTTCCACACAATTGTATCCCAACCAAATGGCGACGATGCTAAGGGTTTGTTCCAATTCATGGCTTACATCTTGTGATAGTAAAATAATGTTTAGGATACGATGGGACTGGCATACAATGGGACTGGCATACGCGTAAAAGCCCCTTTAAACGAATAAAGAGAAAAAAAAAACTCGCCGCCAGCATTTCCTCTTAATGTTTCAACCCCAAACGGCTCAAATTTATAACTCCCAATTATTAGGTTGTTATATTTGCGCCGTTTGAGGTTTTCTGCACCTGCAGCAGCCGCCCCAGCGCAGCCTGCCGTGCTAGGAAGATAGGATGGTGCAAGGGTGTCGACACATGTTGTATCTCACACCAAAGAACTACCCACCTTCGACTTTCCATTGGGTTCTAAAACAGCTTATAAGACAAAGTTCCCCTTTTTTTTAAGGATGGGAAACCATCAAATGACTCCTCCCGCTCTGGGTGAAGCAGGAGGGAGTGTCAGACTCTTACTGACTAAAACCCATCCGTGTTCCTCCTAATGCCCTCTGCGTTCCAGGGCCGCGGTGACTCTTTCGAAAAAATCCCGCAACCTGGTAGACACTGGCCCTAGCGGGTCCCAAGACAAAGTTCCCCTGCCGCGTATGGTTGGATAAACTCAGAAACTAACGAACGAATTTTCGTAAAGTTTTCACCGATAGATGGAAAGATTCATGAGGAAGGTTTAGGTGTATAATTCATTAAAGTTTTGTGTAAATTGGCTGAAATATGACGATGATTGTTGAAGATTTCGGAAAAATCATGCCGACTTTGAGCTTATTGTATCCTCTGCTTGTCGGAGCGGTTTTTTAGTAAAACATAATGACATATGATATAAAACATAATGATGGGTGATCATCCATTAGGTACATACCGAGACTGGTCACCAACTACCCAGTTGGTCCCAGCTAACACTTGTAGATACACATCTTATTTGGAATTACTAGCTGACCCACGCAACTTCGTCTGCGTACATTTTTCATGACTGCTCCGCTCCTATTGGTCTTAGCGTGATGATATATAGCCTATAGCCTTCCTCGATAAATGGGCTATCTTACACTGAAAAATTTTTCAAATCGGACCAGTAGTTCCTGAGATTAGCGCGTTCAAGCAAACAAACTCTTCAACTTTATATGTTAGTATAGATTATTTCTGTGATTAAGATATTATTTTATACATATTAGCTTTTGCCCACGACTTCGTACGCTCTTGTCCCTTTTTTCCCGTAGGAATTTCGGGAAATTCTTTTTAGTGCTCCCCTACACTCCCAAAAGAACCTACACGCCAAATTTCAGCTTTCTACGACCAGTAGTTTCGGCATTTCGTTGTCTGTCAGTTACTCATCAGTAGCGGAAGAATTTTATATATTAGGACATTGATATATAAAAAACCCAAGATGCACAGTCTCGAACAAATGCAACACTCGAAACTGTCGTCAAAAACTGACATGTGTCAAGTGTCATGTGTGAGTTGTGTGTAGTTATACTATAAACAATTTTTTTTTGCAAATTCTACCTTACACGGATCGCTTAAAGTTGTTTTTACAAAGCAGTGCAGTATAGGGAGCGGTGCGAGATTGTTTGAAACTTACGCATAATTATACATATTGCGCTTATTTTTTGCGGACGTTTTTTAGATGCTGAGTGTGTATCTTCGGTTTTTTATATATCAATGTATTGGGATTAAAGATTTATTACATTGAACATTGCGCTTGCTGTCTCAATTTACAGAAGATTTCAGTTAAAAATAAAGAATCCGTAAGCCTGTTTCAATTCACAACACAAGCTAATTTCTTTTTAATTAAATATATCTCGATTTAAATGCAGATTTATGGTGACTGGGTATCGTTGCAGTACACAAAATGGCGGCTATTTCCGAATTCGAACATGACATTAAACGGAATGCATTTGTTTACTTGTTCATGTTTTTCAATTACCTGAATATAGAGCAGCGCAGGAAATCTTGGAACTAAAAACAAGTATAAACTTAAGTAATCAAAGATTAAAGATTCAAATTTATATTTCAAATTAACCATTTACAGGCACCCTTGTAAGTCAAGGTCGGTCAGTCAAAACCATGAAGCTATTTGCACGTTCGAAAGCGTAGATCTCTATGAAGAGGAACGTGCTCGAAACTCCACGGACACTCTTTTCAATCGAGGTTGATCAAATTTCTTCCTATTTCTAGTTTTAAAATTTTGCCCGTCACTAATCTTAATAAAAAGATGAAGATTTTTCCGAACATACATAAAGTATGTAAAATCCCACTAGGTACGGAAAAAAAACTACGATTTGTATTTGGAATAGATAGCGCTAGTAGGTACCTAGTATTCACAAATGCTAAAATGTAGCATAATTATTTATCTGTCGCGAAACTTTTTTGGATGTAAAATCAGTCATATTGTTTTTTTTTTATCGTATACCATATCCGTATCCGTACCGTACCCGTATTTTTTGTATCGTGTAGCCATACATTGGTTGGCTTTTATACCACACACACATCTTTGTTATCCGACTGAAACTTGTCCTTAGAGAACATTGCGTGGCTAGTGACAAAATGTTCTCTAAGTACAAGTTTCAGCTGTTAAACCCATAGTCAGAATAGTCACGGGCCGACAATCTATATACGGTTAACCATGTAACCATGATTTTGTAAACACTGATTTAAAAGAGTGTCCATGGAGTTTCTTGCACGTTCTTCTCCATAGGATCCACTCTTTAGAACGTGCAACTGCCGCGCTGGAGATAGGGTCAGTGAGTGTGTTTTACTGCAGAACAACTTGCTGCTCTTGTTGCTAGCGCGGCAGAATTAGCTTCATCTATTTGAATGTCAGACCTTGACAATTCAAAAGTGCCTGTGCCTGGTCTATTTGAAACAAAGGATTTTGTATTTTTTGTCTTACTCACTTACACGCTTGATTTGTATAGAATCATTGAATAATGCTGCCTTTTAATTTTAGTACCTTACTTTTTTCACATAAAAGTAGATAGTGAAAAATAGTGTTAGGTATTAATAAAATCTATAGAAATACCTCTTTTATCATCGCCATCAAACTCGCTCATAAAAATAAGAGTAATCTTTTATGCACAGCTACTTGGCACAGACTACAAGTTATAACTTTTTATTCTAGTCTATTCCTAGAGCTGGAAAAAAAATACGATCACACATTCTTTGTTGTTGACTACATTTTAAATTTCGAAAACATTCATCGGTCTAGATCGACCTATACTGGAATTCGAAATTCGAAACAAGAACAAACCGCCGCCACTAATTCAAGTATCGACTTTAGCTTTGAGTATTTTAGGTGGCTTTTTAAATGACGATTGTATTTAAATAAAAACTGGCGAAGTGCGAACTTGTGTGCAAAGGATTTTTCGTTTTTAAAACACACAAGTTTAATAACACTATAGACTAATTCTTATAGGTTTTTCTGTAATCTATAGGTAAAGAACTTAGAATAATAACGCATAGAAACCTAGTACGAGTGCAAAAAGTGAGGCAACTCAACCTAAGCCTTATCCGTAAATCCGTCGAAGTTAGCCTCCAGTACTCAAGGTCACGATCCGTCGAACACAGCTCGCGAGTAAATAATTGAAAATGACAGTTTTTTGTGTGAAAGGATGTTATAGCACTTCAGGAAAACAATAAAAATGTGATCAAATAACATTTCACAAGTTAATATTTTCATTTTATACACAATTTTTACGTAACTCGATCATTAAAACAAAATTCTAATAACCCAACTTGACATAACACAGTGTTGCTATTTGTGAGGAAAAAAATACCCACATTGCTTTCACCTTTGCACTTATTTTTGTTCAGCAAAAAGAAAATAGTTTTTGATGTATCTTTATAAATAGGATACAGGGGGCGATTCTGTATGCGTTAAACTAAACTATATTTATTTACAGCCTCTGAATTATAGTCGTTATCGACACTGCTAGGTACCTACATTGTTTTTAAACTAAAAGTTAATTAGTAATTTACTGTTATTTAAAACAACCGGACTAAATAACTAAGATTATTTATGTTTATTTACCTGAAGTTGTTTGATTAGGTACATAAATCAAGTGTTGTATTAATTACCTGGTGTGCCTATTCTGATTGTAAAAAATAGGTATTTTTATATCTCAAAAAGAGAAGATCGATCAGTCGTTGAGTCAAAGCGGAAACTCTTTAGGAAGCAGTTGCAACTGCAAGGTTTTTAAATGATGGTAAAATATAGACTACAATATTACTGATTAACATGTTTTTCATTTTTGTTATTTTAATATACAATACTTACTGTTAATTCATATCAAACCCGGTTTTTTTATATGTCAGAAATTAATACATGCCTATAATATTTGATTATAACACATCAAGCATTCTAAACACATTGAACAATATCCCATTCTTTATGCGATTTATTTCCTTTTATTTTTAAATAAATTGAATTTTACCTTCCGAAAAAATATGTCATACTACATGAAAAATCATCTTCCAGTTCCCAATAACATGAAATACTTGTCTTGATTTGATAAAACAACAAAGTAATGTGTTTTCTCATATTTTGTGGGTAACAGCTTGGTAATAGTTTCACTGAAAGCTACATCTGTGTGCGTTTTAGGAACGCAGACACATTTGGCTCACGCACACAAAGAAAATGAAGTGGACACACGATTACGCTCGTGTTTTGTTCTAGACGCGGCTTCTATGCGTTATTATTCTAAGGTAAAGAACTACTATCTTTTTTAATTTTAGGCTCTGTAGTTTTTATGCCACGATTTTAGACAGACTGAAACTGTCTGTCTGTGTAAACGCTACGACCAATAGGAGCGGAGCAGTAATAAAAACTGTGACGCAGACGAAGTTACGCGGGTTAGCTAATTTACTTATTAAATCATCGCGGTAACTGGGTAGTAGGTAATAAAGGATAATTATAATAGATCCAAAAATATTTAAGGGGAAAAATTTAAGGATAGATAACGCTAATTTAATCAATATCAATCCTAATATATAAAATTCTTCCGTTACTGAGTGACTGACAGACAACGCACAGCCGAAACTACAGGTCGTAAAAAGCTGAAATTTCGCATGTAGGTTCCTTGGGGAGTGTAGGGGAGCACTAAGAGGATTTCCCGAAATTCCTACGGGAACGGGAAAAAACGGGATATCCGCGCATGAAATCACGGGTAAAAAATAGTTGAAATATAAACGGAAAAATTAGTTTGAATTTAAAATAATGAAGCCCAATGTTATCAATTTATATTTAACCGTCAGAGATAGGACACGTTTATCAATACTTCAGTATTTTAATGACTATTTATTATTAAAATAATATTTATTAACATTTATAATTACAATGTTTCTGCTAATTAGGGAAATTGTTACAAAAATATAGTGCAAGTATAATCGTTGTTACATTTTAAATTAACTTTAACTGGATACATTTTATTTAATTAAAATCGATTAATGGTATTCTGCTGAGTCACAAAGATGTGGAGACAAACGGGCAAGAAACTCCTTGGCTATATTTTATTGGTTTAAAAGCATAAATTTTGTTTGCAAAATAACTTTAACTTTGAAAGTCGGTGTTTCTGGTGTGGTCTCTTCGTTTTTTGACACCGACTTCCAAAATTAGTTATCTTTACTAATATTATAAATGCAAAAGTTACTCTGTCTGTCTGTCTACTGAACCGATTTAAATGAAATTTAGTACACAGATAGTCTAAAGCCAGAGAAAAGACATAGGCTACTTTTTATCCCGGGAGTATGTTCCCTAGGGACCACGCGGGTGAAGCCGCTGGCAGAAGCTAGTTTATTCTATACTAGTGGACGTCACGCGGTTTCACCCGCGTAGTTCCCGTTCCCGTGGGAATACGGGGATAATATATAGCCTATTTTACTCCCTGATAATGTAGCTATCCAATGCTGAAAGAATTTTTCAAATCGGTCTAGTAGTTTCGGAGCCTATTCAATTCAAACAAACAAACAAACAAATCTTTCCTCTTTATAATATTAGTGTAGAAGTATTTATATAAGGCCTACGTTTAAGCATATTGACATCTTTCGTCTGTGTATACATAAACTAACTTGAAATAGTTTTCATTTAACTTATATAAAGATTATTTTTCCTTTGTTTTAGAACTTCGAACCCGTTCCAGTGCCTGCGTCTCACAAAGGAAACTTTTACTCCGGAGATTCATACATCGTTCTTAGCGTAAGTATGATCATTAGTATCTGCCTAACTAATCTGCCGATATGGGCAACAAATCTGCCTAACTGAAGTGGGATTGGGCGGGTCACATATCGTCGGGGATAGTCATGCAAATCCGCGGAACTAGCATTGGATAATTCCGCGTATCTGACAAATGTAGCCATACAATAAAGACATAAAGAGTTTTCTACTAATATACAATACAGACTTAAATAAATTTCTGTTAACAATGCATAGAATAGAACACATGAATAATACCCTCCATGTAAAAATGAGGTCAAAAGCCGTTGAAATAAAAAAAAACTAAACTTTTAACCTTCCCCTGTAAACCTACACGCAGTGCAGATACGCACACTTTACGTATGGTAGATTCGCAGACATGCACTATCCCCGACGATATGTAGAATGCATCAGGACAGATGGGCCAGGCATGGGCGCCGGGAGGGGGTGCAAGGGAGTGCACTTGCACCCCCCTGGCTTTCAATAAATCATGCAATAACATAAATTAATTAATAAAAAAAGGGGAATGTAGTCTTCTTCTTCTCGTGTGGGCAGTAAGGTCTAACAACCCCACACACCCTAGTATCAGAGTTTCTAAACCACCTCAAGGGCCTCTGACATGGTTTATTTGACGACCGCCATTTGGCGGCCGAGACCACCGGCTTATACGTGCCTTCCGAAGCACGGAGTCATCTTTTTTAACAGACAATCAGGTGATTCAAGCCTGCAATGTCCTAACTGGAAACATTTTACAAATTATGCTTCCTGTGGGAGGCGACGCACGACCACCGGGTCACACGGCAAACGCCTAAACCTCTGGACCACGGAGGCAGTTAGCGGAATGTAGTAAAAGATAACCTAGCAAGTCCCAGGTACTTCGAACTCCTTTCGCTCGGCCTTGAACCCGTGTTCTTTAGGCTATTTAAGGCGGGGTTTTGAAGATGCACCTCCCGGAAAGTAGTTTTGCCGGCGCCCATTCGCCAGTCTTTACGCAGTGGGAGCTAGAGGACGTGCGTCGTCGTCGAGGAAGACCTACGAAACGCTGTCGTGACGACTTGGAGGAAAAACTGGCCACGTGCGAGTCGGACTCGCGTGCAAAGAGTTCCGAACGAAATTCATTTTTTTTAAGTTTTATTTTAATACTATAGACTTCTTATAGATTTTCCTGTAATATATAGGTAAAGATTTATCTTAATTGTTTTTTCAAAATTTTGGTCTCAGCAGTTTCGGAGATAAGGTAATTTTTCGTCTAATTTCTTGAATAACTTGAAGACCATTTGTTTTAGAATTATGAAAAAAATATAATTAAGACCCTTACAGTAAGCCCTTTCATTTGATATGTCACACAATATTGCTCAAAAAAACTTTTTTTTTTTCAGTTTTCTCGTTTGACCCCCAAAAGTGACACCCATACTAAAAATTTAATAATTTACGTAACGCGTCCGTGTTTTGGTCACAGAAGTCCATATGTATACCAAATTTCAACAGAATCGGTCCAGTGGATCCGGAGAAAACTGGCTGTGAAAGACGGACAGACAGACAGACACCCGAGTGATCCTATAAGGGCTCCGTTTTTTTTTCGGAACCCTAAAAAGGACACCGGGAAGAGTGGAAGGCTATGGGGGAGACTTTTGCCCAGCACTGGGACAATATAGGTTGAAAAAAGAAAAGCCTATCAGCAGTTCAGCTGCATAGGCTTTTTTATCAGTATTTTACTTGGAGAAACTGCATCTCTAATCTTCACAACCCAGAAATTGAGTGTCAGATTTTCTGACTTCTGACTACCCGTAACGACTGTCAAAGATCTACAAATGACCAACAGTTTCCGAGGCACGGGGGAGTCTCGGTATTTATTGGACTAGCGACCGCAACTTCATACGCGCATATCCCGTTTTTTCCCGTTCCCGTGGGAATTTCGGGAAATCTTCTCTTAGTGATACCGTACACTCCACAAGGAACCAACATGGAAAATTTCAGCTTTCTACGACCAGTAGTTTCGGCTGTGCGTTGTCTGTCAGTCGCTCAGCCAATCATTTATTGGACTAGCTTTTACCCGCGACTTTGTACGCGCTAACCCGTTTTTTTCCCGTTCCCGTGGGATTTTCTGGAAATCTTCTCTTAGTGAAACCGTACACTCCACAAGGAACCTACATGGAAAATTTCAGCTTTCTACGACCAGTTGTTTCGGCTGTGCGTTGTCTGTCAGTCGTTCAGTCAATCAGGCAATGCGCGTACGAAGTCGCGGGCAGTTTTATATATATTTGTTTACCAACGGCTTTAAGTGCAGGAGCTCATCAAATCTTACCCAATCTCACCTCTCCCATCAATTTCTAGACAACCGGCGACGAATCCCGCCTCTCCTGGGACATTCACTTCTGGCTTGGCAGCAAGACTTCCCAAGATGAAGCCGGGGCAGCAGCAGTCCTCACTGTCAACATGGATGACGAGCAGTTCCATGGAGCAGCCATCCAGCACAGAGAGGCCCAGGGTTATGAGTCCAAGCAGTTCTTGGATTACTTCCAACCTGGTAAGTTAAAAAAACGATGGGTAGACTGCGTGAAAATAATATGTCTTTGACACCGGATAATTACAAATTCCTTAACAACCTCGAAGACCATGAAAATTACACCCATTTTTTTCAGGATGATAAATCATCAAATGACTCCTCCCACTCTGGCCGGAGCCAAGGGAGTGTCGGACTCTTATTGACTAAAACCTATCGGTGTTCCTCCTAATGCCCTTTGCGTTCCAGGGCCACGGTCACTCTTTGGAACAAATTCAGAAATGCAATGCACGCATGACGAAAAATTTTAATCAAACAACTTCAGACAATGGGGTGGGACATTCAATACGTAACTCTATGGCGTATACGTGTTGTACGAAAGATTCACCGCTTGGGCATCGACAACTGGCCATTATTTCCAAGAACCGGGTTTTCGGTTCTAAACGATATCAAGAACCGGGAACCCGGTTCTTTCGGGTTTTTCGGTTCTTTCCAACTTTTTTATGGAAATTGGTAAAATGAAAGAAAGTTGTAAAACTAGTAAGATGAATGTGAAGGGATATTAAAATCAAACATTTAGTTGCAAATGAAACACTTATAATGATTGTTAATTAAAAATATTCAGGTTTTTTCAGTAACAATTAGCTTTATGGAATGTAATGTATACTTAATACTAAGTAATTCAGCCTTTTTGTCTAATAATCAGTTTTATAGAAGCACAAGGCGCACGAGGCGCGATCGTGCGCCTCGCGTCGTCCTGATTAAGCTGTGAAAAAGGAATAGTGTTATGGAGGAGCACGGATGGGTTTTAGTCAGTAAGAGTCTGTCACTCCCTTCTGCTTCATCTAGAGCGGGAGGAGTCATTCGATGAGTTCCCATCCAAAACGCGAACATGTGACCTCTGTAAGTGCCATCAACAGAGACCAATACGGAACGAGCCAAAACGGATAAATTGTAGACCTAAGCACTGATTGTTAGCCGGTTTATAATAGTTCATAATTGCTTAGAATAACACGGGGAGATTATAAACTATACAATTTTGATTCGTCTCATTGTAGAAGACATGTTTATGCTAGGCGCTAGATAAATGTACAATAACGGTCACTGACCTACATACATTTATTGACTTTCTTAATTTCAAAAACAGAAATAAATACGTGATCCTTTACGTTCTCTAGTGATGAAAAACGGTGAATAATTCATTGTTTTTGTTTGGGTATCTACGAAGGGCTAATAGGGAAAGGTCAATGTCCTTTATCAGGCGCCTACCATATTTCAAAAATTTTCAAGAGTTCATAATCTCTTAAGATATTATAATCTTACGGAGTTTGTAAATTATCCGGCGACATCTATATTTGAGACCCATATTTCCAAAATTTCACGTGGCCGATAGAGAATATGCTTTTTAGCTCTAGTACATAATCATGAAATTATTTTTTAAATACCTTCAACAACAATGAAGTTATAAAGCTTCAAAGACTACAATTAGAAAGAGAAGTCCGGTATGAACTTTGACGTCAAAATCCATGACGCCTATACAGCTGCCGCCTGCCATTTAAAACAGCGTTTTCGCGAGAGGGACAGATATATTTGTTTAAAATAATTATATCTCGTTTATTTTTCGAGCAATTCTAATTCTATGTTCACTGTTTGTATTATATTTTTAAATAATTTTAGATAAACTGTATAGATAATAAATATTTTTTCATGCATATTCCCTATTCCATTAATTTAGAACTTTTGACACTACTGATGATAAACTGTCAGTTTGTCAATACTATCTTGTATCGTTTATCCAAACCTGCTAAATCGATTAATATGCGGTTCATTTCAAGCTTCCTTCAAACAGGTTTGTAACTAATATCGAGCAAGCCATTTTAATTTATTTTTACGGCGTACCTTGATGTTCGTCCTTCATGTGTAAAATTAATTCGCTTCTGATGGTCAAAAATACTTTTTAAATTCTTTTGGCAATGTTTCGACGTGTTTATGCTCCTGTGAAATTAACGTGGAATGAAGCTACACTGTTTGGACGTTTTTTCTTCGGCATTTAGCTTTTATTTAACTTGAAATGTTTGTTAGTTTGTTTAGTTCAGTTCTTGCAAGATGAATTCATGAATTAGGACCAGTTAGTGCCCGTGTTGTTTAAATGTGAACAGTGTCATGCCATGTTAGTGCCCGTTCCCACTATGACGAAGCGTTTTATTTCCCGGTCCGTCTAAATAGTATGACTGGGGATCTCAATTTTTTTTTAAATAATATTATAGCCTTTGTTACTCAGTAAAAATGTATCTTTCTAATGGTGAAAGAATTTTTACAATCAGTCGATTAGATGTTGAGTTAAATCGTAACAAACAAACAATAAAATCAAATCTTTCGACTTCAAAATACAGTAAAATTTGGTTAAGTTGGACCTGGATAAGTGAGAAACCTCCATAGCTGGAACTCATGCTCAGGTCCCGACACTTTAGCACTGAATTACCTCTGTTAGTAGGACAAAACAAACCTCGATATCTGGGATAACTTCTTTCGATTTTATCGTCATACTTACCTCTATACTTACTACTACTTACTTTACCTCTTTTTATTTTGTGTCTTATAATTTAATATGTAGTGTTTAAGTTCTCAGTACTTTTTTCTTTCTGTATAAATATTACTTGTTACTATAAAGTAGGACATAGTAGGCTAATAGCTGCGAGAGGGCCCTGGTGACTTGTAATACAGGTTTCGTAGAGATCTATCACAGGCACCAGTCTCTCACATAGTTAAAACCATTGTTCGTGCTCCGCTGTAACCTTAGAATTAAGTAACTTGTGAGAGAAAATAAACGATTATTATTATTATTATTATAATTCAGACAGCGAGTGAATTTTACCTCTTTTAGACTATACTTTGTGTACTTTATTTTTACTTATTCTTATTCTATTCGCAAATTCCGCACTTGGCTAATTGTGTAAAATTGACCTACAGTTTTAGTTTGTACTAGCTGACCCGCGCAACTTCGTCTGCGTCACAATTTTCATTACTGCTCCGCTCCTATTGATCTTAGCGTGATGATATATACCCTATAGCTTTCCTCGATAAATGGGCTATCCAACACTGAAAGAATTTTTCAAATCGGACCAGTAGTTCCTGAGATTAGCGCGTTCAAGCAAACAAACAAACTCTTCAGCTTTATATATTAGTATAGATTAGTTTAGATGACACTGTTCACATTTAGACGGATCCCAGAAAAAGGACGGATCCGGGTTTTTAGACGGACATTTTGTCACCGCAAAGAACCGTCTAAACGCCCGGATCGGACGTAGTGTGAAAAAATATCCCGATCGTCGGCCGCCGTCTTCCGTTTTCACAGACGCTCCGTCACAGAGCCCGTTTCCACACAAACGGACTCGCTACAGATAGGCTTACTACATACATGTGAAACATTTACCGTTATTTATAATAGGTACCTACATTACAAAATGATATGGTTCGTTAGTGATAGTATGGAGGTATGCGGAACAAAGAGTAAAGCCCCGCAAATCTCCATTGAAAAGGGAGGATCCTCCGACCGGACTATTGTTGTGTCCGGTGTGGGCAACTGCCCGATTGTTGATATTCGGGCTGATGTATATGTTCAAACCGCACGGTCAACTCTGAATACGTGATGCAGGATTTTGACGTAGTAGTTCGTTGCTAGTTCGATAGATGGCGTTGCGGTTATTTTTATTGCGATGTTGATTTGCTCCGTTGGTTTTTTCTTGTGGCGGCATTTATGCCGCTACAATAGCATGCGTGAGTGGTAAGCGTACAGTTTTCTGGCAGAAATTTAGATTATATAGAGCGTTCAAGGTAGATAGATGACCCGATGATCGCTAGAATACGCTAGATGCGAGAAACACAGGGTCGGTCTTTGTGGCGACTCTTGGGGGCTCCCCAATATCTTTCCAGACATTTGATTCATGACATGACTGTATATGAGTGGCAAAATTAGAGTACACTAGTCATATATTGAGGTTGCTTTTTTGAAGAATTATATGGTTCTCATATTTAAAAAAAAAAACACAACAAGATAAAAGGGCCTCCATAATAAAACTCTTTTTTTCTTTCCTAGCCATCAGATACTTGGATGGAGGTCACCAGTCCGGCTTCAACCACGTCACAATCAACGAGGGAGCTGAAAAGCGCTTGTTCCAGATTAAGGGCAAGAGGAATGTTCGCGTCAGGCAGGTCTGTGGTAGAAACCTATTAAGTCGTTCTTAAGTAGACCCTTGGACACTACCAGGGGCCGAAGAATTTGCAAGAGCTCTTAAAAATATATTTTTTTGCTGATTGCTGGTTTTGGTGTGGAATATTCATGTTATGTAAATCTGTGGTAGAAACCTTTAATAAACTCTTTTAGTAGACCCTTGTACTCTACCAGGGTCAGAAGAATATGCAAGAGCTCCTACAATTTTTTGCTGATCGTTTGTTTTGTAAGCGCTTCCAAACGTCTTTTATAATGCGCACAGCAAAGGAGTGGAACTCTCTGCCTGCGTCTGTGTTTCCAAACGCTTACAACCCTAATCTCTTCAAAGTTAGAGTGCACAGGCTCCTTCTGGGTAAGCTCGCTCCATCGTAGACTTATTCTCTGTCATCTCTGACCTAGACTAGAGTCAAGAGCAAACCCATCACAAATAAATAAATAAGACGTTCGAGATAGGTAGATTTATGGTAGAAGCTTAGTTTGTACGCATTAGGTAGTCTCTTGACACTACCAGCAGCAGGCTAGGGACAAACGTGCGCGGGAAACCCCAAAAGTGGAGACCCACGCTTTTATCGACGAAATAATGATATGATACTTTTGGAAGCGTTTTAAGAAAGGAAAAGGATGTATTCATCATAGACTGCGTCATATTTGGCCCATAACATTAGTACCTATGTTACATTCTTATAATTGTGTGCCTTATGGCTGCGTTGACGGATCCGTTCAACCAAAATGCTTGACAATAGTGCCTGACGCTTGTTTTCAATAAGACTTGAGGTTGTGAGGTTACTATAATTTTATATACGTTGGTAACTCAGGCGTACCCGGGGTGTTTGAGTAGTCAAGCCACCCCTCCCGGATCTACCTTTGTTGAGGATCCTTACTGTGTCTACAGCAGACTTGCGACAAGACTATGGAAAGATCTCAACCAGCTCTCCTGGCGCAGGTCTGCTGGATGAATTTGCTCTCCCATACAGAGCTGTTAGTTCCTTTCTCCTTTAAGTTTATTGCTTTTGTATGTACACTTTTAACTTATACTAAAAAATTGCATTCCTACAGACTGCTTTTCTTTACCATTGCTATGCCATCAATTTTTTCTCACAAAAACGTCAAGTATGTTTACCCTGTCGAAACTTGATCAACTAGGATCAAAAGCTCGACTATTTCAGTCTTCATGACGCAAGAACTCTTCAAAACATCAGAGTCTTAACGATCGAGTCATCAAATTGAATCAAACAAACTTACTGGGCGATATTTTTGTTCCTGTATCGCCATTTACATTGAATGATGGTTTTCAAGGAAACATAGTATTTTTACACTTACCACAGTGTAGTCTTTTTAACCCAAAGGTTGACTGTTAGAGAATGCCTTGTTGCATTTAGTCCGCCGTACCAATATTGTGCATAAAGTTTAAATAAATAAACTTTAAAAAAATCCTTTTAGATACGAGTATTTCTTGTGCTGTGTTTTACACCTAACACAGTGTAGTCCACAGTATAGTTTTAACCCAAAGGTTTACTGATAGAGAACGCCTTGTTGCATTTAGTCCGCCCATGTACCACTATTAATATTTGTGACCTGAACGTATATTTATACAAAATCCATACATTAAAACGTTAATGACTGCTGACGGCATAATCGCGATATCTTCGTGAGAGGCCCACACGTACGCTGTGGTCAACCGGCTGGATATCGCTGGTAGACCGCTTAATCCAGTCGGCAGGCACCGTGGTCGAGTTCTGGCCCCCCGAGCTCTGGGGGGCCCTCGCTTCGCGCTCGGCGCAGCCAGGCTCGACGCCCGCTCGACGTGTACTCGTGGCCACAGGCAGTACGAGGTGTTTTGCTCAGGACGGAGCATGGGCGCGAAGCTTGTGCCACACTGCGTCTTCACGACTGGCCGCGGTGGCAGCGCCTGGGGCCCGGTGGCCCGCTTCAGCAGCAGCCGCCGCAGGGGCCGCAGCACGGCGAACAGCACGAGTAGCACGGCCCGCTGCAAGGGCTACTATTGTACAAAAATAAATGAACTTTAAAAAAATCCTTTTAGATCTTTCTTGTGTCGGGGTTATTTTTTAACCATAATTTTTTTTGTCACTAGGTGGCCGTCAGCTTCGACTCCCTGAACAAAGGGGACTGCTTCGTACTGGACTTCGACCATCAGATCTACCTGTACGTCGGAGACAATGCCAAGAGCGTAGAGAGACTGAAGGCTATCAATGTGGCCAATCAGATCAGGGATCAGGACCACAACGGAAGGGCCAGCATTGAGATTATTGGTGAGTTACTTCCTTTATTGGATTCTTTATTTTCTCCTTTCTAAAAATTTTGTATGAACCAGCTTTTGCCTGCAACTTCGTACGCGCATATCCCGCTCTCTTAGTCTTAGTGCTCCCTTCTCTTAGTGCTCCCTTACACTCTCCAAGGAGCCTAAATTCCAAATGTCAGCTTTCTACGACCAGGGGGGCCAAAAAGGCCACTTTAGGAGAATCATAATATTAATCACGCGACAATCTGCCAAATTTCATTTTCATCTTTATCGCTCACGCATTAGGTTCAAGGTTGATTGGGAAAATTTGACAGTGACGGGTAGCGTGATGTGCTTTCTGATTCTGCTAAAGTAGCATTTTTTAGACCTGCAGTAGTTTCGGCTGTGCGTTGTCTGTCAGTCACTCATTCAATCAGTTTTATATAAATTGTTTGCGAATTGCTTAGCGACTGGATGACTGTTGAAGAATGCGTGAATTCGTGCATAATGTATTTATCTGTTCTGTGGTGAAAACCGTATGAAAACCCGTTCAGGAGTTTTTGATTGTATGGCGTAGAGACAGACGCGGTGGATGGACTTTTTTATCTATACTAATAGTAATACTAATACACATAACAATACCAATACCAGTACCAATACCAATACCAATGCCAATGCCAATACTAATACTAATAATCTATAGTCCACGCCACGAGAATCTATAAATTTTGTAAACACACATTCAATTGTTTCAAATGTTTGTTCCATGTGTCAGACGCGTTCCAGTACCGCAAAACATTAGACGACAGCTCTTTATATCGATAAAATATAACCCTACTAAGTGAAAATGCTCGTTAGTTCCGTATTACATGTATGTTACTTCGAGTTGATTGATTTTGGGATTATTTGTTGTCGCTACGTAGCTTAGTAGAAGTTCTTTGTTTACAAAATTTGTAGCTTCTCGTGACGGGGACTATTTACTAATATATAAAGCGGCCAATAGGAGCGGAGCAGACGAAGTTGCGCGAGTCAACTAGTGATGTATAATATTGTGAATAATTATATTTTGTTTGAATGAATACAAATACAAATTATTCTGTAAAAAAAATTGTGTAAATGTATTGTGTTTAAATAGTAACAGCGGCACGGGCAGCACTTCCAGTCTTTTTATTTTAGTATGGGTAATCATCAAATGACTCCTCCCGCTCTGGGCGGAGCAGAAGGGAAAATTCCATCCGTGTTCCTCGTAATGCCCTTTGCGTTCCAGAGCCGCGTTGACTCTTTCGAACAAATTCAGCTTGATTGATGTATTGTTTCTTACAGATGCTGACTCCTCGGAGAGTGACTTCGAGAAGTTCTTCGAAGCTATAGGCTCTGGAGACAAGGACTCCGTCGCCGAGGCAGAGGAGGGCGGAGACGATGAGGTCAGTTTAGTCCGTAGTACTGACTTATACTTCCGTCGTAAGTAAAAAAGGACGTATCGCCACATTATGTAGTAACCGATTTCCGACCTTAAGAGGAAATGCGGGTGGAGAGACTTTCGAGTAAAAAGTCATAGTTAGAGGTTTGGCTCTCGCCTGTTTCCTCCTCTAATATAGGACCGATTTAAAAGATATATCATAAACTGAATAAGAAGGTTATATTATTATTATTAATCAGTTTAATTCAGATAATAATCAATCCATACAATTACAAATTTAAAAATCAAAGAAATAAATAAAATTAAAATACTTATTAAAATTACAATTATTATCGGTACCTATTGTGTTAGTACATCTTAAGTAGGTACTATGTTAGTCAATACCCATCGAAATGAGCATCCATTTGTACTGGATTTCCTCTTATATTTTTTCTTAATGTCAGAAATCGGTTATTTCGTTTAGATACGTCCTTTTTATATGACGGCAGTATATTTTGGTGATGGAATATTAACAGGGCTGTATGTATGTACTAGCACGTCGCTCGCAACTTCGTACGCTTTCTTAAAATAAAGTCTGTGTTATTCAATGGTAATAAAGCTTTCTATTTTTTTTAATAGGCCAGTAGTTTTAGAGCCTGCAGTTGTAGTTTAGAACATTATAAACAAACATACTAAAATACAGTTTTTTATCGTTATAATATTTGTGTAGCTGTAGATTTAGTCTGATTCTGGCTTTAGTATTTATGTAATTTAACCACGGGTACAAATGAAAACCTATATGATAAAAAAATGAATCGGTCAAGTGCGAGGCGCACCGAAATCGAATATCGAAAAACCTATAGACGCATCATTGACCTGGAATCATGAAACGTAAGACATGCGATTCCGGCTCGCACTTGACCGGTTTTTTTATGTACTTGTACTTATTACCTTAGAACAGATAAACCTCTTTTATCTGTTCTGTGCTTATTACAATGCTCTCCTGTTATCCCAAAGGTTGATTGGCAGTGTACCACAATGTATTTATGTACTTACATGAAATTGAAATTAAAAAAAAACCAGCAATGTGCATGTCGGACTTGCACACAAAGGGTTCCGTACCATAAGCAGAAAAATCATGTTTCTACATATACGAAATACAGCCCGCTGACAGACATACGGACGGACGGACGGACAGCGGAGGCTTAGTAATAGGGTTCCATTGGTTACCTTTTGGGTACGGAATCCTCCTAATAAAAAAGTCGGATTTAGGTTAGATTAGTGATTGATAATGATAATAGTGAAAAACCATCCCCGTTGAATCTTGACCCTATTTCAATTTACATAATTTGCGTTCAAGCTAATCTAGAATCAATAAAAAAAAAATTCGTTTACTGATTTTAGTCATATTCGAGCTGCAATATGTGAAAAAAACTGTTATTTTAGTATGTATTTTGAGAGTAGCACCTAAGAAATAAAAATCTGATATTCCTATATTATTTTTGTAGCGAAAAAGAAGACGCAAACACTTCTAATTTCCGTCTCAATTCCTGTATCAACAAGAAATAATATTCCATCCCATAGCCTTCTACTGTTTATAATATCCTGTTTTTTTCCAATAAATTATTATGTTAGATCTAACTCAATTTTCTGTCCAGCAGGAGTTTGAACGTGGTGCCAACGTGGAGGTGACCCTGAGCGAGATATCCGACAGTTCTGGTTCCATCAAGATCACCAAGCTACCTCCTCCATTGACTCAGGAGCAGCTTAACACTAAGGTAAGCTTTTATTTTATTGAAGGGGTCGTGTTTGACCACTATCTCACCTGATGGAATGCGATGGAGCACGCTTGCCTAGAAGTAGCCTATTCACTCTTGACTTAAAGATTTGGATTGTGGTTTCAATACTAGTGTCATAGATACCAAAAGCACTTTCACTGCTATCAATACTGGTATTTTGACTGTGGTGTCATAGATACCAATTCCAGTATCATAAAAAACGTCGGACAGACGGACATGACGAAACTATAAGGGTTCTTTGTCAGGACTACGGAACCCTAAAAACGAATATCACTGATTTACAATATTGGTGTCTCAGATTTTGGTACGATTAGTGTCATTGATATCAATAATAGTGTCATGGATACAATTTTGGTGTCCAATAAAAACACCGTAATAAAGGTGTGTACCAAAATTCAGCACACTAGGAATTTTTCCGCAGATTGTGGTTTAAAAAAGCTAAAATGACTGGACTATAGTGTATAAATGTAGTGTGTCCTCGTACATTTATCTTATCCCTCTATTCAAGTACACGTCAAAAAGCTTTACACACGCGTCCACTTGAATCTACACTCGACTGTGTAGTAAATAAATATTATTATCATAATCTGGATAATAACGAAGTATATTGAGTAATTTTAATGGAACATTAGTTTTAAACACAACTTCGAAAATATGAAAGTACTAGCTGACCCGTGCCCACTTCGTTGGGCGGTAGTTTTCGGGTTAATATATAGCCTATGACACTCACAAATAACTTAGCTTTCTATTGGTAAAAGAATTTCCAAAATCAGTTCTTAGATTACCCCCACAAACTTTTTTTTTATTTGTGATGGGTTTAGTCTAGGTCAGAGAAGACAGAGACAAAGTCTACGATGGAGCTTACCCAGAAGGAGCTTAAACTCACAAACTTTACCTCTGTATAATATTAGTATAGATAGATGAAAAGTTTAATTAAATCAACCAATCGAACTGACCTTGTCCCAAATATGTTGAGTTCAGCATCCAGTCTGCACCGAATGCAGCTGAATACTAGTATTTTACACAGAGCGACTGAGAGCTCTAAAAAGGCCACTTTAGCAGAATCAGAAAGCACATCATGCTACCCGTCACTGTCAAATTTTCCCAATCAACCTTCAACCTAATGCGTTAGCGACAAAGATGAAAATTAAATTTCACAAATTATTGTGTGATTAATATTTTGAATCTAATATGATTTCTCCTAAAGTGGCCTCCACAAACCAGGAACAGGGTATCGTGGTACTCCTTGGCAAGACTGATGTTGAATTTTCTGTGTTCTGATTACCCGTAACGACTGTCAAAGATGGATAGCCGGGACCAACAGCTTAGCGTGCTTTAGGAGGCACGGAGGAATTTCGGTATGTTAAGGTGGTCTGGTCTCCCATCCACGAACCAATCTCAGTGCGTTGCTTAAACTTGGAAGATCGATCCGTGCGGCTATTATTCCCTAATTGAGAAAAAAATATGAATATTTATTATTAAAGGGATGTGTGACATCATACGGAGGGATAACACTTCAAAGCAATTTATTAATATTTTTCAACTAAAACATTTTGATATTTTCAGGAATGTTACATTTTGGATACTGGAAGTTACAGCGGTATCTACGTGTGGGTCGGAAGAGAATCTAATGAGAAGGTATGCATTTCATTTCATACTTTTACGCTGTCATTTCATTTCGTTTCGTCATTTTACTCTGCCGTTTCATTTCGTCATTTCGTAATTTTACTCTATCAGCTCATTTCTTTTCGATACGTAATAATTTTACTCTATCATTTTATTGTTTCATTTTATGACATGTTGCATTTCATTTCATCATCCTTAAATTTTATTCCACTATTTCATCTTAACATTTTATTTCAAACTAGAACCCACTGATTCAGAATCTCAAATTGTATTTATTTTTGTCTAGGAAAAGGCTGAAGCAATGAAGAAAGCAGAACAGTACCTGAAGTGGCACGACTACCCCGCCTGGGTAAGCACTTACATCTTTTACTTTAATCTACCTGATAATATTTTTTTTTTACTATTGACAGGCACGCATTTGATCACCATCTCACTATGTCATTTAGCCGAAATAAAAGACGTCGGCAGCTGAATATAAAACTCCTCTCAGCCATTAGTCTTTATCTTCATTCTGTAACTTGGCATAATCTCAAATAGCTGTCAAATATGTTGCCACTTTGATTAATTTATCAAATCACTGAATTAATTTATGAAATATCGTTGTTGAATACTGATTTAAGTATGGTGTGCGCCAGATAAACTTGCAATAAAGCACATTGACCTTTCCCTAATATCCCTTCATAGAGACTTGAACAATAAATTTTGAACCGTTTTTCATAACTAGGAAACGTAAAGGAATGTTTGTTCCTGTTTTTATTATAAGAAAGTCAATACATGTATGTGGGTCAATGACCGTTATTGCACATTTATCTGGCGCCTACCACACCTGTCAAATATATTGCCACTTTTACGATTAATTTATCAAATCACTACATTTATTTATGAAATATCGTTCTATAATAATATTGTTTAAACTAGCAGTATGTAGTTGTAGATCCCTTCAAATGTGGTGTATGAAATTGATTCTTTGATCTTTGTAATTCCTTCTCTTATCCATTTTTTTTTTTGAGCTTATTATTCCATAGAAATTGCTCAATAAGCCTTCATATTCATTAATTCCTAGGATACTCTACCTATGCATACCCATACCCAATGGTACCCTGCTCAGAGAAGTATTATTACGAATTGTTGTCTAAAAGCAATCCACATATGTATCTGCGAACATCCCCGACAATCTACAGAAAAGGAAAAGTTGAAAAAGTTATGTTATGATATTCTTCGGGCAATGAACTGACCGAATGGCAAAATATCTACATAACCTTCATGTATTTAGGCGCCGACATATCGATTCTGTCTGAACTGAGAGCTGTGCCCTTGAGTAATACAAACAAACATAGATACTGACTGGGTAAGGGAGAGTGGATGACGTCACGATGTAATAATATGACGATGACATCACGCCTTTTTCCCCCTGAAGGAATTGCTTGAAAAGTAACTTGTTTGAAACCTTTTAGTAGTTTTCTGTTATTATTTTTGTGAGCTACATTTTCGGGATTGTCTGCTCGGGCCCTTTCGTTTGATATCCCACATGACTATGTCAGGACAAAATACGTCTTCTCGTAGATATATACATGACGTTGGCTGCCATTTTTTTTTCCAAAATTTATATGGCCTATGTCACTAGGCACATTTTAAAAAAAGAAATACATTGACACAAGGAATATCTCCTACACTCACAACGAAGCGAATGATACCTTTTTGTTAATATCTATCCAACCATTTAGGATATAGGGCGTGCCAAAGAGATAGACATACATTCTCTCGAAAAACAATAACTAACTTACAATATTGTTCTCAGGTGCACGTGACCAAAGTTCCCGAGGGTGTGGAGCCAACTGCATTCAAACAGAATTTCACGGAATGGAACTAAATATTAAGATATTATAATATCACACTGCATTTTTAGCAACAATAGTGCAACGGAGATATGTAAAGTGCCTTACACTTAGCTGACTTACTGTCTGAAAGTGGAACTTCGGAAATAACTAAGGAAAGTGACTAGGGTACTAGACTATCTGATTATATCTGTTGGTAACTTTAGGCTTAGTATATGTGACACTGCTATTAGGATCTGAGACGCTGGTATTAGTATATGTGACACTGGTATTAGTTTTTTTTTATTTTTATTGTGTTAGTATCACTGACACTGACATTAGTATCAGTGATACTGATATTAGTATTAGTGACACTGATATTAGTAACGGTGACACTGGAATTGGGCTTGGAAGATTGTATAATATGATATTTTGATTCTAAATTACTTCGGATCCTGATTTTAGTCTGTGGTTAGCAATCCCTTCTTCCCAAAAATTATGGCCTTTTCTATTGATTGCCTGTTGAATCTTTATACGCAGTAGCTCAAAAACTCCGTTGGACTATTTGTTGCCGTAACACCCTACTAAGTCAAACTTATGTTGGGTTAACATTAGTACCTACCAATACGTAGAAAAAAAATGTTATTTTACAATGCCTTACCAAGGAGTATAGCTTTACCCAGTAACTGGGTTGTGAAGATCTCATAAACGGTCACTACATGTAAGACACTGTTATTCAGCTGCATCCGATTACGGCCCCAAGTCTACTATTGTATTGTTATTGGATATAAAAGCGTCATTATGACTTTCCAGTGGTCAACCACTGACACTCCATTGAAAGAAATGGCATAGAAACTTGTCAAAATCAACCATTATGAAATCAATGATAGACCATTCTGACACTATTGTAATAGCAGACTTGGGGCCCAGATTGGAAGTCGACCTCAACATAGTTGGGACAAGCCTGAGAGTTTTAAGACAAGAATGAATGGATTACTTCTAGGCAAGCGATCTCTATCGTTGACCACATCATTGCTTACCATTAGCTGAGATAGTGATCAAACGAGACGTCACGATTTTTTTCTACGTTTTGGTATTTTTTTTTAAATAATATTAACGAATAATTTTATGTTTACTTAACATTTTTGTATTATTTTCTGATATTTTTTAATTTATAAAATAAAAAAAAATATTTTTAAAAAGATTTGTTTTATTTTACCATAGATTATCAGTTTCATTGGTATCCTTAAAGATCAAATCAAAATTGGAAGTCGCATTGCGTACCTACACAAAACAAAGTAAATATACCTTAAGGTCAGAAATCGGTTACATTGTTTTGTGTTGATGCGTCCTTTTTCTTATGACGGCAGAACTAAAGAGAGAGAGAGAGAGAGAGAGCAGTTGTCAAACGATTCTTTAGTATCAACGTTTGACACGTAAACTCTTAATTTAGAAAGTTGGGTTATATTCATGAAAAGGTATGGATATCTTCCTACTTAAACGTGTTACGCGAACCCTAAGTAACATGGGTGTTACCTGGGGCCTTGGGGTCAGCGCAACACGTTTTTTTTTTTCTATTCTGTTCTATCAGCCGTCACGCTACCACTAACTCCCTTTTCTTTCATATCGCTCCTCACACAATACATTCATCTTTTTTTTGGCCTTCTTCTCCCTCTCCATCCATCAACATTTATATTCATAACTCTTATATTTACTTGCGTTTCATATCTCCTCTTCACATGACCATACCAAGACAAGCGGTTACCTTTGATAACAGGGTATGGATCAGGAGTATCAAATAAAGCAGCAAGGTAAGGTAAGTTTTTGGAACGAAGTTCCTTATCGCGCGCTGTGAAAGGGGGCTAGACGGAAAAAAATCATACGAAAAGTTGTAACGACACTTTTTGCTATAGTTGTAAGCCGTGCGGCGTGCGCGTGTTTCTGCCTCTCTCTCTCTCTCATAGAAAGCAAGCCAGTTATTTTCGTTTCGTCTTTCTATTTCTGTTTTAAACATTATATTTTGTTAATAATAAAAAAATATTTTTTATTATTAACAAAATATATATACACTAGTCACAAAAATTAAGGGATATAAAAAAAATTCCAAATTTTTGGGTGATTTTCAACAAGCTGTAACTCCGAGGAAAATGGTCGTACAGAAAAAATAAAACAAATCAAATTGTAGCTCCAAGTGTCTAGTTTTCAGATATAACCATGAAAAATTTTTGTCATGTCCAGGTTTGGAGAAATCCTAAGAAAACTACCGAAAAAAAATTTTTCCAAATTTTTTCCCGTCTAAAAAAAGATCCACGGGCTTCAAAAAAATTTTTTTTATTGTTTTGTTCAAAAGCTCTTTTAGAAAATTTAATACTCTTTAATTTGGCGTATTCAAAACGCCTGTACGACGATATGCCGCGGAGTTATCGTCAATCAAAGCAAAAAGTTCTTTTTGACTTTGATATTCAATAACTCCGGAAATAAAGATCGTACAGGAAATCGAAGGAGGGTTTTGAAAACTGCACGATATTTTCTATAAGAAAATGTAGACATCTTTTAGAAAAAAAAAAAATTTTTGAATTGAAAACTCGGACTGAAAAAAAGACAAAAATTTGCATAATTAAGGATATTTGGATAACTTGGTATAACTATGGATAAAATGGATGAACGAAGGATATCGTCGGTAATTTTTTAACCTCAAAGTGTCCCCTAAAATCCCTCAAAAATTCAAAGCGCTGCGATTTTTTTTTCATTGTGCCCCGAAGCTTTAAATTCTTTGTTTTTGAAAAAATCACCATTATGAGCAATTTTGTGATTTTCATTCATTTTTTTAATGAAAAAAATTTTTTTTCACTAAAATCTTTATTTTTTTGATTAAAGAGATTGATTTTTTTAAAAATTAGAAAAAAACAATTTTTTTTCCGGAATTTTCTCGATTTTTTTCGACTGCTGTTTTACCGCCTACATTTTCTTATAGAGAATATCGTGCAGTTTTCAAAACCCTCCTTCGATTTCCTGTACGATCATTATTTCCGGAGTTATTGAATATCAAAGTCAAAAAGAACTTTTTTGCTTTGATTGACGATAACTCCGCGGCAAATTGTCGTACAGGCTTTTTGAATACGCCAAATTAAAGAATATTAAATTCTCTAAAAGAACTTTTGAACGAAACAATCAAAAAAATTTTTATGAAGCCCGTGGACCTTTTTTTAGACGGGAAAAAATTTGGAAAAAATTTTTTTCGGTAGTTTTCTTAGTATTTCTCCAAACCTGGACATGACAAAAACCTAGACACTTGGAGCTACAATTTGCTTTTTGTATTTTTTCTGTACGACCATTTTCCTCGGAGTTACAGCTTGTTGAAAATCACCCAAAAAATTGGAATTTTTTTTATATCCCTTAATTTTTGTGACTAGTGTATATATTTTTTTTGATATTATTATAACATAAAAAAAAAATTACAATTCCTTCACTAATTAATCGAAAGGAACTTCGTTCCATCCGGGTGTCCCTTGACACCTCTCAAGTTTTTTTTTTCGATTTTGCCCAGCCTGATGTGGGATATACATTTGTTATTTCATTTGTAAGCATGTTAATATATAAATAATTGCTGTCATACAGGCGATTTAGGAATCGCGTTAAAGAACAATAAGTTAAGGGCGCTATTACAAAATCGAGCTCTTGGCCCGGACTAAAGCTACAGTCCGCGTTTCCCAAGATTTATAGTGTTTTTAGCGCTGTATACAACAATTGTTTAAAAATATTGTCTTATATGTATATAGACAATATTTTTTTTCAAGCAAGGTAACATCGTAACCTTAGTTATTAGTTACGTTGTTTGAATTTAGATTATACTTTCATAGAAAAAAAATATAATTTCAGACGAAAAATTATCAGTATCTCTCTCTTTTACGGAATTATTTTTGGTATATTACTGTATGAAACATAATAAATTGATTAAAGCACTCCAAAGAAGAAGATACAATTGTATCATAAACATTTTTATCAATGATTAAATGATTATATCTTCGATGTAACAAAGCATCAAAAGATGCCTAAAGTAAAATTTTATGAAACATCCTTTGCAGAGACAGGATTTTTACTAATTTACGTAAACAAATGGATAAAATTTTTCAAGCACTCCCAAGAAAAAGAATCAAACATTCTTGGCCATATTTTTTTTTAATTTTTGGCCATATATAAACCATTATCACATATCAAACCTCGAGTCAAACGCTCAAATCCAAGAAAAAATGTAATAGCCCTCTTAACACAGAGTACTACAGAGTAGTCACTAAAACTTCTCAATAGATGGCGCTTTACATTCAAGTCACGTTTCTGAATCGCGGTGTTAAGATTCTCCGCCGTTGAATGACCCTCGTGCGGTACTGTAGTGAACTCATACTTACCTGGCATAGGGGATACCGTGATCAAGAAGGCGGTTCCCCCAGGGCGAGACTTACCATTGCACTGCGGTTAGGTTGACCCCTGCGATTATCCCTAATGTGGATAACTCGGATGCGTAATTTTTGGTAGTGGGGACTGCGTACGCGCCGTCCCCTCAGAATTCTTTAATGTGGGTTAGGCCGAGTGTGACCGGGCAGAAGGTATATAATATATGCTCTGCTCTCTCACAATTAGCTGGCTATATGTATTTATAGGTGTATCTTAGCCAACAAAAAAAAAAATTATAGGTACCAAGGGACACCCGGATGGAACGAAGTTCCTTTCGGTTAATTAGTGAAGGAATTGTAACATTTTTTTTTTTTAATTATAAAAAAATAAAAATAAAAAGTACAAAAAAATAATAATAAATAAATAAAAAAGTAATAATAATTAATAGGCTTGTCAAAATAACTGGCTTGCTTTCTATGAGAGAGAGAGAGAGACAGATAGAGAAACACGCGCACGCCGCACAGCTTACAACTATAGCAAAAAGTGTCGTTACAACTTTTCGTATGAATTTTTCCGTCTAGCCCCCTTTCACAACGCGCGATAAGGAACTTCATTCCATTCGCCACCGTGTATGATGGATGTAACTCAGGTTTGCACTAAAATATGTACAGTGTACATATTATGTTCAATATCTAAATTAGGTTCAAAGTTTCAACCGAATAAATACCCTTTTATGTGATGGACGTTCGATTAAACTTAAATTTTAACTAATTTGTTTTATGTATGTAAAGTAAATAACAAAGCAATTTAAATTCTGTACCTCATATTTGAAGCCATTCACAGAGATATCTTGGAACAGAAATGGGCCAAAAATGTATCCTTGTAGCATTTCAAATGTGATTTTTAACAATAAACTTTATAAATAGGCAACACTTTATAGTAGGCACGCGACTAATGCTGCTTCTAAAATAAAATCAACAAACTGATAATAATTTCGAACACTGCAGTCTTTAGTAAGTATACCTACGAGTAAGTATGATTCAGTCAATCAAAGGCCTTGGAAAAATTACAAAACTCTTTTCAAATATTTTAATTGAGATAACAACATCCATTAAGTATAAGATGAGATAGTGGTCAAACGTATGCCTATCTATACTAATATTATAAAGAGGAAAGATTTGTTTGTTTGTTTGAAATGAATAGGCTCCGAAACTACTGGACCGATTTGAAAAATTCTATCAGCAATGGATAGCTACATTATCAGGGAGTAACATGGGCTATATTTTATCCCCGTACTCCCACGGGAACGGGAACTACGCGGGTGAAACCGCGTGACGTCCACTAGTCTATAATAAAAAAAAAAAACAAAAAAGTGGGGCACGAGACCTATTTCCCCCACTTCTGTTATTCCTTACTAATTATAGCATGAGAGTAATATTGCTGACGTAATCACCATTTAAACCCCTCCGTCCCCCATGTCATCAAAAATATGCAAAGACCCCCCACCCCCCATTGGTGCTTACGTAATATTTGAACGGCCCTCTACCGTGAAGGATCAACTCCATGGTGTAGATGTGGAGCCGAGTTACAAACCATGCTGCACCTTCTATCTTGCCCTCTGTGCCCCAAAACATGCACCCAAAGATGACCCAAAGAGGTCTTTGTGCCGTGGACCAGTCATGCCGTGGAGGTGGCAAGGTTTTGAGTCAACCAAATCTAAAAAAAAAACCTGTCGTGCCAGTGACACGGAGAAGAAGATCGGCGAGGTGACAGTTATAATGTCAATTTTGTTGGTATTTAATTAATTGACTTCGTGACTTTTGAGAAGCACATATCAATGACACAGATTTGAACTTTTGACTATCGTTAAGAGGCCGTTTACAAATTGACTGTGTTTTTTTGCGTAAAATGGCCAATTTTGGCTTTCTTATTCTTAGAAACTGAAATCTTTAAACAACTTTGGCTTACTGGGTAGTCGAGATTATTAGTATAGTTCGTAGCGGCCTCAGAAATTTGAAATATGATTGAAAAAATCGTAAAAAAAAAACAATTTAAATCCAATAAAATAACAACTAAACTAAAAATGCTCAGAATGAACTGTAAATTTCTCCTTGATATAGTATTATTATTATTATAACGAAAAATTTATACCAAAATAAACCATAGTTCATAAAAAAATTAAAATTTAATAAATATTCATTAAATTAATTAATAATAAACTCTAATAAAATTCTACATAATGCGATGAGTCAGCAGTTTTGTGAGTGAAAACGAAATTTTGTGATAGTACTCTTTAACGGCTTACAGAATTGTGTCATTTCGTTCTGTTTGCTTATCTATCACGAGAATTCCAAAGTTGCAAAAAAAAAAACAGGAGAGGTGTTAAGGAAAAAAAACAACAAATTATAAATTTCTATGAATCGTATCGTATCGTATATTTATTAGTTAATATTTTAATCATTACTCTTTAAATGAATTATCTCTTTGTGGAATACATTACAGGGTTATTCTATTTATTAAACATAGTCAATGTTTTATTCCAGGCAGGATAAGAACAAACAACGTGTATCATAATACACGCAATACCTGTTAAGGGCCCATTGTACTCATCATTATGAACTTTTACTATGTGACCAACCCCGAAATCGCGAAAAAAATTCAGCTGGTCAGTATATTTTGTCCAGTTATGCGCATAAAATGTTTGGGCAGTCGATTTTTTTTTCGCGATTTCAGTGTTGGTCCCATAGTAAAAGTTGTTCATAATGATGAATTCAATGACCCCTTAAAAGGTATTGTGTTTATTCTGTTACAGCTTGTATGTGTACCAAAATTCTTCCAAACCTTTTCAGTCATTTTTGCCAAATTGAGGTACAAACATACAAAATTTCACATTTAGTAGGATAGTTTACCACTTTAATTATTTATGTTATAATTATCCACTACAGTTGACTAGGTTCTGCCAGCAGCTTCACCTACATGAATTTTCCCATGGGAATGTATTCCGAGGTCAAAAAGCTCTTCCCAAGTACCTATATATACATTGGACCTATACAGGAATTTTTAAAGTGTGCGTGAATAGTCAAATCCGAAATGAGGAATCCCGATTTTAATGAAAACTAAAATCTGCATCATTGGATTTTTGAAAAATCGGTATTCCTAACCAGCAATCGAAACGGTTGATTTTGAAAAATAGAAACACAGCCTGTAAAAATATTTCATCCAAAACTATTTGGGAAGTAATAGCATGTTGCCAATTGAAGGAAAGAGATCATTTCTAACAAAATACTATTTAAATTTTCTAAAAAAAAATATAAGCTTATAAATTTTTCAAAAATTTATGATTCATCGTGCCCGAGTACCTACAACGGTACTGCATCATTGGATTTTTGGAAAAAAAAAAAACCAGTTACTGTTTAGGTTGGTAGTTTTAGTTAGAAACTTAAGGCTTGTATACATGCTAATGACTTTGTGCATATAAACGGAGCTAACTACTCCTCTACGCGCCACTCCGCTACCCGCATTTTTAATTTATTACAAAAAAATAACATATTAAAAAAAGTAACAAAAGCAAATTATTTTCGTTTGTATTGCAAAATCTGCAAAGCAGTAGATATTTTTTTTAGACTTTTGTTAAAAAATGAAGGAGTAAAATGGTTTCATCTCAATGATTTGGAGGTGATTTGGTGATTTTTTTTCTTATTATGTGATACCGATACATAAATTCTGGCTAAACCAAATTACGTATCATATCATGTAGATTACTACCTATTTTTTTCAGATGTAATTTCTAATGCCGACGAAAAGTTGCTTCATCTGCGCGCTGTTTTTAAGCGTTTCTCGAGAGAGCAGCCTTGACAAAATATTCGTTAAAAATTATTGATTGACGGATTAAGCGTGAAAACGTACCAATCAGAACGAGTTACTTTCGCTCTTATAACATAAGTTCACACCTTGTATTAATTGCTTTTAACTTAAAGAACTAGGTAATTAGAAATAATATAGTTTTTAGGGTTCCAAACATCCGTAAAAAACGGAACCCTTATAAAAACACTCGGGTGTCTGTCTGTCCGTCTGTCACAGCCAGTTTTCTCCCGATCTACTGGACTGATTCTGGTGAAATTTGGTATACATATGTACTTGTGTGACCCAAACATGGATGCGTTACGTAAATAAATAAATTTTAGTAGGGGTGTCACTTTTGGGATCAAAATAGCAAATAAAAATAAAGTTTTTCAAACTGTATCATGTGACATATCAAATATAAGGGCTTACTGTGAGGGTTTTCATTAATTATTTTTATCATAATTTAAAAATAAACACACAGGGCACAGGGTCCATAATATTGCTTCTAAGTTGTATTAATACACTAGCTTTTGCCCGCAACTTCGTACGCGTATATCCCGTTTTTTCCCGTTTCCTTAGAAATTTCGAGATATATCCTCTCTTAGTGCTCCCCTACATTCCCCAACGAACCTACATGCCAAATTTTAACTTTCTACGACAAATAGCTTCGGCTGTGCGTTGTCTGTTTAGATATGAGCGCCGCGCCGGCGCTCCGCCGACGCCGTGGATTTAAACAGCGCGCCGTCGCCGCTGGAATGACCCGGCACGCCACCGCGAAGCATTTTTTTTGTATTAAGTTTCATATTCGTTACAACGACAAACTATGCAAGCATTTAAAAGGAATATATTGGCCTATCTACAATATTTAACATTCAAAATTTACTAAAAATGTTTTAACTAACGTCAGCCATGCCTAGGAAGAGGTGGCAAGACGACCTAAACGCCTACTGCCAGGTTTGGTTCGAGCTAGCTTGGTACAAAAAATCTGGAAGGACTTGGAGGGAGGCCTTTTCCCAGCAGTGAGACAGTATGGGCTAAATAAAATAAAAAATGTCCTGTGTAGCTCCATCCCTCTCACATCGGAACACATCATCTTAACGGAATTGGTACGTCATAGTAGACCCAGGCAGGTCAGTTTTGAGGTCTGCCGCGACGCCAAGTCGATTGACCATAATTATTCAAGTAAGTACTGAGATGTCCATTGTGCATATGCGGCGACAGTGAACGTCCGAACTGAACAAAGCATAGATACTACGGCGAGAAGTGAGTCAGCTGGATGTAAGTTACTCCAAATGGTTGACAAACGCATTGGATAATGTTAAAAACATGGCTACTTTCCGGTCCTTATGTTGAAGATAACTCAACAAGCTGTAGAAAATGTTATGCTCCGGATTCACAAGGTCACATCAGCTAGAAGACAGTTGTCGAGAATCGAGATGAGTGACAGGCAATTGGGGACACCATATTCGCAATAGCCTGCTCTAGGTTGACGATGACAATGGGGACAGAGCCAAAAATGGATTTGAAATTTGAAGCTTTTTTTTTTCACGCCGCCCGCCCCGATAGATTACTATTTTCTTTAAGCGCTCCTTCAGTGATTGGTTCAAGGCCGCGCCGCCGGCACGCCGCCGCCGCCGTGGTAAATTTACCTCCACGCCGCCGCCGTCAAAAATTGCCACGGCGCGGCGCTCATTTCTAAGACCTATACGTGTAGGTACAGTCAACAAAGCTATGGGTATGCAGGCAGCTAACTTGCAACTACTTTTAAACAATATTGTGAGTGTGCTGAGTAGACAATTTTATTATTGTACAACACACTCGTAAATATGTCAAAAGCTTAAAAAATTATAATGCACACATTAGAAATAAACATTGGCAGTGCTGTGGAATAATTAATATTTTTGCCTGTATACCGAATAGCTTTGTTGACTGACATTTTGAATTGCAATAAACATTAGGGATTTCAAAATAAATTACTTATTTATTATTCATTATTAAAGGTTATACCTACGTGACAGGACAAGCATATTATTCTGAATAGGCATATTTGTCATTTTCCTATCATATATATTGCCAGTTTGGAAGTTACCTGACCACTTTTCCTTCAAACCAATTAAATAATAATGAAACACTCAGCACTTAGGTGACTAAGTTAGACACAATTATTACTCACTGGCCTCTACCAGCAGCTTCGACCGCGTAAATTAAAAAAAAAACCGGCCAAGTCCGAGTCGGCGTCTCACACGAAGGGTCCCGTACCAACAACCGAAAAAAAAAACCGTTCTTAACCTCGATGATTGATTACGTCCCTACTTTAAATAAATACATCTAAATAAGATTTATTTATGAATTAATTACGAATATAAAGTTTTCAGTTTTTTTCGTATACTTGTAGTATAAGACCGTATTACTTGCCAAATTTCATAGTTCTAGGTCAACGGAAAATAACCTATAAATTTTGATTCCCTTGAGTGTCGAAATGTACGTCTTTTTGTGGCTAAAACAACCGTATCTTTTTTTCACGTTAATTTAGAAGTTAGATTTTTTCACAGCTACAAGGGACTGTAGAGTATATGGTTTTAATATCAACTTGATACCTCCACGCGTTCCCGAGATAAAGGGTCTTGACAGAACGACGCACGGACAGCAAAGTGATCATATATTGGTTAACATTTTTTCCTTTTGAGGTACGGAACCCTAAAAAGTGTCCCAAGGGAACATACACCCGGTATAAAAAGCCTGTGAGCTATTCCAGACTATAATCTATTACAGTGCCAAATTTCATTCAGATCCCTCCAGCCGTTCTTGAGAGATTGCTTAACAAATGTCCATCTATCCATTCAAACTCATTTTTATTTTTACTATTGATAGGCATACGTTTGACCACTATCTCACTGATGGTAAGCGATGATGTGGTCGAAGATGGAGCACGTTTGCCTAGAAGTAACCTATTCACTCTTGAATTAATACAACGAATGTGTTCCCAAAACGTTTTGTGCGTGTGGGTGGGAGTAGAGACCTAGAGACCATGTAAGTACCGGTGGAGGATCCAGAAGCGGAGCAAGGGGGGGGGCGGAGGGGGCGCCCCGCACCGTGTGCACCCGTTTAGGGGTGACACCCGTTTAGAAAATCAAAATAATCTGAGGCGAGGTGCATAAATTTTCGAGATTTTGCAAATGGAACCCCCCCCTTCCGAAAAATGGTTTGCAACTGCCGTCACCAGAACGAAAGGCGCAACTCATTATTGGGGGGTGGTGTTCATTTGTGGGGTGACACCACATTATCCGACCCGGGTGTCACCCATGCTAGCTAACCTACTGGGAGGATCGCCGTACGTCTTGTGGTCCGATGATGGATGGATCTTGGCGCGGAATTAAGCCGGAGTTACATTATTGTGTTGTGTCGTGTCGTTGCGCCTTGTGACGCAGTTGATTAGCTACAATACTCGTTGCGATATGACGTAGGCCTGAATAGAGTCGTTTAATTGGTGTATCCCGCGCCACGACACTCTCCGACACATTAATGTGAACCTAGCTTTAAACTAGGTATTTAATTCCGTCACATACACCCCAAAATGCAACCGGTAGAAAACCGACAGGCCAGCAACTCGGCGTCGATGCTCAAGACTCTGGAGCTTCGACTCGACGAGCCTATCATTGCCGATGACCCTCTTGGTTCGTTTCTCAATTGAACCAAATGCATTAAAATGGTATCTGACAGATTCGTCCCAAAGATGAGAGCAGTACTCCATGTAGGTACGATCGAACTTGCGGTTGATAAAATCTGAGCAGATATACAGGCGTGAATATCTATATCTATACTAATATATAAAGCTGAAGAGTTTGTTTGTTTGTTTGTTTGCTTGAACACGCTAATCTCAGGAACCACTGGTCCGATTTGAAAAATTCTTTCAGTGTTAGATAGCCCATTTATCGAGGAAGGTTATAGGCTATATATCATCACGCTAAGACCAATAGGAGCGGAGCAGTAATAAAAATTGTGACGCAGGCGTAGTTGCGCGGGTCAGCTAGTGAATTTATAAAAGTACCTAAGACCAGAGTATCCCAGTGGTCGAAATTCGACCATAACTTTTTATTAATATAACCTTTTTTAAGCATTAGACATTTTTTGGGCCGTTTGGGGTTGAAACTCTTGGACCGAGGGGTCCGAGTGATCATGCCTTATTTAAAGATATTTCTCAATGCTTAGTTGACACTTCGCGTGACCCAAGGGCTGGCTTTTACCTCGGACAGAGGATAAGCATTGCCATACAACGTGGCAATGCCGCCAGTCTTTTGGGCTCACTTCCAGTCGACAGCGATGTGGACGAATTTTTTGACGCCTTATTTTAGTTAGGGTTGTTATTCTAAGAGTATATAGTTTGTTTTAATAAATTATCGAGTAGTCTAGTATTTCAAGAATACATATAGGGTGTTTACAATAATTCTAGCTCGCTTTAGATAATATAAAAAACCGGCCAAGTGCGAGTCGAACTCGCAAACGAAGGGTTCCGTACCATAAACCTTAATTTTTATTATTTGTTGTTATAGCGGCAATACAAATACACAATCCGTGAAAATTTCAGCTAGCGTCTACCTATTACGTTACTTGAGATACAGCCCGCTGACAGACAGACGGACGGACGGACAGAGGAGGCTTAGTAATAGGGTAGGTACCGTTGGCATCACTTTGGGTACGGAATCCTAAAATATATTACCTTTCTGCACTCCATCTCCTTATAAACTTTAACTGTGTCAATCATACTCCTCGCGTAAAAAGGGGCAAGCTGGGCAAATACAGAGTGGCTTTTTCCAAGGCACAGGGGTACAAATATCCTGCCGGGGTTGCGGGATTTGTTCGAGAGAGTCGCCGCGGCCCTGGAACGCAAAGGGCATTAGGAGGAACACGGATGGGTTTTAGTCAGTAAGAGTCTGACACTCCCTTCCGCTTCACCCAGAGCGGGAGGAGTCATTTGATGATTTACCATCCTTAAAAAAAAAAAAGGGGTACAAATATGGAAAAAGAATTCGGACCTCCCAAACAAAATCAAACAGTTGACTTTTAATTTTGCACGAGAGGTCCGAATTTGGGGGAAAATTTCAACTGTCTACCTATGGACGGACGGACGGACGGACCGGGGAGGCTTAATAACAGGGTTCTGCTGGTTATATTTCGGGTACGGAACCCTAAAAAATCAGGGATGTGATGGAGCTCCGTAACCGTTACCGAAACTATCGGATATCCGAAATAAAATATATCTGTAACCGTAACCGTATCCGTTTCACAAGTTTCGGATAGTTTCGTATGAGGGCGGAATCTAAATAAAACGACATGTATCGTTACTTACCCATATGACTGACTAGCTTCTGCCAGCGGCGTCGCCCGCGTGGTCCCTAGGGAACATATTCCCGGGATAAAAAGTAACCTATGTCCTTTCTCAGGCTCTAGACTGTCTGGGTACCAAATTTCATTTAAATCGGTTCAGTAGTTTTGGCGTGAAAGCGAGACAGACAGACAGAGTTACTTTCTCATTTATAATATTAGTAAGGATTATAATACCAAATGATAATCTAGACTAGATAAAACCTATAAATATAACCAAATTATTACATACTATTTGTGTTTATATTTTACTTCAATCTAATATACGTAACCGAAACTATGCGAAACTAACGGATAATCCGAAATAATTACATATCCGTAACCGTATCCGAAACCGATATAATTTTATTCCTATATCCATATCCGAAATATCATATCCATAACATCCCTGTAAAAACGATGAAATATTCATAACTAGCTTCTGCTAGCGGCTTCGCCCGCGTGGTCCCTAGGGAACATTCTTCCGGGATAAAAAGTAGCCTATGTCCTTTCTCAAGCTCTGTGTACCAAATTTCATTAAAATCGCTTCAGTAGTTTTGGCGTGAAAGCGCGACAGACAAACAGACAGAGTTACTTTCGCATTTATAATATTACTAGTAGACCCGCGCAACTTCGTCTGCGTCATAATTTTCATTACTGCTCCGTTCCTATTAGTCTTAGCGTGATGATATATAGCCTAAAGCCTTCCTCGGTAAATGGGCTATCTAACACTGAATTTTTTTTTCAAATCGGACCAGTAGTTCCTGAAATTAGTGCGTTCAAGCAAACAAACAAACAAACAAACTCTTTAGCTTTATATATTAGTATAGATTAATAAAATTAATAATTAATTTTAATATATTAATATTAATAAGGATAAGGATTGAGTCTTTACCTATGAAGCTGCCTAATTTTATATCAATAACTACTTAACATTTTAATTTAATTCATAAAAGTTAGTCATACATAATTATTGCAGAATGACACATCTGCCTTCTGTGGTCTTTTGATACACTTTTAACCTTTTCACAGTAATTGGTTAATCGTAATAGCTATAATGAATATAATAAATAATATAATCTATCTTTACTTAATATATAAAGCTGAAGAGTTTGTCTGTTTGTTTGTTTGCTTGCTTGATCGCGCTAATCTCAGGAACTACTTGTCCGATTTGAAAAATTCTTTCAGTGTTAGATAGACCATTTATCGAGTAAGGCTTTATATATCATCACGCTAAGACTAATAGGAGCGGAGCAGTAATGAAAATTGTGACGCAGACGAAGTTGCGCGGGTCTACTAGTCTACACTAATATTATAAAGAAGAAAGATTTGTTTGTTTGTTTGTTTGAATTGAATAGGCTTCGAAACTACTGGACCGATTTGAAAAATTCTTTTAGCATTGGATAGCTACATTATCAGGGAGTAACATAGGCTATATATTATCCCCGTATTCCCACGGGAACGGGAACTACGCGGGTGAAACCGCGTGACGTCCACTAGTAATATTATAAATGCGAAAGTAACTCTGTCTGTCTGTCTGTATATATCATCACGCTAAGACCAGTAGGAGCGGAGCAGACGAAGTTGCGCGGGTCAACTAGTAATATAATAAATAAATAATGATAGGTTTGTTCGTAAAACTTAAGCACTTACATGGTTCCGTACCCGAAAGGTAACCAACGGGAACCTATTGCTAAGCATCCGATGTCCGTCCGCCCGTCTGTCTGTGAACGGGCTGTTTCTCAAGAACCGTACCTAATAGGTAGACAGTTTAAATTTTCAGAGTATGTATTTCTATTGCTGCTATAACAACAAATTATAAAAATTAAATGGGACAAGAAACGTGTTTTTTCGGTTTATGGTACAGAACCCTTCGTGTACGAGTCCGAATCGCACTTGGCTGGTTTTTTGTGGACGGTAAATCATCAAATGACTCCTCAAAATAGCAGGAGGGAGCGTCAGACCCGAAACGTTCTCGTGGATGATCTCCCGCATGAACTGCCTCCATGGTCGAGTGGTTTAGGCGTTTGCCTTGTGACCCGAGGCTCTAGACAAGTGACATTCTTGAAGCGGTAGCGTGGCGAAGGCGATTGTCAAAACGTCAAAAATGTATGGGATTGACAACAGCTGTCGAAAAGTCACGTGATCAATCCCTTACATTTTGGAATTTCGACAATCGCAGTCGCTAATAGAATTGCATTTTGTCTAGGGCCCCGGTGCTCGTGGGTTTGATTCGCACGGGAAGCATACTTTGTATAGTTTATTCCAGTTTAGCTAGAACATTGCAGGCTTGAATCACATGATTGTCTGATAAAAAGATGATTCCGTGCTTCAGAAGGCGCATATAAGCCGGTGGTCCCAGCCGCCAAATGGCTGTCATCTAATAAATCATGTCAGAGGCCCTTGAGGCGGTTTAGAAACTCTGACACTAGGGTGTGTGGGGTCGTTAGACCTTACTGCACACACGATAAGAACAAGAAAAAATTGCATCTAATTAGACCGGATATCCAGATCGAAGATATTATCTTTGAGAATAGACAGGCAGATTGACTTATAAAAATATAAAACAGGCAAACCAGTGACGCATAACCAGTCAACAACAAACATATGGTCGACGGTTTAACCTAACGAGAGTAGTTAGTATTTGTCAACAATTATAAATTAGTTCGCTTTAAACCGTAATGAAAAATAATAAGAATTCTCAGTACTTACTGTTATGATAATAGAACCCATATTTATTATGGATTGTTAGTATGAATTTGTCTGTTTGTTTGTTGAATTAAAATGATATAATTATAAAGAATTTATTTATTATTATTTATTTATTTTATTTCAATTACTGTCTGCACTCACAGTAAATCTACCAACACGTACAGAGAGTCAACAATCTGGGTATTAATGAATTATTATCATTAAGTATATTGGCTACACAGAATCAAATTAAATGTAAATTCGAATTAATGGTTCAATATTTTAAATAACATACCAATTCAATAAAACAACAAAGAATTAAAAAATTAAACAAACATAACAAAATATTAAATGTCAATCAATAAAAATAATCAAAAATAATACAATAATCAAAAATAATAAAATAATCAAAAATAATTAAAATAATAATATTGAGTGGAAAATATCTACATCTAATTATATTGACTGAGTAGCTGTTAGCCCGGAAGATCGCCTAACAGTGGCAGTGGGCAGGGCACATTGCTCGTACAACAGATGGTCGATGGGGCTGAAAAGTTGTGGAGTGGCGACCGCGTACCGGAAGACGCAACGTTGGAAGGCCTCCAACAAGGTGGACCGATGACCAGGTGAGGGTCGCGGGTAGCCGATGGATGCGAGACGCACAGAACCGGGTGACACTTGAGAGAGGCCTATGTCCAGCAGTGGACGTCTTTCGGCTGTTATGATGATGATGATGACGAAACTGGTGACAGATTTCTTGCTTCTGACAATCCCATAACTAGTGCCAAAGATCATCAAATGATAACAGTGACTAGCGGCTAACGTGCTTTCCGAGGCACGGAGGAGTCTCGATATGTTAAGATGGTCACCCATCCACAGGCTGATCTCGGCAAGCGTTGCTTAACTTGGAAGATAAACCCTTGTTGCAATTATTATTTAGCTCATCATCATACATCATATCAGCCAAAAGACGTCCACTGCTGGACATAGGCCTCCCCCAAGTGTCGCCACAACAACCGGTCCTGTGCGCCTCGCATCAACCGGATACCCGCGACCCTCACCAGGTCATCGGTCCACCTTGTGGGAAGCCGCGCCAACGTTAAGTCTTCTAGTACGCGGTCGCCACTCTAGAACTTTTCGGCCCCATCGACCAATTACTGTTCTGCGAACAATGTGCCCTGCCCGCTGCCACGTTAGTTTAGCGACCAGTTCCGTATCGACCAGTTATTGGGTCAGTTATGAAATTTTACAGATTGTTGTGTGGTTAATATTATGATTCTAATATGATTCTGCTAAAATGGCCTTTTTAGACCCGCTATGGTGTGCATGCCATTTATAAGTAGGTATTCACAGCTTACTACAACAAATCATAAGTGTCTAAAATAAAACTAAGTCAGTATCAACCTAAAGTCAAATATTAAAACCAAAATTTAACAAGACTAATTTGCAATCCTCCATTTTAAAAAGGAATCTTTTAAACCCGAGCTCTCATGTAAAAGCTGGTCCAAAGTTAACTTTCATATAATTAAATAGGTAAATTGTACTGCTTTACTGATCTACTAACCAAAACATGCCTAAGTTTTAACTTACTAACACTACTAAATACCTGTTCTAAGCCACTAATAAAGATACAAAATTATCCCTAATAGTCATAGAAGGAAAAAAAGAAACGTAACTACAAGCAATTCCACGTTTCTTTGTTGTGTTATCAAAGCCGGTGGGAGTATAAAACCAGTATAATGGACCGCCATCTTAGGTCAAACTGTCAGTTGTCATCGCGCGGTCAAACTGCGCATGCGTGATTTTCAGTGACAATAATAATTATTTTTTAAAACGTGAGTAAAACCTTTTTGTTTCGATTTATGAATTAAATGTGGGGTGTGTTCTATTTATGAAAGTGAATTCTTATTGTTTTGTTAATCTTTTTTTTTGTTTTATTTAATTGAATGTTCAGAATCAGATCGTCTATTGTTTATTTTTTCTGTAGATACAAATCTTTTACTTTTTTCTATGAATGATTGAGAACTTGAGTCTGCTCTTAGAATATTTACTTTCTGCTTATTATTATTAGGTACTTACTATGTGTTATGATTTACAATATTGTGAAAACAGTTTCCATCTTTCCATTCATAAACAGTAATCGACTAGCTTGTTCCCACGGCGTCGCTAGCATGGCGTGGTATTTCACAGAATCCGTGCATTTTTCCGGGTTAACAAAATCATAACATAACCCTCCTTTTTTCTACACCGTAGTCGGGTAAAAAGAACACAAATAAAACTCATTTAGTAGTATTAAATTAGGTTCCAAGGTACGTTGGTAAATCAGACAGTCCCCAAAACGCCCGCCCGTGTTTCTGCCACTATGGACCTGGAATACTAAGATAGATTTACTGCAATGTCTGGCTTAGTTATTGAACCAAAACATGTTTCTATTTCTAACATGTAAACAAGTTTTCATTTCAAGTTCTTGTTTCAACAAGTGTAACAAATCAATCATAGATTATCGTGGCTCAAACATATCGGATTTCAAGGTCAATTCTATTAATTTTTAAGAGGGGACTCTAGTCCCCTTAACTTAAGAAACTATTGCCGATGCGTCGCACTGTGTCTTATCAAGTAGAGTGCGAAAGCGACAACTGATCAGCTCAGGCTGATTTTTACCTACAAAAACCTTGACTAAAAGACGTTTCGCATTCCGCTGTTTTCTTCTTCAAAACTGGGCTGATCTAAAAAAAGTCATACATCAAAATTTAGAGAAAGAATAAATCTATGCTTCTATTATTTTCGACTTTGTTAAAAACTTATCAAATTTGTCTGACAGTCGTCTGAACATGGCGGTAAAAATGGACTGTTTTTTCGGGTTTTTGGACTGTCATAATTCTTTAAGTAGTTATGTTTTGGAAAAAAGAAAATGATAGAGGCACGTATTAATTCGATCTTAATTTTTTGGAAAAAAAAAACATTGCTCTAGCAGCATTATCCATGAAGAAAACAGCGGAATGTGTTTGTATGGAGAAAGGCCCATGAGTTACCGATCCGAGTCCCCTCTTAAGAAACGTTAGCAGAAAGTTAGAAACCTCAATTTTTGACAGATTGCGACTGACATGCGAATGCGAACGTTGCTCAAAGTTAGTAGAATTGGCATTCTGATTTTAAACTTTTGTATTTTCGAACGTGTCAAACCATAGTTATTGCTAAAGTTTGACAGAAATGCACAAACCGTGCGAAGACATAGAAAAAAAAAAGTTTGACAGTTTATCAGACTAAGTAAAGTTCGACACATGGCAGAATAATCGAAACCGGTGCGAGTCGGACTCGCGTGCAAATGATTCCGAACGAATTTTATTGTTAACATGTTATTTTAACACTATAGACTTCTTACAAGTTTTCCTGTAATCTATAGGTAAAGATTTATTATTTCCATTTTTTTTCAAAATTTAAGGCTCAATAGTTTCGGAGATACGGGAGGGGGAATGGTCATTTTTCGTCTAATTTCTTGAATAACTTCAAAACCATTTGTTTAAAATTATGAAAAAATATAATTAAAACCCTCACAGTACGCCCATTTATTTGATATGCCACACGATATTGTTTAAAAAACTTTTTTTTTAATTTTCTTGTTTGACCCCCAAAAGTGACCCCCATACTAAAAATTCAATGATTTACGTAACGCCTCCGTGTTTTGGTCACACTGGCTGTGACAGATGGACAGACAGACAGACATACGTACACCCGAGTGATTCTATAAGGGTTCCGTTTTTTGTTCGGAACCCTAAAATTAGTAGAATTGGAATTCTGATTTGAAACTTTTGTGTTTTCGATCGTGTCCACCACACTTAGTGCTAAAGTTTGACAATTAATCAGGCTAAAGTAAAGTTCGACACATGGCAGAATAAACGAAACCGGAACAAATGCCATAAAAAAAAAACAAAATCAATTTTCTTTTTTCATTTATTTATACTGAGACAGATTCTAAATTCAGAAAGCGTTGATTTATCGAATTGTCTACCTTTTCTAGGCCTGGTGTGTCTACCTTATTTTTTATTCTCATAATCCATTCTTATACATGCAAAAGTAACTCTATGTGTCTTTTTGTTACGCTTTCACACCTACACCACTGAACCGATTATAATGAATATTCGTACAATCTCTATAAAAATATTTCAGCGTCTGTAAAATGCAACACCATACACTGCGGTCGCCTGCCAAGCGGGGTGATTATGGCCTTTTGAGGCCTAAGTCCAGCAGTGGACGTCTTTCGGCTGATATGATGATAGAGATACAAAGGAACCTAGAAAACTTTGTATCCTGAAAATGCTTTCCTTTGGAATATTTTCCGATACAATATTCAAGTCCTTATACTTGGAAATGAATGAACTGATTTTCATGAAACTTTGTACGCATACGTTAGATATCCAGGTCTAAATAGTTTTTAACCAGGGACGCCGTGACGTCACGCGTGCTTTCAATCCGCTGTATCTTCTTTATTTTAAGTTAACGTAAAAAAAGAAAAATACGTGTCCAATATTTTTTGATCTATCTGACGAACTAATAAGATGTTTCCAGGATTTATTTTATTTTATTTTTTAATAAGGCACACCAACAACTTATTTACAAAATTAATGTTATAAATTGTCAGATCAATGGTCCTGTGTAAATAAGCCACTTACAGGCATGCACAACTTTCACAACAAAAAAAAAACAAGTTAGAATTATATAAAATAAATATAAAATTAATATTAAATTAAAAATTACAAAACATAAAATTAAATAATGCACAAATGAAAAGTTAAAATATTATAAATTGAGCTCAATGATTGTCATGACATAAAAGTACGATAAAAAAAGGGACTAGAGACTAAAAAGTACGATAAAAATACCCGTATAGGATAGAAACTTAAGCCATTTTCTTAACATAAGCGGTCAATATTATCTTCAAAATAATGACTAAAACGTGAAGTAATCACTGTACTATCACTTGTTTATAATTTATTATAGACTTAGATAAAATTGTTGTTTTACTCAGGAACTTACAATGAACTATGACATGAGATTTTGATAAACGTTGTCAATAATTCTTAAGTATTAAATTGTGTCATCACCATAACATTTTAATATCAAAGAATTCGTTTGTATTTACGTTTTACCGATCGTCTTATGTTTTTACTGAATTACTAGATGTCGCCTGCGACTTCGTCCGCGTAGAAATTAGTTTAACTTTGTCTATAATGTGTGCAATAAACAAGGCTTGAACCTCTTGCCAATACCACCCCCCCCCCCCGTCCCCCAGGTAAGCTATTTAAGAGGAAATGCTGGTGGAGAGACTTTGTGAGTAAAAAAGTCATAATTCGAGGTTTGGCTCTCGACTGTTTTCTCCTCCAATATTGAACCGATTTAAGAGATATTCCACAAACTGAATAAGAAGTATAAGTACTGTATCCTTATGTTCCTTTTTGATGATTTATTAACCGTGCAAGCACTAGAATCCTCACAAAATGCTCAAAATTGTCCGATAAATTGCTGTCAACAGAGCCCTAGTATACAAATTTGGCAATGACTAAAAAAGGAAAACCATAGGGACACATTATATATCCTTCTTATTCAGTTTGTGTATTATCTCTTAAACCGGTTCAATAATGGAGGAGAAAACAGTCGAGAGCCAAACCTCGAATTATGACTTACAAAGTCTCGCCGCTAGCATTTCCTCTTAACTTTGTCTATATTGTGTGCAATATAAGGCTTGAGAGGCGACTAAGGGACTCGCCAGAGAATGGGCAGCAGCGTTCTCTGTAAAACTCAACACCATACACTGCGATCGCCAACCCGCCTGCCAAGCGTGGCCATTATGGCAAACCTTGGGGGAGACCTGTGTCCAGCAGTGGACGTCTTTCGGCTGATATGATGATGATAAGGCTTGAGTCTCTTGCCCCCCCCCCCCCCCAAAGTAAGCTATTTAAGTATTGTTAATTCTCATCAAAATCCGTAAAGTTTTTTTGCGTGAAAAAGTGACAAGCAAGGGTGGATCTTTGTCATTTTTTTTTGATATGACAAAGCAAAACATACCTTGTCACCAATATTTTTAATAATGTGACTGACGCATTGGTGTATAAAAACCCAAGATACACACTCAGCATCTCAAAAACGTCCGCAAAAAACAAGCGCATAATGTATAATTGTGCGCAAGTTTCAAACAGTCTCGCATCGCTCGCCATACTGCACTGCTTTGTAAAATCAACTTTAAGCGATCCGTGTAAGGTTGAATTTGCAAAAAAAAATTCGCATTTCTCGCCATACTGCACTGCTTTGTAAAATCAACTTTAAGCGATCCGTGTTAGGTTGAATTTGTTAAAAAAATTGCGCATCACTCGCCTTACTGCACTGCTTTGTAAAAACAACTTTAAGCGATCCGTGTAAGGTCGAACTTGCAAAAAAAAATTGTTTATTGTATCCCTACACACAACTCACACATGACACTTAATACATGTCAGTTTTTGACGACAGTTTCGAGTGTTGCATTTGTTCGAGACTGTGCATCTTGGGTTTTTATATATCAATGGACTGACGGATTAAATAGAATCACATTTTTTAATCTAGTGAACATCCCAATTCGGTTTGAATTTGTAGGCGGAAAAGAGAACCACAGATATTACTGAGATACGCTATTAAAAACAGGAACTAGCAATTATTTCCGAGGCCCAAGATCTACTTGTATGTACGAATAGCTGAAGTAATATTATAAAGAGGAAAGATTAGATTTTTTCATTTGTTTGTTTGTTTTTTATTTGTGATGGGTTTGCTCTTGACTCTAGTCTAGGTCAGAGATGACAGAGACAAAGTCTACGATGGAGCGAGCTTACCCAGAAGGAGCCTGTTCACTCTAACTTTGAATAGATTGTTACAATTTAACTCAAAAACTACTGGACCGATTTCAAAAATTCTTTCACTATTATCATGACAGCCGAAAGACGTCCACTGTTGGACAAAGGCCTCCCCCAAAAGGGGGGCTTGCCACAATGGCCACGCTTGGCAGGCGGGTGGCGATCGCAGTGTATGGTGTTGCATTTTACAGAGAACGCTCATTCTCGGGTGAGTCCCTTAGTCGGCTCTTACGACACCCACGGGAAGTGATGGGATGGTTTAATTCTTTTACGGCACCATACGGCACCGGCCGACACCATACGGCATTCACTATTAAAATGTTACATAATCCCTGAGTAATATAGGCTATATTTATTACAAGAAAAAATTAGAGATCCTAAAGAAAATAGCTGTGCGGACGAAGTTGCGGGCGAAGTGCTAGTACTAATATATGTATAGAAGCGTTCTGATTAAGGAAAATAAACGTTCAGTTATCTTAACCACGTAACATGATCTAATTGCTACATTTAAACCGTGTGTCTGTTAGGGTGGTTCCCAACTTGGCGTCTATCATTGTGATTTTACATCGAGCGTTTTTAAAAACGCTACGTGAACCTTAATGTAGAAAAATCCTATCCTACGCTTTCACGCCTAAATCGCTTAACCGATTTTGATGAATCTTGGCACAGATATAGAAAGAACCCTAATCCTTTTTCTGAAATAAAAGTAACCCAAGTTACTGCTTATAAATTCAGCTATATTTACCAGTGAAAGTCTCGTTATAATCGGTCCACTGTTTCGGAGATTTGCCGAAACAAACATTTGACTTGTTATTGTTTACTAGCTGACCCGCGCAACTTCGTCTACGTCCACTGTTTTAATTAATGCTTCGCTCCTATTGGTTGTAGCTGGATGCTATAGGCTTATAGCCTTTCTCCATAAATGGGTTATCCAACACTAAGAGAATTTTTCAATTTGAACCAAGAATTCTTTTTTAAGGATAGGAAATTATCAAATGACTCCTCCTGCTCTGGGCGGAGCGGAAGGGATTGTCAGACTCTTACTGACTAAAACCCATCCGTGTTCATCCTAATGCCCTTTGCGTTCCAGGGCCGCGGTAACCAGGAATACCCGAGATTAACTCAATAACTCAATACTTTATTGCGTTCCATAATGTAGTAATATTATAACAGTTGGTATGTTTAAAAAATTTGAAACAATTATGGACCCTGTCGGGCACAGCACAAGTAAGTTTTATAGAGGAGAGGATGAAGAGCGCTTATTTAAAACAAATATGTATGTATGTACAAGTATGAGATTAACGCAGTCAATCAAACAAACTCTTTAGCTTTATAATATTGGTATAGATTTGCGTCCAACAGCCCAGTGCGTGCGCACCCTAAGCCATTCATAGGCTCTTCCTTATTAGTCAACGAACTGCCAAGGTGAGTCCATTGTGAGTCACTGGCTCACTGCGTGTAGTATGTGAGTAATACGTTGTTTGTATGCACGTGTGAGAGACTTTTAGGGGGCTTAGGAAGGTACCCAGGTACTCTCTGTCTTAGTTATGGTAGGCTGTACTCAGAACATATTAAAATAGAATCTATACCTACTTATCTATATCTATACGACTATTACTAACTAGCTGACGCGCGCAACTTCGTCTGCGTCACAATTTTCGTTACTGCTCCGCTCCTATTGGTCTCAGCGTGATGATATATAGTCTATACACAAACAAACAAACTCTTCAGCTTTATATATTAGTATAGATATATAAAGCTGAAGAGTTTGTTTGTTTGATTGCTTGAACGCGCTAATCTCAGAAACTACTGATCCGATTTGAAAAAATCTTTCAGTGTTAGATAGCCCATTTATCGATGAAGGTTATTTATTATATATCATCACGCTAAGACCAATAGGAGCGGAGCAGACGAAGTTACGCGGGTCAACTAGTATTATTATAAAGCCGAAGAGTCTGTTTGATTGAACGCGCTAACCTCAAGAAGTTCTGGTTTGAATTGAAAAAATATTTTAGTTTTGGATAGCCCATTTATCGAGGAAGGCTATAGGTTATATAACATCACGCTGCGACTAATAGGACCGGAGCAATAATGAAAAATGTGACGCAGACGAAGTTGCGCGGGTCAACCTTCAGTAAAAATATGGAACGGCAATATTACAGAATATTAGAATTTCAAAATAGGCTAGTTTAGCTATTATTATTATTCATCATCATCATCATCATATCAGCCGAAATGCTGGACATAGGCCTCCCCAAGTGTCGCCACAACAACCGGTCCAGGAGGTCTAAAAAGCAGGGATGTTATGGAGCTCCGTAACCGTAACCGAAACTATCGGATATCCGAAATAAAAATATATCCGTAACCGTAACTATATCCGTTACACAAGTTTCGGATAGTTTCGTATAAGGGCGGAGTCTAAATAAAACGACATGTTTCGTTACTTACCTATATGACTGTTTATAATACTAAATGATAACCTAGACTGGATTAAACCTATAAATAAAGCCAAATTATTACATACTGTTTGTGTTTATATTTTACTTCCATCTAATATCCGTAACCGAAACTAACGGATAATCCGAAATAATTTCATATCCGTAACCGTATCTGAAACCGATATTATTTTATTCTTATATCCATATCCGTATCCAGATCCGAAATATCATATCCATAACATCCCTGCTAAAAAGGCCACTTTAGCAGAATCAGAAAGCACATCACGCTACCCGTCACTGTCAAATTTACCCAATCAATCTTGAACCTAATGCGTTAGCCTAAAGTTGAAATTTGACAGATTGTTTTGTGGTTAATATTATGATTCTTCTAAAGTTGCCTTTTTGGACCCGCTGTGCGTCTCGCATCCATCGCGGCGGCTACTCACGACACACACCAGCTGGCCTACTATGACGTCTTAAAACGATCGTGTATAAGGCGTGGGAAGGAGACAGAGTTATACAAGACGCATAACACTATCCCTTTTCCTCAGCTTAATCATGATCGCATTGGCACGTCATAGTAGCCCTGCTAGTCATCGGTCCACCTTGTGGGATGCCTTGAAACGCTGCGTCTTCTGGTGTTATTATATTACTAGTTGACCCGCGCAACTTCGTCTGCTCCGCTCCTTTTAGTCTTAGCGTGAAGATATATAGCGTTCCTCGATAAATGGGCTAACTAACACTGAAAGCATTTTTCAAATCGGACCAGTAGTTCCTGAGATTAGCGCGTTCAAGCAAACAAACAAACAAACTCTTCAGCTTTATATATTAGTATAGATTACTAGCTTTTGCCGGGAATTCGTATGCGCATATTCCGGTTTTCCCGTTACCTTAGGAATTTCGGTAAATCCTCTCACAGTGCTCCCCAAAACCAAAAAGAAACCAGATGACAAAGTTCGTTTTCTATGACCAGTAGTTACGGTTGTGCGTTGTCTGTCAGTCACTCGGTAACGGAAGAATTATTATATAGATAATAAGAGGTAAGATATACGTCACAATTGCACTCAATGACATACAGTGAACTGGTTTTCATGATTGCAAAACAACAATGAGACTCCCACACCAACTGGTGAAGAAATCTAAGTTCCTATGGAGAAATCTTTGTCTACATCTACACGTATATTATAAAGAGGAAAGATTTGTTTGTTTGTTTGAATTGAATAGGCTCGTAAACTACTGGATCGATTTGAAAAATTCTTTCACCATTAGAATCCTACATTATCCCTGATGAACATAGGCTATAGAATATTTTAAAAAAAGTTAGAGATCCGTATGTAATCTTCGATAATTTAGCCAAGGTGTGAAAAAAAAAATCCAAAAAAGGTCCTTATACCGCGTACGCTGCGTAAACTATTGACAATAGAGCAAAGTGATGTACTACAGATTTATAGAAGACTTAAATATCTATAAAAAAGTCCGCAATGGTATGTATCTAACTATTGTGGTTAAGTCACAATGACCGCTTATTGTTCAAATTATTCAATCAAAACCCGGGTGAAATGGAATAGTGGAGATTTTAGTATCATAATATTAATCCTTATTTAAAAAAAATGTTTCATAATTAAGGTTGGTTATGTACATAGAAATTACACTTTCAATTTTTCAAATCGGACCTTTCGTTTATAAGTTACGACGGGTATAAAAATACTCTAAGTAAGAAAAATGTTGCGGTTTGAGCGAACTGCCCTACGTTGAGTCTATTTATAAGACGTAATTTATACATTACCCTTTAAGAGGGTAGAAGGGAGATGAAGTTCGTGGAGTACCTACCAACTAAACCCGCGCGAACGAAGTCGCGGGCGAAGTGTTAGTTGAAGATATAATGATACATCTACTTATAGTTCGTCCACATGATACATTTTGACGTAGGCGTAGTGGTTGAGCGATTGACAGCTGCGTTTCGTATCAGGGGTTCGATTCCCGCACGGAACAAATATTTGTATGGCCTTCAGATACTTAGTTGTTCCGGGCCTGGCTGTTTGTGTATGTGAGCTTTTTATGTTTGTGAACGCACCCACGAGAAATTCCTGGTGTGAGGCAAATTAAAAAAAAAAAAATAATAATAAAATACACTTCTAAAGAATTTGTCTGTGCAACAACGCGATGCAGATAAATGCCGATGTACTTAATAGAATTTTTAGATACCGTACCAAAAGGGGTAGGGTAACCAACGGAACCCTATTATTAAGGCTCCACTGTCCATCCGTCCGTCCGTCCGTCTGTCCGTCAGCGGGCTGTATCGTTAAAACCGTAATACATACAGTTGAAATTTTCAGAGTGTGTAGGTATTTCTGTTGCCGTTATAACAAAAATAATTAAAATTAAATTAAAAATTAAAGTAGCCCCCTTAAATTTTTAGTTTAATTTTTATTATTACACAAAAAGCGTGTTTGTTTTCAGTTTATGGTACGAACTTCTTCGTTAGAGAGTCCGACTCACACTTGGCAGGTTTTTTTACATTTTTAACTTAAGTTTAGACATGTCTTTGCTCCCTTCATCAAAATTCCAAAGTACCATCTCTGTTACAGCATGAAGATCGCAGCCATATTACTGCTGATAGCAGCTGCAGTGTACGCCAGCCCTCGCAGTGCGACGAGGACCCAACCTGTCACCGGGCGCATCACCTCTCTTACTGACAAGGTTAGTACTCCATCATTTTAGAACATTGATATATAAAAAACCCAAGATACACACTCAGCATCTCAAAAACGTCCGCAAAAAACAAGCGCACAATGTATAATTGTGCGCTAGTTTTAAACAGTCTCGCATCGCTCGCCATACTGCACTGCTTTGTAAAAACAACATTAAGCGATCCGTGTAAGGTTGAAATTGCAAAAAAAATTGTTTATAGTATAACTACACACAACTCACACATGACACTTGATACATGTCAGTTTTTGACGACAGTTTCGAGTGTTGCATTTGTTCGAGACTGTGCATCTTGGGTTTTTTATATATCAATGTTTTAGAAAGAAAAAGTTTATTTGCGCCAAGCATGACGCATTCAAAAAAAAAAACAAAATTACAATTTTACGAAAGTTGGAAAGATATGTGTCCCATTCGTGCAAAACGGCCGTCGCTCAGCATAATGCTGGGACTCGTGTTCGAGACAAAACCATGGCGCTGGTTTTCAGCAACAGCCCGCGTTGACAGTTTGACGTCGATCAGAGCAGAATAAAAAAGTAATCAAATCAGCGCTGCGAAAATGAGTTTAAGTCATCATCATCACATCAGCTAATTGCCGTCCACTGCTAAACGTAAGCCTCCCCCAAAGAGCGCCAACCATCCCGGTCTTGAACATTCCGCATCCATCCGCTGCCAGCAGCCACCTTCTTTAAATCATCGGTCCATCATGCCGCAGGGCGTCCCACACTACGTTTGCCCATACGCGGTCTCCACTCTAACACATGTCTGCTCCATCGATCGTCTGTCCGTCTGCAGACATGGCCGGTCCACTTCCACTTCAGCATGTTGAGGTTGTGCTTGGCGCAAATAAACTCTTTTTTAACCGACTTCCAAAAAAGGAGGAGGTTCTCACTAACCGACTTCCAAAAAAGGAGGAGGTTCTCAATTCGGTGGGTATTTTTTTTTATGTATGTACCTACACCGATTACTCCGAGATTTCTGATCCGATTTCTGTTATTCTTTTTTAGTTCGATGCGGTATACTTGCCCTTTGGACCCATAACAATTCGGTTTGGTTCAGTAGTTTTTATTTTATGAGCATTTTAGCTTATTTCAATTTCTGCGTTGACGAAGATGTCGTCCAGAATAAAATAACCTTAATTTCGGAAGTCGGTGTTAAAAAACGAAGAAACAAAATCAAAAACACCGACTTCCGAAATTAAGGTTATTTTATTGTTTTGGAAGTCGGTTATTTTTTTTTTGTAAAAAGTTTTCTTTGTTTCTCCTTCTTTCGTTCAACCGATTAACTGCTCTGTTGAGCAGTCCCAAGCGCGACTAGTGAGCGTTAGATCCCAAGGGTCGTCGTTTCATGCCCGTGTCGGGCAAAAAGTGTTATTGGATTTGTCCAATAGGAATTTCTTTGTGACAGCCCGGAGCTTGGAATTTGTGGTGTGACACCCCCGTGCCTCGGAAAGCACGTTAAGTCGTTGGTCCTGCGACAGATGCACCAGATCGTGTCGGTTTGCCGTCGCATCGGAATATGAGCGTGATAGGCGGACTGTTTGCGCACACACTATAATAAGTCCCGCGCCAACGGTTAGCTCTGTTTTGATTTTGACGAGATTGAATGCCACGAGAGAAAGACATCACTAGGTACCGGAGATAGGCCCTCACACACCGGCTGTCAGGCCAGACTTAGTCATTTTGGCAGTGTGTTGATAGTCAGTCAGGACAAAACGATTTTATAAGTATAGATGAAACCGACCTGACTGTTGAGTAAAACAATCTCCCATCCACGATCTGACCTTAACAAGTACACCTTAACCTTGCAAATTTCATCTATTCAATGAACTTTATAAAAAACAAACTCTTCTCATTTTCTATTAGTAACAGAAAAACAAGTCGAGTGTATCAATGAAACGAAAGTATGTAATTGACTGTGAAATGTTTATTCATACGTCAGCCTGGGTATATTTTGGTACACGAGATGATTGTGATTTCGAATTCTACTGGCTGCGTCTCCACCAGAGTGTGACGAGGATGTATAACGACAGATGTGTTTGTTGAGAGCTGACGGAGACACTTTGTATGTTAAAAGTCATAATTCGAGGTTTGGCTCTCGACTGTTTTCTCCTCCAATGTTGAACCGATTTAAGAGATATTTCACAAACTGAATAAGAAGTATGTACCACACAACCTCACAGTAAGTTCATTTGATAATATGTCACACGATACTTTTCAAATAACTTTTTTTTTTTTTTCTAGTTTTCCCCCAAAAGTGACCCCCATACTAAAAATCTTTGGGTCCATATGTGTACCAAATTTCAACAGAATCGGTCCAGTAGATCCGGAGAAAACAGTCCGGCTGTGACACACGGACAGACAGACACCCGAGTGATCCTATAAGGGTTCCGTTTTTTACGGATGTTCGGAACCCTAAAAATAAACCTATGAAGAAAAAGCCAGGAAGACAAATACATCCTGTATGAATCTATAAACATTGATTTTTAGATGTGGGAGTCACCCAGTACATAAAACAAACTGTTTTATGTACTAACTTGCAAATACGCCAACTTCTTGGCGTATTTCCAAAGCCGCGCTGATAACATCCGTCCTCCCTTCAAAGCAATGAAAATCGATACTTTTTGCTCATAGTGCGTATAGCTAAGGAGTAGAAATCTCTGCCAGAATCTGTGTTTCCTGATAGCTACAACCTGGGAGTCGTTAAGTCAAGAGTGAATAGGTTACTTTTAGGCAAGCGTGCTCCATCTTCGACCGCATCATCGCTTACCATCAGGTGAGATAGTGTGCCTATCAATAGTAAAAAAATAAAGAAATCCTTCACAAAAGCCAGAGTTAGTGTTCCTTTCGTACCGTTCCAAAATTCTTACAAAATGTAGTACAAACCAGATTAAACAACGTGTAACAAAAAAAAAACGCAATACCTGAAAAAGCATAATTTTACTACGGGGCCATCTCCGAAATCGAAAAAAAAAACGACTTTTCCATCCATTTCTGTGCGCATCATCATCATATCAGCCGAAAGACGTCCACTGCTGTACATAGGCCTTCTCCAAGCCTCGCCACAACGATCGGTCCTGCGCGTCTCGCATCCATCAGCTACCCGCGACCTTCACCAGGTCATCGGTCCACCTTGTGGGAGGCCGCGCCAACGTTTCGTCTTCCGGTACGCGGTCGCCACTCCAGAACTTTTCGGCCCCATCGACCATCTGTTCTGCGAGCAATGTGCCCTGCCCACTGCCACTTCAGTTTGGCGATCCTTCGGGCTATGTCAGTAACCTTGGTTTCTGTGCGCATAACTCGATGAAATGTTCTGAACAGCTGATTTTTTTTTGACACCTTCTATTAATAAATTCGATTCCTCTATATGGGATACAATATTAAAGAGTTTTTTGATCCGAAGTTAACGCAACCAAACACCAAATAGACGCGTTTGTGCGAAATTTCACCTAAATTTTTGACCATTGGTTAATTTACCTATGAATTAAAAATTTCGCCCTTAGTAGTAGTTTTTGCACAATGCTTCTTCAATATGCCACACACACACACACGGTGGTAGGACCAGATGGTCTATTTTGTCAACGTCTCACCGTCTAAACCTAGATGCAGTAAGGATGCAGTGAACTGTCATTCATCATGTTTGTCATCTTCACTTCAACTGGTCTTCCTTCAACTTCACAACAAGGTGAGATTTTTGTTGCGGAATTTGTTCGAAAGAGTCACCGCGGCCCTGGAGAGCAAAGGACAGTAGGAGGAACACGGATGGGTTTTAGTCTGTAAGAGTCTGACACTCCCTTCCCATCCTTAAGAGGAAATGCTGGCGGCGAGACTTTGTATGTAAAAAGTCATAATTGGAGGTTTGACTCTCGACTGTTTTCTCCTCCAATATTTGACCAATATAAGAGATATTTCACAAACTGAATAAGAAGGATGTATACTGTGTCTCTATGTCTACCTTTTTTGATTAATAGTTGCCAAATTTGTACACTACGGCTCTGTTGACAGCGATTTATCGAACAATTTTGAGCATTTTGAGAGAGTTCTAGTGCTCATACGGTTAATAAATCACCAAAAAGGAAAACATAGGGACACAGTATATATCCTTCTTATTCATTTATGAAATATCTCTTAAATCGGGCCAATATTGGATAGAAAACAGTCGAGAGCCTAACCTCGAATTATGACATTTTACATACAAAGTCTCGCCGCCAGCATTTCCTCTTAAAAACGTGAGATGTGCAGTTGCCTTGACGACAGAGCAGGCGAATATATGCCTCTTTTTATATTTTGGTTTTAATTTACCAAGCGGAACCCCAGCCGAGCAAGCTCAACTCGCTCTTGACCTTATTTTTAATCACTGCCGCGTTTACGTCATGTCATGTAACATTTAACGAGGTGATCTCATTGTGAACGGCCATGACTGATCCAAGGACAAGGCGGAAATAAACGTCGGATGTTAACTACCGGCTTTACCCGATTACTCTGGAAAGAGGGTAGGTAGTGTAACTTTAAAAAAAAAAATACAACCGACTACCAAATAAAAAAATACAAGGTTTAAAATAATTATGTTTTCGGAAGTCGGTGTTAAAATACGAAGAAACAACCAAAACTTGCTCTTCTGCTCTCCAATGACTCTCCCGCTCTGGGCGGAGCGGCAGGAGTCGTTTGATGATTTCCCAACATTGTGTGTGCCAAATAAACTAGTTTTCTTTCTTTCTTAAAAAAAAAGGTTCCGTAAAGCCGTACCCAAAGCCGAAAAAAAAATGTTTCTTGTATGATATGACTAGCTGACCCGCGCCACTTCGCCTGCGTCACAATTTTCATCACTGCTCCGCTCCTATTGGTCTTAGCTTGATGATATAGCCTATAGCCTACCTCGATAAATGGGCTATCCAACACTGAAAGAATTTTTCAAATCGGACCAGAAGTTCCTGAGATTAGCGCGTTCAAGCAAACAAACAAACTCTTCAGCTTTATATATTAGTATAGACAATGTTTTAATTGCTGCCGCCCGCGGTGTTGCTCGCGTGAATGTCGTAAACTATATCAAGGGAACATACTCCCGGGCAGGGCCGGTGCGCCCTGGGCGAGATATGCATTTGGCGCCCTTTTATATTCCAATGTAATTAAAATATTTTGTCAACTATTTTGAAAAACTATCCTATTCTTATAACTTACTAGTTGACCCGCGCAACTTCGTCTGCTCCGCTCCTATTGGTCTTAGTGTGATGATATATAGTCTATAGCCTTCCTCGATAAATGGGCTATCTAACAATGAAAGAATTTTTCAAATCGGACCAGTAGTTCCTGAGATTAGGCTAGGAGAGCCATAGGCTATATATATCATCAGGCTAAGACCAATAGGAGCGGAGCAGTTGAAGTTGCGCGGGTCAACTAGTATTAGATAAGGATAGAGATTTTCGTAAATATCTTATTTATTACTTTACAAACCAAATTCGTAATAGCGAACAAATTTTAATTTCTTTTAATCGTAAAAACTATAAAAGATCAAAGCTAATATTTTATAGTGTCTAATAAACTGCAAAAGTAAATGAATCTGTCCTGTGGGAGCCATTAATTTAATCTATAGATGTTTATGGGGCCATAAATTAAGCATGTTATAATTTTGTGGCGTTTTTTTTATTAGAAAGATTTGGCACGTGTATAAATTGTACGTAGGTACCTACCTCTACTTCCTGATAAGCTCAGAGTATATCTATACTAATACTAGCTGACTCGGCAAACGTTGTTTTGCAAAATAAAATTTAAAAACAGTAAAATAGCCTACCACCTATTCTTATACCTACCGAATATACACACAAAATTTCATGAAAATCGGTCGAGCCGTTTCGTAGGAGTTCGGTAACAAACATATATAAAGTATTACTGAGTGACTGAAGTGAGTGACTGACAGCCAACGCACAGCCGAAACTACCGGTCGTAGGAAGCTGAAATTTGACATGTAGGTTCCTTGGGGAGTGTAGGGGAGCACTAAGAGAAGATTTCCCAAAATTCTTACGGGAACGGGAAAAGACGGGATACATAACTCGACAAAATGTACTGAAAAGCTGATTTTTTTGCGATTTCGGGTTTGGTCCCATAGTAAAAGTTGTTCATAATGATGAGTACAATCACCCCTTAAGAGGTATTGCGTATATTCTGTTACACGTTGTATATTAACCTAAGTTTAAGCAAGGCAGGCAGGTTCATGGATGAGAGACCAGACCACCTTAACATACCTTCATGCCTCGAAAAGCAGGGTAAGCTGTTGGTCCCGGTTATTCTTTTACTAATAGAAAGCCACGTTATTTAATACCGCCCAACGTAGTAGTATTAGGCACGGTCAGCTAGTGAATCATAAAATTAATAACAAGAACCATATGGCACGCAGTCTATTAATGCGAGCTAACGAGTAATTTCATCAAAGACATATCGCAGACTTGTTTACTAACACGCCAGACAGTTATATTAGCTTGTTCAAACATGTGTGTTCCGACTTCAAGCAATTCAGTTGCTATTTATAGTTTTAGAAGAAATCTAGCGAGATGAGAATCGATATTTTTACAGCGGACTGGGATATAGGTATTCTAAATGCATAATTTTCAAACTCAAACCATTTAATTCAACTGAACCATTTATAGCCGAAGAGAAGAACGTGCAAGAAACTCCACGGACACTCTTTAAAAAAAAAATTGTTACAAAGTTTTGTTTACATCATGTTGAAAATACAAACCTGTGAGAACGATGTAAAAGACGAGCAGGATAAAAGCGTCCGGAAAAAAATTTTACAATTCAAAGAAATAATTAAAATGAACCATGGCAGCTGAGAAATGACCAGTCCCAACTGACAGCGCCCGTTCACGAACATGACGCATGCGCTAACACCATTCGGCTCAACCATTTTGAAGGGAGCCAAATGATCCAACGCATACGCCACCATCAGCTAGACTTTTGAATGAGCATGACACTCCCAACCTTCAATTATTCCTTCAAAATCTGTCAATATTCCTAGCCTTTTCCAAACTATGTTGGAGACGGCTTTCAGTCTCGCTGGCTGCAGCTGAATACCAGTATTTTACATGGAGCGTCTGCCTATCTGACCACTACAAACCAGTAACTGGGTGACACGCGCTAATCTCAGGAACTACTGTAGTGCTATTCTGTAACAACACTTTCGTGTCTCGACAGCGGAATCCGAGGTGAGTATAAACATAACACCTTTATGTTATGTGTAATAAAGTTCACTTTGTGAGCTTTGTCACTCAGGTGAAGCTCGATATCGAAATGGTTACTTACAGAATAGGCTAGCTGGTTCGAATGTAAAAAATCTTTTAGCCCGCGCACACGAACTCAGCGGGAAATCTCTGCATTTGACGCGATCAGCTAGTCTATTCTGTAAGAAACTATTTCGATATCGAGCTTCACCTGAGTGATCAAACTCACAAAGTGAGCTTTATTGCACACAACATAAAGGTCTTCATTTGAAACTCACCTCGAATTCTACTGTCGAGATACGAAAATGTTGTTAGAGAATAGCACTACAGCGCTGCAGTGGCGCGTTCGAATGGATACTTACCCACATTAAACATCTAATGTGGGTAAGTAATTGATGATATAACAACAAAATCTCTAATTTTAACAACATATAACAACGGAACCTATAATTGTATTTAATATAGCGATTAGTTAATATAATGAACGATTGATATAATTTTAAAATCCTATTTTCTCTGACGGGGCTCCTATTTCTGGGTGGTTTAAAAAAAAATAACCACCTAACTTAACCTATCCGAGTCGGGGTGTTAACCATAATGACGTTTTATATATATATATATTAAACGTTAGACCTAATGATTTTCGATTAAATAAACAGTATACATATTAAACGTTACACCAAATGATTTTCGATTACATAAACGTTATATCAAACAACGATATACTAATTAAGCTTAAAATAAATAAATGTTATATGTAAAGAAATTATATCAACAGTCGGTATATCTCACGTTGATTATATCTTATGAACGATAATAAAATGAAATTAGACCAAATGAGTTTATACGTTACTAGCTGACCCGCGCAACTTCGTCTGCGTCACAATTTTCATTACTGCTCCGCTCCTATTGGTCTTAACGGGATGATATATAGCCTTTAGCCTTCCTCAATAAATGGGCTATCTAACACTGAAAGAATTTTTCAAGTCGGACCAGTAGTTCCTGAGATTAGCGCGTTCAAGCAAACAAACAAACAAACTCTTCAGCTTTATATATTAGTATAGATGAGACGCACCCGTATAATGTAACTGCCCGCGCCGCCACCGCGCCACTTCTTGCCCGCTGAGTTCGTGTCCGCGGCCTCAGTGTTGGATAGCCCATTTATCAAGGAAGGCTATAATCACTCTACGACCAATAGGAGCGGAGCATTCTTAAAAAATGTAACGCGGATCAGCAGTTTATACCTAATACTAGCGGACGTCACGCGGTTTCACCCGCGTAGTTCCCGTTCCCGTGGGAGTACGGGAATAATATATAGCCTATGTTACTCCCTGATAATGTAGCTATCCATTGCTGAAAGAATTTTCAAATCGGTCCAGTAGTTTTTAAGTTTGTTCGTTATATACAAAATGACAAATCTTTCCTCTTTATAATACAACTAGCTGACCCGCGCAACTTTGTCAGCGTCACAATTTTCATTACTGCTCCGCTCCTATTGGTCTTAGCGTGATGATATATAGCCTATAGCCTTCCTCGATAAATGGGCTATCCAACACTGAAAAAATTTTTCAAATCGGACCAGTAGTTCCTGAGATTAGCGCGTTCAAGCAAACAAACAAACAAACAAACTCTTCAGCTTGATATATTAGTATAGACTAGCTTCTGCCAGCGGCTTCGCCCGCGTGGTCCCTAAGGAACGTACTCCCGGGATAAAAAGTAGCCTATGTCCTTTCTCAGGCTCTAGACTATCTGTGTACCAATTTCATTTAAATCGGTTCAGTAGTTTTGGCGTTAAAGCGCGACAGACAGACAGAGTTACTTTCGCATTTATAATATTAGTAAGGATTAAACCATCTCATACACACATACTTACATACATTTTGTTTTTTTTTTAAGTCTTATCCTTAAGTATAACATAATTTCAGTACTTTGTTCGCCTACTGCACGTTCCAATATATTTTGTAACCGCAATAAGATTCATGATAAATGGATAGTATTTCCTAAGATACAGACAGGTTTCCTGCCTAGTTTAGGAAAGTTTAGAAAGTCCTATGACTTATTTTATATTTGCTGTACTGGTTTTTCTTTACAAAATTTAAATATATAATAAGACAACTCTGTATGCCATGTACAAACTACTTCTACACTAATATTATAAAGAGGAAAGATTTGTTTGTTTGTTTGAATTGAATAGGCTCCGAAACTACTGGACCGATTTGAAAAATTTATTTAGCATTGGATAGCTACATTATCAGGGAGTAACATAGGCTATATATTATCCCCGTACTCCCACGGGAACGGAAACTACGCGGGTGAAACCGCGTGACGTCCACTAGTATTGAATAAATAAATTATTATTAAAAAAAGATATATTATTAAATAATATTAGTATAGATACTAGCTTTTGCCCGCGACTTCGTACGCGCATATCCCATTTTTCCCGTTCCTGTAGGAATTTCTGGAAATCCTCTCTTAGTGCTCCCCTACACTCCCCAAGGAACCTACATGTCAAATTTCAGCTCTCTACGACCAGTAGTTTCTGTTGTGCATTGTCAGTCACTCAATCAGTCAGTAACGGAAGAATTTTATATATTAAGGGAGGACACGCGCAACTTCGTCTGCTCCGCTCCTATTGTTCTTAGCGTGATGATATATAGCCTATAGCCTTCCTCGATAAATAGGCTATCTAATACTGAAAGAATTTTTCAAATCGGGCCAGTAGTTCCTTTTTTTTTTTTTTTTTTTTTTTTTTTAAGGATGGGAAATCATCAAATGACTCCTTCCGCTCTGGGTGAAGTAGAAGGGAGTGTCAGACTCTTACTGACTAAAACCCATCCGTGTTCCTCCTAATGCCCTTTGCGTTCCAGGGCCGCGGTGACTCTTTCGAATAAATCCCGCAACCCCGGCAGGCATTGGGCCCTAGCGGGCCCCGTCTTTAATGCTGACAGCTCTTTGAGGCGCGCGTGGAACACAGCGCGCCGTCGACCCGGGCCTGGTTATGACCAGACGGCGAGCCACCCAATGCTCGCCGTCCGCAGGCCCGCGCCTACGGTGGCCGAGAATCGCCCTGCGACTCCCGACGCCCGGGGAGTCTTCTTCTGTTGCGGCGGCTGGGGCGTGAGGTTTCCCTCTCCCTCACGCGTTCGGCTTCCTCCTTCGCTAGCATTACTGCTTCGCAGAAGGAGGTGACCGCTTCCCAAGTCTCCTCGCTCCGGACCATGACTTGAAACAGGGCCGACCGCGACAGGTCGCCGCCGCCGATCGCCTCGACGAGGACACGGCGGTGCTCCGCCCAAGCAGGACAGACCTCCACCGTATGCTCCACCGTGTCCTCCGGGCGATCCTCGCAGTGTTGACATCCGGGCGTATCCTGCCGCCGTATTCGAAACAGGTACCTCCCGAAACAACCGTGTCCGGTGAGTACCTGCGTCAAACGGAAGGTAAGGACGCCGTGGCGCCGCTCTAGCCACTCCTCAAAGAGGGGACTTATCGCCGCAATTGTGGCGTGCCCAGGGCCAGTAGTTCCTGAGATTAGCGCGTTCACACAAACACAAACTCTTCAACTTTATATATTAGTATAGATTACATCACGCTACGGCCAATAGGAGCGGAGCACCAATTAAAATGTGACGCTGACGAATTTGCGCGGATCAGCTAGTTTAAAATGTTAGACCTAGCTCCTGCAAGCGACTTCACTCGCGAGCATTTGCCAAGTTTCATATAATCTGTTTAACCATTGAGTCGTGATTGATGAACAAACTTCCAAACTAACACTCGTTTATAATATTAGTTGGTACTAGTTGACCCGCAAAACTTCGTCTGCTCCGCTCCTATTGGACTTATTGTGACGATATATAGCCTATAGCCTTCCTCGATAAATGGGCTATCTAACACTGAAAGAATTTTTAAAATCGGACCAGTAGTTCCTGAGATTAGCGCGTTCAAGCAAATAAACAAACAAACTATTCAGCTTTATTATTAAGTATAGGCATTGATAATATTAGTAGCTAAATAAAAACGTCTGAATAAATCATTTTTATCAACAAACCATTCGTTAATATAAAACATCTGTTAAATTAGGCAGCGAGCACACAAGGAATAAAACAGCGGTGCTAGCATTTATTTTTTTAACCGACTTCTGAAAGAAGGTACATGGTGGACATCCCACCTACACGCACAAAACGTTTTGGGAACACATTCATAGTGCGTACAGCTAAGGAGTGGAATTCCCTGCCGGAGTCTGTGTTTCCTGATAGCTACAACCTGGGAGTATTTAAGTCAAGAGTGAATAGGTTACTTCTAGGCAAGCGTGCTCCGTCTTCGACCACATCATCGCTTACCAACAGGTGAGATAGAGGTCAAACGCGTGCCTATCAATAGTAAAAAAAGAAGGTCGAGATTCTCAATTGAACTAAATGTTTTTTCTATGTATGTGTGTTCAGCGATATCTTCGAAAATTGACAGCCGATTTTGATAATTTCTGTTTTGTTTGGAAGAGTCGTTTTTTGTTTAATTTTGAAGAAGATCTGATGAAGAAATTTATTTCTTTCATTTCTTTTTTAAAAAAACTTGCCCCTCACTAGGAATGTCTCCTGTATCTATCCTGTATGTATACAGTATGTATTTAGAGAAAAGCAATGGAACTTTGAAGAGTTCCAGCGTCTATCTCTGTCGTTCTTAAATTATAGCAAATCTTCATTGCTGGATTCACATGTATTTATATTATTTTCGATGTAAATATGTCTCAAAACTTTTTATTCATACTTTTGTCCCATCGCACATAATATTTCATCCTTGTAAAGATACAAGGAACTATTTGAAGCAATTTCTGAACTTGAGCCAAAGTAATGGAGAGCGGTGTCTCAGTGTACACTCTGCCCTAGTAGTAGTTTCTTAATTTATTTATTATATCAAATACTGTAATACCTACTATAACATTCTCATTTTATCCCACTGTGTGTCTATAAATATGGGCCACTTGACTTTGAGTGGCTATTTCAATTATTTAGCTATCTTGTACGCATGGAGTTGCTAGTTGCTAACTATATTAGTCGCCATGCGAAAAAAACTGACCAAGTGCGAGTCGGACTCGCGTGCAAAGGGTTCCGAACGAATTTAATTGTTTTAACTTGTTATTTTAAAACTACAGACTTCTAATAGGTTTTCCTGTAATCTTTAGGTAAAGATCTATTATCTCCATTTTTTTTTCAAAATTTTAGGCTCAGTAGTTTCGGAGATAAGGGGGGGGGGGAATGGTCATTTTTCGTCTAATTTCTTGAATAACTTCAAAACCATTTATTTTAAAATTATGAAAAAAATATAATTAAAACCCTTACAAAAAGTTCTTTCATTTGATATGTCACACGATATTGTTTAAAAAACTTTTTTTTAATTTTCTAGTTTGACCCCCAAAAGTGACCCCCATACTAAAAATTTAATAATTTACGTAACGCGTCCGTATTTGGGTCATAGAAGTCCATATGTGTACCAAATTTCAACTGAATCGGTCCAGTGGATCCGGAGAAAACTGGCTGTGACAGACGGACAGACAGACAGACAGACATTCCTGAGTGATCCTATAAGGGTTCCTTTTTTTTCGGAACCCTAAAAAAATGATTTTAAAAAGTGTTCGTGGAGTTTCTTGCACGTTCTTTACATAGATTATCTATTGCCCGGACCTCCCCAATGCAGTGACTGTGTAACACCATGCAAATCGTTTTTTTTTTCCTGTAGGTACGTAGTAACATATACAGGAATTTGTTAACAACGTGTATACATATATTGTTCAACGTGTACCTAATAGAATAAACGCAATACGTCTTAAGGGGTCATTATACTCATAACTATGAACAATTTTTACTATGGGACCAATCCCGAAACCGCAAAAAGAAAATCAGCTGTTCAGTGCATTTTGTCGAGTTATGCGCAGTTAAATGTATGGGGGAGTCGATTTTTTTTTTCGCGATTTCGGTTTTGGTCCCGTAGTGAAAGTTGTTCATAATGATGAGTATAATGACCCCTTAAGAGGTATTGCATTTATTCTCACGTTATATAACTAAAGTAATAACGAGGCAGCAAGGGATCAAACTAACGCCAATTACGTATCGTTTCCTCGGCGCCCCTTAACAACGCGTATCCATACCTACATAACCTATATACTATTACTAGCTGACCCGCGCAACTTCGTCTGCGTGATTATTTTCATTACTGCTCCGCTCCTATTGGTCTTAGCGTGATGATATATAGCCTATAGCCTTCCTCGATAAATGGGCTATCTAACACTGAAATAATTTTTCAAATCGGACCAATAGTATATGATGCAGTCGAAGTTGCGCGGGTCAGCTAGTAATAATATAAAAAGAAAGAAATAATAATTTTTATTTAGCACATACATGAAACACGCACGGTACATAAAAATAACAAATAATGTGAAGTAAACCAAAAACTAAGAGTGTGTCTCACGGCTGCACTAAAAAGATTCATTTCAGCGATATGTCAGACAGTCTGAGACTATCTGACGCTGGTTTTCTAATGAACCCTTCAAAGGATGAATGGCGGTTCATTTGAATATTATAAATGCGAAAGTAACTGTCTGTCTGTCACGCTTTCACGCCAAAACTACTGAACCGATTTAAATGAAATTTGGTACACAGATATTCTAGAGCCTGAGAAAATACGTTGGCTATATCGATTGTGTACCGATTTAAATGAAATTTGGTACCCAGATAGTCTAGAGCATGAGAAAGGACATAGGTTACTTTTTATTCCGAGAGAATGTTCCTTAGGGACCACGCGGGTGAAGCCGCTGGCAGAAGCTAGTATTATATATACCTACTATACTTACGAGTGCAGAGCAGTGGTGGCCGAGTGCAGAGCAGTGGTGGCCGAGTGGTAATGGCTCCGACTTACGAGTTGTAAGTCGCGGGTTCAAACCCAGCCAGGCATATTACTTTGTGTAATTTATTTCATCACCACTGCTCTCAAAACGGTGAAGGAAAACATCGTGAGGAAACCGGCATGTCCTAGAACCAAAAATTCGAAGACATGTGACATTCACCAATCCGCATTGGGCCCGCGTGGTGGATTACGGCCCATTCCCTCTCCTAGAGAGGAGGCCTGAGTCCCAACAGTGGGAACATTATAAGGCCGACTATGCTATGCTACTATACTTACAACATTTGGACTTTTTAATAATATTAACACCTAAAATAAACGACAAAAGTATTCCTTTTATTTCTTCGCCGCTCCCAAAGCTTCTTATCACCCATGGGAATCTGCCAGGCATTTATCAAGCTGACGTCATCATGGGGCGCGGTGCCCCCTAGACACGCTTAAAGGTCATGCCATGACCGACTTTATTGATTCAATTCTCTAATGGATTGTCTGTGTCTAATGGTCGTGTATTTTATTATACAGAAATGGTGCCATTTTAGTTGTCTTACAAAGGCGGGCCACTTCATGTACCCGACATAAACTATCTATAGGCTCGATTATTTGAAAAAAACTGGCTAAGAACGAGTCGGACTCGCGTGCAAAAGGTTCCGAACGAATTTAATATTTTTAACATGTTATTTTAACACTATAGACTTCTAATAGATTTTCCTGTAATCTTTAGGTAAAGATCTATTATCTCCATTTTTGTCAAAATTTTAGGCTCATTATTCGTATAATTTCTTGAATAACTTCAAAACCATTTATTTTAAAATTATGAAAAATATATAAGTATAACCCTCACAAAGTAATGTCTTCTTCAGTTCCTCCAGTTCCTGACACTACACTACCGAGGTATGTGAACTTGTGAGCTCTCTCCACCTCCTCTGTGCCGAAGAGCAACGGCAAAGAGGATGCCGTTGTAAGTCGACTGAAATGGATATATAGTGTTGTTGTTGTGTTGATGTTATAATAATAGTCAAACGGCTCCATGGTAGGCGTTAAATAAACTGGTAATAAAGTGCATTGACCTTTCCATAATATCCCTTCGTAGATACCGGAACAATAAATTATGAACCGTTTTTCATTACTAGAGAAAGTAAAGGATCACTATAGAAGTCAATTCAGGACAGCTTTGTGTCTTTATTTTTGTTTTTGATATTATGAAAGTCACTAAATGTGGTCGGTCACTGACGTTATTGTATATTTAATAATAATAAATCTTTATTGCAGACCACATTCACAAAAAAATAATTAGGATAAAATACAAAATTAAATTTTGCTAATTAAAAGTTCAATTCATTAAAAATAAAAAATAAAGTCAGCGAGTTAAAAACGATAATAATAAATTTAAAAAATTAATTACATTTTGATGGAAATAATTAATAAATTCATAAAAAAAAAAAACAAAAAAAAATACAATATCTGGTGCATTGATATATAAAAAACCCAAGATGCACAGTCTCGAACAAATGCAACACTCGAAACTGTCGTCAAAAACTGACATGTATCAAGTGTCATGTGCGAGTTGAGTGTAGTTATATTATAAACAATTTTTTTGGCAAATTCAACCTTACACGAATCGCTTAAAGTTGTTTTTACAAAACAGTGTAGTATGGCGAGTGACGCGCAATTTTTTTTGCAAATTCAACCTTATACGGACCGCTTAAAGTTGTTTTTACAATGCAGTTCAGTATGGCGAGTGATGCGCTAATCTCAGGAACTACTGGTCCGATTTGAAAAAATCTTTCAGTGTTAAATAGCACATTTATTGAGGAAGGCTATAGGCTATATATCATCACACTGACCAATAGGAGCGGAGCAGTAATGAAAAATGTGACGCAGACGAAGTTGCGCGGGTCAGCTAGTTATACATATTGCGCTTATTTTTTGCGGACGTTTTTGAGATGCTGAGTGTGTATCTTGGGTTTTTTGTATATCAATGATCTGGCGCCCACCATACACTAGTGTCATTCTGTCAGCGGTAGCGTGGCGAACCCGATTTAAAATGTCAAAAATGTATCTATGGGATTGACAGTCGCTGATGTTGATTGTAACGGGTTCTTATCGGATTTATTCCTTTAAGGCTGCTCTCTCGAGACATGCTTAAAAACAGCGTGCAGATGAAGCAACTTTTCGTCCGCATTTGCTGAGAAATTACATCTAAAAATAATAGGTACATGATATTATACGTAATTTGGTTTAGCCAGAATTTAATATCAGTAATTTAGTATCACATATGTAATAAGAAAAAAAAACACGAAATCACCTCCAAATCGTTGAGGTGAAAAAACCATTTTACTCCTTCATTTTTTAAGAAAAGTCAACTGCTTTGCAATACAAACGCAAATAATTTGGTTTTGTTACTTTTTTAAAATATGTGTTATTTTTTTTTAATAAATTACAAATACGGGTAGTGGAGTGGCGCGTAAAGGAGTAGTTAGCTCCGTTTATATGCACAAGATCATTGGCATTTATACAAGCCTTAACCAATTGCAACATTTTTGACTGAGGTTTCTTAATAAGTATTTCTCTCTTTCTTCTCACAGGATGCAAGGAGTAAAGCTCGAGTGCATCCTGCTTTCGCCAACGCCGGCCGAGTAGCTGGTGTGGAAATATGGAGAATTCAAGTGAGTAGCGACATCTCTTGTTGAGTAGTAAAACTAATATTGTATTGTGATTATTTGGCATAGCACGCAGCGTCACCTAAGAGAGGGTGCAACAACTACAAGCTGATACAATTCAAATATATACATTTTCCAAAGAGAACGTATTCTTTAATTATTCTTTTCTTTGAAGTTTTAATCAGCAAGTACTTCATTTTATTTTATTAATAGTGGATTTACCAATACAGCTGATTTAAACCAATGTTTTCAGGACTTTGAGCCCACCCCAGTAGCAGCAACCGACTTCGGCAAATTCTACAAAGGCGATTCTTACATTGTACTGAAGGTAAGAACCGTTTACATTTCTGATAGGTAACTTTCAATTTGCTTGAGTTCATCATATTTCTGGCTTCGTCACATGGTTTTTCGACCAACCATCAACATAAAGAGTATGTTACCATATATGTATTTATTTTTATGCTATGCGTCATACTTGGCGCAAATAAACCTTTATTTTCTTTCCTACTTATGGTCTCCACGTCACGTTTTTTTTCTGTACTCTTTCCTGTTAACTGTCACGCTAATCTTAAAAATAGTTCCCCATATAGATAGGTACTAAACATTACCTATTCATCTCGCCAGACCACAGTAGACAAGCGCAACAACCTCTCGTGGAACATTCACTACTGGATTGGCAGCGAGTCCACACAGGATGAGTCTGGAGCCGCCGCCATATTAACAGTGGGGCTTGACGACAAATTCAATGGTGCCGCTGTACAGTACAGAGAAACGCTAGGACAAGAAAGCCAGCTGTTCAAAGGATACTTCCCATCAGGTTAGTAGCGACATCTGTTGGTGATATCGTGAAGCTTTGGTTGCCAAAGTTCTACTACTCGCCGATAGATGGCGGTTTCTGATAAAAATTATTTGGTAACCTAAAGAAATTCGGGCTGCACTTAAAATCATCTTCCTTCTTTGTGTAAGCCGGGACCTTGCATTCAGTGTTGAGTTAGTACAGGTACCTACAGGCATTCATTTATAAAGTTTTTTATAGGGACAGAAATTCAGGACAGCTTTTCCATGTGTGCCTTCATAACTTCCTATGTTAGAAGAACGTGTAAGATCTATTTTCAAACACAAAATGACGTAAATCAATGAGCACTATAACAACAACTTCCTTTTAGGAACAGAAGTCGTTAACAACTTCTAATTGAAACTCAACCATGCATTGAGAATCAATTGGAACAACAAAATAATTGCTACCATTCTGCGATCTAATTGATGAACAATTCATCCAATTTAGCCATTAACGCATTGTGGGCTTCCAAAATATCTTACTTACTTACTTGGCACTTATACATATCTATCTACACTAAAATATAAAGCTGAAGAGTTTGTTTGTTTGCTTGAACGCGCTAATCTCAGGAACTACTGGTCCGATTTGAAAAATTCTTTCAGTGTTAGATCGCTCATTTATCGAGGAAGGCTATAGGCTATGTATATCATCACGCTAAGACCAATAGGAGCGGAGCAGTATGATAGTGACTTAGACGAAGTTGCGCGGGTCAACTAGTACTTAATATATAAAGCTGAAGAGTTTGTTTGTTTGTTTGCTTGAATGCGCTAATCTCAGGAACTGCTGGTCCGATTAGAAAAATTCTTTTAGTGTTAGATAGCCCATTTATCGAGCTATAGCCTAACATATGGACTATATATCATCACGCTAAGGCCAATAGGAGCGGAGCAGTAAGGAAAATTATGACGCAGATGTAGTTGCGCGGGTCAGCTAGTTTATATATATACCTAGTCTCCTGACCGATTTCAAACATGGCGCGACACATATTATAGTGCACAAGTGTGTGCGCAAACACGGGTGCACTCCCTTGCCCACCACTCTCATATTCCGATGGGACGGTAACCCAACAGGGCCGGAAAGAGATCTAACGCAAAACCAACGGCTTAACGTGCTTTCCGAGGCACGAGGGTGTCACGCCACCTACTTCTAACCTCCGGGCTATCACAGGGAAATTCCTAATGGAAAAACCCAATAACACCTTTTGCCCGACCTGAGACCCTATTACTATGTGCCTACCCGTCAGGTACCTCTACGATACGCGACAAAAACTGTAAATAAGCGTGGTGTTGCTTGCCTGTCGGTACGGACCATAGAAATAAAAAAAAAAACAGTTTATTATATACATATAATAAACTGTTCTTAGTTCGGGTTCGGGACTAATCGTAAGTACCATAGACATATAACTAAGAATGAATGACAACACGATATAACAGTAGATAACCTTCAAATCGTGTTGTCATTCATTCTTAGTGGGTGATAGGTACGGAGAAGAATACGCCCGTAACTAAATCAAGCCGAAACTACGGGCTTTGGGCTTAGAGACGGCCCCCAGGGCCGTGATGACTCTTTAGAACCAATTCCGCGGCTATCTTGTACTTAGATTATTCTTTTTTTTTTCGAGGGGCGTGGGCGGGTTTACTCCGTTGTCTTTCTTTTTCTCTTCTACATTCTTTCACCTATTTCCTTTTTTTTATGTAATTTAATTATATGGACTGATACACAACAAGTTTGATTGCCCTGAACTTGTTAATAGAGGAAAAGGTGGTAATGTGGTCCCTGCAGGTATATTGACCCCCCTTGATATTTATAGTTTAGAAACACGCCATCTAGATTTTTTTTAGTGCAACGCGGAGCTCGTGTGACACTGTAGATTTTAACCCAATAAATCCGTGAGGGAGGAAAACATGGGGTCCTGACCAAATGAAAAAGGCAATTGAAGCAGTGAGGACAAAGGTCATGGGCTATAAAAAGGCTGTAAAAATATTTTCTATTCCAAGATCTACACTAAAACGATTAGTCATTACATCTAGCGGTAGCTCTGAAAGTGACGCACTCGTAGAAACCGACTCTGAATAAGACGACAGTGTCTAGCCGACCAGATACTATCTGTATATTCTGTGACACCAGTTACTTGAACGATAGACCTGGGGAGGAGTGGATTCACTGCCAGAGTTGCAATTTGTGGGCTCATACAGCCTGTGCAGATCCTGTAGGCGAATATTATATCTGCGAATTTTGTCGTTAGATTTTAATTAAATCAATACATTATAATGGCCCCCGGGGTGCCATATAACCCTCACTCGATCTCATGTTGCCAAATTTGTTTTTTTAGAATACATAAGTTTTCGATTATCCTGTGGCAGTTTAATTTATTACATTGTAAGGCATGTATAGGCAAATAAATAATGAGCGATATAACGTATTTATTACATTTCTGAGTCTCGATTTTTTACACAAGGCCTTAAAAACAAAGTAGGGGGCCACATTACCACCTTTTCCTCTAATATATTTTATAATTATCATTATTCCAGAACTGTAATAAGACGAGAGGCACGCGCTTACCCACTCTTTGCTACGACCACTAGTCGTACAAATGCGGGTGAGCGGGCGCCTCTCCACAGATCAGTCAAAATTTATAACCAACATTTTGTTAAAATAGACATATTTGCGTTGTCTCACAATGTTTTAAATAAGAATTGGTTATTGCACTCAAAACCAAATAATAATATTGTATAATTTTAAGATTAGCCCCACCTGTGGAATAATGAATGACAGTAAATTACACTAGTAATATGTGGAAACGTTGTTGATTGTACGTTAACCTACTTAATTGTAAACTTAGACGTAAGAAAAAATGTACAATTGATTGTTTTATATTGTTTTAAATGTAAAATATTTCTTCGTCCTTAGCCCTCACATACTTGGACGGCGGCCATGCTTCAGGTTTCAACCACGTCGTCACGAACGCCGGAGCCGAGAAGCGACTCATTCAGATCAAAGGCAAGAGGAACGTCCGCACACGTCAGGTCAGTACTTAGTATTAAGTACTCGCATTTTGTTTGCCATTCCACATAAAACATGGGTATTTAACTGAGTAAAAAAATAATAATCCAAAAAAAAACAAAACATCTTGGACATGTATTTTTTCCCATTTCAAATCGATAAAAAAAATTAAAAAGCGCTTCGAAGTTCAAAAGTGGGGGCTGTAGATGTCACGTTTTACTAATAAGTGAACTTCACACGCGAGTTTTACGGACTAATTACTAAATTTGTTCAGGATTTTTTTTTTGAGAAATCATGTGTGTCATACTCTTACTGACTAAAACCCATCCGTGTTCCTCCTAATGCCCTTTGCGTTCCTGGGCCGTGATGACTCTTTTGAACAAATTCTGTAACTGTTCAGAATAATACCCAATTCTGGAAGTACTTACTGATCAGCGGGTCTTATAAGGCCACTTTCGCTGAATCATATTTGGATCCTAACATTACCTAATCATACAACAATCTGTCAAATTTAATTTTCATCTTTATCGCTATATTGATTGGGAAAAGACAGTTTCGGGCTGACGTGCTGACTGATTCTACCAAAGTGGCTTTTTTAGCCCCGCAGATTATAAGAGGCGTTTAGACTCAAATCAGCCAGTTCTACCCTTTCTCTTCTTCAGGTGGACCCGCTGATCTCCTCACTGAACAAAGGCGACTGTTTCATCCTGGACATCGGCAACGACATCTACGTATATGTCGGAGAGTCGGCCAAACGCGTCGAGAAACTCAAGGCTACCTCTGTTGCCAACCAAATTAGAGACGAGGACCATCACGGCAGAGGGAAGGTTGAGATCATCGGTAAGTGAGAGGAGCATCCTCCTATGATATAAGTCAACATTTCCCAAAATATAAGTCGTGATCCACTGGTGAGTCCCATGCAAATGTTTCATGACGCCGCTAGCTTTCGCCCACGGTTCCGCCCGCGAGATTGACGAAGAAAAAATATCCTATGTGTTATTCCAGACTATAATCTACCTCTGTGCCTAATTTCATGAATATCCTCTCAGGCGTTCTGACGTGAAAGAGTAAAAAACATCCATCCATCCTCACAAATTTAATTTGCATTTGTAATCCTTACTAATATTATAAATGTGAAAGTAACTCTGTCTGTCAGTCTGTCTGTCTCGCTTTCACGCCAAAACTACTGAATCGATTTAAATGAAATTTGGTACAGGGATATTTTAGACCTTGAGAAAGAACATAGGCTACTTTTTATCCCGGGAGTATGTTCCCTAGGGACCCCTAGCCCGCGTGATCCCTAGAGAACATACTCCCGAGATAAAAAGAGGCCTATATGTGTGTGTGTGTGTATGTGTGTGTGTGTGTGTATTCCAGACTATAATCTACCTCTGTGACAAATTTCATGAAGATTTTTTCAAGCGTTCTGCCATGAAAGAGTAACAAACATACATCCATCCATCCTCACAAACTTTCGCATTTGAAATATTATATGAGGCTTCACCCGCGTGATCCCTAGAGAACATACTCCCGGGATAAAAAGAGGCCTATATGAGTGTGTGTATGTGTGTGATGTGTGTGTGTGTGTGTGTATGTATGTGTGTGTGTGTGTGTGATGTGTGTGTATGTGTGTGTGTATTCCAGACTATAATCTATCTCTGTGACAAATTTCATGAAGATCCTTTCAGGGGTTCTGACAAACTTTCGTATTTATAATATTAAGTAGGATAGTTCTTTGCCCATAGATTACAGGAAAACTTATAAGAAGTCTATGGTTTAAAAGTAACATGCCATGACAATGAGATTCGTTCGGAACCCTTTGCATGCGAGTCCGACTTGCATGTCGGTTTTTTTCAGTGTAGTATAAATAATGTTGGCAAATTTTGCTTGCAGACCAATACTCCAGCGATGTTGACGTACAGAAGTTCTTCACGGCCTTAGGATCAGGTACCAAGGACCTCGTGCCCGAAGAAAGTGCTGGAGGTGATGACCAGGTAACTTTAGAACTTTTATGGCTCACAACACTTACCTATGACGAGATTGAGAGCCTATTAGGAAAGCTTTTTTGACATTTCTGATTTTTGTAGATCACACAAACACACAATCACATTACATTCACGACACAAACACATATACACATCCGTATTCAGAGTAAGGAGAGGCTACATAATTTTTTTTGTCTTTATGTTTATTTTTTTTTGTTTTTACTTTATTTTCTTTTTACAAATAATTGTTTTTAACCCGATGTATCGTTAGAGCTGTTTGCATCTCTAAGTTGATGTAATTTATAGAGTGAGCCCTGGCATCCATAACACAAGTTTAATCTTAGCTTGGGTGCCAGAGGTCGATAACCTTTGTTACATGCAATTTTTAACAAATCTGTTTTTTTTCCTCGTGTTTCTACAAATTGTTGTGAAAATTGTAAATGTGGAAATAAAGTTTTTATTATTTATTATTATTTATTTATTTTTAAAACAGGCAAACTACAAAATCTCAACCGTCGACTGCTACGTAGAATGTGGACCATAGACAAAGATTGAATAATTTAGGCTGCGTTTCCAACAAAGATGTGCGAGGATGCCTAGCGATAGATGTGTTTGTTAAAAACCAATAAAATCGTTTGCGTTTGGGACTACATAAATGAAGCGATTTTATTGGTTCTTAACAAATACATCTCTCGCTCAGTAGCGTAGCGAGGGGGGCCGAGGGGGCGGCCCGCACTGGTTGACACCCGTTTAGGGGTGACACCCCCGACCATTCGTTGACTGGTTTCTGTCACTGTCAGTTGTTACTCTAAACGTTTGACGCAAAGAAACCTGTCGGGAGTGGGGTGCAATATTTTCGAGTTTGCTTCGCTCGCTCTTGCGTTCTACCTTCTCTTATTTCTTGAGCTTGCTAGCGTCAGTCTAAAGTTGAGTTTAGATAATGTTGGAAAGAAAATCAAAATAATCCGAGGCGAGGTGCACAAATTTTCGAGATTTTGTTTGTAAGAACATGCCTGAAAATAAAAATCTGCACCTCCCTTCCGAAAAATGGCTTGCGACTTTCACCAGAACGAAAGGCGCAACTCATAATTAATTATTTGGGTTCATTTTTGGGGTGACACCAGATTATCCGCCCCGGGTGTCACCCATGCTAGCTACGCCACTGCTCCCGCTACGCATCCTCGCATATCTCTGATGTAAACGCAGCCTTAGATTTCTAAAAAAAAAACCATTTGATCGAAATATCCAATTCGGGAGGACTAATATTTGAATTAAATGGTCTCCCTAACCACGCAACATTTCTTTCAGACCTTCGAGCGCAATGAGGAGCAAACCGTGACCCTGTCCGAGGTATCCGACAGTTCCGGCAAGGTCAAGGTGACAGCTCTGACCAAGCCCTTACGTCAGGAGCAGCTCAAACCACAGGTAAGGAAAGGCAGTAAGTTTATTATTAGTATGTGGATGGGGCCCGCCAGAGCCAGTGCCTGCGTTTGCTGTCCCGAGTTGTGGAATTACCTCTACAACCTATTAACTACATAGGTAACATGTTACTTCTTTAAGTTCTTAGCAAGGTTGTTATCAGATTTCTGGCTTCTGAAAAGTAACGACTGCCAAGATCTACGGGTTAACGTGCTTTCCGAGGCGCAGAGGAGTCCCGGCATGTAAAGATGTTCACCCATCCACAGGCTAACCTCGGCAAACGTTGCTTAACCTTGAAGATCGATCCGTGCGGCTGTTATTAATTAGCCATGCTAGACTATATTTATGCCCTTTTTTTAAGTATGTGATATCATCAAATGACTCCTCCCGCTCTGGGCGGAGCAGAAGGGAGTGTCAGACTCTTACTGAGTAAAACCCATCCGTGTTCCTCCTAATGCCTTTTGCGTTCCAGAGCCGCAGTGACTCTTTTGAACAAATTCTCCAACATACACAAAATACTACTGCCGAGCATGGGGCCTGGTTTCGATTCCCAGGTCAGGCAAAAAAGGGTGTTTTAGATTCAATTTCCTTGTTTTCTATTTACAGGAGAGCTACATATTGGACACGGTCAGCGGCAGCGTCTACGTATGGACCGGCAAGCAATCCACTGAGAGGGTACGTTCAACATAGTACAACATTTATCTTTTACAAAACGTGTTTTCGTTTTGCATAATCTTCTTCTTCTTATCGTGTGGGCAGCAAGGTCTAACGACCCCACACACCCTAGTGTCAGAGTTTCTAAACCGCCTCAAGGGCCTCTGACATGGTTTATTTGACGACCGCCATTTGGCGGCCGGGACCACCGGCTTATACGTGCCTTCCGAAGCACGGAATCATCTTTTTTATCAGACAATCAGGTGATTCAAGCCAGCAATGTCCTAACCAAACTGGAAAACAACTTTACAAAGTATGTTTTCCCGTGGGAATCGAACCCACGACCACCGGGTCACAAGGCAAACGCCTAAACCACTCGACCACGGAGGCAGTAAAATTATATGTATCGATAAATGACGACCTTCCAAAAAACTTCTATCCCCACATTTGTTATTTTTAGGGTTCCGTACCTAAAAAGGAAAAACGGAACCGTTATAGGATCACTTTGTTGTCCGTCCGTCTGTCTGTCAAGACCCTTTATCTCGGGAGCGCGTGGAGGTATCGAGTTGAAATTAAAACCATACACTCAGGTCTACGGTCCCTTGAATCTGTGAATAAATCAAGCTTATATGTAAACGTAAAAAAATATACGTCAGTTTATGCCGCAAAAAATTACTACCGTATATTTCGACACTCTCAAGGGAATCAAAATGTATAGAATATTTCCCGTTGACCTAGAACTATGAAATTTGGCAAGTAATACCGTCTTATACTACAGGTACAGGGAAAAGTCTAGAAACTATACATTTGTAATTAAATCATAAAAAAATAAAGTCTTTATTTAAAGTGTCATTCATATGTGCCTACAAATTTGTACGGAACCCTCGGTGGGCGAGTCCGACTCGCATTTGGCCGGTTTTTTTTTTTAATCTGTATGACATTTTAAAACTGTCTAATTTCAATCAAATGATTTGACTTTGATTTTGACTCACAAATAAATATATTCGTCATCAAACTAACGACTTTTTTTCTAACCATTAATTTCGTTTCTTTTTTCAGGAAAAGACTGAGGCCATGACCAAGGCACAGGCGCTGCTGAGTGCCAAGAACTATCCTTCATGGGTAAGTGTTAACATCATCAATTTATTCATGAATCTACATTAAGGTCGAATTCTAGTCTAAATGGATAAAGCTGAGTACCAGTATTAAACGTAGAGCGCCCTTGGCATGTCTAAAGGCAATTCCAATATAATAATAATAATAATAAATTCTTTATTGTATCAGTTTCAAGCACAATTTATATGAAATTCCCTGGCTCCTGAGCTAGTTTTAAATTGTATTATAGGAGCTATGTACTTTTAACCTCTTCTTGTTCTTATCGTGTGAGCAGTAAGGTCTAACGACCACCACACACCCTAGTGTCAGAGTTTCTAAACCGCCTAAAGGGCCTCTGACACGGTTTATTTGACGACCGCCATTTGGCGGCCGGGACCACCGTCTTATACATGCAACACTCTTTTAACCTCGGAAGGACCTTTGTTTTGTTTACTAACTGGGGAAATAATAAAAAATAAAAATAAACGAAAATAATCCGCGAGACGCATACAAGTAACGTTAACACCGCGCGACTCGTCTTGGCCCCAATAGGGCCTTACGGATTCTGACGGTTGGGGCGATTTGGCCCCAATCGGTCCTTACGGATCCTGACAGGTTAGTCTCACATGGACTGCTGCCTGCCCATATGCCTACACGTTTGCACGCCTGTCTTCACCATATCGCTTTAAAAACTCAGCAGCCTGCTTCAACACTTGTTGCGCATTCGGCACTAAGTGATCATGAAACGGTAATATTGTTCCTTTCAAATAAAATCAATGACCCGAATAAAATTTCCAGTTGCCTTCTTAAAAAACATAAAGCGTTAATCGTACCACCTCTGACTTTCATTTGTAACCTAACTCTTTCATCAGGCAGTTTCCCCAATGTTTTTAAAAGATCCATTGTACACCCGATCTTTAAGAATGGGGAAGCAGTGTCAACAATTATAAGCCTATCGCAGTGCTGCCAGCTATGTCTAAGGTACTCGAGCGGCTCATGAATAATAGGCTAAGGACTATCTTGGAAAGCAAAATCTACAGTCCACATTCCACATGTCGACAACCTCGTGTGCTAAGTCGAGATACTTGATTTGCTTCTCTTTCTCGGCCTTCACGAGGTTCTCGTCATGCGGGATGGTAACATCAATCATCATTATGCGGTGCGCTAATCGGTCTATCACCACTATATCAGGCTTATTGGGAACAATAGTCCTATCAGTGTTGATAGACCGATCCCAGTACAACGTAACATGCTCATTTTCGAGAACTGGGTCGGGCACATACTACAAGTATACGGTACTTCAGAATCGACAAGTATGTATTTCAAAGCAAGTTGCTGATGGATAATCCTGGCCACTTGGTTGTGCCTGTGCAAGTACTCGCCGTTAGCCAGACGAGAACAACCGGAGATAATATGTCTGATGGACTCACCCGGACCGTGGCATGCCCAAACCATAGTCCTTCATAATATGCCTCCGGTAGTTATTAGTCAAGATAACTTCGTCCATAATCGCACAAACAAAACCTTCAGTTTCCCCGAAGAGATCACTGAAACGTAGCCAGGCCACGGACGCTGAAAAATCTACATCGGACCTATGAAGAGTCCGACAGAAGCGCCCGTGAAGCTCCTTGCTTTTTCATACCTCCTTGCGGTCATCTGTGGTAAGTATCACAGGTTTGCATCAGTTCTCTTTAGCCATGGACAACGGGGTGAGTCCCTTGTCCAATGCGACCACATCTCGATGCATACCCACATCAGCTTATAGAAAATATTCTCTGAGGCTACACATCTCGCGGTTGTGTAGAGTCTTGGCGTTTAAAAAGCCTCGACCTCCACACTTCCGCGGAATGTACACGTACAGTCTCATCACCGACGATCGTGGGTGATGCAACCGGTTTGCGGTCAGCAGTGTACGGACCCTCCTATCCAGACCGTCGAGTTCGGTTTGAGTCCTTTTGAGTATACCGAAAGAGTACATTAATACCGGCATGACCCAACCGTTGAAGGCGCGCACCTTATCTCGCTCGACAAAACCCAAATACTTGTAGGTTTCGTTTGAGCTGAGAGATCTAACCTAAATAGAATCCGAGAGTTGAATCCCTTAAATTCCATAATCTCTCCTTTCTTTTCATGCATGACTGCACATTTGTCCACACCAAATTCCATCCTGATGGCACTACTGAAGGTTTCAGTTACCTTCAGTAGCTCCATCAGTCGCGAATTGCAAAGATTTTCAGATCATCCATGTAAAGAAGGTGAGATATGGCCTGACCACCTCTTCTCAACCGATAGCCTAGACCTGAATCCTCCAGCAATGTGCTCAGAGGATTTAGAGCCAGACAAAACCAAAGCGGACTCAAACTGTCGCCCTGAAATATTCCCCGTTTAATCCATACAGGCTCATCATTTCCCTGATTCGCTCGACATCCTGGATAGCGAAGGACTTTTTTCCATTGCCTCATATATGACTTAAGGAAGGTGCGTAGAGTTGCATCTATTTTGTACAACTCCAACACCCTCATGAGCCATTTATGTGACACAGAGTCAGAGGCCTTCTTGTAGTCTATCCAACATGTCGCTTCCTACATCCATTCTGAGAGGCAGACATAATTGAGTTAGTCTCAATATGCTCATTGATCTTCACTCTCAGGATGGATGTAAGAAGTTTATAGACCGTCGACAAACAAGTAATTGGTCTATAGTTCTTGGATTCCGCGGGACTACCAGTCTTATGGAGCAGGTGGGTAACGCACGTTGTTAGAAACTGTGGTAGCGACCCAGACTCTAAGGATGACTGGAATTGAGATGCCAGGAGCGCGTGTGAGCTGCTATACCATTTGAGGCATAAGTTATGAAGTCCGTCCGGGTCCGGCGAGGTAGAGCTCAGCGACGGGTCCGGGGATGGTGGGCGTGCACGTCGTGATGCTGCTCTGGTCAGCATATTTCAAACTTTTATTATTTCATTCCTTTCTTTCATACGAATAGCAGTGGTCATTTTTGTGACGTATGTCTTAATGTGTCGGTCGCAAATATTTTTCTTCTTCTTCCTGCATTCTATTTACTTTTTTGATTATTTTTAGTTTTTATTGCTTATTTTCTAAATCTTGGGAGTTTCTGTTACGAAATTATGGACATGTGAGGAGAATGAATTTTACGAATGAATTAGGAGAACAAAAAACAAAGCTTGATATGACAGCCAGACTTGCCAGTTATTATTTTCGGTTATATGTTGTTTTTCTCAGCTCTTTGCCAAGTATATGTAGCATGTGGTCTCGAATTTGCTGTGTGATGAGGTCATACTTCGTTTCCGTCTATCTGCATGAATTTCCTCACAATCCTGCATTTATTTAGAATCGCAGCCTTTTGCAGTGTTATGTAGAGGTTTTCTTTCAAGTCTTATTACTTTAAACTGATTAAGATGATTTGGAATAACGCCTGTGATAGAAAGTACTATTGGAACTACGTATACCTTTTCTTGTCGCCAGATTCTCATAACTTCATCTTTGAGTTCTGCGTATTTACTTATTTTTTCAGTGATAGTCTTTTGTATGTTGTGTGTATTGGGGATTGCGATGTCTATCAAGTAAGTAATTTTATTTATTTTATTCTGTAATTTTATATCCGGCCTATTAAAGTGCATGGTTCTGTCGGTGAGAATGGCGCGGTCGTAGTAGAGCTTATGTGTAGTATTTTATAGATTGGTTTGTGGTGTATAGTTGTAGCAAGGAGTCTTAGTGTTTTGTATGAGAGCGTGTTTGAGAGCTATTTTTTGATGGATGACGTTTGTTTGCTACCTGGTTATGCCTATGAGTGTGGTCGGTCTGCGTGAGTGTTGTGCAGGCGCCAGTTGTATGCTGAATGGTTTCAGGTTGGATGTGATACTTGCGTCATTTATCGTTTGTTACTGTAGGGTCTTTAATCATATATTTTCTGTATTTTTTTTGTGTTAATGATCTGATCTTGAATAGCTATTATAAATCCTTCAGTTTCTGGGAATATATTACCTATTTTCAGCCACTTATTGGACGCTAATTTATTAATATGGAATAGTTCTAAATCAGGAGGGTGCCGCCCGTGAAGCACTTTCTTCTTCCACTCTTCAATATTTTGTATCTGTGGGTCATCACTAGTACTGCTTTCTGATTCTATGTTTAAATTAAGTGGAGTGTAGTTGATATCGTTTATTACTATAGCTTTATGTATGATGGTACTCTTGCAAGTCTTTAAGTAAAAGAATCTTTTTAATCTACTAACTTGTTTCCGCAAAAGGTGCTGGATCTATAAGACCTCTCCCTCCGTGTTGTCGTTTGACAGTTAATCTTTCTATGGCTGATTTAGGATGCAAATTATTATGTTTTGTAAGGGTTGTTCGGGTAGTTCGTTGTAATTGTTCAGTGTCTGTTTTGGTCCATTTTATAACTCCGAATGAGTATGTAATTACGGGGATGGAAAAGGTGTTTATGGCTTTAATGAGATGTTTACTAGAAAGCTGGGTTTTGCAGATGGAATGTTATATTATTCTCGTTTATTCATTTTGTTTACTTATATAATACATCTTTAAATATTTCAATACAAAACAGCCCAGCGGTATCGGGAACAGGGTCCAAGCTATCGGCGGTTTGGGCTCCAGAGGGAGGAACCTCCTAACAATACGAGCCGTGTCCAGAAGTACCGCTTTCTGAATCAAGCCCTTGATCCAGCTGCCTAACGAGAGCCTCCTGAGGTGTTGGTCGAGGCTCGTGGCTATTAAGCAATTGGCTGATACGACTATCGGTACAATGATTGGAGAATCCACATCCCACATGTCGACAACCTCGCGAGCCAAGTCAATATACTTAATTTGTTTATCTTTCTCGACTTTCACGAGGTTCTCGTCATGCGGGACGGTTATGTCTACAATAATTGCACGCCTCACTATTCGGTCCACCACCACTATATCAAGCTTATTGGCAACAACAGTCCTATCAGTGATAATAGACCGATCCCAGTACAATGTGATATTGCCATTATCGAGAACTGGTTCGGGCGCATACCTGTAGTACGGCACCTCCGACTCCACAAGAGAGTATTTCAGAGCAAGTTGCTGATGGATAATCCTGGCTACAAGGTTGTGCCTATGCAAGTATTCTCCGTTAGCTAGACGAGAACAACCAAGAGATAATGAGGCGAATTGATTCTCCCGGACGGTCACATGCCCGACATATTTCGACCGTGCCGTCCTTCACAATAAATCTCCGGTAGTTATTCGTCATGATAACTTCGTCCATAATTGCACAGACAAAACCTTCGGTTATTATTATTATTTAAGGTATGTCTTGAACAATCTCGGGACCTTGAGGTCCCGGTCCTTTGGTAGACGTACGAGGGGCCGAAGCCAACTCGCAGAGGCCCCGTTAGACATTTCTAATGGAATGTGGCACCAATTATTATTTTTATAATAGAAAACAACAACCTGTGAAAATTTCAACTGTCAACCTATTACGGTTCTTAAGATACAGCCCGCTGGCAAACAGCTGGACGGACGGACGGACGGACGGACAGCGGAGGCTTAGTAATAGGGTTTCGTTGGTTACCCTTTGCGTAGGGAACCCTGAAAATTAGTAGAATACTGTCATTAGCCCTCTCGTGTCATTTCTTGGCTTCTGACTAAAGTTACAAAAATCTAAGAAGTCTGATTTGACAGCTGAGTAGAGAGGGATAGAAGATTGCTTTACCACTAAGTGCGAAAGAGATTTATTTTTATGTCTCTCATACTTACTAGTAAAGCAATGTTGTATCCTGCTGTGAAAACGGGCCTTTTATTTTTTGACAAATATAGCCATAACAACTGTCAAAGATCTATAAATGACAGTCGGGACCAACGGCTAATCATGCTTTCCTAGGCACGAATGAATCTCGGTATGTTAAGACTAGCTTCCCGCGACTTCGTGCGCGCGTTTTTCCCGTTCCCGTGGGCATTTTCGAAAATCTCTCCCCAAAGAATATTACAGCTCTCTACGACCAGTAGTCAGATGTAATTGTCTGTCAGTCACTCAGTCAGTCACCAGTAATGGAGGAATTTAATAGATCAGGATGGTTACCCATCCAGGAAGTGACAACGACAAGCTTTGACAAGCCTGATGTTATGCTCACGTGTTAATTTATTTTATTTATTTCCACAGGTACATGTAGTGAAGATTCCTCAAGGCACTGAACCCGCGGTCTTTAAGCAGTACTTCTCAACATGGAGAGACACCGGCATGTCCCACACAAGACTGGTCTAAATGCACCCACTTGTAACAAAATCCAGCTTATTTCGGCTTTAATAGCGCGTTAGATTTCAAAGCAAGGGTGAGCAGACTCTAGACCAACATGGAATTGATTGACATAATATTTTGACGTTTGCTGTCAAAATTGTCGCTTTATTAAAATGTCAAAATATGATGGATTTTGTTTGTAACACTGATGCCAAAATGACATTCATAGGTGCTACCTTGTAAGAATATCTATTATTTTTTATTTAGATTTTATTTACTTAAATACAATAATTAAATACATATTATTTTGTAATAAACCGGTGTTTTATTTTTTTATGCTACAATTGTTTTAAATCCAGCTTATTTCGGCATTAATAACCCGTTTGTTTTCAAAGCAAGAGTGAACAGATTCTAGACAAACATGGATTTGATTGACATAATATTTTGACGTTTGCTGTCAAAATTGTCGCCCTATTAAAATGTCAAACAAAATATGATGGATTTTGTTTATAACACTGATGCCAAAATGAAATTCATAGGTGCTACCTTTTAAGAATATCTATTTTATTTTTTATTTAGATTTTATTTACTTAAAGAAAATAATTAAATATTATTTTGTAATAAACTGGTGTTTTATTTTTTTTATGCTACAATTGTTTTCAAAGAACCTGTGTTCTTTTGACTGTTCACATTTTGCCTAGTTCATAGTCATTAACCCACATAAATTTATTGACTTTCATAATATCAAAAGCAGAAATAAAGACAAAGCTGTCCTGAATCGACTTCTATCGTGATCCTTTACGTTCTCTGGTCTCGAAAAACGGTTTATACACGTATTGTTCTGATATCTACGAAGGGATTTTAGGTTATGTTAATGATTTTTAGGGTTCCGAAAAAAAACGGAACCCTTATAGGATCACTCGGGTGTCTGTCTGTCCGTCTGTCACAGCCAGTTTTCTCCGGATCCACTGGACTGATTCTGTTGAAATTTGATACGTATATGGGTTTATATGACCCATATACGTATCTTTTACTAGCCTTTTTTTTAAGGATGGGGAATCATCAAATGACTCCTCCCGCTCTGGGTGGAACAGAAGGAAGTGTCAGACTTTTACCAACTAAAACCTATCCGTGTTCATCCTAATGCCCTTTGCGTTCTAGGGCCACGGTGACTCTTCCGAATTTCCGCAACCCTCACAGATCACACCACACCCTAGAATAGGGGACGCCCTGTGACACGTGAAACCTTATTAGTGAGTCTCTTCACTTGAAAAGTGAAAAGCTGAAATTTTCCTTGGGGAGTGTAGATGCTCCCCTACACTCCCCAAGTAAAATAACAGCTCTCTACCACTAATAGTTTCGGCTGTAATTGTCAGTCAGTCAGTCAGCTAGTCACCAGTCATAATCATCATCATCATCATATCAGCCGAAAGACGTCCACTGCTGGACATAAGCCTCCCCCAAGAGTCGCCACAACGACCGGTCCTGTGCATCTCGCATCCATCGGCTACCCGCGACCTGCACCAGGTCATCGGTCCACCTTGTGGGAGGCACCAGTAACGGAAGAATTTTATAGATTAGGATGGTTACCCATCCAGAAACTGACTACGACAAGCGTTGACAAGCCTCATGTTGTGCTCACGTGTTCATTTATTTTTATTTATTTCCACAGGTACATGTATTGAAGATTCCTCAAGGCACTGAACCGGCTGTCTTCAAGCTGTATTTCTCCACATGGAGAAACAAAGGCATGCCCCACACAAGATTCGACTGGTCTAAATACACCAACTTGTAACAAAATCCAGCTTATTTTGGGTTTAATAACCCGTTTTCGTTTCGCTTTAAAAGCAAGAGTGAACAGAATCTAGACGGATTTGATTGACATAATATTTTGACGTTTGCTGTCAAAATTGTCGCTTTATAAAAATGTCAAAAATGATGGATTTTGTATAGAATATAATACTCTTTATTATGTACACCATATAAGTACGAACACATGCCAAAATATAAATTCATTGGTATAGGTAGATTTTATTTAACATAAGACAGTAATTAAATATTATTTTGTAATTAACTGGTGTTTTATTTTTTTATGCCATAATTGTTTTAAAAGAACACAGTCACATACTGCCTAGTTCCACCAGTTTTGTTCTTCTTCACTTATCGTCATTTCAAGACTGATTGTATGTTATGTCGAGAAATTAAAACAATTCCAAAAATAGGTATTTGTGTTCACGTAAATCGACAAAATGAATCTTCTCATCGTGTGGGCAGTAAGGTCTAACGACCCCACACACCCTAGTGTCAGAGTTTCTAAACCGCCTCAAGGGCCTCTGACATGGTTTATTTGACGACCGCCATTTGGCGGCCAGGACCACCGGCTTACACGTGCCTTCCGAAGCACGGAATCAACGTTTTATCAAACAATCAGGTGATTCAAGCCTGCAATGTCCTAGCTAAACTGAAAAAAAACTTTACGAAGTATGCTTCCCCTGGAAATCGAACCCACGACCACCAGGTCACAAAGCAAACGCCTAAACCGCTCGACCACGGAAGCAGTTAAATGACTGTGATTCTGGTTAAACTGACAGCAAAACCTACGGAAGTGTTCTGTCCTTTCTGACTACCGCCATTGAGAAAAGCTAAACTTTATGCATTCACTAGCTTCTGCCAGCGACTTAAGCCGTGTGAAAGTCGCAAATATTTAAGATAACGAGCTCTTTGGATAAAAGGTATCTATGACCTTCACTAGTGACCTACCTCTACAACCTGTAACAGAATAAACCATTCCCCCCTTCCCCCTCCCTCCTCTTAAGGAGTCATTCTCAAACCCCGTAACTGCGGTGTAGAATATGCAGTTTTAGGTCAGCACCATCTCTTTACAGATTATGGAACTAATTTAGTTTTTGTTTTTCTGATGATTTCTGAAAAACTGTGCTTTTTAGAGACATCGTTTTATTTTTCTGTAATCTTTATATAAACTTCTATCATATAGAATACTTTCAGATTTTTCTCTCTGCAAACTTCGGAGATAAGGGGCCTAAAAAAAAAGAAAAATTGTTTAAGAATGTGTAAATAGCGCTCTTTCATATGCCCTAGTAGCCCCACTTTGAATTTTTAATAATCCCATTCAGTCGCTGTTGCAAGAAATTTTTTTATTTTTTATTTCTTTCTTATTTGCAAAATAGTTGAACAAATGTCATCTAACACTATTCCAAACTTCAAGTTCATAGCATTAGTAGTTCTTCAGATATCCAGCTGTGACAGACAGACAGACTTAGTCTCACCTTAAGGATTCCCTTTTTACCATTTTGCTACGGAACCCTAAAAAGCGGTACCTACATAAGCTTTCCTATTGTTTTTGTATGTATTTGTGTGTACAATAAACAATGAGAATGTAAATTTAAAAACATTTAAAATAAAGAAATTCACACATTACCTGGACAGCCCGAGGTTGGTGCCTCAAATTAGTTGCTGGCCCTAGAGAGAAGTTACATCGATGAAAAAATACGTCACACATTTATACATGCTTTTAAATAGTAATCGGTAGTATTATTAACTATTTTCCTCGAACGTCTGTGGTAGACACAACTTAATTAATACTTACTATTCAAGTTTATACATAAGATAATGTCTATGCTGATAAACTTGTTTTTGTAAAGGTACGTTCATATCGAAGTTAGTTACGCAATCGACTTTTATTACTCACACCAAAACAGGTGGTTGTGTAAGTTCGAATTGTGAATCTGCCTGTCTGTGTATCTGTTTTATGGCTCTGTATGTCGCTTCTAAGGGCCTTTGCACACGGCGTTTTTAACCGCGCCGACGACGCGCAGATGAGGCATGCTAACGCGCTTCAGACGCAGAGACTACTACTTTCCACTGCTTTATGGTCATATATACAGCACCGTCAGCACGCGTTCGTAAAACGCGCCTCGTCGCGGTCGGCGCGTTTAAAATACACCGTGTAATGAAATCTTCGTCGCCGAATGAAGATCATCAGCTCTTTTCTAGTTGATGATGAGATGTGAGCAACTTCCATAGTTCTGATCGATTCGAAATGTAGTATTCTGGAACTTCAATGATGTTATGAAAACATGGTAACCTAGATCAGATGCTGCAGCATGATCTGGAATCGGCAGGATAACCAATTCCTGAATTACTGCATAGCACAGAGCGTACTACGGCATATTGCAATGCGTACTACGGCGTAGCTCAATTCGTAGCACAGAGCGCAGTGCTTTGCGTACTACGGCGTAGCTCAATTGTAGCACAGAGAGTTGTGTTTTATACTTTGTCGTAGCGTATTGCGTTCTACGGCGTAGCACAGAGCATAGCACTTTGCGTACTACGACGTAGCTCATACTTATTCTTTTTAGGATTCCGTTCTCAAAGGGAAAAAATGGAACCCTAAGGGTGCTTTTCCACCAGAGATGTGCCTAGTAGAAACGCACCCTTATACCCTACCTTACTTCGTAGTCCGTATATCTGTCAGGCTCCTTGACAGCCTGACAGATAGACGGACTTTTTCTTAGCAACGCATGGAGGGATCAAGTTGAAACCCAAAGGTTGACTGGTAGAGAATGTCTTGTGGCAAGTCCGCCCATGTACTACTACATATACTACTGTAAATAAATTTAAATAAATAAATAAAATAAAATACGATGGTCCACGGTACCTATTCCTTCCTTCCAGTAGCCAATTCAAATGATTTTTTTACAAAAAAACGGCTTTTCTTTTTAAATATAAATGAGGACAAGTTTTGCCCAGAAGTACTGTTACCCAGTTAATAGGTTGTGGAGGCTGGTAGGCAGCCACTCCACGTAAAATACTGGTACTTATTCAGCTGAATCCGGTTTTAAGCCAACCCGAAAATAGTTGAGAAAAGACTAGGCAGATAATGAAACCCTGCACAAACAATTCAAAAGTTAGTATACTCCAATAGTCGCTCAAAATCATCGCCAAATTGTCAGTGAAGTGTCGCAAGTCGTCAGTGAAGTGTGTTCAAGGCCTTCAACACGGATGTATGCCAGCGTTCAATACAAGGTGACCTTGGTGGGAGCATTTCCATCCGCGAATTTTGTATGAATTTGGATTACATCTGCCGTCTACACGGATGTAATCCAGCAATATCACCTTGGATAGGATTGGATGGAACGCTAGATTACACCCGTGTAGAAGGGGTTTAGTCATTCTCGGCAGCTGGGCAGAGAAACTAGGTAAAATGAAATACTTATTGTAACGGATTGCTTATACTTAGAGAAAAGCGCACAGAGATTTGGAGGGAGCATTTTGACGAGAGGTCACTATATAAAGGCATTGGTATAAGACCATACAGCCCTGCCTTACGCGTTCACCGTGGTTTGCAGAGTCCGGTTTGTCTTGAACAGATGTTGTGACAACTTTGCTTTCCTGATGGGTAAATCCACTCACCAAAGTGTGCGGAGTGTGGCGTGGTAGAAGATGTTTATCGTGTGTTGGCAGGGTGTACTCGGAGCGAGGTTGAGAGGGTCAGCTTTATGCTCGAATATGATGTGGATCTACGGGAAGTAGCATGTGTAACTTGAGTCTGGCCCGTCCCCTGTTAGATGAGGCAAAGTCAATTTAAAAATTAGTTAAATTAGCCATTAAGCGTAGATAAGTTAATTTTGTGAGGCCTATGGGGGTGGCATGATCATGTTTGATCAAATCCTCTATAAAAAAATAAAGATTAAAAAAAAGAATCTTGGTAGGTTTGATTTTTAATGTCAGTACAGTAGTACCCAACCGATATGGCTTACCAATGTACCTGTGCAGAAGATGAATTCTCAAAGCGCGGGAAAAACTATTGACCAATCGGCATGCTCTACGCAACGCGCTTCTTTTTCCTGTACCGCTATTGGTCGGCAGCTGCCGCTATGTTAGCGCGCGCTGCGTGGCAAGCACGTGACTTGCGAGTGAGACGGAACTAACAGCTGCAGTGTATTATGAACCTTAATGTAGTGATATAAGGTTGATTGTAAGTTTGCTTTCTTTCGTAAATCTTCGGGGCCATAGTTTCTTTTCTGTGCAAACGAAGATTCACGACGCGCCTTATCAGTTGGGTACCACTGTACCTGGATGACCAAGTTTCGCTCGGATTTTTTTTACGACGTTTTCTAAAAATGAAATCTAGCTAGATCGATTCATCGCTCCCGAAACCCCCGCATACTAAATTTCATGAAAATCGTTCGAGCCGTTTCCGAGATTCAGATTATATATATATACAAAAACTGCTCGTTTAAAGGTATTAGTTTTGATGAAGATAGTTCACGCGCTTTTATTCGACCAATCAAAGAGGAGTTAGCTGGCCTGATTGATTTGAAATCATTTTTCAAATGTGTACCTATACATTAAGGGTTGTTCACGAATATTTTATATTTTTATTACCCAGTAAAGCAGACTTTTTCACTTACGTTGGTACTGTTCAAACTCAATACATTTATTTCAATTAGATCATTTACAGGAACTTTTGAATTCTCAAGATCTATTTGCACATTCAAAAGCGTAGCGTGCAAGAAACTCCACGGACACTCTTTTAAAAATAATAAATTGTTAAAAAAATATCGTTACATTATTCATGTTGAAACGATACAAATATTTGAGAACGATGTTAAAGACGTGCAGTAGGAAGCGTCCGTGTAAAAAAAAATGCCGACTTCCAATCTAAACTGTTTTGTTTGGAAGTCGGTTATATTTTTTTTTGTAATTTTTTTTTTATTTTTCACTTTTAAGTGGTGATACTTGGACGACGTCTTCGTCTAGGCAGAAATTTAAATAAGCACATTTATGCTCATAAAATAAAAACTACTGAACCAAACTAAATTTTTATGGGACCATATGGTAAGTATACCGCATCGAACTAAAAAAGAGTCACACAAATTGGATTAGAAACCTCGGAGTAATCAATGTACATACATAATTAAAAAAACCCACCGAATTGAGATCCTCCTCCTTTTTGGAAGTCGGTTAAAAAAAGAAAAAATGCAAAGAAATAATTAAAATAAACCGTGGCAGTTGACAAATTACCATGTTATAACTTCACTGACGCTACTCATAAATAAGTTGCAAATATCCCACGTCCTTTGTGGACGTACCTTCACGTGACAATTTATAAACACAAGAATAATTACAAGAAACCAGTATACGCTTACACTCGCGGCAGAACAGTTGTCACCTTGTCACCCCAAAATATATCTTAGAAAAATGTTAAGCAAAAGTATTCTGTGTTTAGTTTTCATAAGTTTTTGTAATGGCCAGTATTTTATACCGAACAACCATTTTAGTGAAATGAAAGAAGTATTTTTTTGGAATCAAATAGGTTATGATTTTGATGGAGTCAAATGTAAGTACTGTTTTTCAATTTCTGTTTTATTTTTTGAGCATTCCAGCCGTGTAAGAACCCAATGGCTTGGCACGTGACGATGGCAAAAGACCGGACAGCATATCTTAGTTTTCTTGGAAGATGGGTAGGCCTTTAGTGTGGGATGTAACCTGTTCCCCTGTAACCCATCTTCGTAGTTCATCGTGCTATGCTGGCGCTGCCACTGCAGCTGCGGAAAACCTCAAGTAGCGTGAATACAAAATGTAGTTACCTTATTGGTAACTATATTTTCGAGCGGTTTGGGGTTGAAACCATCGGGCCGTGGGGCCCTTGTGCTCACAGCCTTTTCAAAGAAATTTCGAAATGTCTGGTTGACATTTGCCGTGACCCAAGAGCTGGCTTTTACTTTGGGCAGAGATTAAGTATTGCCATTCAGCGTGGCAATGCCGCCAGTCTCTTGGGCACATTACTAGCTGACAGCGTTTAAGACGAATTTTTTATGCTGTATCTAATATAACTTAGTTTTTTGAGTAGGTACCCTGTGTAACGTGATTTTTTTATCATTAAAGATTATTCCAGACTTTCAGCATTAATTAATTAAAGAAAAGAAAATTCGAAGACAAAAAAAGTATATTTAGTGACTACCTACGTTTTGGCTCGCATACCTAAGCCGACAAATTGCACAGTTTATTTTTTACTAGCTGACCCGCGCATATCGTCTACGTCACAATTTTCATTACTGCTCCGCTCCTATTGGTCTTAGCGTGATGATATATATATAGCCTATAGCCTTCCTCGATAAATAAGCTATCTTACACTGAAAGAATTTTTCAAATCAGACCAGTAGTTCCTGAGATTAGCGCGTTCAAGCAAACAAACAAACAAACTCTTCAGCTTTATATATTAGTATAGATTATATTTGACGGTTGATTTTTGCATAAATCGTGTTTTTGAATGACACCTGAGCTTTTATTTAATTACGATAAAAATATCAGAAAGTTATGGAGTGCATTCAGTTATTGGCAGAGCCTTATGCCCAGTAGCGTAAGGAGGGGGGCGCACCGGAGACACCCGTTTAGGGGTGACACCCGACCGTTCGTTGACTGGCTTTTGTCACTGTTGGGTGTCACCCCTTAACGGGTGACGTAATGAAACCCGTCCGAGGTGGGGTGTAAAAATGGCTTGCAACTGCCATCACCAGAACGAAAGGCGGAACGCATAATTATGGGGGAGAGTGGGGTTCATTTATTGGGTGACACCTCATTATCCGCCCCGGGTGACACCCATGCTAGCTTCGCCACTGCTTATGCCTAAATGCCTCCACTAATTCTAGCAGCTCTGGAAGCTATAACCTGCCTCATGAATGTGGCTATCATAAATATTATCGTGGTTATTAGGGATGTTACGAAGGTAGTTTTATCGGAACCGAAGTCGGAGTTTTTAAATTTGGTTTTTCGGAGTCGGAATCGGAGTTGGAGGCGAAGTCGGAGTTGGAGGCGGAGTCGGAGATGGTGGCATACGAAAGATGTGTTAAAAGTAGGCAATAAAATAAAATAATACAAGTCTGAACCAGTCAGCCTCTTTAATTACAATGAAAAATAATAATCCTATATAATATAGGTTTCACCAACAAAACTAATCACTTTTTTATAACAGTTACATAAATGAATTAAATTAATTGACTCCAGAAGTAGCAAATTATATTTAACTAGCTGACCCGCGCAACTTCGTCTTCGTCACATGTTTCATTACTGCTCCGCTCCTTTTGGTCGTAGCGTAATGATATATAGCCTATAGCCTTCCTCGATAAATGGGCTATCTAATACTGAAAGAATTTATCAAGTCGGACCAGTAGTTCCTGAGATTAGCGCGTTCAAGCAAACAAACAAACAAACTCTTCAGCTTTATATATTAGTAAAGATAAACCTCCGATTTGAAAGAATCGGAACTGAAGTCGGAACCGGAGGTGTAAGATCAATCGGAAGTTCCGACATATCGGAGTCGGAGTCGAAGCTCCGTAACATTCCTGGTCATAACCTTCCTCTTGAATGTGGCTATCATATACCTAAAAAATAATTTTCCGAATCCGACTGGTAGTTCCAAAGCGTTCGCGTTCAAACAAACAACACAATTCCCTGCCGGGGTCTGTGTTTCCTGATAGCTATAACCTGGGAGTCTTTAAGTCAAGATTGAATAGGTAATTTCTAGGCAAGTGTGCTCCATCTTCGACCACATCATCGCTTACCATCAGGTGAGATAGGGGTCAAACGCGTGCAAAAAATAACAAATAAACTCATCAGCTTTATTATCATCATCATCATAACAACCGAAAGACGTCCACTGTTGGACATAGGCCTCCCCCAAAGGGGGTGCATTAACGCATATTTACGGATTTTAAACCTCCTTGGATATCTCGGTCTTTAGGGGGGGGGGGGGGGGATGGCATGTCCACTTCACCTTGCTGTTATGCAAAAATAGATCGTGGAGGTCAGGGGGGTTGACAACAACAATCTGTCAAATTTCATTTTCATCTTTATCGCTAACGCATTAGGTTCAAGGTTGATTGGGAAAATTTGACAGTGACGGGTAGCGTGAGGTGCTTTCTGATTCTGCTAAAGTGACCTTTTTAGCCCCCCAAATATGCAGTCGCTATGCAAAATACTGGCATTCAGTTGAATCCGGTGAGACTGGATGTCAACCGCATAATATTATGAACATATCTACACTAATATGATACAGCTCCATAACCATACACTGCGATCGCCAACCCGCCTGCCAAGCGTGGGGATTATGGCAAACCCCCTCTTTGGGGGAGGTCTATGTCCAGCAGTGGACGTCTTTCGACTGATATGATGATGATAGATTAGTATTGTGATATTGATTCAGGAAGAGCATTACCCTTAAATATGAACACATTGACCACGCACATCTGAAACACTCTGTATTAGTACATAATGATATTGAGAAGTCATTGGACAAATGACATCAGAATTTGGTGCAAACGCTGGCTTATAACAGGAAAATGTTTTTGGAAAATAAAACAAATTTTTGAGACATACCTTACTGACATTAATATCGTCGTTTATTAAAAGATTTTAGCGACAACATATCAGACAGGTTTTTCCCGAAGAACAAGGCAGAGGTGAGCCATATTTACACAGTAATATTTATGTACAATGAATATGTCGCAGCCAACTAGCTCAATCAGCTGTTTAATTAACAACTTAGCCTTTCATTAAACAACGCCGTTTAATCTGCGAGCAATGACATTTAATTTAACAGTTAGGCAAATGACTTTGTTCAACGTCTTTTAATGACTTGCCAAGTCAAGTTATTTGTAAACCTAGGCCACAGGGAACTTACGTCACCCCGGCACGGAGAAGTTGGGTCTGTGAAAGAGCGAGCGAACTTAGCTCCCGTCATCCCATTCACGTTAGGTTCCTTTAAACCCTTTTTTTGTTTTTAAGGATCGGAAATCATTAAATGACTTCTCCCGCTCTGGGCGGAGCGGAAGAGAGTGTCAGACTCTTACTGACTAAAACCCATCCGTGTTCCTTCTAATGCCCTTTGCGTTCCAGAGCCGCGGCAATTCAAACAAATCAGGCATAATTATAAATACCTAAATTAAATTTTCATAAAACACCCTTCCGTCAATTCCAGATGTGAAAGACGAGCCGTTCCAGAAGGTAGTTGGAGGTATCTTATTCCAAGATGAAGAGCCTGCTGAAGAAGACAGATTCTTCGTGCAATACAACAATATACCCATAGGATTCGAGGTGTACCAGGATAAAATGTTCATCACCGTTCCTCGCAGACGATATGGTAAGTTGTCTCAATTATACAAGCCGGTACGATATACGTCACATCCGCGTAAAATGGTCATCGCTCAGCATAAAACAGCAACACTAATCAACAGTTCTTTTTACTTCATTAAAACCTCGTTATTTTTTTTTTCTAATTTCAGGAATACCTTCGACCCTGAACTACGTTGATCTCGAGTGTTCCGGATCTTCTCCACTCCTCAAGCCTTACCCTGATACTGGCAGCATCAGTAACTTCGTTTCCGTGTACCGACCACGAGTGGACGTCTGCGAGAGACTGTGGATGGTCGATACAGGACTTTTGGAAGTGCCTAGTAAGTGGTCCAATAAGTATTCTTTAAGTATGTTACCAGATTATTTTAATTTTTTTCGCTTTTAAGTGGTGATACTTGGACGGCGTTATCGTCTACTCAGAAATAAGGAAAAATGCTTATAAAATAAAACTACTGAGCCAAACTGAAATACATTTTCACGGGACCAAATGGCAAGTATACCGCATCGAACTAAAGAATCACAGAAATCCGATCAGAAACCTCGAATTTCATTTAATTCGGTACAGTAGTTTTGGCGTAAAAGCCCGACAGACAGACAGTTACTTTCGCATTTATAATACTAGCTTCTGCCAGCGGCCTCGCCCGCGTGGTCCCTAGGGAACATACTCCCGGGATAAAAAGTAGCCTGTATCCTTTCTCAGGCTCTAGACTATCTGTGTACCAAATTTCATTTAAATCGGTTCAGTAGATTTGGCGTGAAAGCGCGGCAGACAGACAGTTACTTTCGCATTTATAAATATTAGTAAGGATAGGCTCTACTAGCTCAGAACTGTTTTAGCAGGCCACGAATAAGTGTGGTACTAAATGTGTTGCTTTGCGTCCACACTTAGGGGCCCTTGTGGTTCGGGGGCCCCATATCTTTGTTACAGCGGTAGCTACGCCCCTAATTGGCCCTGAGGAAACACTCTGGCAGGGAATCCCACTTCGTAGCTGTACGCGCAATGCAAGTATTTTCAAAACGTTTGTTTTGTGCGTGTGGATGGGATGTCCTCCATAGAGCTCCATAGCGATAATGCATCGCTGTACGTCCATCTTACGATGTCGGCAGGCCCCTCTTCTCCACTAGGCACTCTGGGCACGAGCCCAGGGCCCCGCGATCGATTGGGGCCCCCTAGCATCTGCCAGAATGTAATGTGCGATTTTGCATATCTCAAAACTAGAAAGTAGCTCTTCAATAAACATCTATAGTCGACGTTTTAGCAAAATAGTCCAGTCATTGGGGTCCCATCATCCTAATGTGCCCGCTGTGCCCAGGGCCTCCAATAGCTCAAAGACGGCCCTGGATGTCGGATACTAGTCTAGCAGTGCCGTAAATAGCCTTTTGTGCGCCCTGTGCGAGCTTCTATAGCCCATATTTAGATATTATAGGTACCCTAGCTAGAGCAATGCTATATATAGGCCTACTTTATTTGATTCAGGGTGATACAGTACAAGGACCTTGGTGTTGGTGGACCAATTATCTAATATTTTGGAAGAGTAATCTATTTTATTAAGGAAGTAGACGGACCGTGAAGCCGGCTGCCCGCTTGACTCCGATAAACAAGAACACTAAGGGCGCAGCGGGAACTTATAAGAAGCAAACCGAAAAAATAATAGTCCTGCCTGGTCTGGCCATTCTTGCGCCCCCCAGAGTCTACACCCTGTGCCTGGGCACCGGTGGCACCGCCTTATTTACGGCACTACAGTCTAGGAACTATTAAAACGCATAGTTGACACTTCGCGTGACCCAAGGGCTGGCTTTTAGGAGTACCTTGGTTAGAGGATAAGCATTGCCAAACAACGTGGCAATGCCGCCAGTGTTTTGGGCACACTTCCAATGGACAGCGATGCGTGGGAATTTTTTGACTCCATATTTTGAGGTTTACTTAGTTGTATTTTAAGTTAGTTAAAGATTTAAAAGATTTGTTCTTTTTTAACCGGCTTCCAAAAAAGGAGGGTTCTCAATTCGGTGGGTATTTTTTATGCACACCGATTACTCCGAGGTTTCTAATCCGATTTCTATGATTCTTTTTTGATTCGATGCAGTACACTTGCCGTTTAATCCCGTAAAAATTTGATTCAGTTTGGTTCAGGAGTTTTTATTTTATGAGCATTTTTGCTTATTTCAATTTCTGCGTTGACGAAGACGTCGTCCAAGTATCACCACTTACAAGTGAATAACTTTTTTTAGTTAAATTAAAAATAAAAAACTTTTTACAAAAAAATAAAACCGACTTCCAAACAGTTAAAAACAAAGAAACAAAACCAAAAACACCGACTTCCAAAATTAAGGTTATTAAATTATTTGTAGTGTTTTGTTAGGAAGTCGGATATATTATTTTTGGACGTACTTTTAAAAATAAAACTTGTTTTTAATTATGACTTCGTGTATTACAGATAACTTCGTCCAGAAAAAGCCGCCACACATCATCGTGTACGATTTGAAAACCGACAAGGAACTGCTGAGATACGAGATCCCATCTGAAGTTTTGGTCAACGGAACCACTTCAGGTAAAATATCACCCACAAACATTGATATATAAAAACCCAAGATACACAGTCACCATCTCAAAAACGTCCGCAAAAAACAAGCGCAATATGTATAATTATGCGCAAGTTTGAAACAGTCTCGCATCGCTCGCCATATTGCACTGCTTTGTAAAAACAACTTTAAGCGATCCGTGTGAGGTTGAATTTGCAAAAAAAAATGCGCATCACTCGCTATACTGAACTGCTTTGTAAAAACAACTTTAAGCTATCCGTGTAAGGTTGAATTTGCAAAAAAAAATTGCATTTGTTCGAGACTGTGCATCTTGGGTTTTTTTATATATCAATGCCCACAAAAAATTTCATTTAGGTAAATTGACGTAAGCTCATGACGCATAAAAAGTTGTCAGTTGAGTTTGAATAAATTCTATTAGAAGATAGTGAAAAACGAAACTGTTTCACAAAGCAAGCGAAAAGATACCGTCTATTTATGGTTCTAGACGAAATACCTATCAGCGAAAGCGATTATCGAAATGTCAAAACATAAGGGATCGATCACGTGACGTTTTTGACGTAATCGACGACGACAACTGTCTTTTTCAATAGGGAAGATGAAAATACAAAATTTATGACAATGTTGTTAATAAAATGATAAAATAGTATAAAATAAAGGCCATTGCAACGTTTTTATTTCAGTTAATATCGATTTTAACATAAATAATTAATTAAAGTAACGTGAAACGGAACGTTTTTAAAAACAACAATCAGCGTTTAGAGCCGTCACTGCTGTTATGACAACGAAAAGGCAACCTTGTGTCTTTGAGTAAGGACAGTTCTTGACCAGTGGCAGATAGGAGTGACGTCATCGTCCGTTTTCGCGCGAAAACTGTCGGTTTAAGATACGCAATTTTGGCAATAAATTAAAACATTTTCATTTCTATGGTGGTCTATTCTAGATGGAAATATTGCATGTTCCCTATTCTACGTCGCCTTCCAATACGCCTTCGCCACTTATTATAATTTTTTTTAAAATAGGAAATCATTAAATGACTCCACTCGCTCTGGGCAGAGCAGAAGTGAGTGCGAGTGAGAGTCAGCCACTATTACTGGCTAAAACCCATTCGTGTTCCTCCTAAATGCCCTTTGCGTTCCAGGGCCGCGGTATCGAACAAATTCCGCAACTATGGCAGGCTCGACACGTTACCATTTTTCCAGAGTATCTTATGCATTAAATTGTTTTTTATTTCCAGGTTTAACCTCAATAACCGTAGACGTGACTCCGTCAACCTGCGACGACGCGTTCGCCTACATCAATGATCTAGCGAGGAACGGCCTGATAGTGTTCTCTCTGAAACAGCTGACCAGTTGGAGGTTCAACCACCCTTCTCTTGTCTATGATGTTGGTGCCACTGACTTTATGGTTGCACGTAAGTACTAAACTTCTTTGAAGAGTATTTAGTTGGCCATTATTAGGGTTCCGAAAAAAAAACGGAACCCTTATAGGATCACTCGGGTGTCTGTCTGTCTGTCCGTCTGTCACAGCCAGTTTTCTCCGGATCCATTGGACCGATTCTGTTGAAATTTGGTACACAAATGGACTTCTATGACCCAAATATGGACGCGTTACGTAAATCATTAAATTTTTAAGTATGGGGGTCACTTTTGGGGGTCAAACTAGAAAATTAAAAAAAAAAGTTTTTTGAACAATATTGTGTGACATATCAAATGAAAGGGCTTACTGTGAAGATTTTAATTATATTTTTTTCATAATTTTAAAATAAATGGTTTTGAAGTTATTCAAGAAATTAGACGAAAAATGCTCACTCCCCTCCCTTATCTCCAAAACTACTGAGCCTAAAATTAAAAAAAATGGAAATAATAGATCTTTACCTATATATTACAGAAAAACCTAAAAGAAATCTGTAGTGTTAAAATAACATGTTACAAAAATTAAATTCGTTCGGAACCCTTTGCACGCGAGTCCGACTCGCACTTAACCAATTTTATTATAAGTCACTTGACTGACACTACTCAACCGAATTGCCAGATATTCCTGTATATCAGAATGGCGGGTGTACTTGTCAGATTTGCTTCAATTTATTGCAGTTATTTGGTACCTTCTGTGTACCTTTACGTACCTCTTCTGAAAATCTGTGTACACCCGTACACTGATATTGGAACGAAGTTCCTTATCGCGCGTTGCGAAAGGGGGCTAGACGGAAAAAATTAAGACCAAAAGTTGTAACGACACTTTTTGCTATAGTTGTAAGCCGCGTGTTTCTCTGTCTGTCTCTCTCTCTCTCATAGAAAGCAAGCCAGTTATTTTGACAAGCCAATTATTACTAAAATTGAGCCTACTGATTAAGTTTATATTACATTATATTTGTAAATAATAAAAAAATATTATTATAACTAAAAAAAAAAAAAAAATTACAATTCCTTCTCTTACTTCGTTCCATCCGAGTGTCCCTTGACACCTCTCAAGTTTTTTTTTTTAAAGTAGGTACACCCGCCATCCTGATGTCATAACCTAACCTAACCAAAATATGTAGCTAAGTGCACTGTATAAGTAAATTTGGTACTTTTTGTGTGCCCGCAGAAACAAGTAATTAATAAACAAAATACTTTATGGTTGCTGCGAAAATTATAAAAACTGGCCAAGTGCGAGTCGGAATTGCGTGGAAAGGGTTCCGAACCAATTTAATTTTTTTTAACATATTATTTTAACACTATAGAATTCTTATAGGTTTTCTGCAATCTATAGATAAAGTTCTATTATCTCCATTTTTTTTTTTTCAAAATATTCGGCTTAGTAGTTTCGGAGATAATGGAGGAATGGTCGTTTTAAAATTATAAAAAAAATAATTAAAACCCTCACAGTAAGTCGTTTCATTTGATATGTCACACGATAAAGTTTGAAAAACTTTTTTAGTTTTCTTATTTGACCCCCAAAAGTGACCCCATACTAAAAATAAAATATTTACCTTATTTTTCCGTGTTTGCGTCACAGAAGTCCATTTGTATACCAAATTTCAACAGAATCGGCCAAGTAGATCTGGAGAAACTACTTCCAAACAAAACACTACAAAGTAAAGGACATGGCCAACTTTTGTATGGACGTCGGCATAGTTATTGAATTTGGTTTACACCAATGATTTTTGGTGTTTTATATTCGTGAATATTGGCTCATTAAATTGCTATAAATAAAAAACTCAGAGAACTTGTCATTACAACAGACTAGACAAAAACAGTTTCATAAAACCTTTTAATCAGATTGCTAGCAATAAGGTGTTAGATTATAATTTCGCTATTAAAAAACTTATAGGCGCTTTAAAATAGCGAACAGTTGTGAATTATTACGTTTAGGTATTACTTAGGTATATGGTTTTAGTATTATTAAGCATTTAAACAAAGTACTGGCCACCTAAATGAAGGATTTTAAACTGCATATTGATTAACATTTATTAAACTGGGAAATAGTCTCAAAAAATGTGACAATAATAACAAACATAACATCATGTCTGTATTCCACGAAGGGTTGGGCAGAGGTGTACCTACAGTACACCCACATTTCACCAGTTATTTTGAATACCATGTAATAGGGGGCGAGTCTATTGCCATCAACCGGGCACAAATCCAGAATCCGGGCTGCTACTGAGAAATTCCTGATGAATAAACCCAATATCACTTTGCTCGACCTGGGAATCGAACTCAGGACCTCATGCTCAGCAGTAGCGCTTGCGACCACTAGACCAACGAGGCAGTCATAATAACAATATTAACAAAGTATATATTCAAAACCAATGTTTTTCTTTAAAGTACATTTTTACAGGTTACCCTTATATTTTTTTTTAAATAGTTCAATAAACAAGGGAAGCACAAAATAAAACAAAAAGTAAAAATAATTAGTTATTTATTAGAGAAAATAAATAAAAATATTTTGCTGTATTATAATGATTATATCTTAAGTGCCTACCTAGATAACATACATTACAGCAATGCAGCGATAGTATTAATAAAGAGACCGAGAGAGGACAATCAACCAGCTTTTTTTTTATTTCACAAATAAAAATCTGGATAAAGTGTAAGTATAGGGCTTCAGTAATTACATAAATAACTGCTTTAAACATAACCAGACATGTAAAAAAATACAACCATCTTAATATATATAAATCACGTGTCACGTTGTTTGTCCGCGATGGACTCCCTAAACTACTGGACCGATTTTGATGAAACTTTGTAACTATCTGTTATTTGATCCAACTTAAAAGATAGGATAGTTTTTTGTAATGAGAAAAACGGGATATGCGCGTACGAAGTCGCGGGCAAAAGTTAGTTGATTTATTTATTATTATTTTAAATTGTGATTATGGTTTTCAAGAAATATTAGCCTTTGTTAGAATATTTTAATATTCTTGAATTGTTAATAGTATGTTGTCTAAAAATCCTGCTGGATATTGTTTTGGTGTCTTGCCCAACCAGAACCAAAGGTACCAAATTATTGTCATAATAACATGACAACAACAACCAACAGTCCGGTTCCCTACAAAGCAATTACAATAGTACCCTATTAGTTTACTTAACATTTACAGGAGGTAAAAGATTATACAGAATTAAAAACTGGGGTACTGTAAGACCCGTCCAATAATGGCAAAAATGGTTTGGCATTTCTGAGACATTTTCAAAGTTCAAAATATTAGCTTTTGTCTTCATAATATTAATTATGTCTTCTATATGGATGGCACTAAATGTAGAATGTGTCTCATTCATTTGAGGCAATAAATGCCACTGATCGCTGTACAAGTGTGTTTCATACACTCTACAGCTCCGAGGAACATAGAAACTATGTTCTTGCAAAAGCAGTCTTTTAATGAATTGCGGGACCAAATGCAACATTCTGTTTCTGCATTGTTGAAATATACAATGAACAGATGTGATCGAAGCTCGCTTATAATTAGGTAATGATATGGTATTATTTTCCCTTTGTAGTGGTGGCTCTGGTGGGCTGACAACTTGAACATTAGGGACTGCTGCATCGTTGTCCGAAGCCAATTCCTGCATGTCTCATGATGAGTCATGCACTGCCTGTCTATTTTCTCGCATCCAACACACATGGCAAACATAGTTGTTTCTTGAGGGCTGAAAATAAACCACAGAATAAACACTGATAAATGCTTATGTTTATATAATTTTTAGTAACAGGGGTATCTTTTATTTACATCTCTTTATGTTTTCAAGTATTATGTTATTCTAAAAGGCAGTACTATGTTACACATGCCTACTTTAGGCAAGCATATGTTTAAGATGGAAAATACATATGATATTACAATCATACATGCATAGTATGAAAACTCGTATTTTAATAAATGAATACAAATAGGTATTTATAGTAATGAAAAACAAAATGCTTACCACATAATTAGTATTTTGTGATATTAGGACAGCCAGCAATGGACACTCCATTCTGACATTATGGTGTCTAATTGTCCTCTCAGATTTGCCACAACCAAGGCAAACCATGTTATGCCCCGTAGTCTCTCGTGTTCCCCAGCTTCGGCATTTAATAATAATAAGCATGGATGACAAATAAATGTATCCAGAGGAAACTGAAAATAAGATGCACTGTAAGTTAATTTCGCATACCAGAATTACATAAAAACAAATCAGGTTAAGTTTTTTCTAGTCCAACTTCTTACCTGGGTTTGAGAATTGGTTATCCAATGCGAAAGTTTTGTTTGATGGTGTGCAGAAAGCGAGGATATGAGGTGTCTCTGCAACCTTTGCATCCACTTTGATCCACAAAACAAATCCGAAACGTAATGCAAATCAGAGTCCAGTGTTAATAGCTAATAGGTAATCGAGCGATAGAAGGTATCAGTCCGTAGAAATAAGCAGGGGTCAAAAATATTAGAAAATAATCGCAAAAACACAAACTACCTACGCAATAATGACATTGGCATTACATTGACATTTGACATAGACAATGACACATGGTCAAACAATTAAACGCGTTCCGTTTTAAGATATTTTATTGTGTGAAATATATAAAAAAACTATCTTACACATCAACATTATGAATAGATAATTTTATTAAATGCAAAAAATACTAATGAAGACAGTTTCATATGAATAAAATGTTCTTAATAAAAGCATTTTGGCGTCCATATCACATGTCTACAAGTAGTATGCTTGGTATGGAACGCCCATTATTATATTTATCTTTCTCTATGGTCCAATATGGCAGACGTTGACAAATGGTACTTTGAATTCATCTTGCATTACTATTATTTTGAAATAAAAACTGACGAGTTCAGAGAGGTCAAAAACTACGTATTAATTCATTTTTCTTTTTTTAATATATAATATTATTGACTATGTTTGTGTAAATGGAATGTACTTTTTTGTCCATGTCCTTTCAGAAGTCGGTTTTAAAAAACAAAGTAACAAAACCAAAAACACCGACTTCTGAAATTTAGGTTATTTTATACTTTGTAGTGTTTTGTTTGGAAGTCGGTTGTATTTTTTTGTAAAAAGTTTTTTTATTTTTCACTTTTAAGTGGTGATACTTGGACGTCTTCGCCTACGCAGAAATTGAAAAAGCAAAAAGGCTCATAAAACAAAAAATGCTGAACCAAACTGAATCAAATTTTTACGGGACCAAATGGCAAGTATACCGCATCGAACTAAAGAAGAATCGCAGAAATCGGATCAGAAACCTCGGAGTAATCGGTGTACATACATTAAAAAAATACCCACCAAATTGAGAACCTCCTATTTTTTTGGAAGTCGGTTAAAAACTGGCTGTGATAGACTGACAGACAGACACCCGAGTGATCCTATAAGGGTTCCGTTTTTACGGACGTTCGGAACCCTAAAAAAACGATTTTCTTTGACGACGTTAGAGGGTAGGTGTAATATATTCATGTTTATGTCTACCTGCATTATCAATTGAGAAACGAGCCAAGAGAATCATCGGCGATGATAAGCTCGTCGCGACGAAGCTCCAAAGTCTTGAGCATCGACGACGAGTTGCTAGCCTGTCGGTTTTCTACCGGTTGCATTTTGGGGAATGTGCGACGGAATTGCATTATTTGATTCCGCCAAGCTCGTTCCATCATCAGACCACAAGACGAACGGCGATGCGCCACCGGTACATGGTGGACATCCCACCCACACGCACAAAACGTTTTGGGAACACATTCATAGTGCGTACAGCTAAGGAGTGGAATTCCCTGCCGGAGTCTGTGTTTCCTGATAGCTACAACCTGGGAGTATTTAAGTCAAGAGTGAATAGGTTACTTCTAGGCAAGCGTGCTCCATCTTCGACCACATCATCGCTTACCATCAGGTGAGATAGTGGTCAAACGCGTGCTTATCAATAGTAAAAAAAAAACTAGCCTTGTCATCTGTACAAGCTGTTGCTGCAAGCAGCTGCTGTTTTTCAAACATCCTCATCCAACTTACAGTAATGAATGTAATGTGTTTACATAAATTGTTAAATAAATAAATAAAGGAACCTTAATGAGTGAAACACTTAAAACTTCCTCAATAATCACTTCGTACATTGCTGATGAACAGTATGAAAATCCGTTTGGTATGTGTGTAAATAAACAATTGCTTTTGCCGAACTCCACGACCTCATCCCACCGGCCCCCTTCTACCATCAGACATTCAGACGCACTGCAAGTTACCATCCCTACCTTGTTGCTATTCTACCAATCTCTGTCTGCGTCTATATTTCCGAACGCTCACAACCCTAATCTCTTCAAAGTTAGAGTGAACAGGCTCCTTCTGGGTCTCCGTCATCTCTGACCTAGACTAGAGTCAAAAGCAAACCCAACTCAAATAAATAAAAAAAGAACTTTAGTCTATTACTCTGTTTTTTTTTCTGTTTTCCATTCACAACAAAATAAATATACATATTTCTTTAATTCAGACCAGAATATCAACTGGCGCGATGGTCTCTTCAGCGTGGCTCTGTCAGACCCCGACGCGACAGGAAAGAGAACAGCTTACTACCATCCCTTCATATCAACACAGGAGTTCTCCGTGTCCAACGAGGTCCTGAAGAATAAGACTGCTGATTTCGAGGCCAACTTCAAGGTATTAAAATGTCACGAAACTTCTGTACCTACACAGATTCTGGAGGCTAAATTCTCGAACAACACTCGTACCATGACCAAAGAGATTTTAATCAATCAATCAAAATCGTTTAATTCGGACAATAAAACTCCATAATACACACCAAATCAACATTAAATAAATTATGCAAATAATAATAAATAATGAAACAGGTAGGAAGAAAAAGCGTGAAACTAAATTTAATTTAAATACCGTACATGGTCCCATAAACTCAGATGCAGAGGTAGCTCAGGAATTTGAAAACTTCTTTACTGATATTCCACGTAAAACTACACAAGCTCTTAACTCGTCACCCGCGCTCTCTACTGCCTTTTTAAGGAAGAATGTCAAGGTATGCTCATCAGAGTTCAAGTTTCAACATACGAACCCCTTAGCCATTATAAAGGCTTTTAAAGATCTTAAAATTAAATCAACAGAAGATCTTTGGGGAATGTCTGTAAAAGTCTGTAGATCTGTTATTGAAACTATTGCTCCCTACTTAGCTCACATATTTAACTCTAGTGTAGACCAGGGAGTATTTCCTGATCTCATGAAGCACAGTAAAGTCGTTCCACTGTTTAAATCCGGTGATAGTCAAGAACCCAACAATTACAGGCCGGTGTCAATCCTGCCGGTTCTCAGTAAGGTGTTTGAAAAGTTAATGCTTAACCAAATGTTACTACATTTTAATAAGAATTCCATCTTTCACGAACAACAGCACGGTTTCACTAAAGGGCGTTGTACAACTGACGCTGGTGTCACCCTAATAAAGAACATCTTTAACGCCTGGGAGGATTCACAAGACGCCATTGGAATCTTTTGTGACCTCTCGAAAGCGTTTGATTGCGTTAACCATGAGACACTTTTGTTGAAACTTGAGCATTATGGGATTAGGAATACATCCCTTGATTTGATTGGATCATACTTGAAAGACAGACAGGTTAAAGTACAGGTAAACGGTGTAAACTCACTAGGGTCTGAAACGGCAATGGGCGTTCCGCAAGGTTCAATATTAGGTCCATTCCTCTTTTTAGCATACATAAACGATTTGCCCCAATTACTTCAAAATGAACCAAAGATGGTATTATTTGCTGATGACACATCATTGATATTTAAAATAGACCGACGGTCACAAAACCTTGATGATGTCAATTACTCTATTCACCAGGTTCAAGATTGGTTTACGGCAAACAACTTAGTATTAAATGAAAAAAAAAAACTAAATGTATTAATTTTTTTTATTTAGTAACGAATGTGACATCATATTGAATGGACAAAAACTGGAATTTATTGATCAGACGGTTTTCCTGGGAATCACTTTAGACGAGAAATTGCAATGGGGACCTCACATAACATCTCTTGCGGTGCGGCTAAGCTCAGCCGCTTATGCTGTTAGAAAGATAAGACAGCTAACAGATATAGAAACCGCGCGTTTGGTCTATTTTAGTTACTTTCACAGCATTATGTCGTATGGTATTTTGCTGTAGGGTCGAGTTGCTGACATTGGATCCATATTTATTCTACAAAAGCGTGCTGTCAGAGCCATTTATAATCTTCGTCGCCGCGATTATCTTAGGGAACTCTTTAAAAAGATTAATATTATGACAGTCCCTTGTCAATTCATCTATGAAAATATTATGCATGTAAGGAAAAATCGACATCTCTTTAGCAAAATTAGTGATAGACATAATTTTAATACTAGAAATAGAAATAAACTAGATCAACCATTTTTTAGATTATCCAAAGTACGAACATCTTTCATGGGGTACTGTATTAAATGTTACAACAAAATTCCTTCTGAAATATTAGAATTAAATGAAAGAAAATTTAAAACGTGTGTAAAATACACACTTTGTGAACAAGCATATTACAAATTAGATGATTATATTCAAGATAAGAATGCTTGGAAACATGCTAGTCCTGCTCCATAGGACAATCTAGGGTGTAGTAGACATAGTGAAACTGGTTGATATGTTTGTGTTTATTGTATTAATATTTACTATGTAAACAGGTGTATTTACTTATTTTTATATTTAATTTAACTCGCACACTGATCATATAAATCAATAGTTGCAAAAATTTGTACGTATGTGAGTATTATGTTCCCTTACTAGCAAACTTGTTAATTTTACCTCTGCTGGCATTTCTTTATTGTACCTATTAGTAGTATATAAGTGTTTTTTTGGGAGCATCGTCCTCACATATAATCAACTGATTAATGTATGCAAATATTGTAAAGCTTATTTTTGAAAAGAGTAACTATGGAGTTTCTTGTCCGTTCTTCTCCATAAGAATCTACCTTTTGCGAACGGACGACTAGAGTCACTATAATATTTTATTTTATTTTAATTTGACGTTCAAAAGTGCCTTTGTTGGTCTAGTTGAAATAAATCATTTGACTTTGACTTTGAATTACAATCATAGTAAAATTAAACAATTAAATTAAATTAAAATTAAACACAAAAAAATAACTTCGTCAATAAACCCGACAGCTAAAAACGACTAAAAAGTTCAAAACAAGTCGTTTAAACATTGATCTAATTATTGTTTTTATTTCCTACATTTTAGTGCGTTACATTTTTGGAATCGTCTCTTCTAGCCCTTTATCTTGATGCCCCACTCGAAAGGTTTTGAAAATTTAAAATGTTTTTAAGGCATAACATGGCGCCAAAAATCGCCCGTTTTAATTTTTATATACCCAGTGTCACTCTCACAATCAAGACGAATCTAACGACACCTCTCAAGCTAAAATCCATCGAGCCGTTCAGGCCGCAGAGCGTGCCAAGCAATTATACATCCTACTAATATTATAAACTAGCACCTCGCCCGCGACTTCGTCTGCGTAGACTTTAGAGGTGGCGCGCAACATCTTTGTCCCATATTCTCATTCTCTGAAATTTATCTTCATGATTTTTTTATTCTGGTAGTTTTTTTTGTGGTAAGCGGAACAGAGAGTAAAGTCTCGCAAACCATTCTAAAGGAGGATACTCTGACCAGACGGGTGTTGTGTCTGGCGGGCATCTGCCCGATAGTTGATATTCGGGCTGATGTATAATATGTTCAAATCGCACGGTAAACTCTGCTTGCGCGATGCAGGAAATCAACTAAGTAGTTCGCTGCTAGTTGGATAGATGGCGTCGCGGTTCTTTTTGTTGCGATGTAGATTTGCTCCGTTGGTTTTTCGTTGGTCGATAGTGGATGAGTCGTCCATACATCGTAAGATGCTTGCCAGGCCAGTGAAAAGTTGGTTCCAGTGAGTTGGAAACGGAAGTCGCACAGTTCTCGGTGAGTCGGAACTGTCTGCGGTGCCCCAGTGAGACTGCTGGCGTAGATCAGGAGAGACTCTTCATGGCTCTTCATGTGACTGGCCGAAGGTGCAGTGTGCTTGCCGCTGATGAAGATGATAGAGGCTGAGGATGCTGACCAGGAATGCGTGGCTGCTGCATGCTGGTGGTAACGCTCATAATTACAGCCCGGAAGAAACCGCCATATGTTTCTGTTTTCCTTCTTCACTTTTGAATCCTAACCACTCAAAATTCCAGCGCCGGAAACATTAAAAAAAAATTTGGTCTCCTGGTACTTGTGAATTTGTAGCGCTCATTATTCCAGCCCCGAAAATACTTCTACATGTTTCTGGTCTCCGGGTACATAATGAATTTTTAGCGCTAATAATTCCTACCCGGGTAAAACTTCCACATTTTTCTATTGTTTTGGTAATTTTAAATCCTTACCGTTCATATATCTAGCGCGGAAATATTTTGACATGTTTCAGGCTTCCTGGTAATTGTAAAACTTTAGCATACACAATAGCCACGGAAATACTTTGACATATTTTCTTTGATTTTTGGTCTCCTAGTACCTTTGAATCCTAGCCGCTCACAATTCCAGCGCCGGAAATATTTCCACATGTTTATGGTCTCCTGGTACATGTGAATCTTTAGCGCTCACAACTTCGGCCAAAAAAATACTTTTACATGTTTCTAGTCTCCTGTTACTTGTGGATCTATAGCATTTACTATTCCAGCCCGGAAAAAACATCGTCATACATATTTCTGTTTGACTGTTAAAAAATAAAACAAAAAAAAAAATCTAGCACAAAAATACTTTAACATCGTTCTGTTCTCCTGGTACTTGTGAATCTTTAGCGCTCATTATTCCAGCCCCGAAAATACTTCTACATGTATCTGATCACCTGGTGCTTTAGAATCCTAACTGCTCACAAATCCAACCCTGGAAATACTTCGTCATGTTTCTGGTCTCCTGGTGAATAATGGATCTTTAGCGCTCATAATTCCTGGCTGGGATAACTTCCATATTTTTCTGTTTTTTTGGTACTTTTGAATGCTTACCGCTCGCTCACATTTCGACATATTTCTGGCCTCCTAGTAGTTATGAATCTTTAGAATTCACAATCCTAGCCCCGAAAATACTTCGACATGTTTCTAGTCTTCTGGTACTTTTGAATTTTAACCGGTCACAATTCCAGCGCCGGAAATATTTTGACATGTTTATGGTCTCCTGGTACTTGTGAATTTTTAGCGCTTCATAATTTTGGCCAAAGAAATACTTCTTCAACATATTTTTGGTCTCCTGTCACATGTGAATCTATAGCTTTTACAATTCCGGCCCGCTAAACTTCAACATACATATATTCCTGTTCGACGGTTAAAAAAAAAACAATATTCTAGCCAAAAAATACTTAAACATCTTTCTGTTCTACTGGTACTCGTGAATCTTTAGCGCTCTCAATTTCAGCCCCGGAAATATTTCGACATATTTCTGGTCTCCTGGTACATAATGAATATTTAACGCTCATAATTACTGCTCGGGAAAAATGACCACATTTTTCGGTTTTCCTGGTACTTTTGAATCCTTACAGCTCATAATTCTAACACCGGAAAAATTTCGACATGTTTCTGGCCTCCTGATTCTAATAAATCTGTAGCATTCACAATCCTAGCCCCGAAAATACTTCGACATGTTTCTGGTCTCCTGGTACTTTTGAATTCTAACCGGTCACAATTCCAGCGCCGGAAATATTTAGACATGTTTATGGTCTCCTGATACTTGTAAATCTTTAGTGCTCATAATTTCAGCCAAAGAAATACTTCGACATGTTTCTGGTCTCCTGACACATGTGAGTCTATAGCGTTTACAATTTCAGCCCGGAAAAAAACTTCAACAAACATTTTTCTGTTGGATGGTTAAAAAAATAAAAAACAAAAAATATTCTAGCCCAAAAATACTTTAACATCGTTCTGTTATCCTGGAACTTGTGTATCTTTAGCGCTCCCAATTTTAGCCCCGGAAAAACTACGACATGTTTCTGTTCTCCTGGTACTTTTGAATCTGAAGTACTAAGGCAGCAGAAGCGATGGGTTTCCACTTCCTCGTCAGTCTCTATTAAGTCATGCCTTTTACCGGCATAAAAAGTAGCCTATGTTTGATTCCAGTATGTGAGCTATATATGTGCCAAATTTCATCCAAATCCCTTCAGCCATTTTTGCCTGATTGAGGCACAAACATACAAACATACAAACATACAAACATTCACATTTATAATATTAGTAGGATGTGAATGTTTGTATGTTTGTATGTTTGTATGTTTGTATGTTTGTATGTTTGTATGTTTGTATGTTTGTATGTTTGTATGTTTGTATGTTTGTATGTTTGTATGTTTGTATGTTTGTATGTTTGTATGTTTGTATGTTTGTATGTTTGTATGTTTGTGCCTCAATCAGGCAAAAATGGCTGAAGGGATTTGGATGAAATTTGGCACACATATAGTTCACATCCTGGAATCAAACATAGGCTACTTTTTATCCCGGTAAAAGGCAATGCTTAACGAAGACTGAGGAGGAAGTAGAAACACAGCGCTTCTGCTGCCTTAGTACTTCAGATTTAAAAGTACCAGGAGAACAGAAACATGTCGTAATATTTCCGGGGCTGAAATTGGGAGCGCTAAAGATTCACAAGTACCAGGAGAACAGAACGATGTTAAAGTAGTTTTGGGCAAGAATATTTTTTTTTTTACCGTCGAACAGATGTTGAAGTTTTTTCCGGGCTGGAATTGTAAACGCTATAGATTCACATGTGGCAGGTGAACAGAAACATGTTGAAGTATTTCTTTGGCTGAAATTATGTGCGCTAAAGATTCACAAGTACCAGGAGATCATAAACATGTCGAAATTTTTCCAGCGCTGGAATTGTGACCGGTTAGAATTCAAAAGTACCAGGAGATAAGAAACATGTCGAAGTTTTTTCGGGGCTAGGATTGTGAATGCTAAAGATTCATTAGTACCAGGAGGCCAGAAATTTGTCGAAATATTTCCGCACTAGAAATATGAGCGGTAAGGATTCAAAAGTATCAAAACAACATAAAAATGTGGATGTTTTTCCGGGCAGCAATTATGAGCGCTAAAGATTCATTATGTACCAGGAGACCAAAAACATGTCGAAGTATTTTCGTGGCTAAGATTGTTAATGCAAAAAATTCAAAAGGACCAGGAGACCAGAAACATGTCGAAATATTTCCGGAGCAAAAATTGTGAGCGGTAAGGATTCAAAAGTACCAGAACAACAGAAAAATGTGGAGGTTTTTTCCGGGCAGGAATTATGAGCGTAAAAGATTCGTTATGTACCAGGAGACCAGATACATATGTCGAAATATTTCCAGGGTTGGAGTTGGGAGCAGTTAGGATTCAAAAGTACCAAGAGATTAGAAATATGTTGAAGTATTTTCGGGGCTGTAATTATGAGCGCTACAGATTCACACATAGATACTAGGAGATCAAAAACATGTCAAATGATATTTTGGCAGGAATTGTAAGCGCTAAACATTCACAAGTACTAGGAGACAAGAAACATGTTTTAATGTTTCAGGCGCTGGAATTTTGAGTGGTAAGGATTCAAAAGTACCACGAGAACAGAAGCATATAGCTTTATTTTCCGAGCTGTAATTATGAGCGTAAAAGATTCACAAGTACCAGGATACTAGAAACATGTCGAAGTATTTCCGAAGCTGAAAGTACGGACAGTAAAGACTCGCAAACTAGCAGAAAAGAATCATGAAAGTGACTATCCGATAATGAGAATATGGGACAAAGAAGTTGCGCGCCACCTCTATAGTCTACGCAGACGAAGTCGCGGGCGAAGTGCTAGTATATACATACTCTCGAAAAACATAACACTCTCTGGCGCAGTCGGTTAAACATTAAATCAAAATTAAAACAAAATAAAATTAAAATCACAATAACAATTCCAACTAAATTAAGATCACCAAGACATAATAAAACAATCATAAATAATTATACCCCCTACCAATCGCCCAACCCCGAATACACAAGTGAGTGTGCAGATGCACACGCACTTGTTTACAACGCGCATACACACACGCACGCACGTTCGTGTTTAATCCCTTCCGTCCCAATATCGGTGTCACCGGAAAATTGCAGACTCCGTAAGATTGTCATAAATATTGATAAGATTATAATTTCTTGATATATTATGAAAAAGTCGTTTTGTATACAATAAATCCCATTCAAATTCAATAGTTTCCAATATATCCGTGTCTTAAGAAAAAATAGTTTGCAGTTTCACGTGACATTTTACAATCTTACGGCGTTTGCTATTTACCATCAAAATTGCGTTATTTTGCATTCTCTGGACATCTTTTACTGTGACACAATGACCCAAATCAGAAATCGCGTAAAAAAAATGACTGGCCTATATGTGCGCATGACACGAAAAATGTACTGAAGAGCAGATTTTTTTTTCGTGATTTCAGTGTTGGTCCCATAGTAAAAGTCGTTCATAATGATGACAGTGACCCCTTTATAACCGACGAAAAAACGGAGGAGGTTCTCAAGTCGACGAGTATATATTTTTTTTTATGTATGTATTATGAACACGCATAACTTTTTACAGAGTATTTCGATTTTGATCATTCTTTTATTCGAAAGGGTGGTCCCATATTATTTTGGGAAAAAAATCCAACCCTAACGGTAGGAAAACAGGGGATGATTGAATGTTCACTCACTGATTGTAATGTATGACCACGCATAACTTTTTACAGAGTAGGCTCATTTTGATAATTCTTTTTTTATTGGATAGAGTATACCTCGAAAGTGGTCCCATATCAATGTGTAAAAAAAAAATCCTACCCCAAGGGGAGGAAAACTGGGGTGATTTATTGTTCACTCACAGATTTTATTGCAGAGTTGTGTAGCGTTTTTTGTAGGCATAGCCATGTGGGTATATAAAGCTTGTTTTTTCTTAAATATTTATATTATACAACAAGTAATAGTTAAAGTAAGATTATAAAACAGTTAATAGCTAAAGTTAGATAGGTAGCTATTTTAAAAATAAATAAAAATTAAGCATGATAAAAATCTAATCTAATTAGTAGATTATAGCCATAAAAAGTATAAAATAAAAACTTCGTTGTTCAAATACGAAGAAACAATCAAAAACACAGACTTTTGAAATTACCTGAAGTTATTTTTTGTAAAAAGCTTTATTATATTTTGCTTTTCAGTTTTTTCGGAGGTTTTTATTTTTTGTTAAAATGATTTTATTAGTCATTGCGTTGATTCTATTACACGTTATTTAGTACGTTAACTGATACTATTCTGACAGCTTAAAAACAAATAAATGTCTCGAGTACCAATTTATCATAAAAATACCTCATTGGCAATGAAGCATCGACCTAAAGTTCAATCTACGAACATTTGTTGCGACATCTCTTGATTATTTTGACATAATAAGATAATAATTATTTTAATAGTTCTTTGTACTACGCATTTTTGGATGCACGCCTAGCTTATTACGGAGTTGATAACTCAAAAAAGAACTATCTTGGACCCCAAACTTCGGGGTCGTTCAAAATCCTTCAAAATACTCCTCAAATCAAAATTAGCGGTAGTACTAGTAATTTAGTCATATATAACTAGTCTTTGCAAATTAGCTCTAGTACCTACTAGTAATTTAGTCATATATAACTAGTCCTTGCAAATTAGCTGTAATACTAGTAATTTAGTCATATATAACTATTCTTGCAAATTAGCTGTAGTACCTACTAGTAATTTAGTCGTAGTCCTTGTAAATCAGCTATAGTACTAGTAATTTAGTCATATCTAACTAGTCCTTGCAAATTAGCTGTAGTACTAGTAATTTAGTCATATATAACGAGTCCTTGCAAATTAGCTGGAGCTAGGGTGAGGGATCTCCTGCTGGGGAGATCCTTTTACATTATAAAAACGACGCGGAACTAATCTGCTTATAGTTTGAGACTGATTGCAAATAAGAACAAAAACAAAAAAAATATAAATAGTCCTTGTAAATTAGCTGTAGTACTAGTAATTTAGTCATATATAACTAGTCTTGCAAATTAGCTATAGTACCTACTAGTAATTTAGTCATATATAACTAGTCCTTGCAAATTAGCTGTAGTACTAGTAATTTAGTCAAATATAACTAGTCCTTGTAAATTAGCTGTAGTAATTTAGTCAATTATAACTAGTCCTTGCAAATTAGCTGTAGTACTAGTAATTTAGTCAAATATAATTAGTCCTTACAAATTAGCGGTAGTACTAGTAATTTAGTCATATATAACTAGTCCTTGTAAATCAACTGTAGTACTAGTAATTTAGTCATATCTAACTAGTCCTTGCAAATTAGCTGTAGTACTAGTAATTTAGTCATATATAACTAGTCCTTGCAAATTAGCTGAAGCTAGGATGAGAGATCTCCTGCTGGGGAGATCCTTTTACATGCTAAAAACGACGCGGAACTAATCTGCTTATAGTTTGAGACTGATTGCAAATAAGAACAAAAACAAAAAAATATATAAATAGTCCTTGTAAATTAGCTGTAGTACTAGTAATTTAGTCATATATAACTATTACTTGCAAATTAGCTGTACCTAGTACCTACTAGAAATAAAGTCATATATAACTAGTCCTTGCAAATTAGCGGTAGTACTAGTAATTTAGTCATATATAACTAGTCCTTGCAAGTTAGCTGTAGTTTGGGTGATGTAGAGACTATAGTGGTGCAATATGGAGAGTTAAAAGCGAATACTATTTGTTTAAATACTTACAAAAATTTAAATAAATAAAAAGTATATGTACAGATTGTTCTAGAAGTGCGTGGTCACAATTATTCATTAATTTTATTTTGGCATCAAACAGTCACATAAAAACAATTTGATTCCTTACAATAGACCTATATTGCTAAAATACCTCATTACCTATAAAGCTGTAGCCTCGTCGTAAATTTAGTGCTAAACTAATAAAAAAACAACATCCATATTGCCAACTATGTGATATAATCAGGGCCGGCCTTAACCACCTAAGTGCCCGGGCGAGTCGTGCATGGGCGCCCTTTTATATTCCAATATAAGTAATTAAAATTGTTTTTTTAGGGTTCCGAAAAAAAAAGGAACCCTTATAGGATCACTCGGGTGTCTGTCTGTCTGTCTGTCTGTCCGTCTGTCACAGCCAGTTTTCTCCGGATCCACTGGATCGATTCTGTTGAAATTTGGTTAACATACCGACTTCTGTGACCCAAACACGGACGCGTTACGTAAATCATAAAATTTTTAGTATGGGGGTCACTTTTGGGGGTCAAACTAGAAAATAAAAAAAAAGTTTTTTGAAAAATATCGTGTGACATATCAAATGAAAGGGCTTACTGTGAGGGTTTTAATTATATTTTTTTCATAATTTTAAAATAAATGATTTAGAAGTTATTCAAGAAATTAGACGAAAAATGACCATTCCCCCCCCCTTATCTCCGAAGCTACTGAGCCTAAAATTTTGAAAAAATTGGAGATAATAGATCTTTACCTAAAGATTACAGGAAAACCTATTAGAAGTCTGTAGTGTTAAAATAACATGTTAAAAAAATTAAATTCGTTCGGAACCCTTTGCACGCGAGTCCGACTCGCACTTGGCCAGTTTTTTTCAAACCATTTCAAAGTTTCGATAGATGTTGTCTTCGAGATTGTGTGGCCGACCTAAAATTTTATCGCACAACAAATCACCATCAATTTCTGAGTTTTTCTTTATATCGAAACAAACAGGTTCTCAAATTACGGGCAGCGTTCTGTATGTCCCGGCGCCCTCCAGTTGCCGGCGCCCCGGGCGGCTGTTCAGGGTCATGATACGAAGTCAGGATTAAGAGGTTTCGGGTATTTTTTCAATTTCCCTGTATACAATTTTTCCGTTACTTACTGACTTAGTAAGTATCTGACAGACAACACACAGACGAAACTAAGCACTACAGTGCTATTCTGTAACAACATTTTCGTATCTCGACAGTCGAATCCGAGGTGAGTTTCAAATTAAGACCTTTATGTTGTGTGCAATAAAGCTCACTTTCTGAGTTTTGTCACTCAGGTGAAGCTCGATACCGAAATAGTTAAGTCATAAGTCCAGTAGCGTAGCGAGGGGGGGCGGGGGTGCGACGCGCACCGGGTGACACCCGCTTGGGGGTGACACCCGACCGCTCGTTGACTGGTTTTTGTCACTATCGGGTGGCACCCCTTAACGTTTGACGCAATGAAACCTGTCAGGAGTAGGGTGCAAAAATTTTTGAGCTCGCTTCTCTCGCTCTTGCACTCTCTCACTTCCGGAGTTTTTCTATATAAATCAACAAAAAACTTAAATTTCAGTATGAATGTTCAAAATACAATAAAACCCTTCCGAGATGAGGTGCAAAAATTTCTTTTGTCCTTCAGGTTTTCTGCATTTAGGGGCGACACTCGTTCGTTGACTTTTTATCAAGGTCGGGTGTCACCCCTTAACGGGCGACGTAATTAAACCCGTCCGTGGAGGGGTGTAAAAAATTTCGTACTCTTTCTGTACTCTCTTTTTCTCGAGCGTTTCTGTATGTCTCAATAAAATCACTATGTTTGTGTGAAATGATCACAAGAAAATAAAACCTTTCCGAATTGGGGTGCATGAATATTCGAGCTCGCTTCGCTCGCTCTTGTGTTCTGCCCTCTCTCAGTTAATGAGCTTTCTTGCATCACTCCATAAAGTTATTTCTATTTAAGTATGAATGATCAAAAGAATATAAAACCTATCCGAGGTGGGATGCGAAAATTTTCGAGCTCGCTTGACTCGCTCTTGTGTTCTGCCCTCTTTTAGTTTTTGAGTTTACTTGCGTTACTCAACGAAGTTGGGTTTAGATAATGATGAAAACAAAATCAAATTAATCTTACTTTCGAGATTTTGTTTTTAAGTAAGTATGATGTAAGAACATTCCTGAAAATAAAAAACTGCATCGCAAATGGCACACCTTCCCCCCTCCCTTCCAAAAATGGCTTGCGATTGCCGTCACCAGAAAGAAAAGCCAAAGGTGCAACTCATAATTATTTGGGGGGGGGGGGTTCATTTGTGGGGTGACACCACATTATCCGCCCCGGGTGTCACCCATGCTAGCTACGCTACTGCATAAGTCATTTATTGATTTGTTAACATAGGTACAAATAAATGGATGTTATAAAAATAAAATAAAAGTGCGCTATGTTATGCCAGACAGAAGGCGTACAAAATTAATTAATATAATGTCGTTGATATTAAAAATTAAAACATAATTACATTAATTGATTACATCAAAAAAATAAAAAAATAATAATGTCAACAAAAAGAGGTAAAAATAATAATTAAAATATATAATACAAAAATGTCACGTACAATATCAAAAGGAAAAATTAATAACAAACCAGGTCAATGAGTTCAACAACAGTCATCACATTTTGTGTTTTTTCAATAGTTGTTTACAGAATAGACTAGCCGGTCGTAGAAAGTTGAAATTTGGCATATAGCTTCCCTACACTCCATAGGATTGTACTAAGAGAGGTTTTCCCGAATTTCTTACGGGAACGGGAAAAAAACGGGATATACGCGAACGAAGTCGCGGGCCAAAGCTAGTTTCATTATGAAATCAAAGAAAATGACCCAAACCTATGTTACTAACTCGTCGCTTACCGATCATGAAGCTATTTTACTAACATTGCAAATATCTTTACCCAGAAAAAACTGTATGCGTAGCGATACTAAAGTAAATATGACAAACCTTGAAAATGACATACGCGCTACTAATTTTGACCCAGTTTATAATTCAAACGATGCGAATATTTCTTAAAACCATTTAATACATTTGTTAAAATCATCAATAAATGTATTTTCATTTGGATGTCATTTTATTTTATTACAGTGATACATGTTATTTTAATACGTTACGAACTAAATAACTAATAAACCTAACTATATACATATGAAAATACAAAAACAAATACACTCAGGCGTCGAAGAATTCCTCCGCATCCCTGTCATCCGGAAACGTGCCCAGAAGACTGGCAGCATTGCCACGTTGAATGGCAATACTAATTCTTTGAGCAAAGAACGAGCCAGCCCTCTGGTCACGCAAAGTGTCGATCAGTCGGCGAGAAATATCCTTAAAAAGGAGACGCGCACTCGGACCCCATGACCCTAGCGTTTCGACCCCAAACGGCTCAAAACTGTAATTACCAATAAGGTTACAGTATTTGCGCCGCTTGAGGGCCTCAGCAGTCACAGCAGCAGCGCCGGCACAGCTCGCCGTACTTGGAACATGTGATGGCGCAAGGGTGTCGACACATGCAGCGTCCCACACCAGAGGCCTACCCACCTTCCACGGCACCAACGTCATATCATCTGGTCTCTTCCCATCGTCCCGTACCAAGCCACTAGGTTCTAATACTGCAGGTACGCCGGCGGTGACAAGAGCTCGACGAATAATATCATGGAAAAATAAATAAATCATCAATCAATATACAACCTGTAACAGAATAAACGGTAAATAAAAATAAATAACATCTTTCACTATGTGACCAAAAAACAAAAAAATCAAAAAAAAAAAACAAAAAAATCGGCTCCCCATACATTTATGTGCGCATAACTCGACAAAATGTACTGAACAGCTGATTTTCTTTTGCGATTTCGGGGTTGGTCCCGTAGTAAAAGTTGTTCATAATTATGTGACAATGACCCCTTAAGAGGTAGCGCGTAAATCTGTTACACGTTGTATTTAAAATTCTTCCGTTACTGGTGACTGAAACTAGTCGTAGAAAGCTGAAATACCTATGGCATGTAGGTTCCTTGGGGAGCACTTAAGGTACTTCTAAGTACCTCAAGTAAAAAAAAACACTATTGAACAGTTGGATAATTCCTGAAAAATACAACAACCGTGTCTCGTTTACATATAACTAGCTTTTGCCCGTGACTCCGTACGCACATATTCCCGTATAGTTTTTTCCCGTTCCCGTAGAGATTTCGGGAAATACTCTCTTAGTGCTCCCCTACTGTACAGTCCCCAAGGTACGTACATGCCAAATTCCAGCTTTCTACGAACAGTAGCTTCAGCTGTGCTTTCTCTGTCAGTCACTCAGTAACGGAAGAATTGCATGTATTAGGATTTAATACCCCGAATACGAAAACTATAAAGTTACCGTGGGATACCTTTTTTTGCGAACCAAAAAGAAAACGGATAATAAAACGTAAAATTGAAAAATATCGCGTGAAATTGTAAAATATTGAATTTGGGTGGGATTTATTTTATACAATATTTATTATACATTTTATAAAAACATGACTGTAATACAATTCAAAAGGGCACTAAACGAAATTTTAATCGAGAAAAGTTATTACGCAATTGTCGACTTCCTTAATGATGAATCGCTGACTGATAACTTATTTTATAGCTACTAAGTATCCTAATTGACATAATTTTAGTCTAATTGACATACTTATTATTATTTTTTTGACATCATTGTGATATTTTTTTATTGTTTTTTGAGACTTCAAATTTTTTAATGTAACCTGAACATGACATTTATTTAGTTAAATTTGTAATTTTTTTGATTTGACGTATAATTTTGATAATTTTGACTAGTGTTACCAGTCTTACATTTTTCCGTGTTTTAATTATAATTTAAACATGACATTTTTATTTAACTAAAATTTACATTTATATTATTTTTCTGATTTAACATTTATAATTTTAGTATTTTTTATTAGTGTAACCAGACATATTTTTTCAGATTATTTTATTGTAACCTAAAAATGACATTATTTAACTTTGACATTTATAATTTTGATGATCTTTCGTCTTGTTATTATTTTAACTTTTATTTTAATTATGGAATTGAATTTTATTTGCATGCGTTAGAATATGGAGGACTTTACTATGTATGTATAAAAAAACATCTCTGTAACTATTACCCATGTTTGCAAATAAATAAATGATTGATTAATTGATTGATTGAATAAAGATTGATTACAATCTTACGGAGCCTGAATTTTCCGGTGACATATGCGTATACAAAGTTCTGGCAAAACTTACATGTCAAAATAAAACAATATTGACTTTTTTTTTAAACCCAACCTCGAAAAACGACCAAAATGTTGAAAAATTACTAAATTTACAATAATTTACTTTGAAAACCACCGTTAAAATTCCCACTCACTTCCGGACCAGCATGTATAAACTATACATCACACTCGGATCTAGGGGAGGGCAACCCGGGGCACCTGCCCCGGGCGGCAAGTTCGGCATTGTGTTGAACTTCTGCCTGTTTACACCCAATACATAATAAAATTAATCACAGACGTGGAAGAGAGGGGGGCGCCACCATCAAGTTTCTGCCCCGGTTCGGAAAAATCGTAGATCCAGGGCAATCTTAAAAAGTCATGTTTTCTTTCCAGCTCGAAGGCGTACGAGGAGCATTTTCCCAGAGCGGTTCCCACGACTTTCACAGCCCTACCCAGACACTGCTGTACGCCAACGTCGCCCAGGACGGCATCATGTGCTGGAACACTAAAGTAGCTCTCACCAGCAAGACAACAGCTGTCGTCGCACAGAGCCATAGCAAGCTGGTTTACATATCAGGTATCATCATCATTATCATCCACAGCTCGACTTCGCCCTCTGCTGAGCATAAGTAGACCTCTCTAGTAGAAATCCCCACCACGTTCCTGTGCCAGCTAAATCCAGGTTCTACCCGCGACGGCAACGATGTCGTCTGCCTATCTCGCCGCCGGCCGACCATCACTTCTTCCAGTCCTCGGTCTCCGCCTGACTCCACCTATCATCACCGCGCCTTGACAAGTGTCCTGCCCAGTTCCATTTTAGTCTCACAATTCGTTTACCGTCAAAAACCTTCGCACGTCATCGCATCTCGACGTTTGGAACTCGATCTTTTATCCGTATGCCAAGCATGAAACGCTCCATGGCTATCTGTGCAACTCTCAGTCTGTACACAGCCTCCAGCATGAGCGTCCATGCCTCGGCACCGTAAGTCAAGGTCATGATGGGCAAAACAAACTGGTTATAGAGGCAGAACTTCAGACATAGTGAAATTTTAGCTGACTTTAGAATGTCGTCAAATTTGCTAAAATACCAGGTACCTAACATCAATAAATCAACACATCAAAGAACCCGTTGACTACAACGTGGTTCAGGACAGCATCATGTGCTGGAACACTAAAGTAGCTGAACACCAGCAAGACAGCTGCTGTCGTCGCTCAGAGTCATAGCAAGCTGGTTTATATATCAGGTATATCTATCAATTATCATCGTACATATCATCTGCCTAGCCTTTTCCCAACTACCACACAATCCCATGACTACTACACATTCATTAAAAAGAAAAGATATTTAGAAACATTTTTATTATTAAAAAAAAAATGAGAATAATATTCATTTTCAAACTAAACACGGTGCCATTTTAATCGTCTTACAACGGCAGCCACACAATCCCATGACTACTGCACATTCATTAAAAAGAAAAGATATTTAGAAACATTTTTATTATTAAAAAAACTGGCCAAGTGCGAGTCGGACTCGCGTGCAAAGGGTTCCGAACGAATTAAATTTTTTAACATGTTATTTTAACACTACAGACTTCTAATAGGTTTTCCTGTAATCTTTAGGTAAAGATCAATTATCTCCATTATTTTCAAAATTTTAGGCTCAGTAGTTTCAGAGATAAAGGGGGGGAGTGGTCATTTTTCGTCTAATTTCTTGAATAACTTCAAAACCATTTATTTTAAAATTATGAAAAAAATATAACTAAAACCCTCATAGTAAGCCCTTTCATTTGATATTTTTGAAGTGAAAACTTCTTTAGCGGCGTTGAGCACTTTTTCTGTAATGGGTATAAAATCTTAAACTCGCGTCAGGACATGTGACCTGATCGCAAAAAGCGTAAGCCGGACTCGCGTCAGGGTCACGTGATGCGAAAAAGCGTAAGATCGAGGGGAAGGGAGAGGAACTAGTATCTCCCACTCTTTCTACCGTGCCTGAGTGTGCTGCTCCGCTTAGGCGGCACAGGGCGCTTGCGCGAATGTCCGTCTGTGTTTATGTACAGCGTGCCACGCGTATCCAAGGATACGAAATTACGGAATTACGAAATTATGGATGAAAGTTGATTTTTCTAAGAGATAAAAATTAATGTAATATATAAATAAATAACGATAGCGCAATAAATAAACATTGTATTCTACCTCATAAATGATAGTATTTTTGTACTTATAATTAAACACAACGTTATTTTTTGTTGTTTTTATGGTTCGTTTTGTTTATGTCAGGAACTGTGTCAAGATTGACATCTGTCACTGACAGTCGCTGTCGCGGCCACACGTCAGTGTCTTTTTGTTTATTTTGTTGTCGGTGGTTTGTCTATGATGTGACCGCGACAGTAAGGATGTATTATTTACATGTTTTCACTTCTGCCGGCACTCCCGGAGTGCTACCGGTGTTTTTTTTTTTAAAAACTTCTTTTATTAATTTTCTAGTTTGACCCCCAAAAGTGACCCCCATACTACAAATTTAATAATTTACGTAACGCGTCCGTGTTTGGGACATAGAAGTCCATATGTGTACCAAATTTTAACAGAATCGGTCCAGTGGATCCAGAGATAATTGGCTGTGACAGACGGACAGACGGACAGACAGACAGACAGACAGACAGACACCCGAGTGATCCTATAAGGGTTCCTTTTTTTTCGGAACCCTAAAAATGAGAACATTATTCATTATCATCACGCATGACGTAGTTTGAAACATCCAGGAGCGAGCGTAGTCCGAGCTTTATATTCCAAGGACGGTTCGTAATGGAACGGTGACAATGTTTTGATAAATAAAATAAAATAAGCCTTTTTAGTACATGCATTAAAGAATAAAATAACACATTTTTTACACGAGTGTATTTATATTTATACATAATAAATTAATAATTATAAAAAAGATTTCTCACATTACATTTTTGTTTTAGTTCTATTTAATATTAGTTTATAATTTGCTCATCTTTTGATTTAATTTTGATCTATTGATTGCAAAAAAAGAGAAAACATAAATCCGATTAGATTAAAATTTAAAAAATATATTCAAATATATTAAATTAGATTACAATTTCAATTTTTGATTTCAATCATTAAATGTCAAATGTAAAGATTATATTTCAATATTCATTAAATAAATTTACATTAAAATATATCAAATATATTAAACTAGTTTACAAATTCAGTTGTTGATTTCAATAAATAAAAATGTTAATAAATTAAATTTCAATATTATTGTTAAATTTACATTAAAATATAGATAATTAATCTATACTAATATTATAAAGAAGAAAGATTTGTTTGTTTGTTTGTTTGAATTGAATAGGCTCCGAAACTACTGGACCGATTTGGAAAATTCTTTTGGCATTGGATAGTTACATTATCAGGGAGTAACATAGGCTATATATTATCCCCGTACTCCCATGGGAACGGGAACTACGCGGGTGAAACCGCGTGACGTCCACTAGTAAAAATATACATGCATGGAACCCTCAGGTCCACCCCTCAGGTGAGGGTGAAGGCCTCCTCCAGAGAACCCCAGCGGTCGCGGTCTTTGGCTTCTGTCATCCAGTTTTTCCCTGCAACTCGTGTGATGTCGTCTGTCCATCTAGTCACAGGTCTTCCTCTTCTTCGAGTGCCTGTCGGACCTGGCCATGACGTCATGCGAATTGTCCAACGTTCGTCGCTCATTCTCGCTACGTGTCCTGTTTTTTTTTTTTTTTTCGCTACGTGTCCTGCCCATCTCCATTTTAACTTTAGAGCGTAGGTGAGAGCTCTCAATCAGTCCTGTTTTTTGCCTGATGGTGGTGTGACGAATTCTCTGAGATTTCCTCATTTTTAGGGTTCCGAACAAAAAAACGGAGCCCTTACAGGATCACTCGGGTGTCTGTCTGTCTGTCCGTGTGTCACAGCCAGTTTTCTCCGGATCCACTGGACCGATTCTGTTGAAATTTGGTGAACATATGGACTTCTGTGACCCAAACACGGACGCGTTACGTAAATCATAAAATTTTTAGTACGGTGGTCACTTTTGGGGGTCAAACTAGAAAATAAAAAAAAAAGGTTTTTGAAAAATATCGTGTGACATATCAAATGAAAGGGCTTACGGTGCGAGTTTTAATTATATTTTTTTCATAATTTTAAAATAAATGGTTTTGAAGTTATTCAAGAAATTAGACGAAAAATGACCATTCCCCCTCATCTCCGAAACTACTGAGCCTAAAATTTTGAAAAAAATGGAGATAATAGATCTTTACCTAAAGATTAAAGGAAAACCTATTACAAGTTAAAATAACATGTTAAAATTCGTTCGGAACCCTTTGCACGCGAGTCCGACTCGCACTTGGCCAGTTTTTGCGATATTTCTCTCCATGCTTCGCTGACAAGACGTGAAATTATTCTTGACTCTACGTGTGAACCTCCATGTTTGACAGGCGTAGGTTAATGTTTTGATACGTTAACATTATTAACAGGGTGTTTCATAATTTTAATGCATTATTTATTACTATTGAACCTAACAAATATTATCTAAAGGAATTATTTTAAAAAATCGCGCCTAGAGGTTGTTTATGTCGTATACATTAAGTGGGCCGCTTTTGTAAGACGACTAAAATGGCACCGTGGGTTTGGGTCGGCTTCCATTCAAACCAGATTCAGCTAAATACCAATATTTTACGTGGAGCGGCTGCCTACCAGACCTCAACCTATTAACTGGGTAACACGGTACTTCTTTGCAAGACTGGTGTCAGATATTCTGGCTTCTAACCAAACTACCAAAGATCTACAAATTACAGCCGGGACCAATGGCTTAACGTGCTTTCCGAGGTACGAAAGAATCTCAGTATGTTAAGATGGCTAACCATCCACAGACCGAACTCGGCAAGCGGTGCTTAACCTTGAAGATCGAATTCTTTAGCCATCATGCTCGTTTACAAGCTACTAAGCTACTAAGGCCCATAAAACACAATCCTCATCTAATATATAAAAATCTCGTGCCACGGTGTTTGTTATCGAACTCCTCTGAAACGGCTCGACCGATTTTCATGAAATTTTGTGTGTAGGTATGAGAATAGGTGGTAGGGTACTTTTTTTTTGTATAGCAAAACAACGTTTGCTGCGTCGGCTAGTATTATATAAAAAGTTTCCTTTACTTAGTGACTGAGTGAACAACACACAGCCGAAACTGCTGGTCATAGAAAGCTGAAATTTGGCATGTAGGTTCCTTGGGGAGTGTAAGAGAGCACTAAGAAAGAATTTCCAAAAATTCCTTCGGGAACAGGATATGCGCGTACGAGGTCACGGGTAACCGAAAACCCATTACACAAATAAGTAAAAGATCAATAACAATAAACTAATACATATTTTATACAAAAAAACTTAAAAACTACTGCACACGAAGTGACTGCGTTGTGTTACGCTGCGAGGTGTCGCGTAGCCGGCCGCGGAAACGCCGATACGGCACACCTTTCGGCCAAAACTCTTCCTGAGGAAAGTCATCAAATGATGAGTCGGAACGCGCACCACGAACGACTTGAAATTGGTGTTATGACGCGCCTCCAACTTCTCTACTCTCAAAGCCCACTTGGCCTTCACGTACGAAGACTGAGGACATCGTAGAGTATACTCTACGATGTCCTCAGTCTTCGTAGAGTGGTGCAAACGGAACACGATCAGCTGCGTTGTCGTTACTGCAGGACGTAGCGGCATGTTAGAACCTGCGGCGCTGTCCCACACTGGTTGCGATAAGTAGGCTTTCTTTTCTTTCCCTCCACCTTGATGAAGCCGTCCTCATCGCATGTGTTCTTCAGTGGACCCTGCTGTTTGTGTTCCGTCACAGCGCCTTTAGTCGCGCTCGATACAGAGCAACTCTGCTTTCCCCCTTTTGGTTCTTCTGCTTGTCGTTTCGTTTGCGACACAGCAGTTTTCGTCTTGGCGATAATTGCAGAATAGGCACTTTTGGAGGTCGAAGTAACTGTTACGTGCGTCGCTTCCTATTATGTACGACGCGATCAGCGGAACACGATGCAACGCTTGCATTCTTGACCGCCGATGACGTAGATTCACTAGCCGACCGAAAACTGCAGACTGAAGCATTTCGTGCCCCGCAACGTGTGTTTATATTGGAGCCTTCTGGTGACCTACTTGTCGGAATATCGTTGCGCAACAACGCTTCCTCGGCTCGCAATTCACCAATGATAACATCCGATGCTCCAACTTGGAGATCAACTCAGCCAGGCTCACCTTCAGAGACGTGATGTCCTTCAGCAGCCTAATGACGTCGACGTGGTCGAAAGTCACCACGACCACGCACTCCTGGAATACCCTGTATCCCGTCATCTGTTTCACTGTCCTTAAGAACAAACTGTCAAATCTCGCATCTGTCACGTCACCCTTGAAGGGCCACAGGTCGCCGCCATTGTCTTTGTCGTATAGATGAAAGAAACTTGACGGTTCGTCCTGAAGGACACAAACTGATGAAGGGGGGGAACACTCTTCGGAAACAGCCTGTATATCCTGTCATAACTTGAACTTTCTTTTCAGATCTGAAGGTCATAGAAGACGGCGTGTGGGTCCTAGTGAATCAAATACCTACGTTTATATACTCAAAGTTCAACATTACTGAGCCCAACTTCTTTGTGCATAAGTAAGTATTAAAAAGAAAACAAAGCTTCTATTTATTGAAGAGGTAGTCGTATAAAAGTTATGTATCTAAGTCGTATTTAAAACTCAAATTCAAAGCATTTTATTTCAATTAAACCATATACGTACTAACATATAACATATACTTTTGAATTGTCAAGATCGGTCACTCAAAGAGATAATGCTATTTGCTTGTTCCAAAGCGTAGGTCTAAAAAACTTTTTACAAAAAAATACAACCGACTTCCAAAAAACAAAACACTACAAAGTATAAAATAACTTTAATTTAATTTAATTTTTTTTTGTTTTCAAACAAAAAAAAAATCCAAATCGGTCCAGACATCTTCGAATAATCGGGGAACAATAAAAAAAAGTTTTCGACGAATTGAGAACCTCCTCCTACTTTTTGAAGTCGGTAAAAAAGGAGATAAACCTCAGGCGTCCAAACACGAAGCATCATTGCGCAAATATATTTGAAGAGTTGTATTACCTTATACCACTCGGCTTTCCCAGAGCTCTGGGTTACGAATACTGTGTTGGTCTAAACAGGTTTTAATATACCCACATCACACCCTTTATGGTTTAAATTAATTTTGGGACTTAGATCCCACAAACAGGGGCGAGCTTTTAGCCACCAACCGAGCACAAATCTAGACTCGGAGCTCTCCGGCGACCTCTCGCGTCCGGCCCTGGTTCAATCCATGATCCGGAGCGAGGAGGCATGGAAATCAGTCACCTCCTTTTCCTTCAAACATCTCCACAACAACTTTTCTTTTAAACATCGCGCCCCAGTTGTCGCAAAAGAAGAGAGCGTGGGGTGACCCGCTGTCCGACAAGAACCAGGCCCGGGTCGTGGCCGCCAGGGCCAGTGCCTGCCAGGGTTGCGAATTTTTTTCGAAAGAGTCACCGCTAGAACGCAAAGGGCATTAAGAAGGAACACGGATGAGTTTTAGTCAGTAGGAGTCTGGCACTCCCTTCTGCTTCACCCAGAGCGGGAGGAGTCATTTGATGCTTATCCCTTCCTAAAAAAAAAACTAGGCTGCTATTGAGTTATAGACCCCAATAACAAGTTACCGTAATCGAACCTAGCTCACGCTCAAACATTAAATAATGTGTATTTTTTTTATTGCAGGGGCAAAGTTCAAGACTTGATCGAAGGGACCGTTTGCGAAGAGTAGATTAATTTTTCTGTATTTTTTATGAAATGACTAATACTCTTATTAAATGAAACAATTAAAGAAAAACTTCGTTGTTTTTATTCCTACCTATTATAAGAATTATGCCCGGTTACTGAGGTACTTTATCGGCCGATTTGTCCGCTAACCACTAACCCAAAAAGCAATGGAAAGTGCAATGCACAGAGTTTCCTTGCGTAATCAAATCAGGAATGATGATATCCGCAAGAGAACCAAGGTTACCGACATAGCCTGATCCACCGATTGCCAGACTGAAGTCGTAATAGGCAAGGCACATTGCTCGCAGAACAGATGAGCGATGGGGCTGAAAAGTTCTGGAGTGGCGACTGCGTACCGGAAGACGCAGCGTTGGATGGCCTACACAAGGTAGACCGATGACTTGGTAAGGGTCGCGGGTAGAGATGGATGCGAGACACACAGGACGCGGTTTTTGTGGGACACTTGGGGGAGGCCTATGTCCAGCAGTGGACGTCTTTCGGCTGATATGGTGATGATGAACCACTAACCGACCAATGGCATTGGCGTAGGACAGGTAAACGATCGATTAAAACCTCAAAAACCGGGAATTAGTCTACTATGTGCCCCACTAACTATAACTGTCCACTTGTGGGGCAAAATAGACGCGCCTTTGTTTACTCTGTCCCGTTAATTCATTTTATTGGAGTAGAATACAATCATCGGGTATGGATTTGCGGAACCCTAGAAATGCTCCGGCTAGAATACTTTGCGACAGGCCACGGCAGCGAAGCCGTAAAATAAAGTTAGTTGATTATAAATTTTTCAGTGGTTTTTCTATGGCAGTAACCGATTTCCGACATTAAGAAAATAAGTTAAGGTCGGAAATCGATTACCTACTTGGTTTTGTGTAGATACGTCCTTTTTTCTAATAGCGGCAGTGTTAATGTAAATCTAGTTGACACATTCTTATCGCGAAATATAATTACTTTTCATTACTCATTCTCGGAAAGTAAGCCTGAAGTTGCCTGAGGAGCGGGTTGAAAGTATTACTTTTCAGCCCTATGGAGAATCGTTTTCAAATGACAACCGTCTAATTATAAAAAAAAACTTGTTGAACATTTCTATTGAACCATGTCCCAACTTTCTATACAGCCAGTCAATTACAGCGCGATGTAAAATTGAACGTAAACGATGAGTTCATCAGATTCAGATATGGTATTTTTCTTAGCTTATGCGTGTTTTTATTTTTATTTTGCTTGTATTCGTAATGAAAAGCACAGTGTTTACCTCGGGTGAAAAACTTATTTAGTCCCTCGAGCCATTGGCATCCTCGCTACGTTCGGGCGCCAAACGCCGCCTCGGGACTAAATCAGTTATTTTCAGCCCTAAGATAACAATGCATTCTTTCATTGTACGTACAGCTAAGGAATGGAATTTCCTGCCGGAATCTGTGTTTCCTGATAGCTACAACCAAACTGGCTGTCTTTAAGTCAAGAGTGAACAGGTTACTTCTGGCAAGCGTGCTGCATCGTTGACCACATCACCGCTTACTATCAGGTGATAATGTGCTCAAAAACAAGCCTATCAATAACTAAATTAAAACTTTAAACCTGTCCTAAGATTCCGTACTCTATAGATGAAAAGTATTCCGTGAGAATAGTTTTCGATCTCGCTCCAATTTGGCGGGTGAAGTTCCGTCATGAATAGTCATGATACCTACTATTAATATAAAAACATGTGTCTAATAGATAATAACAGATATTATGATAACCTTTACGTCTAGGCGAACCAGCGCTAAGGACACTAGGGATGTTGCTGTGATATTTTTATCGATAAATCTACAATAAAGTATTATTCTATACTCATCACCTGCCTAGTCTTTTTCCAACTATATTGAGGTCGGCTTCCAGCTTCCAAAATACTGGTGTTCAGTTGAATCTGTTTTGAACAGATTCAGGTGAACACCAGTATTAAAAAAAAAACTTATATTTCAGACAGAGTCCATTTTTTGGTTAGTATTCAAAAACTTAGAAACTAGTGTTAGTACTTACATTCTATCTAATTTTAACAAAACTATCATAATTACCTACACCACAGTCACATGTAGGCCTATCCAATGCCCCAGTATGGGGCTGTCCCACCTGTCCGTTATAGCTCTCAGCATGCTGTTGGGGCTGGCGCGTACCCGGCGCATAGTGGCTGCGCATCGCTTGCGCATGATTGCGTGAAAGCCATCAATCTCCGCCTCCGCGAACATGCCGGATGCACTACAGTAGCGCGGCAACCCCATCAACACCCTAAACGCATTATTATATTGGACTCGCAGAGCGCTGTATGCCCTCAGCGTATAGTTGACCCACAGACTGCATGTATAAAACGACTGACAATACGCTCTAAACAACGTAGCCTTTACGGCAGTCGAGCATTTCGCAAATCTGCGAGCCAACATATTGCAGCGGACAGCCAACGCTCTGCGCTCACGCTCAATGTCCAGGTTGTCTTTAAGGTCTTCGGAAACCCAGTAGCCCAGATACCGTGGAGTGGCGGCCTACCAGAGCTCCACAGCTTATTAACTAGGTAACACGGTACTTCTTGGCAAGACTAGAGTCAGATTTAGTGGCTTCTGACAATGCGTAACGACCGCTAAAGATCTATTGTATAATATTATACAAGCTGTACAATCTAATCGCTGGGCACTGGATGCACACGCACTTGTGTATTCGGGGTCGGGCGGTTGGTAGGGTCCGGTGATAGTTTTGATTGTTTTAATTTTGGTTGTTTGGGGGTTTTTAATTTAAGTTTAATTCTAATTTATTTATTTTTTAATTTAAATCTGATTTTAATTAAATTTAATTGTGATTTGTTTTGATTTTGAAATATTTTTTAAGTATGGTTTTAATTTAATTTAAGTTTTGTTTATTTTAATTGTTATTTATTTGATTTGACGAGTGTGTTATGGATTTTTACTGTCTGAAATAAACGTTTTGATTGATAGTACTGTAACCCGGGCTTAAATTGGCTAATTAGTTTACTTACTTTGACAGAATGCGACTGAGATGCGAATCCAAATAATGCTTGAAAATTGAGTATTTTTCTGTAATAAACTAATAAGTCAGTCAAACAGATTTCCAAAAATATTGGCCATGCTTTTTGGTTTTTAACTGACTTAAAAAAAAAGAAGGAGGTTCTCAATTTCGTTGTATTTTTTATGTTTGTTAATTCCGTCATTTATGAAACGATTTGAAAAAATATTGTTTTATGTGAAAGGATATATTCCGATTGGTCCCATAGTGATATTATATTATACTAAATATGATACAGATTGGTTTTTAAATAAAAATAGAGTGAACAGGCTCCTTCTGGGTAAGCTCGCTCCATCGTAGACTTTGTCTCTGTCATCTCTGACCTAGACTAGAGTCAAGAGCTAACCCGTCATCACAAATAAAAATATAAAATAAAAATAGCTGGAATACGTACCTGGATGACATATTTTTTGTCATTCAAGTAAAGGGCGTCAGACTGTTACAGCCAATTTTCTCAAAATCTGCAGCACCAATTTTGTTGAACACGTTCATTATTGGACCACAAGACGAACGGCGATGCGCCACCGGTACATGGACATCCCACCCACACGCACAAAACGATTTGGGGACACATTCATCGTGCGTACAGCTAAGGAGTGGAATTCCCTGCCAGAATCTGTGTTTCCTGATAGCTACAATTTGGGAATCTTTAAGACAAGAGTGAATAGGTTACTTCTAGGCAAACGTGCTCCATCTTCGACCACATCATCGCTTACCATCAGGTGAGAGTGAGATAGTGGTTAAACATATGCCTATCTATAGTAAAAAAAAAAAATATGAACTTCTGTGACGCAAATAAATACATTTTGAGCATGAAGGTCACGTTTGGGCGACAAATTAGAAAATTTCATAACTTTTTCAAACTGTACCGTGTGACATATCAAATTAAAGGACTTATTGTGAGGGTTCTCATTATATTTTTTCATAGTTTCACAATAAACAGTTTTGAAGTTATTCAAGAAATTATAAGAATAACCACTCTCCCCCCCCCCCCCCCCCCAACTAATTTCCGAAACTCCAGAGCCTCAAATTTAAAAAAAAATGCAGATAATAGTTCTTTGCCCATAGATTACAGGAAAACCTATAAGAAGTCTACAGTGTTAAAATAACAAGTTACAAAAATAAAATTCGGTAACCTTTGCACGCGAGCTGACTCGCACTTGGCTAGTTGTTTTTATTTTATTTATTAGGAAAAATAAACGGTTTTAATAGAGTACCTAGACTTGGGATTCAGATTTTTGGTCGCTGTATGGAGCCGATTTTCAGTAGTATTCTAAGATCAAGTCACGACTCACGATCTTGACCGACGTGACGATACTGTAAGCGCTGCATAGGTCAAGGATAACCAGTAGTTACGGAAAAAACGGCTATAAAATAAACGTCAGCGGTATTTGTTTAGATCTTCTTGTTGTTGAACGGAATAACTCTTTTGTCAATCTATGAGGAAGAATCTAAATACTACTTTGTTTTTTTTTTAAGTGATGTAAAACTTAAGAAACGATGGATATAATAAAATGTGAGAATGAACAATCAGGAATTAGACTACTATAAAAAAAAAAACTGGCAAGTGCGAGTCGGACTGGACTCGCGTCCAAAGGGTTCCGAACCAATTTAATTTTTTTAACATGTAATTTTAACACTACAGACTGCTTATAAGTTTTCCTGTAATCTTTAGATATAGAACTAATACCTGCATTTTTTCCAAAATTTTAGCTTCAGTAGTTTCGGAAATAAGGGTCATTTTTGGTCAAATTTCTTGAGTAACTTAAAAACTATTTATTTTGAAATTATTAAAAAAATATAAATAAAACCCCCACAGTAAGCCCTTTCATTTGTTATGTCATACAACACAGTTTGAAAAACTTATTTTTAATTTTCTAGTTTGACCCCCATTCTATTTTTTTTATTTACGTAACACTTCCGTGTTTGGGTCACAGAAGTCCATATATGTACTTTCAACAGAATCGGTTCAGTAGATCCGGAGAAAACTGGCTGTGACAGACGGACAGACAAACAGACAGACACCCGAGTGATCCTATGAGGGTTCCGTTTTTTACGGATGTTAGGAACCCTAAAAACCGGCTAAGTGCGAGTCCAACTCTCACACGGACGGTTCCTTACCAAACCCCGAAAAAAAAACCACATAATGGAAGCCATCTTTAATTTTTAATTTAATTTTTATTGTTTGTTTTTGTAGCGTCAATAGAAATTGCCGCTATAACAAAAAACAATAAAAATTATACACTCTCCGTGAAAATTTCAGCTGTCTACCTATTACGGTTCTTGAGATACAGCCCGCTGATAGACAGACAGAGGGACGGAAGGACGACAGTAAAGGCTAGGGTTGAAGCTAATAGGGTTCCGTTGGTTACCCTTTGCGTACGGAACCCTAAAAAACTGTATAAATATATAGCTACTTATTCGAAAGATGTTAGCAAAATAGTACCTACGGTTTTTGGAAAAATAAGTCTGTCCCTTCAACTTATTCGTAGTCTACTGCAGGCCCGTCATGTGATTTCAGGGGGGCCACTTTAGAAGAATCATATTAGAATCTTAATATGAATCACACAACAATCTGTCAAATTTCATTTTCATCTTTATCGCTAACGCATTAGGTTCAAGGTTGATTGGGAAAATTTGACAGTGACGGGTAGCGTGATGTGCTTTCTGATTCTGCTAAAGTGGCCATTTTAGACCAGCAGGACACCAATCTTAAGTTTTGTCAAGAATTAAAATAACCGTCTCAAAATAAAAGGGCCAATTCTACTCATTTTTTTAAACATGTCCGCAATCCATCTTTGTCGCAGACGGTCAAAAACATCTCAATTTCCATACTTTTTTATCTTTAAGCTATTGTAAGTTTTTGTATCAATAAATTATTATTATTATTCCCTTTATTCTCATTTTATATACATAATATTTATAAAGAAGCTTTTTAATTAAAAAAAAAACATTTAAAATATCAAAAATAATAGGTATCGGGAACAGGGTCCAAGCTACCGGGTGGTCAAGGCTCCTGTGAGAGGAATCTCCTAATTATACGCGCCGTGTCCAAATGTACTGCTTTCTGGATTAAGCCAGTTTTTTTTACAGTCATCGACTACGAATGCGAATGCGAACGTTGCTTATAAATTAGTAGAATTGGCAATAATGTAACAAAAACATCGATGAGGAAATTATCGACAACGTACATCACTAGTGTCACCTCTGGGGTCATCGATAGACAAACATTAGAACAAACATTATACGGAAAACACGCGCTGTCTTAGACAGACGTGTTCTTATTAATAATAATAGTTAATTATAAAAATGCAATAATTAAAAATATAGGCAGTAATAATTATTTTTAAAATATAAGTTTGTGAAAACGGGCAGTGAAAAAGCGACTTTGTTTTTTTTTTCAAATAATATAAAAGGTGAGTGAGTTTTTTTCTACTGTATGTTTATTTGTGTGCAAAAAAATGTTGATTCGAAATTATTTGTGTCATTTGCAAATAAATCATTGCCAATCACATAAGTTCTGTATCCTATAAAATGTGAATAAGAGAAATAAATTATAAATGGTTTGAAAAAAGCGGGTAAGCAATCGCAATTCATATTAAATCTACTTTTTTAACCGATTTCTAAAACAGAAGGTGGTTCTCAATTCGACAGCGTATATTTTTTTTTATGTATGTTCGCGGATAGCTTCGTCGTTTATGATCCGATTTCGATGAATCTTTTTTTATATGAAAGGGTATTCTTCCGAAATGGTCCCATTGCCACCACGTCAGGATCTGATGATGGAAACCCTGAGAAATCGAGGGCAACTCTCGAAAATTGTAGGCACGCATCTAGTAAAAACTTGATATTCGTGTGTATATCGGGTGATACTACAAAACAATGAAGGTTTGGATCAGACCTGATGATGGAGACGACAGAGAGTCAAGGGAACTCCACATCGGTATGTAGGAACTACCGAATGTTTGGGCTTATTTCATTCGTATTGACGAGACCTTTACACCGAAAGCACTTAGTAAGTTTAATTTTCATAACATAACATCACGCCTGTACGCTGTGAAAGGGTACCACTAAAAAGTGAAAAATAATAAACTTGTTTACAAAAAAAGTAACCGACTTCCAAAACAAAACACTACAAAGTATAAAATAACTTAAATTTCAGAAGTCGGTGTCAAAAAACGAAATAACCAAAAACACCGACTTCCGAAATTAAAGTTATTTTATACTTTGTAGTGTTTTGTTTTGGAAGTCGGTTACATTATTTGTAAAAAGGTTTTTTTTATTCAACTAATCAAAGAATCAGCATTACCATTCAACGCGGTAATGCTGCCAGTGTTTTGGGCACTTTTGCCATTGACAGCGATGTGGATGATATTATGGATGCCCAATGATTTATTTTGTTTTTATACGAGTTTATACATACTTTTGTGATTATTAGTCTACTTGTTTAAAAGTTAAGTAATCCATAGAAATAAATATACTAGGTATCAAATAAAAACTGATCTGAAATGTATCGTAATTTAGGTATCGTAATAAAAGAATGTGGCATTTTTTTAAATTTAGGCTTTTGTAAGCCTAAATTTAAAAAACTGCCACATTCTTTTACACATGTTAAAAGGTACCGTACCCTCAATGAAGAAACATATTGTTTAGGTACTATAGTCCATCCGAGTAGGTAGTTAACTAAAGATAAACAATGTTGATATGTCTTTTTAGTTAATAACACAGTTTAAAAATAAAATGCAGCTGAAATTAAATTTAAATACAACAAAAACGATTACATAATCAATAAAACAATTTGTTTGAGCAGTAGTTGCATTTAATTAATATAATAAGCTTTTATGTAAAAAGACATGTCAAAATGTCAATATTTTGTTTATCTTTAGTTAACTACCTACTCGGATGGAGTATCTATATATATAAAAATGAATTGCTGTTCGTAAGTCTCGCTAAAACTCGAGAACGGCTGGACCGATTTTAATAATTATTTTTTTGTTGGGTTCGCCAAAATACAGGGAAGGTTTAAAAGCAAAAAAAAATGGGTAGGTAGATAGGGTAGGTAGGTAGGTAGGGTAGGTAGGTAGGTAGGGCAGGTAGGCAGGTAGGGTAGGTAGGTAGGGTAGGTAGGTAGGGTAGGGTAGGGTAGGTAGGTAGGGTAGCCAGTTGACAGGAGCGAAGCCGCGCGGGTCAGCTAGTAAATAATAATTCTTCTCAGTAATAATTAAGAAAAACCACTAACCACAGAGTTTTTGTTTTTATTAAAGCTGGGTAACTCAAGGTTAAAATAACAATTTTAGACTGCAAAACCTAACAATTGAGGCAAACTGGTTTCCGATACTCACAAACGATTCAAGCAAACATACATTAAAAAAAACAAATGCCAAGGAATTATCATCATCAATCATCACCACTGTTATCCTTCAAAGGCTAAATAATACCAGCCGCACAGATTGATCTTCGAGGTTAAGCGACACTTGCCGAGGTTGTCCCGTGGATGGGTAACCATCTATTTCATACCGACACTACTCCGTGCCTCGGAAAGTGGTCCCGGCTGTCGTTTCTAGATCTTTGACAGCCATTATGTCATTCAGAAACTCTCAACAGCAAGTTGTTTTACCAACGGGCTTGTATTATATTCATGGGCGCCGGGAGGGGGTTGCAAGGGGGTCCTTTTTTTTTTTGTGATGGGTTTGCTCTTGACTCTAGTCTAGGTCAGAGATGACCGAGACAAAGTCTACGATGGAGCGAGCTTACCCAGAAGGAGCCTGTGCACTCTAACTTTGAAGAGATTAGGGTTGTAAGCGTTTGGAAACACAGACGCAGGCAGAGTTCCACTCCTTTGCTGTGCGCATTATAAAAGACGTTTGGAAACGCTTAGTGCGAATTGGTGGAATAGTAACAAGGTAGGGATGGTAAGATGCAGTGCGCCTGGATGTCCGATGGTAGAAGGGGGCCGGTGGAATGAGGTCGTGGAATTCTTGGGCACACTCACCGAAGTACAATCTGTAGAAAAAATATATATTTGACAAGCGGAATGCGGGAGGCCTATGTCCAGCAGTGGACGTCTTTCGGCTGATATGATGATGGTGATGATGATGAAGCGAAATGTAGTAAAAAAGAATCTCGAAAATCCGAGGCGAGGTATGTAACAATGTACGTACTTCGAGCTCCCTTGGCTCGTCCTTGCACCAGTCTTCTTTAGTTCTATCTATGAGTGACAGAAGCAGCCAGAACAGCCGCATTGAATAAGATAGGTATCTTATTCAATGCGGTATTTGGAACATGCAACCGCCTGAAAATAGCCCTGCCGGTGCCCATGATCATATTACCCAGCAATCGGGTTATTCAAGTCAGAGGCAGTCGATACATGTAAAATCCTGGTTCATAAGTCATTTATTTGAAAACAACATACATTGTGTACAAAATAAAATAAAAACATCGTTAACAACAATACAAACACTAAAATACGGTTACTTAATAAATTAATACCAAATAATAATCTACACTAATATTATAAAGAGGAAAGATTTGTTTGTTTGTTTGAATTGAATAGGCTCCGAAAATCCTGGACCGATTTGAAAAATTCTTTTAGCATTGGATAGCTACATTATCAGGGAGTAACATAGGCTATATATTATCCCCGTACTCCCATGGGAACGGGCACTACGCGAGTGAAACCGCGTGACGTCCACTAGTTGAATAATAAAAATAAAAATGGAATGTCAAAATTATACCTACTTAAATAAAAATGAAAAAAGAAATTTCACAATAAAAATTAATCAAAATGAAAAAAAAAATTGCAACAAAAATGGAATGTCAAAATTATACCAACTTAAAATTAAAAATTAAAACAGAAATGTCACAGTAAAAATGCTGAAGAGTTTGTTTGTTTGTTTGCTTGAACGCGCTAATCACAGGAACTACTGGTCCGATTTGAAAAATTCTTTCAGTGTTGGATAGCCCATTTATCGAGGAAGGCTATAGGCTATATATCATCACACTAAGACCAATAGGAGCGGAGCAGTAATGAAAATTGTGAAGCAGACGAAGATGCGCGGGTCAGCTAGTAAATAAATAAACGAGAATAATAATCCACATTCATTATAATAAATTCAAAATCAACTAATTATATTATCACATGTCATCTGAATCTGGTTAGCCTCTGGAAGCCGACTCCGATATAGTTCGGAAAGGCAAGACGCAGATGAGTGACAATATGAGTGAAATCGACGAAGAACTGATGTCTGTAGACGAGCAGACGGTCGATGGAGCAGACATGTGTTGGAGGGGAGACCGCGTATGAGCCAGCGTAGTGCGGGACGCTGCACGATGTATCAATGATTTGAAGAAGGTGGCTGGCAGCGGATGGATGCGGACTGCTCAAGACTGGGATGGTTAGCGCTCTTTGGGGGATGCTTACGTTCAGGAGTGGACGGAAATTGGCTGATATGACGAGGAAGAAATGGGAATAAGGGTCTTTGTTTACCCACTCGTATTGGATTCATATTCTTGATATGTTAAGAACATCATAAAACGCATCTAAATATTTTTCATATCAATAAACGAATTTTCCCTTGCAGTGCCGGATTAGCCCGCGCATTGGGGGCCCCGCATTTAGACTTACAAAAACAGGTCGCTGAAAACGAGCGCATCCCCCGCACTAAGACTAACAACAACTGGGCTTAACCCAGTTGTATATGTCCCTTGGTGCCTATTAGCCTAGCTCTATTCTGTCTCGTGCTTGAAAAGGAGGGAAGTGGAAATAATATATATATTTATTTTCCTACTCCTCCGCTGTACTTTTCTGATTAAATTCGTTGCAGGATCCAAGACAGTTAAATCGTTTCTCCGGGACTCGTCGGGCTTCATTGGCTCGGCGTTTTTCTGGTGGATCTATTTTAAACACGAGTCCTAACTCCTACCTTACTGCGATAGCCATTTTGTGCGAATAAAGTCACTAATTTGGTTAATTTTACAATGGTACAGTTCCCATCACGCAAGTTTACCTACCCGAAGTACGTCGCAATCGACTGCGCAGGATGTCAATTTGACAAAAAACATAGGATAGAACGAAATATAACGGGTGTAGTGGCATCTCACTCGCTTGTTTATAATATAATACGTATAAACAAAAAATATTCTAGGAACGTAACACTTGTTTACGCGATTGCACCTGCGCAGTCGTCACTAAAACCTAACTTCGGAGGGGTAAACAACGGTGATGCGAACTGTATGAGACATACTTCGCGCAAATAAACTCGTTTTCTTTCTTTTATTTCATGCTGCCATACCGTCTGAAATCTAAACAGCCCCCGATCTGGTCTATACCTAAAGACAATGTAAGCAAAACCTATGGACACAGGTGCTACATAAGGGTCCCGGGGCCCGTGAGGTATAATAGAGGGGGGCTATAATTATTTTAATTGAATATTTTCCTTTTCATTTTTAAGCGACTTCAAAAAAAAAGGACGTTCTCAATTCGATCGCCTATATATATTTTTTTTTATGTGTGTTCGCGGATAACTTCGTCGTTTATGATCCGATTTCGATTAATCTTTTTTATATGAAAGGATACCTATGCTGCCGAGGTGGTCCCATTGCCACGTCAGGATCTGATGATGGAAACCCTGAGAAATCGAGGGCAACTCTCGAAAATTGTAGGCACGCATCTGGTAAAAACTTGATATTCGTGTGTATGTCGGGTGATACTATAAAACAATGAAAGTTTGGATCTGACCTGATGATAGAGACGACAGAGTCAAGGGAACTCCACATCGGTATGTAGGAACTACCAAGTGTTTGGGCTTATTTCATTCGTATTGACGAGACCTTTACACCGAAAGCACAAAGTAAGTTTTATTAAATAGTCCCCAGTTCATAACATAACATCACGCCGATACGCAGGTACCACTAAAAAGTGAAAAATAAAAACTATTTTACAAAAATATAACCGACTTCCAAGAACAAAACACTACAAAGTATAAAATAACTTTAATTTCGGAACTCGGTGTCAGTAAACGAAATAACCAAAAACACCGACTAGACTGGAGGCCCCTTTGGTTAAAATTTGCTACAGGCCACACGCTGGCTTAACCCGGCACTGTTTCCGTGACTGATCGAACCTTGCATGTGGCTATTATTAATTAATCATAAGTCCCTCAAAACAATGCTATTCGATTTAATAAGATTTTCTTGTTCCGCAGGTCAAAATGAAACAGTTTTTCCTGACTGTCGCCTGCTTGGCGCTGTTGACAGTACCTGCAAGAAGTCAGAACAGCCGTACTGTCGGTGTCGGCAAATTCGAGGAGGTTTTCTCTTGGAGGCAAATTACTTATAACATCAATGGTATACCTGGTAAGTCCCGATAATAAGTCCTGGGGGGCTACTCTCTAACGAAATCCGTAGTTTCGGGCTTAGTTGCGGGCGGGCGTATTCTACTCCGTATCACCTACAGACTTACGATTAGTCCCGAACCCGAACTGAGAATGAATGACAACACAATTTCACAGTAACTGTCAAATCGTGTTATCATTAGTTCTCAGTGGTTAGGTGATACGGAGTAGAATATGCCCGCCCGCAACTAAGCCCGAAACTACGGATTTCGTTAGAGAGTAGCCCCCCTGGTACGACCTTGCTCTCGGCACGATGGATCGTTGATTTAAAGAAGGTGGCTGGCAGCGGATGGAACCGGACTGCTCAAGACCGGGATAGTTGGCGCTCTTTGGGGAGGCTTACGTTCAGCAGGGGACGGCAATTGGCTGATATGAGGGCCTCACTCTGTTCTGTCTCCTGCTTGATAAGGAGGGAAGTGGAAATTATATTTTTCCTACTCCTCCGCTGCACTTTTCTGAATAATTTCGTCGCGGGATCCAAGACAGTTGTATCGTAACACAGTCTTTGACTAGCGCGGAAGGTAAAGATTTTATACCTGTATACCGCCAAGTAGTTTACTTTATGTTAACTTGGTTCGGTGATAATTTTTGTATAGTTTGGAGTTTCAAACCAAAACGCATTTTTTAACACACGAAATAATTATATAATATTTAAGAACGTATGTTTTCTAAGCTAATTGTAAGTACCTACTTATTTTGATTTATACTTAGTCTTAAGTTGTGGTATGCAATGTAACATTTAAGTACGTTGGAAATAAATTCTAATTCTAATTCTAAAATCGTTTCTCCGGGGCTCGTCAAGCTTCTGGTGATCGCCACTGTTGATGCTGGCTTTCAGTAGTTGCTGTGGTGGGCTTGTCTCAACAAAAAAATACCTGGTATAAGTGGTTATGTTTGTAAACGCACCCATCATACAGGAGAACTCCTCCTAGTGGGGGCAACGTTAGAACAATATGAATTTGAAATTAAGAATGAAGGTAAAAAAGATCCGGTCAAGAGCGAGTCGGACTCGCACACCGAGGGTTCCCTACCATCATATAAAACATGAATTGTTTTTAAATTTTCATCGACGAGGCCTTTATTCGTTAAGGCTTAGATCAGCGACATTTCTTGCCCGCAAGTCGAACTAATGTAATATTTGTTTATGATTTCTGAATAAGTGCGCTATTTAAAGACGTCGTTTAATTTTTCCTGTAATCTTGATATAAACTTCTATCACAGAGAATAATTCAGATTTTTCTTTATGCAAACTTCGGAGATAATGGTAAATATTTCGTCAAAAGTCGAAAATTATGCGGCCTAAACAAAACAAAACTTTAAAAGTGCGAGTGGGACTCGCGTGCAAAGGGTTCCGAACAAATTTAATTTCGTTTAACAGGTTATTTTTATATTATAGACTTCTCATATTCCTGTAGGTTTTCAAAATTTTAGGCTCAGTAGGTTCGGAGATAAGGGGGGGATGAAAAAAATATAATTAAAACCCTCACAGTAAGCCCTTTCATTTGATATGTCACACAGTAATATTGAAAAAAATTTTGGAGGAGGAAACAGTCGAGAGCCAAACCTCGAATTATGACTTTTTACATACAAAGTCTCGCCGCCATTATTTCCTCTTAAAGGTAGGTATTTAATTTGACTAAGGTATTTTTAAAGCTCTTTTTTTCAATTTTGATTTGGTTTGACCTATGAAAGGTCAAACGAGTCTATTAATTTTAGTCATTAATCTGTCAGACTAACCTTTAAATTAGTAAATATAATACCTACAATTAACAAAAAAAACTAGCCAAGTGCGAGTCAGACTCGCACACAAAGGTTTCCGTACCATAAACTTTTTTTTAATTAAATTTAGTTTTTATTATTTTTTGTTATAGCGGCGATAGAAAATACACACTCTGTAAAAATTTCTACCGTATAAGTATACGGTAGAAATTTTTACGGAATATTATTACGGTTATTAAGATACAGCCCGCTAAAAGACGGACGGGCGGACAGACGGACGGACTGACAGCGGAGGCTTAGTACCTAATAGGGTTCCGTTGGTTCGGGTACATAGCATAGCATAGCATAGTCGGCCTTATAATGTTCCCACTGTTGGGACTCAGGCCTCCTCTCTAGGAGAGGGAATGGGCCGTAATCCACCACACGGGCCCAATGCGTGTTGGTGGTTGCGGGTTCGGGTACGGAACCCTAAAAACGACCATGTACGGGTCGAATTCGCACACAAAGGATTCCGTACCACAAGCCGATAATAACATGCTTCTTCAAGAAGAAAACATTTTTTTTTTTATTATTTGATATTATAGTGGCAATGGAAAAACTCTGTGAAGATTTTAACTGGCTACCTATTAGTATTACGGTTAATGAGATACAGACGGACAGACGGACAGCGGGCGGGGACTTAGTCATAGGGTTCCGTTAGTTATCCTTCGGCTACGGAACCATCAAATACAGTTACCTATAAATCAAGAAGGAAGGAGTACATTTTGAACATTAGAGTACAGTATATATATTCAAAATATCCTGCTACCTAGATATTTTATGTAAATCAAAACTGAATGGTTTTTGAAAAGTAGATTTAATCACCTAAAATATTTGGTGTCCTTTATTAAAATGAAAGCAATAAAAAACTTTTTTACCATAAAATGCAACCGACTTCCAAATAAAAAAAAACACTACAAAACTGTATAAAATAACTTTTATTACGAAAGTCGTGTTTTTTCGTATTTTACACCGACTTCCGAAATTAAAGTTATTTTATACTTGTTAATGTTTTTTTTTTATTTGGAAGTCGGTTACATTTTTTTGTAAAAAAGTTTTTTTTTTCACTTTTTAGTGTTACTAACAACACCACTGGAAAGTCACAAGTAAGCAAAATACGCAATTTCATTTTCTTGTATGATAAACCAAATACGTCATCTAAGTAAACGAATTCCAGCTATTTTGATTTAAAAGCCAAATTAATTCCGCATTCACTCATTATTGCATTTATTCATTATTTTCCGCAAGGCATATTCATTCCGCATTTTGATGAAATTTTTATGGGACCAATCGAGGATATCCTAACACATAAAGCAAAAGAAAAACATAGAGACAGTATATATTATATGACCCCCGCAACTTCGTCTGCGTCACAATTTTCGTTACTGCTCCGCTCCTATTGGTCTTAACGTGATGATATATAGCCTATAGCCTTCCTCGATAAATGGGCTATCTAACACTGAAATATTTTTTCAAATCGGACCAGTGGTTCCTGAGATTAGCGCGTTCATGCAAACAAACTCTTCAGCTTTATATATTAGTATAGATAGATACTGTGTCTCTATGTTTTCGAAAGAAGGATATTATCCTTCTTATTCAGTTTGTGAAATATTTTTTAAATCGGTCCAATATTGGAGAAGAAAACAGTCGAGTCGAGAGCCAAACCTCGAACTATGACTTTTTACATACCAAGTCTCGCCGCCTATGTTTCCTCTTAACACCTAGAGAGAAATACCACACAGGTGTGTACAAAATTAAATTGGTTTATTAATCGCAAGGTAATAAAATAACGAATAAAAATAAATTATACAATGGTTATAATTACACCATGACCACACTATCTAGTCACGGTTAATTTGCAATATGTATTTATCTATATACCGATATTTTAAAGCTGAAGAGTTTGTTTGTTTGGTTGAACGTGCTAATCTCAGGAACTACTGGTTCGAATTTAAAAATTCTTTGAGTGTTGGATAGCTATATAATACGCTACGACCAAAAGGAGCGGAGCAGACGAAGTTGCGTTGGTCAAGTAGTCTATACTAAATTATAAAGGCGAAGAGTTTGTTTGTTTTTTTTTTACTATTTATAGGCTCGCGTTTGACCACTATCTCACCTGATGGTAAGCGATGATGTGGTCGAAGATGGAGCACGCTTGCCTAGAAGTAAACTATTCACTCTTGACTTAAATACTCCCAGGTTATAGCTATCAGGAAACACAGACTCCGGCAGGGAATTCCACTCCTTAGTTGCACGCACTATGAATGTGTTCCCAAAACGTTTTGTACGCGTGGGTGGGATGTCCACCATGTACCGGTGGCGCATCGCCGTTCGTCTTGTGGTCCGATTTGGTGGTGGTTTGTTTGGTTGAACGCGCTTATCTCAGGAACTACTGGTTCGAATTTAAAAATTCTTTGAATGTTGGATAGCCCATTTATCGAGGAAGGCTATAGGATATATATCATCACGCTACGACTAATAGGAGTGGAGCATTAATGAACAATGTGACGCAGACGAAATAGCGCGGGTAAGCTAGTTCCAAAGAACATCTACTCAAGTAATAAATCTTTATTAGATGTCTTATTATTTAATTAACTCGTTGGAACTTATAACTACACACGGGTCGAACATCAAGGTTAAGGTACGCTTGTCCAGGTCGGGATGTGGATGGGTGACCATGTATTACACACCGAATTTCTTCCGTGCCTCGGAAAGGTTAAACCCTTGGTCCCGGCTGTCATTTGTAGAACTTTGACAGTTGTTACGGAATGTCAGGAGCCAGTAAATCTGACTCCAGTCTTGCCAAGAAATACCGTGTCACCCATTTAATTGGTTGTGGAGGTCTGGTAGGCAGCTGAATACGGTTTGACTGGAAGCCGACCTCAATATAGTTGAAAAAAGGCTAGGCAGCTGGTGATGATGTGCTGATGTACGTTATACATGACATGACATCACACCATACCAGGAAATGTGACACCAGTATTGCCAAGGAGTAGTGTTACCCTTACTGGGTTGTGGAGGTTGGATAAGCAATTGCTTCATGTAAATACTGGTATTCAGCTGCATCCAACGTAGTTGGTTGTGATAGTACCCGTGGGCACCGGTATTTTCAAAGGCGCATCTTCAATACCCGGCCGCGACATACTTTCGTTTTATACATTCAAATAGGGACAGCACTAACTTTGACGAAACGCATCTTCTTATCGTGTGGGCAGTAAGGTCTAACGACCCCACATACCCTAGTGTCAGAGTTTCTAAATCGCCTCAAGGGCCTCTGACACGGTTTATTTGACGGCCGGGACCACCGGCTTATACGTACCTTCCGAAGCACGGAATCATCTTTTTATCAGACAATCAGGTGATTCAAGCCTGCATGTCCTAGCCAAACTGGAAACAACTTTACAAAGTATGCTTCCCATGGGAATCAAACCCACGACCACCGGGTCACAAGGCAAACGCCTGAACCACTCGACCACGGAGGCATTAAAAAGGAGGAGGCAGACGCTGTGAAAGGCATGAGAATGAACGTCAGCACCTCAGCGCATTTACTTGCTAAGTTCCTTATGAGGTTTTTATGATTTATTTTATTAGTTTTGTATGTTTTTTGTACAATTTTCATAGAAATTCAGGGGGTTTAAATGCACCCCCTTGCACCCCCTTACGGCGCCTATGCCCACTGCTGAACATAGGTCGCTCATTTCGTGTGCCAATCCATATCGGAGGCTTTTGTACGTGTTCGTATCTCGACGTGCCAGCTACGCCTAGCTACGCCACTGGCCCGTACATACCCACCAAATGTTTGGAGTATCACAATTTAGCCCACCAGGGCCAGTACCTGCCATGGTTGCGGGATAGTTCGAAAGAGTCACCGCGGCCCTGGGCCGTTTTGGGGGCCCCACATGAAGCGGGGCCCCGAGCACGTGCCCCTTGTGCCCTTATGGTAAAGACGGAACTGGCCCTGGTACACAAAGGACATTTGAAGGAATACGAGTGAGTTTCAGTTAGCAAGTCTGACACGCGCCCAGAGCGGGAGGAATTATTTCTGATAAATTTCATTCCTTAAAATTCACTTCATCATCATCATCATATCAGCCGAAAGACGTCCACTGCTGAACATAGGCCTCCCCCAAATTTTGGGGGAGATTTTAACAAAAAATCACTTATCACAATTTAATTTAAGCGTTTTTAAAGAAAAGCCAGCTTAGCAACCATAAATCGATAGGTATACTTGTATAATTTGCAAATACCTACTAAATATGGTTTCAAAACTATGTATTGAATTCTTGTCACGTCGCTATGTACTTACTTACTTAAAATTTCTCAGTAATTTTAAAGTAATGTTGACAAGAGACGGTCTCGACTTTATCCTTATTTACTTTAGTGATTGGTAATTCCGGCAGACATTGAAAATAATTCATCGAACTGCGAATTTTTTGCAATGTTGCACTTGAGGATGAGTTATTTATGAAACTCATCCGGGGAAGTACTACCAACATATTTTTGCCTTCAAGTGTCGCGATGTTCTGGTTACAGGAACATGACCTATTATATCATACTAGCTGACTCGGCAAACGTTGTTTTGCCATACCAAAAAATAAAATACCTTACCACCTATTCTTATACCTACCGAATATACACACAAAATTTCATGAAAACGGGTCGAGCCGTTTCGGAGGAGTTCGGTAACAAACATCGTGACACGAGATTTTTATATATTAGACTAGCTTCTCTTTAAAACATGTTTCTTATAAGTATGGGAGCCCCAATAGAAGTGTACACGCTTTGTGATTTTTCAACTGTCTACCTATTACGGTTCTTTAGATACAGCTCGCTGACAGACAGACGGACGGACGGACGGATGAATGGTCGGGCGGACTGACAGCGGAGGCTTAGTAATAAGGTTCCATTGGTTACATTTGGGTACGGAACCCTAAAATGCAATAACGTGTCCACCCCAGACGATTCTAGGTGAACACGGCCATGTGTTTGGGTCACAGAACTTCTCATGTGTGGGCAAATTAATGTCAACTGAATCGGTTTTACAGATTCGGAGATAAATTGGCTGCGACAGACGGACAGACAGAAAACCGACTGATCCGTTGGGTTCCGTTTTTCCATAAGTTTTGGAACCCTAAAAACTCTTTGGGTGACCTTCAGTCTCTGATGAGCTGCATTGTGGTTTAGTGAGCGACCGCGTGAGGATGAGCAACTTAAGGAAATATTTGTATTCATTCAAAGCTGTTATTACCAAGACTTGTTCATTATAAATCATAATGCATCGTCTGCGGTTTGCAACTCATAAATACAAATAATAACCACTTTTATGAATCGTACGTGTTTTCCGGGTACCTATTAATACATCGGTAGATTATTCTTAACACACTTCTAACGTAAATACTGGTATTCAATCGGAGGTTTGACTGGAAGTCGACCCTTATATGGTTGGGAAAAGACTAGGGAGGTGATGTAGTACCTACATTCTTTTTAGGGTTCCGAACAAGAAACGGAACCCTTATTGGATCACTCGGGTGTCTGTCAGTCTGTCTGTCCGTCTGTCACAGCCAGTTTTCTCCGGATCCAATGGACTGATTCTGTTGAAATTTGGTACACATAATATGGACTTCTGTAACCAAAAACGGACGTGTTATGTAAACTATAAAACTTTTAGTATGGGGGTCACTTTTGGGGGTCAAAATAGAACATTTTAAAAAAGAAGTTTTTAGAACAATATCATGTGACATATCAAATAAAAGGGCTTACTGTGAGGGTTTTAATTATATTTTTTTCATAATTTTAAAATAAATGGTTTTGAAGTTATTCAAGAAATTAGACGAAAAATTACCATTCGGGCCCTTATCTCCGAAACTATTGAGCCTAAAATTTTGAAAAAAACAAATTTTCTCACGCATTTTTTAAAACGTTTTTTTTTCGTTTCAAATGGAATGACTTTCCGGTACTTTACGCCACATAATTGTGACTTTTAGGTAAAAATGGTCACTTAGTGATTACGTAACGTTTTTCTAGGGGGGAGTACAGAAATACGTTACGGCGCTTTACAAGGGGGAAGGGGGTTAAAAATCTCCAAAAATTGTGTTACATTATACTTGAACGGGGAGCGTTCAAGTATTGCGTAACGCAATTTGCCTTGCGGCCCTGGAACGCAAAGGCCCTTTGCGTTCCAGGGCCGCACTGAATCTTTCGAACAAATTCTGCAACCCTGCCAGGCAATGCCCTAGCTGGCACCGTTTCGTCTACTATGCTGACATCTTTTGAGGCGCGTGGGAACGCAACGAGAGGGCTTATGGGCTTATCGGCCCATGCCTACGGTGCTCGGGAATTTAAGCATTCAGATCGAAGTTGCAATATCATCTCTTGTCAAAATTGGGTTAAGGTTTGTCCCAGTGTAATTTTTGACGTAATAACGTCATAAAAATCTATGAACGCCGGCTGCACGCACGAAAAAATGCCGTAGACGAGCGTGCAAACGATAGCGCGGAACAAGCGATAGAGAGGCACGATCGGCCTAAGCGTTCAGCTTGTTTGTTAAGAATTCAATTTGTGAAGTTTTTATGAAAATGACGTTAACACGTCAAATTATCATACGTAAACCGACTTTAGAAACTTTTTTTTTAAACAAAGCGTGTCTTATATTGTTGAATGCTAATACAATAACAACCGTGCAGGCTACGGAAACTTCCAATAACAGCTATTAATAGTTTTTATTAGTATAGGTTATGTTTGAGTATCAATTAATACTTCCCACGATATTCGGTAAACAATAGTGTGATGTCATGCATGTGAAATGACAGGCATTTAGGGTTCCGAAGATCCGTAAACGGGACCGACGTGACAATGTGTCTGTCTCTCTATTTGTGTAGGAATAAGGAAAAGCCATATTATTAAGGACTAGCTTTTACCTGCGTCTCCGTAGCCGCATATCCCGTTTTTTTCCCGTTCCCGTATAGCTATAGTCTTCCTCATGAATGTGGCTATCATATACAAAAAGAATTTTCCAAATCTGATTCGTAGTTCCAGAGATTAGCATGTTCAAACAAACAAACGAACTCTTCAGCTTTATTATATTATATTACTTATAGATCAATTACAGTCAATTTTCTCCGTAACTACTTGACCGTTTCAGCTGAAAGGTACCCACATAAACTACTGTGACCTAAACGTACAGATAATGAAAAGTATCAATTTCAAGTCCATTTATTTACGTTACGATCACTTTTCCGCGGCCCATGTCAAGCTTATTGTGCGAGTCTTTTTCATCACAGCTGCGAATTTAGATGATCGCGTGATCCCCAAACACACTTGACTATTTTTCCAGTCAGTTAATAAACGTTGCGCGTCGCCGCTGTACAAAAAACGCAGGTTAAAATCATTCTTTATCGTTTTTTGATCATCGTTTCCTTGTTAACAACAATAAGGCAAATAAAAGGTTGATCATATTATGGATTTGGGATTTGGGGCGTCCCCAAGCAAGACCCATCTTCGGGCATAAGAAACATTTGAATGTCCTTTGGTAATTTAAATCTTCTGCCCTTCCATCCCGGTGTGCCTAGGCAGTTAGCATTCCGGCGGCCTACAAAGACATCCCGCGACGTGCTGCGGTATCCCGCCGCGGGATCTAAGTGGCTAGTGTGCGCTGACCGGTGGCAAAATCGTCTGCCATTCCGTCCCGGTGTGCGTAAGTCTTAAGGGCGCTATTACAAAATCGAGCGCTTGGCCCAGACTGAAGCTAGAGACCGCGTTTCCCGAGATTTATAGTGATTGTAGCGCTGTATACAACAATTGTTTAAAAATATTATTTTACATTTAAATTGACAATTTTTTTTCAAGCAAGGTAACGTAGTAACCTTAATTATTAGTTACTTTTTGATTGAACTTGGATTATATTTTCATAGAAAAAAAAAACATAATTTCGGACGAAAAATTATTAGTAACTCTCTGTTTTACGGAATTAATCTTGGTGTATTACTTTATGAAACATAATAAATTGAATAAAGCACTCCAAAGTAGAAGATACCGTTGTACCATAAACATTATTATTAATGATTAAATTATTATATCTTCGATGTAACAAAACATCAAAAGATGCCTAAAGTAAAATTTGATTAAACATCCTTTGCAGAGACAAGGTGTTTACGTAAACAAATTGAAATATTTATTTAAAACACTCCCAAGAAACGAATCAAACTTTCTTGGCCATATTTTTTTTTAATTTGGGGCTATAAATATAAGCCATAATCACACATCAAAACTCGAGTCAAAACGCTCAAATCCAAGAAAAAATGTAATAGCCCTCTTAAGGCGGAAATACCTGAGAGTAGCTGATTTTGAAATGAGAATCACGTCAAAACGGCCAGTCGTAATTTTCTGGAAAAAAATATATGATATATTAGACTATTTTCTTAATAATTTGAAATATGAAAATTTTGAGCTTTATTCGTTCAACATAGTGTAATTAATTTATAAAGTTATGTCTAACACGGAAATAAAAACGACAATCGGACCTAATACGCCGGGCGTATTTTAATGGAATTTACACGATCTCAAAGACAATTTAAGTATCCCCATTTTGATGTACGGTTATTTTTTTAAAGTGTTAGAATACTAAGGTAAGTACAAAAAGCTAATGAATTTTGGGTCGCGCGGTTGTTAAGGCTGCTCTCTCGAGAAATGCTCAAAAACAGCGTGCAGATGAAGCAACTTTTCGTCGGCGTTTAGGTACTGAGAAATTACATCTGAAAAAAATGGGTCCATATTGGCTCACCTAAAGTTCTTTACCCTTGTTCTTCCTAATGATTTGTAATCCGAATGATCACTCTTCCTAAAATTTTTCATCCTAAAGTTTTCATTCATACTATTTGTAGTGCTACCGGCGATGTTCATAACACTCATGTTTCCGAAAATTGTAATTAATAATATCGTTAATGTACATATATTTAAACTCCTACTGTTTTTTATCGTAACGCTTCCTAAACATAGGTACTGTTTAGAATGATTAAAGGTTGTTTCACTGATTTTTGTCTTATATGAATGAAATTCAGGTCAGAGTGTCGTCTTGGGGGCACTATGAAAAAAATACTTAGAAAAATTTCGCGACTAATTTCGAGGTAGCGCTCGCCGGCCGCTGCCGCGGCACCGCTCGCTTCGCTCGCTCGGCTCGTGCGTATTTGGTCACAGTTCTAACCTAACCTAACGTATGGATCCCTTCCACATCGTTTTTACGACAAACGGTTAGTCGGAGACAAAAAACACCTAGATACTTTTAGCCTTACAATAAAAAGAAATCTAACCAAAAAATATATGACTTTGAATAATAGTGTAAAAGATGGTTATGTTGAGAAAATATAGAAGAACAAATAAAAGTATAATAGATGTTTATTGCTACTGACATTATGAAGTTGAATGCTTCGGAATTATGAACATTAGAGACAGAGTAGTTAGGAATTGTGATTGTTAGGATGAAAAATGTTAGGAAGAACGTTTTCGGATTTCCCATTATCGGAGTTGAAAACTTAGGTGAACTTTGGCGCACCCGAAAAAAAATAGTTATCTACGTGATATGATACGTAATTTGGTTTAGCCAGAATTTATGTATCGGTATCACATAATAAGACCAAATCACCTCCAAATCGTTGAGATGAAAGCATTTCACTCCTTCATTTTTAACAAAAGTGTAAAAAAAAATTGCACTGCTTTGCAACACACACGAAAATAATTTGGTTTTGTTGCTTTTTAAAATATGTTTTTTTTTTTCAATAAATTAAAAATGCGGGTAGCGGAGTGGCGCGTAGAGGAGTAGTTAGCTCCGTTTATATGCACAAGGTCATTGGCATATATACAAGCCTCAAACGAGTGCGCGTTCTGTTCCCTCAAGGTCACGTCACCTTAAACACACACACGCACACTTATATACAGTAGTTATGTAATAGTACATTGTTATCTAAGGAGTGAAAGTAAATGATTTAGTCCTGAGAGGGCATTTGGCGCCCGAACGCAGCGAGGGTGCTAATAGTTCGAGAGACGAAATAAGTCTTTCACCCGAGGTAAACACTGTGCTTTTCATTACAAAATACAAGGAAAGTAAAAATAAAAACACGAATCAGCTAAAGAAAAAATCCATATCTGAATCTGATGAATTCATCGTGTTAATACAAATCTCTGCTATACGAAAGCAACACTACAACTCGAAAAAACCAATAAGGATCGGATTGCCGCGTTCCCGCCTATTTTTTTTGTGACCGGCTAGATATTCAGCTGTTATGTTACATTTTCATAATTGAAAAAATGGTCAAATTTTGCTCAAATCTGTGTTATTTTAAAGAAATAGTTGGAAGTAAATTATAATAATGTCTTTAATTAATACTCATCTTTATGTTATTTCAATTTTACATCGCGCTGTAATTGAGAGGCTGTATAGAAAGTCGTATACAATTTTTTGAAGTGAAAACTTCTTTAGCGGCGTTGAGCACTTTTCTGTAATGGGTATAAAATCTTAAACTCGCGTCAGGGTCACGTGACCTGATCGCAAAAAGCGTAAGACGGACTCGCGTCAGGGTCACGTGATGCGAAAAAGCGTAACATCGAGGGGAAGGGAGAGGAACTAGTATCTCCCACTCTTTCTACCGTGCCTGAGTGTGCTGCTCCGCTTAGGCGGCACAGGGCGCTTGCGCGAATGTCCGTCTGTGTTTATGTACAGCGTGCCACGCGTATCCAAGGATACGAAATTACGGAATTACGAAATTATGGATGAAAGTTGATTTTTCTAAGAGATAAAAATTAATGTAATATATAAATAAATAACGATATAATATTATGAATAATAACATGTAAATTGTCATATTTTTGTACGATAGCGCAATAAATAAACATTGTATTCTACCTCATAAATGATAGTATTTTTGTACTTATAATTAAACACAACGTTATTTTTTGTTGTTTTTATGGTTCGTTTTGTTTATGTCAGGAACTGTGTCAAGATTGACATCTGTCACTGACAGTCGCTGTCGCGGCCACACGTCAGTGTCTTTTTGTTTATTTTGTTGTCGGTGGTTTGTCTATGATGTGACCGCGACAGTAAGGATGTATAGGCGTATTATCAGGATTGGATATTTTAAAGTAAAAAGTAGGTAGTTTACTTATTAATCAATTTTATTCGATTAACTCACTTAATTTATAATAACTGTGAACTCAATTAATTATCATATCATAATTATTAACTAAAAGGTTTTAACACGATATTAGCAAATCTAGGCGCTATGACAACACGTGTATCGGACCGAGGTCTAGAATAGAATGCCCCGATCGCTCCGCGCGGTCTCGTTTTACGTCCGAGCACAAACAAGTCGAGTAGTGGGGGAGGTGGGGATGGTGACATCGCCTGATCGGTCCGGTGCACGTGCCGTGTACAACCGTACGATGACGTAGCGCCGTCACGGCCATTCTGACGTGCGTACGTCCTCGGACGCGCACTTTAGAAGCACTTAGGTATCTTTAATGAGAACCACAATTTTACTGTTCGTTCATCCTGACATTAAAATCTTATTTCATGGTCTGGTCCGGTCCTACGACCCTTCAGAGTAATAATCTTCTGGTCCGGTCCTAAGACCCTTCAGAGTAACATCTTCTGGTCCGGTCTTAAGACCCTTCAGAGTAATATCTTCTGGTCCGGTCCTATGACCCTTCAGAATTATACTACTGGTCCGGTCTGATGACCCTTCAGAGTAATATCTTCTGGTCCGGTCGTATGACCCTTCAGAATTATACTACTGGTCCAGTCTGATGACCCTTCAGAGTTATAATTTTCTGGTCCGGTCTAAAGACCCTTCAGATTTGTAACTACTGGTCCGGTTCTAACGACCCTTCAGTGTTAAAATCTCCCGGTCCGGTTTAACTAGCCCTTCAGGATTATTACTGCTTGGTCCGGCCATGGAAGACTCTTCAAGCTCTTTTAATTCTTTTTTCGTTCCTTGTTTTTCTTTTTTTTTTCTTTCCTTTTAAACACTGCCCCGCACTAGGAATCTATCCTGTTTTGTGGGTGAGTTCACAAACATACAAACTCACTCGCACAGACCAGACCCGGAACAACTATCTGTAGGCCATACAAATATTTGTTCCGTGCGGAAATCGAACCTACGTCACGCAGCGCAGCAGCCAAGCGCCCAAGTACTGCGCCAACCGTGACGTATCTTTTAATTTAAACTGTTCCTAGATTTGCTAGGCCGGACTAAACTGGTCCCTGTAGCTAATCCTACTAATATTATAAATGTGAATGTTTGTATGTTTGTATGTTTGTATGTTTGTATGTTTGTATGTTTGTATGTTTGTGCCTCAATCAGGCAAAAATGGCTGAAGGGATTTGGATGAAATTTGGCACACATATAGTTTACAACCTGGAATCAAACATAGGCTACTTTTTATCCCGGTAAAAGGCATGGCTTAATGGAGACTGAGGAGGAAGTGGAAACTCAGCGCTTCTGCTGCCTTAGTACTTCAGATTCACAAGTACCAGGAGAACAGAAACATGTCGTAGTATTTCAGTGGCTGAAATTGGGAGCGCTACAGATTCACAAGTAGCAAGAGAACAGAACGATGTAAAAGTATTTAAAGGCTGGAATATTTTTCGTATTTTTTTAACCGTCGGACAGAAATATGTAGAAGTTTTTTTTCGGGCTGGAATTGTAAACGCGACAGAGTCACATGTGACAGGAGACCAGAAACATGTTGAAGCAGTATTTCTTTGCCTGTAATTATGAGCGCTAAAAATTCACAAGTACCAGGAGACCATAAACATGTCAAAATATTTCCGGCGCTGGAATTGTGACCAGTTAGAATTCAAAAGTACCAGTAGACCAGAAACATGTCGAAGAGGCCTTTTCGGGGCTAGGATTGTGAATGCTAAAAATTTATTATGTACCAGCAGGAGACCAGAAACATGTCAAAGTATTTCCAGGGTTGGAATTGTGAGCGGTTAGGATTCAAATGTTTTTTCCGGGCTGGAATTGTTAATGTTATAGATTCACAAGTTACAGGAGACTAGAAACATATCAAAGTATTTCTTGACCGAAATTGTGAGCGCTAAAGATTCACAAGTACCAGCAGTCCAGAAACATATCGAAAAGTTCCGGTGCTGAAATTGTTAGCGGCTACGATACAAAGGTATCAAGAGATCAGGAGAACAGAAACATTTCGAAGTATTTTTCGGGCTGAAATTATGAGCACTGAAGATTCAAAATGTACCAGGAGATCAAAAACATGTCGAAATATTTTCGTGGCTAGGATTGTGAATGCTAAAGATTCACAAGTACCAGAAGACCAGAAACATGTCGAAATACTTCCGGAGCAAGAATTATGAGCGGTTAAGATTCAAAAGTACCAGGAGATTAGAAATATGTCGAAGTATTTTCGGGGCTGTAATTATGAGCGCTACAGATTCACAAGTAGATACCAGGAGACCAGAAACATTTCAAATTATATTTTCGGCAGGAATTGTAAGCGCTAAAGATTCACAACAACCAGGAGACCGGAAACATGTTTTATGTTTGGGGCGCTGGAATTTTGAGTGGTTAAGTTTCAAAAGTCCCAGAAGAACAGAAACATACGGTTTTATCAGGGCTGTAATTATGAGCGTTAAAAATTCACAAGTACCGGTATATCAGAAACATGTCGAAGGATTTCCGAAGCTGGAATTGTGAGTGGTTAGCATTTAAAAATACCAGGAGAATCGAAACATATCGAAGTTTTTTCTGGGCTGGATGGAGTTATGAGCGCTAAAGATTCACATGTACCTGAACACCAGAAACATGTTGAAATAGTTCCGGAGCTGGAAGTACGGACAGTAAAGACTCACAAACTATCTGAATAAAGAATCATGAAGATAAATTTCCGAGAATGAGAGGAGCTGAAAGTACGGACAGTAAAAACTCACAAACTATGAAACACGATGAATTTCAGAGAATAAGAATATGGGACAAAGAATTTGCGCGCCACCTCTAAAGTCTACGCAGACGAAGTCGCGGGCGAAGTAATAATAATAATAATAATAATAATGCTTTATTTAACATACACAGTTACACATTACTTTACATTTAATGGAATTACACTAACAATGCCCTTATCAAGTTATCAGCGGGTCCCAAACTAGGCGCAGCCTGTGTCTTGGTGACCCAAATAATTCCAAGAACTCCATGTTAGACGTGGCCTGCTAGCGCTACGTAACAATTTATCACGAGGACAAAAAAAAAAAAAAACAAAATATAAAAATTAAAAATTAAAAACAAAACTGACATCAATTAACAGAGCCAATTCAGAAAACAGCATTTGGTGTGAGTGAGTGTGAAGTGTAAGTGAGGTTGTGAATTTTTATAGAAGTTAGGTTGGACAATGAAGTAGATTTTCGGTATCCTCATAACTCCGGTCCAGTAGCCATTTTTTTAGTTTGGTTTTAGCCTCAGAGTACTCATTTGGTATGGTGATACTTTTGCTAACAGCGTTGAAAACTCGAACAGGCAGATACATCGAACGAATCGCAAATAAGGTTTTTGTTTTTGGAAGGGGGATTCTTTCAGGCAACTTCCTACCCCCTTTACTGCGACCAGAAGGTACCGCTCTGTCTTTGACGAGTTTTAATAGGGACTCTAGGATGAAAAGCTGTCGTACACGTAATACCCCAGCCTCCTTGTAAAGTTCATCAGTCGAAAATCGCCGTGGTTTCCCCAGAAGCACCTTAAGGACAGCGCGTTGAGCTCGTTCCAGCTCCAGCATGAACGTACTGGCGGCGCCGCCCCAGACCCCAACACAGTATTGCAGGACAGATTGGCACAGAGATGTGAATACCTGGATGCAAATATTCTTAGGAGCACTGCCTCGTAAGAGCTTTGCGACGTATATAAATTTGCGAGTCCTTTTTGCGAGCGAATGGATGTGTGCTTTGAAGGACAGGTTTTGATCAATTAAGACGCCAAGGTATTTGGTGGTGTCTGCTCTGAATATATGTGAGTAGTATAATAATAAATTAACTCGTGATTTGTCCTTGTTCTATTGAATCAATTGTCTCTATGAATTTAAAGCACTTGTCACAACGTTAATTGGTTTAGGATCCAAAAACCCTTCCAATGATGTACCTTTTTTTTTTTTTAAGGATGGGAAATCATCAAATGACTCCTCCCGCTCTGGGTGAAGCAGAAGGGAGTGTCAGACTCTTACTGACTAAAACCCATCCGTGTTCCTCCCAATGCCCTTTGTGTACCAGGGCCGCGGCGACTCTTTCGAACAGATTCCGCGACACCGACAGGCGCTGGCCCTAGCGGGCCCCGTCTTCTACGCTGACAGCTCTTTAAGGCGCGCGTGGAACACAGCGCGCCGTCGACCCGGGCTTGGTTCTGATCGGACAGCGAGCCACCCAATGCTCGCCGTCCGCAGGCCCGTGCCTACGGTGGCCGGGAATCGCCCTGCGACTCCCGACGCCCGGGGCGTCTTCTCCTGTTGCGGCGGCTGGGGCGTGAGGTTTCCCTCTCTCTCACGCGTTCGGCCTCCTCCTTTGCTAGCATTACTGCTTCGCAGAAGGAGGTGACCGCTTCCCATGCCTCCTCGCTCCGGACCATGGATTGGACCAGGGCCGGACGCGAGAGGTCGCCGCCGCCAATCGCCTCGACGAGGACGCGGCGGTGTTCCTCCCAAGCAGGGCAGACCTCCACCGTATGCTCCACCGTGTCCTCCGGGCGATCCTCGCAGTCCAATGATGTACCTACATGATCTATTAAGTTAACTACTGCTACTGGCTTTTTAAGTACGAGAGTCGGCATTTTTTTTTAAAGTGTGAGCCCTAAAATAGTACCACTTAAAACTTTATTTTTATGGGAAGTTTCATGAACAAGTTCTTCATTATTATTCGCCGTCACGTCATCACTGATATTTTCTGCATCTAACGTTCATGTGAGCACTCACGAATTACTTTACGTTAATCTACAATCATCAAAATCATCGCTGCGCTGTGCGGTTCGAATCAATCAATGTTATTATAATCTCACCCGTATTAAATTGCACAAAATGGAAAATCTATTTAGAACTTGTAATAGCTCAGAATTCTCTGTACCTTTAAAGCTTTTATCAACGTCATTAAAATCAAATTGCTATTCATGATAGTTTTGATACTATCAAATTTACTAACTGATGTTATGTATGGCAAACTGCCTCCGTACGTTAATACGAAAGCCTAGATCCAAATTTTCACTAAAAAAAACGTCTAAGTTGAAACATGACCTTGTGGTACTTGCTATGCGATAACTAAACCTAAAGCTCACACTGAATAAACTTTTGACACTATTACCGCCAATGGGAAACTCTTTTAAGTACTCGCTTTGTGCTAACTATGTCAAAATTACCTAGCACTATCAATGCAACCACCGAATTGGTATCAACCCCTTTAAAGCTTCGTTTGCTATTCAAATAAAACTTGAGCGACTCACCAAGTATTCCAGTCGGCCTTAAACGCTCTTAACCCCACAGATGTTGACATGATACTTGGCTACTGCAGTTTGCCAACCTTCGGTCTGCCACGCTCAGAACCGTTCAGAAGTTGCAGCTGCTCAGCAGTTGTTGCAACTGCTCAGCAGTTATGGCAGCATGCCAACCGCTAGCCTCCTGCTGGCTTTACACACCATGATACGATGTCTGAAACCGAAAAATGCTACGACAGTACAAGTCCAATAAAAGCTGTGGTGGGCCAAAAGGTTTCAGGTAAGTGTAGTAGTCACAGTATCAAAGTAAATAAAAATCTAAATTTTATCGGACCATTGGCACAAGAAAGCGGCCTATGCCTATGAATGGTGATATAAAATCGAAATATTCAAAATAAAGTGTTAGGTAACTAAATCGCTCTTATGTCCAAAAAAATAAAAGCTCTCTGGTATTTCACTTCATGACTCGATCAGCGATAGCAGAATAATATCGCTTCATCAGCATTATTTGACCAATGACCAAGGCTTTGTGCCCATTTCAAGCGAACTCCTGTGCAACCGCCACTTCCAGGTATGTGCTTCCAATTCACCAAGAGTAGATAGCGACAGCAAAAGAATGGTCTCCCTTAGGGCAGTGTGTTGGCGCCGACGCTTTTTTTAACATCTACGCGAACGAACCGCCTTCCACCTAACACACGGAGCGGTTCTTGTACGCGGATTACCTGGCCCTAGCAAACCAAGCAGCGACTTTTATGGACGTGGAGCATAAACGTACAATGGCACTCAGTGTACTGAGAGATTAGTGTGACCGCAACGCTCTACGGCCGAACCCATCTAAGAGACAGTCGTGCGCCTTCCATCTCTGCTATAGGCCCGCAAATCGAATGCTTAACATCACATGGCGTAGAGCCAAGGTTCAACACTGCTCGAATCCAAAATATCTCGGTGTGACGTTAGATATGGCCTAAGCGTAAAAGTCAAACTGTTACAATACTTAGCTCCGTCGAACCCGGAACAACTTGCTCCGTCACCTAATTTCCATCAATTGGGGAGCGGCACCCGATGTTCTCTGTACAACCGGCATGTCCCTATTTTTTCTGCTGGCGTGTTTGCTTGCACAGTGTGGCACCGACCTGCTCTTTCTCGTAAAGTAGACATTGCCCTAAACGAAACGTGTCAGATAATATCAGGCTGATTAAAATAGACTCCACAAAACAAACTATCCGCTTGCAGGCATCGCACCTCCTGCTGTTCGAAGGATCTGAAAACCGATTCCCGACATCCCTGTATGGCCACATGCCAACTTCGGGAAGACTAAAAAGTCGCAAGAGCTTCCTTCTTTCTACACAGGCGATCCTGGATATGCCATCTAAAGGGAGAAGCAGACTGTGGGAAGAGAAGTATCCACCACCTCACGACTTCATAAAACCCAAAGAGCAGTTGCCCCTGGTCGTGAATCGCAATGGCCTTTGGAAAGCGTTAAATCGCGCGCCAGCGCAATTTGCGCACCCAGGTAGGCCGCTGCAAACACAACTTGACGAAATGAGGATGTAATGATCTTTTGTATACCCAACGTGAGTGCAGTGCCCGTTTTCAGAGCACGAGCCATATGTTACAGTGCCCCAAGTGCCCATTCTCCTGTAATTTGGAGTATCTAATGAATGCCACTGTTGCTGCAATTAACGTAACTACCTACTGGTCCAAAACAATAAAAAAGTTAACGATTGAATCGAAAAGAAGAAGTATTATTGAAAATGCTATCGCTTAATCAGCAACACTTATGCTATTAATAATAGCTTCACTTTAAGATAAAGCGACAGGCCAATTATCAAAATCGATAATTGCCATCCATAAAGGCGTTGCCTTTTGTAAGTCAGTCTCCACATCATAAAAATGAACACTCGTAAACAAAATAAAGAGCAGCTCTACAGCAATTAAAAAGTTTAAACGACTCACCAGATTGGCGTAGAAATCTCCTCTCCTTGACCTGACCAGCTGTTGTGAAGTTGCTTGCCTCCGGACGGAACTGGTTTAGTTCAGGTTGATGAGGGTAGCCGCATAAAACTCGTCGAAAAGGAATTCGGCGCAAAGCTCTTCAGCGCCATATGGTAAAACAATAAACTGCTCTGCACATCACTGCATCCTCGACAAAACATACCACCACGGTGACACACTATGATCGTGTGTCGAACTTCGGCCTATCGGATTTAACTTCACGACACTTCACGGCACACATCACGTTTTTAGCATCTGGATAAACGCATGCGTTTTAAAAACAAACCGCAATTTTCACTATCACTGTCATTACATTTCAAAACGTAACCGCCACATATTTCACTAGCATTGTCACGAATCTCCATGTGGGCCCTTTGAGTTACGTCCCAATTCTGATATAGGCGTATTATCAGGATTGGATATTTTAAAGTAAAAAGTAGGTAGTTTACTTATTAATCAATTTTATTCGATTAACTCACTTAATTTATAATAACTGTGAACTCAATTAATTATCATATCATAATTATTAACTAAAAGGTTTTAACACGATATTAGCAAATCTAGGCGCTATGACAACACGTGTATCGGACCGAGGTCTAGAATAGAATGCCCCGATCGCTCCGCGCGGTCTCGTTTTACGTCCGAGCACAAACAAGTCGAGTAGTGGGGGAGGTGGGGATGGTGACATCGCCTGATCGGTCCGGTGCACGTGCCGTGTACAACCGTACGATGACGTAGCGCCGTCAGATGTATTATTTACATGTTTTCACTTCTGCCGGCACTCCCGGAGTGCTACCGGTGTTTTTTTTTTTTATAATTTGAGGGCTGTCAGTTGTAAACGATTCTCCCTAGGGCTGAAAAGTAATACTTTCAACCCGCTCCTTAGGCAACTTCAGGCCTACTTTCCGAATATGATTAATAAAAAGTTTATTTGTTTGTTACAGTGTTTGAAGACCGTTTCTCTGAAGGCAACTTGGCGGGAAGAGACAAGAGGGCAGCAGACAACATATATTTTGATGACAATACTGACGACGAGAAGAATTGGAATCGCAGTGAGTTTCATGCACAGTGCCATTTTTGTCGTCTTACAAAGGCGGCCCACTTAATGTACCCGACATAAACTACCTCTAGGCGCGATTTTTTTTAATAGTTTATTATAATGATAGCAAAATAATGCATTAGAATTATGAAACACCGTTTTAATAATGTTTACGTACCAAAACAATGTCACTGTTCCATACCGCGTCGTTCTTGGAACACAAGGCACGGACTACGCTCGCTTCTGGATGTTTCAAACTACGTCATACGTCATGATTATGAATAGTACTTAAATAATTTTAATAATTCATATTATGTTCATAAATATATTTTTTTAATTAAAATGTAGTAGTCATTGAATTGTTGAAGTGGGCTACCGTTGTAATTTTTTTTTAACAAACTTTAGTCTAATATTTTAATATGAATGCAACTTCGTTGCGCTGATTTAATACTAACGATTTTCCCTCATTCCATCCCCTGTTTTTGGGTGAAAAATCATCAATGACTCCTCCCGCTCTGGGCGTATTGGAAGGGAGTTACAAATTCTTTGACAAAAAATCTTTTTACAAAAAAATATAACCGACTTCCAAACAAAACACTACAAAGTATAAAATAACCTTAATTTCGGAACTCGGTGTTTTTGGTTTTATTTCTTTGTTTTTTTAAAACACCGACTCTTGGAAGTCGGTTATATATTTTTGTAAAAAGTTTTTTATTTTTCGACGTCTTGGTCTACACAGAAATTGAAATAAGCAAAAATGCTCATAAAATAAAAACTACAGAACCAAACTGAATCAAATTTTTACGGGACCAAATGGCAAGTATACTGCATCGAACAAAAATCACAGAAATCGGATCAGAAACCTCGGAGTATTTATATATACGTATACCCACCGAATTTTAAGCAAGCATATTATAAATTGGGGGATTATATTGAAGATAAAAATGCTTGGCTAAATGCTGGTCCTGTTCCACAGCCACTAGGGCGCACAAAATAATCTGTTAGCATTTGGAAACATTGTTGGACCGGCTGAAGATTGTAAAAAACCAATATTTGCATTGTATAGACTCAATTTATTTAGCATTGTATAATTTCATCCATTTTAACGGCACATGTGTGAGTACCGTGTACCTTAAACTTAAGCTATAGCTATCAGTTTTAGGTTTGTTTTTGACTTGAATGTACCCTGGCGGTTGGGAGTGTCTTGCTCGCACAAAAGTCTGGCTGATGGTGGCGTATGCGTTGGATCATTTGGCTCCCTTCAAAATGGTTGAGCCGAATGGTGCTAGCGCATGCGTCATGTTCGTGAACGGACACTGTCAGTTGGGACTGGTCATTTCTCAGTTGCCATGGTTTATTTTAAATATTTCTTTGAATTGTTTCTTTTTTTTCCGGACGCTTTTATCCTGCTCGTCTTTTACATCGTTCTCACATGTTTGTTTAATTTCAACTTGATGTAAACAAAACTTTGTTACAATTTATTATTTTTAAAAGAGTGTCCGTGGAGTTTCTTGCACGTTCTTCTTCATAGAGATCTACGCTTTGGAACGTGCTAATAGCTTCATCTTTTTGGACTGACCGACCTTGACAATTCAAAAGTGCCTGTAAATGGTTTATTTGAAATATACGATTTGATTGATTGATAAAAAAAAATTGAGAACCTCCTCCTTTTTTGGAAGTCGGTTAAAAACCCACCAGTGTTCCTCCAAATGCCCTTAGCGTTCCAGGGCCGCGGTGACTCTTTCGAACAATTCCGCAACCCTGGCAGGCACATGGGCTCTTATACTGCAGTCTAACACCCCCTGTGTAATATATCCTTCTTATTCAGTTTGTGAAATATCTCTTACATCGGTCCAATATTGGAGGAGAAAACAGTCGAGAGCCAAACCTCGAATTATGACTTTTTACATACAAAGTCTCGCCGCCAGCATTTCCTCTTAACCCTCGACGCAAAAATGACGGGGTGTTATAAATTTGACTTGGCTGTGTGTGTGTGTGTGTGTGTGTGTGTGTGTGTGTGTGAGTGTGTGAGTGTGTGTCTGTCTGTGGCATCGGTCAGTCGGAAGTGTTTTTAGCTATGTTTGATTCACTCATTGTTCATTATTTGCAGGACCACCGGGCTACATAAATGGTAATCCCATTGATACTCCGAGCGTTGCTCCTATAAATCCAAATGGTAAGTTAAGAGATTACGGTAATTACAGTACAATCTGTTCAGCCTCTTCACAACTAAAGACCCCGTCACGAGAAGCTATAAATTTTGTAAACATACAACTTGTACTTAGTTACGTAACAACAACAAATAATCCGGAATTTAATGAACTCAAAGTAACATACGTGTTATAAGAAACTAACGAGAAATTACTTGGACGGGTTATATTTTAGCGATTTAAAGCGCTGTCGTCAGGTACGCGTCTGAGGCCTGGACTCCACCAAAACGGAGAAATGCGAAGATGTCCGAAGCGGAGACGAGAAAACATGTTTTTCAGCTAGGGTGTATCCACCGAAACCGTGCAGAGATGTGTACTGGCTAGACTGTTGCGCAAATGTGTGCTGGCTAGGGTGGAGATGTGCGCTGAATACACTGCACGCCGCACTCATCTGGTCTCCGCTGCGCACCATCGTCAGCTTGCGAGGCAAAGCTCACATCTCCGCCTTGTACTGCGGCCCAGCTCAATCTCAGCGAGGAACAGGTTACATCTCCGTTTCTATCGCGCCATACAAATATGAAACATCTCCGCTCAGTGGTATCCACTTAAGCTGAGTGGAGACGAGATATGTGATTAACGAAATTCTATTGGTTTTTGAAAACACGTCTCCGCCCTGCTCGTCTCGTCTCCGCTTTGGTGGAGTCCGGTCCTGATTCATGGAGCAAACAATTGAACGTGTGTTAACAAATTTTATAGCTTCTCGTGACGGGGACTATATGATGGGGCTGGCTTCTCTTTTTTTGGAGAGACGCGGAACAGAGAGTAAAGTCTGCATAGTCAACTGTCTGGTAGGATGATCCTCCCTTTTCAATGGGGGTCATTGAAAAGGGAGGATCATCCTACCAGACAGTTGTTGTGTCTGGCGGGCAACTGCCCGATAGTTGATATTCGCTCACGGAGACGTCGTGGATTATACAATAGCTCATCCGGAAACGTCGTGGATTGTACAATAGCCTAATTTTAATTTGTTCGAATATTTATTGTAACATACATTGTACAATTGTTTGTTTTCCCTAAATTAATAAATAAATCGGTCTACCTTGCGGTACTTCCAACTCTTCGTTTTTCGGTAGGCGTTCGCCAATCGAACTACATGTACAAATACTGGTATTCAAGCAATACAATACAATACTGGTATTATTATTACTAGTAGTAAGCATCTCAAGATGTATGGACGACTCATCCACTAACGACCTCCGGTCTCCGGAGGAGAGTGATGTAGCGGTATCAATGCCGCCACAAGAAAAACCAACGGAGCAAATCTACATCGCAACAAAAAGAACCGCAACGCCATCTATCCAACTAGCAGCGAACTACTACGTCGAAATCCTGCATCGCGCAAGCAGAGTTTAGCATGCGATTTGAACACACATCAGCCCGAATATCAACCATCGGGCAGTTGCCCACATCAAACACAACAACCGTCCGGTCGGAGGATCCTCCCTTTTCAATGGAGGTTTGCGGGACTTTACTCCTGTTCCGCATACCTCCATACCTTGTCGCTGGATATGCGTTATTACCAGGACATATGTGTTTTTTATTGTTTGTTAAAAACTGTTGTTTAATTTTTCAGATGAGGTCGGCAGGTTCTTCATTCAGTACAACAATGTGCCGATGGGCGCTGAGAAGGTTGGGAACAGACTGTTCGTCACCATACCTAGGCGAAGATACGGTGAGTTTTGCTTTTAATTACCTACTGAAAATATATGAAAACCAGTTGAAAGAAATATGCTTGTCCCAACAAGCTTCTTTATAAGAGTAGCAGCCTTGGCCCAACGGACTTCCAAAGTGTTGCCGCATCATAATACTAGTTTAGAAAACAGCACAACTATTTTCGTAATGTCCCTCGGCAATCATCGCATTTCCGAATACAAACGAATTTTCCTACTATTAAAAAAAATTACATTAAGTTAGAAGTAGTACCAACTGATATGGCTTACCGATGTACCTGCGCAGAAGATGAATATTCAAAGCGCGGGAAATACTATTTACTAATCGGCAGGCTCCACGCAACGCGCTTCTTTTTCCTGTATCGCTATTGGTCGGCAGCTGCCGCCATGTTAGCGCGCGTGGCAAGCTCGTGACTTGCGAGTGAGACGGAACTAACAGCTGCAGTGTATTATGAACCTTATAGTAGTGGTCTAACGTTGATTGTAAATAAGCTTTCTTTCGTTAATCTTCGGGCACATACTTTCTTTACTGTGCGAACGAAGATTCACGACGCGTCTTATCAGTTGGGTACCACTTGTAAAACAGTATTGACAACTCTATATACTTCCAAGTTGATTGAGAGCATCCGGTCTGCACCAAGTGCAAAGGGAATCTGATAGAAAAGGGCGTCTGACGAAACACGAAGTTAGCCGAGGGATATTCATCATCATCATCATCATATCAGCCGAAAGACGTCTCCCAAGTGTCGCCACAACAACCGATCCGGTGCGTCTTGCATCATCGGCTACCCGCGATCCTCACCAGGTCATCGGTCCACCTTATGGGAGGTCTTCCAACGTTGCGTCTTCTGGTACGCGGTCGCTACTCCAGAACTTTTCGGCTTCATCGACCATCCGTTCTACGAGCAATGCCAAGGGACACTAAAATAATAGTTGTACTGTACAAATCTACACTTTGCATATTCGCCTCGGGAGACCGCAAATCTTAGGTATAAGTATTATTAGTGGTCTCCCGACGCGATAACGTTTGGCCCAAAGAATCGTACATATATTAAACTAAAAGGATCAATTGAAATTATTTTTAACTTTTTAAAGGTTTTTTTGTCGGGGGCTTTTTAAATTTTAAATTTAATTTTTATTTTATGCTTTTGAAACTTAATTTTCATTTCGTTACTTAATATTCCTCATTCCTATAGTCAAGCGTTTTCATTTGATACCCGTATTGAGGGAGTTGTAAAAAAAATGTAATTCGTCAAGTTGTGGTGGCGGCCATCTTAGATTTGAAATTTGTCATACTGTATAGTATTTTACTAGTCAAGCCCTTTTCATTTGATACCCATATTGAGGATGTTTTGAATGGGCGGCCATCTTGGACGGATTTTCATCGAACATAGCTAAGAAAACTCCCGACTAATTCACCTTTCAAACAAATAAATCAAAATCGGTTCATCCGTTCGGGAGCTACGATGCCACAGACAGACACACACACACAGACACGTCAAACTTATAACACCCCGTCGTTTTTGCGTCGCGACGTTAAAAATAAAAACACACACAATTTAAATGTCCAACTCTGTTCCAGGTATACCCGCGACGTTGAACTATATAGACCTCTCCATCCACGGCAGCACGCGCTCTCCGCCCCTCACCCCGTACCCGGACATGGCCAGGTCCCGGTCGCTCATATCGGTGTACAGGACCAGAGCTGATGAGTGCGGGAGACTATGGACGGTCGATACGGGAACCATTGAGATACCTAGTAAGCCTACTTATTTTAGCTATAGGAATTTATTTCTCCAAAGAACGTTACGTTCTCGCGAACTGTCAAAAAGCCTTAATTTTCATACATTCTTGATAGATTGCGACTGAGAAGCGAATGCAAAAGTTTCTCACAGGTCTTTGTACGTGACGGTATAGATGTCGCTACTGATCAAAGGTGGCCCTCAACTAATCTTTTGTTTGTTTTTTCCACGTTATTAGTCCGTGCACTCTTTTATATGAAACTCTTTTATATCTTACCTATCTCCGCAGACAGTCCCCGCTACCTAACGCCTCCAGCGATCGTGGTGTTCGACCTGAAAACTGACCAACAGATCCTACGCTACCAGCTGAAGAACTCCGATCTACCGGCCAATAATACGCCTACTGGTAAGGACATAATTATGTCTTGCTGATGCATTGAAAAAAACAGAAGTTATACGCTTATGAAATTATTCTTCTAACCTTGTCACACAAAATGACGGTTGTGGCGGGATGGCTTCAATTCAATATGGCGGAACTTGTGAGTGACGTCACACGCCATTAGTGCTGTCTCTGTTTATCACAGACTAGCTACCCGCGCAACTTCGTCTGCGTTACAATTTTCATTACTGTTCCGCTCCTATTAGTCTTAGCGCGATGATATAGTTTATAGCCTTCCTCGATAAATGGGCTATCAAACACTAAAAATTTTTTTCAAATCGAAGCAGTAGTTCCTGAGATAGTATAGGTTTTAAAACACTGATACCCTCATTGTTATGTTGTACTCGTTTGACTACAGTGACGCCAAATGGGTTATTATCTCATTTTCCTCCACAGGCCTAGCCTCAATAACGGTAGCGATCAAGAACGGCGACTGCAGCGATGCGTACGCATTCATATCAGACGTGGTCTCCTATGGCATAATAGTATTCTCTCTGAAGCAGAGGGACAGTTGGAGGCAGCAGCACAACTACTTCCATTTCAATCCTACAGCTGGGAACTTGAGGGTAGCTGGTGAGTTCATTTGTTTTTTTGTGACAATCCCGCCGCACATGGCAGCAGCACAACTATTTCAATCCCCCCACACATTCCCAACCATTGCAACTCCTGAAAGCCAAAATCAACAGTGGCGACCACCAGAATAAAGCCGACGATGAGTGCCGGAGAAACGATTCAACTGTCCTGGATCCCGCAACGAAATTGATCAGAAAAGTACAGCGGAGGAGTAGGAAAAATATAATTTCCACTTCCCTCCTTATCAAGCAGGAGACAGAACAGTACAGATTATATATTAACACTAATACTAATGGGTCCTAAATTGTGAGCTACTTTTGATGAGTTCATGACGAGTGGGATCACCGGGATTGTTTTAGTCAGTAAGAGAAGAGTCGAACAGACTCCTCCGCTCGCCCGAGGGCGGAGGACATCAGGTCAAAGGCCTGTGTCCAGCAGTGGACGTCTTTCAGTTGATATAATGATGATGATATGGAGTACATAAGCAAGAATATTCAGTTTTATTCCTCCTAATAACATTCCAGGTCAAGCATTCACTTGGAACGACGGAGTATTCAGCGTAGCAATAGGGCAGGAAGGCCCTGACGGCTGCAGACCCACGTACTTCCATCCCATGGTCAGCAGTAACGAGTTTGCAGTGTCTTCGTGTGAACTTGAGAGCAGAGAGGCCAACCAGACTGCTTATAGTGTGAGTAGATGTGATAACCCTAGGTCGACTGGTAGAAGATAAGCCAGGCTTTCAATCCGTCTTTTTGCCTTAGCTTTTACCCGTGACTTCGTACGCATATCCAGTTTTTTCCCGTTCCCGGAGGAATTTCTGGAAATCCTCTCATAGTGCTCCCCTACACTCCCCAAGGAACCTACATGTTAAATTTTAGCTCTCTACGACCAGCAGTTTCGGATGTGGATTGTCTGTCAGCCACTCAGTCACTCACTCGGTCAGTCACCAGTAACGGAAGAATTGCTTGAACGCGCTAATCTCAGGAACTACGGGTCCGATTTCAAAAATTCTTTCAGTGTTAGATAGCCCATTTATCGAGGAAGGCTGTAGGCTATATATAATCATGCTAAGACCAATAGGAGCGGAGCAGATGAAGTTGCGCGGGTCGACTAGTTTTATATACAAAGTCTAACAAAACAAACGCAATACCTGTTAAGGGGTCATTATGAACAACTTTTACTATGCGACCAATCCCGAAATCCCGAAAAAAATTCAGCTGTTCAGTACACTGTCGAGTTATGCTCACATAAATTTATGGAAGAGTTACAGGTTGTATAAGGATTAGTAAGCATGGATTATAATAATTTCTTGTGGAGAAAAAGGCTTGTGTCTAAATAAATACAGCTACACGGGTCGATTTTCAAGGTTAAGCTACGATTGCCGAGATCGGTCTGCTCGATATTATTAACATACCGAGATTCCTCCGTGTCTCGTTAAGCTGCTGGTCACCGCTGTCATTTGTAGATCTTTGGCAGTTGTAACGGCATTGATATATAAAAAACCCAAGATGCACAGTCTCGAACAAATGCAACACTCGAAACTGTCGTCAAAAACTGACATGTATCAAGTGTCATGTGTGAGTTGTGTGTAGTTATACTATAAACAATTTTTTTTGCAAATTCAACCTTACACGGATCGCTTAAAGTTTTTTCTACAAAGCAGTGCAGTATGGCGAGTGATGCGAGACTGTTTGAAACTAGCGCACAATTATACATTGTGCGCTTGTTTTTGCGGACGTTTTTGAGATGCTGAGTGTGTATGTGTGTGTGTGTTTTATATATATCAATGTGTTACGGTTAAGAAAATCTGACAGCAATCTTGCCAAGAAGAACCGAATTACTCAGTTTGACAGTCGCTCCAATAGAATACCGGTATTCTGCTGAATCCGGTTTGACTGGAGGCCGACTAAAATACACGATGCAATTTAATCGTCTTAGGGGCCGTTCAAGTATTACATAAGCACCAATGGGGGTGGGGGGGGGTCTTTACTATGCTTATATTTGATGACATGGGGGACGGGGGGGTTTAAATGGTGATTACGTCAGCATTATTTACTTACTCTTTATTTTTACAAATCTTAGTAAATTTTGAGTTGACATAATTATGGCTAGTTATTTGGTTTTACCCTCACGCGATGTTTCAGTTAGGTAAGTAAGAAATAACAGAAGTGGGGGAAAAAGGTCCCGCGCGAGTAAAAATGCATGTAAGCATAGGGGGGAGGGGTAAGAGTTTTGATTACTATCGCTGACAAGGGGAGGGGTGGGGTTAAAAAACTAAAATCCTGCTTACGTGATACTTGAATGGCCCCTTATCAAGAAGTACCGAATTACCCAGTTTCGGGATATGGAATATTCTATGTGATAGAATAAATAGCACACTTTTACAGAAAACAACAAAACGACACTATCGGTCAAGAGATGGCGCTGATCTAAAACTGCTATATACACCGCAGTATTAAAATTCTCTGAGGAATATAAGCGTCACCGATGAAAATTTAAAAACATTTCACGTTTTATAATGATGGTACGGAACCCTCAGTGCGCGAGTCCGACTCGCTCTTGCTTTTTCCCACGACTGACCGCGGCGTGCATCAACAACTTTCTTCAACACACTTATTTGAAAAAAAAAAAATATGTAAAAATGTACATTTGCCGACGTTGATTTTTGGTGGGAGTTGACGGGCGACCTTGAGGGCTGCCCGGTCACCAGCCTGCTGGGATACATACAAGGCTAGGCTGATGATAGATATTATAATTCCAGGTACTAGGAGACCGCGGTACAAACAGTCAGAGTACCATGCACGATCTGCACTCGCCCACGAATGTGATGTTCTTCGCTGAGATCGGAAGAGACTCCGTGTCTTGCTGGAACACGGAGAGGCCCCTCAGTCCTGAAAACATGGAGATACTAGCCCAGGACAGTCAGAAGCTTAGCTATCCATCAGGTATATTATTTACTAGCACTTCGCCCGCGACTTCGTCTGCGTAGACTTTTAAGGTGGCGCGCAACATCTTTGACCCATATTCTCATCCTCGGAAATTCATCTTCATGATTCTTTATTCTGATAGTTTGTGAGTCTTTACTGTCCGTACTTTCAGCCCCGGAGGTACTTCGACATGTTTCTGGTAATCTGGTACTTGTAAATCTTTAGCGCTCATAATTACAGCCCAGAAAAAACTTCGATATGTTTCTGGTCTCCTGGTATTTTTGAATCCTAACTACTCACAATTCTAGCGCCACCTGCGCCACATCCAGAGTCTTAATAATAGCAAAGGCTTAATAATAGGATTCCATTGGTTACCCTTCTGGTACGGAACCCTAAAAAAGCTCATAACATTTAATTTTGACTAACGCAATACAAGCCTCTTTGGATTACTTTTCGTTTTCTCATTGACTGCGTTAGGCAGTAGACTACCAAAGAATTCCCGGACTTTTGGGGGGCCCTCAACCCCATAGCCCCCCCTGATCCACCCTTGACTACACCTCAACATATTGTAGCCCTTTCGGTGCCCAGAACTCAGGGTCGTCATATGGGTCGACGACGCGGATGCGAGTTGAGGGCACACGAACAAATTCTGTTTCGACCCATATGCTGAGTGATGGGCACCGATGGGCACGACGCGGATACGAGTTGTGGGCACACTAACAAATTATGTTTCGACCCATATGCTGAGTGATGGGCACCGATGGGCACGACGCGGATGCGAGTTGTGGGCACACGAACAAATTATGTTTCGACCCATATGCTGAGTGATGGGCACCGATGGGCACGACGCGGATGCGAGTTGTGGGCACACGAACAAATTATGTTTCGACCCATATGCTGAGTGATGGGCACCGATGGGCACGACGCGGATACGAGTTGTGGGCACACGAACAAATTATGTTTCGACCCATATGCTGAGTGATGGGCACCGATGGGCACGACGCGGATGCGAGTTGTGGGCACACGAACAAATTATGTTTCGACCCATATGCTGAGTGATGGGCACCGATAGGCACGCTGCGGATGCGAGTTGTGGGCACACGAACAAATTCTGTTTTGACCCATATGCTGAGTGGTGAGCACCGATGGGCACGACGCGGATGTGAGTTGTGGGCACACGAACAAATTATGTTTCAACCCATATGCTGAGTGATCAGTAGCGTGCCTAGGGTTTCAAAATAAGGCAAGCCCAATAAAATTTTAACCGATTTCAAAAAAAGAAAGTTCAGTTTTCGACTGAGTATGTAGGTACCTTCGTATGTATCATCGCAATTTTCTCATAAACTGATATAGATGTCTCAATTCGTTGTTTACCAAAATTACCGTAAGGAACCATTGCACTGTCTGAGTGATGGGCACCGATGGGCACTAAAAGGGCACTAAAAGCGCTAAGCTGTTGGATTGAGTTACATAGCTTATACAGCCAATTTATTGTTTTTTGTCCTATTTTCAGATCTCCACGTGACTGATGATGAAGTGTGGGTGACGGCCAACACCTTGCCTCGGTTTATTTACTCAAGACTCGATATTAACGAATATAACTTTTTTATATACAGGTGAGATGGTTTTTCAATCAAAAGCTCGTGGTTTTGTAACAGCAGCCGCACGGGACGATGCTCTAGGTTATGCAGTGCTTGCCGAGGTCGGTCTGTGGATGGGTGGCTATAGAAATGTCATTGTCAAGTTTATTTTACTTACAAGTTTCGAATTTGCAACGCTAGATGGCACAGTTAACGCCGTGCGTGTTCCCTACAGTCCACGTTACAGGAATGCGTTGGTACTTTCAAAGTACAGGGCTTTTCATTAAGAACGCTCGAACTTTGAAATAGAATATGTGTTCATATAATATTTTTATTTTTGTTTAGTAGGTCAATCCGTTTTTTTTACCAAGGTATCAGTGTCAAACAGTGTGCTAGCTAACAAGTGATTTTTTTTTTGTGTCATGTATTAATTACTTTGCATACTATAGTATAAATTCAAGTTCTTAAAACTTAACAGACAGATGTGTTGCTGGGGAGTTTGTTGGTCACTTCTTCTCCACAACTAAAACACTAAGAAGTGGTGACGGGCGGACGTTTTGGTGGACGGTCTTTTGTAAAACTTGACGTTCAAAAAGTGCTGGCTTTCAGACTAATTTGAATAAACAACTTTTGAATTTGAAATTGAATAAAACAATCTGTTTAAGTGATATTGCCACAGTTAATATTTTATATTAAAGAACGTTTGATGACATTATGTGTGGAATATAATTTCAGTCAAATCGCTGCCCGCACGGCGAATCCCTCGAACTTCTCATCCAATTGATTGATTGATTTGATTGATTGTATAATAATAATGTCTAATGCATGCTATTTTTTCACCAATTGCAATGCTTGTAAAAGGCTACTAAGTCATAAGTACTTACCTACTAACAAAACATAACATCTTTACCTATACACTTGGTTCGCAATAACGTTTTGACTTTGACTTTGAATAAATATAATGTTTGATGATTTTTAACAATTTCTACGCGTTGATGAAGCGTGTAGCTTTCTATGGTGAAATGTCACGAATAAATATGAATTGTATTCCCGCCAAATTTGACAGCTATCGCTTTTCCAAGATGGCCGCTGCAACTTGCAAAGTTCGAGCGTCCCTATTGAAAACACTTTTACATACTAACACTACTCTATCCCATACATTTTGATCCTGAGAAAATAAGTATCTTGGAATAATCATTGAACGTAATTAACGTCCTTTTTCACCATTTCAGAGCAAAGGTTCGGGACTTGATATCGGGCACAGTTTGTGCCGGCAACACGAGACCTTCACCCGGATTCTCTCAGTCTTACGGAGGAGGTTATAACAGAAACTAATTAAACCAAGTAATAATGTACGAGCCGATATTGTTTTGTATGAAGATTTCTAAGAAAAATGCTGGCAAATTCTATTGAATAAATCTTAAACTGTGACAAAATATTTTCTTTATACCTACCTAACTTATATATATAAGTATATTCATATACCTACTCGCATAATCACGCGCCGTGATTTTGAAAAAAAAATATCAAAATATTCGTAACCTTTTATTTTGGACGGATTGAACTCATAATCCATGATTAAAATCCTACTAATATTATGAATGTGAAAGTTTGTATGTTTGTGCCTCAATCAGGCAAAAACGGCTGAAGGGATTTGGATGAAATTTGGCACACATATAGTTCACACCCTGTAATCAAACATAGGCTACTTTTTATCCCGTTAAAATGCATGGCTTAATGGAAACTGAGGAGGAAGTGGAAACCCTGCGCTTCTGCTGCCTTAGTACTTCAGATTCAAAAGTACCAGGAGAACAGAAACATGTCGTTGTATTTCCAGGGGCTGAAATTGGGAGCGTTAAAGATTCACAAGTACCAGGAGAACAGAACGATGTTAAAGTATTTTTGGTCTAGAATATTTTTTGTTTTTTTTTTTAACCATCGAACAGAAAAATATGTATGTTGAAGTTTTTTTCGGGCTGGAATTCTAAACGCTATAGATTCACATGTGACAGGAGACCAGAAACATGTTGAAGTATTTCTTTGGCTGAAATTACGAGCGCTAAAGATTCAAAAGTACCAGGAGACCATAAAAATATCGAAATATTTCCGGCGCTGGAATTGTGAGCGGCTAAGATTCAAAGGTATTAGGAGAACAGAAAAATGACGAAGAATTTCCAGGCTGAAATTATGAACGCTAAATATTCATTATGTACCAGGAGACCAAAATCATGTCGAAGTATTTTCGCGGCTAGGATTGTGGATGCTAAAGATTCATAAGTACCAGGAGACCAGAAACATGTCGAAATATATCCGGGCAGGAATTATGAGCGCTAAGGATTCATTATGTACCAGGAGATCAGAAACATTTCGAAGTATTTTCGGGGCTGGATTCGTGAGCGGTTAGGATTGAACAACAGAACAATGTGGAGGTTTTTCCGGGCAGTAATTATAAGTGTTAAAGATTCAGTATGTACCAGGAGACTAGAAACATGTCGAAGTATTTTCAGGGTTCGAATTGTGAGCGATTAGGATTTAAAAGTACCAGGAGATTAAAAATATGTCGAAGTATTTTCGGGGTTGTAATTATGAGCGCTACAGATACAAAAGTAGATACCAGGAGACCAGAAACATGTTTCAATGTTTCCGGCGCTAGAATTTTGAGTGGTTAGGATTCAAAGTACCAGGAGAACAAAAACATATAGCGGTTTTTTCCGGGCTGTAATTATGAGCGTTAAAAATTCACAAGTACCAGGATACCAATAACATGTCGAAGTATTTCCAAAGCTGGAATAGTGAGTGGTTTGTATTTAAAAATACCAGGCGAACCGAAACATATCGAAGTTTCTTCTGGGCTGGAGTTATGAGCGAAAGATTTACAAGTACCAGAATACCAGAAACATGTCAAAGTAGTTCCGGGGCTGAAAGTACGAACAGTAAAGACACAAACTATCAGAATAAAGAATCATGAAGATGAATTTCCGAGAATGACAATATGGGACAAAGAAGTTACGCGCCACCTCTAAAGTCTACGCAGACGAAGTCGCGGGCGAAGTGCTAGTATGTATATAATTACAAGCCCTTCGAATGAGCTGGTTAGAAACTCTGACACTAGGGTGTGTGGGGTCGTTAGACCTTACTGCCCATACGATAAGAAGCACTTCGAATGAGATAAGCGTTCTAAGTTCTGCCTGATAATGCAAGTATAGTTTATAAGTAGTTAATCTTTGAACATTTTGAAACCTTCGCGAAAATTCATGCTATTTACTCAAATTATAAAATGAGTACAGTGGTACCCAATTGATAAGGCGCGTCGTCAATCTTCGTTCGTACAAAAAAGAAAGTATGGCCCCGAAGATTAACGAAAGAAAGCAAACTTACAATCATCCTTAGATCACTACTATAAGGTTCATAATACACTGCAGCTGTTAGTTCCGTCCCAGTCGCAAGTCACGTGCATGCCACGCGGCGTGCGCTAACATGGCGACAGCTGCCGACCAATAGCGGTACAGGAATAAGAATCGCGTTGCGTGGAGCTTGCCGATTGGTCAATAGCATTGCCCGCGCTTTGAAAATTCATCTTCTGCGCAGGTACATCGGTAAGCCATATCACTTGGGTACTACTGTACAAAATCTTACTCGAGTTTCTTTTACAAAATTGTGTACGGTCGTAGGATCCTCCCTTTTCAATGAAGGTTTGCGGGACTTCACTCTCTGTTGCTCATACCCTCTATACCGGCATCATCGGGCGTTCGCATCGCTGACGTAGCTCATCTCTGAAGTTCGGGTAGTGATAGTAAACCAAAGAATGAAATGAGATAAAACGATGCTCGCCCGGCTCGCTCGCTCGTTCACGAGCTGGCGGGTGTGGCTTGCGCTTAAAAATCTATATTTACTAATATATAAAGCTGAAGTGTTTGTTTGCTTGAACGCGCTAATCTCAGGAACTCCTGGTCCGATTTGAAAAATTCTTTCAGTATTAGATAGCCCATTTATCGAGGAAGGCTATAGGCTATATATCGTCACTCTAAGACCAATAGGAGCGGAGCAGTAATGAAAAATGTGACGCAGACGGAAGTTGCGCGGGTCAGCTAGTCTGTGATGAACAGAGACAGTGTGACGTCACTCTCAAACATCACCAGTGAATTTGCATTATCCAGTACAAACGTCATTTTGCGTGAAAAGGATGGAAGAATAAAACAGTTGAACCTCTCTAGTTTTCAACATTATTAATTTATTTTTTTACAAATCGTACCATTTTAGTGACAGCTTACAAATAAGTGTTCATAAATGCATATTTTTCATAGTATTCATATAACCTATTGTTTGTCGTATGAATAAAATGAACTTACATAGTTTTAAGTGCTACTAACAACAACATTGTTTTCGTATGAATAAATATTTTCAAAGTTTTCCTACTTTTATTTTGACTTTCGTAACGAGGGCTATCGCGTTTGAATTCGCCGCTAGATACCGCCAGTGTAGCGTGAGGTTTTAAATGACACATTTCACTGTTAGTTGGACACGTATTTTTTGGCATTTCAAATCTATAAAAGATAATGATGTGTGCGCATCAAAGTTCAACAGTGGGGGCTGGTGACATCACGTAATCACGTTTGAGTAAAAAGTGTTCTAAAATGTGTCGTCACGCGAGTTTTCAACGCACTGTATCATCTAACTTTTTGTTTACTGTAAAAAAAAATGTCCAATATTTTTTGAAAACCTATCCGACGGACTAATACCCGGGTTTTGACGTACTTTATCGGTCATTTATTTGTTCGTTAGCCACTAACGTAACAATGACGTTATGATAAATGGCGTTATGAAAAATGGCGTTATGACAAATGGCGTTATGACAAATAGCGTTACAAATAGCGTTAACGGATAGATAAACGACCGATAAAGTAGAATTTTTCAGTAAAATAACCTATTACGATACAGATATACAGATAGTCGATGGGACCGAAAAGTTCTGGAGTGGCGACCGCGTACCGGAAGACGCAATGTTGGCGCGGCCTCCCACAAGGTGGACCAATGACCTGGTGAGGGTCGCGGGTAGCCGATGGATGCGAGACGCACAGGACCGGTTGTTGTGGCGACACTTGGGGGAGGCCTATTTCCAGCAGTGGAAGTCTTTCGGCTGATATAATGATGAAGATGATGACCCTATGAAGCTCAAAATGAATGATGTCTTTTCTTTTCACCTAACTACTGCTTTCTAAGAAGCCCTCAACGCTGTAATTCTTTCTGGCTAGTCTCAGCAGGTGGGCGGTCTTGTCGGGGAAGGCGAGCCAGTCGCGCGAGGCTCGCGAGGTAACCAGCCGACCGACCAACCATCGCATCATTTCCAGGTTGTCAACAACTTTTCGGAGTTTTCTGGAAAACAGGAAGATGAGTTAGGAGTTAGAGCCGATGCACACTTATTTTTAACGCGCTCACGGAATGATGGACACTTATGTCCCACCAGTGGACACTTCTGATTATGCTATACCTACATAATAAATAAAAAATATTTATTTGACACTTACAAATACATGTTACAAGACAGTCATAACAAAAATTGCACTCGAATGTATTGCCACGAATCTGATCCTAACCCCCAAACTAGGCCTGGACCTGTATTTTGGGGATCAGCGTTCAGCCATGGGTTCTATTTCCACTCAAACAACATTTAACGGGAGTGTCACTACAAAGTTGACAGCCAAGTTTATTGCCATTAGCTACAGAAGAAGGTAAAACACACATTAAGTAGGAATTAAATTACAAGAAGAAAGATATAATGCTAAAAACTATTTGTGTTTGTATGTGAGTGTGTGTGAGAGATGTTGAGTATATGTGTGTAAGTGTGCATGCGGTGTGAGTGTGTTGTGTGTGTGTATATGGGAGTGAGTGAGTGTCTAGTTTGGTTCGCACCTTTGAATCCTTACAAACGAAAACGAGAAAAAGTAAGAACGGAATACATAGATTTTAGACAATATTATTTTATGAATGTGAATAAATTTTCAGTCTCCAGGTAGTCCATCTTTTGAAGCCAGACTGCTACTCTGTTTTTAATTTCCTGCCGGCACATTTTAGCTATGTTTAGCTTTTTGTTTGCGAGATTGTAAAGTTTGCTGCTTAAGCTATTAAATTGGTGTTTCGCAAATGAGGTTCGGCAGGGTAAAGCAGGACATATGGAAAATTTGCTACGTTTTTTTGGGTCGGGTAAGGGAACATTTCCTTGTGTTCTTTGGATGGATTTGAGCACATAGAGCTGGCGGACAGTGAGGACTTTAAGTTCGGAATATAATTGTGAGGTGAGAAACTTGTACGGTTTCTTGGTCATGACATTCATCATTATTTTTATTATGAATGGGGACTATGTGGATTATTTTTTATTTCATTGAGTAATTTTAATGTTTGTCTGGCAGTTTGAGTGCTTTGTACGGCCTACACAAATGTCCTTTCTTTGGTATTGTTCGTCGAGTTGTTGAGCTCCTAAGTGGATCTGAGTTGAGCTACACGACTACTGACAAATGCTTGCACTGACTGGACAGGTTCACTCAAATCTGTGTGGTTTTTTCTTCTAAAGACCATCTCAGACACTAATCTGCATGGTTCTTAAAAAAATGATGTATTGTAAGTGAGAGGACTATGTAGGTCGTTATTTTAAGGATTGATTTCATGACTGTCTGGCAGTTTGAGTATATTATGCGGCTTACCCAAATGTCCTTACTTTGGTATTGTTCGTCGGTTCGTTGAGCTCCTCAAAGTTTTGAGTTGAGCTGCACGATAACTGACAAATGCTTGCACTGTCTGGACAAGCCCACTCAAACCTGCGTGGTGCTTTCCTCAAAAGGCCACCTCAGACCTTAACCTACATGTTTTTCATATGTTATTGGCAATTGTATGGACTTCAAAAGAGACTGTGACCTCTGAGTTTGTTTCGGTGTTTCTTCTCAGGGTAGTCAGCTAGGAAACATCCGGCCTCACCTAGATAAATATGTCAAAAAAAAATGACGTGTAAAAGAGTTACTTGTAACCTATTTGCAAAATAAATAAAAAAATAAAATAAAAAAAGACCTTGAACACAGCTCTCTGTGTTCGCTCCAAACCAAGCAAGTAGGTCTTGGCTGCACCTCCCCACACCGTTATGCAGTATTGAATAATGGACTGACATAGGGCCAGGTAGACTAGTTTCAGGTTTTTCAGTGTTGCAGAACCCCGTAGGGTCCTGAACACATTCATAAGCCGCCTAGTTCTGGTAATGATCGAGCCAATCTGCCTGTCCCACCTCAGTCCATCATCCATCAGCACTCCCAAATATTTTGCCGATTCTACCCGAGAGATAACCTGGCAATACCGGACTCACTTAGTCGCCCGGAAACATACCCTTAAAAATGGTGGCCTTTTTCTCTTATGTCCCACCAGTGGACACATCTAATTATGCTATACTGTACTCGCTTATAAAGTGGCCCGGAAATATACTCTTCAAAATGGTGGCCTTTTTCTCTTATGTCCCAGCAGTGGACACATCTGATTATGCTATATTGTACTCACTTATAGTGGCCCGAAAACATCATACTCTTCAAACTGGTGGCTTTTTCCTCAATATGTCCCTGCAGTAGACACATCTGAATACGCTATACTGTACTCAATTATAAAGTGGCCCGGAAATATACTCTTCAAAATGGTGGCCTTTTTCTCTTATGTCCCACCAGTGAACACATCTGATTACGCTATAATGTATTCTCTTACAGTGGCCCGGAAACATCATACTCTTCAAACTGGTGGCCTTATTCTCTTATGCCCCAGCAGTAGACACAGCTGATTAGTGGCTGTTTAAGTATTACGTAAGCACCAATAGGGGTTGGGGGGGGGGGTCTTTACTATGGTTATTTTTGATGACATGAGGGACGGGGGGGTTTAAATGGTGATTACGTCAGCAATACTTCTTTTTTTGTTTACAAATCTTAATAGATTTTAATTTGACATAATTATGGCTAGTTAGTTGTTTTTATTCTCACGCGATATTTAGTAAGAAATAACAGAAGTGGGAGAAATAGGTCTCGCGCGAGTAAAAACTATACCAATGCTTACGTAAGCATAGGAGGGAGGGGTAAGAGCTTTCATTACTATCGCTGACAAGGGGACGGGGGACGGAGGGTTAAAAATGACTAACATTCTGCTTACGTAATATATATTTTTTTTTCTTACCTACCTATAATATATTTTTTTTCTTTTTTGACTTTGATTATTTGATTATTATTTATTTCGTAATTATTATTATTATTCTGACAACTGTGATTATTTTGTTCTATTGATTAATTTATTGTGTTGCTATTCTCTTTGATTATTGATTTTATTATGATTTTTAATTATGTTGTAATTTTATTCTAATCCTAATATTATGTGTTATTGCTGGGGAGGGTCTGTATGTATGCTTTTGCGGTTGCACAACGACACGCTTTGCTTTGCTTTGCTTGGTAGTATAGATGCAGGCCTACCTTGCCGTCTCCCTCAGAGACGGGAAGGTGGCGTGGTCTTGAGGGAGAGCGCAACGGTCGTGTAGATCCTCAAGGCAAGTCCGGTGGATATACCTTCTCGAGGTTGCCACCCCGTTTTTGGTCTAATTCCTTATGAGTTAGACGTAACTGAAACCACCGGGCGACCCGTAGAGTGGCGGGCCTTCCACTCAGACCCATCCCAATTCCCACTTAACCCTTTTTTCCCGTCTATGACCCCTTCCAACTCCCCTCCTAACTGTGACCCTTCTGTGACGAAGTGGTTGCGGGCTCGGCCGTCACTAAACTCAGCTGATGGCGGGTAGGAGAAACTAGTCACCTGCGCTAGGACCTGCGCAGTTGAGCGCCGTAAGCGGGGATGAAGGAGTCCTGGGGGGTTGAGCCGATCGGCACTGGCGGTAATGTGTCCGTGAGGCAACACGCCCCCTTTGGTCTGGATTTCAAGCGAAACGGTGGCCCTACCCTCTAGCCAAGGGTAGGGAAATGGCCACAGTGTCCCGTCAGAGGGCCACAGGCGAGGTGCGTGGGGTCCGCGGAGGTCGCCCTCGGGCGGCCGAAGCGGTAGGTAAAGGCCATGACGGACTGACGGTGTAAGTGAGGGTTGATTAGTTGCCAACCCGATCGAGCACCCGATGTCGCGCTGTAAACCAGCCTTGCGCACCTATATCTTCCTGGTAGTCCTAACGCTCGCACTCACAGTAGTGCGACGTTCCCAGGTGCGGGCTCCATGGTGGGTGGGAGCCAGGAAGATGAAAAGAGTCATTTTTTAGTATGGACGAATTGAAGCCAACTAAAAACACCGCAGGAGTGGAGTCGGCGAAAGCTGGCAAAGCTCCTAAGCGAGGTGCCTCTGGGGCCTCGCTCGCCCCTGGATGTCCTGCGGCTCACGCCGTGGGCGCCAGCGCGGGCGCCGGTCCGGCTGTGGCGAAAACCGCAGCTAAGACCAAAAAGTCCCACTCCAAGCAAAGGAGAACGGCGCTGCATGGGACCAGTACCGATCCTTCACACAAAAAGGCGAAAACGGAGACGGTTAACACCTCTGCTGGAAGTAGCCTTCCCAAACACCCTCCTACTCCTCCTGTGGCTCCTCAAGCCACATCCCAAGATGCAGCCGTCTCCGGTCACACGGGGACGGTTGGCAGCACCGAGGACGTTTTCGCAAGCGCCTGGCAGGTGCCTACCCGCAAGGGAAAGGGAAAGGGCAAGGGCAAAAAATCCACTCCACAAGCCCATTGCTCTTGTTCGGACCCCTCAGGTCCAGCAGCTCCTACAAGCCAGGGTAAGAGGAGAGAAAGACTGACGCGTAAGGAGCGGCGTCACGAACGCAGGCGGGGACGCAAAGCCCCCCAAAGCACGCAGGTTGCTGCCACTAGCTCGGTTAAACCGACCAAGCCAGGTAAGCTGAACTTCGGTGAAGGGAAGCGGTCGCAGGCTGAGGCTGGCACTAGCCAACCAACGCCTAATATACTGCCTTCTAAATCCGCAGGAGGTCCGGCCGAGGTGGTAACCACAACGCGGCAATCCGATGGGAACGATCAGGCTGCGGCCAAGCGGGCTCTCAACGAGACGATTTCGCCTCGAGGAGAGCACAAGCGGCCGCGGCTTGACCAGTCCCAGCGGGTTGCCAACAAAAGCTACGCCCAAGCTGCCAGTGCGTCCCTGAACGTCGCGATAACCTGCGACCGGAGGGGTATCATCAGCCAGGGTGTATCGGACCAGGTCTTAGCTGCTATCCACAAGCAGATCATCAGCGAGGCCTGCTCCGCTATGCAGGACACACCAGGGCCGACCTTCAACGCGAAGCCGCTATTCGCCGGTGGAGTCCTCAAGCTGTGGTGCGATAACGACCACACTTTAGCCTGGCTGAAGAAGACAGTCTCCAACCTGGCTCTCCCGGCTAGCACCTCGCTAGTCGTCAAGAGCCAGACGGAGATCCAGAAGCGGGTACGTTGCGGCATTGCCATCCCCGACGACCAGGGAGTCTACGAGGACTCGACTTTTATTGGACGAGCCCTCTGCTACCAGAATCGCTGGATCGATGTTAAGAGGTGGGTAGTGCTGCACGCCGAGAAGCAGAAGGCGTGCTGGTTCGTGGTGCTGGGTATCCCCGAGGACCAAGTTCCGACCCTGATGAGCGCGGAACGCCGACTCTCAATTGGTTTGGGATCGGTGTACGTCAAGTTCCAGGGTCCAAATGGCAGGTTCGTCGACGTCCCTCGGGGGTGGGACCCGAACACGAGACAGCCGCTGGAAGACGCAGTGGAGTCCATTTCCGCGCCAAACAACCCGGAAGCAACTGCGGCTGAACCTGCTGAAGCAGCAGTGTCGGCCGCCCCTGCCGCCACCGTGGGTGCCGTCCCTTCATCGGGGGAGGAGCCGGACGACGTAATGTTGTCCCCGGTTTCGGACCCGGGGGGGGACGGTTTCGACGAGGGCGACCTGTTTGCCGGGCTGCGACTAGAGGGTGACGAGGAGGGTCTCGCCTGTGATGGCGTCCCCTTTGTCGGCCTGTAAAGTCGTGCAGGCTAACCTCCACCACAGCCAGACCGCGACGGCTCAACTCCGCAAGTGGCTGGAGGACCAACACACGGCCATTGCCCTGATCCAAGAGCCGTGGATTAGGGGTGGCCATATACGAGGACTCTCCAATCTTGGCGGTAAGCTCCTTGTTAATACGGACCATGATCGCCCTAGATCGTGCATCTATGTCACGGGTAACCTTAAAGCACAGCTATTAAGCGACTTCTGTTGCAGAGATGTCTCTGCAGCTAGGCTGAATATACAGCGTGGAGCCACAAAGGTGGCGATCGTCTTCGCCTCGGTTTACATGCCTGAGGCGGAGGAACCGCCCCCACACAACCTTGTCCGCCTCATCACACACTGTGAAAGCGGCGGGGATGAGGTTGTCATCGGAACCGACGCAAACGCACACCATCCACTATGGGGGATGGAGTCGCAAAACGAAAGGGGTAAGGCATTGGTTGATTACCTGTTTACAACTAACCTATCCCTACTAAACACAGGTTCGGAACCAACTTTCGTAACCAGACGCAGTCGTACAATTATAGACCTTACTCTGGCAACAGAGGGAGCAGCGGAACTCATCACTGGGTGGCAGGTCTCAAATGAGGCTTCCTGCTCAGACCACAGGTGGATCCGCTTCGACATCCAGGTCTGTATATCACCCAAACAACCTAGGCGTAATCCGCGTAACACGGATATAACGGTATACACACGCAACCTCGCCTTAAGGCTTGCGCCACCAGGCGATTCGAAGTCTCTTGCGGACACGGCACAGATCGACGCGCAAGTATCACAACTTACCGAATCGCTGATAAACAGCTACCAAATCGCCTGCCCGGAAACGATTCCGCGCGACACTCCGGGTAAACAACCCTGGTGGGGTGCGGATCTAGAGCGCAAACGCGGTAAGGTAAGGAAGGCTCTTAACAGAGCCATGAACACATGTAGTGATGAGGACTGGGACGCGTATTACGCGGCCAAATCCAGCTACAAGAAAAGCATCAGATTCAGAAGAACTACAGGTTGGCGTAAATTCTGTGGTAACATTGAATCATGCCAACAAGCAAACAGGGTAAGGAAAATTTTGGCGCAACAGAACACACCTGAGGTCGCCACGCTCCGGAAACCCGATAATACACTGACCACGACACCTGAAGAAGCGCAACGCCTCCTAGTAGAAACTCACTTCCCAGGCAGCGTATTCGCGCAGGTGAATATATGTCATGACGTTATCCAAACACCATCAGAAGATGATTGGCTTTATGCAGAAAAGATGATTACGCTGGAAAAACTTCAGTGGGCCATCAAAAGCTTCCAACCTTTCAAGGCACCAGGTCCTGATGGTGTGTTTCCTGCCTTACTACAGTGGGGAGGTACCGCTATTGCAACAAAACTGGTGCCCTTAATGCGAGCGTGTCTGGCCTTTAGATACGTTCCTAAAGGATGGAGGGAAGTGAAAGTCATTTTCATTCCGAAGCCAGGTAAAAGTGACTACACAAACGCCAAATCCTATCGACCTATAAGTCTGACCTCGTTCATACTGAAGACTATGGAAAGACTGTGTGAAAGGGAGCTACGAGATGGCGTTTTAAAAACAATACCACTACATGGTAACCAACACGCATACAGCTCGGGTAAGTCGACAGAGTCCGCTCTTCATCTGGTAGTAAGCCAGATTGAAGAAGCGATTCATCAGAAAGGGTCCTGCCTGGGCACTTTCATAGACATCGAAGGAGCCTTCGACAAGACAAACTTTTCCAGCATTAGTGCCGCCCTCTCCAAACACGGTGTAGAACAGGTACTAATTGACTGGATTACTAATATGTTAAGCAAACGGGTGGTTCGCCTTGAGGAAGAGCAGCAGTAGGCCCTGATAGCCAGAGGCTGCCCGCAGGGAGGTGTGCTCTCCCCTCTTCTGTGGAATCTGGTGATTAACGACCTTATCACCAAGCTCAATGCACATCGTTACTACACAATAGGTTATGCAGACGACCTCGCAATCCTCGTGCCAGGGAAGGTGACTGGAACGATCTGCAACCTCACTCAACAAGCACTACGCATCGTGGAGAGATGGTGCGAAGAATATGATCTGTCAGTAAACCCCACGAAAACTGAATTAGTCATGTTCACTCAAAAACGAGCACTAGGTCACTACCGGCTACCTAAGCTCTTCAACACAGAGCTCCAGCTTTCTAACGAGGTAAAGTATCTAGGCGTCCTCCTAGACAGTAAGTTAAACTGGAGCAATCACCTAGACTTCAAACTAAACAGGGCCTGCATTACCTTCTGGCAGTGCAAGAAAATGATAGGGAAGAAGTGGGGCCTATCTCCCAAAATAATACTATGGCTGTACAGCGCAGTAATTCGGCCCATGTTAACCTACGGGGCCGTGGTGTGGTGGCCACGCACAAAGCTAGCTACAGCCGTAAACAAGTTACAACACATGCAAAGGCTAGCCTGCATGGCGACGACGGGCTGCATGAGGACTACTCCAACTGCGGCACTGGAAGCCATGCTGGGTCTCCCTCCGCTACACTTGTTTATACAACAGGAAGCGACGATGGCAGCAGTACGCCTTAAAACACTGAATCTCTGGGGTAAGAGAGAAACACGGCACACCGCTTTGCTCGAGGAGCTCAATAATGAACTCCCAATAACAAAAGCAACCAATGACCGGGTACCCAAGCAATTTATCTTCGATAAAAAATACAAAATCCAATTGCATGAGGATCATCGTTGCGAGGGGCTGTGCCCCGCAGAGCTGCGGATCTTCACCGATGGATCAAAAACAGGTACAGGTACTGGTGCGGGAATCTTCTCAGAGGATCTCAACATCCACATAGCCACACCATTGGGGGTCCACAACACAGTGTTCCAAGCTGAATGCATGGGCATTTCTCTGGCGGCATCAGCCATCCTAACCAGGGAAGTTAAAGACCAGTCAATACGCATACTCTCGGACAGCATGGCTGTCCTGCAAGCTCTGAACAGCCACACGGTCAACTCTGGGCTGATTCTCGAGTGTCACCAACGTCTTAATCAGGTTGGTAGACATAATAAAGTAACCATTCAATGGATCAAGGGACACAGCGAGTCCCGAGGCAACGATGCAGCGGATGAACTCGCCAGAAGGGGTTCGAGTATGGCAGCGATGGGACCTGAACCCATCGTGCCTCTGCCTTTCGGGTACATACGCAATCTGGTAAGGAAACGCACCGGAGAAAAACATCACAAGCTATGGGTTGACCATGGTGAGTGTAGGCAGGCCAAAGAGGCACTTCCCTCTATAGATGGCCGATTCACTAAACAAGCCCTAAGACTGACTAAACAACAGTTGCGTACAGTCACAGCCGTAACAACTGGCCACGGGTCTTTTAATAAACACCTCTATGCTATAGGAGTCACTGACAGCCCGCTATGCAGAGCCTGCATGGAGGAGAATGAGACAGCAGCACACCTGCTTCTAAGCTGCCCGGTAGTCGCGGATTACAGGGCCAAGTACTTCGGTAACCCAGGTACCCTCAGTGAGATAGTTGGAAACACCAAGGCTTTGCTGGCCTTCCTTGGGGAGCTGGGGTGGATCGAATGACACATTTGTCCCACCTGCACGCAAAATACGCGCTTAGTCGTGGAGTTGCGGAAACCAGCCCGATTTACATACATACATACATACATGTGTTATTGCTAATTTTGTTGGTTGACCTGTAATTGGCGAATGTGTAAGAATGAGGCTTGTAATACTTATCCTAAGAAACACTTTATACAGAAGCTGTTGGTGAACCTATTTTGAATAAATAAATAAATACTTGAACGGCCCCTTATGCTATACCATACTCACTTATATAGTGGCCCGGTAACATCATACTCTTCAAATTGGTTGCCTTTTTCTCTTATGTCCCATTGTTCTCCGAGCTCTCTCTCCCATTGCATGTGAACAGCTGCTAGCTCAGCCTCTTTCTCAGCCTGTACCGCTTGTAAGTGACGAAGCTGCGATTCTTGGTGACGGAACTCTTTGAGAGTTTTGATTATGTTCCTGTAATAATTTAGTTTTGTTGTTATTTATAAGACTGGCAATATTTTTTAGATAAGATCTAAGGTCTTTTTACAGTTTGAAGTAATCAGACTGACTAGTGATATAGGGAATCTGCTTAGAAAAGGGGATGAGCTACCTGGCAGCCATTTTGTATTTTTTTTCAAAATCACAGTGCATAGTGAATCATTTCTATATGGGTAGAGGCATTGATATATAAGAAACCCAAGATGCACAGTCTCGAACAAATGCAACACTCGAAACTGTCGTTAAAAACTGACATGTATCAAGTTTCATGTGTGAGTTGTGTGTAGTTATGATATAAACAATTTTTTTTTGCAAATTCAACCTTACACGGATCGCTTAAAGTTGTTTTTACAAAGCAGTGCAGTATGGCGAGTGATGCGCATTTTTTTTTGCAAATTTCAACCTTACATGGATCGCTTAGTTGTTTTTACAAAGCAGCGCAGTATGGCGAGCGATGCGAGACTGTTTGAAACTTGAGCACAATTATACATTATGCGCTTGTTTTTTGCGGACGTTTTTGAGAAGCTGAGTGTGTATCTTGGGTTTTTTATATATCAATGGGTAGAGGACACTTAAACAAACAAAAACATAAGCAACATGGTGCCCTAAAGTGTCACATTGCCGAGATATTTGGAGGTAAAGTCGTCATGCATCATACTGGTGGCTCCCATACAAAAATGTGTTATTGAAGCCAATTTCGACATAGTTAATTTGTATAAAAATTGTATTGTATTGTTGTAATGTTTTGTCAAGTGCAAGGTGCAAGAACTATTACTTAAAAAATCATTTATACCATGCACATGGAAAATAAATACATATTGTCCCTTCTGGGACTGACAACACTGAAGTCGTTTTGACTAACTTTACAATAGCGATAAATCTAATTGATTTACTGTAACCAATGTACTGCGGGGTCTAAAAAGGCCAGTATCGTAGAATCATATTAGGATCATAATATTAATCATACAACCAGATTGTTGTATGATTTTCATCTTTATTGCTAAAGCATTAGGTTCAAGGTTGATTAGAATAATTGGAAAGTTTTGGGTAGTTGGAATTGCTAGCTGATTCTACTAAGTGGCCTTTTAAGACCCGCTGGGCTGCTGTGACATCTATTTGAATTTTGGCCAAGGTTTGCTTGATCAATAGTAGAAGCCACCTTTTTCAACTTCAGTGGTTTTGTTTGCTAATGGACAATATCTATCTTCAAGAAAGTGACATACTTTTTCCGTTCCAACATCTCGGGATCCAAGCTGTTATCAGGAGCAGTTATCAGGGCCTTCACCGCATGTGCCTGTGTTAGAGACTTGACAATGTACTGTTCTAGAACCTTCCATTGAGCCAGTTCTCCGTATTCCTTTATTGAATCTTCTGTTTTAGTCCGCTCTGTGATTTGTGGTTGTGCTGGAAAAAGAAGTTCCAATGCAAATGGTCTATGGTTTTATTCATGCATTCCCAAAAAAAGAAAGTGGAAAGCAGGTTTGAACAGTATACTCAATTTAATGAGTTATGTTAAGTCCCATAGTTATCATAATATAGATTGCTGTAAGTTTCCATCTACTTAAATAGTGTGAACATACAGCTGCTAAGATTATAGTTATTTAATAGGCATTTTCACTCTTAAGTGTACCCTGATAAAAACTGTCTGTCACCAAACTGACATCACATTCACGGGCAAGATTTAAAGAAGTTTTCTAATCACAATTAGATATTTTATAAGAATAAAAAATCTAAAAATATTTCTAAGTTATCTGATTAGTTTGAAACAGTTGAAGGATGTTAAACAAGGAAATAACATCACTAATCTGACATAAAATGTGGAGACAGCTGCTGACATGGAAAAAAACAACCTTTTACCCCAGACTGTTTCAAAACTAACATTTTTAAATGCCAGCTGTGATCTTCTTGACACCTGTTGTCATTTTAGGAAATATCAGTTTATCTAGTAATTATTTAGAACAACTGGAAATGTCACTAAACTGACATGTCCAACTGGTTCAAGTTTAGAAAATTTATTTGAAAATTTATTTTTGGCCTGTTTTGTTAGAATTTCTTGTAAAAATTTAATTTATGTGACACCAAAAACAACACTGGTTGCACCAAAACTTTTGATATATTCGCAGTGTACCATTTTAGTCATTTTGATCAATTCAATGTTGATAAGGGGTGGGACATAACAAAAACAGTTGTCTCTGAATATTTATAATTTGAACGTTTTTTACCAGGATTGCAGATGAATTTGTTAATTTAATATATATTTTACCTTTTTATTAGAAAAATTAGACAATTTCGGCATTATTTATCTCGCTATAAAATTTTAAATATGTGGGACAGGCTCAAAATGGTGGGTACACTTAAAACTGAAAATGCCCTAATAGGCCCATGTGCACAAACAAGAGATATATTTCAAATCAGAGTTAGTTGCTAACCCAGAGTAGTTATGTATGAAATAAACCTAGTGTTAGCAGCAAACTAGAAGTTCAGGGATAACTCTGGTTTACGCAGTGGGCCTTAGTTTTTCTGTACGAGATTGATAGCAGAGTTTAAAAAAAAGCGCCAATGAAATTAACAACACTGACGTGCAGTAGTTTTAAAATAAAATTAAGACATTATTGAAATATTTGCAATACTTACCAGATAATTGTTTTGCTTTCAAAAGTCTTAATTTAGACGTGAGAAAGGTTAAATTCTGTAACTGTTTCGATAACCCATCTTCGAAAGATTCACCGACTTTGGCTGAGAATAACTCGGTGGATAAGCTCCGCAATTGTTGCTCGAAGTTGTTGCTAACATCTTTAAGTTGTCTAAATGCGTTCATTTTGTGTTTTTTCTTTAAAACTTAATTATTTTAGTAGATTTCACAAGACAGCAGCCGTTACCTTTTATGTTTTCAAACAACTTGTCAAAGCAACTTGTCTTCTCTATCGGTCTGATTTGTTGTCAAAACAAAACTCTGTGTCTTATGTTGTCTATGATATTCTCTGGTTTTTTTTTTTTGTTCTGTAAAGTTCAAAAGTAAAGCTTTCCCACTCTAGTTACATGCAGAGCATACTAAGTATGGAGTATGGTGTTGGTGTATTTATGCCAGACTGCATAAAAGCAATATAAAATAAAAAAATTCTTTATTTGACGAAAAGTTTTAAAATGGTGCGATCTGTTTGAGGACTTTGAGGTAAACTATAAAGCGCCCCCGAGACGGTCAAACGGTTTGATTCAAACCTTACGTGTTTGATATAATGGTCGATTTTGACAAGTTTGGTAATCTACTAATATAAAAGCGTCATTATTACTTTCCAATGGTCAACCACTGACACTCCGTTGAAAGAAATGGCATAGAATGGTAATCTCGTACATAATGACAAATTATTAATAATATTTAAAAACATAAATAAAAGAAATCTGGCATAACTTGTCAAAATCGACCAATAACCGTTTGATGCAGGTTTGAAGGTATGAACCTTCAAACGACATTGCGTAGTTTACCGTCGTAATCAGTGTTGTTAAATGATGAAATGCCCTCGAACAAGAATCGCGATTTCCTTGCGTTTATTATATTAATCTCCTGCTAAAATGTATTTTTAAAAGAAAACAAAATTGGCCCAAAGAATGTACTACAGATTACAGTACAAAATCCAGTGCAAACTGATCCGTGTGTCGGAAGACGTACTAACGACGCGTCAAACTCAACAAAAAATATGTAATTTCATCTAACAAGCTCCAAACCCGATTTTTGACAGACTTTTCAAACTAGCTGTGTAAACTATCAAAATCATTTGAATCAAACCAAAATCTACGTGTTTGAATCATACAGTTTGACCGTCTCGGGGACGCTTTACAAGACGATTTTTTATCTATGCGTAAAATGACCTTCCAGCGACATCAAAAAAGAAAAACAAAAAATTGTATCCTGTCAAAACGTTTGTTTATATGTGCACCGAATTTCTGCGTAAAAGAAATAAAAACCTAAATTTCATCATGGTAATAACATAAAAAACTGCATTAAACATCCACTAGCCGAACACCAAAGCTCTACCAAGCAATAAAAATGTCAGACGACAGCGAAATAACTAGCCATATGTATTCTTTGCCACCGGAAATTTTATTGAACATTTTTATATATTTACCGGCGAAAGACTTGACAAAATGCCGTGAGGTTTGTGTAAGATGGAATTTAATTATAGATGGGCTGGCTAGAAGCGATGATTTGTGGTCTAGACACTGTAAAGACGATTTCAGCAATATTTGCGCTGTCGCACGTAAAAAAGCGAAACCTGGTCTACTATGGTACAATTTGTACCGTTCCTTGTCTCTCTGGCGGAAAATAACCATGTCTCGAGAAGATACTGATGAGTTCTCTTCAGCTTCGTGTAGGGATGAGGAGATCCGTAACTTTGAAATACTTAGGAATGGAGTTTTAGGAGTGCACAAGAAAGCTTCCATAGTGTACTATGACATTGAAACTCTACAGAAATCCAAACGCGGGCCGATTAATGGCGACTACTCGAGGTACACAGAGAATGACAGTGTGATTGTAATACTCAGTTATCACCTCCATTGTTTTTTGATACGGAAAGCCCTATTTGACAAGTACCAAGAAGAGAGTAATGTCACATTTGATAATGTCAAACTCTATGCGTTGACCGAAAATGCTTTGTACTTCGTGAACTTGGAAGATGAAATATTTGTATGCAATTTTAATGATAAAAAGTTACAAGTTGTATTTCTAAAGAAATCCGGAGACGGTATAATGTCTGTTGGTTATAGCAATGGTTACCTCAACATACTAACGTTCCAAAGAGATATATATACTATTGTCGGTAAAGATATGGTGTGGAAGTGTTCCCTCGGTCCAGACTCAAACTTACTGCATCAACTACGGAAATTCAACTTTCTAGAGCAATTAGACTGGCGTGTCTATTTCCAGTGGATGTATGTTTTAAACCATACCATTCCAGATGGACCGTTACGTGATATAATCATTATAAGACCTTATGGTGACGTTTACTTTGTTGGATCAAATTGGGGAGTGTTGCGGATCTACTACGCCCCATACTCTTTGGGACAATTTGATATTTTCAACACTCAGCCGGTGAGACAGTATAATTTTATGGAGCGATCCGACTGTCCTGTACTTTCCATGTGCCCGATCCTGCAAGTAGATGTCTTTGAAGTGGAAGATGGGCACACGGTACTTGTAGCAATGCCGAAGAAGATAGCAGTACTGAATTTCACTCACACTTTCAAACGGCCGGCTTCATTAGCTATATTGCCGTACAGCGAGGCCCAAAAAGTTAAGTGCATAAAAATTAACCAAATATGTAAATGATATAAGCTAACCGTTTTAAAAAAGTAGCTTGCTGGTTATTTTAGTAAAAAAGCAGTTTAATTTACCAGGCAAGAAAAAAAAAAGAAAATTATTCTTTATTAAAATGTGGCCGATTTGATTGGTCAAACCATAAAAATTTTAAAAAAGAAACAAAAATTGCAACAAAAAAAAATCTTTTTGTTTGCAGTACTTATAAATTTAAAAAACAAAAACAGGTGCAATATTCATAGCTAACAAGCATTAAAAACTATTTTACATATTTAACAAGCTTGCCGCAAAGCGACTTGTGCTATCATACTTGCAAGATTTCAGCAACTTGCATATATAAATGTAAACAAACGCATTCAATTATGCAAGATTTGTATTTTCATATTATTATTGTGCAATCATATCATTGCATATCATTGTGCAAATTCTTGTGTATTCCTTAGATTAATTTTTACATCTAAAACATTCACTAAAAGGTTGTGTCTAATTATAAATTAGAAAATAGAATGCACTTTTTGTATTAAAAAGAAACATATTTGGATTTAATTATCGAATTTTGGAAAAATAAACTCTATGTCACCCAGGACAAAGTCAAAATTCCATTACAAAACTACTCTTTAGGGCCTTAAACATATAAAAAACTAATTAAAATACAGAAATTTGGATCTATCGCCACCAACTCAAGTGTCGACTTTAGCTTTGTGTATTTAAAGTTGATTATTCGGTGACCATGTAAAAGCCCAAATAAAATTATTGGTTGAATGAAAAAGAATTTGAGCATTTTTAACTTTGTCATGTTCACATAGAGTTTATTATTGGCCTTAGCTTACCACTGCCATGCCACTGCTGACATTGGTAACTGCCACAAAACCGCTGAAAAAAAAACTACTATTTATCTAGGCTGGAGTCTCCTAGGAGAATTGTCGCGAGAGCCGATTCAACAAAGAATTTTGAGTTATTTAAAAAAATACATACTGTAAATTCCAATGGCTAAAGAGGAGCTCGCGGCTAAAGAATAACAGCCGCACGGGTCGATCTTCAAGGTTAAGCAACGCTTGCCAAGGTTGGTCTGTGGATGGGTGACCATCTTACGTGCCGAGTTTCCTCCGTGCCTCGTAAAGCACGTTAAGCCGTTAGTCCCGGCTGTTATTTGTAGATCTTTGGCAGACGTTACGGTTTGTCAGAAGCCAGTAAATTGAGTCTTGGCAAGAACAACCGTGTTACCCAGTTAATGGAAATAAATAAAAATTGTAGAGATCTGGTAGACAGCCGCTCCACGTAAAATACTGGTATTCAGCTGAATCTGGTTTGACTGGAAGCCGACGCCAATATAGTTGGGAAAAGGCTAGGCAGATGATACAGTATATTCCCAAAGTTGTCATCTTTCTTGACGCAACGTCAGGCAAAAGTCAAAAAAACAAGACGGAAGTCTGACAAAGTAACTTATCCAAAGAAAAGAACACCACACCCCTTGCCCCTTGCCCCTTGCCCTTGAGTAGAGTCAAGAGCAAAATCATCACTTAAAAAATATATATCTTTAAAAGATCGCTTTTAGCGATAAGGCCGCCCATTGTGTCACCCTATGTAATGTTTCTTATCTATCTTTTCTGTAACTTATATGGTGTACATAATAAAGAGTATTCTATTCTATTCTAATCTTTCCCAGGGGTATAGGGAACGTGCCTGCACGGTGTTGACTATGCCATGTAGTGTTGCATATTCAAAACTTTAAAGTTAAGAATACTTGACGTTAATTCTTCTGTGCTGCCACCTATATAGGTACGAAATTGGGAACGTGCAGGAACTATACTATAGGTGTACTAACTATATAGTTAGTACACCTATAGTATAGTTCCTGCACGTTCCCTATTTCGTTCTTCTTCTTATCGTGTGGGCAGTAAGGTCTAACGACCCTACACACCCTAGTGTCAGAGTTTCTAAACCGCCTCAAGGGCCTCTGACATGGTTTATTTGACGACCGCCATTTGGCGTCCGAGACCAACGGCTTATACATGCCGTCCGAAGCACGGAATCATCTTTTTATCAAACAATCAGGTGATTCAAGCCTGCAATGTCCTAAGCAAACTGGAAAACGACTTTACAAAATATGCTTTCCCGTAGGAATCGGACCCACGACCGGTCACAAGGCAAACGCCTAAACCACTCGACCACGGAGGCAGTTACCTATTTCGTTATCCAGTTACTAGGTTTTGCAAGTCAAGCGGTCGCTCCACGCAAAAGACTTCAGCAAAAGTATTCAGCTGAATCCGTTTCCTAGGCTAGGCCAATGACGTTTATAGGAGACTCCACCCTGAGCAATACTGAGCTAAGAGCTTGGTTATTAGGTTAAAACCTGTTTTAGTTCAAAATGTAACTTGGGGGCCGTTCAAGTATTACGTAACCACCAATGGGGGGGTGGGGGGGGGGGTCTTTACTATGCTTATTTTTGATGACATGGGGGACGGGGGGGTTTAAATGGTGATTAAGTCAGCAATACTTCCCTTTTTGTTTGCAAATCTTAATAGATTATAATTTGACAAAATTATGACTAGTTAGTTGGTTTTACTCTCACGCGATGTTTAGTAAGAAATAACAGAAGTGGGGGAAATAGGTCTCGCGTGAGTATACACTGTACCAATGCTTACGTAAGCATAGGAGGGAGGGGTAAGAGCTTTGATTACTATTGCTGACAAGGGGAGTGGGTTAAAAATGACTAAAATTCTGCTTACGTAATACTTGAATGGCCTTCTTGCCTATATAACGCCATCAATATAAGAGTAGGACTGGCCGTGACTTGATCTTTCCCATAGGAAATACTAGCGACGCGCCTGGAACGGGTGCAAATTATATAGGTGTTACAGTCAGTGATTACTTAGCTATTGTACATAAAGACTGGCCATTATAAAAACTGTAACAGAATAAAAAATCGACTGCCCCATACATTTATGTGCGCATAACTCGACACAACATACTGAACAGCTGATTTTTATTATCGCGATTTCGGTATTGGTCCCATAGTAAAAGTTGTTCATAATGATGAGTACAATGACCCTTTAAGAGGTATTGCGTTTATTCGGTTATACGTTGTATATGACGACAATGTGATAAATTAATCACTTTCTCTGGATATTGTTCATAATAGCTGGTCCAAGGTAGCCAAAGTAATAAATACAGTCTCGTTTAATGACTTGCCTAGCCAAATAGGGCACAGGGAGTTTGATGGCATCCCGTCACAGTAAGGCTGGTTTTCCTGTCACGCTGACCGCACGCTGACGGTCGGCGCTGATGGGTCAATATGTATGTAGTTATAGGTAGCGTTTTTGAGTCGCGCTAACTGCTCAGCGCTGACGGTTAAGAAGTTCATACGTTTCGGCTGTCAGCGCGGACGATCAGCGTGCGGTCAGCGCGACTCTAAAACCAGCCTTAGAATCACAACAGGCAGCAGTAACCTAAATATAGTATCCCCTGGTTTCCCGGAATAGGCAAGGGGGGGCAAAATAATTTCAGAAGATTGGGCACCAAACTTGCTATAGACGATCTTAACCTTATATTGGTGGCAAATTAATGAATAGCTTACTTTATATTGGGGTATTTTAGTAAACAAGTATTATTAGATGTAATATTATACTGGGGTAGTTTTAATCATTTGGTCTCAAATACTTATTTATTAATACTTAATGCATCAATAAAAGCACTGTAAAAAGGCAGACTTCAGAGCCTATGCACACGGCGTATTTTTAACGCGCCGACGACGCACGTTTTAAGAACGCACGCTCACAACGCTGTAGATTCTCTGCTATTATTTCATAATTATAATTGTATAAATTTATCTATTTAGTATGTATTGATGTTTGTATAATTAGTACACCAAAGACTACCTACAGTACTGTATCTCCTTTTTCTCTTTAGAATCCATCCAAAGTTTGTCTTGAAAAGATCGCTTTTAGCGATAAGGGCGCTCATTGTGTCACCCTATGCAATGTTTCTCATCTATCTTTTCTGTAACTTATATGGTGTACATAATAAAGAGTATTCTATTCTATCCTATTCTAGATGATCAAAAAGCATAACTGTTTTCGTCTGAATTTCGTATAATGCGCGTAATCTGCGCGTCTCGTCGGCGCGTTAAAAAAACTGCGTGTGCAAAGACCCTAATGCCTTACACATTTTATACCAGCCGACCTTAGGTACTTTGTATTTCCTGTCAAGTTAAAAAAACACTTAGTTTTGAATGAAATATCAAGTGAAACTTTTGGATAATAACTTACTATGGTTTTGAGATCTTATTAATTTTAATAAACACGGGCAAAGCTCGTGAAAACACACTATATTACCTAAATTATTTAATATTATTTGTAAATAAAACAACCACAATACAGCAAAACTAAATGTAAACTGTGGTATGCATCTCACTTCCCAAATCTATGAATCTAAAGAATGTATTTCTGTGATTTTTATATTTAATGTTATGATTTTATTTGAAACCAAACAAGAATTTGACTCCCTTTTATGTTTTTCATTCAATTAATATTATCGGTGAACATGATTCCAATTAACTTGAAATGACGAAATATCTATACTAATACTAGCTGATCCAGCAAACGTTGTTTTACAAAAAAATTAGCCTACGACCTATTCTCAGACCTTATATATTCTTTCTCGATATCCATTCCTGAAAGATTTTTCAATTCGAACCAGTAGTTCATGAGATTAGCGCGTTCAACCAAACAAATTCTTTGAAGAAGAAGAACAATAATTACCCCTTTTCAGGTATTGCTTTATTTCTGTTGTTGTACGCATTCTATGTGATTAGGGTTGCCAGCGGCTCTCTTTAACTACATTCCGCTGGTCTTATTTTTTTTTAATATCTTTATTTTTCCGTATGTTTTATTGAAAACAACGTGGGGGGGGGGTACAAGTGCACCCTTTCGCGGCGCCCATGGTTGCGTTTATACTTTGGCGATCAAAAGGTCAAAAAAGGTTTCTTGAAAAAACAAATAGCCACAATTTTACTTAGTTTAATTTAGTATTGAATAGCTTTAAAACATCGACATGAAATTATTTATTTAAAGTTCAAAAGCGATGAGGCTTAGCCGCTTAGCTAATGCATACTTCGGGCTGTAATAGGCTAGTGATATTAATTAAATAATGGAAATTAATATTCTGTGGTTTTATTTATTTACTACCTTGCCCGCGACTTCGCCCGCTTGAATGTTGTTAATACTCCCGTGATAAAAAAAACCTATGTGCTATTCCAGACTAGTGATGGGAAATTCTCGAGAACATTCTCTTAGCGAGAACTTTGCGGATATGTTCTCGAGAATGTTCTCCGAGCAGATAATTTATGAGAACTTAAAAACGGAGTAACAAAACCTAATTTAAATCTAATCCTGTCTTGAAATTTGTATAATAGATGTAATGTATAGTGTGTTACTTGTATGTTATATGTATTTTGAAACATTTCGTGAAGCAAACTAGATTATGGGGAATTTCGAAACTAAAATATAGTATCAATTGATAACAAAACCATCTGTTTTAGGGTTCCGAAGAAAAAAGTCTGTGTCAGGCCCTTTTCTCCGGAACTACTGGACGGTTTCTGTTGAAATTTGGTACACATATGGACTTCTGTGACCCAAACACGGACGCGTTATGTAAATAGATAACTGTTGGGTATGGGGGTCACTTTTGGGGGTCAAAGTAGAAAATGAAAAAAAAAAAAGTTTTTCGAACTGTATCGTGTGACATATCGAATAAAAGGACTTACTGTGAAAATTTTAATAATATTTTTTCCATAATTTTAAAATGAATAGTTTTGAAGTTATTCAAGAAATTAGGCCAAAAATGAACGTCCCCCCACCCTTATCTCCAAAACTACAGAACCCGTAATAAAATTTTGATAAAATGCAGATATTAGTTCTTTATCTACTGATTACAGGAAAACCTATAAGAAGTCTATAGTGTTAAAATAACCTGTTACTTAAATTAAATTGGTTCGGAACCCTTTGCACGCGAGTCCGACTCGCACTTGGACAGTTTTTTTTTTACTATTGTTAGTCAAGCGTTTGACCAGTATCTTACTTGACGGTAAGCGATGATGCGGTCGAAGATGGAGCACGCTTGCTCAAAGTAACCTATTCACTCTTGACTTAAAGACTCCCAGGTTATAGCTATTAGGAAACAGACTCTGGCAAAGATTTTCACTCCTTAGCTATACGCACAATGAATGTGTTCCCAAAACGTTTTGTGCATGTAGGTGGGATGTCCACCATGTACCGGTGGCGCACCGCGCCTACGTTTTGTGGTCCGATGATGAAACGGGCTAGGCGGAATTAAATTATGGAATTCCGTCGCACATTCCCCAATTTGCAACCGATAGAAAACTGACAGTAACTCGGCGTCGACGCTTTGAAGCTTCAACTCAACGAGCCTATAATTGACGATGATCCTCTTGGCTCGTTTCTCGATTGACTCAAGGCATCAAGCTGGTATCTGGCAGATCCATCCCAAAGATGAGAGCAGTACTCCATACACAATCGAACTTGCGCTTGATAAAGTTTGAGCAGCTGTACCGGCGTAAAGTACCATCTTACCTTTGCTAGGATCCCCATGTTTTTGGCAGCCACTTGAGCCTTTGCTCTATGAAAGGGTCAAAGTTGAGGGTAGATTTTAACGTAACACCAAGAAGCTCAAGTCGGTCGGTTATCGCCACGGTTACACCTCGGAGAGATGAAGCTGGGTGGAATTGGTTCCTTTAAGCGGTAAAAAGACTCCCTTGGGTCTTAGCAGCATTGAACTTGCCTCATTCAGAGAAAAACTGTAAGGACAAGTTCAAGTGAAGGAAGCTTGCCAATAATGCTATCGTGCCAGACCCTGTCGAAGGCCTCGAGATGTCTTGGCAGATTACAAGTGTTTCTCGCTCACTCCAGATGTGAATGGTATACGCTAGAAGATCTTCTTTATTCTTGTAATTTTGTCAAAATAAAATAAAAATAGGAACTTCATATTAATTTCTCTTGATTTAATCAAAATAGGTTGGTACCTATGTACCAAAAATAAATATTTCTCTACTAAAATCACATATTCATAGCACTTTATAGGAGGTAAGTACTTCTAGATTCTATAATCCTTGCTAAAGTATTTTTTTATGCAAATCACTGTGGTTTATGTTGATTCTTCATTAAAGACTAGGCAGTCATTTTCAGGCTCTTTTTTATAGATATGTCCACGTTTTATGGATCATCGAGTTTTGTTAATAAATCCTTTTACAAAATCTAGAATCAAACAAGTAATTAAGTTTATTATAGCTGCTAGTTATGGAACCACTGTCCTATTTATAGACAGTGAAATATATGTTAATTACATCTAATAATGAAAATAAAAATGACCAAAGTTATCTGATTCATGTAAAAACTGGAAGGATCACCGACTCGTTTTAAGTTCTCATAAGTTCTCGTATGTTCTCCGCTCACGAGAATATTCGCGAACATTCTCGTTCCGAGAATACTCTCATTGTGAGAATGTTCCTTTTCCCCATCACTATTCCAGACTATTAAGGTGGTTTTACACCGGCGAGGCGTGGATGAGATATTCGAAAATTGCGATCACGCCTACCCTTTTACTCCAAAAGATGTCCATCGCTATAGCGCGCCATCCCGCGATGGCCGGCGCTGCCACGCGCCTGCTCGCGATGTCACGCGCCGCCCATCGCTACCTCGCGCAGGCTCGCACTATCGCGCAGGCTCGCACTATCGCGCAGGCTCGCACTATCGCGCTGCCGGCCAGCCGTGTCACGCACGCCTACGTTTCGTAGAGAAAGAGCCAGTGCCATTCCGTTCGTATTGTGCGGTCATCGGTAGTAGCTATGCATAACAATAAATAAAACTAAGGAAAACATGTAAGTAGCACGGGGAGCTGGAAACTGGAGAGTATGCAGCGATGTCCGGAGCCAGTCGGTGCGCGCCAGCGCGAGACATTGTGAGTCAGCGCTTGACGGAGAGAGACCGTGCGGGACCTCGATGGCCGGTGCGAGATTTGTATATCCGTTTTACGAAGTAATTAAATACTCTATTCTTACTGCAATAAAGTTCAATATTTTACTAACAAATATTTCAATTCTTGCCTCGCAACCTTTTACATCAAAGATGGGCAGGGCGTGGATGGAAATAAACCGTACAAATTTGAATTCTCGCCCATTCCATCCACGCCTCGCCCCGCCGGTGTAAAACCACCTTAATAATAAATCTCTGTGCCAAAGAGGTTCGAATATATTTCTAGGCGTAGCTACCAGCCGCCATATTGATTTTTCGGGTTCCGTACCTCAAAAAGGAAAAATCTGAAGCCTTATAGGATCACTTTGTTGTCCGTCCGTCTGTCTGTCAAGACCGTTTATCTCGGGAGCGCGTGGAGGTATCGAGTTGAAATTAAAACCATATACTTAGGTCTATAGTCCCTTGAAGCTGTGAAAGAATCTCTCTTTTAACACATTTAGTGCCAAGAACTCAGCGTATGGGTCGATCAGTGATTCGTTATGTGCCCACAACCCGTATCTGAGTCGTTGTTTTAAGTAGCTATATGTGACTTGTGTTCATGCGCGGGTTGTGGGCACACGAACGAATTGTTGTTCAGCCCATCTGTAGAGTGCTTCGCACTAAAACTGTAAAAACACTTTTGCACTTGGCACTGAAAGTGTTAAGTTAATGTAAAAAAAAGATACAACCGTTTATGCCGCAAAAGACCTGTATTTCGACATTCTCAAGGGAATCAAAATGTATAGGGTATTTCCCGTTGACCTAAAACTATGCAATTTGGAAAGTGATACCGTCTTATACAACAAGTATAGGAAAAAGCCTGAAAAGTACACATTCGTAATTAAATAATAAAAAAATATAGTCTTTATTTAATTTAGAGTGTCAAACACATTTGTACAGAACCCTTGGTGGGCGAGTCAGACTCGCACTTGGTTTTTTTTTTTTTTGAAAATTGCGTGCACGATGAAACATTTATGGATAGAGGACACTTAAATACAATAATTGTAATTACGTTTAAGTCTTGAACAAATAAATATTGTTTAGGGGTGACACCCGACAGTGACAAAACCAGTCAAGGAACGGTCAGGTGTCACCCGGTGCGGGCAGCCCCCCCCACTCGCTTCTACCCAACTTCGGAAAATGAAACCAAAAAAATCATATTGTAACATTTTTATTATATATTTTACGTTGTGTTTTATTAGCCCTCGCGGTTTATCCAAAGTTGGCCAAGCTTATCCAACACATACTGACGTTGCTCTCGCATAGGACCCGTATCGTTGTCACTGAAGTCATTCCAAAATTCATCAGATATATCATCCATAATAGTTGCTGGAGTCTGAAGACTTGATAGAAATGAAGAGGGACTCTGTTTTGGCTTTCTAACGTGTGGATTTTCATACTCGTACTCGAGCACTTCCAAAGAATGATTTGAATAGTCTGTATCGATGATGTGTTGATCTTTGATAACTTTTCTCCTTTTATAAGTCGGTGTGGCAGGGTTGCGGGTGGATCGAATTAAACGGGAAGCTTCTGTGTTGTAGCTAGACTGCTTCGTGCTAGACTTTCTCGACAGCACACTCCGTGGCTTGAATTGACAAACATGATCTTCCTCCTCACTTGGAATTTCGTAATTCCATTCCCGATTTCGTATCTTGTTCCTCGCTATTACTTTTAAAGCATCGTAGAAGTTTTCTGGCTCCTCGTACGCATCGGGTTTCATTTTTAACTCCTCTTTCAGTAAATTCAAGAATTCCTTTCTAGCTTCTTTCTTTGTAATAGGATACTTGCTTGGCGTCGGCTGACTAGTGGTCTTCGGCAACGGGCGAGTCTTCTTGAAGTCAAACGAATCAGATTTTAGTTTTCGCTTCTTTTTTTTCGATGACGAAGGTGTTTGTTTGACCAACTGCATCTGGAATTGTTCCATCAACTGCTTCTTTGTCCATTCGTCTTTTTCATCTGGCATAATGCTATAGGCGTGCTGAGATGAAGGCCGCGATAAATCTATTGTCTGTGATTTAATCTCTTCGGCTTTTGGCTTCATAAATTTACAGGCGACAGATTCTTTAATGCCTAGTAAAGTGACTTTAGACGAGTTTGCGCTCGTCCGCAAATGTTTATTGTCTATTTCTGTTTCCACATTATAAACGTTCAAGGTAGTTTGAAGCATGTCCACGAAGAAATCATAAATGCTTTTATCTTTCGGTTTTGGAATATCAACAATCATTGTTGATGGGTCGCTATTCTTTTCAATAAGTTTGACTTTTTTATTTTTTTTTGCTACAGACACATTGCTATCCTTCTCAAGTTGTAGCAAACTTTCTGCCCATTTTACAGATTCTGGGTCTATAAAACTAGAAACATATTTAGCATGTATGTACTTAGAATCATTGGATGACGACTGTACAATGTCTTTCTTTGACTGTAAGACTCTTACAGACTCTTTATTGACTTGGCTATTTAATATTTTTGATTTAAATTTGTTCTTTCTTTTTGACACATTCGGTGATGTGGTCCATTCTTCGCGGATATCTTCCTCGTCGCTCCTCATTTTAATAAGCTTATTAATCCGTGTTCTGTGTTTGTCCATTTTCCTGGTATCGTCAGTTTCGTCGGGGCATTGGGTTCCAGTGGTAGATTTTGATAGAATGTTCAGGACGGATGTTAAGAAGCGCTTTTTACTGGGACGCCGGATAGGGCGAAGAAAACTAGCTGCTTGTTGAATTGGTGGCACTGAATAAAAGAAAATTTGTATGTAGTCCTAAAGTTAATTGAAAGGCGAAGCATGTTTGGGTGGCATCTATCATCATATCAGCCGAAAGACGTCCACTGCTAGACATAGGCCTCCCCAAGCGTCGCCACAACGACCGGTCCTATACCCACTATATAATATAATTATCACTACATAGTATAAAACAAAGTCGCTTCTCGCTGTCTGTCCCTATGTATGCATATATATAAACTCCGCAACGGATTTTGATGTGGGTTATAACACATTGTAATAAAGTTTTTGATAGGAGAGAAAAATCAATATTTCGTGATCAAGTCGTCAAAAATATCGATTTCCGGGAGCTTTCATGGCATAAGCTAGCTACCTTAAGACGCCTACTACAATTTGACTGTGTTTTTTGCGTAAAATGACCATCTTTGGTTTTCTCAACCTTTTTAAAAAACGAAGAAACAATCAAAATCACCGACTTCCGAAATTACCTAAAGTCATTTTTTTTTTGTAAAAAGGTTTATTATTTTTTGCTTTTAAGTTTTTACGGAGGTTTAATTTTTTTGTTAAAAAGTTTTTTGGGTGGCAAAATCATCAAATGAGTCCTCCCCCCCCCCCTGGGTGAAGCGGAAAGGACTGTCAGACTTACTGACTAACAAACTTTTTAACATAAAAAAAACCTCCGATAAATAAAGTATTATCAAAATTGGACTACTCTGTAAAAAGTTATGCATGTTCATACATACGCATCGACTTCAGACCCTCCTCCGTTTTTTCGTTGGTTAAAAAACCACCCTGTTCTTTAGGTTGCCTTTTGCATTCCAGGGCCCCGATACCCTGTTTAGACATGCCCGCGACCCCAGTAGTTGCAATGATGTAACTCCTAATATTTTCATTTAAATTGAATAGTGTTTAGGGTAAATACGTTCTAAAATATATATTGAAGATACACTTTAACATCCGTCACGGCGTCAGCGCACGTCGATGCATCAGTTAAAGAAAAGCAAGTAGGATGCCAAGGGTAACATGCGAAGAATGATGCCATCCCAATCTGCTGACCTGTATCGCCATACCCGCCGGGTACCTCTAGGGCTAGGATCGGGCGAGGAGTAGACGGACACAGACTTCACCAGTCAGTGGTCGAAACTACCCAGTAGAGAAGAAATCGACACCGAGTAGCGGTCTGGATCTGTTGTCAGCAGAAGGTCCAAGCAATTGGACGACTAGAGTCACTATATTCTATTTTCATTTGACGTTCAAAAGTGCCTTTATTGGTCTAGTTGAAACAAATCATTTGATTTTTGACTATTGGCTGTATGCGAATCAACATCCGGTACCTTCGTTGCCCCCTAGACCAGCTGGGTGAGATTTAACGCAAGCGCTAGCTTTCGCGCCTCTCGTCCAGCATGGTCTGTGTCCTGGTATGGGAAAAGCCACTCCTGATGGTGGGCGTTGAAGTCCCCCAGCAACACCAATTGGGCAGAAAGGTACCGCTGCTGAGCTGCACCGCCGCATCACTGAGGTGCTGTATGAGCCTAGTTGCTTCCGAATCACTGCTGTACGATCGGTAGACACAGGCGTAGATAATTTTATCCAGTCCGGTGTCCACTAAAGCCCACAGTGTTGAGAACCTGGAGTTCTCAAGATTGCGGAGACGCCGATAGAAGATGTCGTCCCAGGCGTACATACATACGCTCGCACGTGGTCTGCAGTGGTGCTCCAGGGTAAACCCTTGGTACGTAAGGTACGATTATTTACGTAACACGTCCGTGTTTGGGTCACAGAAGTCCATATATATACCAAATTGTCAACAGAATCGGTCCAGTAGATCCGGAGAAAACTGGCTGTGACAGATGGACAGACAGACACCCGAGTGATCCTATAAGGTTTCCATTTTTTACGGATGTTCGGAACCCTAAAAATGTGACGCAGACGAAGTTGCGCGGGTCAGCTAGTCATTATAACGTAGGACGTCATCATACGTGTGCGATGCGCGCTCGGAAAAGGACGCGTTTGCACTACATAGCACGAATATTTTATTCGCGTTTTGCGCAGCGGTAGTTGCTGCCCGATTTTGTTCGCAATGGCTACAAAGCAGTTCCATCATGCTGCCATCGACTACATGGACGAGGTCAGCATCTTGCAGATCTGCAAGTCCTCCTACAAATAGAAAGAAGTACGCAGTGCCAAGTTGCTGCTATTTAAATCACTCGACCAAGTCGGACAGATACCATCTCGCCGGAGGGATGGTGGTGAGAAGAGTCTGCAGGACATCATCGACCTGCTGAAGAGGACCGATCCGGATGACGTGCCAGATTTTGTAGCGAAGGAACTGCACAAGCTGCCATTCGTCAATTTCGACCTCGTCGGCGTCACCAAGCTGCTGAAGGACATCACGTCTCTGAAAGTGAGCTTAGCTGAGATGAAGTCCAAGTTGGAGTCATCAGATGTCATCATAAGTGATTTGCGAGCCGAAGTCTAGCGTTGTTGCGCAATGCTATTCCGACAAATGGGTCACCAGAATGCTCCAATGCAAACACACGTCGCGGGGCACAAAATGCTTCAGTCTGCAGTTTTTTTTTACTATTGATAAGTACGCGTTTGACCACTATCTCATCTGATGGTAAGCGATGATGTGGTCGAAGATGGAGCACGCTTGCCTAGAAGTAACCTATACACTCTTGACTTAAATACTCCCAGGTTGTAGCTATCAGGAAACACAGACTCCGGTAGGGACTTCCACTCCTTAGCTGCACGCACTATGAATGTGTTCCCAAAACGTTTTGTGCGCGTGGGTGGGATGTCCACCATGTACCAGTGGCGCATCACCGTTCGTCTTGTGGTCCGATGATGGAACGGGCTTGGCGGAATCAAATTATTCAATTCCGTCGCACATTCCCCAAAATGCAACCGGTAGAAAACCGACAGGCTACCAACTCGTCGTCGATGCTCAAGACTTTGGAGCTTCGTCAGTTCAGTCGGTGAGTGAATCTACGTTATCGGCTGTTAAGAATGCAAGCGTTGCATTGCGTTCCGCTGATCGCGTCGTACCTGCCGGGGAAGCGACGCGCGTAATAGGTACATCAACCCTTAAAAGTGACTATTCAGAAATTGTCGCCAAGACAAAACCTGCAGTGTCGCAAACAACACGACAAGCAGCTAAACCAAAAGGGAGAAAGAGAGTCGCTCAGTATCGAGCGCGACTAAAGGCGCTGCGATGGACCACAAACAGCAGGATCCACCGTAAAGTACATGCGATGAGGACGGCTTCATCAAGGTGGAGAAAAAGAAAAGGAAGGCTACTTGTCGCAACCAGTGTGGGACACTGCCGGCAAGATCAAATATGCTGCTACGTCCTGCAGTACCGACGACGCAGCTGTACGCGTCCCGTTTACACAATACTACAAAGACTGAAGACATCGTAGAGTACATACGGGTGAAGTAAGAGGCGCGCCATAACACGAGTTTCAAGTCGTTCGTGGAGCGCGTTCCGAGTCATCATTTGATGACCTTCCTAAAGAGATCTGAATAATTCTTTTTTTGTTCTGTTCATAATTGTCAGAGCATTTGTATGAAAGAAAGTACAACTTGGCGAAGTCGGGGCGAGCCACTACTAATGTAATTATAATGGTATTTACCGTCTGGGCTTCGATCGGTATCACTGAAAGATATTTTTGTAGGTTTCTTCGCTACGTAGACCCCTCTTTTCTTAAACAGCACTGGCTGACAACCCACACACAATGTGGCTTTAAGTTGGAACTCTGCACTACTCCTGCTCGTTTTATCCGTTTTCTGAGTATTTTTTCGTGCCTCAGACGTGCTGTTTGAAGATTTTGATTTAGCAAGCGCCGTTTTCGGATTATCCATTTTTTTTTTGTTTTTTTATCATTTTTTCGATAATCGAAAACTTTGTTGGTAATTTTGATGTGCGCTTGTTGAATTACTATGTGAATGAACTGGTGACGTTTGTTTTATGTTGTTTATGGTTTTATAAAAGGTTGTACCTAGATTATCTTGTCCGGCGAAATACCAAAATATAGGTGGAGGTTTTATCTCGGCGAAAAGTGTTAAAAAGTGCGTGTGCCGGCGAAAAGTGCGAGTTGAACTGGCGTGTTAAGGTAAATAATTCGGGTATTTCTGGCAAGATGCTAAATTTTAGAGTTTGCTCGTTCTTGAATCGTGTGTTCTCATAATTCCGTACCTTTTCCGTAATTAATAAATTTATTTATTTATATCGGCCAAGTAAGTCCTATTTCAGAATGAATTACAGACGGTGTGCTAAAATTTACGGGCTCGCTTCGCTCGCTCTTGCATCTCCTATAGACTGATGCAGTTGGTAGTATTTCGTTTAGTTCACAGTTTCGATACCACCGACTGCATTAGATACTATACTGCGATAGACTGCCAGAAAGATGACTTGTTTGGAACTCTTACAGCCTTATTAATAAAAATAGTTACACTTGGACTAGTTAATCCCAGAGTAACAGTGTATTAATGTAGTCGTAACTCTAGTATTAATAAACATGGCGTAACCTCGGACTAACAATACATTCCTTACACCAGGATTAACGCACCCGTTGTGGCAACCCACATGTTTTAAAAGTGTTTCTTGTGGTGACGGATTCAGTGGGTAGTTTTTTTTTAATGTATGTACACCGATTACTCCGAGGTGATTCTTATTTAGTTCGATGCAGTATACTTGCCATTTGGTCCCGTAAAAATTTGAATCAGTTTGGTTCAGTAGTTTTTATTTTATGAGCATTTTTGTTTATTTCATTTTCTACGTTGACGAAGACGTCGTCCAAGTATCACAACTTAAAAGTGACAAAAAAAAACTTTTTACAAAAATAATATAACCGACTTCCAAACAAAACACTACAAAGAATAAAATAACCTTTTTTTCGGAAGTCGGTGTTTTTAGTTTTGTTATTTGTACTTTGTTTGGAAGTCGGTTATATTTTTTCTAATAAGTTTTTTTTTATACTCTAGTATCAAAAACCGCGCGAATACTTAAGGACTTTTTTATTTACTTCATTGCTGTAAGCACTTTGGAAACGTCTTCTCGAGCCCTTTATTTTGATACAAAACATGCCACGACAACTTTACTTTCCTAACGGCGATCGCTATTGTTGTTTTTTAGGGTTCTGAAAAAAAAAACGGAACCCTTATAGGATCACTCGGGTGTCTGTCTGTCTGTCCGTCTGTCACAGCCAGTTTTCTCCGGATCCACTGGACCGATTCTGTTGAAATTTGGTACACATATGGACTTCTATGACCCAAACATGAATGCTTTACGTAAATCATAAAATTTTTAGTATGGAGGTCACTTTTGGGGGTCAAACTACAAAACTAAAAAAAAAAGTTATTTGAACAATATCGTGTGACATATCAAATGAAAGGGCTTACTGTGAGGGTTTTAATTATATTTTTTTCATAATTTTATAATGAATGGTTTTGAACTTATTCAAGAAATTAGACGATAAATGACCATTCCCCCCTCTTATCTCCGAAACTACTGAGCCTAAAATTTTGAAAAAAAATTCGTTCGGAACCCTTTGCATGCGAGTCCGACTCGCACTTGGCCAGTTTTTTGTTTAAAATTCATTGATTTATTTCCCATGTCACTTCGGCAGGCACTAAAGATGAAGCTAATGATAGGTAGGTACTTCGTTTGTATATTGATAAACTAGTTGACCCGCGCAACTTCATCTGCTCCGCTCCTATTGGTCTAAGCATGATGAAATGCCTATAACCTTCCTTGATAAATGGGCTATCTAACACTGAAAGAATTTTTCAAATCGGACCAGTAGTTCCTGAGATTAGCGCGTTCAAGCAAACAAACAAACTCTTCAGCTTTATATATTAGTATAGATTCTATTCAGCTGTTTAGGCTACAGAGCGTGACAAGAATTAAACCAATTCTCGAAATACTCTCCTTCCGGGCCAGTCTGGTAACAGTAAGCAGGGGGCGCAAAATATACCTTCTTTCTTTTTTTTACTATTGACCACTATCTCACCTGATGGTAAGCGATGATGTGGTCGAAGATGGAGCACGCTTGCCTAGAGGTAACCTATTCACTCTTGACTAAAAGACTCCCGAGTTTGCCAGGTTGCTAAGACCGGTACTGGTTGAATAGTGGATCCCGCCCACAGCCGTGCATTGGTTAGAGCATCAAATAGTCTTAATCCGGCACTGAGTGTACTCATTATTATGAACAACTTTTACTATGGGATTAACCTCGAAATCGCCAAGAAAAGTCAGATGTTCAGTACATTTTGTCGAGCTTAACACACACACATTTTGGACCAACCGCGAATTGAACCAACTGTGAAATCTCATCTCTTTATTACGTACACCATATAAGTTACAGAAAAAATAGATTAAGAAAACATTACATAGGGTGATACAATGGGCGGCCTTATCGCTAAAATCGATCTTTTAAAGACAACCTTTCGATGGATTTTAAAGAAAGGAGTGACAGTACTGCAAGTAGTCTTAGGTGTACTATTTATATCTATCTATACATATAATAAATCTGTTGAAGAGTCGTTTTTGTACATTCAAAATAAAAAATTAAAAAATAGCTAGGGGGATAAAGGGTAACTTACAGAACCCATTTCTATCATTTTTGGAATTTTTGTCTGTTTGTCTGTTTATCTGTTTGGATGTGCAGGCATCACGTAAAAAGTACAGAAATAACGTAGATAAATTTCACGCATTAAAATTGTACGTAACTGGAGGTATAACTTAGTTTTTGTTTCATCGCAATCGGTTCACTCTATCAAAAGATATTTGTATTTAAAGGTTTCGTTTAAAGTTTCATTACGTGAAGCACATACACGCACCGCCATCTATTGAGATAATTAAATAGTAACAGTTTAGAACTGTTTCATGAATGAATGCGTACATATTATTTGTGAAACTCTTAATACCAAAGGAAAAAAAAATAACATTTAGTCATTTGAAGATCTTTGGCAGTCGTTACGGATTGTCAGAAGCCAGTAAATCTGGCTCCAGTCTTGCCAAGAACTACCGTGTTACCCAATTAATGGGTTGTGGAAGTCTGGTAGGCAGCCGCTTCACGTAAAAACGTCAGTCTGTGGATGGGTGGCCATTTTAACATACCGAGATTCCTACGTACCTCGGAATATAATAGCCGCCCGGGTCGATCTTCAAGGTTAAGCAACGCTTGCCAAGGTGAGTCTGTGGATGGGTGACCATTTTAACATACCGAGATTCCTACGTACCACGGAATATAATAGCCGGCCGGGTCGATCTTCAAAGTTAAGCAACGCTTGCCAAGGTCAGTCTGTGGACGGGTGACCATTTTAACATACCGAGATTCCTACGTACCTCGGAATATAATAGCCGCCCGGGTCGATCTTCAAGGTTAAGCAACGCTTGCCAAGGTCAGTCTGTGGATGGGTGACCAGTTTAACATACCTACCGAGAAGAGATCTCAGGGTCTTTACGGATTGTCAGAAGCCGACAAATCTGACACCTACAGTCTTGCCAAGAAGTATCGTGTTACCCAGTATTGTAGGGTTGTCCAAAAAATAAATAATTTCATAATTATATTTTCGTCACACATTTACCTACCCTATTCATAGATGGCCTAAGCATCTGCCAGCCTGTTAATTAAATATTGTCACATGACAGACCCATTTGACACATTTGCGCACTGGGTATCATTTAGGCCGCCATTCAATGAAAAGGACATAAAACGGCAGAGTTACTCTCTCAAGGACCGTCAGCCCCAATTGGGGCCAAATGGTATTGTCTGTCTTTTCTAATATATGCTTAACCTTTTCCCAACTATATTCGGATCAGCTTCCGATCAACACGGCGAAGTCGCGGTATGTTAAATAATATGGTCACCTATTCACAGAGCCACCTAGGCAAGAGTTGGTAAACCATGAAGATCGACCCGTGCGACTGTTATTATTTAGCCTCCTCAAGTCTCCTCTTTCAGTACCTACTAAATATCGATTTAAAAAATTCGATTATTCTTACACAGTAAATCGATTCTATAAACCCGGTAGAACTAATTAACATAAAATGTAAAAAAAATATCGGTGTTCTGTAATCTGCAATTGTCAGGGAAAATCAAAGAAACTGTTTCTTTTTGCATTTTTTTTAAGGATGGGAAATAATCAAATGACTCCTCCCGCTCTGGGTGAAGCAGAAGGGAGTGTCAGACTCTTACTGACTAAAACCCATCCGTGTTCCTCCTAATGCCCTTTGCGTTCCAGGGCCGCGGTGACTCTTTCGAATAAATCCCGCAACCCCGGCAGGAATTGGCCCTAGCGGGCCCCGTCTTTAATGCTGACAGCTCTTTGAGGCGCGCGTGGAACACAGCGCGCCGTTGACCTGGGCCTGGTTCTGATCAGACGGCGAGCCACCCAATGCTCGCCGTCCGCAGGCCCCCGCCTACGGTGGCCGAGAATCGCCCTGCAACTCCCGACGCCCGGGGCGTCTTCTTCTGTTGCGGCGGCTGGGGCGTGAGGTTTCCCTCTCTCTCACGCGTTCGGCTTCCTCCTTCGCTAACATTACTGCTTCGCAGAAGGAGGTGACCGCTTCCCAAGTCTCCTCGCTCCGGACCATGGCTGAAACAGGGCCGACCACGACAGGTCGCCGTCGCCGATCGCCTCGACGAGGACACGGCGGTGCTCTGCCCAAGCAGGGCAGACCTCCACCGTATGCTCCACCGTGTCCTCCGGGCGATCCGCGCAGTGTTGACATCTGGTCGTATCCTCCCGCCGTATTCGAAACAGGTACCTCCCGAAACAACCGTGTCCGGTGAGTACCTGCGTCAAACGGAAGGTAAGGACGCCGTGGCGCCGCTCTAGCCACTCCTCAAAGAGGGGACTTATCGCCGCAATTGTGGCGTGCCCAGCGCTGGGTTGCGACAGTCGTTGTCTCCATACTGCCATGAGATCCCGCCGGAGCTCCGTCCGCCGTGCTGCGACTTGCCGCGGCAGAGGAGTCTCGCCCCGGCGTAGCGCCTCCCCGCGCCATTCGTAAATGAGCGCGAGGGCTCTCGCCTCTAGATCCCATGGCGGCAGTCCGGCAAGGAGGCTCGCCGCCTCGCCAGAGACAAAATTAAGGCTCGACAAAATTAAGAATCAACTTTATTCATCAGTTTCTTTGTTTCGTAGTTTGAAGACTACCTACCACCGTTCATTCGATAGTCGATTTTGTTGATTTTGATACCTAGCTCGAGGTAGGTATGTACCAGGAGATTACCCGGGCCAATCGGCATTTCAACCGGAAGAGATGGTAGAGTGCCCTGCATTACCCTCTTCCTATTTTCTTAATTTTGAGATCAAGATACGCAAGGTTTAACTTAAAGTGGATTTTATCTATGCAACAGATATTTTTCGACATCCACGCGAACGAAGTCGCGGGCACAGCTAGTATATAATAAATACATATAAACAGTAATAGGAGAGAACCCAAGTAAAGACGATTAAGGAGAGAGATAATGATTTTTAACCATAATTTTAAAAGTAGACAATGTTGAGCACGCCTTACCGACACCGGCAAAGATTCCAGAACCGAACCGCCTGAATCGTAAAAGATTTGTCATAGAAGCTGGTGGAATGCATCGGCATCTCTAGTCTCAAGTTTTCCGATGACCTTAGATATCTATTATGTGTGTCATGAAGGAACTTGAAACGTTCTTAAAGATAAGATAGTAATACTGTAGAGCAGAAAAAAAAAATGAGAATCCCGGCGAAGTCGTATGGGAAGCCACTTGAGCTTTGTATGAAATTCAGAAATGTGATCATATTTGCGCAGGCCAAATATAAATCTTATGCATAGGTTTTGAAAACGCTCAAGTTTATCGAGTTGTGCCTGAGTGAGATCGAGATAACTGACATCGGCATAGTCAAGTATAGGAAGCAGAAGAGACTGTACAGGCGCAATGTTAGTGGCAGTGAGAAGAAAGTTCCGCAATCGTCTAAGGGCAAAACATCTTACGGCTTACGTCCTGGAGCTGCGGACCCCAAGACAGATGTTTGTCGATCCAAACCCCAAGGTTCTTAACCTTCTCACTTATGGGAATAGTAGTTCCGTTAAATTGAACCTGGGGAAGATGAGACCAATTTACTTTTGGAATCATCCTTCAGCTGCCAACAACAATGACCTGGGTCTTTGATGGATTAACCTGAAGACCATTTGCTTCACTCCATTCACAAATTTTAGCTAAATCCTTGTTTCTTGTAATAATCGCATCAGCCAAATCTGCAAGGGTAGCTTGTTTGTAGATTTGCAAATCGTTTGCATAAAGGTGGAAGGAAGAGAGAAGAGTTTTGGAATTAACGTTGATAAATATTGCGAAGAGTAAAGGAGATAAAACGCCACCCTGAGGTACACCGGCAGTTGTATAACACCAGGTAGAATTAGTTTCTTCTATACATATATGTTGCCGGCGGCCATACAGGTAACTGCGAAACCAGTCAATCGACGTTGGAGACATGTTAAGCAAGCGGAATATGCCAAGCAGGATATCGAAATCGACAGTATTGAATGCATTACTGAAATCTAGTTAGCAAAGAACCGTCAGATTTCCTCGTTCCATGCCCAACCGTATGTCATCGGTAACGTTAACCAAGGCCGTAGCGGTGCTATGACCAGGACGAAATCCGGATTGAAAAGGATTCAGCAGACTATTCCTACAAAGAAAAGCACTCTAAGCTGATAGTGAACAAGGCGTTCGAGGACTTTGGAGAGGAAAGGCAGGATGGAAATAGGACGGTATTCGGAAAAGGAAATAGGATTTGCCTTTTTGGGTAAGGGAGTGATTTTGGCCTCTTTCCAAGTTGATGGAAAGACTCCATGGGATATAGAATAATTTAGAATAAAGCATAGGATAGGAAGGATTTCGTCGAGGACATCCCGAGTATCTTTTTCCGACTGGCACAATCGCTACCAATTGCGTTAGAGGTGAGTGAAACTATGCTCTTAACATCACAATCAGAGAATTGACTAAAAATAAATGGGGGGTGATCCGGAGTTGGAAGGTTTGAAAGATAGTTTATCGTAGTTGCTTTCAAGGTCCCATTACATGAGGACGAAGACGAGAGGTGTTGATTCCATAAATCAATATCTAGGTCTTTAAGAATCGATAGTTGGCGGGATTTAAGAAATTTCCAGACTTTAGCTGGGTCTCCGCCTTCAACTGAGGTGTGGATATGGCGTCGTTGGGCATCTCTACACACCTTATTGCAGTGATTTCTAGCATCTAAATGTTTCTCCCAGTTCGACGACGAGGGACGTCATTTGAATTTTGTTTTAGTAACAGCTTTCCTATGGATTACGGTTTTAATGTCGCCTGTTAGCCATGGAGCCGGAAAATGTTTAATTTTATTTGCACGTATTGGAGCGTGAACGTCATACAACTGCACAAGGTTGTCCGTCAAAAGGTTCACTTTATCGTCAATTGACTCAACGCTGACCAGAGGTGCCCAGTCAATGTTGCCCGCATCTCTCCGGAGATCATCTGCATTCATTCCACTAAAATTGCGCTGCAGAAGAATTTTTGGTTTTGCCTTAGGAGGCCGAATTTTATAAGAGAGGAAAATAAGGTCATGATAGGAAAACATATCAGCTGGGCATTGTCCATGCTTGCTGACATGTTGAGAAGAGGAAACAATAACAAGATCTAAGAGAGAAGGGTAACAATTTGGGAAATGGTGTGTGGCATTAAGGGAAGAATGGATTAGTTCAAAGATTGAAGTGCTGACTGGAGGGAAGAAGAGTGGGAATCCTTTTTCAATAAGCAGGTATTGAAGTCCCCCATGATGATTGTATGACTGTAAGATGGCATCAGATTTTCTAGGATGTTTTCAAATGGGGAGAAGAAATTAATACGAGATGAAGGGCTGTAATAAACGCCTAGAAGGAACTTTGTATAGTTCAGGGTGGCTTCCAAAAAGAGATGCTCGCCCGCGTTTGACGGTGGCGGCTCAATAACTGAAAAAGGAACGTGCGGTCGCAGGTATATGGCAACACCACCCCCACCGCCATGCGCACGGTCATTTCTAATTAGCTGAAAACCTGGCAAGGAATAGGATGTTGATGGGAGGCATGGTTTTAGCCAAGACTCTGAAACAAGGATAGCATGGATGTTCTTACAGTCAAGGGACGCTAGCATGTCAGGAAAGTGTGCCGGAATACTTTGAGAGATAATAGACTTCTGTGCCTATATGTGATCATAAAGGTGAATCCAGATAATAATTATGTTCTTTGTCCGTATAACGGAGCATTCCGGCGATTCTAGAACGCCAGTTTGGACGTATTGTAACCTCCAACATGTTTTGTTTTCTCCAAAAAAAAAGTGCAATGCCAAAGACAGTTTCTGTCATGTCAAAATTAATCAAATTAAATTTTTAGGTCATAATCCAGTTGGCATTTCGATTGACATAACAAATAAAATCCAAAATAATAATATTATTTAAATTCTAAATTTTCAAGCAAAAATGGATAAATTAAATAAGAGGAATGAGGCAATAATTGATAAAAAAATCGACTACAGAGTGAAAGACAGAGGTGATCTGAAAAAAGTAAATGATAAAACTCTTAAGAAAAGCGAAGGCATTATGCAGATAAATATGAACTTGGCGTTCCCCGAATGCGGAGACTCTGTGCGAAAGTTGACAGCCAATCAGAAACCAGAAAAATGGAAATTAAACTTTAATTTGAAGAAACCCAGCAATGAAGATTCCAAATTGAAATATTTAATCTGTGGTACAACCGAAAAGGAATTTTTAAATAAAAATAATTATGACAAGGATAAAATGGCTAAATCTCATTCGGAATTACGAAAACGTATTCGGGATAGATATACGGTGAAACTAAACGAACCTGTGAATAAAAGTGAGCATGCGCGTTTGTATAAGAGTAAAAAAGAAGATGGTAACAATGGTGCAGCATTGAAAAGTGGTGGTGACAACAGAGGCCTGCCTGTAATACCACCCTCTGGGTCTAGTGAGTTGATTTGTCTCTCAATTTCTTCATCAAAAAACGTTCCCTTACGGAGATGGAAAACAGTGGGCCCAGATGTAGTAAGATGAGATATGATCTAAAAAATTATTCATATTTTTTTATATACAGGGACCGAGAAGTCTGAATCTACTAATTCACATCATTTTCATCTCGTTACATTTGGTCCCAATATTGTATGTAATAGTTTTGGTCTGCTTTCTCCTGTATCGTGGGTGCGTTTACAAACATATAAATCACATACCTACACAAACAGGCAGACCTGGAATAACTATATGCTTTTTCTTTTTTTATTTGTGATAGGTTTGCTCTTAACTCTAGTCTAGGTCAAAGATGACGGAGACAAAGTCTACGATGGAGCGAGCTTACCCAGAAGGAGCCTGTTCACTCTGACTTTAAAGAGATGAAGGTTGTAAGCATTCGGAAACACAGGCAAAGAGTTCGGTCAGTGGGTCGTCTTAGGGGGCCTTTGCTGTGCGCATTATAAAAGACGTTTGGAAACGCTTAGTGTGAATTGGTGAATAGCAACAAGGTATGGATGGTAACTTGCGGTGCGTCTGGATGTCTGATGGCAGAAGGGGGCCGGTGGGAATGTGGGATGAGGTCGTGAAGTTCTTGCGCATACTCACCGATGTACAATCTGTAGAAGACCGACAAGTAGGCTATGAGCGGCGATGAGCCAAGCTGTGTAGCTTGGCATCGACCAGTTTTACGTCGCCGATGAGCCTCTTAGCTCTGCGCTCCACCGAGTCAAGCGCGGCAAGCTGGTACTTAGCTGAGCCATTTTAAAGGTGGCTGCGACTCCATGCAGGATCGGACTTGTGCTTTGAATAGGTTACTTCTAGGCAAGCGTGCTCCACCTTCGTGGGCCTAACAATACTTAGTACTTAAAAAAACCTTGTAAGGTAGAGTAAGATCCCAAAGCCCCCAGACAGAAAGCACCATGTAAACTTATATAGTTTTATTAAAAGCACTCATTCTTCACAGCTGCACGTCCTCAAAAGCAGATATCCGAAGAAATAACACACACGAAAGAAAAATCAAAGCCTTCATCCGCTGCATCACAGAGAACACCTATAAAACCGGATCAACTTTTACCCAAACTCGTTAAGGAAGAAAACCACTTAGTAAAAAGGAAACCAATTATAAAAACAATAACATCAAAAAATGGTCCAATGCGGATCTTCAAAGCGGTCACCTTTGTAGATCAGTGTAACCCTACTCCTTTAGAAATAAAAATCCCAGGTCGGCTTACAAAAAAGAAACAAAAGCTTTCGAAATATACTGAGACAAGTCCGTTGAAGTACAACCCTAAAACCATAGTTAGCAAAGTCAGCAGTAGTACTAAGCCTAGTATAAGTAGTAAACAAGCGAGTTCGAAACAAGATAAGCTGACGAAATTGGTTTCTGTAAGAAAGAGAGCTGAGCGACGACGCGACAGAAATTTTCATAACGAACGGTCGCCCGCAAGGTCGTTCAGAGAACCTCCTTCGCCGCCTACCGAGGTAGCGAGATGGGCGCCCGCGTCTGTCGAACCCCAGACTATACCTTACTATGAAGCGTGGATCGATACAACTCTAGCAGCCATCTCAAAAACCACGAAGCAAGACAAAATAAATTACGAAAAGCAAGCGAAGTTGTTGAAGAATTTCCAAAAAGCTTTAGAGGACAGACCGTCGTCGCCTGATTTGTTTTATGCGAAATGTATCGATGAAAAGTATACTGGTAGAATAAGGATCAGGCAAACGGAAAGGAGTAGGAAAAAGCAACAGGTTCCCACTGTGTAAAGTTTTACTTTTGTTTGTTTTTTCTTGATCGTCTTATTTGCTTGTACTTTAGAATTAAACTCAGAAAACCGCTCGCGACATAGTTTTAACGATAAGCTCCTCGGTTTTAAAGTTTTTCTGTACACAACTTCAATTTACGAAAATTTCAGTCCACTGTATTTATATCCCGTACGCATTAACTTGACACCTGGCTCGACACATTTCGAATGAGTTTTTAAGGTTTTAACTAAACAATTTGATTTCGTTGAAAATAATATAAACGCGTTAGCATCACTGTTACCGTTTGCGTTTATATTATTTTCATCGAAATCGAATCGTTCAATTTAAATTAAAACGCCGAAACGTAATTCGAGCCAGGTACCAAGTTAACGCGTACGGGTAGTAACTTTTATAAGATTCTTGGCTTATGTGGAGGCGCAGCGTGATCTTTCTAAGATGGCCTATGACCTACAATAATACTGCACAATATTTTTTTGTACAATAATATTCTTCGCCTGTGTGGGCTTACCTTTAATAGAGATTTCTCAGTATTAGGCACTTGTCTCACCGCCGGCGTGGAAACGAGTAGCTATCGACCATTTGCTCGCTGAGGAAAGGGACAGAAGCTATAATCTCGTGTGAGTAAAAGAGGCACATACATTCATAGTCGATAGCTGGCTGTTCACTCTGCCGGCGAGCGTCTCTTATACCTCTAGTTGATCGCAGCGACATGAGCTATCAAAGATTGTACTCGCTCAGCGTTGCTCGCTTTGCAGTCCGAACTCACCAAACATCGGTAATTTCTACCTACAGTGCGGGCCGGAGCGAGTATTGCGAGTAAAAGCCCGTCGCACAAGAGCACTCGCTGAAAGCCGAGCGTCAATACTATCGAAACTTTTCACTCGTTACTCGCTGATCGCCAACTGTTTCTAGTTTGAAGCTTTACTCGCTACTCGCTGATCGCCGGCGGTGAGACAAGTGCCATAAGTATTAACTAAAAATTTTTATTTCATACTGTGTTGACGATTTAAACCTGCCGGTCGATTCTGTAAAAATGTTGAAGTGGAGACATGGGTGAAGTGATCACACAAAGTGAGCTGTCATTCCATTTTGATTACAGCTAGTCTATTCTGTAAGAAACTATTTCGATATCGAGCTTCACCTGAGTGATCAAATTCACAAAGTGAGCTTTATTGCACACAACATAAAGGTCTTCATTTGAAACTCACCTCGAATTCTACTGTCGAGATACGAAAATGTTGTTAGAGAATAGCACTACAGCAGTGCGATTCTGTAAACATATCGAAGTGAACACTTAGGCGAAGTGAACGACAGGTGAGCGGTCAAACTATACAAACAAGATGGCGTGACTACTCACTTGTCGTTCACTCCACTTATGTGGTCACGGTGAGATGTCGACAGAATCGACCGGCTGTTCACTTCGTGATCACTTCACTCAAGCCTTCGATATGATGTTGAGGTACAGAACCGCACTGCTGAACTTGCCTTAGTAAGTTCAGCAGTGCGACAGCAGTCTGTTACTAACCAAACACAAGTGTTGACAGTACTCTCTCTCTCTTGTTGCTGCTGCACTTATGTTTGGTTAGTACAGACGCCAGCACAACAACCTAAAACAATCTTTCAAATTTCTTTAATAAGTTTTTAACTTCATTGCTGAAGCGATTAGTTCAAGGTTGATGTGGAAAATTTGACAATTTCGGGTTGCTTGATGTGTTGGCGTCTGTATATTGTGGGTCATCATAACAGCCGAAAGACGTCCACTGCTGGACATAAGCCTCCCCCAAAGGGGGAGTTTGACATAATCGCCACGCTTGGCAGGCGGGTTGGCGATAGCAGTGTGTTGTGTTTTACAGAGAACGCTGCTGCCCATTCTCTGGTGAGTCCCTTAGTCGCCGCTTACGACACCCACGGTAAGTGATGGGATGGTATTATTCTTTTACGGCACCATACGGCTTGGGGACAACATACAGGATTGTGGGTTTTTGCACCTTTTTTGACATTTCACTGAGTATCGAGTTTGCGACTTCTGATAAAAATATTTGGAGTAAATTATGTTGGAATTCTTTGAATAAGATTACATTGTTTGTTTTATTTACCTTATACATTTAATGATAAATGGTTATTATCATTAGACAAAATCAATTCACGTCGCATTCGGAAGTTAAAGAGACGAATGCTAGAGTCTATGTTTTAATATTTTTTTTTACTAACGAAATGATTACATTAGTAAATAGTATCAGAAAATGGTCCGTTTTATTGCAAATAATAATTGAATTCGTGGGAAGAAATACTAAGATGGAGGTGACCACAAAGCAGGATTTTTCTAGGGACTGTTTGTTGATACTAATCTATATCGATACTTCTATACTAATATATAAAGCTGAAGAGATTGTTTGTTTACTTGCTTGAACGCGCTAATCTCAGGAACTACTGGTCCGATTTGAAAAATTCTTTCAGTGTTAAATAGCCCATTTATCGTGGAAGGCTATAGGCTATATATATCATCAAGCTAAGACCAATAGGAGCGGAGCAGTAATGAAAATTGTGACGTAGAAGAAGTTGCGCGGGTCAGCTAGTAATATATAAATATCTAGGTACCTCTACGCGCGATTATTAATTAAAAATGATCGCGCGTAGATGTAGTTTATGTCGAGTAGGTACATTAAACAGGCCGCCTTTGTAAGACTACTAAAATGGCACCGTGTATACATGAAATAAGTTGTGTGTGGAAAAGGACAAAGAAAAACATAGGGACTCAGTATATATCCTTCATATTCAGTTTGTGAAATATCTCTTAAATCGGTCCAATATTGGAGGAGAAAACAGTCGAGAGCCACACCTCGAATTTTGACTTTTTACATACCTACGTCTCGCCTCCAACACATTGAGACCGGCCAGTCTAGTAAAAAGTTTCAGATGTGCACCTCTAATTCCCAATCTTTCGAGTTTGACCAGTAAAAGGGAAACAAATCGTATCAACATTTTTGTTATTTTTTTATTATCATAAGCATTGTTTTCTTTGTTTTTTTTTTAATTAGTTAAGTGATTTCAAATATTAATCAACAGTCAGAAGATTATACTCATCTAAAAAATCCTGCTGTAAGGTCACCTCTATCTTGTATTTCTTTGTTCAGACGTAATCGCGACAAGCGACGGAAACCAAAAGGTTCTCAAGTCGACGCGTTCAAGTCAAGCTCACGTGTACGTTACCCCAGCAGGAAAGTGTCTCCTAGAGTGATATGAGTGGAACGTATATTTAGCGCGTAATCTGCTATAAATGTGCGCTACTTATAGAATTTGTGCGCCTTGCCGTTTTGGAAAAAGACGGAAAAAAACGATTCCTGCTAGGGTAACGTTCTTCTAGCAGGAATATTCTAAACGAATGATCGGAGAGAGCAATGTTGCGCATGGGCAGAGAGCTTATACGTTTTCTCATTTAGGAGCTACGATTTTTTTTCGGGTTTTCGAAAAAGTGCGATTACTTGAAAGTTATAAATATTTTTGTAAATCTAATTCTGTCACAAATTAAGAGCTACTCGTGTACGTTTATTCTACAGGCGCACATACGATGGTTTTAGAGATACACGATTCTGCAAAACGTTACTCCAGCAGGAAACGCAATATCTCGAAAACCTGAAGACGCACAAATTATATTTTCGGGGCACATTTTTGCACAAATACAACGATGATTGCATCCTAGTCAAATTCAAGGACGTAATTATGCTAATGATTCTCGACCCAAATCGACAATAAAATGGGTAGGTATTTTTTTAATTTTATTTTTTTATTTACGGAAATCCGTAAGTGTAAACCAGCCGTATTTAAACGCGGCCCGTCTGTTACTAGCCTTATAACCGCGCTTTCACACACAAACAAACGCAAACAATACATACACAACGCATACGCAACGATCATTCGATAAATTCGTAGGTAATCAATCGCACCCCAATCACGGTACGGGGATTCTCCCGCGCAAGCTCCTAGCCACGCCCCCGGCCCCCGCGGCCCCGGAACTAACAGTGTGTTTGATGTCGCCGAAGCGTGCGTGCGCTTTGCGAATTCCGCTTCTCCGTACATCGTTGAGACGTAGGTACAAAGTGCAAGATGACGGACAATTATTCAAATGTCGAGATGGTGAAGATGGTCCGCCTGTATGCCATCAGTTGAGACAGCCTACGTGGAGCCAACCGGATATTCACGGAAATGTTTCCCGATCGGGAACCCCCATCACAGAGCGTCATGCTGGCTGCTACGCAGGGACTGTGGGATCATCGGCAGTTTGACGTTCCCTCGTGACGTGCTCATGCTCGCGGCAGCGTAGGCCTGCCTGTCGCCTTGCAGGAAGACATCCTGGAATACTTCCAGCGAGACCCACGGGCAAGCACGCGGGAGGCTGGTCAACACTTAGGGGTGCATCACACCACAGTGTGGCGCCTACTGAAACGTGAACTTCAACACCCGTTCCACTACCGCAAGGCACAACCTCTACTTCCAGCAGGATGGCGCTCCCTCTCACTATGGTCGGCAAGTACGCGAGTACTTGACCGAAAAGTTGGTGACCACTCGATCGGTCGCGGAGGACTTGTGGCCTGGCCTCCGCGTTCTCCAGACCTGACGCCTGTAGACTTTTATTTGTGGGAGACGTTAAAAGGTTAGTTTACACGGAGGAAGTGTAACAGAATAACATGCAAGGATCATTAGTAAATAACACACACACACACACACACACACTTTAAAAACGAATGTGTTAGTGTTACGTAAGCTGAAGGAAAACCAGCTACGTTGTGCTCGATTGTGCGAAGAGTGTGATGGTGGCAACTTTGAACAATACCTCCGGGTAACTTAAGTAGGTAATTTATTTATTTGTACATTTTGTAAATACGTTGTAAGCTTAATCAATTTTATTAGTGTAAATAAGTTGATTTCAAATTTTATTTTTAACTACGCCAATAATACCTAAGAGTCGAAAATATCACCACGTACTTTCACTTAACTAGCACGTCTTTCCATTTCCATCAAACGTAGAAAACATTTTTAGACTTCTTAGATCGCTACACTAACTAAGGCATTCTTGCCGGTCCTAAGCCCGTTAAGTAGGAAGGAAATCCACAAATAAAAACAAATCACTACGAAAACTTTAGGTTGAAGGATAAAGCAAAACTGATAACAGGTCAGTGAACTTTTCTTTGGCGCACTAGTATTACTGTCATTAGTAAGATTTCCGTATTCCAATGATGCTCAAAGATGAGTTAATTATCAAGCGAAATTCATGACAATAATGTAGGTGATTTTCGAAATAAAATTAGATACCGGTCATTGATCGGTCGCGCTCGCGCGCGCTTGCATTTCGTAGGTAAGAAGTCGACACTCACGCACACAGCTGCATTGTCGCTGTGTGCGTAGTCGGATGATTCTGTTTTATTTGTATTGAATTAAGGGCTGAATTCTGAAATACTGTTAAATTTCAACAACAAAAAAAAAGCAGCGCTTATTAGTTATTGCCCGCTACCGTACTTTCGATTGATTATTTATGTCTTTTATGACAACCTCCTGAAATTTGACGAGGATGCAAAACAACACGTTGTATAAGCTCTCTGCCCATGCGCAACATTTCTCTCTCCGATCATTCGTTTAGAATTTTCCTGCTAGAAGAACGTTACCCTAGCAGGAATCGTTATTTCCAAAACGGCCAGGCGCACAAATTCTATAAGTAGCGCACATTTATAGCAGATTACGCACTAAATATACGTTCCACTCATATCACTCTAGGAGACACTTTCCTGCTGGGGTAACGTACACTCAAGTCGTGGTCCTGCTGAACGAGCGCGCGAAAGTTATCACCGTTGATTTCTCGGTAAATACAACCTGTGACAAAATGTACTGAACAGCTGATTTTATTTTCGCGATTTTGGGGTTGGTCCTACAGTAAAAGTTGTTCATAATGATGACTACAATGACCCCTTAAGAGGTATTGCGTTTATTCTGTTACAAGTTGTATAATGTTTCAGTTCTGTTTTTTTACGAAATGAATCACGTATAAGGGTACTAATTATTTGTATACTAAGAATAGCTGTAGCATGCCCCTCTTTTTCGGCGCTCATGGTGGTCCCGCTGAAAATAGCGTGACTACCGCAAGACCACCTTCAAAGTCGATTTTTTCGAAAACTACGAAGGCACCAATTTTTTTGTTAGAGTATCAATTAGTACCAATTGAGTAGTAATTATTTACCAAATATGGAAGCGATTGGCGTCGGTGGTCCGGTGGTAGTCACGGAGATTTGAATTTACAAATTGTTTTAGAACTTTTACTAAAGGTTGATGCATTCAAAGGCTCTACATTCAAATGTGGTCCCTCAATGGGAACGCAAACACTTTATTGTTATTACGGGTTGCGTCTTGTAATTGGGTGATAAATAAAAATTATCTTGTAGTTGACGAACATTTTTTATTTAAGAACGGAAGATTACAAGGATCATTTGTTTCAAAACAGGTTTCAATAATTATTGTCATGTGGATGTAAGAAAGTCCAGACAGGTGAAATATAACCAAACATGGAAGTTTAACGATGAAAGAAATAACAACTAACACAAACTTGTTTTTAAAGGTGAAATATTTTCAGAAACCAACAAAATTGCAAAAAATGGCATCCTTAAACACTAACTTAAAAAGTTCTTAAATACTAGGCAAGTACAGAAAGCATCAAACTTTATGGCAACTTTGAAGTGCTCTCGACGCGACTATACCTTGCTGCTGCACAGCAGCTTGCCTCGTGTTTCTCCAGCAGCCGCCATTAAGTTTACATCTTACTATACCATACTTGAGTGTAACATTAAATTATACTATTTCAGCAAGTGAGTAAATATCTTAATAACTAAGTCCAACAGATCTGCACTTTTAGTGCCAAGCACTCAACATATGGATCGAACAATAATTCGTTCGTGTGCCCACAACCCACATCTGAGTCGTCGTTTTAAGTCCCCGAATGCCGCGACTATTACTAAGTAAGCGAGGGTTGTCGAAAATACGTGATGCTATGAAGTCTTTTTTAATTTAATGTCTATGGAAACATTCTCTCAAAAGAGACATTCCAGTATTAAAATTGGTAAGAATATTTACAGAAATCGTGTGTTGAATATTCGTTGCATAAATTGTTACGCACGCCATCTACTGAGGTTTAAACCTTACTTAGCAATAATCGCGGCAGTCGGGTTCTGGGCATGAACACAAGTCATCTATAGCTACTTAATGATGAATAACAAGAATCGATCAATCTAGAATTTAACAAAAATGTGCTCACTGACCTCAAATGGCAAATTTCGCATTTAGATAGCTTCAAACCGATTTGAACGATACTCTCCTGAATTTGAAAAAATGTCATACGATATGGTGTTTAGATAAGTTAAGAAATCGTAGGCAAATATCAGAGGGTCTCAAAAAGCCACTTTAGCAGAATCAGAAAGCACATCACGCTACCTGTCACTGTCAAATTTTCCCAATAAATTTTGAATCTAATGCGTTTGCGATACAGATGAAATTTGACAAATTGTTGTGGTTAATATTATGATTCTAATATGATTCTGCTAAAATGAACCTTTTAGACCCCCGCAGAGGGACAATTCTACTTATTTTCAAACAAATTTCGCAGTCGCATTTCAGTCGCAATCTGTCAAAAAAAGTCTCAATTTCCCATTGATATATAAAAACCCAAGATACACACTCAGCATCTCAAAAAGCGCACAATTAATTGTGCGCTAGTTTCAAACAGTCTCGCATCGCTCGCCATACTGCACTGCCTTGTAAAAACAACTTTAAGCGATCTGTGCAAGGTTGAATTTGCAAAAAAATTGTTTATAGTATAACTACACACAACTCACACATGACACTTGATACATGTCAGTTTTTGACGACAGTTTCGAGTTTGCATTTGTTCACGACTGTGCATCTTGGGTTTTTTTTATATATCCATGCAATTTCCATACATTTTTGACAGTTTTTGACATGCGAATGCGAACGTTGCTTACACATTAGTAGAATTCGCTCTCTCATTGCAATTTGTACCGTAGTGTCATTAACTCTTGGCGATACATACATTACGAATATCATATCATAGAAGCGTTTTGTTTTTTGGTTGAATGTAAACGTGCGAATGCGAATCGTTGGAAGATTATCTTCTACAAACAACGAACAGCATACGACTTCTCGCTCCGAAAGGTGCGATAAATTCTCTCCATGTAAATGACGACCACAAGACGTGGGCGGACTCTTTCAAAATTAATAGTGAATTTTACACGGACCGCATTTAGCCGCGTGTGTGATACCGACCACATCGCAGCCACGTCGCAACCACCTCCACATTTTGTAGGTACCAACCACAACGAAAACGAAAGAAGCCGCAGCGACGCTATTCACACGTAACTACAGCTTAACCACCATTTGTCGCAAAGACGTGGTGTGCTTGTGGTTCGTGTGAAACAAGCCACGCGTATGCAACTTATTCATGTTAGTTACAACAATAGGAAGTGGTGTGGAACAGTCTCGAGTAAGGGTCAATTCATACTAGCGCAGAGTCGAAGCGCATCGAAGCGTCAATCTGAAACTTCACCCTTCTCTCCACAACGTAATGCACATATTTCGTCAGAGATAAATTCTGGTGCGGCTCCACAGCCACTAGGGCGCACAAAATAATCTGTTAGCATTTGGAAACATTGTTGGACCGGCTGAAGATTGTAAAAAAGCAATATTTGCATTGTATAGGCTCAATTTATTTAGCAATGTAATAATTATAAAATAATTTCATCCATTTTAACGGCACGTGTGAGTACTGTGTACCTTAAACTTAAGCTATAGCTATCAGTTTTAGGTTTGTTTTTGACTTGAATGTACCCTGGCGGTTGGGAGTGTCATGCTCACTCAAAAGTCTGGCTGATGGTGGCGTATGCGTTGGATCATTTGGCTCCCTTCAAAATGGTTGAGCCGAATGGTGCTAGCGCATGCGTCATGTTCGTAAACGGGCGCTGTCAGTTGGGACTGGTCATTTCTCAGTTGCCATGGTTTATTTTAAATATTTCTTTGAATTGTTCCTTTTTTCCCGGACGCTTTTATCCTGCTCGTCTTTTACATCGTTCTCACATGTTTGTTTAATTTCAACTTGATGTAAACAAAAATTTGTAACAATTTATTATTTTTTAAAAGAGTGTCCGTGGAGTTTCTTGCACGTTCTTCTCCATAGAGATCTACGCTTTGGAACGTGCAAATAGCTTCATCTTTTTGGACTCACCGACCTTGACAATTCAAAAGTGCCTGTAAATGGTTTATTTGAAATATACGATTTGATTTGATATTTCTTCCGCTCGACGCGCGAATTCCGTCGAATGCGCGCGAATTGGCGCGTTTTCTTTTTATCTCAGAAGAAATATGTGCATTATGTTGTGGCAATAAGGGTGAATTTGCTATGTTAAGTTCCTGATTGACGCTTCGAGGCGCTTCGACTCTGCGCTAGTATGAATTGACCCTGCCTTGAAAAGGGACTGATACCCAGCCGTCGTTTATTCGTCATCTCTAACAAGGTTGTAAGAGATCACGAATAAACGATTTCTGAATTGGAATTTAAAGTGGAACTTCGAAATTTTCGCCAGAATACACACAGCCATTCAAAAAAACTTGCTCTGAGAAATTTTGAACTTGCAAAGAGAAGTAATCGAATTCGTAAGGGTCACCGCGGAACTGAACCGCAAAAGGCATTTGGAGGAACACGGATGGGTTTTTTAGTCGAGTCTGACACTCCCTTCCGCTCCACCCAAAGCGGAAGGAGTCATTTGATGATTTCCCATCCTTATACGAACCAGGGGGGCTACTCTCTAACGAAATCCGTAGTTTCGGGCTTAGTTGCGGGCGGGCATTTTCTACTCCGTATCACCTAACCACTGAGAACTAATGATAACACGATTTGACAGTTACTGTGAAATCGTTTTGTCATTCATTCTCAGTTCGGGTTCGGGACTAATCGTAAGTCTGTAGGTGATACGGAGTAGAATACGCCCGCCCGCAACTAAGCCCGAAACTACGGATTTCGTTAGAGAGTAGCCCCCCTGATTTAAAGCAGTGAAACATGAAATGAGTCTTGCTTACAGCAAATTGTACATTTTCAACAAAAGTTAGTGCATTGAAAATTGGAGTTACCGAAGTTTCGGTGACATGCACTATCACCACTCAATTTGAAAGACACACGACGTATTTTTAACGCGCCGACGACCCACAGCGCTGTAGATGACCAGCAAAAAGCAGTACTGTCTGCGTCCGCAGCGCGTTAACGCGTGTCATCTGCACGTCGTCGGTGCTTTAATAAAACGCCGTGTGAAAAGCCCTTAGAGGAGTTTTTTGAAGTTTCATCTCCATAGGAAATTTGAAATACGATCATAAGTCAATAAAAATCTATAATAGACTTGGAGAGTTTTTCTCTGATCCTACGGAATAACGTTCTAAGGTATGAATATGAAAGAAAAACGTTAATTCATTAATACCTTCAGGCTTAAGCCACAGATGAAAATTGCGTCACGAAGACCCGAACTGAAGACTGTAATGGGAAAACAGTGACTTAATTCGTCAAAAAATGGTAAACTGCGGTAAAAATCCGATCGATTACAAAACAAATGAAAGAATTGGGCAGGCCACTATCGTGACGGTAATTTGCCTCTCTGAGGAGTGGCTAGAGAAGCCCAACACGTCCTCACCTTCCGCCTGACTCGGGTTCTCACCGGACACAGATGTTTTGTGAGCTACAGTCAACAAAGCTATTCGGATTACAGGAAAAAATATTGATTTTTTCCACAGCACTGCCAATGTTTATTTCTAATGTGTGCATTATAATGTTCAAGCTTCTGACATACTTGCGAGTATTTGTACAATAATTGTCTACTCAGCACACTCACAACATTGTTTAAAAGTAATTGCGAGTTAGCTGCCTGCGTACCCAATAGCTTTGTTGACTGTACCTGTTTCGGATTCGGCGGGAAATTAAATCCATTCCAGCCGTCTTTTGCAAACATGACGTTCAAAAAGTAAAAACTCTTAGTACATATTCCAGACTTGAAATGTGAATTTTCCTTCTTCTTCTTATCGTGTGGGCAGTAAGACCCTACACGTGAACGTGAATTTTCCTGTTATGAAGACCTATTCAGAACTGTGAAAATACCTATTAAAAGAATCTTATTCACAGGTACAACATCAAAAAGCTTTGTAAGCTCTTATAGTCCACCGAAGTAGGTCTTGTTAACACAGAATTTGAATAAAACATTGAATGTTTGAATAAAACGAATGAAATTCGCGTACCATACAAAGTTATCAGGCAGCTAGAACATATGGAAAGAGCTCTCTAAAAACGAACAAAAACGTATCACAATAAAAGTACTCACACGAGCATTTTAAAACGATCGATATTTCATTTATTTTCGTCGATAACGACCGGCTAATTGGTCACCCAGAAAAAACGTTCCGGTTCTTTGAAATGTGGAAAAATGGGAGAAAGTCTCCTGTACAGGATAAAAACGGAAATCTTGTGTAAAAAGCTATTTGAAAACTCGAAAACCTTTAGAATACATTGAATGGAGTTTCCTTACTCCAGGGAAATTATTAAAATGAAGGCCACAAAAGCCATTTGATGTCTCAATGTTGAGATTACTTGCTCTTGAGAAGTTTTTACCATGACGGCTAAAAATCCACTTGAAAGCTTGAAAATCCGAATGTTCATAATAAATCCAATGAAGTTTCCTTACTCCAGGGAAAGTATTAAAATGAAGGCCACAAAAGCCATTTGAAGTCTCAATGTTGAGATTCCTTGCTCTTGAGAAGTTTTTACCATGACAGCTAAAAAGCCACTTGAAAGCTTGAAAATCTTTATGTTCAGAAAATGGTTTCCTTATTCCAGGGATATTATTAAAATGAAGGCCACAAAAGCCATTTGAAGTCTCAATGTTGAGATTCCTTGCTCTTGAGAAGTTACCATGATGGCTAAAAAGCCACTTGAAAGCTTAAAAATCCGAATGTTCATAAATAAATCCAATGAAGTTTCCTTACTCCAGGGAAAGTATTAAAATGAAGGCCATAAAAGCCATTTGAAGTCTCAATGTGGAGAGTAAGTTTCCCTTCTCTTGGAAAGTTATTACCATGAAGGCTTGAAAGCCATTTGAAAGCTTAAAAATCCGAATGTTAGAACTATTACCATGATGGCCATAAAACCATTTGTTCAACAATGAGAGTAAAAGAAATCGAGTTTTCTTACTCCAGGGAAATTATTGAAATGAAGGCCATAAAAGCCATTTGAAGTCTCAATGTGGAGACTAAGTTTCCTTACTCTTGGAAAGTTATTACCGTGTGAAGGCTTGAAAGCCATTTGAAAGCTTGAAAATCCGAATGTTCTTAATAAATCAAATCGAGTTTCCTTACCCCAGAGAACTTATTACCATGATGGCCATAAAACCATTTGTAGACTCAACAATGAGAGTAAAAGAAATCGAGTTTTCTTACTCCAGGGAAATTATTGAAATGAAGGCCATAAAAGCCATTTGATGTCTCAATGTTGAGAGTAAGTTTCCTTACTCCCGAAAGTTATTACCATGATGGCTATAAAAGCCATTTGAAAACTTAAAAATCCGAATGTTCATAATAAATCCAATGGAGTTTCGTTACTCCAGGGAAATTATCAACATGATGGCCATAAAACCATTTGCAGCCTCAACAATGTGAGTAAAAGCAATGGAGTTTTCTTACTCCAGGGAAATTGAAAAATTTGAATTCAAGAATGTACTGGCGTTTCCTTACTCCACGAAAATGTTAAAGACACTGATCAAATTGAGTATGTATCCTAAGACCAAGAGAAAAGGGCATTAGCCCATAACTTAACTGGCCACAAAATCACGCACCTAACCGAAAGACAAAGATGCCACTAAAGTTTGAAGTTTCCCGCACTGAAGTAGGAATACAAAATATGAAGTAAATCTCTTACTAAAACGGATATGAGTGAAAGTAAATGCAATAGATTTTCCTTACTCCAGGGAAATTAAATAATCTCAAAGATAAACTGTACTGGAGTTTCGTTACTCCAGGGAAATGGGACACTGGTCGAATTGAGTCTGTATCCTAAGCTTATGCGAATGGAGTTCACTCTGGACTCAAAAAATGGATGACCGAAACACCGCCTGCAGCCAGTGAAGTTCGCGTCATAATTAAGACCGATTTTTAGAGCTGAATACCATTGTACTTATCAATACATTTGATTTTACGAAAAGTGGATACTTTTCCACCAAACTATGTCAACATACGAATAACAAAAACGAATATTATTTACAAATTAGTCAAGTAAGAAATGTCTTTTGTTGAACATGAAAAAAAACTAACTTACTTATCTTATTAAAATCTTATAATATAATTAATACAAATAAAAGAAACTAGTTACAAATAGTCCACTTTAACAACAACTAAAAAATAAACTAAACGATTTCTTTTAAAAATAACAAGATTTTTTTTTAAGTTTTTTGTCAAGAATTTTTATTGATTGATTAATTGTATTAGACATCCCATACAACTATCATATTTTTTAATTTACATGCATCAAACTTGAGTTGATTTTTAAGTGACAACAGATTATTTTACTGAATAAAAGAAAATATCAATAGAAGTGATAACTTAAATTCGTCCAAGTTGAACTATTTAATATTTCTTCTTATCGTGTGAGCAGTAAGGTCTAACGACCCCACACACCCTAGTGTCAGAGTTCCTAAACCGCTTCAAGGGCCTCTGACATGGTTTATTTGACGACTGCCATTTGGCGGCCGGCACCACCGGCTTATACGTGCCTTCCGAAGCACGGAATCGTCTTTTTATCAGACAATCAATATTGAAATAGTTTAACTTGAGAAATGCTTGGATGCCGATTAAAAACATAAGTCGATATCTAATGTGTCGCATGAAGCAACAGACTGGCGCCGTAACGCGTTACGTTACGAAGCGGTTTACCCTCCCATAGGAAGTTATCAATACAAAAAAAGACTACAACCCCATACTATTTTGGTTTAATTGTGTGCAACATACACAATTTGTATCAACAATAATATGAATGATCCAATTGAAATAAATATCATGTGTGAAAAAAGTGTTATAAATAGGGAATATGCATGCGATTTTTTTATTTGCAAAATGAAATACTTATTAGCTCTAATAAACAATTATGAAATTATTTTTTAAATACCTTCGTCAGCGATGAAGTTATAAAGCTTCAAAGTTTACACTTAGAAAGAGAAGTCCGATATGAATTGTGACGTCAAAGTTCTTGGCGCCTATACAGCTGCCATAGAAAACAGCGTTTTCGCGAGAGGGACAGATGTATTTGTTTAAAATAATTATATCTCGTTTGTTTTTCGAGCAATTTTGATTCTATTTTCACTGTTAGTATTCTATTTGTGTATATTTTTAGATAAACTGTATAGATAATAAATATTTTTTTCGTGCATATTCCCTATTATAGGTACCGTGCACGGCGTTGACTGCCATCTAGTGTCGCATATTCGAAGTTTTAAGGTTCAGAATACTTGACATTCACGATTCTGCGCTGCCACCTGCGGTTCCTGCACGCTCAGTTTAGGGGAACGTGCGCGAAGTAGACTGCTATCTAGCGTAGCTATTTCGAACTTTATACTTGAAACATACTTGACAGTGACATTTCTGTGCTGCCACCTATAGTTTCTGCACGCTCCCTATAATATTTTACGTTACGTTACTACACGACAAACACATTCGTGTTAGGCCCTCTGAATTCAAATAGGCAACGTGCACAGACTACGCCATGTACACGGTGCCATGTCAGTCGACTTACGACGGCAGTCACTTCATCCAATGACTATACATCCTGTAACAATAAACGCAATACCTCTTAAGTGGTCATTGTACTCACATCATTATGAACAACTTTCACTACGGGACCAACACTGAAATCGCGAAAAAAAAAAATCGACTCCCTCATACATTTAAGTGCGCATAACTCGACAAAATGTACTGAACAGCTGATTTATTTCGCGATTTCGGATTTGGTCCCATAGTAAAAGTTGTTCATAATGATGAGTACAATGACCCCTTAAGAGGTATTGCGTTTATTCTGTTACATGTTGTATACTACACTCATAAAAAAATGAAAATATTATCATGATGTATGACGTAGTTTGAAACATCTAGGCGCAGTGCGAGCCTTGTGTTCTAAGGACGGCGCAGAATGGAACAGCGACTCTTTTGATGCGTAAACATTATTAACCGGGTGTTTCATAATTCTAATGCATTATTTATTTTATTGACCTATCATAATAAAATTATAATGAACTATTAAAAAAAAAATCGCGCCTAGAGGTAGTTTATGTCGGGCACATTAAGAAGGCCGCCTTTGTAAGACGACTAAAATGGCACCGTGTGTGGTTGCAAGTTCAGAAGTTTTACGTTACAAATACAATGAGGCTGACGCTTCCGGTCGGCCCCTCAGGCGCGCATGGCGGCGATGAGGTCGGGCGCGTCCACGACGTAGACGCCGTCAGCTTGCTTCTCGCAGCGGGACACGCGCAGCGCGCCGCGCCCCTCCGCGTCGATGTTCATGTGCAGCACCGCAAGGGATAAGGCCTCGTCTTCGGCTTCCTTTGGGAAGTCTGGAACATTATTTGTTTATTTTATTCCTTTATCTCACATCAACCTCGTTTTTATTTACTACTTTTACTACTAAAGTTACCAAAATCTAAGATGTCCGATTTGACAGCAGGATACAACATTGTTTTACTTTAAAGAGACAAAAATAAATCTCTTTCGCACTTAGTGGTAAAGCAATCTTCTATCCCTCTCTACTCAGCTGTCAAATCGAACTTCTTAGATTTTGGTGACAATACTAGCCTGTGCTGTCCCACTGGTGGGCAAAGGCCCTCCATTCCTTCCAATGCTTACGGTGTTGTTCCTCTTCCTTCCAATTCGTAAGGAAGACGTTATTATTTATTCTAATATATAAAACTCTTCCGTTACTGAGTGAGTGAGTGATCAATTAACAGACAACGCACAGTCAAAACTACTGGTTGTAGAAATCTGAAATTTGGTATGACATGTACAGTCTCATGACAGGTATCTCGATGACAAAGTCAGGCATCATTTTGCTCCAGGAGACCAGGTCTAACCACTGCGGATTTGCAGGTGTTTACAACTTACCTCTGATCTCTAGATACAGACCCATAAAAGGTATCCCTCTGATGAAGTCAGGCCTCATCTTGCTCCAGTAGACCAGGTCTAACCACTGCAGATGTGCAAGCGTATACAACTTACCTCTGATCTCTAGATACAGTCCCATGACAGGTATCCCCCTGATAAAGTCAGGCATCACCTTGCGGCTCCAGAAGACCAAGTCTAATCACTAAGTAAGGATCTGCAGGTGTATACAACTTACCTCTAATCTCTAGATACGTCTCATGACAGGTATCCCCCTGATGAAGTCAGGCATCACCTTGCGGCTCCAGGAGACCAAGTCTAATCACTAAGTAAGGATCTGCAGGTGTATACAACTTACCTCTAATCTCTAGATACGTCTCATGACAGGTATCCCCCTGATGAAGTCAGGCATCATCTTGCGGCTCCAGGAGATCAAGTCTAATCACTAAGTAAGGATCTGCAGGTGTATACAACTTACCTCTGATCTCTAGATACAGTCCCATGACAGGTATCCCCCTGATGAAGTCCGGCATCATCTTGCGGATCAAGGTAACAGGTACGGTGGCGATATTGCCGTAGTCCAAGTAACATATCTTGGCCTCTTTGCTGCCAGCCCCGGCGACCAGGTCTATGAACACGGCGCGGAACCATTGAGGATCTGGAGGATGAGAAAGGGGATATATGAACCTTGAGAGCTAATAAAACGTGTTACAGAATAAAAGCAAAACCTGAAAAGGGGTCATTGTACTCATCATTAGGCGTCGTCCTAATTGGCTGACGATCGTACGACTTAGCGATGCGATTTCGTCAGGCAACGAAAATGATTCCTGTGCTCACACAATGATTTGGAAGCTTCAATTAGGACACTATAAAGAAATGTGTGTTAATTTTGTCGCATCGTTGACGCGTACGATCGTTAGCCAATCAGGACGACGCTAGTTTTTTAAATTATGGATGGGATCTCAGCCTCGAGAGGGCGTGTCAGACTCTTACTGACTAAAACCCATTCGTGTTCCTCCTAGTGCCCTTTGTGTTCCAGGGCCGCGGTGACTCTTTCGAAGAACTGCGCGACCTTTTCAGAATATACCTCCCACAAGGTGGACAAATGACCTGGTGAGGGTCGTGGGTAGCCGATGGATGAGACGTACAGGACTGATTGTTCTGGCGACGCTTGGGGCCTGGGCCTGTGTCCAGCAGTGGACGTTTTTCAGCTGTTATGATGATGATGGTAATCAAAGGTATCTATTGGAATCTATACTAATATACAGGGTGTCCCAGAACTCAACGTCAAGCCGAAACGGGGTGACAGGATTGATCATAACCTTCACGAGAAAAATCTGAAAAAAAAAATCTATCCCATGCAGTTTGAAAATTATGGGCATTTTAAGAAAAACCTAGAAATTTGATCAAACTGTGCAATTTTTCGGTTATTGTGGTTATTCTTTTTTATTTTTGTTCATTTTTTCTTTATTCTAAAATGGTACTTGTTAGTTCCATACAATAAAAAACTGGCCAAGTGCGAGTCGGACTCGCGTGCAAAGGGTTCCGAACGAATTAATTTTTTTTTACATGATATTTTAACACTACAGACTTCTAATAGGTTTTCCTGTAATCTTTGGGTAAAGATCTATTATCTCCATTTTTTTCAAAATTTTAGGCTCAGTAGTTTCGGAGATAAGGGGGGGGGAATGGTCATTTTTCGTCTTATTTCTTGAATAACTTCAAAACCATTTATTTTAAAATTATGAAAAAAATATTATTAAAACCCTCACAGTAAGCCCTTTCATTTGATATGTCACACGATATTGTTCAAAAAACTTTTTATTTTAATTTTCTAGTTTGACCTCCAAAAGTGACCCCCATACTAAAAATTTAATAATTTACGTAACGCGTCCGTGTTTGGGTCATAGAAGTCCATATGTGTACCAAATTTCAACGGAATCGGCCTAGTGGATCCGGAGAAAACTGGCTGTGACAGACGGACAGACAGACAGACAGACAGACAGACAGACAGACAGACAGACAGACAGACAGACAGACACCCGAGTGATCCTATAAGGGTTCCTTTTTTTTCGGAACCCTAAAAAAGAGTAAAAAAATTAAAACCTCAAGTAACCCGATTTTTGCTATCTCAGTTAAAATGTTTTTGATTCGCACAAGCTCTAGGTAGGTTCTTAATTTTAAGGCAAAATGATGAGAGAGATGGATAGTGGGTATGTTTGCCATGAGTGAGCGAGACAGATGGTGACGCCACGCATTGAGACGGAGATGCGTCTTTTAAACGAGTGCGAATGAAACAGATAGATGCCATACCAAGCAAATGGCTACGCTACCAGTCCGACACCAACCAGTTAGTACGTTTCGCTCATTCGTCTACTGCGCACAATTCGTAGTTTAACAAGTAGTCTCAATTCTCGGAAACTTGAGGCAATTGTGTCATTATTTTTTATTGGGATTCTAAAAATGTTATTTAGGATTACGTTTCCAAAGTTCAAATGAACAAAAATAAAAAAGAATAACCACAATAACCGAAAAATGGTACAGTTTGATCAAATTTCTAGGATTTTCTTAAAATGCCCATAATTTTCAAACTGCATGGGATAGATTTTTTTTTTCAGATTTTTCTCGTGAAGATTATGATCAATCCTGTCACCCCGTTTCAGCTTGACGTTGAGTTCTGGGACACCCTGTATAAAGCTGAAGAGTTTGTTTGTTTGCTTGCTTGAAAGCACTAATCTCAGGAACTACTGGTCCGATTTGAAAAATTATTTCAGTGTTAGATAGCCCATTTATCGAGGAAGGCTATATATCATCACGCTAAGACCAATAGGAGCGGATCAGTAATGAAAATTGTGACGCAAACGAAGTTGCGTTTATCGAATAGTTGCCGAATAATCGATTTATCGTGGTTCATCATTTCAGCCAATATCCGTCCACTGCTGAACGTAAGCCTCCCCGAAAGAGCGCCAACTATCCCAGTCTTGATCAGTCCGCATCCATCCGCTGCCAGCCACCTTGTTTAAATCATCGATCCATCGTGCCGCAGGGCGTCCCACACTACGTTTGCCCATATCATCATCGTTCATCGTGGTTATAAAAGTTTATTACTTACAGGGAGGCAATTGAGCGATGCAAAGCTCTTCTGCTTTTGGTAAGTAAGGCTCTCGACCTAGCTCACTGTTGCAGTAATCAGCCATCTGTAACAAGTCAAAATAGCAAATGGGTTATTTGACTACTATGAAAAATATACATGAAGGAATACTTATTTGATAGATGTTATTAAAACAGTACGATTGGTGGAAAAATAAATAAGAAAATTAGCGGAAAAACAGTGAGGTTATACGCTTTTGAAGTTTTTCTTCTATACTGTCACAAAAAAATGTAGTTTTTGGTGGATGGCTTCCTAGAGTTAGAGCCTAGAATAAAATGTGTGGGATAGAATATAGTGTTACTATATACTATGGTAGACGTCAGATACCCGTGCTATAACAGTCAGACCCACATACATTTACTGACTTTCTTAATATCAAAAACAGAAATAATAACATAAAGCTATCCTGAATCGATTTCTATCGTGATCCTTTACATTCTCTAGTAATGAAAAACGGTTCATAATTTATTGTTCAAGTATCTACAAAGGGATATTAGGGAAAGGTCAATGTACACTTTTATCTGGCGCCTACCATATGAACATAAGTATACCTGCTAGCTTGGACCCGCAGCCAATCTATACTAATATATAAAGCTGAAGAGTTTGTTTGTTTGCTTGCTTGCTTCAACGCGCTAATCTCAGGAACTACTGGTCCGATTTGAAAAATTATTTCTGTGTATATACCGAGTTGATACGACAGAGGGGCTTTCCTTTAAACTGCCTATACTAGGTACCATTTCCAAGCTCTGTACCAAAAATCAATTAAATAGGAGCAGTAGTTTAGTCGCAAATAATTTTTTAAGTTTTTGCCTCAATTGAACACGATGTATCTTTTTCCTAACAGCTGATTATGCCTACGCATCGGTCATGCACCTTAAAACGATAAATCGAGTATAACCTACGATGCGTTGTTGCCGCTCCGACGCAATTCATAAGTACAACCAAATTTTCACTAAAAAGATGGCACGCCAAAAAAGGAAGCAATAAACACACACTTGCACTTTCATTACGAGAGTGACAATCATAGCAAAACATACCGCGCGTAAAAGAAATAGAAATAGGTCAGTGTGTTGTTATTGCATTCTAGATATTTGCGATCGGTAAGTGGGGCCTCAGTGTGCCGATGTCTTCCTTCCGGAACGTATGTTACGTAACACGGAAGCTGCTGCGCCCGCGCGAACAATTGATTTTGTTTTGTTATTGTGATAAGATACTAAATAAGTTTAAGACAGTATTTCTTTTTTTATTGTGACAGGACACGTAACTTGGGATTATTATTATTAGTGTTAGTGTTTTTTTTTTGTGATCGACTGTTTTTTATTGTGATAGGACACGTAATTAAACTTTGGTTGTGTGTGCGTGTAATTAAAGTGTTCAACAATGCCTCGTGTAACTAACACGGCGGCAGACTACACGGACATGATTTTAATTGTGAATTAGGTATGTTTGTGATTTTTTTTTTTTGTGAATTGTGAATTTTTAAATTGTCGATGTGTCCTCCACACATCGAGAATTTAAAAATTTTGTGTTCTTGTTGTGATTGTTGTTGTGTGCGTACCTACTTCAAAACCTTACCTATCACAAAAGCGGGCGCGAGCGGAGGCCTAAGCTCGCGCCTGCGCCACCGCCGGCCGCCCGCCCGACCACAATTTTATTATACCTACCCACACCGCGCTCAGGCGCGTGCGCGACGTTGCCGCTTTTCCCTAGGTCAGTTGAATTTATTTGCACAGGGTGGTTGCGTTTTACTCTGATTTGTAAGCTATTTAGTTTGTTTGAAAGAAAAAAAATCTCAATTTTGTAGCTTTTTATTTTTATACCGTATCGGATTAATACTAAACACGTATAGTATACGTAGTGTAATTTAATGCCCCTCTGTCGTATCAACGTTGTATATCATCACGCTAAGACCAATAGAAGCGGAGCAGTAATGAAAATTGCGACGCAGACGAAGTTGCGCGGGTCAGCTAGTTCTTAATGATGCGTGCGATTCCGCCTCGCACTTGGTCGGCGTTTTGGTATGTAACAACATACACAAGGGCACCTATGTATGTCTAGAGTATTAGACTGCTATACACGGATAATGATTGAGCCATAAAGGAATTATTATGAAGAGCTTACCTTGGCAGAGAGCTGGTTGTACATTTAAGCGTTTTCATCAGGGATGAGAGAATGCGTCGCGAGGGATGTGATTGTTAATTAAGAACCGATAAAATCGATTGCGCTGAGCGAGGCTAGGTACATGAAGCGATTCTATTGGTTATTGGCTATAACCTCGCTATGCATCCTTGCACATCACTGGTGGAAACGCACCCTAAATTGTTGATCCAAGCTATCATCCTACTATTACTATTAATTCATTATTAATTAGTTTATTAATTATATAATATTACTAGTTGACCCGCGCAACTTAGTCTGCTCCGCTCATATTCGTCTTAGCGTGATATATATAGCCTTCTTCGATAAATGGGTTATCTAACACTGAAATAATTTTTAGGGTTCCGAAAAAAAAAGGAACCCTTATAGGATCACTCGGGTGTCTGTCTGTCTGTCTGTCTGTCTGTCCGTCTGTCACAGCCAGTTTTCTCCGGATCCACTGGACCGATTCTGTTGAAATTTTGTACACATATGGACTTCTATGACCCAAACACGGATGCGTTACGAAAATTATTAAATTTTTAGTATGGGGGTCACTTTTGGGGGTCAAACAAGAAAATTAAAAAAAAAAGTTTTTTGAACAATATCGTGTGACATATCAAATGAAAGGGCTTACTGTGAGGATTTTAATTATATTTTTTTCATAATTTTAAAATAAATGATTTAGAAGTTATTCAAGAAATTAGACGAAAAATGACCATTCCCCCCCCCTTATCTCCGAAACTACTGAGCCTAAAATTTTGAATAAAATGGAGATAATAGATCTTTACCTAAAGATTACAGGAAAACCTATTAGAAGTCTGAAGTGTTAAAAAAAACATGTAAAAAAAATGAAATTCGTTCGGAACCCTTTGCACGCGAGTCCGACTCGCACTTGGCCAGTTTTTCAAAACGGACCAGGAGTTCCTGAGATTAGCGCGTTCAAGCATACAAACAAACTCTTCAGCTTTATGTATTAAGTATAGATATATATAAATGCGAAAGTTTGTGAGGATGGGTGGATGTTTGTTACTCTTCCACATCAGAAGAACGCCTGAAATGATCTTAATGAAATTTAGCACAGAGGTAGATTATAGTCTGGAATAACACAAAGGCTATATGTATCCCGGATGTATGTTCCCTAGGGACCACGCGGGCGAAGCCGCTGGCAGAAGCTAGTTTGTAGATAATGGAGAGTTCTACATTCTGTTCTGACAAACATACTATCATAGAGGATATATCCTGCTACCAGCTGGGTTGTGAAGGTAAGAGAGGCAGTAAGGACAATGCGGGCAGAAGGGTATCTTACCTTGGCGGTGAGCTCGTTGAACACAGCGTTCACTTTGGGGTCTGCGCGGTCGTACCCGCAAATGGCGCCGCCCTTCAGCACGCTGATGTCCAAGACCTCGATAGTGCAGCCAGAAGCGGGTAACTCCGTGTACTCTATATCAGGAAACATTATCGTTTCCGTCTCTGTTGACAGTAGGAAGATTTTGTAGAAGTAAGCAAAGAATGCTTTTCGTAGGTGACATAGCAAGCATTCCATGAAATTTTTGTATGTAAACTTGTCAGTATTTTATTACAACTCTGTGAAGTTTGGGCTATCGAGATGGCTTTTTAGTCCAGTAGGCCTATTTTTTTATTGATTTGAGATGGGTCTGCTCTTGGCTCTAGGCCAGAGGTGACAGAGACAAGTCGACGATGGAGCGAGCTTACCCAGAAGAAGCCTGTTCACTCAAACTTTGAAGAGATAATAGATAAATAATCTATTCTATTACTAAAAATGTGTGTTAAATGCTGAAGAAAAAAATAACAACTAAAATCAATATTCTACTGACAACCTTTAGATGAACTTCACAGAAAAAAACATGTAGACAGTCCATAGTTTAATTTTATGTGTTACGGTAAAAGTTCGTAGCCGACTGTAGGCAGTAAGTAGCAGGCGACGTGTCGCCGCGTCACTACTGGTTTCTATGTTAAGGGTATAAGCTTATTTCTATGAAGTACACGACACGTCGCCTGCCGCTATTTCATAGAAATACAAAGAAACCAGTGCTGCGCGGCGACACGTCGCCTGCTGCTGGAGCCTGCAGTCGGCTACGAACTTGTACCATTACAGAAGTATTCTTACCTACGACATCACCGCCGTTTTTCTCGATCTTCTTCCAGTTGGGCGTGCACATCTCGGTCAGCTGCAAGCCGACGTCAGTCCTGTTCTTAATTATGGTGAGAGATGCCTCGCTACCGCTGGGGGCTGACTGCCGGCCCGAGGGGAGGGACTGCGAAGTATGGAAATTGGTTAGCTTAGGGGTCTTGTGGACTACCGGCCCGCAGCAGGCGCACCGGGCGTCGGCGGAGAGCAGATAATGCCCTCTTCCGGCCCCCTAAATGGGCTCTGTGTAGGTGAATGTAATTGTATTTCGGGCCACTGACTAAGATCACACTTATTCAGCTTCATTCGCGTTTCGCTGAACGATTTTGGTTCTGCTTTTATCAGCTGCGTACAGCGTCGTAAGGATGAACGGGATAGAACAGTGCTGAACTCTATCTATAGCACTCGCATGATAATAACACATTTGTCCTCATTGTATACTTGTTTGAAAGAAAGATAGAAAGAAATCATTAATTTGTTTACAATGTAGGTATGTTATGGGGTTTTTGGTGTGTGTGTGTGTGTGTGTGTGTGTGTGTGTGTGTGTGTGTGTGTGCGTGTGTGTGTGTGTCTGTGTGGTTATGTAGGTATGTTTGCCGCGAAAGCTGAACGAATGCGTACGCGTCTCCGTACAAAATCGTTGTTTTCTGTGGGCATAAGCTGAATAGAGCTGAATAAGTGTGAGTAGTTCATAATGGTAGCAGTAGGAACTGAGGAGAGTCGTAACAAGTCGACATAACACTCCGTTCTCCCCAGACAGAGAGTATCCTTTAAGGACCACCCACCCCACAAAAACTCTCACACGAAGGGTTCCGTACCACAGCCCGCTAACAGACAGTCGGACGGACGGACAGCGGAGGCTTAGTAATAGGGTCCTGTTGGTTACCCTTCAGGTACGGAACCCTAAAAAGCATAGTAAGCCTATCACTTACCAGCACAAGCTCTTCATCTTGCATAAGCTCCTTGATGAAGTCTTTAGCAGCGGCCGACAGCTCGGTAGGCGGCGCCAACTTCAGCATGGACACTTGTGTTTGGACAGTCGACAGGTCGAACTCAGCCGGACAGGGGTACAGATTCTCTAGGGTGGACACTTCGATGTTGCCTGTCAAATAAACGATACACTTATTTTGCAAATCTATACTAAGATTATAAAGCTGAAGAGTTTGTTTGGTTGAAGGCGCTAATCTCAGGAACTACTAGTTCGAATTGAAAAATATTTTATTTTAGTGTTGTATAGCCCATTTATCGAGGAAGGCTATAGGATACATAACATCACTTAGATCGGATATATTAGATTCCCACATTAACAAAATTGTTAAAAACGCCTTCCGTATGTTCGGTTTTATTATGAGAATGGCCACAGTATTTACCCGATCGTCTACCTATTTGTACCTTTATAAATCGTTGGTTCGCTCTCAGCTGGAGTACGCTGTTTCGGTATGGAATCCCCACTATGCTAAATATTCCGATATGATTTTAAAGGCAAGTTGATACGACTGCAATAGAACTGCAAACCAACCGTGCAGTTCGATTGCAGTCGGTGTGCAGTTCACACGATTGCACGCCGACTGCAATAGAACTGCAATCGAATTGCACGTTTGGTTTGCAGTCGTGTCAACTGCATTCAAACTGCACTTGAACTGCAATTTGCGGTTGGATTGCAGTTGAAATGCGGTCCGTCTGTCTAGAGCCTAACATTTGTTATTCTGATATATTTATAACTTAACATAAGATTTTTAATGTATAACTGTTTATTTTCCCAAACAAATAAATAAAAAATAAAATAAAATCACGCTACGACCAATAACAGTGGAGCATTTATTTTTTTTGCAAATTCAACCTTACACGGACCGCTTAAAGTTGTTTTTACAAAGCAGTTCAGTATGGCGAGCGATGCGAGACTGTTTGAAACTTGCGCATTATGCGTTTGTTTTTTGCGGACGTTTTTGAGATGGTGAGTGTGTATCTTGGTTTTTTATATATCAATGCACGTAGATTAATGACTGAGGCGGTCTTTTGATGAAATAACCACACAAAGAACGACCAACAATTCAGCCTAATGACCAATAACGTAAGCGCTATGTCATTGGAAAGGCTTTTTTACTCTCTACTACTTTTAGCATGGCGGCAAATCTCGAATCGATGTGGGAAAAAAGTTGTAACCAAGTAAAAAGAAATACTTTAATATTAGACACCAGCTGACCCGCACAACTTCGTCTGCGTCACAATTTTCATTACTGCTCCGCTCCTATTGGTCTTAGCTTGATGATATATAGCCTATAGCCTTCCTCGATAAGTGGGCTATCTAACACTGAAAGAATTTTTCAAATCGGACCAGTAGTTCCTGAGATTAGCGCGTTCAAGCAAACAAACAATCAAACAAACAAACTCTGCTTTATATATTAGTATAGATAGATACCTAACAATGAATTGTAAACGTCTTAAATACACATAACTTTTATGTTGATGTCTAGAACATATTTCAAATCTCAAGAGTCGATAACCTGCCCACTACCACTTCAGTTTGGCGATCCTTCGGGATATATCGCCTTGGTTCTCTTACTGATATCATCAAAACTCAACATCGTTCTCTTGTCGGTAAACTTACCATACTCAGCATATTCGATCTGGTATTTGTTCATCTTGACGTTGATTCGCTTCACAATCGCACGGTAGAAGCAGTCGTCAACAAACTTGCCGATGACTGTCTGTCCGGGCGAAGGCGGCTCTGTTAGAGGTTTAGCTGGGGGTAGAAAAAATTTAATATTAGGCTGGAAACTAACTGGAAATTGACCTTAACCTTTTGAACGAATAAGTGCCCAATAGAGTTGCGCAAAACAGTGCGTTTTAAAGTCATGTAATATTACTTTTCGTACCGAGGAATGCTGCATTACACCATGACTTAAAACATGACGCGAAATGACGCGCCACACGGTGGTTATTGTTATGAAATGCTCGCGTTGTAGAAGATATACATCATGCGCGTTGTATTATGGTGTGATTTGACAATCGCCAAACGCAATGCGCCCGGTATTACCTACAGTGCGCGTAGTGCGACAATCATGATTTAAAACATCACGTAACTATACCTCGGCAGTCCGCAGTGTTAATAAAACGTAAACCATATAACTTGAATCATACGGTTCTAAATAATAGTTCACTTATTTAGCAGCCAGCCGATCGGCGTATGCTCCTTCTCACTTGCACACATAGCCAAAATTACCGAGATAATACGAACACCGAACCTAACAGCGCGCCGCGATAGTGTTCTGTTGCGCCGCGCGTCATGTTTGAGTGTCATGTGCAATGCTTAATTTGATCGAGTCAAAGGTAATGGAACAGTATATATTATATGACGCGCAATGCAACAATCTCATTACTTACACAAGTCTAGTGCCCAACACGCCACCGTCGGCTATAGCCGACAAGCAAACAACATTTTTAAGTACAAAATAAATATACTAAATCAAGTTGTCTGTGATTACGTTAAGAACGAAAAGCAATGATTTATTGGTTTTCAATAAGATATTGAATAAGGGACTCGCCAGAGAATGGCAGCAGCGTTCTCTGTAAAACGCAACACCTTACACTGCGATCACCAACCCGCCTGCCAAGCGTGGCAATTATGGCAAACCCCCCCCCCTTTGGGAGAGACCTATGTCCAGCAGTGGACGTCATTCGGCTGTTATGATGATGAAGATGTTGGAATCCGTATTTTTTGTTTAGATATTTGCGCTAAATTTGTGCTTAGCGTGGGAGGGACGCCGATGCGTTTACGCTCTGGCGGTCAAAAGGTTAATAACAGTGCAAAAGCTGCGTTTAGAGGCAGATACAAATCTGAACTCCACAACTCCGTAGTTAGGTATAATGACCGGCACGTAATGGCTGACCGTATTCGGTGACTGAACAAGGCTGATTTGTTGAAACGAACACTCATTGTTCGGCTGAATGCGGCTGGTCGCAGAACCCGGTAAACCGACAACTTAAACAAATACGGTCGCCGTATTCGGTGACCGACTTAATGTAAATAGCCTAATTCGATTGATTCGTGCCATAATTCGACAAGGATTATAGCAGTGGGGGAAGTACGCGCATGTAAAAATTTAAGAAACTGCGTGAGCGAACGCCCATATCTCAGGCCGAACCTACAGACTTTGGGCTTAGAGAGTAGACCTCATGTTATGTTGCGTAAGTCTGTCCGCAGCTTTACTGACTAAAACCCGCCCTTGTTCCTTAAAATGCCCCTTCCATGGGGGCTACTCTCTAAGCCCGAAATCCGTAGTTACGGGCGTATTTCTCCGTATCACTTAACCACTAAGAATGAATGACAACACGATTTGACAGTTACTGTCAAATCGTGTTGTCATTCATTCTTAGTTCGGGTTTGGGACTAATCGTAAGTCCGTAGGTGTGTACGGAGTGCAAATACGCCCGCTACTAAGCTCGAAACTACGGACTTCGGGCTTAGAGAGTAGCCCCTCACGAGCCGTAGTAATTCTTTCCAACAATTCCGTAACCCGGACAGGACGTATACTCTAGAACAGGGGTCACCAAATGGCGGACCGCCGATCTATTTTGTGCGGACCTTAAGTAAACAATACAACAACTTTTACTATGGGACTAACACTGAAATGGCGAAAAAAAATTGACTGCTCCATGCATTTAACTCAACACTGTACTGAATAGTAAATTTTAAGCGATTTCGGCGCTGTCCCATAGTAATAGTTATTCATAATTATGAATGCAAGCTCTTTTCAAGTATTATTTTTATTCTGTTACACGTATAACAAAACTGTATAACTTTAACTAAATAAATACGCAAGATAGATGTAACGAAACCCCCCCCCCCCCCGCCATCTTGGGATAGAAAATGCCTTGGTGTGTAAAAATGTAGAAACGGACCGCGGCAGTTATATTTAAAAAAAATACGGACCCCAAATAAAACTACTTGGTGACCACTGCTCTAGAATGATGCTCACCTTTGATAGCACTGAGTAGGACCTGCTGCAGTACATCATTGTACTTCCTCTGGGACTCGCTGTCGGCTGGCCTCACGTACACTTTGTCCAGAGAGTCCGCTAGGACGAGGAACACTTTAGTCCCGTCCGACAGGGGCGGCCGCGCCACTTCTGGGATGTTCATGGCTGTGAAAGAAAATGAAGATTAAAAAAAAATCTTAACAAATAAATACAAATGAAGTGTCTGTTTGTAATATCAAAATAACAGCTTTTCAAGGTTCCGTACTGAAAAGGTAAACAACGGAACCCTATTTCTAAGCCTCCGCTGTCCGTCCGTCTGTCTGTCAGCGGGCTGTTTTTCAAGAACCGTAATAAGTAGACCGTTGAAATTTTCACAGAGTGTGTATTTCTATTGCCGCTTTTCAAAACACATAATAAAAATAAAATAAAATGAAACATTAAAGGTAAGTAACGTTTGGTACACTCCCGAAGAAACCTACATGACAAATTTCAGCTTTCTACGACCAGGGCCCCAAGTCTGCTATAACCATAGTGTCAGAATGGTCTCATAATGATTTCATAATGGTCGATTTTGATAAGTTTGGTAATTTACTAATATAAAAGCGTCATTATTACTTTCCAATGGTCAACCACTGACACTCCATTGAACGAAATGGCATAGAATGGTAATCTCGTACATAATGACAAATTACTAAATAATATTTAAAAACATATATAAAACAAATCTGGCATAACTTGTCAAAATCGACCATTATGAAATCATTATGAGACCATTCTGACACTATTGTAATAGCAGACTTGGGGCCCTGTAGTTTCGGCTATGGGTTGTCTGTCAGTCACTCAACCAGTCAGTAACGGAAGAATTTTATATACCTATAAGGATTGTGAACAAGCAAGTAGCGTGTCATACGAATACGACAAGAAGCACTTTACAAGTAAGCCAGTGCGAGTCGGACTCGCACACGAAAGGTTCCGTACCATAAACAGCAAAAAAAACACGTTTCTTGTATTGGCCCCTTTAATTTTTAATTAGTCTATTTTTTATTATTTGTTATTATAGGGAGCGTGCAGAAACTATAGGCACAGAAATGTCACTGTCAAGTATGTTTCAAGTATAAAATTCGAAATAGCTACGCTAGATAGCACAGTCTACTTCGCGCACGTTCCCCTAAACTGAGCGTGCAGGAACCGCAGGTGGCAGCACAGAAGCGTCAATGTCAAATATTCTGACCCTTAAAGTTTCGAATATGCGACACTAGATGGCATAGTCAACGCCGTGCACGGTCCCTATAGCAGCAGTAGAAATTCACACTGAAAATTTCAACTGTCTACTTATTACGGTTCTTAAGATACAGCAGACGGACGGACGGACAGCAGAGGCTTAGTGACAGGGTTCCGTTGGTTTACTTTTGGGTACGGAACTCTTATAACGGGTCATGATAGTAGATACTCACCAGCAGCCTGATATTCGACGGTAGGCACCCATCGGAACACTTCTCCCTCGCCTAAGTTCTTGTTCGTCTCGACGTCAGCCATAGATATCTTGTAGCCGTTTGGTGTTTGAGCTAGAATCTTGCAGTTGAGACTGGCTCCAAGCTGGAACAAAAGAAAATGATTAAGCTTTGAAGGATTTAAGGGATTCTAGGCGAGGTGAAAAGAGCAAAATTAACGTCTTGGCGTGGTCTATGATATAGAACTAAGCCATGCCCGTTTCATCATCGGGCCACAAGACGAACGGCGATGCGCCACCGGTACATGGTGGACATCCCACCCACACGCACAAAACGTTTTGGGAACACATATTGCGTACAGCTATGGAGTGGAAACCCCTGCCAGAGTCTGTGTTTCCTGATAGCTACAACCTGGCAGTTTTTAACTGAAGAGTGAATAGGTTACTTCTAGGCAAGCGTGCTCCATCTTCGACCACATCATCGCTTACCATCAGGTGAGATAGTGGACAAACGCGTGCCTATCAATAGTAAATAAAAAAACTAGCTGACCCGCGCAATAGTCGATGAGCAAGCATTGACTGACGAACCAATAATGTGAAGCGTCAGAGCTGTTCTCATCAAACCAACCAAGTGTTAACGGTGTTAACGTTTAAGAGTGCTAACGGCTCGTGCCGTATTTAACCGACTTCAAAAAAAGGAGGAGGTTCTCAATTCGACCGCGTATATACATATATATATATATATATATTATGTGTGATCGCGGATAACTTCGTCGTTTATGAACCGAATTCGATCAATGTTTTTTTTTTATATGAAAGGGTATGCTGCCGAGGTGGTCCCATTGCCACGTCAGGATCTGATGATGGAAACCCTGAGAAATTGAGGGCAACTCTCGAAAATTGTAGGCACGCATCTGGTAATAACTTTATATTCGTGTGTATATCGGGTGATACTATAAAACAATGAAGGTTTGGATCAGACCTGATGATGGAGACGACAGAGATTCAAGGGAACTCCACATCGGTATGTAGGAACTACCAAGTGTTTGGGCTTATTACATTCGTATTGACGAGACCTTTACACCGAAAGAACAAAGTAAGTTTTATTAAATGGGCCCCAGTTCATAACATAACATCACTCCGGTACGCTGTGAATGGGTACGCAGGTACCACTAGTAAGTGAAAAATAAAATAACTTTTACAAAAAATATAACCGACTTCCAAAAACAAAACACTACAAAATATAAAATAACTTTAATTTCGAAAGTCGGTGTCAAAAAACGAAATAACCAAAAACACCGACTGCCTGGTGTAAAAAATAAAGGTGCCTGTGGTTAAAGAATAACAGCTGCATAGGGCGATCAGGGTTAAGGCTTAGCACGCACTGCGATTAAACGCGCGCGGTTTACGAATAGCTGAAAACGCAAAAACGCGTCAACACGCACTGCGGCTAGCGTTTTGCTTAAATTTATTTCATTTCACCATGAATTTCTGGCGAGCAGCATGTGTAGCTTTGATATTGAAATTATCAGTCGAGACTGAATAAAAACCGAATGCATGAATTTCTGGCGAGCAGCATGTGTAAGCTTTGATATTGAAATTATCAGTCGAGACTGAATAAAAACCGAATGCGATTAACCGCCGTGCGTGCGCCACAGTACTGTTACTATGGAACAAGCACGCGTTCTTTGCGTTTTTAAAATCAGTCACTGAAAAAAGTCACTAATGCGTGCGCTTGTATAGAAAGCTATGTGTTACATTTTTTTGCGGTTTCAGACTTGCGGTTAAACGCGGGCGTTTAATCACAGTGCGTGCTAAGCCTAAGTAACGCTTGCAGAGGTCAGTATGTGGTTGGGTATTTCTCGAGTCCCGAAAGGCACGTTAATTCGTTCGCCCCGGCTGTCATCTGAAGATAATTAACAGTTAAGGGTACGCAAAAGTAAAAAAAACCAGCCAAGTGCGAGCCGGACTCGCCCACTGAAGGTTCCGTACAAATTTGTAGCTACATTTTACTTTATATTAAGACTATATTTTTTATGATTTTAATAAAAATGTATAGTTTTTAGACTTCTTCTATACTTGTAATATAAGACGGTATTAATTGCCTAATTTCATAGTTATAGGTCAACGGGACATACCCTATACATTTTAATTGCCTTGAGAGAGTCGAAATACACGTTTTTTGTTTTTTACGTTAACTTTGAACTTCGTTATTTTCACAGCTTCAAGGGACCGTAGACCTGAGTATAGGGTTTAATTCAACTCGATACCTCTACGCGTTTCTGAGATAAAGGGCCATGACAGACAGACGGAGGGACAACAAAGTGATCTTATAAGGGTTCCGTTTTTTCCTTTGAGGTACGGAACCCTAAAAAGACTGATTCGCGTATGGACTTATTCGCAAAAAGAACAGTTCCCGAAATAGTCAAATTTTACCAACGCAACCGAGTTAAATATAGCGACTCATTCAGAAATTCCCGCCTCAAACGCAACATTTCCCCTTAAATTGGAATATTATTACAAGTAGCGTCATCTAGGACAGGCAGCTGGACACAATATAGACGACAGGACGTGCGTAAAGAGCGACCGCACCAGCTCAAGAACTTAGGGCACCCGGACGCGGATAGGTTAGGTTCGAATGGGATGGCGGGAGATATACTGAGCGAGCGAACTTAGTTCCCTTTATATTCACGTTAGCTTACTTTAAACCCGACAGGCCGAAAAACACAGAACTCCGGCATCCCTTTGTACTTGCTCGGCAGTTTCCGGCACCTGTCGTTTGTCTTCGTGGTAAGCGTTACATTATACAAGATCTCACCTCGACAGCTTTGCTCGCGAGTACAGCAGAGAACTCGGGTATCGCTTCGTACTTGCTCGGCAGTTTCCGGAACTTGTCGGCCGCTGACACGGATACGACCTTGCTGCTGTCTAGTAGAGCGAGCGTGGTTGGGTTCAGGCAGCGCGCGCGGTACCAGCCGCAATCTTCAGGGTTGAAGTAGGAGATGGTTTCGCCGGGTATTAGTCTGTGGAAATATTTAGCATTAGTTTATTTGGAGACGAAGAACTTGTGATAATAACAGCGCAGATCGATCCGTGAATGAGTGACTCACTGATCCATTAGGTACATACCAAGATTCCTCCATCCCTCAGATATATACTACTAGCTTTACCGCACAACTTCGCCTGCGTTACAATTTCCATTACTGCTACGCTCCTATTGGTCTTAGCGTGATGGTATATAGCCTTCCTCGATAAATGGGCTATCTAACACTGGAAGATTTTTTCAAATCGGACCAGCAGTTCCTGAGATTAGCGCGTTCAAGCAAACAAACCAATAAACTCTTCAGCTTTATATTAGTATAGAAGTATAGATAATATATTACCTCAGGACTATACTGAAGTGGAGCAAAGATTTCATAAAATCTTTGCTCCACTTCAGTAGACAGGGGTTTGCTAACTAGTTTAAAAATTCATACAAAACCAGGAAGCGGAGCGAGGCAGCGGTGCGGAGGAACGGAGTGAGGAAGCGAAAAAAAAACTGGCGGCCCACTCAGATTACTGGTCGCGTTAACTTGGCCTAGCTCCGCCCAGATATTTTTCAATCTTATGGCACAGCAACCACGAGTCGCTTCAATCTATACTAATATATAATGCTGAAGAGTTTGTTTGTTTGTTTGCTTGAACTTGCTAATCTCGGGAACTACTGGTCCGATTTGAAAAATTCTTTCAGTGTTAGATAGCCCATTTATCGAGGAAGGCTATAGGGTATATATTATCACGCTAAGACCAATAGGAGCGGAGCCGTAATGAAAAATGTGACGCATACGAAGTTGCGCGGGTCAGCTAGTTGATATATAAGTAACTTTTGGCTAATCGTGCTTCTCAAGCAGGTCTGTAAATTTAACTTTATAAAGTTTCTCTCTGAATATGCCGTGCTGACTGCAACTGAGCATGATTCTGATATTATACTTCTTTCAAATACTTGTGTGCCGTTCATGGATTTTATTAAATAAGTCCCGTAAGATCGTGAACAACTGTCTTGCGAGGCCACCTTAAGCGCGCGCGAGGCCGTCAGCTGTCGCCGACGCCTGACCCCTAAAGCAACCCACATACATCCTCTCTCATAAAAGGAGGCCTGTGTCCACACACCACACTAAGCGTACACTCACTTGACAGGCTGGTCGTCCTTGTTGCAGTCGAGCACAAAGTCCTCGCACAGACTGTTGTAGTCCAGCTCTAACGCCTCTGCCATGGTGAGGCACACGAAGAGGTAGCTGTAAGGAGGCACACCGCACTAAGCGTATACTCACTTGACAGGCTGGTCGTCCTTGTTGCAATCGAGCACAAAGTCCTCGCACAGACTGTTGTAGTCCAGCTCTAACGCCTCTGCCATGGTGAGGCACACGAAGAGGTAGCTGTAAGGAGGCACACCGCACTAAGCGTATACTCACTTGACAGGCTGGTCGTCCTTGTTGCAGTCGAGCACAAAGTCCTCGCACAGACTGTTGTAGTCCAGCTCTAATGCCTCTGCCATGGTGAGGCACACGAAGTCCCCGCGGCTGATGCGGCAGTCGGAAGCTTTGGCGTCCACTGACATTATTATCGAGTCGCCGACTGACATCTTCTCGAAGAGGTAGCTGTAAGGAGGCAGTACAAATACTAATCATTTATTTTCTTAGTTTGTGAACTACACCTATGTAAAGTACACTTGTTCAAGAAAATAAATTATGTTTATGAAGTGTGTTGTGATAGGGGTGGTATTAATATGTAATTAGAAAGGAATTATTTATCTACACTAATATTATAAAGAGGAAAGATTTGTTTGTTTGTTTGAAATGAATAGGCTCCGAAACTACTGAACCGATTTGAAAAATTCTTTCAGCAATGGATAGCTACATTATCAGGGAGTAACATATACTATATTTTATCCCCGTACTTCCACGGGAACGGGAACTACGCGGGTGAAACCGCGTGACGTCCACTAGTTTACTAATATAAATAATACACCAGCAAAAGTCTAAGTGATAGAAATGCAAAAACGTTTAGATTTTTTTTACGTCTGGATTACCTATGGTCTCAGACCTTAAGTAGGCATATGAGGGGCCGAAGCCAAACCGCAGGGGCTCCGTTGGACTTAATTATTAAAATTATATCAATTTCTTATAAAAACTACTCTTTTTTTGTGAAAAGCTGAGAACATATTCGAAATGAAACTATGGTAGGCGCCAGATAAATGTGCAAAAACGGTCATTGACCCACATACATTTATTGACTTTCTTAATATCAAAAACAGAAATAAAGCTGTCCTGAGTCGACTTCTATTGTGTACGTTCTCTAGTAATGAAAAACTGTTCATAATTTATTGTTCGAGTATCTACGAAGGGATATTAGGGAAAGGTCAATGTACTTTATTGCAAGTTTATCTGGCGCCTACCATACATCCATGCATTCATATTTGTTTGACTTATTACATGTAAAATTGCTAACAAAGATTTTTTTAAATGCAGCAAGCCCCAAGCATTTATGGCGTTAACACAGGCATTTGGTAAGGTGCGAAACGATGAAAAATCGTGCATGACAGTGTGACAAATTTATTTCTCAAGAAGCAACCCGGAGTCTCGAGGATATCTGACACCACTATTGCCACGGGGTATACCCAGTTACAGTTCCCGTCACGCAAGTTTACCTCCCCGAAGTACGTCGCCATCGACTGCGCAGGATGTCTATTTGACAAATAACATAGGACAGCGCATGCGCGGGTAGGTCGCGCATGCGCGTGTTCGCGCAAGATGACGGGTGTAATGGCATCTCACTCGCTCTTATACGTGAATACGACTGTTGATGCGAAGTGTTACACGTTGTTATTGTTTTTAATTATTTTGGTTATTTCTTACTATTTGATTAATTTTTTGTTTTTATGGTTTATGTTTTTGTGTTGTTACTTTTTGATATTGTTATTGTTACTGGTAGTCTTTGTTTCTTGTTTATAATATAATACGTACAATAAAAACAAATAATCTAGGAACGTAACACTTGTTTACGCGATTGCACCTGCGCGGTCGACATTAAAACCTAACTTCGGAAGGGTAAACAACGGTGATGCGAACTGTACTGGGTTGTGAAGATTAGACAGGCAGCCGCTTCATGCAAAATATTGGTCTTTAGCCGCATCCTGAGGATTGGAAGCCGACCCCAATATAATAGTTGGGAAACACCCTAGGCAGATTTATTGAACCTTATTTTTTAAGGATGCATGATCATCGGTCAGTGGGTCATCTTAGGGGCGGAGTTTTAGGAGTTGGAGTATACGCTTAGGGGCACTATGAGCTGCAAAGAAAACCAAAATAAAAATTTTTGGAAAAAAAATATTTTGGACGGTCAATTTTCATGATTTTTTTTTTCCGAAATATCGCACTTTTAATGCAGTATCGGGTTGACCTTGACCATAAAACCATTTGGCCCTACGACGCACCGTTTCCGAGTTATGGGCTTCCGAATTTTATTTTATTTAAAACTCTATATTTCCAAAATAGTAGCTCGGATGAAAATCTTTTCGGGAAAGAAGAAAAAGTCCTCGCGCCATAGTGCCCCTAAGGTTACACTCCAACCAAATCATCTTATGACGCCTGGGCTCTGGGCGGAGCAGAAGGGAGTGTCAGACTCTTACTGACTAAAACCCATTCGTGTTTATAGTTGTTAAATAAAGTTTTAGTTGTTAATTAGTTAGTTAACAACTTAAACAAATAAATTAGAAACACATATTAAAAATGTTTTCATACATTTTTTAACTACAGTCGCTAGCGAGTATAGATTGATAAAACTCATGGTAGACGTACTGTACCATGTAACGTCAGCCTTCCCCTTCATGGTAAAAAGGCGAACTTTTTGGGTGTATGTATGTAAGTGACAAATCTTTCTCCAAACTCACTTCTTCGGCACTATTTTCCTGGTGGGAGTAACATCGCTCACACTTGCAGGTTTCACTGCAGGTGTTACTACTATAGTTTCAGTCTCTTTAGGAGGGGGATCAGCTTCCTGTGGGCTCGCGGCTTCCGGCTCTACAGTGGGAGGGTCGGGGACCGATCTAACGTGCAAATAAAATAGACAAAGCAAAATAAAGTGGCAATAAGCAAGCATAGGAATGTAAAGGCCCCATACTCAAGCATGATCAAATCTGGAAGTATTTATGAAATTTATGTTTAACGTAAAGCGCTTATTAGTCACCAAAATCTAAGAAGTCCGATTTGACAGCTGAGTAGAGAAGGATAGAAGAATGCTTTACCACTAAGTGCGAAAGAGATTTATTTTTATGTCTCTTTCATACTTACTAGTAAAGCGATGTTGTATCCTGCTGTCAAAACGGGCCTTTTATTTGTTGAAAACTATACACTATGCAATTTATAGGAAATTTTATTAGGAAATCGAAAGATGTAATTGAAGTTAGTACAGTTAGATTACGATTTAGTGCGATAGGAAGGTTCCAACCGCACTAATTCCTAAATAGATTTCCTACAAACTGAATAGAAGCGCTTAAAGTCAATTTATGCTTGAGTATAGTTAGACGCAAATAACAATAACATGTGAACTTTAAAAATGATGGATTACCTTGTTACCATGGCAACATAAACAATCGCTCCAAGACCAAAACGTTCGTACCCAAATACTCAATAAACGAGACGTGCGCCGCGCACGACGTACAACACATGCCTCGGTTGAGTAAATGAACCTACGCCACAATTAGGCCACTGGCTGACCAAGGTCCATACAAGTTCGTGTTAAGTCTTTTCTAAGGAAATAACAACACATCGAGGGAGGAACATATTTTCGAAGCTTGCACGTTTCTGAATTGACGAGCAAAAAAAAAAATTTAAAAGCTAAGCGAAAACAAAGCACAGTACCACTATTTTCTTAATGTCCCTCGGCATACTTCGTGTTTCGTTTTTTTCTTTTCAACGAGGGAAATCCTCATGGATGTCCTCCGCCCTGGGGCTGGTGGAGGGGTCTGTCAGACTCTTGCTGACTAAACCACCCCGGTGTTCCATCTCTCACCTACGCCGGGGATCGCGGGAACTTACGACTTCCGTAATCCCCGGCTGGTCTCTGCGGGCCACCTCGGGTCAAGCGGGGGGAGTGAGGTGTTTGACTCCCCCCGCGACGTCAAAGAGGGGCGCACGGGAAGACCACGCGCCGCCACCTCGGGTTCGGATGAATGGGGGGCGACGGACATTACTCTGTTAATCTTTATTATTATCATCATCATCATCATATAAGCCGAAAGTCGTCCACTGCTGGACAAAAGCCTCCCACAAGCGTCGCCACAGCGACCGGTCCTGTACGTCTCGCATCCATCGGCTACCCGCGACCTTCACCAGGTCATCGATCCACCTTGTGGGAGGCCTTATAGCGTTGCGTCTTCCGGTACGCGGTCGCCACTCCAGAGCTTTTCAGCCCCATCGACCATCTGTTCTGCGAGCAATGTGCCCTGCCCACTGCCACTTTAGTTTGGCGATCCTTCGGGCTATGTCGGTAACCTTGGTTCTCTTGCGGATATCATCATTCCTGATTCGATCATGCAAGGAAACTCCAAGCATTGCCCTAACAATGTACATTGCAACTTATTTAAAAAAAAGGGAGGCAAATCGTTTGTGTTCGGAAATGCGATGATTGCAGAGGGAAATTAAGAAAATAGTTGTACTGAAATAGCATGGGCGGATGAAACCATGGGGGCCACAGGTTAAAACCTTTACTCCAGTTCTCTACTCACGTTTTAGGTACTAAGCTCTGTTGCCTAGCCGGGGGGGCAGCAGCCTTTCGTGCAGGTTCGGCCTTCTTCGGCTCCTCTACAACTTCGGGCTTCGCAGCGGGTGCCGGTTTTCTGTTGAACAGGTTGCGTTGTCTGATAGGTTCCTCCTTCTTAGGCGAGACGGGTGTTGTAGCTGTGGAATAAATGTTTTAGAGAACATTGGAACTAATACAAAATAATGAATTTATTTATTTACCCTTTTATTTATTTTGTTCAAATAATAAAGATGGAGTAAATAATTATTTGCCGCCATATAACATAGGTAGCGCAACCGCCTCAATGAATTATTGCGACGTTTTAGATTATCGCGACGCAGCGAAGTTTTTATGTGGCCAAGCGCATCGTCGTAGATCGAACGCGAAGTTTTTATCGCGACAGCGCAACACGAATCTTCGCGCGATAATGTAGCCGTAGCATTAGCTACTCACCTTCGACAGGCTGATAGTCCTTCTTTTGGTTGTTATTCCTGTTCTGGTGAGGTTTTCGCGGCCTTTCTTGGGAGTTGTTGAATTGATCTTCTTTGCCATTCGATCCGTTAGATTTTTGGCTAGCCTGTAAACATGTTACTGATTAGGAAAGCAAGGATTACTTAGGGGCCGAACAACGATCCGACGAACATACCAGCGGGTCTAAAAAGGCCACTTTAGCAGAATCAGAAAGCACATAACGCTGCCCGTTTGCTTTGTTTTCCCAATCAACCTAGAGCCTAATGCGTTAGCGATAAAGATGAAAATTAAATTTGACAGATTGTTGTGTGATCTACACTAATATTATAAAGAGGAAAGATTTGTTTGTTTGAAGTGAATAGGCTCCGAAACTACTGGATCGATATGAAAAATTCTTTTAGTAATGGATAGCTACATTATCAGGGAGTAACATAGGCTTTATTTTATCCCCGTACTCCCACGGGAACGGGAACTACGCGGGTGAAACCGCGTGACGTCCACTAGTTAATAATATGATTTTCCTAAAGTAGCCTTTTTAGCCCCCCAGATGACAGAAAAGGCGGGTGTAATATCGACTTACCCTAGAAGTAAAACCGCCAGAGTTTCTCGTCTCAGAGGAATCGTCTCTATTTTGGAATTCCCGTTTGTTATTTGGCGTATTCAAACGCGGACGACGAAGTGGCATGACAGTTTGCGCTCTGAAAGTAATACAATAGTGTTTAGACAAGTGTAACCCTCTTACTGACTGAAACCCATCCGTGTTCCTCCTAATGCCCTTTGCGTTCCAGTGCCGCGGTGACTCTTTCGAACAAATTGCCGCAGAAAAGTGTAACCTTTTTTTAAGGATGGGTCATCATCAAATAATTTCTTCCGGAGCGGAAGGGAGTGTCACTCTTACTGACGAAAACCCATCCGTGTTCCTCCTAATGCCCTTTGCGTTCCAGGGCCGCAGTGACTCTTTCAAGCAAATTCCGCAACAGAAAAGTGTAACCCTACTACGGAAAAATGAAAAAGATCTAAAAAATACGAAACAAAGAAATATTTCTGACTACCTTCTTTATGGCTTTGCCGTAGTCGGGTCAAAAGGTACAGTAGTGACCCAACTGATATGGCTTACCGATGTACCTGCACAGAAGATGAATTTTCAAAGCGCGGGAAATGCTATTGACCAATCGGCACGCTCCACGCACCGCGCTTCTTGTTCCTGTACCGCTATTGGTCGGCAGCTGCCGCCATGTTAGCGCGCGCCGCGTGGCATGCACGTGACTTGCGAGTGAGACGGAACTAACAGCTGCAGAGTATTATGAACCTTATAGTAGTGATATAAGGTTAATTTTAAGTTTGCTTTCTTTCGTTAATCTTCGGTACCATACTTTCTTTTCTGCGCGAACGAAGATTCACGACGCGCCTTATCAGTTGGGTACCACTGTAAGTCATTATAATTAGCTTTACTTGTACAAGGTTCTTTGAGTGTAGTTTCGATGAGAAAAAATTATAAATCTTATTTTTAGAGACAAAGTGCAAAATTGTACAAACATTAAACGGCGCCTCGGCCATCTTCGAGGGCTATGGTACGAGATTTAAAGACTTTACGAGATTTAAAGACTTTACGAGATTTAAAGACTTTACGAGACTTTAACTTAGTGATTATAAAGTCTGTTTTTTTTTTAATGTAACTAATAAGGAATATGCATGAAACATTTTTATTATCTATAGTTTATCTTAAAACAATATAATACTGACAGTAAAAATAGAAACAAAATTGGTGAAAAAACAAATGAGCTATAATTATTTCCCTCTCGCGAAAAAGCTGTTTTCTATGGCAGATGTTTTAGTATAGGCGTCATAGACTTTGACGTCAAAGTTCATAACGGACTTCTCTTTCTAATTGTAATCTTTGAAGCTTTATAACTTCATCGCTGATGAAGGTATTTAAAAAAATATTTTATGATTGAAGTATTTCATTTTACAAATAAAAAAATCTCATGCATATATTGGGATCCAGGTAAATCAAAAGTGATAATATATTTACTTAGGCTCAACGTCAGCAATTTCTTGAACCGCTGTTGCTGCTCGAACATTTTCGCTATTCATTCTGCAAAGAAAAATACTTTTAATTAAACAACAGAAGACCTAAAAAAGGGGGTTCGAATTATGAGAATACAATCTACTGCATATAAAAGCGAGATAAGTTCATTTTTAATAATAGTCATGGTGAATTTACCTCGAAATATCTCGGCAACTTGACACTTAAGGGCACCATGTTCCTAACATTTATTGTTTGTCGAAGTGTCCTCTATCCATATATGAATGTAAGATCCTATGAATATTATAAATGTGAATGTTTGTATTTTTATGCCTCAATCACGCAAAAACGGCTGAACGGATTGGGATAAAATTTGGCACATACCTATAGTTCACATCCTGGAATCACACATAGGCTACTTTTTATCCCGGTAACTTACATGGCTTATTGGAGACTGAGTAGGAAGTGGAAATCCAGAGCCGCTGCTGCCTTAGTACTTCAGACTCACAAGTACCAGGAGACCAGAAACATATCGAAGTATATCCGGGGCTGATATCAGGAGATTTTTTTCAAAATAATAGGATCAGTAGTATCGGAGAAAGGGGTGGGGGGAATGGTCTTCTTCTTTTTATAGTGAGGGCAGTAAGGTCTAACGACCCCACACACCCTAGTGTCAGAGTTTCTAAACCGCCTCAAGGGCCACTGACATGGTTTATTTGACGACCGCCATTTGGCGGCCCGGACCACCGGCTTATACGTGCCTTCCGAAGCAAGGACATCATTTTTATCAGACAATCAGGTGATTCAAGCCTGCAATGTCCTAACCAAACTGGAAAACAACTTTATAAAGTATGCTTTCCCGTGAGAATCGAAACCATGACCACCAGGTCACAAGGCAAACGCAGTCAAACGCCTAAAATACTCGACCACGGAGGCAGTTAATGGTCATCTTACGTCTTATTTCTTGAACAACTTCAAACCTATTTATTTTAAAATTATAAAACCCCTCTGTACACACCTTAGTCGTTAAGCATCTCTGTTCTCCGTTTTACACATCTCGTCTCCGAAGAGGTCGGAACTCGGAGTTGGGCCTCAAACTCAATGTCTGCCTCTATGGTTACTACCTAGCTAGGTTATGGCATACGGCGCGATGCCTGTGCGTCACTGGCAGGGCTCGGAGCAGCTAGTCTATTCTGTAAGAAACTATTTCGATATCGAGCTTCACCTGAGTGATCAAACTCACAAAGTGAGCTTTATTGCACACAACATAAAGGTCTTCATTTGAAACTCACCTCGAATTCTACTGTCGAGATACGAAAATGTTGTTAGAGAATAGCACTACAGTACAGCGTGATGCCACAGCCGGCACAGAACGCGACGCGTCTAAACCGATGACATCTGTCTATGGTATACTGTTACTCACCTGGCTAGGTTATGGCACACGGCGCGATACCTGTGCTGCCAGTCGCGTCGCTGGCAGGGCTCGAAGCAGTACAGCGTGATGCCACAGCCGGCACAGGACGCGACGCGTCTGAACCACTGACATCTGTCTATGGTATAGTGTTACTCACCTGGCTAGGTTATGGCACACGGCGCGATGCCTGTGCTGCCAGTCGCGTCGCTGGCAGGGCTCGGAGCAGTACGGCGTGATGCCACAGCCGGCACAGAACGCGTCCGAAGCGCCCCCGCACACGACGCATTGACGCACAGCAACTCGCTGCAGTCCAGGAAGTTTTAGCTGCGCCCAATTATCGTGTGGAGTGTTTATTGTGTTCAATACTGTGTTATTTTGATTATGCACATTTTTTTTAGTAAAATATGTTAATAATAGTTTAGTTGTCATTTTTAACTACGTAACCCACCAGTAGTGTTGCCAGGTCCGATTTGTTGTAAATCGGTACATGAGGTCAAAAAAATCGGGATTTAGGGTTACAGATCGGGACAGTAAACAAAAAAAAAACAAAGGGTTTTATGTCTATTTAATGTTACATAACAAATAATCAGTCTTGCTAGAAGAAATTATAAAATAAAATCGTACTTTAAATGTAATTGACGCACTTCAGAAGAATAAAGTACCTAAGTATTAATCGGATAAGGAATAAGAAGTATTATTATGCAACGCCATCTCGTAGCAGCGAATCGAGTTACGGCCCCCATGTTTTTGAATATATCCAAAGCCAATAGATGGTGTTCCGTGTCAAAAAAATTACGTAGCGTATTTACTTACACATATTTTTTTCATTTTTTGATTAATCGGTACATTTAGCGTCCCGATCAGGTACAAATCGGGACGCGTCCCCAGACCCCTGAAAATCGGGACGTCCCGCGCAAATCGGGACACATGGCAACACTACCCACCAGATACAGTCCTAATTGGTTAACGAACGTACGAGTTAACGTTGCTATTTTGTCGCACGACAAGATTAAACACACATCTCTTTAGTGTCCTAATTGGAAGCTTGCAAATCATCGAGCGAGCACAGGCCCCAAGTCTGCTATTACAATAGTGTCAGAATGGTCTATCATTGATTTCATAATGGTTGATTTTGACAAGATTCTATGCCATTTCTTTCAATGGAGTGTCAGTGGTTGACCACTGGAAAGTCATAATGACGCTTTTATATCCAGCACCATTATGAAATCAATGATAGACCATTCTGACACTATTGTAATAGCAGACTTGGGGCCCTGGAATCATTTTCATCGCACGACCAAATTGCATCGCTAGCCAATTTGGACGACATCGTAGGTACTTGAAATACCATTCTTTCTGTTCGCAAACGGTCGCAAAGAATCCCGTGGTGTTGTCGCAGAAGCCATTAAATATATTCGTGCATAATTGCTCAGTCGCCGATTGAACTTTGTATAATAATTATTATAAAAGTAATATACATATGTTCAACATGTTTATTATAGCCAAATAAGCATACACTTTGATTCTAACGGCATGTTCACTAACTAGCAGTGGCGCTATTAATTAGTTTATTTGTGCAGTGTAAAATTAAAACTATCTGCCACCAAACTACAATACAATAAATAAAGCATGGTCTTGTTAGTAAATTATGAGTGAAAGAAACATACCTAGACAGTACCGTAAAACGGGGTGAATAGAAACGTAGGGGGTAAAAAGAAACAACTTTGAATGGGATTTTCAATTTATTTAAATTCTGCTTGCAGCATTTATGGACTTCCTTATTTATGGATTTAGTTTTAAAATCAATATTAGTTTTAAAAGATTGATATTTTTCTAGAAACCAATAATGTGGCATTCGAGTGAAAATGCAATTCTGTTTTGTTTCCATCGCCCCCTTTTTGCTGATAATCATAATCAATGACGCTAAGATAAAAATCAAAACAACAAAATAATAATAAAATAAAAAAATCATACGAACTGCAATGAATCCGAAGTGCCAGGCATACACGGTGAAAGTAAAATGAGGAAATTTCATTAGTTATTATCTAATAGATTAGACACATATCAAGAACATACAAAGCTAGGGTAGCTGTTAGCTAGTTTATTTTAAACGATATGCATCATTAAGGCAAATGAGATACATACAAATCAAAAACATAAAGCTGGGTAGCAACCAATGATGTTTATTCCGATTAGTCTCCCTATGAAACTTTTTAGTAGGTATTTGACGAGTCGAGCACAGCGGGACTACCGAGTCCCACTATGCTCGACTCGTCAAATCTATACTAATATACAACGTGTTGTTTTGCATCCTCGTCAAATTTCAGGAGGTTGTCATAAAAGACATAAATAATCAATAGAAAGTACGGTAGCGGGCAATAACTAATAAGCGCTGCTTTTTTTTGTTGTTAAAATTTAACAGTATTTCAGAATTAAGCCCTTAATTTAAAACAGAATCACCCGACTACGCACACAGCGACAATGCAGCTGTGTGCGTGAGTGTCGACGTCTTACCTACGAAATGCAAGCGCGCGCGAGTGCGTGTGCGACCGAGCAATGACCGGTAGCAATAATTTTACCTAATTTTATTTCGAAAATCACTTACATTACTGTCATAAATTTCGCTTGATAATTAACTCATCTTTGAGCATCATTGGAATACGGAAATCTTACTAATGACAATAATACTAGTGCGCCAAAGAAAAGTTCACTGACCTGTTATCAGATGATTAATAAAATGTTAGTTTTGCTTTTCGTAGTGATTTTGTTTTTATTTGTGGATTTCCTTCCTACTTAACGGGCTTAGGACCGGCAAGAATGCCATAGTTAGTGTAGCGATCTACTAAGTCTAAAAATGTTTTCTACGTTTGATGGAAATGGAAAGACGTGCTAGTTAAGTGAAAGTACGTGGTGATATTTTCGACTCTTAGGTATTATTGGCGTAGTTAAAAATAAAATTTGAAATCAACTTATTTACACTAATAAAATTGATTAAGCTTACAACGTATTTACAAAATGTACAAATAAATAAATTACCTACTTAAGTTACCCGGAGGTATTGTTCAAAGTTGCCACCATCACACTCTTCGCACAATCGAGCACAACGTAGCTGGTTTTCCTTCAGCTTACGTAACACTAACACATTCGTTTTTAAAGTGTCGAAAGCACTAATGATCCTTGCATGTAATTCTGTTAAACTTGTCACTTCCTTTAACGTCTCCCCACAAATAAAAGTCTACAGGCGTCAGGTCTGGAGAACGCGGAGGCCAGGCCACAGGTCCTCCGCGACCGATCGAGTGGTCAACAACTTTTCGGTCAAGTACTCGCGTACTTGCCGACCATAGTGAGAGGGAGCGCCATCCTGCTGGAAGTAGAGGTTGTGCCTTGCGGTAGTGGAACGGGTGTTGAAGTTCACGTTTCAGTAGACGCCACACTGTGGTGTGGTGCACTCCTAAGTGTTGACCAGCCTCCCGCGTGCTTGCCCGTGGGTCTCGCTGGAAGTATTCCAGGATGTCTTCCTGCAAGGCGACAGGCAGGCCTACGCTGCCGCGAGCATGAGCATGCCGGGGAACGTCAAACTGCCGATGATCCCACAGTCCCTGCGTAGCAGCCAGCATGACGCTCTGTGATGGGGGTTCCCGATCGGGAAACATTTCCGTGAATATCCGGTTGGCTCCACGTAGGCTGTCTCCACTGATGGCATACAGGCGGACCATCTCCACCATCTCGACTTTGAATAATTGTCCGTCATCTTGCATAATTCGCAAACGCGCGCCCGCTTCGGCGACATCAAACACACTGTTAGTTCCGGGGCCGCGGGGGCCGGGGGCGTGGCTAGGTACTTGCGCGGGAGAATCCCCGTACCGTGATTGGGGTGCGATTGATTACCTACGAATTTATCGAATGATCGTTGCGCGTATGCGTTGTGTATACATTGCGTTTGTTTGTGTGTGAAAGCGCGGTTATAAGGCTAGTAACAGACGGGCCGCGGCTGGTTTACACTTACGGATTTCCGTAAATCAAAAAATTAAATTAAAAAAACACCTACCCATTTTATTGTCGATTTGGGTCGAGAATCCTTAGCATAATTACGTCCTTGAATTTGACTAGGATGCAAATCAACACGTTGTATAAAGCTGAAGAGTTTGTTTGCTTGCTTGAACGCGCTAATCTCAGGAACTACTGGTCCGATTTGAAAAATGTTTTCAGTGTTAGATAGTCCATTTATCGCGGAAGGCTATAGGCTATATATCATCACGCTAAGACCAATAGGAGCGGAGCAGTAATTAAAATTGTGACGCAGACGAAGTTGCGCGGGTCAGCTAGTACCTACTAAAAAGTTTCGCTGTGCACGAAGCTCTTCGATTCTACGTAAACAATGGAAGATACAGTTGGATACCACACTTACATACTAGGCTTTCTAAATTTACTTTTTAGATGGTTAAATACAATATTACACTAACAGATTTTGTGCAAAGCCAAACTTTTTAGTAGGTATTTGACGAGTCGAGCATAGAGAGACTAGAGCATAGGGGGACTAACCGGTTTATTTTGAAGTTGGACATAAATGCCTTGTCCCATGCCTTAGGTAAGTGTATCATGGGTGATGCAGAAAGTTTTGACAACACGGTTGGCGCAGTGGTTGAGCGATTGGCTGCTGCGCTACGTGTCGCGGGTTCGATTCCCGTACGGAACAAATATTTGTATGGCCTACAGAGTTGTTCCAGGTCTGGCTGTTTGTGTATGTTTGTGAACGCAGCCACGATACAAGAGAAATCCCTAGTGTGAAGAGGTTAAAAAAAAACTGGTAAAAAGCTAGCCGAAGAAGCATTAGTACTAGTTTAAGGAGACGCGGGGCGTTGCGCGTCGCGTGCGGCATCGCGGCTAGCACTAAATTCAAACATATGGCGTTATATGAGAGCGTTTACGGAGAAGCGATACACGCACGCGGCGTCGGACGCAGCGTGGCCCGCGGCGTAATACGCCCAACGGCCCGCGTCTCCGTACACGAGCACTTAGAGAGCCAAAAGAAAACAAGCATTAGCTGAACTTAACTCTTTATTGTACACAAAGATAATGTTAACACTTATCAGTAGAAATAAATGATCAAAGGCGAGCTTAACTCAAAATTGAGTTTCAACCTTTTGACTGATAGAGAGAGATCACATTGCTGTGTGAGATTTGTCAATAGGGTATTTGACTGAATTGAATTATTTATTACATTTGTCAAAACTTAAAGAGCAGACAAGATGCACTTAAAATCTCAAAAAATGGCGGTGTCAGCGTTTTAAAATCTGTGACAAACAGACACAGCACTAATGGCGTGTGAGATCACACAACGCCCGCCATATTGAATCGAAGCCATCCAGTACCTACAAATGACATTTTGTGTGACAAAGATAGAATAACTTCGAAAGCGTATAACTTTTGTTTTTCCATCAATTTTATTTATTTCCACCAATCTTACTGTTGTTTTAATAACATCTGATCATTGATATATAAAAAACCCAAGATACACACTCAGCATCTCAAAAACGCGCTAGTTTCAAACAGTCTCACATCGCTCGCCATACTACACTGCTTTGTAAAAACAACTAAGCGATACGTGTAAGGTTGAATTTGCAAAAAAAAATTGCGCATCACTCGCCATACTGAACTGCTTTGTAAAAACAACTAAGCGATCCGTGTAAGGTTGAATTTGCAAAAAAATTGTTTAAAGTATAACTACACACAACTCACACATGACACTTGATACATGTCAGTTTTTGACGACAGATTCGAGTGTTGCATTTGTTCGAGACTGTGCATCTTGGGTTTTTTATAAATATCAATGCATCTGATCTATAAAATAGTATTCATTCTTGTATATTTATCATTGTTGTCAAATACCCTATTGGAGCCGTATAGAGATAGAGCTTAGTTGGTCGTGGATTTTGAGCACCATCAGGCTGTAATGTTTCCATTACTGGGACACAGACCCTTTCCGTGACACGGGGTGGGTAATAATTAGGAATCGGCGTAGGTAGTGCTATTTTGGGTTAATGAACCTGAATGATAATGTTAATATGGACATGCTCCCGGGAATATTTTTCTGAATTTCGGTGTATTAAATCAAGTTCAACTGTTTAAGATATCACGATTACGCACGGCGACATTTCAAATTACATATTTCCGGTATAAGCTGGTCCCCCGCACGGTGTTGCTTGCCATATTATTTACTGGTCACGGGATTCAGAATGCATATCCATGTTAAGATATCACTAAATCCCGGGAATAGCACTACTTATGCCGATATCTGGTAATAATCCACCACGCAGGCCTAGTGCTGGTGGTAGGTGACACAAATCATCATACCACCAGTATTTCATCCGATCCGATTGCTTATCCGTCTTTGAACCCACATCTATTCTGTAACACCTCACTGTGAACACTTAGGTTGGGTGCGTTTGAAGTGAACTGTCATTCCATTTTTATTACATGGTTTGACAGATCACTTCACGTTCACTTCACAAAATATTTCACGGCTAGATTTTTTCAGAATGACTGTGAGTGTCCAGTTTTACAGACTGAGTGTAATTTTAAGTCGGGGGGGGGGGGGGGGGTGTAAGGGGGGCGACGACGACGACTTTACGTTTGATGTGTATATTTTACACAGTCTTAAGCCTGTTAAGATCGTTATCTTTCTCTCACAGCAACAATAAATATGTCTGTAACTGTTCAGGTCTCAAATAATACGGAAAAGCTCTCAAAAGCCGAAGGTAATCCTAACTTTCTAGAGACTTCACCAGCAAATTCTGCGAATAAAAAAAACTCAGAAAAACAACAAAAATAATAAATGAAAAGAACTTTAATTACAAACATAAACAAGCAAAACAACACCTCGCATAACAAACTAACGGAAAGCAAGTAAAATTAATTAAAACAAATTAAGTTAAAGACTTCACGGAAAGTTCCTTCGCAGTACGAACTACGGCCAGCGGGTCTATTCTGTAAACACAACACCGTGAAATCTTAGCTGGAGCTAGTTTGAAGTGAACCGTCATTCCTTGATTAGATGGATTGACAGCTCACTTCATTTTCACTTCACCAGAGTTTTCACGGTACGAGTTTTACAGAATAGCAATACAGAACTTTAGGTGAAGGTACCTAAAACTATGCGTTGAGGAGTAATGGCGGCGCGATGGGTTGAAGCGAGGCAAAAGGGCTTAGGCAAAGTGACATTCTTATTAGAGAAAATGATTGACAAAGTCCAAAATGACATGCGCTACCGTAAATGTATGCAGCCGGTCTATTCTTTCAACATCTCGCCGTGAAAGGTGGAGTGAGCAATGAGCATGAAGTGAACTGTCACTCCATCTCGTTTGTATGAACTGACAGCTCACGTTCACTTCACCTAAGTTTTCGCGGCGAGTTGTTTACAGAATCGCACTGCAGAAGCGTTTTGACAAAATTTCTGTTAGCGGTAACGTAGAGATTGGCAACAAAACAGCTAAAATATGTAGCATAGACTAAGGCTGTCGAAATGTCACGTTGTCTGTTTTGACAGTCGCATTCGCTGAAACAATGGCACATTGTCTATAGCCTAAGGTTATTTAGAGCGCAAGATAACGTGCATCTTATCTTATTGCTTCCCACACAAGTGCCATCGTGGGTCTCTTCACATGGTCACGTCGCGCTGCCATTTCTTAACGCTAGCATTACATTAATAAAAATACTTACCCTAAAACTTATGTAAATTAGTACAAACTAAAATTGTTACTAAAAATAGTGTTTTTGTCTTTGTTTAGTAGCTTAGATATAGCAGTCGACATGACTTTGGAAAATGGCGCGGAATTATGGCCAGGGTTGCCAGGTAAGCTATCTGAAGATTTTCGTGTCCCTTAGATAGTTGGGGAAAGGCTTGTCAGATTGCTTGGTCATGCTACTACGTGTCTCCGTCCGGATTGATATCTGACAACCCTGTTAATGAAATGACTCGTTCAATGACAGACAGCTTTATACAAACTTTTTGTTTAAAATTAAAATTACAGTGCATTAAGTGAAGTTGGCTACAAATGAGCTCGCAGTAGTAAATTTTATACTAATACAGTAGCACAATATACCACTTCACTTAAACATATTTGTTAATAATAGCATCACTTGCAACACAAAATTAACCTTTTTCGAAAACCATAAGGTATTTTTTTGTATACCACAAGTGACGCGAATATTTTCACAAATAAGACAAGTGTGTTGCGGAGTGGTTGGTATTTTTTTATCAAGAATATTAAGTCGAATAAAATGTTTGTATAAAACCGTCTCGGGATCACAACTAAGACACAAAATCCGGCTGAGTTTTATCTCATACATTACAGCAAATAGCTCAACAACCCCGTGTTTCAACTCTGGAGTATTTTAAGAACACTACAACAGCTTTTACTATTTTAAATTCTAGGCATAAAATACATAGTTACCTCAATGTCATGATCAATATTAAATAATTCTATTTATAATTATTTACAATTGATAAAAAGTGGTAGGAATGTCAAATTAATGAAAATCATCACTTTTAATATTAATAAGACAGTCTTAAAACGAACTATGTGGGTAGTTTGTAAACTACCCTCCTAGTTTCGTTTTAACACAATATATTTATTTGATTGTAATAAAATAGGTTTGGTGAGCTAAAATGCAAATCAATAAGAGCATTCGAAATTTACTTTCCGAAATACGTAACATTTTTAATTTAAATTATTAGAAAAATAAATTGGCAACTGTTCTAAGCAAACTGCGTTTATCCTGTTGAGGCTTTGGGACTCTTGAAATATGCACTGTATGGCAGAATTGAGCTAACCAATCCCAACAGACAGAACCCGTTCACGAGTACAACGCATGCGTCAGCGTCGCTTAGCTCAACCATATTTTCAGGGAGCTCAACGACCTGACACATGACGCTGCTATCAGCAGGACTTTAAAGTGAGCATGTTAGACCCCAAACTGTCAGAAAACCGGTATATAATTCTAAATTAATGGAAAAAACGTAAACAAAGAAAACAGCTCAACAAAACTTGTGAGTAAATGAAGGAGGGGTTTAAACGAGGTGCAACACCAGCAAAATTGGTGTCAATACTGTTTTTTCAAAATAATCCTGATATTGTGTTTTATCTATGAAAGATCATGAGTCTGGAGGTAGGTAGACATTTAATCGTAATCTGAGCTGTGCTCAACATCTCGGATAAGGATTAAGTCGGCTCTTAATGTTAGTATATGTGATGGGCGATATGGTAGTGTAAAGGTACTTAATACAAGCAGTATAAAACTTAACAACCGAAATCTAAAACACTAAATAAACAATACTGAAGTTATTGATTACAAATGGTACAACTTCTATCCTAATTGAATTTCATTACTATTTTGTGGTCAAAAATATTTGTCATGTTTATACATTCAAGGCAGAATCATACTTTGTCAGTCCGTAAAAATCTAGAAAAAGAATTTGAGCTTCTCTCCTCCGATAGAAGAATCGAAATCCTTTCCTTGTAACACAGATACCGATTGCTTATCAATATAAACGATGAATTTACCGTTGCTGGGGTAAACGTTATCGGTAAATACCTGCCATTGTTCGGTATTTAGACCCGGGTTTTTGTCCTCGAGTAAATCAAATATGATGTTTAAATCGTCCTTATTTTCTGGTAGAATGTTCATGGGTATTTTCATTATAACCTTGTGGTATCCATGATGTTCGGGCACGATTTCGTATGCATTTTTAGGAGATCCAGGCCCAAGTACCGCAGGGTTTTGAGTGTCACTTTTGTTTTCCGTGTAGTATATTTTCTGGTCACCGCTTACTTCTAAATAATCTTTTTTCTCAGAATCCTCATCAATCTCTAGATTACACTCATTATGCGCTATATTTGATTCGGGCTGTGCCAGCGCGTCCCATTGGTCGAGTTTCAAATGAGGATACTCTTTGATAAGCTGGCTTTTGAGGTCATCGAAACTTTTTCCCTTTGGCCCTGATATTCCAACTATGCTTTTCTTTTCATGGGCTTCCATTTCGCTTAGTCTCTTACTTAATTTCTTAGCGTGTTGCTTGGTTACCTCTTCTAAGCTCGCCTTAGGTCTGAGCAACGACTGAAGATGTCCTAACTTAAATTGGACGGCGCTACCTCCAACAAATTTGTTAAAATTGTTCGCCGTTATCACTTGGGCTGAAAGTTTATCTATCTGTAATACAACGTCTAATTTCGACTTGGTTCGGACTGTGCTTATTTTCCTCCAGTATTTGGTCCGTATCCTTGGATTTTGTTCTTGTAATATACAGATAACCTCGTCAGTAGCTATGTCAGTTTTGCAAATCATGCTTACGATACCTACAGCTCCTCTAAACTCGGTTGCTTTTAGATGCATGTGTAGCCTTGAGTTGACAGTAGGAATGGCCTGTTCTATCCAGTTTCGGGACAGCATAGAATGGCATATGATGAAGATGACCCCATCAAATAGGTACATATCGTGAAACATGGGAATATTGTCTTCAGTCATGTCACATTTATCCACAGATTCTATAACAATATTCTCGAATGTTCTCTTAATTGAATGGAATAAGGCTTCGTCTATTCTCGACTCTGGATAGTTTAGCGGGCCTACATACAGTTTCTGGTCGTCAGCAATGAGATCAGTGTAGTGGTTCGTACGAACCCTGGTTAGTGGGGCAGCCATCATTTCAGGATCTATGGGTGTGTACATTTTCTTGAGAAGTCCGTCTCTATGCTTCTTGGTACTTACGTCACCGACTTCTTTGCTGGTTTCATCGTAGCTAACGTCACGTTTTTGTCTATCAATAATTCTGATGGTTAGTTTATCTCCTTCGTAATGTGGATCAAAGTCTGGGCTTTTGATAACTTCTAAAGACTCGGGATCAACTCCAAACTGTCTTTTCTGCTTACCGGCAACATCTGAGTAATATTTCCAGCAATCAGGCTTCAGCCCTGGATACACAGCCTGTAACTTCAGCAATAATTCTACTGATTCGACATGAGCATGTTCTTTGGGCAATCTCATGACTATTCTTGTGTACCTGACAAGGCTTTTAATATCTCTAAAAGTTAGTTTCAATCCTGTAGAATTTATGAACTTCGGCAAAACTTCTGTCAAATAGTCCTTAGTCTCGAGACTGTCACAGATGTAAATCACAGCGCCGTTAGATAAGTAAATGTCTTGGAATTTAGGAATGATTAAGTTGGCAAAGCGTTGCATCTTCATATCCTTGTGCAAGTATTCTTTGAACAAATGCTTTAGCCTTCTAATGTGAGTTCCTTCCAGCTTATTCTGTGGATACCCTTCCAAGGTTATAGCTACTTTTAGCTCCTGTTCAACATGTAAGTAGTTGGTTCTACGATGGTAAGCGATACCTCTATTACTATCGATATTTAGAGTGCTACTCCTTGAGATCAAATTGTCGGTACTTTCGATATAAGATTCAGTTTTGTCTGATACAGCGACACCTGAAGTGGAAGCGAGATTGCTTTCAAGGTGTTCTTTCTCTTTCGAGTCAAATTTTTCCATTTCTATGTCATTACTATAGTTGTTCGTTTCGTCCGACCAAACTAGTACTTCGTCTTTATCGCTAATGTACTTGACATCTTTGAGTTTCATAAGTATTTCATTAGTGTTCTGTAGACTATACTCAAGTTCTTCTCTAACATTGTCTTTTTCTTCTACTTCATGTTCAATTGGTCCTTCTTCTTCTTGATTTATATTCTCTTCTGGTTCCTCACCTGCAACTGCTTTTACGCTACCATCAGAAGCATTTCTAGGAGTCGATTCTGCGGATTTTAACTCATCTAATAGTTTAACTCTCGAAGCAACGCTCCTCAGATCTTCTTCCATGTTAGAAAGAAGGCATTCGTAATAAATCTCAGTATATCCAGTCAATTCAAACTCCATTTGACCGTAATCTATCACATTCTTGAAAGCAGGACCTCGAATTATTTCACCAGACACTCTATCGATTAAAAAGGAAGTATATTCAACGTTATTTAACGTTTTTTGGGCGTAGATTCTCCATAAACTCGTCTTTATCGTAGGATTAAAGTACTGTAGGAGTTTGAAAGCATCGTGAGCGGTCGCTGGCCAGCACGAGCTCGGAATCTTTAGAACAGCTAAGCACAGCCTTTTAACTCTTGCTTTAAGCAAAACTAGATTGGTACACATCCTTTCTTGCAAACCAGGGGATACTCTGACCATCCAATCTCTGGTATCTACATCCTTACATATGCAAACTAACGCTCCTCGATTCAAGTAATAATCTAGGAACGATGGGACTCGTTTTAAGAGTCCAGCTTTAAGTTGCATGTCAATAACATCAGTAAGACTGCGTTGGAATTGCTCCATGTGTCTAAGTTTCATCTTAGATTTAGGGTAGCCTGCTAAAGCGATCACAATTTTCAAATCTTGTTCTACGATGTCCAAATAGTCAGCACTTCGAAGTTGTATTAGTCTGTTAGTCTCATCTTCGTCGTCACTGTCAGTATAAAAGTCACTATATTTCAAGTCGTTAGTGAGTTCGCTTCTACATTTACCGCATCTTTTCAGTTTACTAGTCGCGTCAGATCTTTTACTATAAGTGTCAGTAACCTTACTAACGTCAGACTTCTTCTTACTGGGGAGAGAGGTAACACCAGTTGTTGCTTTACTATCGTTAACGGGGTACTCGAATTTTTTGTCGGAATCTTTATTGGTTACAGACTTGTCTCGGAAGTGCCTGTTTTCGCTTGGGTCTTCGGAGCATAATACGCAAGTCGAAGGGGTGGAGCTACCATCGGTTTGCGGTATTTCCCAGGAACGCTTGTTCTTGACCTTGCACGAGCAGATGGTGGTGTCGTTCTGAAGCAAAACTCTCTATATCGATATCTATCTTTGTAGCTACACTACTGTTGTGTTGCCAGATGTCTCGTTTCCCGTTTGCCATGCTCGGGTAATCGAAATCAGTTCTTTTTTTTTCAGATTTGTAGTCTTTAGCAAATTCTAAATTCGTCTTTAGGACACTCCGTTCCACAATTTTGACATGATGTATCTGGCAACACTTTGTGTCGGATTCTTGCGATTGATGAAGATGCATGAAGCGTGATACCCCTACCTAAAGCACAAACGCATGCTGCAAGTCCATAACTCTGGTTAAACCGTGAAAAACGCAAATTTTGAACCTGAAAAGGGGATGGGGAGGAAGTATGGGCGGCTCCGGTCCAAGGAGCTACTGAAATCGCCATCCCAAACCTACTGTCGTATATGATGCTTTTCAAATAACAAAGCTCAAAAAGCCGCTAAAAAAAAAAGAGTTAAAATATTGCTTTTTGTAAAACGAATTCTTCCTCTTCAAGAAAAACAAGGAAGACACTAAAAATATAAAGAATATGCAAACGATTTTCACTACTTTATGGTAGACAATGTTATGAGTGATCAACGAAATCGTCACCTACACGACTATAATCGTAAATTGGATAAGCAGACATGTGCTGTTGTAAACTAAAGTTCACAATTGGTTGTATAACTCGGTACAGTGGTACGCAACTGATAAGGCGCGTCGTGAATCTTCGTTCGCACAGAAAAGAAAGTATGGCCCCAAAGATAAACGAAAGAAAGCAGACCTACAATCAACCTTATATCACTACTATAAGGTTCATAATACACAGCAGCTGTTAGTTCCGACTCACTTGCAAGTCACGTGCATGCCACGCAGCGCGCGCTGACATGGCGGCAGCTGTCGACCAATAGCGGTACAGGAAAAAGAAGCGCGTTGCGTGGAGCATGCTGATTGGTCAATAGCATTTCCCGCGCTTTGAAATTTCATCTTCTGGTATATAGGTAAGCCATATAACTGTAACAACTTTATTTCTTGCTAGTCACATTTACGACGAGTAACTTTTTCTCCTTGAGCCGATTTTTTTATTACCATAATGAAAAAAAATAACGCCCTCCAAAAATCTAAGTTATGTACATCTCATTCACCAACGCTCCTTGTAACTCTTGCATTCAAAAAATTATTTTATTTATCAAGTAACTATGACTCATTTATTAGTAAAAACTTGTCCTACATTAGTAAATTGAGATAATTTTATATACAACTTCAACTTTTCCCTCTCTTTCAACTTTTTTCTGCATTAGCCGATTCTTTTGTGCCCATAATGAAATATATCGCACTACTAACAAGCTTTAAAATGAAATATGTATTCACCGACGCTCCTTGTAACTCTTGCATTAATTTGGTTTGCCATAATCGCCACGCTTAGCAGGCGGGGTGGCGATCGCAGTGTTTGGTGTTACGTTTTACATAGAATGCTGCTGCCCATTCTCTGGTGAGTCCCTTAGCCGCCTCTTACGACACCCACGGGACGTGATGGGATGGTATTATTCTTTTACGGCACCGGCCGACACCATACGACCGACACCATCTGATCTTCACCAAATTGAAATGTGGTCCCATTTCAATTTGGTCCGAGTTAAGTACTCTTCCTAAAACTACCCAAATCGCTTCAAGTGTGCCTATAAAATCTGAAGAGTAGTTCCCTCTATTTCTTCAGGATTCCAACATCAGATCCTGGCCTGATGATCATGGGACCACCTGGGAAGGTAGACTTCCCTTTCAAACAAAAAAAAAAAGAATTTTCCAAATCGGTCCAGGCATCTCCGAGTAATCGGGGAACATACATAATAAAAAACATTTTTACAAAAAATATAACTAATTTCGGAAGTCGGTGTTTTTGGTTATTTCGTTTTTTGACATCGACTTTTGAAATTAAAGTTATTTTATTCTTTGTAGTGTTTTGTTTTGGAAGTCGGTTATATTTTTTGTAAAAAAGTCTTTTATGTATCACTTTTTAGTGGTACCTGCGCACCCATTCACAGCATACCGGCGTGATGTTATGTTTTCAAAATAAAACTTACTTAATGCTTTCGGTGCAAAGGTCTCGTCAATACGAATGAAATAAGCCCAAACACTTGGTAGTTCCTACATACCGAAGTGGAGTTCCCTTGACTCTCTGTCGTCTCCATCAACAGGTCTGATCCAAACCTTCATTGTTTTGTAGTATCACCCGATATACACACGAATATCAAGTTTTTACCAGATGCGTGCCCAAAATTTTCGAGAGTTGCCCTCGATTTCTCAGGGTTTCCATCAGATCCTGACGTGGTGGGACGCGTGGCAATGGGACCACCTCGCCAGCTTACCCTTTTATATAAAAAAGATTCATCGAAATCGGTTCATAAACGACGAAGTTATCCGCGAACACACATAAAAAAAATATAAGAGATATATATATATATATACGCCACGGTCGAATTGAGAACCTCCTTCTTTTTTAGAAGTCGGTAAAAAAAAGGTTCTGACGAATTGAGAACCTCCTCGTCGGTTAAAACATAACGCGCTTCTAACTAGCTTTAAAATGAAGTACGTCTTATTCACCGACGCTCCTTGTGGCTCTTGCATTCGACGGTTTGTTTCTTGCAAATCACATTTGTGACGTTTAACTATTTTCTCCATAGTCGATTTTGTTGCGAACATAATGAAAAATACCGCAATTGTAACAAACTTTAAAATGATGTATGTTTTATTCACAGAAACTCCTCGTAACTCTCGCATTCAACAATTTTATGTCTTGCTAATCACAGTCATTTATGACGTGTACCGTTTTTCTCCAAAGCCGATTTCGTTGTACCCATATAATGAAAAATAACGCACTTATACCAAGATTTAAAATGATGTACGTCTCATTCACCGAAACTCCTTGACGTCACATTTATGACATATAGGTACCTTTTCAGATCTTGTTGTGTACATAATGAAAAATAACGCACTGCTAACAAACTTTAAAATGAAGTATGTCTTATTCACCGACACTTCTCGTAGCTCTTGTATTCGATGATTTTATTTCTCGCAAATCACATTTAAGACGTATAATTTCTTTCTCCATAGGCCGATTTTGTTGTGCCCATAATGAAAAATAACGCACTGCTAACAAGCTTTAAAATGAAGTATGTATCATTCACCGGCGCTCCTTGTAACTCTTGCATTCGACAATTTACTTCTTGCTAATCACAAATTTTCCCCATAGGCCGATTTTGTTGTGCTCCTCATTATGAAAAATAATGCACTTCTAACTAGCTTTAAAATGAAGTACGTCTCATTCACCGAAGTTTCTTGTAGCTCTTGCATTCGACGATTTTGTTTCTCGCAAATCACATTTGTGACGTTTAACTTTTTTTTTCATAGCCGATTTTGTTGCGTACATAATGAAAAATACCGCAATCCTAACTAGCTTTTAAATGAAGTACATCTCATTCACCGACGCTTCTTGTAGCTCTTGCATTCGACGATTTTGTTTCTCGCAAATCACATTTGTGACGTTTAACTTTTTTTTCATAGCCGATTTTGTTGCGACCATAATGAAAAATACCGCAATCCTAACTAGCTTTTAAATGAAGTACATCTCATTCACCGACGCTTCTTGTAGCTCTTGCATTCGACGATTTTGTTTCTCGCAAATCACATTTGTGACGTTTAACTTTTTTTTCATAGCCGATTTTGTTGCGACCATAATGAAAAATACCGCAATCCTAACTAGCTTTTAAATGAAGTACATCTCATTCACCGACACTTCTTGTAGCTCTTGCATTCGACGATTTTGTTTCTCGCAAATCACATTTGTGACGTTTAACTTTTTTTATCATAGCCGATTTTGTTGCGACCATAATGAAAAATACCGCAATTCTAACTAGCTTTTAAATGAAGTACATCTCATTCACCGACGCTTCTTGTAGCTCTTGCATTCGACGATTTTGTTTCTCGCAAATCACATTTATGACGTTTAACTTTTTTCTCCATAGCTGATTTTATTGCGACCATTTTGAAAAATAACGCACTCATAACAAGTTTTATAACGAGATCAGTTTTATTATCCGACGCTTCATATAATGCCTCGAATTCACTTTATTTATTACACTTTTTTGATGAACGATAACTTTTTTTCCTTGGAGGATTTGTTTGGCTCTATAACAAAAAATATACGTCTCTCAATAGGCTTTCAGAAAATATAGGTCTTATTCACCGACGCCACTTGGAACGGTTTCTCCCCATCTCCTTCAGGAAGAAAGCGAAACGCATGTAGTAAATAAAGATATTTTAGATAATTTTGCCAGCTTGTTGTGATCCCGAGAGACCCGTGATTAAGTTCGCGTTCTTAAAACAATCGAAGGATACAAGAAATGTACTAACATGCGTACGTTAATATACTGGTTTTGTGTAACCGCTGGGTTATCTGCCACCTGGTCGTGATCAATAGTGGCCTAAATGGAAAGAGCTCAATCGAATACGCATCTGGGTGCGTAGTCGCTTTCGTAAGGCGCTGCTAACTTGGTGAAATGGGGTTTTTCAGAGCCGTCGGATACTATAGGTCGAATACTAGTGCGGTGCCCCTGTTCAGTACGTCTACCATGAGTTTTATCAATCTATAATCGCTAGCGACTGTAGTTAAAACAATGTATTCAAACTTAAAAAAAAAGTTTCCAATTTATTTATTTAAGTAACAAGCAAGCAAGTTGCAAGTAAAACTTTAGATAACAACTAAAAAAATAAATTAGAAACTTGTTTTTTTTTTTAAAGTTTTCATACCTTTTTTTAGCTACAGTCGCTAGCGAGTATAGATTGATAAAACTCATGGTAGACGTACAGAACATGAGCCACACGTTAGCGTGTCTCAAGTGCCCAAACACCTGTACTTTGGGGGATTTCATAAATGACATCTGTGCTGCAATGAGCTTTGACGAATGATGCTATATTTTCTGACATAATTGTCAAGTTGACGTTAACAAATGTCAGACAACAAGCGATTTGATAGGTGGTTTGGGACTTCTCAGTGCTGCCACCTGGTGCTCGATATTTCAGAAAACCTTCATTTAGGTAGCCACTTACTGGGCCCACACAATCTAAGGAGTTAACCATCGACTCGAAAAGAGGAAGACCGCAAGGGGTAACAAAACCAGTATAAATTGCGTAGGGCTTGGCTCGTAGTCCAAGTGTAAGGCACTTGTCTCACCGCCGGCGATCAGCGAGTAACGAGTAATAGTCTAGTCAACTACTTTTTTAAAAAATCATCTACATGCTCTCCCAAATCGAATGACATCTCAATCATATTTTTCCGAGACTGCTGAAGACCTTGACCAAAAAAGCTTCAAACTCGAAACGAGTTTTGACGCTCGGCTTTCAGCGAGTGCTTATGTGCGACGGGATTTTACTCGCAATACTCGCTCCGGCCCGCACTATAGGTAGAAATTACCGCTGTTTGGTGACTTCTGACCGCCAAGCGAGCATCGCCGAGCGAGTGTCAGTGAGCGTGTAAAAGCAATCACTTGATCGCAGCGACAAGAACAATCTTTGATAGCTTTTGGCGCTGCGATCAACTAGAGGTAAGAGTCGCTCGCCAGCAGTGTGAACAGCCAGCTATCGATTATGAATGTATGTGTCTCCTTTACTCACACGAGATCTATATCTTTTGTCCCTTTCCTAAGCGAGCAAATAGTTTTTATATTTAATTTAACTCACACACTGATCATATAAATCAATAGTTGCAAAAATTTGTACATATGTGAGTATTATGTTCCCTTACTAGCAAACTTATTAATTTAACCTCTGCTGGCATTTCTTTATTGTACCTATTAGTAGTATATAATTGTTTTTTTTTGGGAGCATCGTCCTCACATATAATCAACTGATTAATGTATGCAAATATTGTAAAGCTTATTTTTGAAAAGAGTAACTATGGAGTTTCTTATGCGTTCTTCTCCATAAGAATCTACCTTTTGCGAACGGACGACTAGAGTCACTATAATATTTTATTTTAATTTGACGTTCAAAAGTGCCTTTATTGGTCTAGTTGAAATAAATCATTTGACTTTGACTTTTGAGTCGATAGCTACTCGCTTCGCCGCCGACAGTGAGACAAGTGCCTAAGGGTTGCTACACACATAGCGGGCAGCAGTATCAGCCGAACTACAAAGCCAACCCGAAGCAATTACTGCACTTGTTGGTTTCAATCAGCTTGTGCCGATCGGGTAGTTCATTCAAGTCGACGCTGACACATCATTCGATTCGGCAGTATTTGTGGAACGAAATAGCCGAGCAATAGCAACAACTACATTAAGTTCGGCATCATTCGACTTGGGCCTGGCATTTTCCCCGAACATAGCTGTTTTTTTTATTGGACTACCCAATCGGCACTAACCGAATAAAATAAAACACGTGTAGTATACGTGTATAGATGTGGGCCGGCCTTGGCGTTCAACAACTACTGCCGAACTGATTTTGTCGACCCGCTTGTGTGTAGCGCCCCTTAGGCGATTCATACATTGCCCCGCTACAAGCTGCGGGGTGCGTGGCGATACTTGCAACAAGTCGAAAACTGCGCGTGAATGCGTTTTCAGTGTGTTGCACTACGCGTGTTTTCAATACAAACAGAGATACTTTCAAGCAACGTAAGATCACGCACTCCCGCGCTACGCTGTGTGATGCGGCGCAGTGTACCAATCGCCTTACCTAGTGCGGCCTACGCGCGCCTCTATGAAAAGCTGGTAATGAACAAATGTAAGGCACCTTATAGCAACAATTTCAGTTTGCACATATCTACACTTCTAGTGAAGTAGGTATATCTAGTCATGGAAATTATCACGATGCACTTTTACGTCTAGGATTTAATAAGTGTAATTTGTATTAATCGATTATTCAGTCTTTATACACTCAAAAAATAAAAGGCCCGTTTTGACAGCAGGATACAACTTCGCTTTACTAGTAAGTGTGAAAGAGACATAAAATAAATCTCTTTCGCACTTAGTGGTAAAGCAATATTCTATCCCTCTCTACTCAGCTGTCAAATCAAACTTCTTAGATTTTGGTGACTTTAGACAACATATGAAGACAGGACCCCGCTGTCCTATATTTTGATTGGGAAATCCGGAAAAATTTAGTTCGATTCTATCGGTGTCTAGAGGCTAACCAGCCAATAATTGTTACCAAAAATTAAAACATCTCACTTTTGGTTATGGGCAATGGACAGGGCAATGCTTGGAGTTTCATTGCGTGATCGAATCAGGAATGGTGATATCCGCAAGAGAACCAAGGTTACCGACGTAGCCCGAAGGTTCGCCAAACTAAAGTGGCAGTGGGCAGGGCACATTGCTCGCAGAACAGATGATCGAGGGGGCCGAAAAGTTCTGGAATGGCGACCGCGTACCCGAAGACGTAACGTTGGAAGGCCTCCCACAAGGTGGACCGATGACCTAGTGAAGGTCGCGGGTAGCCGATGGATGCGAGACGCGCAGGACCGGTCGTTGTGGCGACGCTTGGGGGAGGCCTATTTCCAGCAGTGGATGCCTTTCGGCTGATATGACGATGATGACTTTTGGTTATTCGCATTCGCGACTACGCATGTTTGGAAGACAAATAATATTTAGCGTTAGAATCCTTAGGATGAGCTTTCTAATGACACCCCATAAGCTTTTCAAGCATATCTAAAACATTTTTGAGCCCTGCACCAAATAGCTACCAATACTAAGCAAGAAGTATCAAATTATATTTTTCAATGACCAGCCAAATCTCCGAAACTGAAAAGAAATCAGCTATTCAGTAACTCGGCCAAATTGCGAACAGCTGATTTCTTTATTTTTAGGAATTGATTTCTCGTTTTTAAGAGGAAATGCTGGCGGACTTTGTATGTAAAAAGTTATAATTCGAGGTTTGGCTCTCGACTGTTTTCTCCTCCAATATTGGACCGATTTAAGAGATATTTCACAAACTGAATAAGAAGGAAATATTTCTCCTAATACAATTCCTTGCTTAAAAGGTGATCTCCAATAATATGTATGGAAATTCCCGTCGTAATTGAAATAAACATTTTGATTTTTGATGTGTCCATATGTTTTCCTTTTTGATGATTTATTAATCGTTTAAGCACTAGAACTCTCACAAAATGCTTAAAATTGTCCGATAAATCGCTGTCAACAGAACCCTAGTGTACAAATTTGGCAACTATTAATCAAAAAAGGAAACCATAGAGACACAGTATACATCCTTCTTATTCAGTTTGTGAAATATCTCTTATATCAGTCCAATATTGGAGAAGAAAACAGTCGAGAGCCAAACCTCGAATTATGACTTTTTACATACAAAGTGGCGAGACTTTGTATGTAAAAAGTCATAATTTCCTCTAAAGGCCTACGCACAGCGGGACAGAATAGCAGATTTTGCCACCATTTAGCGCACACTAGCCGCTTAGATCCAGCGGCACGTCGCTGAATCCCTTAACGCGCTCTCCAATATCGTGTCAAGAAATCCCTTTCAATGCCACGGAATCAATTTTTTACATTGGCATTTATGTCGTATTCCTACTAGATAACTTTAAATGTCACTATAGATAACTATGTAATAACATACTTGTGCATTATACTTTTATTTTCCGTTTTATGGCGCCAAAAAATTCTTCCGCATCGCTGTCGACTGGAAGTGAGCCCAAAAGACTGGCGGCATTGCCACGTTGTATAGCAATGCGTATCCTCTGTCCGAGGTAAAAGTCAACCCTTGGGTCACGCGAAGTGTCAACTAAACGTTTAGCTAGTTCTTTAAATAAAACGTGAGCACTCGGACCCCACGGTCCAAGAGTTTCAACCCCAAACGCCATATTTCCGCCGTTTGAGGTTCTTGCAAAAATGTCACTTGGTAAATATTTAAAAACTTTGCCATTCCGTCCTGGTGTGCATAGGCCCTTAATTGATAAGCAGTTTTATCCAACTTTATGTACTTCGAGGTGTAAGATTCACAAGCCTAGCCACTAATAATTTGTAGTCAAACGTATACTGAGTAAGGTTAGTAAGTATGAGCATGCATAAGTAATAAAGCAAAATGTTAGAGACTCACCGAATCGCCTGCGCCCGCGCTGTAGCTCACATCTGCATCTCGGGAGTCCCTGCTGATAACATTTAACAGGTTAAAATATTGAACTTCAAGCGAAATATTGCTTATTTTCTTGAAAAACATCTAATTAGTCCGTCAGATTTTCAAAAAAATTGGCCACCGCCACCGGTACATGCCTGCATGGTGGACATCCCACCCACACGCACTGGGAGTCTATAAGTCAAGAGTGAATAGGTTACTTCTAGGCAAGCGTGCTCCAGCTTCGACCACATCATCGCTTACCATCAGGTGAGATAATGGTCATAAGTGTGATTAAAAGTAAAAAGCTGCTGAAGATTTCCACCATTGTAATGTTTATGCATATACCCAGTGTTACATCACATTTAAAACGAATCTAACGAGAAGCTAAAATCCATCAAGCCGTTTAGGCTACAGAGCGTGCCAAAGAAATATACATACATACATACACTTGATGAAAAACATTACCCTTCTTCTGGCGCAGTCGGGTAATAAACGGTGCAAAAGTGTCGAAAGCAGCACAAAACACCATGTACAAATGCTTCTTAAGCAATAACACTATGTTATGAGAACATTCCATGAACCGCATGACTTGAAACGACAAACCCTTTTGGTACGCCAACTCACCTAAATCGTACGGTCGCCTTTTCCTTAGTTGGCCTTAGTTTTGAATGAAGAAATACATAAAACTTGTTAGTGTAAATTAAAATAGAAAACGTAAGGTATATGTCACCGAAAAATTGCAAACGTCGTAAAATTGTAAAATATCGCGTGAAATTGTAAAATATCGCGTGAAATTGTAAAATATCGCGCAAAATTGTAAAATATCGCGCAAAATTGTAAAATATTTTGTCTTAATAAGCCTCGGACATATTGGAGACTTGAATTTGGGTGGGATTTTTTGTATACAAAACGCCTTTTTCATAATATAACGAGAAATCATTATCTAATAAAGATATAATACAATCTTACAGAGTCTGCAATTTTCCGGTGACATATACACGGTGCCATTTTAGTCATCTTACATTCATTTAAAAAAAATATATTTCCGAATGTTTATACAGTCGAACCTCTATAAGTCGAACATCAAGGGAGATGCGAAAAAATTCGAGTTATAGAGTTTTCAACTTATGGAGGATTTCGACTTAGGCGGATTTTGATTCGACATAAAGAGTTTGAGGTTTATTCTTATAAATTTTGAGTTAGAGAGGTAAAATAAATAAAAATTCAACTTGCAGAGGTGACAAACATATTTTTATTTATTATAAATCAACATTATTTCAAATCATTTTAAAATAAAAAATATGGCATTAAAAAAAGTCAGTATTTTTTTTTTGCTTTAGATAATTTGGTTGTTCTCTATCTATAGCATTGTCTAGTCTATAAAGAACAGAAAATTCTTCTTCTTCAGAGTTACTGGTTTGCTCTATAAAATTACGTAAGGTGTTCAATACGGTTCGCGCCTCTTTGATGGAAACCCATGGAGCGCATGTACCTTTTCTTGTAACAGTGGTCCACTAACACTGATATTTTGGCTGCGACACTGCTCAAACCATTTAAGTAAGCACTCCTCCAAGCCCGGATATTCTGCAATTCGTCGTCTTTTGCAGGACAAACTTTGACCGTTTTGTATTTTTCTCATGATGTCTGATTCATTTTTTATTATTGTTGAAAGAGTACTCATTGGCAGGCCAAATTGTTCAGCAACATCTTTCTTTTTTTGACACCTCTTCACAGTTTCGAGCATTTCTAATTTTTCAGCAAGACTCAAAGTTTTTAGTTTACGTTTCACAGCACTCATGTTAACTGTTGTACTAATTGATGTGTATTGCAGTAGAACCAAACTACTTCTGACAGTATTTAAGTCGAAAACAAATGACTTGCTTAGATAAATTTCAAAGGAAATCAAAATTGAACACCTTTTTTCCAAAATTTTTTTTCCATCAAAATTGAATTTTTCGAGTTATAGAGTGAAAATATGTACTAAAATGGCTTGGAGGGACTCGGTGATTATTTCGACTAACAGAGGGTCAAGATTTCAAGTAATGGAGGTTTTGGTGTTTGAAGGGAAGGGAACAAAACATTTTTTCGAGATTTGGAGGTTTTTGACTTTTCGAGGTTCGACTTAACGAGGTTCTACTGTATTATTAAAAAAAAACAATTTTTATTCATTATCATGACGCATAAAGTAGTTTGAAACATTCTGTAACGAGCGCAGTCCGATCCTTGTGTTCCAAGGAAGGCGGAAAATAGAACAGCGACATTGTTTCGATACGTAAACATTATAAACAGGATGTTTCATAACTCTGATGCATAATTTGTTTTTATTGTACCTATTGTTTTAATGAATTAATAAAAAAATCTTTACAAAAATACAACAGTCGACGGGACTTCCAAATAAAAAAAACACTACAAAGTAAAAAATAACTTTAATTTCGGAAGTCAGTGTCAAAATACAAACAAATTACCAAAAACTACTTCCGAAAATTAAAGTTATTTTTTACTATGTAGTGTTTTTTTTCTATTTGGAATTTGGTTGACTTTTTTGTATTTTTTTTTACTTTGTAGTTTTTTTTATTGGAAGTCGGTTGTATTTTTTGTAAAAAGTTTTATTATTTTTCACTTTATAGTGGTACCCCACAACCTAACAACACCACTGGAAAAACGCAGGAAAGCAAAATACGCAATTTCGTTCACTTGGATGACAAAAAACCGTCATCCAAGTAAACGAATGCCAACTATTTTGATTTAAAAGCCAAAATTCCTAATCGATTTTGATAAAATTTCTATGGGACCAATCGGGAAGTATATCCTTACAGATAAGACAAGATTTTTTCAAATCGGTTCATAAGACGGAATTATGAGGTATCAAACATAAAAAAATACAACCGATTTGAGAACCTCCTCCTCTTTTTGAAGTCTGTTAAAAAATAATCTAGCCTTATGTCGGATACATTAAGAAGACCGCTTTTGTATGACGAATAAAATGGCACCATGTATATCATCAAAACCATACGGGGCTATTACTGAGAACTTGCTAGTGTAAAAAAATCCCACTAATATTGCCTTGCCATGTTTCAGTACTACAAGAACGGCTTAGTAGCCGGCACGAGTCGCGAGCACAGATGAATGCAGCAAGATTCATCATAACAGCCGAAAGACGTCCACTTCTGGACATAGGTCTCCCCCCTTTTGGGGGAGACCTATGTCAAGCAGTGGACGTCAGGTTGACAGGACGGCGGGTTGGCGATCGCAGTGTATGGTGTTGCGTTTTACAGAGAACGCTGCTGCCCAATTTTCTGGTGAGTCCCTTAGTCACCTCTTACGACACGCACGGGAAGTGATGGGATGCTATTATTGTTTTACGGCACCACACGGCACCGGCCGACACCATACGGCAAAAAGATTATCTCGCTAATATACGGTGGGCGAACAAAACTCGCAAGCGCAGTAGTCGATGAGCATTAACTGACGAACCAATAACGTGAAGCGTCAGAGCTGTCATCGTCAAACCGACCAATAGAGTGCTCACGACTCGTGCCGGTTATACCTTAAGAAAGGTACTTCAAGTACTGTCTCAGTGAAACAATATGCTTTTGGTAATTTTAGCCTCTGTTCTCTACATTCTACAATTCAATCTTTGAAATTCAGCCTCTACGTCAACTGGTTCCGTGGTGTAGTGGTTATCACATCTGCTTTACACGCAGAAGGCCGCCAGTTCGATCCTGGCCGGAATCATATCTTTTTGTGACTGTGTTTCAAGATGCAGGCGCAAATGCAAGGTCGAATTAAATTAGCTAGTGAATCTCATCTCAACAAGTGTGATGGATCGAAGACAAAAAATTAAAATAAAACAAATGCTTTAAATATTAAGTAACTGCTTGTAACTATGAGGTAACAAATTAAATGTTGCCTAACGTGCAATGGAGATCAATGCTCGGGGTTTCGCTGTTGGATAGAACTCGCAACGAGAAATAAGGACCGACTTTACGCGTAGAATCAGCATGCTGAAGTGGAAGTGGGCCGGCCATGTCTGCAGACGGACAGACGGTCGATGGAGCAGACATGTGTTAGAGTGGAGATCGCATATGGGCAAGCGTAGTGTGGGGCGCCCTGTGGCACGATGGATTGATGATTTAAAGAAGGTAGCTGGCAGCGGATGGATGCGGACTGCTTAAGACCGGGATGGTTGGCGCTCTTTAGGGGAGGCTTACGTTCAGCAATGGACGGTAATTGGCTGATGTGATGAACGATGACGTCTATGGCCGTTGGTTACTAGATAAAGAATCAAGAAAACCTTATTTTCATTTCAACATTTTGCTGTGAAAATTAAGGTGAAGTGAGCTTAAAGTGAAATGTAATTACACCTTGTTTGTACGGATTGACAGCTTACTTCATGTTCTTTCCACCTAGGTTTTCAAAGAGATTTTTACAGAATAGCGTCACAGTTAGTGTACCTACCCGTAACATCTGCGGATTTTCGCTAGCTTATTTACTTCGACCTTGTAGAAAAAACAAAACATTTTAGGGCACTAAAAATAATGCATAATGCATGCCTGAGCGGTTATTCGCGTTTTCATAGGAACATTCCAAAAGGTTCGCATTCTAATTATGTTAGTCTCAAATCTGTCAAAAACTCAAACACACAACTTTTATGGTAGGTGCCAGATAAATGTACAATAACGGTCATTGATCCACATATGTATATTTGTTGACTTTCTTAATATCCAAAACAGAAATTAAGTCAATCGACTTCTCTCGAGATCCTTCACTTTCTACATATAATAATTAAAAACGGTTATTTATTGATCGGGAATCTCATCATCACCATATCAGCCGAAAGACGTCCACTGCTGGAGATAGGCCTCCCCCAAAGGGGGTTTGCCATAATTGCCACACTTGGCAGGTGGGTAGGTGATCGCAGTGTATGGTGTTGCGTTTTTCAGAGAACGCTGCTGCCCATTCTCTTAGTCGCCTCTTACGACACCCACGGGAAGTGATGGGATGGTATTATTCTTTTACGGCACCATACGGCACCGGCCGACACCATACGGCGTTCGGGTATCTACGAAGGTATATTAGGGAAACGTCAATGTACTTTTTTTTTATAGTAAAAAAAAAAAAAACTTAATTGCAAGTTTATCTAGCCTACCATATTATACATTTTGCCAAGTTTTTGACATTGACTGTCGCCGAGATGAGAGTTGGATATAAATGTGTTTTAAGAACGAGAAATTGGCTTTTAGAGAGCCAATTCTTCTTTCTTGTGTAATTTATACCGTGTTTAACTATATGTAGCAGTTTATATCTACTTTATGTAAATTTGTAACAAATGAAAATGAACCGTCACTCGTCTTTAGTAAGGTTCATTTGAAAATCAGACAGCATTAGTCAGTCTGACATATCGCTGAAATGGACCTTTTTAGTGCAGCCGTGAGACACACACTAGTTTCTGCAATTCCTTTTTTTATTATTTTACTAGTTCTGCCAGCGGCTTCGCCCGCGTGGTCCCTCGGGAACATACTCCCGGGATAAAAAGTAGCCTATGTCCTTTCTCAGGCTCTAGACTATCTGTGTACCAAGTTTCATTTAAATCGGTTCAGTAGTTTATGCGTGAAAGCGCGACAGACAGTTACTTTCGCATTTATAATATTAGTAAGGATATATTATACTAGCTTTTGCCCGCGGCTTCGCTCGCGTTAAGAAGTTTAAAATTGAAAAAGTTTCATACAAACTTTCATCCCCTATTTTATCCCTTTGGGGGTAGAATTGATCAAAATCCTTTCTTAGCGGAGGCCTACGTCATAACATCTACCTGCATGCCAAATTTCAGCCCGATCCGTCCAGTGGTTTGGGCTGTGCGTTGATAGATCACTATGTCAGTCAGTCAGTCATTCACCTTTGAGTTATATATATTTAGATTATTATTTCTATGCTTGCTAAGACCAAAGTATTGCACATCCATCTTTGTTGTGGGAATATATTTTTTGAGTTGGTAGTTTTTTTGTTTGTGCCGGGCGCTGGGAGTACAACAGCTGATATGAAGTTGGGCGGTTAAAAGGTTACCTTTAAGTCAATTCGATACCACAACAATCTAAGCACAGCCACATATGTGTGTTTATTTCATCAAAAATAACGAAGGAAACAGCTGTGCAAATAATTCAAAAGAAAATCTATATTTCGACAACTCTACCATCTGGTTCCGTGGTGTAGTGGTTATCACATCTGCTTTACACGCAGAAGGCCGCCAGTTCGATCCTGGCCGGAATCATATCTTTTTGCCAATTATTTTACCCTATGATTTAACTGTAAAACATTTTCTTTAAGTTATTCTAAGAAACTGACCTTTCAATATTACGCACGACGATTTTCCCGTCCGGCAGAATGCACCGGTTACTCATTTGCGCCATCTGTAACCAAAATTTTATTTTATTTATTTATTGCCGCGCAACTTAAAGACACAAATATAATAGGACACCACACGAGGAACCTTATACACCCGAAATTGTGTATAAAATCGCCTCTACCATTTATGTATGGGACAAGGCGATTTTTATTTATTTTTATATTAGCTGATCCGCGCGACTTTTACGCGCTTATCTCAGGAAATACCGGTTCGAATTGAAAAATTATGTTATTGTTGGATAGCCCGCTACAACCAATAGGAGCGGAGTTTTCATGAAAAAACCGGCCAAGTGCGAGTCAGACTCGCCCACCGAGGGTTCCGTACAAATTAGTAGCTACAAATTACTTTAAATAAAGACTATTTTTATATGATTAAATAACAAATGTATACTACAAGTAGCCAAACTATACTACAAGTATAGGGAAAAGTCTGATACTGACGGTATTACTTGCCAAATTTCGTGATTCTAGGTCAACGGGAACTACCATATAGGTTTTCAACCCTAAACCTCTAGGGTACTTCCGGTTGACCTAGAATTGTCAATTTTGGTTAAAAGCAAGGTCTTACAGCACACGTAAAGGGAAAATTCCGAAAAATAAAAAAAAGTTTGAAAATTAAGGCAAGTTTTGGTACTTACAAGTCTAAATTTGCCCATATATTTTTGTCGTGTTGACTCAGGACCTTGATTTTTATACACCTAATAGGGACTATAGACCTCAGTATCTGGTATAAATTTCAACTTGCTACGTCCACCCGTTCCTGAGAAAATCGGTGGTGACACACGAACAGACACACAGACAAGAGAGTGATCTTATAAGGGTTCCTTTTTTACCTTTTGAGTTACGGAACCCTAAAAATGAGACGCAGACGAAGTTGCGCTAATCAGCCAGTGGTTGATATAACAACTTACCGGTTTCCTCTCAGCCTGTTTCAAGAGTATGACTCTCTGCTTACATTGGAGCTGTTCTTCGCGAACCTTCAGCTGTTCCAGCTTCAAATTCTCCAGTTCTAGGTGGAGATTCGGGTCAAGAATGTCGGAGAATCCCTGAAATAGATTGTGTTAATGTTGAGAACAGGGTATTTGACTGGACTTTGAACCTAGATTAAAGACGAGATGAAGTGATTTAAAATCTATACTAATGTATGAAGCTGAAGATTTTGTTTGCTTGAACACGCTAATCTCAGGAACTACTGGTCCGTTTTGAAGAATTCTTTCTGTGTTAGATAGCCCATTTATTGAAGGCTATAGGCTATATATCATCACGTACTAATTGTGTGTGACGTCACTCTCCAGTCACGCCAACTGGTCTATACTGTCAACATCTCACCGAGTTAACTTGTGGTGGACTGAGCATGAAGTAAGCTGTCATTCCATCTTGTTTGTATGCATTGACAGCTCACTTCATGTTGACTTCTTCTGTTGAGATTAACATAATCGCATTGCAGTACACGACGTTTTGCGTGAAAATTATAAATGAATAACTTGAAAAGCGTCTAACTTCTCTATTTTATCAGATTTTACTTTTTTTCAGATTTTATTCATTTTTTCACAAACAAAATCTTTTTTCAAATAAGTATTCATTTTTGTATATTTTGATCAATTCACTTCTTTAAATTCTACAAGAATTCTAATTATAATAACCGGCACGAGTTGTGAGCACACTCCATTGGTCGGTTTGACGACGACAGCTCTGAACGCGTCACGTTATAGGTTCGTCAGTCCAACCAATTGCAAGTTTCGTTCGCCCACCGTAAATTGGCGAGTTCACCCCGTGCTCACGATTCGTGCCAGCTATGTTTGCAGACGCAACATTTCTAGAAACAAATAGAACTTACATAGTCATCTTCCATCATCATTTGATCCATACTGTTGTCACCGTTAGGAATGTCGTCCTGCACCCTGCAACAAAAAATATAATCTATACTAATATATAAAGCTGAAGAGTTTGTTTGTTTGAACGCACTAATCTCAGGAACTACTAGTCCGATTTGAAAATTCTTTCAGTGTTAAATAGCCTAATTATTGAGGAAGGCTATAGGCTATATATCCTCACGCTAAGACGCGGAGCAGTAATGAAAATTGTGACGCAGACGAAGTTGCGCGGGTCAGCTAGTAATATATAAAGCTGAAGAGTTTGTTAGCTAGAACGCGCTAATCTCAGGAACTCCTGATCCGATTTGAAAAATTATTTCAGTGTTAGATAGCCCATTTATCGAGGAAGGCTATAGGCTATATATCACCACGCTAAGACCAAAAGGAGCGGAGCAAACGAAGTTGCGCGGGTCAACTTTTATGTATAATAAAGAGATATATCATTGTTGAGTGATTGATAGTGTACAATCTTGTGACTGACAGACAACGCATGAAACTACTGGTCATAGTAAACATAATTTTGGCATGGAAGTTCCTTGGGGAGTGTAGGCGAGCACTAAGAGAGATTTTCCTGAAATTCCTACGGGAACAGGAGAAAAAGGGATATTTGCATACAAAGTGACGGTCAAAAGCTAGTGAACATACATAACTATAAAGCAGCGAGGGTGATTACTGCTATGCAGTGATTAACATCAAAGAAAGGAATTGCAATAATTTATATGCAATAAACCTTAAGGAAACTAAGTGATCTTTTCTCTATGCACTTCGACCTCAACCTGCAAGTATACGAACCATACAGATAGTTGAAGTGTTTGTAAAAGGTGATCTTGGAAGTACTGCTATTTACAACCATTTGATTCCATCCAAAAATTGTTGTTTTTATTTTTAAGATTTGTTAAGGGAGAACGCTACATTCTGACTTAACGAAAGCATTTTTCTATTTTAATTTGTTACTGTATAAAAAATGAGGTTGCAGCTAGCTGATGGTTGCAAGACGCACAAGACTGGTTGTTGTAGCGACACTTGGGGAGGCCTATGTCCAGCAGTGGATGTCTTTCGGCTGATATGATGAGTTTTTAAATTACTATTATGTAACATTCTCTTTACACCAATCATACAGCCAGTTTATTCTGTCAGCCTCTTGCTGTAGTGAACATGTTGTGAGCTGTCAATCCATACAAAAACGATGGTATGACAGCTAACTTCATGCTGACAGTACGTGAGTTTCATAATGAGATGTTTACATAATAGCAAATTCACAATGTAGAATCATAGAATAGAATAGAATAGAATACTCTTTATTATGTACACCATATAAGTTACAGAAAAAAATAGACAAAGAAAACATTACATAGGGTGACACAATGGGCGGCCTTATCGCTAAAAGCAATCTTTCTTTCTTTTCTTTTTTTTTTCTTTCTTTCTTTGAATCATAACTATTTGTTTCGGGATAGAATAAAATGGTTGGACAGGAAATATTAAACATTTATTTTACAATGAAAATAATCTAAAGCACTCTTCCTCTCTCCTAATTATTTAAAGTTTTGCTGTGCCCCACAGGGTACATAATTGTTTCTATTTATATATTTTACCACCTGTATATGTATATTATGGATTGCAATAAACGATTTGAGATTTGGTTGGTGGATAGCTATGGTGATAAAATTACAATAATTCTCTAATGTTATTGAAAGCTTCTCCCTTGCGAGATGGGAGACGAGGGGGAAATGCTTGAAAATGATGTACCGTTAATTCAGAGAACCAAGACCGAACACTTATGCCTTGATCACACGTACCGAGTAAAAGGGCGACACAGTAAAATGTTGCTCGGCCGAGACAGTGATGTAAGCGAGTTATATAAGTGGTAGGCCGAGCGCACTCGGCGTTGTGTTTACACGTACCGAGTACTCGGCCGAGAGCACTGTCTCGCCGGTTTACTCGGTACGTGTGATCAAGGCATTAAGTACATACATATAAGCCTACGTTAGTAACAGATGGAATATTAAGATCATTGTCAAAGAATGAATATTATTTATTAAACCAAGGATGTGGGTAGGATATTAAACTCTTAAAATTAACTATAAGAAAACGTGACTGACAATGAATTCTTATGAGGACAAACATGCATTTTGCCATGTGTATGCCTAAAATGGTAGTGATATGTTGAAAAGGTTAGTTGTGCTAAAACAAAAGATAGTTAATATTTTATACCTAACCTCCCTCTTTTGCATAAGGTAAACTTAGAATACCTTCGACACAAGCGATCATCGACGAAATATAACCTTACAGATAAGAAGTTATAGTTAGCTAAGTTAGTGTCCCAGTTAGTGTTGTTTAATCTTTTACATTGTTGGTTTCGACTTACACATCTCCGTCTTGCTGCATCGACGAAAAATATTTTCTTAATAACATGGCGACGCTAATCAACACTTACTTTATTCGCGTAGTGCGTTAAAGGTTCACAAACACTTCAAGATTCAGAAATAAACAATCTACTCAGCACTGTTTTATGTTACAATATCGAAAATAATTAAAATAACATTAACTTTAGAAGCAGAAAGATCGCACAACCGCTCGAACTAAAACTTTTGCCTCCATTATGGAAAATGGCAGGCGCGAGCCAATCAGAATGCAGACAAGTTGTATTTTACTGAATCGTGATTGGTGGATAAAATTTAAAATAAACCAATGAGCCTATAGTTTGAAGAGAAGACGTTTTATTGGTCGCTGTACTTTTTTCTAGAGGTACATTTTTAGGCAAGGGTCGACTATTATTCAGCTTCAACTTTAATCTTCTTACAAAAGAAATCCAGTTTCTTTTGAAATAATTACTTTATAACAAAATAAACTGAATTTCTTTGCAATTTAACTTTATCCAAGCGTTTAAATTTCCGTTAAACCTTTTGTTAATGTGTATGGTTTTGAAGATTATTCAATGTCTGACTACAGTTACCGGTCGGAAGATTTCGTTAAATATTGTGTTTGTAAGAAAATTTAACAAGATATTAAGTGAGTATCTTAACAGAGAGTAGGTACCAGTCAATTATAGTGCGACAAGGATATAATTCCTGAAGCAAGCTGTCAAACTGCAAAACCCGGTACTTGTACATTTGAATTTAGAATTCTATTTCACCACATTTACGTGTTTATATGGTCAACTAAAATTCTTGCCATATTTTATACAATTGCCAATATTTGTACAAATAAAGTTTCATTGTAAGCTGGATAACTGGTAATTATTCAGATGCATCCGGTAACACCGTAAGCCAACCTCAACATACTTGGAGAAAGGACAATATAAGCTTCTTCTTATCGTGTGGGCAGTTAGGTCAGAGTCAGAGTTTCTAAACCGCCTCAAGGGTACTGTCTAAGCTGATGACAAGAAACGATGTGTTCCACGATGGAGCATGCTTGCGTATCAATAACCTATTCACTCATAACTTGCCCTATCACAAAATTACGTTTTCACTCACAAAACCGCTCAATCAACGCATTATGTAAAAATTAGGCAGTTTGCAATTACGTTTATTTTAGGGTTTATTATTCACTAGTTTCTGCCAGCGGCTTCGCCCGCGTGGTCCCTAAGGAACATACTCCCGGTACTATCTCTGTACCAAATTTCATTTAAATCGGCTCAGTAGTTTTGGCACGAAAGCGCAACAGACAAACAGACAGAGTTACTTTCGCATTTATAATATTAGTACGGATTTATGAATATTTTTTTTACATTTTCATTTCTTATGATTATGAACTATGGTTTATTTTGGCATAAATTTTACGTAACAATATTATTAGGAGAAATTAACAGTTCATTCTGAACGTTTTTAGTAGTTTTTATGGATTTGAATGGGATTTTTTTTACGGATTTCCATTCTTATTTCAATTTTCGGAGGCCGCTATGAACGAAACCAGTATAAGAAATATTATGATATATTTTTCATTTCATTTGGTTAGTACAGTAATTCAAAAGTGCCGTCGTGCTTTTCATGAGAAACTTACTTCGGAATTTTGGCTTTTTACAAATAGATAAGAGAAAAATGGGAAAAGTGAGGCCGCTGCAAACTATACTAATATACTAATAACTATTCTCAACTATCCAATAAGCCAAAGTTGTCTAAATATTTCAGTTTCAAAGCCAAAGTTGGCCATTTTACGCAAAAAACACAGTCAATTTGTAATAGGCCTCTTAAAGAAACCAAGGTTGTAGCTATCAGGAAACACAGACTCAGGAAGGGAATTCCACTCCTTAGCTGTATGTGCAATAATTATTCCCAAAGCGTTTCAGAATGACTAAGACCACATAATGCATATAAGTGTTTACATTCATTCGAGCAAGAACAAACAGACTGTTATATCTGTACTAACTTAGCTTGATCAATCAATCAAAAGTCATTTATTCAAATTAGGCTGAGTACCAGCACTTTTTGAACGTCAACGTTTACAAATAGACAGTCCCCCAAAACGCCCGCCCGTCACCACTTCCTAGTGTTTTAGCTGTGGAGAAGAAGTGGCCAACAAACTCCCCAGCAACACATCTGTCTGTTGAGTTAGAAGAACTCGCATTTATATAATAGTAAGCAAAGCTTTATTACAAAGAAAATAATAGACTTTGGGTAACACGTACAACCTAGAAACTAAATCATTTGCCAATTTTAAGCTAACACACTCCATTACGCCATCATAATCAGACAACTCAATACATTAATAAATAACTCAAGCATAAAAACAATGTAAACCAAACTTAATAGGTAAGCCTCCAGACATAAAAGGCGTGCCCGCCTACACGTGCAGGGGTAGAATCTAACAATATATCTGTGATAACGACGCCACAGAAATCGCACCAACCGTGTTCTATGGCCTTGGAAAGAACGTTATGCCGCCGTTGGTCCCGGCTGTCATTTGTAGATCTTTAGCAGTCGTCAAGGGTTGTCAGAAGATCTGACTCCAGTCTGGCTAAGAACGTTAATGGGCCACTTCACGTAAAATACTACTGGTATTCAGCTGAAACGGTTTGACTGGAGGCCGCCGAATCATCTGCCTAGCCTTTTCTCAACTGTATTGGTATAGTCATTGATACATAAAAAACCCAAGATGCACAGTCTCGAACAAATGCAACACTCGAAACTGTCGTCAAAAACTGACATGTATCATAAACTATAAACAATTTTTTTTTGCAAATTCCATCTTACACGGATCGCTTAAAGTTGTTTTTACAAAGCAGTGCAGTATGGCGAGCGATGCGAGACTGTGTGTAAAAGACTTGCTCAATGAACATCAACATACATGGTAAAAGCGCTATTAGATTCCTGTCACACTGTACAAGTTCGACTTACCGAGACGCCCTCCCACGGCTAGCAACACTTGCATTCTCGTCACGATCCCTGTCTCTGTTACTCATGCCAAGACTCCTGTCACTTCGCTCCCTCGTTGTTCCAACGTTAGCGTTCCTGTCTTGCCAATCCGTGTTGCTTTGAACATTCTTTCTCTGAGAAATAATAGTATTAAATTATAGAATGTACAGTTAGATTAAAAATTGGACAAGTGCAAGTCATACTGGCATGCGTGTACGCATGCATGTCGTATTTCCTGTATTCTTTAAGCAAAGAACTAATCAATCAAACCTGATCTAATCTGTCTGTGTGTTTCTATTCTATTCTGTAATTGTCTTTCAAAATTTTGGGGTCCTCAGTTTTGAAGGTGGGGGGGGGAGAATTATTTAGGTATTATGCAATGTGTAACAGAATAAACGCGATACCTGTTAAGGGGTCATTGTACTCATCATTACGAACAACTTTTACTATGGGACCAAACCCGAAATCGAGAAAAAAAAAAACACCGGTAGCACTCCGGGAGTGCCGGCAGAAGTGAAAACATGTAAATAATACATCCTTACTGTCGCGGTCACATCATAGACAAACCACCGACAACAAAATAAACAAAAAGACACTGACGTGTGGCCGCGACAGCGACTGTCAGTGACAGATGTCAATCTTGACACAGTTCCTGACATAAACAAAACGAACCATAAAAACAACAAAAAATAACGTTGTGTTTAATTATAAGTACAAAAATACTATCATTTATGAGGTAGAATGCAATGTTTATTTATTGCGCTATCGTACACAAATATGACAATTTACATGTTATTATTCATAATATTATATCGTTATTTATTTATATATTGCATTAATTTTTATCTCTTAGAAAAATCAACTTTCATCCATAATTTCGTAATTCCGTAATTTCGTATCCTTGGATACGCGTGGCACGCTGTACATAAACACAGACGGACATTCGCGCAAGCGCCCTGTGCCGCCTAAGCGGAGCAGCACACTCAGGCACGGTAGAAAGAGTGGGAGATACTAGTTCCTCTCCCTTCCCCTCGATCTTACGCTTTTTCGCATCACGTGACCCTGACGCGAGTCCGTCTTACGCTTTTTGCGATCAGGTCACGTGACCCTGACGCGAGTTTAAGATTTTATACCCATTACAGAAAAGTGCTCAACGCCGCTAAAGAAGTTTTCACTTCAAAAATCAGCAGTTCAGTAGTTTTTGTCGAGTTATACGCACATAAATGTATGAGGGAGTCGATTTTTTTTTGCGATTTCAGTGTTGGTCCCGAAGTGAAAGTTGTTCATAATGATGAGTACAATGACCCCTTAAGAGGTATTGCATTTATTCTGTTACAGGTTGTATTTAATAACTATTCTTCTCTTTTACTTCGTGAATGTTAGCAACATTCACAAAGTACTTCTAATAAAGACAGTCACTATTTCTATCTGCTTTTCTGTTTGATGTGGGGCCTAAAGTCAAATTACTCACTTTATGAGCAATATATATTTGCAATCTCAATGGTTCCGTCCGGTTCATCTTCATCATCGCCAGTTTAGCTTCTCTGTAACAGAAAATTAAATATTGTTGAATTATTAAATGATCCCACAGACGTTCAAGTGCTACCTTTTTTTAACGAGGGAAAGATAAAAACACTGGCCAAGTGCGAGTCGGACTCGCGTGCAAAGAGTTCCGAACGAATTTTTTTTTTTAACATGTTTTAACACTAGACTTCTTATAGAAAATTTTTGGCTCAGTGGTTTCGGAGATTAGGTGGTCATTTTTCGTCTAATTTCTTTAATAACTCAAACAAATTTATTTATTTGTCTGGCCAAGGAGTACCGTGTTACCCAGTTAATGGGTTGTGAAGGTCTGGTAGACAGACGCTCCACGTAAAATACTGGTATTCAGGTGAATCCGGTTTGACTGAAAGTTGACCCCAATATCGTTGAGAAAGGGCTAGGCAGATGATGATCTATATCGACTCACCCCTTGTTTTAAGGATAGGAAATCATCAAATGACTCCTCCCGCTCTGGACGGACCAGAAGGGAGTGTCAGACTCTTACTGACTTCTTCTTATCGTGTGGGCATCAAAGTGTAACGACCCCATACACCCTAGTGTCAGAGCTTCTAAACCGCCCCAAGAGCCTCGGACATGGTTTATTTGATGACCGCCATTTGGCGGCCGGGATCACCGGCTTATACGTGCCTTCCGAAGCACGGAATCATCTTTTTATCAGACAGTCAGATGATTCAAGCCTGCAATGTCCCAGCCAAACTGGAAACAACTATACAACTATAAAAGTATGCTTCCCGTGGGAATCGAACCCACGACCACCGGGTCACAAGGCAAACGCCTAAACCACCATCTTACTGACTAAAACCCATATTATTATGTGTTCCTCCTAATGCCCTTTGCGTTCCAGGGCCGCGGTGACTCTTTCAAACGAATTACTCACCCTGGCGTCTCATATCTGACCAACGCATAGTTTTTCTCCGGGTCCTTGCTGAGGTAGACCTCGATGAGTGTCCCAAACTTCGCGAAGGCCGCCCGAAGTCCTTCCTCGTTCAAGGCTTTCGGTACGTTCTTGATGTAGAGTCGACAATGGTCAAGATTGACGCCTTCTCTGTAAATTATTATTTACTTTATTGTACATCTCATAATAAGAACAAGACATTACATTATTAAAAACAGAAATTAAATAAATAATTTTATAATGATGAAACTAAAAAATCATTACTTTTAATATATATTTTTTTAGTAAATTTTAATATTTATTAAGTCAATATCATCCCATCTTGTATGTTTTAAATTTATATTTTAAAATATTTCTATAAAAAAAAACATTAAAAAATATAAAAAATAGTAGCCCACCGGTATCGGGAACAGGGTCCAAGCTACCGGTGGTCAGGGCTCCCGAGAGAGGAACCTCCTCGCTATTTAAATAAATAGATTTACATGGCCATCACATAAAAACACAATATATCTCACAAGTAATACATATTATAATAAATTAGATTGTTTAATGTCATTGCCAAGTGAATCTATTTATTTAAAACATACAAGATTTTTCATATTGATATGGTCACTATAAGATGTTGTTAGGTTAGCTAATTACGTAATAATTTAAGACAGAAGGAATCTTAAGTAAGGACTGAATAAATTATCCACAACGAAGTTATAGGTCGAAAATGGCCTGAACTGCTTCGAAAAAAGGATGTTACGGCCGTGCCGCTTTTTTGCTCGACTTGACGGGGGCACTGCCGTGCCCCCAGATCTACGCAAGCATTCGATAACTTTGTCAAACATTGTTATCAAAATATGTGGTTAACTGACATTTTATTGTGACCGTAACAATATGAGACATCGTTATTTCTTTAAGAGAATGACTGCTTTATTCACAATAAAGATACAGGAGGGTGGGTCCAACATGTCCAGAATGGCTTCGAGAAAAAGATGGCAACGGCTGTGCGCTATCATATCTTTATCTTTACAAATATATAAAAAAACAAAGTCGCAATTTCCGTCTGTAGGTACGTTTATATCTTTTAAACTACGCAACGGTTTTCATCAATAGACAGAGTGTTAATCAAGAGAAAGGTTCATATGTTATTCATTCGTCCCGAAATTCCTACGGGAATGGGAAAAATGGGATATGTACGAAGTCGCGGGCAAAAGCCGCAAGATATGTGACATTGTTGTTACAATTTGGTCATCTCCATTCTATGGCACAGCAGCTAGCAAAACTATCGCCTTAATTCTCTCGCGCGCTGGCTTCTTTGGGCGTTTGTCACTTGTAAGAATAGAAATAAGATCCAAGAAGATCATCGGTAATGACAGGCTCGTCGAGTCGAAGCTCTAAAGTCTTGAGCATCAACGCCGAGTTTTGCTGGCTAGTCGGTTTTTCTATCGGTTGCATTTTGGAGAGTGTGCGACGGAATTGCATGATTAATTCCGCCAAGCCCGTTCCATCATGGGACCACAAGACAAACGGCGATGCGCCACCGGTACATGGTGGACATCCCATCCACACACACAAAACGTTTTGGGAACACATTCATAGTGCGTACAGCTAAGGAGTGGAATTCCCTGCCAGAGTCTGTGTTTCCTGATAGCTACAACCTGGGAGTTTTTAAAACAAGAGTGAATAGTTACTTCTAGGCAAGCGTGCTCCATCTTCGACCGCATCATCGCGTACCATCAGGTGAGACAGCGGTCAAACGTATGCCTATCGACACTAATATTATAAAGAGGAAAGATTTGTTTGTTTGTTTGAAATGAATAGGCTCCGAAACTACTGGACCGATTTGAAAAATTCTTTCAGCAATGGATAGCTACATCATCAGGGAGTAACATAGGCTATATTTTATCCCCGTATTCCCACGGGAACGGGAACTACGCGAGTGAAACCGCGTGACGTCCACTAGTATAAAGTGAAAAAAACTTTCGCAACTTCTGCTCATCAAACAATTTAACCCCTATCCTCAACAGAATACTGCGGTCACAATAGCTGACATATCGCAAGTCCCACTCATTGCTCGGTTGTAAGAACCCCTATTTGATTCAAACTTAGGGGCGGTTCAACGACTGGTTTGAGCCTTGAGCCGCCCCTAACTTAGTAGTTAGACTTAGTACTTAGGAGTTAGACGATTCGTTGCGCGCTTAACTGAGCAGCGAGTAGTCACAGCTGCATATAAGCTTGAACCTACCTATACTTTCCACAATAGGGTATTTTACTAAAAAAATCTAATTAGTCCGTCAGATAGATATTCAAAAAATATTAAACACATATTTTTTCTTTTTTCGCGTAAACAAAAGATGAAGATGATATAGTGCCACGATGAGATGGTAAAACACGCGTGACGTCACTATGATGGTACAATTTTACCAAGCCACATGACGTCACGCGTATCTTCAACGCGCTGTATCGTCTTCATTTTTTGTTTACGTGAAAAAAGTAAAAATACGTGTCCAATATTTTTTTAATCTATCTGACGGACTAATTAGATTTTTTTAGTAAATACCCTATTCTAATAAAAATTTAAGGGGTTCCCATGCAAGAAACGTTTTTTTTTTTCGGTTTATGGTGACTATCACCAGGTACTGCTCATTGAACAAACACTTACACACGATAAGTATTGCGGACAGCCCTTTACGCAGTGCATGCATGGAGGAGGAAACAGTATCGCACGTACTCCTTGAATGCACAGGCGTTACCGAAATACGGAGTCAAACAATAGGGTCACAGAACTCGCTTACAGATGTTTTGACCACACCGGGAAAACTGATCTGTTTCTGGAGAGAGGTTGGCTGATTGGAGTAACGGCCGCCATGGCTCACGCACGATGGTCCAACATCAGGACTAAATGTGGAAACCAAATCCTAATAGATAGATAGAATCCTAGGCTCGCACGTTTGACCACAATCTAACCTGATGGAAAGGAATGATGTGGTAGACAATAGAGCCCACTTGCCTAGAAGTACAGTGGTACCCAACTGATAAGGAGCGTCGTGAATCTTCTTTCGCACAAAAAACAAAATATGGCCCCGAAGATTAACGAAAGAAAACAAACTTACAATCAACTTTAGCTCACTATTATAAGGTTCATAATACACTGCAGCTGTTAGTTCCGTCTCACTCGCAAGTCACGTGCATGCCACGCGGCGCGCGCTAACATGGCGGTAGCTGCCGACCAATAGCGGTACAGGAAAATGAAGCACGTTGCGTGGAGCGTGCCGATTGGTCAATAGCATTTCCTGCGCTTTGAAAATTCATCTTCTGTGCAGGTACATCGGTAGGCCATATCATTTGGGTACTACTGTACCCTATTTACTCTTGTCTCACCAACTTTCAACTTACCCGCTATCTTCATCAGCATACTGTGGATCGTAAACAGAGCTGTTGTAGTCATCCCGTGATTCCCACTCGTTGCTCTGGTTGAAGCGACCCCTACTCGTCATTGTGCTGTGGATAGGACATAACAGACAGTTGAATAATTTACTAAAAACAACTTTATACTTTGAGAGATAGGACGGAAAGTTCCTTATTGTCTATATGTAAAATGGAGGATTCTCTGCGAGTTGTGTCTGGAGGGTAACTGCCCCATTGTTATTGACAGACTTCTGTATACATATCGGTTTATTTTTAAAACACTTATAACTTTTCAGGGAGAGAATGTATTCATAAATTATAAACAACTTTTACTATGAGGCCAACTCTTTCAGATATAGTATATGTATTACTTAGAAATGTATGAAACAATTATTTTTTTTACATTTTGAGAATTATAATATCATAGTAAAAGTTTAATAAAAGGTTATTAGTGTTTTACAAATAACCCTATGCCCCTGGGTATGCTAGTACCGCAAAAAAAAAAAAACAAATTGGTTGTCAAGAATGACATGCTCGTAACAGTTTTGCTATCAAATAGTTTTGAGTCAAGCCAAGCCCCATAACTCTAGAAGGCCTTTACAAATTCTACACCTTGTGAAAAACGAATAGCTTGGCTGTCAAATCTATATTAAAACTAGTTGACCTGCGCAACTTCGTCTGCTCTGCTCCTATTGGTCTTAGCGTGATGATATATAGCCTCGATAAATGGGCTATCTAACACTGAAAAAAATTTTCAAATCAGACTAGTAGTTCCCGAGATTAACGCGTTCAAGCAAAGAAACAGATATATAGAGAGAGAGAGAGAGATATTAGTATAGATTATAAGGCTGAAGAATTTGTCTGTTTGGTTGAATGCGCTAATCTCAGGAACTACTGGTTTGAATTGAAAAATTCTTTTAGTGTTGGATAACCCATTTATCGAGGAAGGCTATAGGCATGACATCACTAGGAGTGACAACCAGTAGGAAGCGGAGCATTCATGAAAAATGTGACGCAGGTGAAGTTGCGCGGGTCAGCTAGTGTTCTTAATGTTTGTGGAATTAATGCATAGAAAACTGAAACTTATTTAGGCCTCAGTGTTTTAACCCCTGCTGGACATAGGGTCGTCTCACAAGTACTTCCAAAAACTTTTCCCATTCCTGAGTATTTTTTATTGAAAGCAAACAGAACCAAACAGGAAAAAACAACAAGTATGCTATGCAGAAGATGTTATCTTTAACACCAATACATAGAGCCCACAAATTCTATTGGTTGGAATTTTGATAATGGCCAGTTAGTTTGTTAAGAAAAAAAAGACCCTTCCTGTCCCTTATCTCCTTTTATATGGTGATAAGCATTATAACAAGTGTGTCCTCAGCCAGAAAGTGCCTCGGCCTTAGCTTTCTTAAATAAGATTTTGTACAATCAAGGTTTTGTTCTTGTATTGAATACAATATGTGAATGTAGTTTAAGCTTTACTGTTTTTTTTTGTTTTCTTTTTTTGGTAGCTGTGTTGTATTGCTCACTTTCTTTCCGGCCTGTTTTTTAAAAGTGATGACTTTTAAATGGCTGTCAATCTCACATGCTATTCTTTTATTAAGTTTGTATTTGCTGTAAGTCATCCATAGTTGATAAATAAATAAATAACTTTTTCTATACATCTCTACTATTTTAGGCACCAGATAAACTTGCAGTGAATTATTTTTTACCCACTAACCCTTCATAGACACTTGAACAATCTATCTATACTAATATATAAAGCTATAGAGTTTGTTTGTTTGCTTGATCACGCTAATCTCAAGAACTGCTGGTCCAATTTGAAAAATTATTTCAGTGTCAGATAGCCCTTTATCGAAGAAGGCTATATATCATCACGCTAAGGCCAATAGAAATTATAAAATGGTTTTCATTACTAAAGAATGAAAAGGATTACAATAGAAGTCTCGATTGAGGACAGTTTTGTCTTTATTTCTGTTTTTTAAATTAAAAAAGTCAATAAATATATGTGGGTCAGTGAACATTATTGCACATTTATCTGGTGCCTACCATATCAGCTACTATCTAGTACGAGTTCCCCCTTTTAGAATCATATTCTACACACATTTCATTGGTTATTTCCAAAGTCTTGCTTTATTTTTTTGCCCTCCAAATATATAATAGGCACTTGCTGACTTCAAATAAAGATTTATACTGAACATGATTTGTTTAGTACACTAACAGTATTTTTGTTCTATAGAAAATGAATGTTATCAATCAATATGTATTAAACTCTTCCATTATTGAGTGACTGACAAACAACACACGCAACACAAGCTGAAATTTGGCATGTAGGTTCCTTGGGGAGTGTGGGGGAGCACTGAGAGAGGATCTCTCGAAATTCCTTAGAGAACGGGATATGCGAGTACGAAGTCGCGGGCAAAAGCTAGTAAATACATAAATCGGGCAAGACTCGAAACAGTATTCTCAAACTCGACGGGCTTCAATAATAGCAATAACATGTTAAAGTTTGCCGAATAAGTACCAGAGTTTATACGTACCACAGCGTCTTCCGAAAAATATATTAGTACATAATCTCCTATCAGACAATGCTTGGACTATTTATGTAGTTGTAAATATAAAAAATCGCACAATTAAGTTTTTGAAAATAGAAACGTTACCAAAAGCGACACAACGTGTCTGTCACAAATATGTCTAAATTTTTCGTTAGATGACGAAAACTACTTTGCATTCCAATGTTACGGCTTATTCATTCAATGATTTAAGAAAATAAATGATAAACTTACCATTTATTTTCTGTAAAATCCAGAAAACAATCTAGCGCCGGCTAAAAACAAAGAACTGTAAATTGCATAGGTAAAAAAAATATATTGACAGATAGTAGTCATGCCATGAGTTCATAGAATAGATTTGTCTGTGATCTGATTTAGTCACTGACGTATAAATCATATGGACTTGGCATACCTACAAAAAAAACGTGCATACCTACACTTTACGGAGAAGATAAAATGGCGGCTAATAGGGCAGCCCTTAGCGATATTTCTCTACAATAACATCGATAAAAAATTGTGAGAATGTTTCCATATTGTCACGGTACAATTTCAAGGGGTATTTTTTACACACTTTTCTTAACTTAATTTTTATATGACTAACAAAATAACTGGTAACAAATGTAAACAAATCTTAAATGTTATTTTTTTGACCCACACTTCCCGGTTTTTGATAAAGCTAAAATTTTGCGTAGGTACATGTTTAGTTTGGATGACATTGCTGCCGATTCTCTTGTTCAATAACTAATCTAATAAAATTAGAGTATCGCTATCTTTTACTAAAAGGCAGTGCGAAAATACGGCTATAGCTATGAACCAAGTTAGAAATGTCAAACTAATTTATGAGTTTATGCCTTGCGCTTCACCATGTTTTTAGTCGACAGGTGCACCAACCTTAATTAATTTGTATGGAAAAATTAGTTCAATTTAATAAAATTTGACAGCTCTAAATTACGTCTGTCTCTTTCTCGTTTTATTAGAGAGAAAAAGATAGCAATAGCTTAAATTTAGTTTGTGCACAACAGAATCGACACCAATGCATGGTCAGCTAACTGCTAACTGATGTCATTCTAAGGCCGTGGACACGAACTCAGCGGCGCGGCGGCGGCGCGACCAGCGACGCGTTCAAATGCATAGATTAGGGGTGGCCAACTTGATTAGACCCAAAATCGACTTTTTATTGACGAAATCCTGTACGGTCTACGAATGACATAGGTACTTCTTAAAACTACAAATGAAACGGTGGGGTAAAGACATTTATGTAGTATTTTATTAACATAAACTATTCAGTATTTAAGACGTAACGTTGGAAGGCCTCCCACAAGGTGGACCGATGACCTGGTGAAGGTCGCGGGTAGCCGATGGATGCGAGACGCACAGGACCGGTCGTTGTGGCGACGCGCGCGGGGAGGCCTATGTCCAGCAGTGGACGTCTTTCGGCTGATATGATGATGATTCAGTATTTATTTACATCGTGCGCAGTCTGTTATACGAACCTATTTATATTTTTTGTCTCGCCGCGATCGACTGGACTAATAGCCACGATCGACCGGTTGGCCATCCCTGGCATAGATTTATATGGAACTCTTCACGAAGGCAGCGGCGCGCGAGAAGCGTGGCGGCGGCGTAGGAGCGGCAAAGTGTTATTCTAGAGCCTTTAGTTGTTAGGTAGACGTTCGAGACGGAGCGGAGGGAACAAATTCTAAGAAAACAAATGACGTCGCATCTGCAATGGGCTCCCGGTACGGACGTCTCCAACCAACGCATATCTTTTCTAACATGCCGATGATTTTGGGTTTAAATTAAAAGTCAACAATAATTATTTATAATAAAGTAATATTAAACAAATTAATCTCATTCATTTCTGAACAATACAATTATTATTTTGTTCAGGTAATTTCTGTGTGATCCTCTTTCAGTAGATTTCTTCTCATAATATTTGTAAAAAAAATCTTTGATAATATTACTATAACGAGCAATTTTTTTCTCTGTCTTCTAACTTTCTCATTAAGTCTCTATCTTCATGTTCTGTTTTTGACATTTGTCCTTTAATTTTTTAATCATTTTAATTGTGTGTACCTGAAATCAAATAAAATAAAAGTAAGCTTTAATAGATATTGAACACAAGCGAGAGATATCTCCCACCCAATCTTAATTCAGTTGATGAGATGTTATCATTGAGATCAAATTCGCAAATAATGATGACAGGAAAAACTGAAGCTAGACATGCCGGTAAATCTGGCGCAGCGGAGGTGCTTGTGACTAAACCTGGCGCAGCAGAGGTGCTAGCGGCTAAACCTAGCACAGCGGAGGTGCTAGCGGCTAAACCTGGCGCAGCGGAGGTGCTAGCGGCCAAATCTGGCACAGTGGAGGTGCTGGTGACTAAATCTGGCGTAGCGGATGTGCTAGAGGCTAAATCTATGCCACTCCTCTTTGAAATCTTCCTTAGGTTGATATTGAATGGTAGGCACACAAACAGCTTTGATCTAAAAACCACTCTATTATTGACATAAATATTAACAAAAACAGAAAAGTAAATACTCAAAAGTTTTATGACACTTCAAAAACAGTAGGTGATCCCACTGCTTAAAATTCCAAAAAAATATTACCATATTAAGAGCACCACACCCAGATATTGATTGTTAGTTTGTCTGATTTTGGTCACTTTCAATTAAAATGCCAGTCATATTTGATTGAATCACAGGCTGTAAAAAAGCAATAAAATTGTTAGTATTTTTGATGTTTCTTGATTTTATTAATCGGTTTATTTATTATTATAAAGCACCCCATTTAATTTGCAATTGGTGGGTTGAGAAGAGTCTCTTTTCATTCTCACTCGTTCTCTAGTTTAGTAGCTCTCGAGTGGTAATGAGCTAAATAATCATACATACGCTCACTTCACATTAACCTCATCCAAATATTCATAGGGAGATTTTTACAGAACAGCACTGTTATTATACTATTTAAAAGTAAACTGTAAAGTACTATTCAAAAAGCAGACTACTGGTGACATTTGTAACTAAACATTTATAAATTCCTTATAAAAGGAATACCATAAATGTACTTAGTAGTACAACCAAATTAACACATATTCAGTCTTATTTTGGCAATTAATCTAAGGATCACACTCAAATACATTCTTAACATCACTCTTTGTGCCCATTAGGCAAGTGTTGCAATTGACGACATCACCATCATTTATCAGCCGCTACACAATCATGTCAGACAAATTTATAACAAGCAATGTTACTTACCAATAAGGTTCGTGAAAGTAGAAGTAGAAGGTAGTATCGTCAAGCAATGTTACTTTATTCAGTTTCCAGTTGAAACAAGATTCTTCAAAGTGAAGAGAACAATTATATATTGTTTTTCTTGACATCTTTAAATTTTCAACACCAATTGTTTCCAGCCAAATTTTTTTTTCCTTTATTAGCAGGCAGCCCTGCAAATAAAACAACAAACCAATAAAAAGCCATAATATAGCATTATCGATAAATATAAAAATGTCATGCATGCACTGCACTAGTCTATCCCTACAATAACAATAACAAGAAAATGATTCGAAGTAGAAATACAATTATTACTGTTGATAATAAGGGCAAAAGGGAAATTATGAATACTTTACTGTTGAAACTCTTCAACGAATGTAGAATCTTTTGTTTATTATCTAAATCCAAAGATATTTCAGCTGAAATTAAGTACATACTGGTGCAAAGTTATGTTCGGGTGATTTCCGCTTCTTTTAATGCCACATCCGATTATATTACAATTAGGCATCTTGCAATTGACGATTTCCACTATAAAACCAAGTTCAAACGTAATAACACAGCAAAATGACTTCAAAATTCACAAATTATATCCACAGCTCAAGAGTATTTGACAGTTGACGTACCTCAACTTGTTGTCAAACAGCGAGAGGATAAAATGGCGACCCGGCCGCAAATAGGTATTTTAATGACGCTAGGAATGAAGGGTTGCCATTATAGTAACTGTCAAAAACACTGTTATCCTTTTTCACTTAAGCAAAATTATGAAAGTTAAAAAGAGATGACAGTATTTTTATGATTTCGGTGTCGATATGCCACATATTTGTATAACTGTTTTTTCTATAGTCAAACATTTCAAGTCCATATGATTTATACGTCAGTGGATTTAGTCGAGTCCAGCTTGATTCACGGTGTTTTCTACATTTATTTATTTTTTTAACACTACGCACACAAAAATGTACAGAAGCGGACTTAACGCCATAGGCATTTTCTACCAGTCAACCTTTGGGACAAACATGACGTATGGAATGTGTAAGTTTGTATGTTTGTGACTTTTAACGGAGACTGAGGAGGTACTGGGAATTCGGAGCCTGTCCTCCGCTGCCAGCTAAACGGTTGTTTTTCGAGACGTGAAAAAAATTATGGTAGGTAGTAACAGCTAAGTAGGCTTCACAAGTTTAAATAGAAAATAAAACTCCTAACTATAATATGGCGTTAAGAAATTCGTCCGCATCGCTGTCGACTGGAAGTGAGCCCAAAAGACTGGCGGCATTGCCACGTTGTATGGCAATGCTTATCTTCTGTCAGAGGTACAAGCCAGCGCTTGGGTCACGCGAAGTGTCAACTAAACGTTTAGCTAGTTCTTTAAATAAAAAGTGAGCACTCGGACCTCACGGTCAAAGAGTTTCAACCCCAAACCGCCGTTTGAGATTTTCAGCAGCCGCAGCGGCAGAACCAGCACCTCACGACGAGCTAGGAAGATGGGATGGCGGAAGAGTATCGAACAATCGACACAAGTAGCGTCCCACACTAAAGGCCTACCTATCTTTCAAGGATATAAAGATATACCTTTCGGTCGCTTGCCATAGTCGCGTGGCAGGTCAATGGGTTCTAGTACAGGCGGAACGCAGACGGCGACAAGAGCGCGTCGGATTATATCATTGATGTTTGCGTGCCGTGCTACTTCGACTGCACGACAGGCTGTGGTGCCCGAGGCTGTTGACAACTTCGCCACAGTAACAGCGATGAGGAGAACAACTGTCTGAGATTTGAAGTATCTATTTAAAATGGGTGTAATGAAATTAGAAGAAAAAGTCGAGTATAAGGAACGTGCACGGTGTTAACTATGTCATCATGTTGCATTTTCGACACTTTGACGCAAGAATACATGACATTGAAGCTACTGCGCTGCCACCTATAGGTCCTGCACGCTTCATTTAGGATTTTAGGGGAACGTGCACAAATATGACTGTGATAAGTTTTGCAAATGCAACGTTAGATACGTTTGTAAAAAAAAACGATACGGATACGTTGCATATTCAAAACTTAAAAGTAAAATATACTTGACAATGACACTTCTATGCTGCCATCTGTTAGTGCCAGCTGGTTCTCTATAGCCGTTTCAAACATTTCCAATATTATTTTGCCGTTTACGGTTATCACGTGATAGGAAAAAATCGTCATTGCCCATCACTATTTGCATGAATGAAATGAGTCTGACATTGACAGCTCTCGAAATCCTAACCTGCCGAACTATTTTCTAATAACGTAAAAGGTATTGTTAAAAATAAATAATTAAAACAAACTATTAAATATGAAGAATGGACGATAATGGGAAGCACACATCCTCATACCAATTGGACCAGGAAATATTGGATGGCAAGTTGTTTATAATATTTTTTTGTTGTAATTCTAGCACGGATAAATCAACAGGTAGACGTCTAATGTGTTATGATTATGACAATATGACGCAGAAATATTTCGTATTGTATACATAATATATATCGGAAATACTTTAAAAAAGAATCTTATTGGAATAGTATACCAATTTGGCTGAATACATAATGGTCTGGGAAAAAAAACATGAATATTACATTATGAATGAATAAAAAAAAAATGCAATGTTGTTGCATTGCACTGGGCTTATTAATGGGACATCTAACTTCTGTTACTATGCTTATTCTATGAGAAACATAGTTGAATTAATCATTACTTTATGTAATTTTATTTCTTCAAATAAAGTAATGATCAACTTTTGGAAACAGTGAATTTAAGTGCATAACAAGTATGATTCATGCAATTTATGAATGTTGTGACATGAATATGTGGATAAGTAATACTTATTTGAAATTAGAACATCAATCTTGATAAAAGTTTCACTTTGGTTTTTTTTACTGAAAGAATTTAGTATCTGCTAGTGTTTGGTTTTTAGTCTGTATTTAAAAAATATATGGTTAGATTTTTATTAGTAGGGTTGATTGTTTTTAAAACTGCATAATGTCAGAGGATTTATAGATTTTGCAGTATGTGAGTATAATGCTTTAACCTGTCAGGCCACAACAAAATTGCCCTAACCACTAGAATCTGTAAGTCCCTAATGGAACTCACTAACTCTCGCAGTGTAAATGTTACTTGTCTTGCGGATTATTTTCGTTATTTTTATTATTATGTCCTCAGTTAGTAAATAAAACAGAGGTCCTTCAGAGATTAAACATAAAATAGCATCACAAGTCACAGCACATCGTTTATCTTAGAAAAGTCAAGCAGAGTTCTCCTTCTTTGTGTCGCTGGCACAACAGTTGTTTAAATTTACGTGTCCCAAAACATTAGCATCCCACAGCAAGGCAAATGCCTCATGACTTCCAGTTTTACTCAGCTAAAAACTTATCTAATATGAAATATTTATTAAAACTAACTAGAGAAGCTACTTAACTTATTTATCATTAAATTCTTAGTGGTAAGAATGTTACCAGCAGTCTTTATAATTCAAGTATTTTATACCTAGGTAATGTGTAGAATAACTAGAATAGTGTCTTGGCAATGTATGAAGTATTATGAATATTATTGTTGATTACATACTTTACCCAAATTATACAATTCTGTATAGAGTACTTGTTGGTCCTCTGGCAATGAAAAATTAACAGTTGTTGGACTGTATTTATCAATGTATATGTTGCAACTAACTAGCTTAATCAGTAGTTTCTTGCCATTGAATTTGCCTAGCCAAGTCATTTCGAAACTTGGACACAGCTATCATATTTTGCACACGTTGCCGGCTTCGCATTCGGTATTGTATAGAATACCTAGGCAAAGCATAAAATCCTTACTTATAATATTATAAATGCGAAAGTAACTCTGTCTGTCTATCTGTCGCGCTTTCAAGCCAAAACTACTGAACCGATTTAAATGAAATTTGGTACACAGATAGTCTAAAGCCTGAGAAACACATACATACTACTTTTTATCTATAGTGTCTGTTCCCTAGAGACCACGCGGGCGAAGCCCCTGGTAGAAGCTAGTCTACACTAATATTATAAAGAGGAAAGATTTGTTTGTTTGAAATGAATAGGCGCCGAAACTACTGGACCGATTTGAAAACTTCTTTGAGGAATGGATAGCTACATTATCAGGGAGTAACATAGGCTATATTTTATCCCCGTACTCCCAAGGGAACGGGATCTACGCGGGTGAAACCGCGTGACGTCCACTAGTAATTAATATTTTATTCATTTTATACTTTGTCTAGTTTCCTATTCCTAAAACAATGACTAACACCGCATTGCGCTTTGCACCCTGAGATTCGCCTTCTCAGCAATCCGATGGCGTGGGATCAAAGATTGTGTATAGATATAGATAGCAGCATTGATATATAAAAAGCCCAAGATGCACAGTCTCGAACAAATGTAACACTCGAAACTGTCGTCAAAAACTGACATGTATCAAGTGTCATGTGTGAGTTGTGTGTAGTAATACTATAAACAATTTTTTTTGCAAATTCAACCTTACACGGATCGCTTAAAGTTGTTTTTACAAAGCAGTGCAGTATGGCGAGCGATGCGCATTTTTTTTACAAATTCAATCTTAGACGGATCGCTTAAAGTTGTTTTTACAAAGCAGTGCAGTATGGCGAGCGATGCGAGAATGTTTGAAACTTGCGCACAATTATACATATTGCGCTTGTTTTTCGCGGACGTTTTTGAGATGCTGAGTGTGTATCTTGGGTTTTTTATATATCAATGGATAGCAGTCATTAATATTGATTTAGTGTATTGATGAATCACTCTTGTTTCTCATATCAGTCACTTCACTTGTTTCTTTATATGGGTTCCCTACCCCAAGGGTAACCAACGGAACCCTATTACTAAGGCTCCGCTGTTCGTCCGTCTGTCTATCAGCGAGCCGTATCTCAAGAACTGTAATAGGTAGACAGTTGAATTTTTCACAAATTGTGTAATAATAAAAATTAAGGTTTATGGTGCGAGTCCAACTCGCACTTGGCCGGGTTTTTTTTATTTGTGTAAGTGTATTGTGACTTGTATGGGCCACAGTTGCCTGAAATAAAGGAATAATGATAACAGGGTATTTTACTGAAAAAGCCCAATTATTCCGTCAGATAGGTTTCCAAAAAAAATGTTGATTTTTTCTCTACGACAGTATCAAGGGGTGAAAGGTGTTTGAAGCGACATTTTGGGCGATATTGAGTGATATACATATTCGGATTCAGCGTTTTTTTCTGCTTCGGATAGGCCGAGTTTCGTACAATTCTGAGCACATTTTTGGCGCTAAAGACAATGCCATTTTAGTACATAACTTTCAAACATGATGTATGATCCGATATCACACTGGCCATATTTTTCTAGAACTTCATTTAAACTGTACACATAAATATAGAATCGGAGCTTAAGCCGTTATTATCGTCCAAATATTTCAGATGAATGGTAAATAAAGCGTTTTTCGAAATAGCAAACTTTTCATGAAAAGTCCCTTCATACATTTTGCTTTCCACGACTAGCACTATGCAAAGTCGCTTCAACTAATTTACCGTCCGTCAGCCAAATTCAATAAGACACGTCGGTTCAATTCTTTTCCGCCGCAACTATTTTACAGTCTGTTTGGAGCTTCAAACAATATTTCTTCTTAATAGTAATGAAGTGTATAAATGTACTTAGGATGTAACTAACATGTATAGAGAATGAGTAATAAACTCTTACAGCCGTGTTCTATTGAGCTCCATACTTCATTGTGACCCACCCTGCCAGTACCCATAAAGTATCGAGCTCAATAGATTAGAATAGAAAGGATTTTATCAACAACCACGTTTCATTAAATTCTTTCGAAACATGAGACATCAAACACTCAATAAGAATGTCTATCGTTGTTTAAGTCAACTTGCCTATATCGTTAAAAAATCCAATTGGTAGTTAAACAAAATAGCTTATTCCTATAATCATTGAGTGACTTCGATGCAATAATTTTGCTTTCTCCTGCATAAGCATTCTAAGGTCACCTAAACCATTTTGCCTGCTGCTGATTAGTGACAGTGTTGGAAGTTGAATCATTTTTCTTTACTCCAAAAATAAGGCGATACAGATCATTATGTATTAAGCGACATTTATCTTGGAACTCGTAACTATTATTTTATTAAAATCAAAATCAAAATTTTGGAAATATATCTGACTGACTACTTTAGATTTTCGGTAAAAACCCCGGTTGTGCTTGCGTCTCCTGGTTGTGTGTGTGTAGTACTAAAGTCACCAAAATCTAATGCTGCCTCCACACGCTTGGCAAACAGTGGCAAACAGCGATCACCAAACAACAAACACGAACGTGTGGATAGGTGTTTGCTGTTTGCGTATGTGTTCGGGAAGTGTTTGGCAGTGATCGGCATCGGTGTCGGTTTTTGTGCACAAATCAAAGGGTGTTCGTCAAACGTGTTTGCGATGTATCCACACGATTGTTCAGTTCTATTCTGCCGTCATAAGAAAAAGGACGTATCCCACATAAAACGAAGTAACCGATTTCCGACTTTTATAAAATAACTTAAGGTCGGAAATCGATTATGTTGTTTTGTATAGTTTTGAGATTATGTTGTTTCGGCAAATAATATTTTGCAGTGCTCCGTATGTGATGGGAAACACCACTACGAATGCCTAAACATTACGCCAAGCCAGTTTTTAGCTTTGAAAGCAGAGTATAAGGCCATCTGGAAGTGCCCATCATGCAGTAACGTGACTAGACGCAATAGGTCAAATGTAAACACTCCCGTACGCAGCTATACTGAGCTCCCAGCTGATGACCACACAATGGATATGTCGTGTGATAACTTAGACCACACCCACCTCAGCTCAGCCGCTAGTCATAGTAGTAATACGACGATTATCACTGAACAGTCATCGCAGCCTACGACAGTCGCAGCCCTTGAGGCATTCACTGCGAATCTGCAAATCACTCTAAGCCAGTGGCGTAGTGATATGAACAGAGATATGTCTCAAATTCGTGATGAAATAAAATCTACGTTGTCAGATATTCGGAGGGACATGCAAGCATTGCGTGCGGAGCAAACAGTCTTAAAAGAAAAGGTCTCTGTTCTCTATGACGACATTAAAACCCTGCAGAATACTACCCGAAACCAGACCGTAGAACATGACCTTCTCAAGCAGCGTGTTGATGATTTAAATGGTTCGCCGGTATCAACTGTGTTAGAATCGACAATCAGTAGCCTGGAGAATAAAATTGACTTTATGGAGCAGCAGGCTAGGCAATGTAACGTCGAGATATGTAATTTGCCTGAAAGGCGCAACGAGAACTTGCCAGCTATTGTTGAAGTTATAGGAAACGTTCTTAAGTCTCCAGTCTCACTCAGTAATGTCGTCGCCGTGCACAGGGTGCCCCATGCACTTCAGCAAAGCACAAGACCGAAAAACGTTATCGTTAAGTTCACTACGCGCCTACATAGAGATAACTTACTAAGTGCGTTTCGTAAAGCTAATTCGCTTAAGACTGACCACATTGGCGTCACAGGTACTTCCACTTCGATTTATATTAATGAGCATTTGACCTTAGCGAGGAAGCAGTTATTTCGTAAAACCCGCGAAGTCGCAAAAATTCATAACCATGCATATGTTTGGATTAGAAATGGTACTATATTGGTGCGCGAGCGCGATGGAGAGGCTGCATTCGCTATACGTGGAATCAGCGATCTCAATAAAATTAAAACTAAAACAGCTAAATAGCTGCTTCTTCCTAATCGTTCGATGCACGATAATTGCGTATCGTTATTTGTTTATTCTTGAGTTCTTGCATTTACTTCTAAGTTATAATATATGTTTTGTGTTGCATGTTTCTCTAATAATAATTATTGTTAAAAAAATCTACTGGCCTACAAAATTAGAGGCCTCTCAGTGGCGCTCAATATTTGAGAATGTATATAATTCATTTCTAATGCGATATTATTTTTTTATTTTGATTATGTTATTGTTTTATTATTATGGTGTTTCTTACCAATCTATGATGATGGGCATTCTTCATACTCTCTTGTACAGTTTCATAACTTGTTGTCATTTTACAATACGGCTGACTCACGAAATACTTCCCAATTTATACGTATTTATGTTGGAATGTTTTGATTATGGGTGAAAACAACATTACTGTTTATTACCAAAACTGTAGAGGCATAAGAACTAAATTACACTCCTTATATTTAAATATTCTATCTTCTTGCTATGACATAATAATTCTAACTGAGACGTGGCTTATACCTCATATTGCTAGCGGTGAGTTTGTGGATCCTCGATATGTTGTGTACCGATGCGACCGAGATCGCAATTTAACTAATAAGCAGGATGGTGGCGGGGTCCTCATTGCGGTGTTGCGTGGGCTTCAGTCATGCTTACATGATGTTCCCAGTCGTCAACGGGGAGGCCTTGCGTCGTGCGTTGAGCACTTTATGGTTGGAATTCCAAGTAAAAAGAGTTCCAAAATGCATATAATTAGTGCTGTATACATACCGCCATGGGCTTCTTCGGATGTATACAACAGTCACTTTGATGAATTGCAGGAGTTGTTAAACGAACCTTTTGTTGGGGGTGTATTTATTGTGGGTGATTATAACCTTCCAGATATTACGTGGACAACTGCCGAGCTTGCCGGCGATCCACATCACGTTACAGGTATGACTTGTTCAGGAACATCTCCCATATGTTACCAACTACTTCAGCTTATGTCAACTCTGAATGCATACCAGTATAATGGCATAAGTAACGGGAATGGGAAAGTTCTGGATTTGTTTATTTCTAACATCGTAAGCTTTGTAGACCCCCCATTGGACACATTATTGCCTGTCGACCCTCACCACCCTCCGTTTGTTGCTACTGCCCCTACAAGTCTGTCGATGGAAGTCTTGCAAAGAAAGGTCTTAAGTAAATATGATTTTCGTAAAGCAAACTACGATGTTATTAATAAGCAGATAAGTGAAACTGAGTGGGCGAGGTTGCTGGACCACCTTTCATCAGAGCACGCCGTAGATACTTTTTATGATATGCTGGACGACATTATCAGGCCCAATGTTCCACGTGTTAAGTCCCGGGCACTTGACTTTCCTGTTTGGTTCTCCGCTCAATTAATTAAGACCTTCAAAAAGAAACAACGCCTTTGGATTAAGTGGAAGAAATTTAAGAACATAAAAGACTACAATGAGTTTTCTGAATACCGAACAACTTTTAAAGAGGCTTGTCAGACTTGTTATTCAGCGTATATCAAATCCGTTGAAGATAATATCACCACTAATATTAAATACTTCTGGAAGTATATATCAAATCGTAAAAACAGGTCTGGTATCCCTTCCACTATGCAGTACCAAAACGTAAAGTCGAGTGCTCCGGACGTGATATGCAACATGTTCTCTGATTTTTTCCAGTCAGTATTTGAACCGAAATCGCCCTCACTGTCGACTTGGACTCCGCCAACACACTGTGACTCTAATGCTAATTTGATTAATAACCTGCATATTGAGGAAACTAAAATACTCAAGGAGTTAAAGCTTCTTGATCCTTCCAAAGGAGCGGGCCCAGATGGTTACCCGGCTCTTTTCTTTAGGTTTACCGCTGACAGTATCTGTAGGCCACTATATATAATTTATAATAAGTGTTTGAGGGAGGGTATCTTTCCTGGCGTATGGAAACGAGCTAACATCACGCCCGTTCTCAAAGACGGCTCAAAACATGACATTGAGCAATATCGACCTATCTCGATTCTGTCGGCTTTGTCAAAACTTTTTGAAAGACTCGTCCATAATGAAATATATCCAATCTTGCACAGCTCTATCATCACTGAACAACATGGATTTGTTCAACAGCGGTCAACAATATCCAACCTTCTTATATTTTCTAATGATCTCTTTGAAAACATCGACAGACGCTTGCAAGTAGATGCTGTTTACACGGATTTCAAAAAGGCATTTGACAAAGTCGATCATGAAATTCTATTGAACAAAATAGCATACAATGGGATACGGGGAAATCTACTTCGCTGGATCTCTTCCTATATTACAAACAGGACGCAAAAGGTTGTCGTGAATGGCTATCAATCTAGTGTCGTGCCCATAACCTCAGGTGTTCCACAAGGTTCAATCCTGGGACCACTGTTATTTATATTATACATTAATGACATAAATAAGTGCTTTACAAATACAAAATTTCTCCTATACGCTGATGACCTAAAAGCATATAAAACGATACAGACTGTGGATGACTGCTTTAAGTTCCAAGAAGACCTAGATAGACTTGCGAGTTACTGTCTTGACAATAAACTACATCTTAGCCTTTCGAAATGCTATTTTATTAACTTCACTAAAAACCGATCAATCATTAATTTTAAATATAGATTACATAACACCACACTTACTAATGTTTCTATTGTAAAAGATCTCGGTGTGTTACTCGACAATAAACTATCATTAAATCAACACGTTGAAAAAATTGTTAATAGCTCATTCAAGATGTATGGATTTGTCATGAGATCAGCCGCTAACTTCAAGCGAGATTCCACTTATCTGTATTTATACAAGACGCTTGTACGATCACAGCTTGAATATGCCACGCCAATCTGGAACCCGTTCTATAAGAAATATATAGATGAGATCGAGAAAGTCCAGCGTAAATTTCTACGTGCCGTGCATTATAGGTGTCACAGGACTTATCTACCGTATTCCGAACTATTAAGTAAATATAAGCTTGTTACCTTAGAGTCTAGACGTAAGTTCCTGGAGGCATCTGTGTTGCATGGCATTGTTCATAGCCATTTTGACTCCATTGACCTCACCAGCAGGTTATGTTACGCAGTCCCTCGCACTGTTAACAAGCGTAGTGTCCGTGCTGGTACCCTATTTGCCCTAAATACCTGTCGAACTAACTCTGGTTTGCGCTGCCCTATTCGCCGAATGGTAGACACATATAATACTTTTTTTTATGAATATTGACATTTTTGTATGCTCTAAATCGAAATTTAAATGGAATATTATGAAACTGCTTTATAATAATAATGAATAAAATGTAATGAATGTATATTGAATTAATGCATGTATAATAATGATTATGAAATGAATGTACTTTTAATGAATTAATGAATGTATAATAATTAACGTATAATTAATGAAATCCTATTTGGTGCAATTTTAATGTTTTTTTACTAAGTTATTTATTTATTAGTTAATTATCGTGAGTGATGTAAAAATTTCGTTATGTACTGTTTTTTTTTTTAATAATGCTTTCTAGTGGCACTCATTACCAAATATTTTAATTATTAATACGTGGATAATGTAGTGGGCTGCAATATTGTTTTACTGTACCCGATATATTTTTTTTTGTTAAAATTTTATGTTGTAGCTGTTTGTTGTCCCTTAAATAAATAAAATAAAAATAAAATAAAATAGCTACGTCATTTTTTGAAGTGAAAACTTCTTTAGCGGCGTTGAGCACTTTTTCTGTAATGGGTATAAAATCTTAAACTCGCAAAAAGCGTAAGACGGACTCGCGTCAGGGTCACGTGATGCGAAAAAGCGTAAGATCGAGGGGAAGGGAGAGGAACTAGTATCTCCCACTCTTTCTACCGTGCCTGAGTGTGCTGCTCCGCTTAGGCGGCACAGGGCGCTTGCGCGAATGTCCGTCTGTGTTTATGTACAGCGTGCCACGCGTATCCAAGGATACGAAATTACGGAATTACGAAATTATGGATGAAAGTTGATTTTTCTAAGAGATAAAAATTAATGTAATATATAAATAAATAACGATATAATATTATGAATAATAACATGTAAATTGTCATATTTGTGTACGATAGCGCAATAAATAAACATTGTATTCTACCTCATAAATGATAGTATTTTTGTACTTATAATTAAACACAACGTTATTTTTTGTTGTTTTTATGGTTCGTTTTGTTTAGGTCAGGAACTGTGTCAAGATTGACATCTGTCACTGACAGTCGCTGTCGCGGCCACACGTCAGTGTCTTTTTGTTTATTTTGCTGTCGGTGGTTTGTCTATGATGTGACCGCGACAGTAAGGATGTATTATTTACATGTTTTCACTTCTGCCGGCACTCCCGGAGTGCTACCGGTGTTTTTTTTTTACTGCGGGAGTACTATTAACCCGAAAGTAATCCGGAATATACTAGCACGTTCGCCAAGCATGTGGATGCCGTGTTTGTGTTGGGTGTTTGTGGTCGATGTTCGGGACGTGTTCGGTGTTTGTCCTGTTTGTGGCAAACAGCAAGCGTGTGGAGGCAGCATAAGAAGTCCGATTTGACAGCTGAGTAGAGAGGGATAGAAGATTGAAAAGAGATTTATTTTTATGTCTCTTTCACACTTACTAGTAAAGCAATGTTGTATCCTGCTGTCAAAACGGGCATTTTATTTTTTGACAAGAATAGTAGAAAAAAAATCATGTAAAGGATTATTAACCAAACATTCTAGGTTTGAACTATCAACACTTTTAGTGCCAAGAACTCAGCGTATGGGTCGAGCGTGATTCGTTCGTGTGTCCACAACCCACATCTGAGTCGTCGTTTTAAGTAGCTATAAATGTGACTTGTATTCATGCGCGAGTTGTGGGCACACGAACGAATTGTTGTTCGGCCCATGTGTTGAGTGCTTGGCACTAAAAATGTAAAAACACTTTTGCACTTGGCACTAAAAGTGTTAATTGATTTTCAGTTGACTAGTCCATTCAACCTTCCATCGATAGTATCAATCAGATACTATTGATGGAAGGTCAGATTACTCTGAAATTCCTTGAAATTATAGGCAGAGTTCTATTCCCAAGTTATAGGACGAGACAAACAAATCACGACTTTCAAGTTGTTTCTGAGAACTAGCATTTAATACAAGATTGGCTTTCGCGATCAAATGATCAATGTTACCCCAACTACGGAATAAGTTTTTGGAACGAAGTTCCTTATCGCGCGTTGTGAAAGTGGGCTAGACGGAAAAAATTCATGCGAATAGTTGTAACGACACTTTTTGCTATAGTTGTAAGCCGGCGTGCGCGTGTTTCTCTGTCTCTCTCTCTCTCTCTCTCTCTCTCTCTCTCTCTCTCTCTCTCTCTCTCTCATAGAAAGCAAGCCAGTTATTTTCGTTTCGTCTTTCTATTTCTGTTTACATTATATTTGTTAATAATAATATATATACATATATATTTTTAATATTATTATAACTTAAAAAAAATAAAATTTTATTACAATTCCTTCACTAATTAATCGAAAGGAACTGTTCCATCCGGGTGTCCCTTGACACCTCTCAAGTTTTTTTTTTTAATCTTTGCCCCACTCTAGGATTTTTTCCTGTATCGTGAGTGCGTTTACAAAAATATATATGAACTCACATACACAAACAACAAAACAGTAAAATAAAACTATCTACGAAACAAGAAAATATTTCAAACAGAAATCAAAACATAACAAAAAAATGGTCAAGATAAAGCTGTGGTCGCATCCCATTATAATTCTATAGATATTCCTGGCTACATGGTATAAAACATGCTATTATGCCGTAGTCAGGTAAAAAAAACCGTAATTGTGAATTTCAGCCGGTACTTCAACTGGTTCCGTGGTGTAGTGGTTATCACATCTGCTTTACACGCAGAAGGCCGCCAGTTCGATCCTGGCCGGAATCATAACTTTTTGTTTGCTTATTTTACATTGTTTCGTTGTATAAACGTATATTAACGCCTTTTTGCCCATATGGGTAGGCAGGAACCATAAGAAGCTTTGTATTCATAGGTACGAGTCGGACTCTAATCCGAAGGGATCACATTTCTTGTATGGGAGATACTTAATATTTTTTAATTTTATTTTTATTATTAAATGATTATATGCAGCACGATGGGACTGACATCGTCACATAAGTGTACAAAAGTCCCTTTAATAAATAAGATTTAAAAAAATATATGATATTGATTTCGCAAATATATTGTTGACTAACTGACCCGTGCCCACTTCGTTGGGCGGTATTTTTCAGGTTAATATAGCCTATGACACTCACAAATAACGTGACTTTCTATTGGTAAAAGAATTTTCAAAATCAGTTCAGTTCAGTTGTAATATTAGTATAGATATAAAAATTTCGTGTCACAGTGTTTGTCATCGAACTCCAAAACGGCTTAAGAGGGCATTACATTTTTTCTTGGATTTGAGCGTTTGACTCGAGTTTTGATGTGTGATTATGGTTTACATATAGCCACAAATTAAAAAATATATATGGCCAATAAAGTTTGATTCTTATTCTTGGGAGTGCTTTAAAAAAATATTTCAATTTGTTTACGTAAATAAGTAAAAACCTTGTCTCTGCAAAGGAAGTCTCATAAAATTTTACTTTAGCCATCTTTTGATGCTTTGTTACATCGAAGATATAATAATTTAACCATTAATAAAAATGTTTATGGTACAACTGTAGCTTCTACTTTGGAGTGCTTTAATCTATTTATTGTTTCATACCGCAATATATAAAAAATAATTCCGTAAAACAGAGAGTTACTGACAATTTTTCGCTCGATTTTGTAATAGCACCCTTAACCGATTTCATGAAACTTTTTGTGTATACATATTTGGTAGGTCTGAGAATAGGTCGTAGGCAATTTTTAGGGTTCCATAAGTACCCAAAGGGTAACCAACGGAACCCTATTACTAAGCCTCCGCTGTCCGTCCGTCCGTCTGTCTGTCAGCGGGCTGTATCTCAAGAACCGTAATAGGTAGACAGTTGAAATTTTCACAGATTGTGTATTTCTGTTGCTATGGTATGGAGCCCTTCGTGTGCGAGTTGGGCTCGCACCTGGGCCGTTTTGTTATGTATATGGCAAAACAACGTTTGCTGGATCAGGGGGGCTACTCTCTAAGCCCGAAGTCCGTAGTTTCGAGCTTAGTTGCGGGCGTATTCTACTCGGTATCGCCTAACCAGTAAGAATTAATGTCCACACGAATTCACAGTTACTGTGAAATCGTTTGTGAATTCTTATTTCGGGTTCGAGACTAATCGTAGGTCCGTAGGTATATAATACGCCCGCAACTAAGCCCGAAACTACGGACTTCGGGCATAGAGAGTAGCCCCCAAGCTAATATTGGTATAGATTCCAGCATTTTCTTTCCGCCCTCCGCCCTACTTCCGAAGTTTTCACGGTAAATCTTTCAACAAAAGGTTTATAACAAGTCCATTTCCCTCCATTCCAGCTCGCGGAATCAGCATGACTGTGGAAGAAGTAGCGGGCCTGTCCACGTGCAAATACTCGGAAAGAGTGCAGTCTCTGAAACTGAACCTCGAAGACCTGGCATTCCTCAAGGGGCTGAGGAGACGGATTAAGAATCGAGTAAGTTCTATTATGTACCGTAAGAATTAACTTAAGACTTCGCTCGGATATATTCCGCTTGTGGAACTCATGTTGATTTTTGCGTAAGTATTTCATTATTCTTTCTTTTTTTGCTATTTGCTTGCGATTTTGATCTCTTGGAAAAGATTTTTCTCGCGATTTCTCCTTGCGATTAGGTGTATTTATGCAATAAAAACCTGGCCAAGTGCGAGTCGGACTCGCGTGCAAAGGAAACATTCCGAACGATTTTTTTTTTCAACATGTTTTTAAACACTATAGACTTCTTATATTTCCTGTAATCTATAGGTAAAGATCTATTATATCCATTTATTTTTTCGAAATTTTAGGCTCATTAGTTTCGGAGATAAGAGGGGAGGAATGGTCATTTTTCGCCTAATTTCTTGAATAACTTCAAAATCATTTATTTTAATATTATGGAAGAAATATAATTGAAACCCTCACAGTAAGCCCTTTCATTTGATATGTGACACGATATTGTTACAAAATCTTTTTTTTTTGAAATTTTCTAGTTTGACCCCCAAAAGTGACGCCCATACTAAAAATTTCATAATTTACGTAACGCGTTCGTGTTTGGGTCACAGAAGTCCATATATGTACCAAATTTCAACAAAATCGGTCCAGTGGATCCGGAGAAAACTGGCTGTGACAGACGGACAGACAGACAGGTGGACAGACACCCGAGTGATCCTATAAGGGTTCCGTTTTTTGTTCGGAACCCTAAAAAGGCAAAGAGTGAGTCGGACTCGCTTAGTAGTTTTGGAGATAAGGGAAGGAAATTTGCACCCCTGCGAAGCAAGAGATATATTATGTGTTGTACGTATGGTTACACGTGTGGTCAATGGTACGACGGTTGGGTTCAAATTGACGACCGGTCCGCAATACGCTAGACTAGCCGTACTCAACCTTTTTCTCTCAGGGCTTCTACTATTGTCATTGTGGGCGGTAATAACCTACAGTAAATTAAAATTAAACATTTAATGGTATCTAGATTCTAGATGAATGGGACTTTTGAATAAGCGACAGAAGGACCATTTTCATATGGAATAGGCCAACTTTTTCACGTTGATAGTGGGTGAGAAATAGCAACACATTGTCAAGGACCGGACAGTCAAATCTGTATAGTATAGATAACTAGTTGACCCGCGCAACTTCGTCGGCTCCGCTCCTATTGGTCTTAGCGTGATGATATACTAAATTAACTCAAATTATTTACTTTGACATTGAGCATTTGGAAAGTATATATATGTCAGCGAAGGTACAACTCTCCAGGTTATATCAGCCAGGATATTAATAATAATAATAAGTTTGCTTTTAAATCAAATTATTATTCACAATCAAAGTCTCAATTACAATATTCTTACACAAGAGGTACACTGAACAAGTATTCGGAACACGCGGCGGTTTCTAGACGTGTGCACGTCTGCACTGCTCGACCGCCACAAGTAGACTGAGCTCAGCCTCTGTCGAGCACAACGTCCTAGACTCCGTCAAACGCCACTAGATGGCGTTGGCGTCCCGATTGTTCAATTGACTGACTTATTTCCGACATATACAATCTTCAGCCGGTCCAACAATGTTTCCAAATGCTCAAAGTCAAAGTCAAATAGCTTTATTGGGAGGCAGTGGTTACAGAGTTGTTATTCAGTTAATTGGTGTGCACTGCTTTACCATGTTAGGCATACAATAGTTTACAATTTGATTGTTATATTTGTTTGTTGATATTTGATTTAATATATAAAAAACAAAGTCGGGTTTGTTCGAACACTTATAAATCGAAAACAGCTGGACCGATTTTCATGGTTTTTGAGTTTTTGGATTAGTCTTTGTCCGGAATAGCATAATAAGTATTAAAATAAAATTATTTTAACACTACAGACTTCTAATAGGTTTTCCTGTAATCTTTAGGTAAAGATCTATTATCTCCATTTTATTTCAAAATTTTTGCCTTCATTTATTTTAAAATTATGAAAAAAATATGATTAAAACCCTCACAGTAAGCCCTTTCATTTGATATGTAACACGATATTGTTCAAAAAACTTCTTTTTTTTTAAATATTCTAGTTTGACCCCCAAAAGTGACCCATATACTAAGAATTTAATGATTTACGTAACGCGTCCGTGTTTGGGTCACAGAAGTCCATATGTGTACCAAATTTAAACAGAATCGGTCTAGTGGATCCGGAGAAAACTGGCTGTGACAGACGGACAGACAGACACCCGAGTGATCCTATAAGGGTTCCTTTTTTTTTCGGAACCCTAAAAATAAAATGAGTAGGTAGGTAGGGTAGAATAGGTAAGTAGGGTAGGTAAGGTAGGGTAGGGTAGGGTAGGTAAGGTAGGGTAGGGTAGGTAAGGCAGGGTAGGGTAGGTAGAGTAGGGCAGGTAGGTAGGGTAGTCAGTTGACGGGAGCGAAGCCGCGCGGGTCAGTTAGTTATATATTTTATATAAATGAAAATAGACATTTCAATTGCAATAAAGCTTTAATTTGCATCAAAACATAAAAACAGTTTAATCTGTCGGACAAAAAATCATGTACCGTATAATATGGTATATTTACCAAGACGTCATTTAATTTTTTCATAAATAATTTTATGTCTTCAATTTCTCTTATTTGCTTAAGTAGCTTATTATAAATTCGAGAAGACATTCCGAAAAAACTTTTAGAAAGTAGGGCTGTTTTTAAGGGCATGATATTTGTATATATTTGATATTTTGTCGGCATGTCGACGGAAGTGCAGGTTACCAAACTTTTCACTATTGGTTTTTACGAATTTCGCGACCTCATAGATGTAGGGGGCAGGAAAGGTTAAAATCTTAAGCTTTTTAAAATATGGCGTACAGTTATCTAGGGCACGTATGTCACAAACAGCTCTAAGACATTTCTTTTGCGCCCTAAAAGCTAGTTTCCTGCCTGTAGCATTCCTCCGATAAATAAGTCCATATCTAAGCGTAGACGTTACATAATACGTAGCCATGATAGGCGGTTAGTACTGCTGCTTGATTTACAATCTTATGCTGCCTCCACACGCTTGCTGTTTGCCACAAACAGGACAAACACCGAACACGTCCCGAACACCGACTACAAACACCCAACACAAACACGGCATCCACATGCTTGGCGAACGTGCTAGTATATTCCGGTTTACTTACGGGTTATTAGTACTCCCGCAATAAAAAAAATACGCATCTATACAAAACAAAGTAATCGATTTCCGACCTTAAGTTATTTTCTTAAAGTCGGAAATCGGTTAATTCGTTTTATGTAGATACGTCCTTTTTCTTATGACAGCAGAATAGAACTGAACAAGCGTGTGGACACATCGCAAACACGTCTGTCGAATACCCTTTGATTTGTGCACAAAAACCGACACCGATGCCGATCACTGCCAAACACTTGCCGAACACATACGCAAACAGCAAACACCTATCCACACGTTCGTGTTTGTTGTTTGGTGTTCGCTGTTTGCCACTGTTTGCCAAGCGTGTGGAGGCAGCATTAGATAGTGTATATAAAGCGTAGGAAAATTTATTTATATGTATCAATTTGCGATATCCATAACACATTTTTGTCAATCCATAGTCCTAAGAATTTGATGGTATCTGCTTCCTCTATTTTTTTCATTTCATAATTTACATTTAATGTCAAAGGGGTTTTTCTTTGGGAATAACTGTCATTTTTTTTATCAAAATAAATTATGAGATTATTACTTGCAATTTATAATGTCACTTAAAGTATGGTTTATGTCATTTTCAAATGTGTTTATTTCGGACTAGTGGACGTCACGCGGTTTCACCCGCGTAGTTCCCGTTCCCGTGGGAATAGTGGGAAAATATAGCCTATGTTACTCCCTGATAATGTAGCTATCCAATGCTAAAAGAATTTTTCAAATCGGTCCAGTAGTTTCGGAGCCTATTCAATTCAAACAAACAAACATACAAACAAATAAATCTTTCCTCTTTATAATATTAGTGTAGATATAGTGTCCTTGCTGGTCGGCCAATACAATTATATTTCTCTTGCTCTTCTCTTTTTTTGGCATTGGTGTTATAGTTTTTGTCGTAGTTATTATTTTAGCTAGGTCAATTTTGCAGCAGGTAGAGTTGCCTTCATCGTAGTACATGGGTGTGCACAGGGTCCAGGTTTTTCTATATTATTTTTGCCTTGTGATTTAATTAAAAAGTTTTCGTAAACTTGTCTGCATGTTACTCCAGCTGAATGAAGTGGAGAAACTGCGTGTTATTATTTGACTAGTGATAAGTTTCCTACTTAATATGCTAACAGATTAGAATGTGCGCCCTAGTGGCTGTGCAGCAGGACCAGTAGTGAGCCAAGCATTTTTTTCTTTAATATAATCCCCCAAATTATCATATGCTTGGCTGCATAGTGTGCGTTTAATACAAGATTTAAATTTTGTCTCATTTATGTAGTTCTAATATATGGGGAGGTATTTTATTATAACATTTCAAACAGTACCCCATGAAAGTTGAGGCTACTTTAGCCAGTCTGAAACCTGGTTGAACTAATTGGTCCCTATTTCTAGTACCATAATTATGTCTGTCGGCTCTTTTACTAAAAAGATGTAAATTCTTTCTAACATACATAATATTTTCGTAAATGTATTGACAAGGTACTTCAACAGTTCCTTTAGAGAATCGCGCCGGCGGAGATTGTGTATCGCTTTGATGGCTCTTTTCTGCAAAATAAAAATAGACTCGATGTCTGCAGCCCGTCCCCATAATAAAATACCGTAAGACATGATACTATGAAAGTAACTAAAATAGACCAGTCTCGCGGTATCGACATCCGTTAATTGGCGGATTTTCCTAAAAGCATATGCAGCTGAACTTAGCCGTCCTGCAAGAGATGTATTCTGACTGACTGTTATTATACCAAAGCGCAGCTGAAACTACTTGGACTGGGAACATGAAAATTGCTTGTACTAAATCTGCGCAGACGAAGTGCTAGTTAAGGTACAAAGTAAAAGATGTAGGAACTAAGATAATGAAATAAGTAAGGCAATAAAACAATAGTAAATAAGGCTAGTCAAGACTACTGGTGTCTGTGGTTAGGGTAACGCAACCTGATATGCTCTGTGGTTGATTACGCGCATTTCTCGTGTGGATCGATGACTTTTACTCATGTTTACGATCGCTGACTCAAGACGGATTTGTAAAGACTAGAATACTCTTGTATTCTATTTATTTTTATACTTCTACAAATCTTAAGGGGGTCGAAATCGACAATAAAGATAGATCATAACCGTTTTTACTTGAGTTCTATGCTTTTTGTTCCATAATCATACTTGTATTTCTTTATCTATACTGTAATCTTCTTCTAATATATAAAAAACTCGTGTCACTGTGTTTGTTACCAAACTCCTCCGAAACGGCTCTACCGATTTTCATGAAATTTTGTGTGTATATTTGGTAGGTATGAGAATAGGTGGTAGCGTATTTTTTTTGTATGGCAAAACAACGTTTGTTTGTAGGGTAGGGTAGGTAGGATAGGTAGGTAGGGTAGGGTAGCCAGTTGACGGGAGCGAAGCGCACGCGGGTCAGCTAGTTATTGTATAAAAATCTTACACATAGATAAATACGATATTGTCTTTCTTTATCTCTTTAAAATCCATGCAAAGGTTCTCTTGAAAAGTTTTGCCCTCTCCATTGCTTTTTGGGTGACTTTAAGCTTTCTAATGAAGCCCATTGTCAGCGACCACGTTTTGAGTCCATAAATCATCACATAAGGCATCACGCACTGGTCATAGACTTTCGTCTTGAGACACATGGTATGTGAGATGAGAAGATACCACACAACTTCCCAAACGCCGCCCAGCCGCGTCGGATTCGACGGTTGACCTCTTTCTTTGTCTCCTCTTTTGTCGTTCTCCTACTCAGAATCAGCCATTATAAAAGAAGTTCAGTTCACTCGGTGACATTGCAGATCGCCAAAATTTGAATTTCCGAATGGATCTTATAGAAGCGAAAGAGAAGTAACCACGAATTTATGACTCCACTCCGACTCACTCCACTGCCGACTATACTTTTAAAGAATATTAATTAAGGCTTAATTTTTGTTAATTTTATGTACATATATCTTCCAGCTGGCCTCACAAAACAGTAGACGCCGCAGTGTGGAGCACCTTCGCCGTCTAGCTCGAGAATTACGAGCCGTTCGAGCATGTAGAGACGACGCCCTATCAGAGAGGAGGGCGCTGGTGACGCAGCGAGACAGCGTGCGAGCCAGCTGCCTGAGGCTGTACAGGTATATCGTACAGGTAAGAAATGTTTACAACAAGCTAGTTATTGTGCAGTGATGTAGAGACGACGCCTTGTCAGAGAGGAGGGCGCTAGTGACGTAGTGAGACAGCGTGCGAGCCAGCTGCCTGAGGCTGTACAGGTAAGCATCGTTTACAACAAGCTAGTTGTTGTGCAGTGATGTAGAGACGACGCCTTGTCAGAGAGGAGGGCGCTAGTGACGTAGCGAGACAGCGTGCGAGCCAGCTGCCTGAGGCTGTACAGGTAAGCATCGTTTACAACGAGCTAGTAGTTGTAGAGTGATGTAGAGACGACGCCCTAGCGGAGAGGAGGGCGCTAGTGACGCAGCGAGATAGAGTGCGAGCCAGCTGCCTGAGGCTGTATAGGTAAGCATCGTTTACAACGAGCTAGTAGTTGTACAGTGATGTAGAGACGACGCCCTAGCGGAGAGGAGGGCGCTAGTGACGCAGCGAGATAGATTGCGAGCCAGCTGCCTGAGGCTGTACAGGTAAGCATCGTTTACAACGAGCTAGTAGTTGTACAGTGATGTAGAGACGACGCCCTAGCGGAGAGGAGGGCGCTAGTGACGCAGCGAGATAGAGTGCGAGCCAGCTGCCTGAGGCTGTACAGGTAAGCATCGTTTACAACGAGCTAGTAGTTGTACAGTGATGTAGAGACGACGCCTTGTCAGAGAGGAGGGCGCTAGTGACGCAGCGAGATAGAGTGCGAGCCAGCTGCCTGAGGCTGTATAGGTAAGCATCGTTTACAACGAGCTAGTAGTTGTACAGTGATGTAGAGACGACGCCCTAGCGGAGAGGAGGGCGCTAGTGACGCAGCGAGATAGATTGCGAGCCAGCTGCCTGAGGCTGTACAGGTAAGCATCGTTTACAACGAGCTAGTAGTTGTACAGTGATGTAGAGACGACGCCCTAGCGGAGAGGAGGGCGCTAGTGACGCAGCGAGATAGAGTGCGAGCCAGCTGCCTGAGGCTGTACAGGTAAGCATCGTTTACAACGAGCTAGTAGTTGTACAGTGATGTAGAGACGACGCCTTGTCAGAGAGGAGGGCGCTAGTGACGTAGCGAGACAGCGTGCGAGCCAGCTGCCTGAGACTGTACAGGTAAGCATCGTTTACAACAAGCTAGTTATTGTGCAGTGATGTAGAGACGACGCCTTGTCAGAGAGGAGGGCGCTAGTGACGTAGCGAGACAGCGTGCGAGCCAGCTGCCTGAGGTTGTTTAGGTAAGCATCCCAGGGCATCGGGCTATCTGCTTTTTTTATGGGAAATCGTCAAATGACTCATATTGACCTGTGATCCTACAAATGCCCTTTGCGTTCCAGGGGCGCAGTTATTCTTTCGAACAATTCTGTAACTCGGGCAAACAGCAAGTCCTGTCGATGTAGCGACGTTTAAAAGAGTCCCCGAAAGAGTTACCGTGGCCCGGGAATGCAAAGGGCAATGAGGGCTACCGTTTTTGTACTCATCAGTTGGCGCCACTGTCGAGTAAGGTTCTTAATCATAGCATTAAAGTTGTTACTACGCGCATTTGAACAAAGTTAGACAGAAAATAAAAAAAAATCAAAACAAATAAGTAAATAAACTCGCGTCAATAGCCCACCAATAGGGAAATTTGACATTTAAAACCTCACGCTTCACTAGCGCCTCTAGCGGCGAATTCAAACGCGATAGCCCTCGTTGTAGGAACACAGGTGGGTTTCAGTCAGTAATAGTCTGACACTCTCTTCAGCGACAGCCTGTTTGTCCTTCCTATCCTGGTAACACGACACCCCTTAACAAGGCCAGTTGTCAGACTGTAGCGCCTAAGACACTTTTGCAGAACAGTTAGACAGTTGCGGAGTCTGTTCGAAAGAGTCACCCCGGCCCTGGAACACAAAGGGCACTAGGAGGAACACGGATGGGTTTTAGTCAATAAGAGTCTGACACTTCCTTCTGCTTCACCCAGAGCGGGAGGAGTCATTTGATGATTTCCCATACTTGTGTTGGTGTTTCGTAGCTGTTTGGAGGGTATGCGGTACAGAGAGTAAAGTCCCGCAAATCCCCGTTGAAAAGGGAGGATCCTACCAGACAGTTGCTGTGCCTGGCGGGCAACTGCCCGATAGTTAATCTTCGGGTTGATGTATATGTTCAAATCGCACGGTAAACTCTGCTTGCGCGATGCAGGATTTCAATGTAGTAGTTCGCTGCTAGTTGGATAGATGGCGTCGCGGTTCTTTTTGTTGCGATGTAGATTTGCTCCGTTGGTTTTTCTTGTGGCGGGATCGATGCCGCTACAGATGACTACACTGAGAAGAAACACTGAAACAAACAGCTCTATTTAAATGATTATTTATTTAACATATTTTTCTTTTTTCCAGGTCCTACAAGAGCGACAAGACTCGACAGAAGTGCCAATTCTAGATTTAGAAACAAAAACAGAATCTCAAACCAAATTACCAGTCAAAAAGGTCTCCGTAACAGAGACAAAAACTCCTCTACTACCAGAATGTTTCGAAAAGACCATAGACAAAAACATATTCGAATGTCGCATAGACAAACTGGTACAACAAAGTGTCAATCACATTTTTAAAAATGAAGTTGCTGAAAAGAAAAAAGTATTTGCGAAAACAGTTTTTATATCGAATGATAAGTTGAGTTCGAATATAAAGTCTATGGTTTTGTCAGAGGACGATGGACTGAAGATTTTAGAGAGTGATGACGGTGTTTTAAACTTGTCGTTGAAAGAGGGGAGGCGAAAAAGTCATGGGAGGAAGCAGTTGGCGCCTCGGAGGATCGCTTATGTGTATACTGATAATAATGGTGAGTTCTCAAAAACTTCTTGTAACTTATACAACGTGTAGCAGAATAAATACAATACTTTTTAAGGGGTCATTGTACTCATAATTATAATCAACTTTTACGATGGGACCAATACCGAAATCGCGAAAAAAATCAGGTATTCATTGATTTATAAAAAACCCAAGATGCACAGTCCCGAACAAATGCAACACTCGAAACTGTCGTCAAAGACTGACATGAATCAAGTGTCATATGTGAGTTGTGTGTAGTTATACTATAAACATTTTTTTTTGCAAATTCAACCTTACACGGATCGCTTAAAGTTGTTTTACAAAGCAGTGCAGAATGGCGAGTGATGCGCAATTTTTTTTTTTGCAAATTCAACCTTACACGGATCGCTTAAAGTTGTTTTTACAAAGCAGTTCAGTATGGCGAGCGATGCGAGACTGTTTGAAACTTGCGCATTATGCGCTTGTTTTTTGCGGACGTTTTTGAGATGCTGAGTGTGTATCTTGGGTTTTTTTATATATCAATGGGTACTCAGTACGTTTTGTCGAGTTATGCACACAGAAATGTATGGGGCAGTCGATTTTTTTTTGTCAATTAAAACATCTCATCTAAACATAAATGTGAAAAAGGGAGCCAAAGTTCAATGTTACAAACATCCGTGATTGTCGACATCAGCGAAAAAAGAATTGAGATCTGAATGGACGCCAAGCTCAATATAATAATAATATAATCCTGAAATAAGGTAAATGATGGTTCAATATTCGACTTCGCTAGTTTTCACCAGCAAATCAAATTTTTAGAAGAACGAGCCAAGTCAAATCTTGAACCTTCCAGGAGCATTTAGTGTTATTATCGGTTGTCTTAGTTTTATAAACAACTAGCTGACCCGCGCAACTTCGTCTGCGTCACATATTTCATTACTGCTCCGCTCCTATTGGTCTTAGCGTGATGATATATAGCCTATAGCCTTCCTCGATAAATGGGCTATCTAACACTGAAAGAATTTTTCAAATCGGACCAGTAGTTCCCGAGATTAGCGCGTTCAAGCAACTCTTCAGCTTTATATATTAGTATAGATTCGTAAGTACCTATAAAAACGACCTTGCACTTTGTTCGACGACACCACTTTCCGCCTCGCTGCTACTTGACGATTAGGAGCCCCTTGTTGTTCTCCTCATCGCTGTCACTGTGGTGAAGTTGTCTCGGTCCACGGTCTCGGGCACCACGGCCTTCTTGTAGCCGCAGTACAGCGACACGCTAATTTAAACGACATTATCCGATGAGCTCTCGTCATCGTCGATGGCTTAGCACGTGACGATGGCAAAAAACCGGATGGCATGTCTTTGTTTCCTTGGAAGATGGGTAGGCCTTTAGTGTGGGACGCAACCTGTGTCGATACTCTTGCGCCATTCCATCTTCCTAGTTCACCGTGTTGTGCTGGCGCTGCCGCTGCGGCTCCGGAAAACCTCAAGCGGCATAAATATAGCAACCTTATTGGTAACTATATTTTCGAGCCGTTTGGGGTTGAAACCCTCGGGCCGTGGAGCCCTTGTGCTCACAGCTTTTGTAAAGAAATTTCGAAACGGCTGGTTGACACTTCCCGTGACCCAAGAGCTGGCTTTTACTTTGGGCAGAGATTAAGTATTGCCATTCAACGTGGCAATGCCGCCAGTCTCTTGGGCACATTACCAGCTGACAGCGTTGAGGACTTTTTTTTTATGCTATATTTTAGTTTGTTGTTAGTTTTATTTGTTAAGTTTATATATTATTATTGTTGATTTATTACTTGATTAAAGAATTTCAATTTATATTATTTTGTTTTTCAGATGGCGTCCTCGATCTAAAAATAAAGAAAGAGAATCAGTGACATGAACCAACATACAAACGGTAGTTAAGTTCATATATACACTTATATACAGACCAAAAATATAGTTGTTTAATCTCGGGAACAGTATGTATAAGTATACTAGTTTAATTTAGGCCGTTATTTTCTATGAACCTGCACGAAATGTGATCATGTTATATTTATGCGGAAATACTAACTAATCTGATCTCAACAACCCAGGAACTGGGTTTTTGAGTCCCAGTAAATAGGTAACCTCTTGGTAAATTAGATTTATTTGCTGTACGTCTACTATAGTGTAGTCTTTTTACTCCAAAGGTTGACTGGTAGAGAATGCCTTGTTGCATTAAGTCCGCCCGTGTACCGCTATTGTACATCTATATTAATATTATTTAGAGGTAACGTTTGTGAGTTTGTGGGGGGTAATCTCTGGATCTACTGAACCGATTTTGAAAATTCTTTTACCAATAGAAAGCCACGTTATTTGTGAGTGTCATAGGCTATACAACGTGTAACAGAGTAAACTCAATACCTCTTAAGGGGTAATTGTACTCATCATCATGAACAACTTTTGCTATGGGACCAATCCCGAAATCGCGAAAAAAAAATCAGCTGTTCAATACATTTTGTCGAGTTATGCACACATAAATGTATGGGGGAGTCGATTTTTTTTTTCGCGATTTCACTGTTGGTCCTATAGTCAAAGTGGTTCATAATGATGAGTACAATAACCCCTTAAGATGTATTGCGTTTATTTTGGTACAGGTTGTATATTAACCCGAAAAATACCGCCCAACGAAGTGGGCATGGGTCAGCTAGTAAGGTATAAATTAAATAAATTGGTAGAGAATACCTTTGTACCTGCGTGAAATCTAAATAAATAAACCAATAGCAACTTTATGTCTGTGGTAACTAGGTTGATTTCAGAATAACGAGCACACTGTTGAAAAATCGAAACATTTGAAGCAGAAACTGAACTGTATGTCTCGATGTTAAAGTTGATTTTACAAAAAATATAGCTTCTGTGGTCACTTAAAATTCGTATTTCATAATGAATGACGGCCTAGGTGAATGCTAGGTAAACAGTAATATATAAGTAAAATATTAATACTAGGAAATATGTAGGGTGACTTTTTAAAATTATTATTTATGGCGAAAAATTAAACTGAGAAAAAGAGATAAATTGTCGAGATAATCTTGGGTAACAATACAATACTGCTTTAGTGTTCAATAAATAAATAAGGCTACGTTTTTGTTTCTAAAAAAATCAATGAGGCCAGTTGTCAGTTGAAAAATTGTTCAATACTGCCTATAGGGAGCGTGCAGAAACTATAGGTGGCAGCACAGAAATGTCACTGTCAAGTATAAAATTCGAAATAGCTACGCTAGATGGCACAGTCTACTTCGCGCACGTTCCTTAAACTGAGCGTGCAGGCACCGCAGGTGGCAGCACAGAAGCGTCAATGTCAAGTATTCTGACCCTTAAAACTTCGAATATGCGACACTAGATGGCATAGTCAACGCCGTGCACGGTCCCTATAGTTTTATTACAATCAATACTATTTGTATTCTTAGACGATTTCTCGCTATTGCTTGATAGTTAATTTATTCGTTCAAAAAATAATTTTAATAATTCACCCTACATACGACTTTGTACCTATACATATAAGAAATAGTAAAACAAATGCATCACACATTAAAAAATATACAAACTATTATACATGCAACAGAAGAAGGGGAAAAATATTGATTGCCTCAAAAATACGAGATATTAACCAATGGAATTACATAAAATATCCACTCCGCTTCAGTGGACAAGTATTTGCGAACTATGTAGTTAAAAAATTCGTAAAAAACCGAGAGCAGAGCGAAGCAGCGGAGCGGGGAAGCGAAGTGAAGAAGCGGAGCGGGGAAGCAGAGTGGGAAGAAGCGGGAAAATTGTCTGCGACATTTCGCGTGTGACTGAACTGATCTCCCGTCGCCGTGAAATTACTCCGTAACTCCGCTCCGCATTACTCCGTTGCTCCGCTTCGCAGTAGTCCGTTTCTTCGCTCCGCGTCAATTAGCTTTAGACGTGTGTTGTCTTCTCAAGTCAGATGGACCCATTTAAAATATTTATTATTTCTTCATCTGTACTCTCTTGTCTTCCGTATGTGTCTGTAATGCTTATCGTCGCTTAGCAAACAACACCGAATAAGTCAAAAATTTGTAGTTTTTTTTTCTTTAATCTAGGTCAGAGATGACAGAGACAAAGTCTACGATGGAGCGAGCTTACCCAGAAGGAGCCTGTTCACTCTAACTTTGAAGAGATTAGGATTGTAAGCGTTTGGAAACACAGACGCAGGCAGAGAGTTCCACTCCTTTGCTGTGCGCATTATAAAAGACGTTTGGAAACGCTTAGTGCGAATTGGTGGAATAGCAACAAGGTAGGGATGGTAAGATGCTGTTCTGTATCTCAAAAGAAATAAGCGGAACCCTTATAGTATCACTTTGTTACTTTAAATGTAATTCGATAGAACTCCTTGCCGCGAAACGAAATGACAGTATCTTGACGATCAACCAAACCTATATTCCTGACAATCTGAGAAGTCGGATTTGGAGTAGAAAGGGATAGAAGATTGCTTTACCACTAAGTGCGAAAGAGATTTATTTTCATGTCTCTTTCATACTTACTAGTAAAGCAATGTCGTATACATTGCTTACTCTAGTACGCAATGTATAGTAAAATAAAGTGTAAAGTACTGTCAAATCTGGATTAAGATTGTCACAAGTTTATGCTAAAATTAAAACAGGTGTCCAAATCACAACACCCCAGTACATTACAACAAGTGGAATTCCCCGCCGGAGTCTGTGTTTCCTGATAGCTACAACCTGGGGCTGGTCCTGGGGTGAAGTCAAGAGTGAATAGGTTACTTGTAGGCAAGTGCGCTCCCTCGTCGACCACATCATCGCTTACCATCAGGTGAGATAGTGGTCAAACGCGAGACTATAAATGAAAAAAAAAAAAAACAACTGCGAGTCGGACTCGCGTGCAAAGGGTTCCGACTTCCGAACCAATTTTATTTTTGTAACATGTTATTTTAACAGTATAGACTTCATATAGATTTTCCTGTAATATGTAGGTAAAGAACTATTATTTGCATTTTTTTTTCAACATTTTAGACTCAGTACTTTCGGGCTTAAGGCCCCCCCCCCTTAACCCCGAAAGTATTGAGCCTAAATTGGTAATTTTTGTTCTAATTTCTTGAATAACGTCAAAACACTTTATTTTAAAATTTTGAAAAAAAATATCACTAAAACTCTCACAGTAAGCCCTTTCATTTGACAACAATGTAGTTTGAAAACCTTTTTTTCTTTATTTTCTAGTTTGTTCCAAAAGTGACCGTAAGTAACGTGTCCGTGTTTGGGTTACAAAAGTCCATATGCGTACCAAAATTTCCACAGAATCGGTCTAGTAGAACCGGAGAAAACTGGCTGTAACAGACAGACACACAGACCGACAGACGGACAGACAACCGAGCGATCCTGTAAGGGTTTCGTTTTACACATGTTCGGAATCCTAAAAAAAAAAAGGAACCCTTATAGGATCACTCGGGTGTCTGTCTGTCTGTCTGTCTGTCTGTCTGTCTGTCTGTCCGTCTGTCACAGCCAGTTTTCTCCGTATCCACTGGACCGATTCTGTTGAAATTTTGTTGGACTTCTATGACCCAAACACGGATGCGTTACGAAAATTATTAAATTTTTAGTATGGGGGTCACTTTTGGGGGTCAAACAAGAAAATTAAAAAAAAAAGTTTTTTGAACAATATCGTGTGACATATCAAATGAAAGGGCTTACTGTGAGGATTTTAATTATATTTTTTTCATAATTTTAAAATAAATGATTTAGAAGTTATTCAAGAAATTAGACGAAAAATGACCATTCCCCCCCCCTTATCTCCGAAACTACTGAGCCTAAAATTTTGAAAAAAATGGAGATAATAGATCTTTACCTAAAGATTACAGGAAAACCTATTAGAAGTCTGTAGTGTTAATATAACATGTTAAAAAAATTAAATTCGTTCGGAACCCTTTGCACGCGAGTCCGACTCGCACTTGGCCAGTTTTTTTTCTTTGTAAAGTAAAACCTGTAAATTTAGTCAAAATGACTTGAGCTGTGTTGTTTGCTAAGGCTGCGTTTCCACCAGAGATTTGCGAGGCGCTTGCGCTAAGCGAGGCTAGTTAAATGAAGCAATTCTATTGGGAACGTGCAGAAACTATAGGTGGCATCACAGAAATGTCACTGTCAAGAATATTTCACCTATAAAATTCGAAATAGCTACGCTAGATGGCACAGTCTACTTCGCGCACGTTCCCCTAAACTGAGCGTGCGGGAATCGCAGGTGGCAGCACAGAGGCGTCAATGTCAAGTAATCTGGGGGGCTACTCTCTAACGAAATCCGTAGTTTCGGGCTTAGTTGCGGGCGGGCATATTCTACTACGTATCACCTACAGACTTACGATTAGTCCCGAACCCGAACTGAGAATGAATGACAACACGATTTCACAGTAACTGTCAAATCGTGTTATCATTAGTTCTCAGTGGTTAGGTGATACGGAGTAGAAAATGCCCGCCCGCAACTAAGCCCGAAACTACGGATTTCGTTAGAGAGTAGCCCCCCTGACCCTTAAAATTTCGAATATGCGACACTAGATGGCATAGTCAACGCCGAGCACGGTCCCTATTGGTTCTTAACAAACACATACCTCGTTACGCATCCTCGCTCATCTCTGGTGGAAACGCAGCTTTAAAAGAGGTATCCAAAAGTACCCTCATAAGACTAAACAAAGAAAAACACTTCCAACACAATCCAACCATGATTATATGGTCAAAACGTCATGCGTTCTTCCGTCCGATGTCAAATTGTATCTACAACCATATTTTTGTCACCGATTGTTATTCACTTCACTTTTCGTATTTACGCAAATATACGTAACTTTTAAAAAAATAACTTAATCTCGATTATTTTAGGGTACATTTTCTATTATCCAAGTAACGCATATGTTTGGAAAAATTCGACAACTGAAGTGACACTTTAACAAGAAAACATGCCTTTTGTTCTGCTAAAATCTTTGGAAAACGTGGTAGCTTTGATTTTTGAAATTAACCAGGTTTATTTGTAAAACACCAACAACCTCTTAGGCAGTGAACTCTAAAAAAAGTCAGCTGTTTCATACAAAATGCAATATTTTGCCAATAAAAACAGCTGATTTTTTTTCGAGTTTTCAGGGTTGGTCTCAAAGTAAAAGTTGTTTATAATCAAGTGTACTTTCGTGTGTGTTTTACAAATAACCTTGTATAGGGAGCGTGCAGGAACTATAGATGGCAGCACAGAAGCGTCAATGTCAAGAATTATGCAGAAAAAGTTCCGAATTTGCAACACTAGATGGCACAGTCTTTGCTGTGCATGCAATAATAGTAATTATGTTACTGCAACAATATTGCACAACTTTTATACATCACGGATATGGGGCTTTTTACTACTTTTCATTGGATTATTTGAAAAAATCATTTCGTACTGGCTTGGGATAATATAATAAGAAACTATTATACTTAAAAAAATAAGTAGATAAAAGCCCAATATTCGTGATGTATAAAAATTTCAATATCGTTGCAGTAACAACATACAAACACACCAAATACCAACGCTGCATGCAGTCTTAGGGCCGCTACACACTTATCTGCGGATCTAAAAAGGCCACTTTAGCAGAATCAGAATTAGAATCATAATATTAATTACACAAAAATCTATCAAATTTCAATTTCATCTTTATCGCTAACGCATTAGGTGCAAGGTTGATTGGGAAAATTTGACAGCGACGGGTAGCGTGATGTGCTTTCTGATTCTGCTAAAGTGGCTTTTTTAGACCCGCTGGGCATTCATCGACACAGTCGGGCGGCAAAATCGAACAGAGGAATGAGTAGAAAACATTGTTTAACAATCTTGTAATTGATTTGTGCCTTGTCCTTCAATAAATACCATCAAACCAAATGTGCCAAACGTCTTGTCTTTAATGCCCATTATTTATAAAAATCCTTCTCTTAAAACCCTTGAGAGGGAGATTTTAATTGCGATTCTCCAGAGAGAATTTTGTTAATCGGTTGCTTTATAGGTCCTTATGGTAGGTAAGACTGCATTTTTTAAGTTGGCTTAACTTAAAAACTATAAAAAAGGTGTACTTTTTAGGTTCCATGAATACAAGGAATACGACCAATTTCTCGTACCTACATGCCTTTCAAAAGTTGTATGTATATAATATAGTCGAAAATAGTCAATCAAATTATATTAAAAACCTTTATTATATAACTTTATGCGTTAGATGTAAAAATATATAGTTACATTAATATAAATTCGTCCAACATGTTATGAAAAAATTATTTCGAATATTTTTTATATAAAAAAATGTAATATTGGTACAAAAAAAATAAAATAAGGACCACATGTGTATCTATTTAAAATTGTATACTATGTTGATATATGAGAAAAATGTCTGTTAGTACATTGAAAGTTTTATGCTATTTGCAAAATTTATTAAAAAAAAAGATATACCGCAACCACTAAAATCGAGCTTTTTCAATCTCTTAAAAGGTAACTGTCTTTTAAATGAAAGAAATAGCTTGAATGTAATTTAACGGTCATTTTTAAGACTGGCTGAAAGACCGATCAGTGCATTGATATATAAAAACCCAAGATACGCTATAGTCTTGCATCGCTCGCCATGCTGCACTGCTTTATAAAAACAACTTTAAGTGATCCGTGTAAGGTTGAATTTGCAAAAAAAAAATGTTTATAGTATAACTACACACAACTCACACATGACACTTGATACATGTCAGTTTTTGACAACAGTTTCGAGTGTTGCATTTGTTCGAGAATGTGCATCTTGGGTTTTTTATATATCAATGGATACAATTAATTCGTCAGATATATTTCCAAAAAATTTGGACACGTATTTTTTTTCTTTTTTTCCCGTAAACATAAAATTAAGACGACGACACATTTAAGTACAGATTTTACGGAATAGTGACGTCACAAGCCCCCACTCCTGATCTTTGATGCGTTTTATCTTTGTCAATTTTTATCTATACCTATTACTTATATAATATTACTAGTCGACCCGCGCAACTTCGTCTGCTCCGCTCCTATTGGTCTTAGCGTGATGATATATAGCCTATAGCTTTCCTCGATAAATGGACTATCTATCACTGAAAGAATTTTTCAAATCGGATCAGTAGTTCCTGAGTTTAGCGCGTTTAAGCAAACAAACAAACTCTTCAGCTTTATATATTAGTATAGATTTTATTAGTATAGATAAAGCTGAAAAGTTTGTTTGTTTGGTTGTTTGTTTGCTTGAACGCACTAATCTCAGAAACTACCAGTAGTTTCTGAGATTAGTGATTTGAAAAATTCTTTGTGTTAGATAGCCCATTTATCGAGGAAGGCTATAGGCTATTTATCATCACGCTAAGACCACTAGGAGCGGAGCAGACGAAGTTGCGCGGGTCGCTTAGGTAGTTGATTTGATAAAGCAAAAATACGTGTCCAATATTTTTCAATTAAATAGAATCATATTTTTGTTTGCTCAGAAATCTTTCCTATTGCCCAAACCAGAGTTTTCTTTTATAAAAATAAATAATTCATACTGGCCATAAAATGGGCCTGGGTTAGCAACTAATTTAGAGTTAAAAGATATACTCTGCTTGTGCGAGTGGGCCTAATATTGTGAAACAAAAATAATTATTTAAAATTTTCATTCAACAATTCTAATAAAGTTACTTGGAATAACAGCTTATAAAGCCAAAATATCAATAAATTGGTCAATGAAACAATACCTACCAATTCCTTATGAAAAGTTTCCGTTTTTTGGCAGCTCTATACACCAAAAGAACATTGCCTTTATTAACATTAAAAAAAACCTTGTATAATTTTTTATTTCATGTATTTCTTCCAAAGTGCAATTTGACCATCGTTAAACAAAAAAAATGGCAATCTATAAGAAAAACAAATTGTTACGCAAATCGTGGAATTATTGTAGGTCATGCATGACAAAGTGTTATGTTACATAGAATAAGTCTAATTTAGATAGCGCAATATTTTACCAACGCAATTTATAAATGTGCAAAAATTATCTCTTAATGTTACTGTCCAACGATTTTAATGTAAAACATCTATTTGGGCGCCTTGGCAGTAAAACCAACTGGTATGCCGTGACGAAAACGACATGACGTCATGTCGTGATGCCTTCACTACACCGCCTGTTACGGACGGCGAACGGAACTAACTTATAAGATTTTTTAAATTATGAATTCTGATATTTACATAGTGGTTTCACATCTGCCGGGCGTCCCGTGACGGGAATATTTTTTTTAATACTAGTATTAAATTTAACTGTCTTTTATTGTTACTGTCCAACGATTTGTTTTATACTACTTATCAATAACAATAATGAGTGTTTTAGAAGTGCGAGCTCGTATTTATTTTGGTTCATTCAGTTATTTCATGCCAGCAACTGTATCAAATTGCTTAAAAGTGTTTATTTCCAACTTTTTAGTAGTTTTTTTGCGATCGGTATTTTTATAAGTATTTTTATTGTTTGTTTCTTAACTGTATATCAGATATACATCACTCTTTTAAACAACCACGCTTTTCTAAAACGCCCCTTGTACACAAAACCATCGTCGATTATCGCTCTTTCCATAAGTGAAAACCGTATCAAAATCCGTTGCGTGGTTTAGAAGAATTAAGCTGAGAAACAGAGGCCAACACCGAAAATGTAGTTACAAATTCCTCAAGCCATTTCAGTTGTAGTTAACTGATTTTTTGCCACCCATTTAGTGTAATGGGCAGTGCTTACAACCCACATGTAACCAGCTAAGTTCAATGAGGGCTATCGCGTTTGAATTCGCCGCTAGAGGCGCTAGTAGCGTGAGGTATTAAATGTCAAATTTCGCTGTTGGTCGGCAATTGACGCAAGTTCATTTACTTATTTCTTTAGATTTTTTTTATTTTCCTTCTAACTTTGTTCACATGTGCGTAATAACAACTATGATACCTTACTCGACAGTGGCACCAACTGGTGAGTACAAAAACGGTAGCCCTCATTCCCGTGTAAAGCTGAGCAATTCTACAGTATTGATAAAATATTGCGCTGTTTATAAAAACGTTATATTCTGTAAACGAATAGTTATATGAATAGTTTTTAAGAGAAGTCGCGTGTATAAATGACTATGTGATGTTGAGTTTGAATAAATAATTTTAGTTACCCAAGCGATGTGTTCATCTACTTCTTATCGTGTGGGAAAATAAAGCGGTAAGGTCTAACGACCCCACCACACACCCTAGTGTCAGAGTTTCTAAACCGCCTCAAGGGCCTCTGACATGGTTTATTTGACGGCCGGGACCACCGGCTTATACGTGCCTTCCGAAGCACGGAATCATCTTTTTATCAGACAATCAGTTGATTCAAGTCTGCAATGTCCTAGCCAAACTGGAAACAACTTTCATGTGTTCATTAAAATCATCCACAGATCAACTTCGCCCACTTCTGATCACAGGCTTCTCCTGTGTCAATCTCCACGTTCCTGTGCCAGTCTCATCCAGGTTCTACCCGCGATGGCAGCAATGTCGTCGGCCCGTCTCGGCAATCTTTACTGGGATCGGTCTATCATTAATGACAGGACTATTGTTGCTAATAAGCCTGACATTGTGGTGATAGACCGAGTAGCGCGCCGCACAATGATTATCGATGTTACCATTCCACATGACGAGAACCTCGTGAAAGCTAAGAAAGAGAAACAAATTAAGTATCTCGACTTAGCACACGAGGTTGTCGACTTGTGGAATGTGGACTCGGCTATCATTATGCCGATTGTCGTTACGGCCAATGGCCTGATGGCCAATAGTTTCGACGACCACCTGTCAAAGTTGGCGTTACGCGGTTGGGTAAAGGGCCTGATACAGAAGGCAGTACTCCTCGATACGGCTCGTATTGTGAGGAGGTTCCTTTCTCTGGAGCCCTAACCACCGGTAGCTTGGACCCTGCTCCCGACACCGGCGGACTACTATCCTTACTCCTTACTAATATTATAAATGCGAAAGTAACTCTGTCTGTCTGTTCTGCTTCTGCCAGCGGCTTCGCCCGCGTGGTCCTTAGGGAACATATTCCCGGGATAAAAAGTAACCTATGTCCTTTCTCAGGCTCTAGACTAATTTCATTTAAATCGGTTCAGAAGTTTTGGCGTGAAAGCGCGACAGACAGACAGACAGTGTTACTTTCGCATTTATAATATTAGTAAGGATCACATACACAAACAGCCAGACCCGGAACAACTATCTGTAGGCTATACAAATATTTGTTCCGTGCGGGAATCGAACCAGCGACACGCAGCGCAACAGCCAAGCGCTCAACCACTGCGCCAACCGTGCCGTTCGTATTCTGTCATTTGTTGTCCGTAATCTGTTCAGCCATTAAGGCGTGAAGAGGTAACAAATAAAATAAAAAAACATATTTTATGAGATAAGTTAGGGAACCTGAGTGAAAGTAAGTCTGCAATCTCTCGGCAAAACGGATTTAGAAGATACATAATTGGCACACGGGCAGTCTAGATCCTGGCAAAGACAAAGGATACAACCCGGTAGCTTACTACCGGGTTGTATCCTATGTCTTATTCCAGGATTTACCCTTGGGATTATTTTTAAAGTACGATGGTCGTTTTGGCTGGTATGTCCAATAAAAACCACATTTAGGTACACTTACCAAAGTGATGATTTTTGGCAAAAAGGCATACAAAACTGCTCATAATCCTTTGACGTTGGCGAAGCCGCAGTTAGAAGCTAGTCGATTACATCTAAGAGCTGGTGCTGTAGCCCTTGAGCATTTTGTAGTGATGTATACTAAATCTAATATATAAAAATCTCGTGTCACGGTGTTTGTTATCGAACTCCTCCGAAACGGCTCGACCGATTTTCATGAATTTTTGTATGTATATTCGGTAGGTATGAGAATAGATGGTTTTTTTTTGCAAAACGACGTTTGCCGAGTATTTTATAATATACTAACTAGTATATTATAAAAACGAAATTGTATTGGGCCTAAAAATCTTACCTATCCCTAAAAAAGTTTCCCCATCTAGTTCAGCTACTAGACACTAGATGGCTCTAAACATAGTTTAATTGTGTTTGAGAACAAAAGTTTGATGAAAATGGCAACACTGCCATCAGTTGGCGCCCTCTACCAGTCAATAAAGAAAACTCTCCTTTTGTCTCGTTCAATCCAATATGGCGGCAAACGGTGTATGAAAGGTGCGGAATGTTTTGATTCGAAACGAACAATAAAAAAATTGTATGAAAAAAAACTATAACGAAACGTGAAAAAAATACGCAATGGCCGGTGAATTAACGTGGTATTCGTGTTGTTAATATTAAATAATCGATCTCGAAGCTAGTTGTGTGGAAACTGATGTGTTTATGAATTGAATATTATTTTTTTGGTATTAGGATTTGTGTCCGCTAATGTGTTCGCTTGCAGTAATATGTGATAGATTACACGCTAGATATGTCTACCGACCCTGATAAAGCTACGGGATGCCCGATTGAGAGTGATAAAAGTGTTAATACGGAGCTCGCGGAGTGTGGTGACAATATCAGTGCTTTAAGTGATGAGTGCAAAGAGAAAAAGAAAATTCCTCGCTCAGTGCGCTTTCCTGAGGAGGATCTCATAGTTACACAGTACTTCGAACCAGCAAACCCCTGGCAAGATGGTAAGGAACAACTTTTTTAGCCAACTTCTCTACGAACAACATAAAACGATATTTTTGTCGAGTTCCTACTCTTATTTTGTGGTTTAAACGATGAATGATCTACGAAACGTGTTTAGCACGTCAACCAACGTGATTAAATACATTTTTGTTATTTTGTGTGGTTTTGGTGCCTACAGCTGATGATTATAAAAAAAGAAAATATAACATAATTTATTGCTTGTTCTATATCTGAAAATGTTACGAACTATACGTTAGAGGCAGTTTACCGTGTTGTAACAGTCGGTTTTAGCATAATACTGACACTTAAACTATACCAGTCAGCTGTTTACTTCATAGCAATTCTTATATGTATAATGCATTTGGACTTTTGCCCTGTAGAGGAAAATTATTATTAACAAGCATATTATTTAACCTTATAAGCCAGTGCTACTAATAATTGCCCATGCATAATGAAGACTGGGAAATAAAACATAAAATTTAATTATTCGCCAATCAGTACTTAAATAACCAAGTTAGCTATTGTGATTGGTGGATCAAAATAAGTTATAAATCTATTGAAACATTATATATGCTAGTGGTACATAAAATAAAACTTAATACAATAAGGTTAATCTTTGTGTTAAAAAAAAAGACTACATTGTGGTGGGTTTCATCTCATCTGCCTAGCCTTTTCCCAACAATATTGGGGTCGGCTTTCAGTCAAACCAGATTCAACTGAATACCAGTAGTTTACGTAGAACGGCTGCCTACCTGACCTCCACAACCCATTAACTGGTTAACACGGTAGTTCTTGGCAAGACTGGAGTCAGATTTTACTGGCTTCTGACGATCCTTAATGACTGACAAAGATCTACAATTGGTGGGTGTACAACACATAAATAATATTTAAAATTTGTAATTAATTCCATAAAATTTAGAATCTACTTAAGAGGAAATGCTGGTGGCGAGACTGTATGTAAAAAGTCATAATTCGAGGTTTGGCTCTCGACTGTTTTCTCCTCCAATATTGGACCGACATAAGAGATATTTCACAAACTAAATAAGAAGTATGTATAATGTGTCTCTATGTATTCCTTTTTTGATTAACAGTTGCCAAATTTGTGCACTAAGGTTTGTGAAATATCTCTTAAATCGGTTCAACATTGGAGGAGAAAACAGTTGAGAGCCAAACCTCAATTTATGACTTTTTACATACAAAGTCTCACCACCAGCATTTCCTCTTAAGATTGAACAACAAATAGTTTGTCATAGGTGTTTAAATCTTAGTGATAGAAAGATATTTCACAGAATATTATTTCCCCATCATTATATCATATCTCTGCTTAGCCTTTAATCACGTTAACTTCAGCTTCTAGTCTTTTACCAGTATTTTGGAACATGGGAAAACAGCCACACTGGTAGTGGTTTTGTTGGTATTTAAACAATATGCAGTTTTGAAAAAGACCACCGAGATCTATCCCCCATGGGAATGTTCAAATCAAATAATTTATTGCAATAAAACTGTGTAAAGGCATTTTTTAAAAACTGTATGTGATTGATTAATACATCCCAAAAAAAATAGAATGATAAATTACCACACTTGACAATCTATTTGTTTATTGCACTTTTTTGTTCTGATATTCAGGAGTATTGTAATATCTGTTGCCCTAAATAACCTGAATATACTAACTGTTCTACATCAGTTGAAACAATAATAATCGTCATCAGAGTCTTACTCTCATCTTATTTTTTAGGGGTAGGTTAGGCAACATGTTGCGGCCCTGGAACACAAAAGGCATTAGAAGGAACATGGATGTGTTTTAGTCAGTAAGAGCCTGACACTCCCTTCTGCTCCGCCCAGAGCAGGAGGAGTCATTTGATGATTTTCCATCCTTAAAAAAGGTTAGGTAACATGTCATCTTGAATGAATAATAAAAACAAAAAGCTAATATAATAAGCTACCTTACCTTACTTTCTTGTGACATCCACTGTACCATATGGCTATATGTATATCTGTGGCGAAATAAATGATTTATGATTTAAGACGAGTGTTAACAGTTTTACACAGAAAACCTATTCTATTGAAATAAAAATGAGAGGCATAAAGGCCAGTTTATGAATTGGAATTTGGAGTTATGAATGTGTCAAACTCTGCTTTAATGTCATAGTTTGCCAGTCAATCAATCAATCATTTTATCACTTTGCGAATATGGGTATAGTACATAGGTATTTTTATAATAATAAAGTTCTCCATATTCTACCGTCACATGGGCATGCAAAGGATTACATTTTCAAATAGTTTCCGTATCGTTTTCTAAAGTCAGAAATACTCAAATTAACTCAGAAATGAAGATGATGGATTGATTATTGTAATAATTTGCTAGGTTAAACCAGAGACTGTGACAGAACTTTCAAACAGTATCGGAGCACAGTTTTGAGATGCGCCTTGTGGAAGGAGCCGTGTGTAGTGTGTACTGCGGTGGAAAGGTGAAAGACCCACGATATCAAACAAATTAATCCATGCAGCTAAAATGCGCTGCATGTCCGTGCACAGCGTGCATCACGGTGGGTTTGCGTCTTTGTACATAGACAAACTATTTCACACTTTGAAAGAAAAGATAGGAAAGCAAATACAAATTATGCATTAATATTATTCATTGAATATCAAGATTATCACTTTGATAATGATTACATATAATCTTGATTATCATATTTTATAATTTACTTATCTATTTCAAATTGCATTTTTTAAATTCTTTCATTTTGTTTTGTGTACAAAACAACAATAATAAATAAAAAACAGCTGTTCAACTAGAATCCTTTTAACATTCTAAATGGGACTGTTTGGGTGTTTGTTTATCAATCACATCATAAACAACTGAACAGGTTTAGATGAAATTTGGCATATCGGTAGACCTTGTCCTCAACATGCTAGTTTTATTCACGGAAAAGATATAAATAAGTAATTTCCAGCTTTATCATGGCTAATCACTGGCTAGTGTTTTACTAATACTATTTTGCTTAACTAAACAATGAATAGAACGAAAGTTTTTACCAATGCTTGACTGGCAAAAACTTTGCATAAAATCAGTTAAAAGTTTGGAGTTATTGTGTAGTAGGTACTAGAAATGTAGCTGGAATCATCTTGCTTCAACTCTTACTCATGTTGTGCATGCTTGTAATGTTCATTGCAAACAAGCCCATTGCCCAACCCGGGATTCGAATCCAAGGTCCAACATTCAGCAATCGCGCTAACGACCACAGATATATCGAAAAAAGGCACACAGATCATCTCTTGGATTAACACGTGGTCACGTGCAAATGCAATCTATACAAATCTATACTAATATATAAACCTGAAGAGTATGGTTGTTTGCTTGAACGCGCTAATCTCAGGAACTACTGGTCCGATTTGAAAAATTCTTTCAGTGTTAGATAGTCCATTTATCGAGGAAGGCTATAGGCTATATAACATCACGCTAAGACCAACAGGAGCGGCGCAGACAAAGGTTGCGCGGGTAAACTAGTCCTCTAATAATGCGTTAATCAAACTTACGGCGCCGACCCCACTGCGTGCGGTCTAGCGGTCAGATTTCCGAGTTCCGCGTTCCGCGTTCACTGTAATCTATGCGGTGGCTTAGAATCCTACACACACAAAACCAGTTAGACCGCGACGGTCAAAGCGAACTCGAGTTCTGTCGGAGTTCTATTTTTTGCAATAGGTGGAACTTCACGATGTCCAAAGAGATCGAAAAGTTTATTGAATTAGTTATAGAAAACCGATTTACGAGACATTCGGTTGAGAGACTTGAGAGTCACATTTGGGTTTCAGTAAAAAGAGCGTGTGACGTGTTGGATTACTGAACTCCAGATTTTTAGACCGCTTGCAGTGTGCGAAAGTGTGAACGTGGAACGCAGAACTCGGAACTCTGACCGCTAGACCCCGCGCAGTGTGGTTGGCGCCTTAGTAGCAGTGGGCAAGGCAAATTACTTGCAGAACGGGCGGTCGATGGGGCCGAAACATTCTGGCGCGGCGGCCGCGTACTTGAAGACGCTGCGCAGGCGCGGCCTCCCCCTTGGTATACCGATAGCCTCCTGAAGGCCGCGCGAATCGCCACTGAATGCGAAACGCACAGGATTGGTCAATGTGGCGTCGGTCGGTTGGGGTAGGACTACGTCCACCAGTGGATGTCTTTCAGGCTCAAATGATGATGAATATTTTTGTAATTTACATGTATTTGTCAATCTCGAGACCCTGGGGTCCGGTACCTTTGGTAGGCGAACGAAGGGCTGAAGCCAACTTGCAGATGCCCCGTTAGACATTTCAAAGGGAATGGGGCATATTATTATTGTTATGTACGTGTGTTTCAAATGACCTGTGTTCTGCAGTTTTAGGATGCAAGTGTTTTTTTTTCTGTTTGGATGGGAAATCATCAAATGACTCCTCCCGCTCTGGGCGGAGCAGAAGGGAGTGTCAGACTCTTACTGACTAAAACCCATCCGTGTTCCTCCTAATGCCCTTTGCGTTCCAGGGCCGTGGTAACCCTTTCAAACAATTCCGCAACCCTGGAAATGCAAGTCATCATCATCCACATAGCTTTTTCCCATATATATTAGGGTCCACTTCCAGTCAAACCGAATTCAGCTGAACACCAGTATTTTACAAAACGCGGCTGCCTGCCAAACCTCCACAAGTTCCACAACCCATTAACTTTGTAACAAGGTACTTCTTGGCAAGACTGAAGTCAGATTTACTGGCTTCTGCCAATCCGTAACGACTGCCAATGTTAAGATGGTCACCCATCCACAGACCAACCTTGGCAAGCGTTGCTTAACCCTGAAGATCGACCTGTGCGGCTATTCTTTAGCCACGAGCCAATGCAAGTGTGCACTTAAAATTCCTCTAAATAATGACAGACAGTTCTGGTTTTATCAAAACAAAACATTACATAATATCATTATCTAGTTTATCTACATGTTACATAGTGTCTGTCTGTTTGTCCCACAAACAAACAGCTGATAGGCTACAAGGACATGTTATGTATGATTCCTTAATGGACACTACTTTGTTAAAACTTGCTTACTTTGATAATGTTATGGTTAAGAACTAAGTCCTTTTACTCAATACGCTTAGCCTTTTCCAAACTATATTGCGATCGACCGGATGGAGCTGAATACTAGTGTTTTCGTGAAGCGACTACCTGTCTGACCCCCAAACCACAACCTATCTGGGTAGCACGATACCCCCTAGCCCTACGCAAGCCTGGTTTTCAGATTCAGGCTTCAGGGCGCTACTCTCTGTTGCGGAATTTGTTTGAAAGAGTCACCGCGGCCCTGGAACGCAAAGGGAGAAACACGGATTGGTTTTAGTCAGTAAGAGTCTGACACTCCCTTCTGCTTCACCCAGAGCGGGAGGAGTCATTTGATGATTCTCTCTAAGCTCGAAGTCCTTAGTTTCGGGCTTAGTTGCGAGCGTATTCTACTCCGTATCACCTAACCATTAAGAATTTATCACAACACAACCCATCTGGGTAGCACGATACCCCCTAGCCCTACGCAAGCCTGGTTTTCAGATTCAGGCTTCAGGGCGCTACTCTCTGTTGCGGAATTTGTTTGAAAGAGTCACCGCGGCCCTGGAACGCAAAGGGAGAAACACGGATTGGTTTTAGTCAGTAAGAGTCTGACACTCCCTTCTGCTTCACCCAGAGCGGGAGGAGTCATTTGATGATTCTCTCTAAGCCCGAAGTCCTTAGTTTCGGGCTTAGTTGCGGGCGTATTCTACTCGCCCGAAAAATATATAGCCCGAAGAATCGCCAAAGTAAAGTAGCAGTGGCACATTGCTCGCAGAACAGATGGTCGATGGGGCCGAAAAGTTCTGGAGTGGCGACCGCGTATCGGAGACAGAACGTTGGAAGGCCTCCAACAAGGTGGACCGATGACCTGGGCCCCAAGTCTGCTGTTACAATAGTGTCAGAATGGTCTGTCATCAGTGGTTGACCACTGGAAAGTCATAATGACGCTTCTATATCCAGTGGTCAACCACTGACACTCCATTGAAAGAAATGGCATAGAATCTTGTCAAAATCAACCATTATGAAATCAATGATAGACCATTCTGACATTATTGTAATAGCAGACTTGGGGCCCTGGTGAAGGTCGCGGGTAGCCGATGAATGCGGGACGCGCAGGACCGGTTGTTGTGGCGACGCCTATGTCCTGATATGATGATGATGATCCACAGCACGACTACGCCCACTCCAGAGCATAGGCCTCTATTTTCTTGTGCCAATCGATGGCAGCAATGTCGTCCGCCCATCTCGCCGCCAGATGACCGACACTTCTTCTTCTAGTCCTCGGATGCCACTCGGTCACCGCCTTACGTTGCGTTTCATTTGTTGGTGGATATTGTGTCAAGAACCAAGAGGAAAGGAGAATTTTAATCAATGAGTTTAATTGAAATATATCACAGGTAGTCTTAATTCAATCAATTTTAGCACAACCGACGTCAGATGTAGCGAAACGATTAAGCGAGTTGGTGTACCATATTGATTAAGATTCTTCTTTAATTTAAGTTTAAAGAAATGTTTTGTAGTAATCTTTATAAGGCGTGATGTATCCATTGGGATAAAACCCCCAATTAAATCAATAAAAATTGAAAAAAAAAAAAAAATATATTTGAGACTAGCTGACCCGCGCAACGTCGTCTGCGTCACAATTTTCATTACTGCTCCGCTCCTATTGGCCTTAGGGTGATGATATATAGCCTATAGCCTTCCTCGATAAATGGACTATCCATCACTGAAAGAATTTTTCAAATCGGACCAGTAGTTCCTGAGATTAGCGCGTTCAAGCAAACAAACAAACAAACTCTTCAGCTTTATATATTAGTACTAGCTGACCCGCGCAACTTCGCTTGCGTCACAATTTTCATTACTGCTCCGCTCCTATTGGTCTTAGCGTGATGATATATAGCCTATAGCCTTCCTCGATAAATGGGCTATCTAACACTGAAAGAATTTTTCAAATCGGACCAGTAGTTCCCGAGATTAGCGCGTTCAAGCAAACAAACAAACTCTTCAGCTTTATATATTAGTATAGATGGGCTTGCTCTTGACTCTAGGTCAGCAGATATGACAGAGACAAAGTCGACGATGGAGCCAGAAGAAGCCTGTTCACTCTAACTTTGAAGAGATTAGGGTTGTAAGCGTTCGGAAACACAGACGTTAGTTAGTACTTTAGAATAATAGAATGTAGATTATGACGACGATACTACGAGTAGATATTTAGTTGCATGAGATACTGAAACTCGATAGCCAATGCGCATAATAATAGACGGACCTACTTCAGAAAGTAAACATCACATGACTTTGTACTTATTTACTAAGTATGCTATTATTTTTCCCTTGCTGATTCGATTTTAATAATACAATTTTATGTAGTTACGTTCTTTATTTAATTTATGAATGGGATATTATTATAGACATCAGATATAGCCTCAAGACTAGGCCATTAGTGCAAAAACTGTAGTCAACATTTTTTTTAGTTTCTGTAACGTCACCTGTGCAAAGAAAACGTAAGTCCTACGAACAAATTTCAAATTGTTCCAATTGTTCGAAAGAGTAACCGCGGCCCTGGGGGCTACTCTCTAAGCCCGAAGTCCGTAGTTTCAGGCTTTGTTGCGGGCGTATTCTACTCCGTATCACCTAACCACTAAGAATTAATGACAGCACGATTTGATATGCTGTAAAACGTGTTGTCTTTCATTCTTAGTTCGGGTTTGGGACTAATCGTAAGTCCGAAGGTGATACGGAGTAGAATACGCCCGTAACTAAGCCCGAAACTACGGACTTCGGGCTTAGAGAGTAGCCCCCCTGGAACGCAAAGGGCATTTGGAGGAACACGGGTGAGTTTTTCACAGTAAGAGTCTTGACACTCCATTTCGCTCCGCCTAGAGCAGGAGGAGTCATTTGATGATTTCCCATCCTTAAAAAAAGGGACCGTACTACGGGGACAAAAGGCATTCCAAGTCTTGGGGATCTACTCTTACTTTTAAATCGTGTTGTCATTCATTCTTAGTTCGGGTTCGGGACTAATCGTAAGTCCGTAGGTGACACGGAGTAGAACACGCCCGTAACTAAGGCCGAAACTACGGACTTCGGGCTGAGAGAGTAGACCCCCTGATCCTTTTGACTTCCTAATAGTCCTAAGTTATTCATTAACAATCATACATCTAGTTTGGTTTTCAAATAAAGTGTCTTGGAAATATCGTCTATACATTCGTTAACTTATTTTACTATAGATAGGTACGCGTTGGACCACTATCTCACTTGATGGTCTTCTTCTTATCGTGTGGGCAGTAAGGTCTAACGACCCCACACACCCTAGTGTCAGAGTTTCTAAACCGCCTCAAGGGCCTCTGACATGGTTTATTTGACGCCCGCAATTTGGCGGCCGGGACCACCAGCTTATACGTGCCTTCCGAAGCACGGAATCATCTTTTTATCAGACAATCAGGTGATTCAAGCCTGCAATGTCCTAGCCAAACTGGAAAACCACTTTACAAAGTATGTTAACCTGATGGTAAGCGATTATGTAGTCGAAGATGGAGCACGCTTGCCTAGATAACTGCACACTTATCAAAAGTTGCTGACTACTTTTCAAGAGTTTTTTAGGGAGAGAAGAAAAACAGGGACGCTCACGCAGTATACATCCTTGTTATTTAGTTTGTGAAATATCTTTTAAATATTGGAGGAGGTAACAGGCGAGAGCCATACCTCGACTTTTTACAGACAACGCCCGCATTTTCTTTTAACGACAGAGATCAACGAATGAAAGCCGGGACCAACGGCTTACCACGCTTTCCGAGGATGCATGCCTCGGAAAGCACGGTATAAGCCATAGAAATACTAGTATAAGCAGTTTTGGTATAAAATGGATGGGTCAACCATCTACAGGCCTACCGTGTCAAGCGATGCTTTAATATTGATGTATCAACCCATGCCGCTTTTACTTAGCCATGAGTTTGTCTGTTTCTAGGGGGCTACTCTCTAACGAAATCCGTAGTTTCGGGCTTAGTTGCGGGCGGGCGTATTCTACTCCGTATCACCTAACCACTGAGAACTAATGATAACACAATTTGACAGTTACTGTGAAATCGTGTTGTCATTCATTCTCAGTTCGGGTTCGGGACTAATCGTAAGTCTGTAGGTGATACGGAGTAGAATACGCCCGTCCGCAACTAAGCCCGAAACTACGGATTTCGTTAGAGAGTAGCCCCCCTGTTTACAATGTTTAAACTACGGAACATGGTAGCCACTGCCATACCAGTGCCTAGTATTCCAGTCTATATTATGTTTCCATTATGCAGCCAATTAAGTTTTTCCTGATTATCGAATAACCTTGTGGAAGCCAGAACGTCCGCATTCCATCATGTGTCTCTGATGACAGTCTGTCCACTTACACTGCATCATTTTATGAGATAATACATTAGATTGTTATCTGGGAATTATAAAATCGTAGAACTGAAGTATTTCGGAAAATCTGGGAATATGCTGACTCCTAAGACGGGTACTACACCTAGTTTAGGATTCAGGGTATTTAAAATTACCTACAAGTGTTTTAAGCCTTGTTTTAGGCCTTATGAGAATTTTTGTTGATTTTTTGGTGAAATAAAAATTATTATTATTATATTCCAAGATCTTACTTACTAGGCTATATAAATATAACTAGCTGAACCGCACAACTTCGTCTGCGTCACATTTATCATTAATGTTTCGCTCCTATTGATCATAGTGTGATGTTATATAGCCTATAGATTTCCTCGATAAATGGGCTATCCAACACTAAAAGAATTTTTCAATTTGAACCAGTAGTTCTTGAGATTAGCGCGTTCAACCAAACAAACAAATTCTTCAGCCTTATAATATTAAAAGTATAGATGAATCTTATTTTAAGGGAAGCTTTAGTTTCATATTCGTAACGCTTGCTCCTCCGGATAAAGGAAAAAGCTCGTATTGTATGATGGATCGATATGACGTATCGTATTCGTATGAAACGCTAACTGTACTTAGCTAAGTCAGAGTACAATCAGATCTATGAATCTTGCCCTCAACGCCCCTTCAGTAACTTTCAGTAGCTGCTCTATGGCAGGGCAAAAGCAGTGGTTGTCCAGTTGTAACCGTAGTCGGTTCCGACTTATCCCACTGTAAGTTGCGGAGATGAATGGCGAGAAAGAGCATCATGTACTGGGGTGATCCCGGGTAATTGGGAAACCGTAGACGACCACGAGCGTTGTCTGGCTCGCCGCCGCCGTCCGATCAGAACCAGGGGGGCTACTCTCTAACGAAATCCGTAGTTTCGGGCGGGCATTTTCTACTTCGTATCACCTAACCACTGAGAACTAATGATAACACGATTTGACAGTTACTGTGAAATCGTGTTGTCATTCATTCTCAGTTTGGGTTCGGGACTAATCGTAAGTCTGTAGGTGATACGGACTAGTATTCTAGTCCCGCAACTAAGCCCGAAACTACGGATTTCGTTAGAGAGTAGCCCCCCAGGCCCGGGTCGAAGGCGCGCTGTGTTCCACGCGCGCCTCAAAGAGATGTCAGCATAGTAGATGGGGCCCGCTAGGGCCAGTGTCAGCCAGGTTGCGGAATTTGTTCGAAAGAGTCATCGCGGCCCTGGAACGCAAAGGACACTAGGAAGAACACGGATGGGTTTTAGTTAGTAAGAGTCTGACACTCTCTTCCGCTCCGCCTAGAGCGGGCGAAGTCATTTGATGATTTCCTAAATCATATCATATATTGAGAAAAGAGCCAAGAGGATCATCAGCAATGATAGGCTCGTCGCGACGAAGCTCCAAAGTCTTGAGCATCGACGAGTTGCTAGCCTGTCGGTTTTCTACCGGTTGAATTTTGGGGAATGAGCGACGGAATTGCATAATTTAATTCCGCCAAGCCCGTTCCATCATCGGACCACAAGACGAACGGCGATGCGCCACCGGTACATGGTGGACATCTTACCCACACGCACAAAACGTTTTGGGAACACATTCATAGTGCGTACAGCTAAAGAGTGGAATTCCCTGCCGGAGTCTGTTTCTTGATAGCTACAACCTGGGAGTCTTTAAGTCAAGAGTGAATAGGTTACTTCTAGGCAAGCGTGCTCCATCTTCGACCACATCATCGCTTACCATCAGGTGAGATAGTGGTCAAACGCGTGCCTATCAATAGTAAAAAAGTGGTATAATTTTCCCAAGCTCACTTCAAAAATTCCAACAAATCCTATGAGTCTATGAGCACATTATTCAAAATATGGTGTCACAAAATACTTAATGATCTCACTCCTTCAGCTTACTCACGTATTTCTTGCATCCTAAAATACACATAAATTTTAGTCATCACTTCACTCAAATTACATCATGCGTTTTAGATAAAATCACCATGTTAATAGTTTTTGTTGGAAAAATCTATTTGATACGGTTGCAACGAGGGTTACTTTGCAGCGTCAATTAGCAGGTTCTGAAAATGGGCTTCAAATGAGGTCATGAATAGTGTAATAATTTAGTTTTATTTTTGACTAGTGGACGTCACGCGGTTTCACCCGCGTAGTTCCCGTTCCCGTGGGAGTACGGGGATGAAATATAGCCTATGCTACTCCCTGATAATGTAGCTATCCATTGCTGAAAGAATTTTTCAAATCGGTCCAGTAGTTTCGGAGCCTATTCATTTCAAACAAACAAACAAACAAATCTTTCCTCTTTATAATATTAGTGTAGATGTAGACTAGCTAACCCGCGCAACTTCGTCTGCGTCACATTTTTCTCCGCTCCTATTGGTTGTAGCGTGATGTTGTATAGCCTACAGCCTTCCTCGATAAATGGGCTATCCAACACTATGTTTTTAGGGTTCCGAAAAAAAAAGGAACCCTTATAGGATCACTCGGGTGTCTGTCTGTCTGTCTGTCTGTCTGTCTGTCTGTCTGTCTGTCTGTCTGTCTGTCTGTCCGTCTGTCACAGCCAGTTTTCTCCGGATCCACTGGACCGATTCTGTTGAAATTTTGTACACATATGGACTTCTATGACCCAAACACGGATGCGTTACGAAAATTATTAAATTTTTAGTATGGGGGTCACTTTTGGGGGTCAAACAAGAAAATTAAAATAAAAAGTTTTTTGAACAATATCGTGTGACATATCAAATGAAAGGGCTTACTGTGAGGATTTTAATTATATTTTTTTCATAATTTTAAAATAAATGATTTAGAAGTTATTCAAGAAATTAGACGAAAAATGACCATTCCCCCCCCCTTATCTCCGAAACTACTGAGCCTAAAATTTTGAAAAAAATGGAGATAATAGATCTGTACCTAAAGATTACAGGAAAACCTATTAGAAGTCTGTAGTGTTAATATAACATGTTAAAAAAATTAAATTCGTTCGGAACCCTTTGCACGCGAGACCGACTCGCACTTGGCCAGTTTTTTCAATTGGAACCAGTAGTTCCTGAGATTAGCGCGTTCAACCAAACATACTCTTCAGCTTTACAATATTAGTATCTAAGAGATAGACTTGCGCGGACTGATGACCTGTTGAAGGTCGCGGGTAGCCGATGGATGAGAGACGCGCAGGACCGGTCGTTGTAGCGACGCTTGGGGGAGGCCTATGTCCAGCAGTGGATGTCTTTCTGCTGATATAAGACTTGCGTTTGAAGAATATTTTTGAGTTTTTTAGGTTACTAGGCAAGCGTGATCCAACTTCGACCACATCATCGCTTTTCATCGGGTGAGATTGTGTTAAAACGCAAACTTAATGATATGAAAAACACATACTGCACTGCAGCCAAGTCCCGGACTCCACCAAAGCGGAGAAGAGACAAGCGAGGCGGAAAAGTGTGTTCATAAACCAATAGAATTCCGTTAATCACACATCTGGTCTCCACTTAGCTTAAGTGGATACCACTGAGCGGAGCACATCAAATTTGTATGGCGCGATGGAAGCGCAGATGTGACCTGTTCCTTGCTGAGATTGAGCTGGGCCGCGGTACAAGGCGGAGATGTGAGCTTTACCTCGCAAGCTGACGATGGCGCGCTGCGGAGAACAGACGTGTGCGGCGTGCAGTGTAGTCAGCGCACCATCTCCACTCTAGGCTGTACGCATCTCCGCACAGTTTCGGTGGATACACCCTAGCTGAAAAACATCTCTTGTTCCTCGCAGAGATTGAGCTGGGCCGCGGTACAAGGCAGAGATGTAAGCTTTGCCTCGCAATCTGACGATGGCGCGCAGCGGAGACCAGATGTGTGCGGCGTGCAGTGTAGTCAGCGCACATATCCACTCTAGCCAGCACACATATCCGCTACAGTCCAGCCAGTACGCATCTCTGCATAGTTTCGGTGGATACACACTAGCTGAAAAACATCTCTTCTCGTCTCCGTTTCGGACATCGCTGCACATCTCCGCTTTGGTGGAGTCCGGGGATAACTCTTAGGGAAAAACAGGCATGAAGTTACGCTTGGGGTAGGTTTTTTTTGCGTGTTTAGACAAAGAATAACTCGAGCGAGTCCTAGAACCAGATGGACTGATATAGTGCAGGGAGATGACATCATAAAAACGAAGTTTTCCGACACAGATGTCACTGATAGGTACTCAAGGCACAACCGCATGTAGGATTATGCGCTGGAGCAGCCACATTTTTTTTATCTTTACCGACTTTCAAAAAAGGAGGAGGTTCTCAATTCGGCGGGAATTTTTTTTTAGTTTTATTTATGCATACCGATTATTCCGACGTGTCTGATCCGATTTCTGATCCCGTAAACATTTAATTCAGTTTGGCTCAGCAGTTTTTATTTTATGAGCATTTTTGCTTATTTCAATTTCTGCGTAGACCACTTATAAGTGAAAAATAAAAAACTTTTTTACTTGTAGTGTTTTTTTTTGGAAGTCGGTTATATTTTTTTGTAAAAAAGTTTTTTATTTATAGCACACTCACAGGACCGGTCGCTGTGGCGACACTTGGGGGAGGCCTATGTCCAGCAGTGGACGTCTTTCGGCTGATATGATGATGATGATGATTTATAGCTGAAAGTATAGTGTTGCAGTGCGATTCTCTAAACATGTCGAAGTTAAGGCTTAGTTGATCCCGAAGTGAGCTGTCAATCCAAGTAATCAAGATGGAATGACAGCTCACTTCGTGATCAATTCACCCAAGCCTTCACTTCGACATGGTTACAGAATCGCACTCCAGGCGTCTTCGAGTAATCGGGGTACATATAAGATTCCGATGAATAGGGAAGATGCAAATACAGAATTTATGAGAATGTTGTTAATAATATGATTAAAAAAACTGGCCAAGTGCGAGTCGGACTCGCGTGCAAAGGGTTCCGAACGAATTAAATTTTTTAACATGTTATTTAAACACTACAGACATCTAATAGGGTTTCCTGTAATCTTTAGGTAATGATGTATTATCTCCATTTTTTTTTCAAAATTTTAGGATCATTAGTTTCGGAGATAAGGGGGGGGAATGGTCATTTTTCGTCTAATTTCTTGAATAACTTCAAAACCATTTATTTTAAAATGATGAAAAAAATATAATTAAAACCCTCACAGTAAGTCCTTTCATTTGATATGTCACACAATATTGTTCAAAAAACTTTTTTTTAATTTTCTTGTTTGTCCCCCAAAAGTGACCCCCATACTAAAAATTTAATAATTTACGTAACGCGTCTGTGTTTGGGTCATAGAAGTCCATATGTGTACCAAATTTCATCAGAATCGGTCCAGTGGACCATATGTAGAGAATAATAATATGCATAAAATATTCAATAATAGGCACAAGTTGGACAGGAAATATTAAACATTGATTTTACAAGATAAATAATCTAAAGCGCTCTTCCTCTCTCCTAATTATTTAAAGTGTTGCTGTGCCCGACAGGGTCCATAATTGTTTCTATTTATTCATTTTACCACCTGTATGTGTACATTATGGAGTGCAATAAACGATTTGAGATTTGATTTGAGAAAACTGGCTGTGACAGACGGACAGACAGACACCCGAGTGATCCTATAAGGGTTCCTTTTTTTTTCGGAACCCTAAAAGTATAAAATAAAGGCCATTGCAACGTTTTTATTTTAGTTAATATCGATTTTTAACAAAAATAATGAATTTGATGAAACGGAAACGTGAAACGGAACGCATTTAAAACAGCAATCAGCGTTTATTGACGTCACTGCTGTTATGACAACGAAAAGGCAACCTGTCTTTGAGTTAAGACCAGTGGCAGACAGGAGTGACGTCATCGTCCGTTTTCGCGCAAAAAATTAAAATGTCTGTTTAAAAACGCAATTGTGGCAATAAATTGAAGCGTTTTCATTTCTTATTTATGTGGTGGTCTATTTTAGATGGAGTTCTTTAAAATTAAAGCAAAAATGGAAATATTGCATGTTCCCTATTGAGAATATACTCCTTTTTTAAAGTCGTTTATAAATACTAGTACTCTCTTAAATACTGGAAGCCGAACCTAACATAGTTTGAAAAAACTCAGCACATTGATTACCGTAGTTACTCTCACAATCATCAAATTAAACATACAACTAATTAAGTGATAAAATTAATGATCTACACCACGAGTCTAGCTCGACGTACTTATTACGTCGAGCTAGACTCGTCTATCATCAATTGATTATTTTCATCTCAAAGAATTACTACGTACGCTTAGTATGACGGAGATTGGCCACTGCGTATTTTTTTTAATTTGTATCGTAGATGTCTCTTACCAATCGGTTATTTTCATCATAAAGAATTGTTTTCGTATGATTGGCCACTGCGTATTAAATAATATGATTAACAGATACAGCACTAATTGCGTGGGACGCCAATCGCAAGTCCTGCCATAGTGAATCTGCGCCATCCTGTACAAACAACGTTTTGCAAAAGCATGACATCTTTAAAAAAAACAAAAAATTGTAAAAAGTTTATTTTTTATTTTTCACTTTTTAAGTGGCGATACTTGGACGATATCTTCGTCTTAATTGAAATAAACAAAAATGCTCATAAAATAAAAGCTACTGAGCCAATCTGAATAAAATTTTTACCAAAATTTTATTTTTTTACCATTTTTACCAAATGGCAAGTATCGCCACTCGTGATTCTTTTTTGGCCGCATCGGACTAAAAAAGAATCACACAAATCGGATCACAAACCTCGGAGTAATCGGTGTACATAAAAAAAAACTACCCGCCGAATTGAGAACGTCCTCCTTTTTTGGAAGTCTGTTAAAAACTGACCAAGTGCGGGTCGGACTCTAACACGAAGGGTTCCTTACCATAAACCTGTGCGTATATGGGAGTCCCCTTTTTATATTTAACTAGCTGACCTGCGCAACTTCGCCTGCGTCACAATTTTCATTACTGCTCCGCTCCTATTTGTCTCAACGTGATGAAAGAATTTTTCAAATCGGACCAGTAGTTCCTAAAATTAGCGCATTCAAGCAAGCAAACAAACAAACTCTTCAGCTTTATATATTAGTATATAGATATAAAGCTGAAGAGTTTGTTTGCTTGAACGCGCTAATCTCAGGAACTACTGGTCCAATTTAAAAAAAAAATATTTCAGTGTTAGATAGCCCATTTATCGAGGAAGGCTATAGGCTATATATCATCACGCTAAGACCAATAGGAGAGTAATGAAAATTGTGACGTAGACGAAGTTGCTTGGGTCAGCTAGTACTAGTATATAGATATAGACTAAAGGAGACTGATGAAAAGTGGTCTAGGAAACAATAGCGATACTGTTGTGGTATTTCTGTGGGAATACCTCAACTAGATATTTGATGACTTTCAAGTAGATTTTCGATGGTAGTCAAATACCGTATAGTCATGTGCCGTCAATTTCTATGAGTCAACGGGATACTCTTCGTTTGTATCGTCAGAAAGTTTTGACCATACCGTGTCTAGCCGGCGAAGTGTTCCGATGCTCTCTGGTTTTTATGCCGTAGATTGCATGCCAACGGTTTCCTTAGCAGGATGCAATGTATCAAAATTATAATTCATTATTTCGATAAATGTGTTTGAGAATAGGTCATGCATTTATTTGAATAATTTAGAATTAGTTAGATAAATTTGTTTGAATTGCATCTAACGAATGCAATTTTTAACAGATAAAGACCTTGAAAAATGCATTAATTGAAGTTGGGCATCTCGAACTAACTCGTGACTTACGTGTATCTCGTTTTTTCACGTTGCTGTTGGAATTCCGGGAAATCCTCTCTTAGTGGCCCCCTGCATTGACCATGAAACCTACATGACAAATTTCAGCTTACTACGACCAGTACTTTCGGCTGTGCGTTGTCTGTCAGTCAGTCACTCAGTAACGGAAGAGTTTTATGTATTTTGATGATTTTTTTCTCTGTATCTAAGTGATAATCGCTGGAGTACTGTTCTCCAATGTCGTGTCAAGAAATCCCTTTCGATGCCACGGAATCAATTTATAACATTGGCATTTATGCTGTATTCTTACTAGATAAGTTTGAATGTATTTTGGTTAAAATTTAAATCCTTTACCATTCCGTCTCGGTATGCGTAGGCCATTAAGCTCCTAAATAGTCGATTAAATTCTTCCAAAACTATTTGGTGGTTTTGTAGCTTTTTAATGGCCAGTGACCACATGGCAAGAGCTTACCTCCTCACTAAATAAAACACTACGAAAAAAAAACATTTCGGCTCGACTAATGTATTAAAACGATCAATTCACAAGCACGGGCTACGATAAAAACAACATTAGAACGCTTGCCAAAAACACTATCGGCCGACAACGGGAAAATACCAGTTCAGTGTAATATAAAAAGATATTTATTATTACATTTTATCTTATTTTGTATTCATTTACTATCTGATTGAATGCAGTTAGGTTTGGCTACTAGTCTGATTCGAGGGTAGATGGAAATTGATTGTGTTTATAAAATTATGAATTAAAAAACAAGCATTAGTAAGAGTTTGAAACTCACTTCCGCTCCGCCAGAGCGAAAGGAGTCATTTGGTGATTTCACATCCTTAAAAAAGTGCAGGGAGTTCCGTTCTATGCTCTCGTCTGTCTTTCTACTTTACTCTGCTTATAGCTACATCTGGACAGTCCATTATGAAGAGTCCAACTCGTCACGCAATCTCCTTCCGTGCCGTGCTTATCGCATCGCCAATTCCAGTTGTTCAGTCGCCGAGTCCAATGGTTGTCGTTGTTTTGCTAATTTAACGCATTAGTTATTTTAAAACGATTGTAACCATAATTTTGTAGTGTGTAGTGTCCATGGAGTTTCTTGCACGTTCTTATCTATAGGATCTACTCTTTGAAACGTGTAACTGCTGCGCTGGAGATAGGGGCTCGTCGGTATGTGTGTTCTGCTGCAGGAGAACTTGCTGCTCTTGTGAGTCGCTAGCGCGGCAAAGTCAAATAGATGAAGCTAGTGCTTCATCTATTTGACTGTAACTGATCTATTTGAAAAAAGGATGTTGTTTATTTGTATTTAGAATCCAATCAGCTGTTGCAACACGTGGTAGTTATTTTAAATTTCTTTGCTTTCATTACACTTTTATCTGATGCCCGAATGTCTGAATAGCTCGGCCATGTGGTCGTTAGTAGTATTTTCATTCATTTAATGCTGCGATAAATTGACGATTAGTAAAGCCAGAAATATGCACTATCGGAGTTTTTATCAGGGCAGCGATAAATTCTGCTGCCTACTCACTCGTTTGATTTTCAAGTAACAATAATATGATCGTTTTTTTGCTTGATATTGAGAAGTATAATCTATCTTTTTCGAATGGAAACTATGCTAGAAAGGTTTAAGTAATTAAATAAAGATACAACACAACAATCTTGACGTGTTTAGAGTTCCGAACAAAAAACGGAACCCTTATAGGATCACTCTGTCTGTCACAGCCAGTTTTCTCCGGATCCACTGGACCGATTTTGTTGAAATTTGGTACACATATGGACTTCTGTGACCCAAAGACGGACGCGTTACGTAAATTATTAAATTTTTAGTGTGGGAGTCACTTTTGGGGTAAAACTAGAAATTTAAAAACTTAAAAGTTTTTTTAACAATATCGTGTGACATATCAAATAAATGGGCTTTTTATGAGGGTTTTAATTATATTTTTTTTTTCATAATTTTAAAATAAATGGTTTTGAAGTTATTCAAGAAATTAGACGAAAAATGACCATTCCCCCTTATCTCCGAAACTACTGAGCCTAAAATTTTGAAAAAAATGGAGATAATAGATCTTTACCTAAAGATTACAGGAAAACGCATTAGAAGTCTGTAGTGTTAAAATAGCATGTTAAAAAAAAATTCGTTCGGAACCCTTTGCACGCGAGTCCGGCTCGCACTTGGCCAGTTTTTATTTAAAAACACAGTTTAAAAATAAAATGCAAATAAATACCAATGATATACAACAATAACGATTACTGAATCAATTTAACCATAAGTTTAAGCAGTAGTTCATTTGTTTAATAGGTGTTTGTGTAAAAAAGTCACATCAAGATTTGAAGACCTTTAACCGTTGCAACGTGCGGCTTTTGATAATAAAGTTGGTATTGCAATCCCCAAAACTTGTAAATATTTTAGAAGCTAGACGAGTAGATAAGGCGCCTCAGACAAGAAACACCGAAATAAATACTAAGGTCAGGGTCTATTTTTAACTTATTACTGGGTCAAGTTATTTCTGCGGCCCAGTATTGGCGTCATGTCTGGAGTCGAAGGCTCTTCTCCTCCGAATAGCGACACTTTCGGTGCTTAAATCAGTTTTAATGGTGAAATTGGAATAGGGAGAAAAGACATGACAGGAACAAACCTCGCACAGAACCTGCCGTCCCTGTTTCCCTGAGTTTCCTGAAAGCATGGTTTCAGGCGGAGTTTTAAGGGATATCTCTTAAATGGCCATTTAGATCAAGGCCGCCCAATTTATTTTGAAGGCGGGCCATAATATTGACTCCAAGTCAGCCGGTGGGCCATCTAGCCTAAAACTTAACAAAATGTTAAAAAATATAAATTAAATAAAATGTGTTAGTGAGGTTATTGTAAAGGTATTTATGAAAAAAAAGAAAAATGTCGAAAATCCGATGTTAAAATTAAGTCTGAAGCATGTTTTGAATTGGGTGAGGTACAGTATTGGTTTTTCACTACTTGAGAGGTGATCTTTATGTAGAGCCTGTAACCTGGATAGCAAGATCATACTTTTAAAAAAACTGGCCAAGTGCGAGTCGGACTCGCGTGCAAAGGGTTCCGAACGAATTTAATTTTTTAACACGTTATTTTAACACTACAGACTTCTAATTTTCCTGTAATCTTTAGGTAAAGATCTATTATCTCCATTTTTTTTCAAAATTTTAGGCTTAGTAGTTTCGGAGATAAGGGGGGGGGAATGGTCATTTTTTGTCTAATTTCTTGAATAACTTCAAAACTACTTATTTTAAAATTATGAAAAAAAATATAATTAAAACCCTCACAGTAAGCTCTTTCATTTGATATGTCACACGATATTGCTCAAAAAACTTTTTTTTTAATTTTCTAGTTTGACCCCCAAAAGTGTAAATTTAATGACTTACGTAACGCGTCCGTGTTTGGGTCATAGAAGTCCATATGTATACCAAATTTCAACAGAATCGGTTCAGTGGATCCGGAGAAAACTGGCTGTGACAGACGGACAGACAGACAGACAGACACCCGAGTGATCCTATAAGGGTTCCTTTTTTTTTTCGGAACCCTAAAAATTCTGTTTCATTAGCAAATCTGTTTCAAGGAAATGATATAAGTTTTGTGTTTTTATAATTTTAGATGGTTATTTTTTAACTTCGTGAAATAAAATATTAGGATTGATTTCATAAAGAGCAGAATCTTTTGATCCTGTAACAGATCCTCAAAAAGACTATCGCCATGCTGTTTGTTGATGGCGGGCCAAGCCAAATGCGTTGGCAGGCCAACCAGTGGCCCGCGGGCCTGGGGTTGAGCAGCCTTGGTTTGGATGAATGTTTTCCTCTTGTCGCGAGAAAGATTTTTTTTATGGGGAATCATCAAACGGCTCCTCCTGTTCTGGGCAGAGCGGAAGGCAGTGTCAGACTCTTAACGGACTTAAAACCCACCCGTGTTGCCCCAAATGCCCTTTAAATTCCAGGGCCGCCATCACTCTTTTCGAACAATACCGCAACCCTGGCAGGAGTTGCGAGGAAGCCTAGACTTATATAATCACCAACACGCACTGTGCCAAAGGGGTAAATGATAAATGATCAATACACTTCTACATGTTGATCAGAGGATCATCGGCAAAGATAGGCTCGTCGAGTCGAACCTCCAAAGTCTTGAGCATCGACACCGAGTTGCTAGCTTGTCGGTTTTCTGCCGGTTGCATTTTGGGGAATGTGCGACGGAATTACATTGTTTAATTCCGCCAAGCCCGTTCCATCATCGAACCACAAGACGTGCGGCGATGCGTCACCGTGCCGTGGATGGGTACATCGTGGACATCCTACACACACACAAAACGTTTTAGGCATTGTGCTTACAGCTAAGGAGTGGAATTCCCTGCCAGAGTCTGTGTTTCCTGATAGCTAAAACCTGGAAGTATTTAAGTCAAAAGTGAATAGGTTACTTCTAGGCAAGCGTGCTACATCTTCGACAACATCATTGCTTAACACCAGGTGAGATAGTGGTCAAACGCGTGCCTATCATAGTAAAAAAAATAAGAAGAGGTCTTTGCCCCGCTAAGACTAATATAACATTATTCTTTCGTAATCCGCCAATTCACTACGAACCGACTACACGAGATAATCACCGGTAGAATCAGCTAGCGGTGCCAAAAACATGAGTAGGTAAGAAAACATAGGAAAATACCGAGTTTGTGTTCGAGCTAAATATATAACACATTAGATATGTTATTCACGATCTAAATGTAGATAGCGGTTCCTGTTTGGTTGACTGGGAATCGCTACGGTGGAAGACAGAACAAATTGTCTGTGTGCTTGTTTAAAGCCTAATAAAAGATGGGTCGAACATGTTTGAGTAAAAGAACCGCTGACTAAATCCCAGTATACGATAGACGACATCGTAGCAGACCAAAGCGACTGCCAGGGTTGCAGAATTTGTTCGAAAGAGTCACCGCGGCTCTGGAACGCGGCGGGCACTAGGAGGAACACGGATGGGTTTTAGTCAGTAAGAGTCTGACACTGCCTCCTGCTTCGCTCAGAGCGGGAGGAGCCATTTCATGATTTCCCATCCTTATAAAAAAAAAACTGGCCAAGTGCGAGTCGGACTCGCGTGCAAAGTGTTCCGAACGAATTTTTTTTAAATGTAATTTTAACACTACAGACTTCTAATAGGTTTTCCTGTAATGTTTAGGTAAAGACCTATTATCTGCATTTTTTTCAAAATTTTAGGGTCATTAGTTTCGGAGATAAGGGAGGGGAATGGTCATTTTTCTTGAATAACTTCAAAATTATTTATTTTAAAATTATGAAAAAGTATAATTAAAACCCTCACAGTACGGCCTTGCATTTGATATGTCACATGATACAGTCCGAAATATTTTTTTTAAATATCTGGTTTGATCCCCAAAAGTGACACCTATTCCAATAATTTATTTATTTACGTAACGTTTGGGTTACAGAAGTCTATGTATATGTATACCAAAATTCAACAGAATCGGTCCAGTAGATCCGGAGAAAACTGGCTGTGACAGACGGACGGACAGACACCCGAGTAATTCTACAAGGGTACTGTTTTTACGGATGTTCGGAACCCTAAAAACATAAATGTGAAAATGGGAGCCAAGTTCAATGTCAATAATATGATCCGTGATTGTCGACTTCAGAGAAAAAAGAATTGAGATCTAAATGGACGGCAATTTCTGTAGATAATCCTGAAATAAGATAAATTAAGATTCAAGAATCGACTTGGCTAGTTTTACTTAGGTTACTTCTAGGCAAGCGTGCTCCATCTTCGACCACATCTTCGCTTACCGTCAGGTGAGATAGTGATCAAACGTGTGCCTACCAATGAAAAAAAAAAACATTGTTAGCCACGCGCTTTTCTTAAGAGTGCACAGGCTCCTTCTGGGTAAGCTCGCTCCATCGTAGACTTTGTCTCTGTCATCTCCGACCTAGACTAGAGTCGAGAGCAAACCCATCGCAAATAAAAAAAAAAAAAACTCCTTTTCAGTTAGTCAAGTATTCTAGTATTATAGCTTCGTATCATCTATGACTATTTGTCATAGTCTAAGTACCGGCTACACTTGTTTACTATGCCTTATCAGTGATAAACGAGTCATAGCATAGATCAGCATTACTTATAGTTACACTGTCAACATTCTATAATCTATTCTATTAGTCATTTTGTGTCCCTCTGTAATAATAATTATTAACTTGGCTCGGAGGTTGTCGACATGTGGGAAGTGGGCTCTGCAATCCTTTTGCAATCATTTTTCTTTCTTTCTTTTCTTTCTTTTACCGATAGTCGTGACAATCGAGCCTCGACCAACACCTGAGGACGGTCTCGTTAGGCAGCTGGATCAAGTTTTTTCAGAAAGTGGTACTTCTTGACACGGCTCGCATTGTTAGGAGCTTCCTCTCTTTGGAACCTAGACCACCGGTAGCTTGGACCCTGTTCCCGATACCGGCGGGCTACTGTTTTTGTATATCTTTTAATGTTCTTTTTTTTAATGAAATATTTAAAAATGTAAAAATATATGTATTTAAAATGAATAAAGGTGATAATAATAATCCTCCCAACCGAATTTCGATCATGGTGGTTAATGTCAACGGGCATTAGCTAAGTACGCAGGAGATATTATAGTGCAGGCTTGGGTGCGCAAACATAAGAGCACTGCTCTTCCTTCTCCCCCCCTTCTCTTTCTTTCCTTCTTTCCTTTTTTCTTCCTCCACTCTCATAGTCCAATGAGACAGAAATCCGACATGACCGGGAAGAGATCAGGTGCAAAACCAACGGTCCAACCAACGGACCGGACGAACGGACCAACCAACCAAATATGATACACTCACTTTTCATGTTTTCCACCAGAGATGTGCGAGGATGCCATAGAAATATATATTACTAGCTGACCCGCGCAACTTCGTCAGCTCCGCTCCTATTGGTCTTAGCGTGATGGTAAATAACCTAAAGCCTTCCTCGATAAATGGGCTATCTAACACTGAAATAATTTTTCAAATCGGACCAGTAGTTCCTGAGATTAGCGCGTTCATGCAAACAAACAATCAAACAAACTCTTCAGCTTTATATATTAGTACTAGCTGACCTGCGCAGCTTTGCCTGCGTCACATTTTTCATTACTGCTCCGCTCCTATTGGTCTTAGCGTGATGATATATAGCCTATAGCCTTCCTCGATAAATGGACTATCTAACACTGAAAGAATTTTTCAAATCGGACCAGTAGTTCCTGAGATTAGCGCGTTCATGCAAAGAAACAAACTCTTCAGCTTTATATACTAGTATAGATATAGATATCTATGGAGGATGCGTACTGAGGGACATGTTTGTTTAAAGAACCAATAGAAAAGCTTGTGCTGTGCGAGGCTAGGTAAATGAAGCAATTCATCAACATCCTCGCGCATCGCTGGTGGAAATTCTATGTAGAAGTCTCATGTAACAGGGGGGGGGATAGTCTGGTGGAAGAGCTCGTGGCTAAATTATAACAGCCGCACGGTTTTATTTTCGAGGTTAAGCAGCACTTGTGGAAGTCGGTCTGTGCATGTGTGACTATCCGTTACATCTGATTCTTTGACTGTCTTTACGGATAGTTACTAGTAACAGATAAGTGCCAATGTTTTTGGGAAAAGGCTAGGCGGATTGCATACTTGGCGCGATTTTGCCGTCAAACGGGCTAAAATCCGGACTTGGGCTTCTACTAAGAGAAATTCAAGATGGAAATCCCCCAATGAGACTGGCCGGACCCCCCATGTATTATCCCAGGACCTCAGGTTCAGCAGGAGCGCTTGAGGCCTCTATCTATACCAACTAGTCAGTTTTACCCGCTTGTTGGTCACAAACATCAAGTATATGCGAGTTGTTTACAGTCCTTTATCATCGCGGAACTCTGAAGCTAGTTGGTCACTACGGATCGATAACGCCGTCATTGATAGCTCTGTTTGTGTTTTATTATTTATATCCTCTTTACCTTAATCATGTTTGTATATTTCCTACTGCACGGCTAATGCACGTTCACTTTGATTATGCTGTTGAATAATGTTTGTGGCATTCCTCTACCTCTGCATGAGATTGGAGAAGCCTTGTGACCACCCCTGGCCTGATGTAGACTAGTGGATGATTATGTAAAAAATACGTTCGGCTCACCATGGACTTAAATACTCCTTATTTCCACCGGTGCGTAGCGAGAAATGAGCCCAAAAATAAGATTACTACGTTATCCTAGCCTTTCACAGCGCAGCTCAAGTGGAAAACCATCTAGCGGAAGTGAGCTCTTATACCTAAAAACAAGTGAGTTGTCATAAGGCCGCTTCCTCGCGTCACTCGTCTTTCCTCGCATATCCTCCTATAGGAAAGCAGTTTACCCTCTAATTTTATTATACCACGGCATGACCTATTCTCACTCTCTCTCCCGCCGAGGAGATCTTCAGGGTTGAGCATCGCTTGCCGAGGAAGAAGAAGAAATGAAGTGATGATGACGTCACGCTGAAGTAGTTGCACGAAGGCTGCGCTGACGTTCAATGTCGAGGATCACCAGTTTGGAGATAATGCGGAACAGAGAGTAAAATCCCGCAAACCTCCATTGAAAAGGGAGGATCCTCCGACCGGACAGTTGTTGTGTCCGGTGTGGGCAACTGCCCAATAGTTGATATTCGGGCTGATGTATATGTTCATATCGCATGGTAAACTCTGATTGCGCGATGTAGGATTTTGACGTAGTAGTTTGCTGCTAGTTGGATAGATGGCGTTGCGATTCTTTTTGTTGCGATGTAGATTTACTCCGTTGGTTTTTCTTGTGGCGGCATTGATGCCGCTACAGGTCTGTGGATGGACCGTCCATTGCTTGCCGAGACTCCTTCGTAACGAGTAGTCAGAAGCAAAATAATCTGACACCATTCCACCGCATATCGTGGGTGTCTGACGCCCAGCAAACGCTGAGAAGGTAACCCTTTCGGTACGGGTACGCTCGGCACGATCCTACGGTATTGTCAGGGGCGTAGCTACCACCGTATCAAAAATATGGGGCCCCCGGACTTACAAGGCCCTCGACGTGTGGACGGAAAGCTCCTACATTTAGTCCCACCGTCACCTTCGTGGCCTGCCGAGACACTTCTGAGCTAGTGAGGCCTATTTTGTTTAATAAAAATCTGGCCAAGTGTGAATCGGACTCGCCCTCCGTACAAATTTGTAGCTACACGGTACGGGTACGCTCAACACGATCCTGCTGTATTGTCAGGGGCGTAGTTACCACCGTATCAGCCGGATTGAAGATATGGGGCCCCCAGACTACAAGGGCCTCGACGTGTGGACAGAAAGCTCCTACATTTAGTCCTACCGTCGCCTTCGTGGCCTGCCGAGACATCTCTGAGCTAGTAAGGCCTATTTTGTTTTAAAAAAAAACCGGCCACGTGCGAGTCGGACTCGCCCACCGAGGTTCCGTACAAATGTGTAGCTACCAAATTACTTTAAATGAAGACTATATTTTTTATGATTTAATTACAAATGTATAGTTTTCTGACTTTTCCCTATACTTGTAGTGTAAGACGGTATTCTTGCCAAATTTCATAGTTCTAAGTCAACGGGAAATACCCTATACATTTTGGTTCCCTTGAGAGTGTCGAAATATACGTTTTTTTGCGGCATTAACGACCTTTTTTTTACGTTAACTTAGAAGTTTGACATTTTCACAGCTGTAAAGGGTCATAAACTTGAGTATATGGTTTTAATTTCAACTCGATACCTCCACTCGTTCCCGAGATAAACGGTCTTGACAGACGGATGGACGGACAACAAAGTGATCCTATAAGGGTTCCGGTTTTTCCTTTTGAGGTACGGAACCCTAAAAACAATAAGTACCCCTAAAAACGGAACCCCCAAAGATGTTTGATACAGGGCCATTTTGAGGCTAGCTACGCCACTATGTATTGTTATGCTGTTATTTATTATCCTACTCTTCTACTAAATCTTTGTTGCTGTGTGTTATGTCTGTGTCGAATGAATGTTTTCTATTCTATTCAAGAAACAAACATTTCTTTACGAAATATTCCGTTATTTACAATTTTAATCTTAGAAATCTCACGTGATATTCGATAGCACAGCTGTGTGTCCGTATTGTGCGTGTAATCTACGGAATATGTGTCAATGTCAACACTGGGTGCGATAAAAATTGTATTGTTGATAGATTGTTAGGATTTTGTAGGTATAGCAACAATGATTTGCGGATTGATTCTATGTATATCATAATTTATTTACCAGTATAACATATTTTAGCTAGCTTCTGCCAGCGGCTTCGCCCGCGTGGTCCCTAGGGAACATACTCCCGGGATAAAAGTAGCCAATGTCCTTTCTCAGGCTCTCAGAATATCTGTATACCAAAATTCATTTAAATCGGTTCAGCGGGCGTATCCTACTCCGTATCCCTTACAGACTTACGATTAGTCCCGAACCCGAACTAAGATTGAATGACAACACGATTTGATAGTAACTGTCAAATCGTGTTGTCATTAATTCTTAGTGATTAGGCATTGATATATAAAAAAACCCAAGATACACACTCAAAATCTCAAAAACGTCCGCAAAAAACAAGCGCATAATGTATAACTGTGCGCAAGTTTCAAACAGTCTCGCATCGCTCGCCATATTGCACTGCTTTGTAAAAACAACTTTATGCGATCCGTGTAAGGTTGAATTTGTAAAAAAAAATTTTCATAGAATAGTACACACAACTCACACATGACACTTGATACATGTCAGTTTTTGACGACAGTTTCGAGTATTGCATTTGTTCGAGACTGTGCATCTCGGGTTTTTTATATATCAATGTGATTAGGTAATACGGAGTAGAATACGCTCGCAACTAAGCTCGAAACTACGGACGTCGGGCTTAGAGAGTAGCCCCCCAGGAGTTTTGGCGTGAAAGCGCGACAGACAGACAGAGTAACTTTCGCATTTATAATATTAGTAAGGATAATAAGGATTTTACGATACATTTTGATATGGGCAGCAAAAGGAAAAAAAATCGTGTCTATACTGTTGCTCGTTTAGGAGTTGCTTTGGCTGCAGCCAACCCTTTTTTTAAGGATGGGAAGTCATCAAATGACTCCTCCCGCTCTGGGCGGAGTGTCAGACTCTTACTGACTAAAACCCATCCGTGTTCGTCCTAATGCCCTTTGCGTTGCAAGTTGAAGAAAACTTAGTAATAATACGTATTCATTCGCTACCCAGAGCGGTAGCGATATATCTCGCTCGGTTATTTTAAAGGTGCCTTTACATGGGAATTTACTGACAAAATGAGGGTACTAGTACTATATTATTAAACCTCCGCTTAACCACAACGGACAAGCAAAATAACATGATGACTATGTATATTAGACAGGATATATTGGGCGTCGGGACTAGCAGGGCGATTCCCGGCCACCGTAGGCGCGGGGCTGCGGACGGCGAGCAATAGCTGCGCCTTCCGATCAGACCAGGCCTGGGTCGACGACGCGCTGTGTTCCACGCGCGCCTCGAAGAGCTGTCAGCATAGAAGACAGGGCCCGCTAGGGCCAGTGCCTGCCGGGATTGCGGAATTTGTACGAAAGCGTCACCGCGGCCCTGGAACACAAAGGGCATTAGGAGGAACACGGATGGGTTTTAGTCAGTAAGAGTCTGACACCTTCTGCTTCACCCAGAGCGGGATCATTTGATGATTTCCCATCCTTAAAAAAAAGACGGGATATATTGCTACCTCAAGTTTTTTCTTACTGTAGCAGCGTTTCTCCAATTATTATCTGAATACTCTGCACACGCCTTCACTACACTACCTGCTTACCCCATTCTTTACCGTGTCATCTATCCGACCGTGCACTTATAAAATAACAGTTAACATCTTCATCAAGAGACTCATCTACTCCCATCGTTTTAATTAGTTTGTACTCACGATATTATGGTGTTAAGGTCGGCTCGCACTGTGACCAGACGTGCGGGTCGCGGTCAACTTTTCAAAATAGCGATACGATGTCACTTCCTAGTCTTTTCTTAACTATGTTGGGGTCGGGTTCTGGTAGTCTTGGATGCATCTGAATAGCAGTATCTTACATGGAGCCACTGCCTATCTAAGTTCCACACCACCCAGTAAAGAAGTAACGGGCGATAATGATCTAATATGGTACTTTGCAATATAATCCTAATATATATATTTTTTCCGTTATCGACTGATTGAGTGACTGACAGACAACGCACAGCTGAAACTACTGGTCGACTGAAACTTGGCATGTAGGTTCCTTGGGGAGTGTAGAGGAGCACTAAGAGAGGATTTCTTGAAATTCCTAAGGAAACGGGGGAAAAAACAGGTTATGTGCGAACGAAGTCGCGGTCAAAAGCTAGTCTCTTAATACATAAAAATCTCCGTGTCATGGTGCGATGTTTGTTATCGAAGTCCTTCGAAACGGCTCGACCGATTTTTATGATTTTTTTGTGTTTATTGGGTAGGCCTGAGAATAGGTCGTCGGGACTTTTTTTTTTATTCATGGCAAAACAACGTTTGCCAGGTCAGCTAGTAATGTATATATAAGGACTTATTTAAGTAGGCTATGTGCATAGCTGATGAACACTGGATCCTATCATTAAAGGTGTTCTGTCTCTATCTCTCGAGGTTTTCAGCGAAAACCTCAACTTTCGACTTAGGCTCGCCTTTGTATAATTTTTAAGAAGAAAATAATAACAAGCTGTAACTTGAGGTGCTGCGCTACTGAATTCAAACACATAGTTGTTTTTGGTGTACATAAAGTATGTTTATTCTATCTATCTGTCTATCTTCACGATCATTTTAGCGGCCTCGCGATACAACTGGCCTCTTCAAGTATCGCCATTTCGCGTGGCGTCTCAGTGTGAGCTATCCCTAAGGGGGAGGGCGATATTAAATGAATGGCCTGATCGTAAGTGATGAGCTAGGTATACTATCTGTAGCGTATATGAGATATAGATCGTTTAGTTGAGCTGATAAACGGACACACTATTTTGAAACCGATATAAACTTTTAGCTAAATTAGTTTGAAGTACAATTGTAAAGTACGAACCAAAGACCTGACATCACACAAAACCATCGCGGTATCAAACATGTGATTTGAAATATCAACCATTGGGCGGTTGCCCGCCAGACACAGCACCCGTCTGAACGGTGGATCCTCCCTCTTCAATGGAGGTATGCGGGACTTTACACCCTGTTCTGCATACCGCTATAAAGTAACTTATGTCATGATCATCATGAAGTATGAACTAATACATGGGCGGCGGCAGGAGTATTTTCAGGGGGGTGCATCTTCAGCCCTAAAAGAGGTTGGTTTTTCTTTTGCTCTTTTGATGAGGAAATACGGGCATTAGAATTTGTATGTAAAAAGTCCATAATTCGAGGTTTGGCTCTCGCTTATTTCCTCCTCCAATATTGGACCGATATAAAAGATATTTCACAAACTGAATAAGAAGGATCTGTACTGTGTCCCTATGTTTTTTTTTTTTTTTTTCATTAATAATTGCCAAATTTGTACACTAGGGCTCTGTTGAAAGCGGTTTATCGGACAATTTTGAGCATTTTTAGGGTTCCGAAAAAAAAAACGGAACCCTTATAGGATCATTCGGGTGTCTGTCTGTCTGTCCGTCTGTCACAGCCAGTTTTCTCCGGATCCACTGGACCGATTCTGTTGAAATTTGGTGCACGTATGGACTTCTTTGACCCAAACACGGACTCGTTACACAAATTATTAAATTTTTAGTATGGGGGTCACTTTTGGGGGTCAAACTAGAAAATTGGAAAAAAAGTTTTTTGAACAATATTGTGTTACATATCAAATGAAAGGGCTTACTGTGAGGGTTTTAATTATATTTTTATCATAATTTTAAAATAAACGGTTTTGAAGTTATTAAAGAAATTAGACGAAAAATTACCATTCCCCCCTTATCTCCGAAATTACTGAGCCTAAAATTTTGAAAAAAATGGAGGTAATAGATCTTTACCTAAAGACTACAGGAAAACCTATTAGAAGTTTGTAGTGTTAAAATAACATGTTAAAAAAATAAATTCGTTCGGAACCCTTTGCACGCGAGTCCGACTCGCACTTGGCCAGTTTTTTTTAGGGTTCTAGTGCTTAGAGGGTTAGTGCAGAAGGTCACGACCGTCAGCACTGCGGACTACTACGCAAGGAGGAGGAGGGAGTGCTTATATGGTTAATATATCATCAAAAAGGAAAAAATAGGGACACAGTATATAACATCCAAGAAGGATATTATATACTGCAATCAGTATTAGAAGGATGTAATAGGTAAGTTGGACTTTAAAACAGCGCTCCATAAATATTACTATCTACTAATTATCTATCATCATCATCATATTAGCCGAAAGACGTCCACTGCTGGACATAGGCCTCCCCCAAAGGGGTTTGCCATAATCGCCACGTTTGGCAGGCGGGTTGGCGGTGGCAGTGTATGGTGTTGCGTTTTACAGAGAACGCTGCTGCCCATTCTCTGGTGATTCCTTCTTATTCCGTTTATGAAATATCTTTTAAATCAGTCCAATATTGGAGGAGGAAACAGGCGAGAGCCAAACCTCGAATTATGCCTTTTTACATACAAAGTCTCTACGCCCGCGTATACTAGCCTTGTCGATATACAGGGTGAATTTAAAAAGTGTGCGTGGATGACCAAATCCAAAACTATGAGGAATATAGAAAAACACTGAAAGGTGTCATGAGCCCGATTTGGATGAAAACTAAAACTGTGTGGGACACGCATAAACACAACGCACTCGATACCGCCAACCTGCAAGCATCAAACGACCGGCAGATTTTTGAAAAATCTGTATTCCCAGTCTGGAATCGAACCAGTTGATTTTGACAAAAAAACACACCCATTCGAAAATCTCCGTTCGTTGGTGGAAATGTATGATTTTACGGCGTACTGATAGACATAGACAGCCAGACGTTGCGGCAAGACTTTATTTGATATGTATTGCCAGCGGCTTCGCCCGCGTGGTCCCTAGGGAACATATTCCCGGGATAAAAAGTAGCCTATGTCCTTTCTCAGGCTCTAGACTATCTGTGTACCAAATTTCATTTAAATCGCTTCAGTAGTTTTGGCGTGAAAGCGAGACAGACAGACAGACAGAGTTACTTTCGCATTTATAATATTAGTAAGGATTGACTACTAGCCGACCAGCGCCATATTTTTCATTAATGCTCCACTTATATAGGTCGTAGTGTGATGTTATATAGCCTTCCTCGATAAATGGGCTATCCAACACTAAAATATTTTTCCTATTCGAATCATAAGGTCCTAAGATTAGTGCGTTCAACCAACCAAACTCTTCAGCTTTGTCTTCTAACTAGTCGACCCGTGCAACTTCGTCTTCGTCACAATTTTCATTACTGCTCCGCTCCTATTGGTCATAGCGTGATGATATATAGCCTATAGGCTTCTTCGATAAATGGGCTATCTAACACTGAAATAATTTTTCAAATCGGACCAGCAGTTCCTGAGATTAGCGCGTTCAAGCAAACAAAAAAACAAACAAACAAACTCTTCAGCTTTATATATTAAAGTACTAGTTGACCCACGCAACTTCGTCTGCGTCACATTTTTCATTACTGCTCGGCTCCTATTGGTCTTAGCGTGATGATATATAGCCTTCCTCGATAAATGGGCTATCCAACACTAAAATATTTTTCCTATTCGAATCATAAGGTCCTAAGATTAGTGCGTTCAACCAACCAAACTCTTCAGCTTTGTCTTCTAACTAGTCGACCCGTGCAACTTCGTCTTCGTCACAATTTTCATTACTGCTCCGCTCCTATTGGTCATAGCGTGATGATATATAGCCTATAGCCTTCTTCGATAAATGGGCTAACACTGAAATAATTTTTCAAATCGGACCAGCAGTTCCTGAGATTAGCGCGTTCAAGCAAACAAACAAACAAACAAACTCTTCAGCTTTATATATTAAGTACTAGTTGACCCACGCAACTTCGTCTGCGTCACATTTTTCATTACTGCTCGGCTCCTATTGGTCTTAGCGTGATGATATATAGCCTATAGCCTTCCTCGATAAATGGGCTATCTAACACTGAAAGAATTTTGCAAATCGGACCAGTACTTCCTGAGATTAGCGCGTTCAAGCAAACAAACAAACAAACTCTTCATCTTTATATATTAGTACTAGCTTTTGCCCGCGACTTCGTACGCGCATATCCCGTTTTTTTCCCGTTCCCGTAGGAATTTCCCATTCCCGTATAGCCTATAGCCTTCCTCAATAAATGGGCTGTCCAACACTGAAATAATTTTTCAAATCGGACCAGTAGTTCCTGAGATTAGCGCGTTCAAGCAAACAAACAAACAAACAAACTCTTCAGCTTTATATATTAGTATAGATAGATAGAGTATAGATTCAGAAGTCCGTCTGACCGAGTGCCGACATCCTGACAGTACAAACCTGCCTGTAAATGGCATATAATTGAAATAATTGCTTCTCATTTGAGTCGCCATAGAAGTACAAAGATTTTGCCTGAAACAAACAACAAAGGAATTGAATATTTTTTTTTAGTATAATTTTTAATCACTCTTGTTTCTCGGAACTGTTGTAATTAGTTTGGCAGTCTCAACTGTTGAGGTTACAGCCAATGAATGACCGGCTTTGTATAGTGTTGCGTGCGTACCTTTGATGTGTTCTGTCACGCATATTCAGTTGGATATATTAAGGTGTGTGTGTGTGTGTGCGTCAGACAATAGATTTGTTGTAGAAGTTATACTTTCTTCTTTTTTGTGATCGGTTTGCTCTTGACACTAGTCTAGGTCAGAGATGGCAGAGACAAAGTCTACGATGGAGCGAGCTTACCCAGAAGGAGCCTGTTCACTCTAACTTTGAAAAGTTAATGAAGGTGTAAATATAGTGTCGGTGACGGTGCTTATAATCCAAAACCCCTTAGATTATCCCCTGACCCAGTCCCGTTAAGCATGGTTGAGGGAGGTGTTTCAGTTTAACACCACATCATTGTAAAATTTTGTCAAACTGGAGAAAAATACTACCCTGATTGATAAATGCGTAGTAATGTCAAACTAAAACTTCGAAAATTTTTATGGTAGGTAGATCTAGATACTAACTTTTAACAGCGGCTTTGCCCGCTTTAAAATAGCTTTTAACCATGTCCAGGGGCCTCATCTATCTTTGTACCAAAATTTAACAAAAGCGCAAATTTAGGCGTGATAGCGTGTTGTGGAATTGGTTCCAAACAGTCACCGCGGCCCTGGAACCTGGAACGCAAAGGGCATTTGGAGGAACACTGACAGATATGTTTATTAAGTGAGAGTCTGATACTCCCTTATATAGATAGGGGGGGGGGGGGGGGAAGGTCATTTTTCGTCTAATTTCAAAACAATTTTTAAACCACTTATTTTAAAATTATGAAAAAATATATAATTAAAACCCTCACAGTAAGCCCTTTCATTTGATGTGTCACGCGATATTGTTCAAAAAACTTTTTTTTTTAAATTTTCTAGATTGACCCCCAAAAGTGAGCCCCATACTAAAAATTTAATAATTTACGTAACATGTCCGTGTTTAGGTCACAGAAGTCCATATGTGTACCAAATTTCAACAGAATCGGTCCAGTAGATCCGGAGAAAACTGGCTGTGGCAGACGGACAGACAGACACCCGAGTGATCGTATAAGGGTTCCGTTTTTTGTTCGGAACCCTAAAAAGGCGTGATAGCGTAGTTAGGGTACTTGCAAAGGATCATTCATTGAGTTAGTTTGCTCGGTGACGGTAGATTCTATGAGGTTAACACTCGTTCCCGTGATTTCTTTCCTCAAAATTTCAATTTGGCTACTCAAACTGAAATAAGCGCCGAAAAGCACCCCGAGTTAGAAAGCCTTCGATTCCAGACATGACGCCAGTACTGGGCCGCAGAAATAACTTGACCCAGAAATAGGTTTAAATACACCCTGACTCGTTTCGCTCTGGGCGGAGGGGAAGGGATTGTCAGACTCTTACTGACGAAAACCCATCCGTGTTCCTCCTAATGCCCTTTGCGTTCCAGGGAGGCTACTCTCTAACGAAATCCGTAGTTTCGGGCTTAGTTGCGGGCGGGCATTTTCTACTCCGTATCACCTAACCACTGAGAACTAATGATAACACGATTTGACAGTTACTGTGAAATCGTGTTGTCATTCATTCTCAGTTCGGGTTCGGGACTAATTGTAAGTCTGTAGGTGATACGGAGTAGAATACGCCCGCCCGCAACTAAGCCCGAAACTACGGATTTCGTTAGAGAGTAGCTCCCCAGGGCCGCGGTGACTCTTTCGAACCAATTCCGCAACCCTGGCGGGCACTACCCGTCTACTATGCTGGCATCTGTTTGAGGCGCGTGAGGAACACAAGGCGCCGTCGACTCGGACAGCGGACGGCGAGCCACCCAACACTCGCCGTCTGCAGGCCTGCCTATGTTGGCCGGGAATCGCCCTGCGACTCCCGACGCCCGGGGCGACTTCTTCTGTTGCGGCGGCTGGGTGTGACGGTTTTTTTCCTCCTTCGCCAGCATTACTGCTTCTCAGAAGGAGGTGAGTGCTTACCATGCGTCCTCGCTCCGGACCATGGATTGAATCGGCCGCACGAGAGGTTGCCGCAAAATTAAAACATGATAATGTGTAATGCTGACGAATGATAGCTTAGTAGTACTTCCTCGAATTAATTCTTTGACAAGTAGCTCATCTTCAACAAATACTTAGAATACTTACTACAACAAAAACCAGTACTTCTGCCCTATCACTACTTCGTCCTCTGTGTGCTTGTCTCCTATTGGCTACAGCATTAGTGTGCGTTTTTCCGATTGGCTACACGTATCTGTGTGCGCGAGTCGAACAGACAGCGCGGCGGCGTCGACGCATGTAAATTTATCTTTTTTTTTAACATTTTTCCTCTTATCTTTATGATTATATCTTTTCTAAGATATAGAGACATGTGACGGTAATTAAATATAGTTAATGACGCACGGACAGATGTTGGGTCTGACTGTATGACCGTATGTGGGTGTGTGACCAATGGTACCACTATGAGTACTTATGAGTGTTCATTGATAGTTTTACCAACAGTTTTTTGCTGTCATTGTAGTTGAATAATGTGGTCGGTTTTGTTCGGAGTTAAAAATAATTTTCTTAGGATGATTTATAGGCAGTTACCCTTTCGTATGTTAATTTGAAAATTATTGAGGAGATGACGCTATATACTAAAATGAAATAGCGAGCAGGTGTGGTGACCAATGCATCTTTGCATTAATCACCACACTTGCTCGCTATATCTCGCATGCGCAGTGCATCATTTCTCTGTTTTAGAAGAGCCTCTCAGTTGCCGAGGAAAACCTCATTTTTTTTACTTTTAATAGGCACGTGTTTGACCACTATCTCACCTGATGGTAAGCGATGATGTGGTCGAAGATGGATCACGCTTGCCTTGAAGTAACCTATTCATTCTTGACTTAGAGACTTCCAGGTTGTAGCTATCAGGAAACACAGACTCCGGCAGGGAATTCCACTCCTTAGCTGTACGCACTATGAATGTTTCCATAACATTTTGTGCGTATGGGTGGGATGTCCACCATGTACCGGTGGCGCATTGCCGTTCTTATTGTGATCCGATGATGGAATGGGCTTGGCGAAATTAAATTATCCAATTCCGTCGCACATTCCGGTCTTCAGGCTTGCATTTCACTCAGCGTCGATGCTCAAGACTCGAGCTTCGACTCGACGAGCCTATCATTACCGATGATCCTCTTGGGTCGTTTTTCTGTACAGTTTTATTAGTTTCTATCACTCAAGTTGGCCCAACCTTTTTCCAACCATGGACATATTTTAATAAAAGGTTGTTGTTCCTTAGGCATCTTCGAATAATATCACCTAGTAATGGAGAGTCTTACCTCCCACTACGGTCTTCAGGATGGAGTCGGAGCTACCTCGCAATCTGCAGAGCAAAGAGGTAGATTATTATCTTACGATGCCGTGGAAGCCATCGACGTGTGCTTGTCCAAACATACCTGATGAACTGCAGAAATGGGCAGCCCCATCAAAATCCTAAGCCGTTATTATGCTGGCCCTATAGGGCGCTGAGGGTCGTTTGTGTAACTTAGATATTGGTCCACCGGCTGCCATGTAAAAAATTGTTGCCAAATTTGTACACTAGGGCTCTATTGACAGCGATTTATCGGACAATTTTGAGTATAATGTGAGAGTTCTAGTGCCTATACGGTTAATAAATCATCAAATAGGAAAACATAAGGACACAGTATGTATCCTTCTCATTCAGTTTGTGAAATATCTTATATCGGTCCGATATTGGAGGAGAAAACAGTCGAGAGCCAAACCTCGAATTATGACTTTTTACATACAAAGTCTCGCCGCCAGCGTTTCCTCTAAAGGTGTAGACTTTGTGAAGTTAGGGCTTGTAGAGTTAGGGCGTGTAAAGTTAGAAGCTTGGCTCTACATGAGATCTGACAACTTTTTGACAGTGCGAGCCATATGGTCTCGTCGTGGCAACATTTTGTTGCCAAGACCAGACCATATGGCTCGCAACATGAAAATGTTTTTGGTGAGATCAGTAGTTTATAAGAAAATCGCGGACGAACGGGTCGAACACAGATCTTTCTTTTTTTGAAGTCGGTTAAAAATAATACTACCGAATTCCAAGTAAAACCACTACTCATTAGTGAGATAGATCTGATCTTCAAAGATAACATCAGGTCACCAGCTGCATCAGTTACCAGATAATTATCTTCTATAGTCGCCAACTAGTCTGCCAAGCGAGGGGTAACGACCTCATCAGTGGTCTCAAGGTCTTTTAGTAGAGGCCTATGCTCTGTAGGCGTATCATGTTGTGTCATTAAATTACGAGTACTATGTGATGACCGCGACCTTGTCTGCGTGTCGAGTTTTAGGTACGTGGTAGTACTGGTGAAGCCAGTGGCTGAAACAAAAAACTAAATAAGTCATTTGTTCAAACTAGGCTCAAAATCAGCACTTTATGTACGTCAAAAATTAACATGAAGGCAGTCTCCCAAAACGCTAAATAATAACGATAGTGAAACAAGTATATTGCACATCTAAATAAATAAAACTTTTCCGTTACCGAGTGACTGACAGACAACGCACAGCCGAAACTACTGGTCGTAGAAAGATGAAATTTGGCATGTAGGTTCCTTGGGGAGTGTAGGGGAGCACTAAGAGATGATTTTCCGAAATTCCTACGGGAACGTGAAACAACGGGATATGCGCGTTACGAAGTCGCGGACAAAAGCTAGTTGGATATAAATAAACAACACATTTATACGTCACTTCAAACTGGTGACACAGAAAGAAAAGAAAGAGAGAAAATCGCATTTATTGGCACAGCAAAAAACACCTTAACAATAATCGAATACAATAATTAGGAGAACAATATTGTGCCAAAAGGGCCTCAGCTCAGCATAATGTCAGGTGGCATCACTAGGTATTACCACCTAACGCTGATTTTCAGCTGCAGCCCACAGGTGCCATTCGCTCGAACGCGCAGTAGACATATAAATAAAGCAAAAAAGTGAAGGTGTTAACATAATAAATACAAAGTGAAGTTAAAAAATGTAGAATGAGGTAGATACAATAATATTAAATGAATAGTAAATTTTGTATACACATATAGATTCAGTCATCCCGTAAACTGTTGTGGAGCAAGCAAAGCTGGTGTTTCCTAGCTAGACTACCCTGAAAAAATTTCAACTGTCTACCTATTATGGCTCTTGAGATACAGCCCTCTGATATACAGACGGACGAATGGACAGCACAGGCTTAGTAATAGGGTTCAGTTGGTAACCCGTTGGGTACGGCACCCTGAAAGTTTGCATGCAGATGAAGTTGCGGACAATACTTAGTTCATGCTCATTGCCATTATATACTCATGTCGGTACAAGAATTATTGCCTCCACTAATTGTTATTTAGTTCAATTTAGGTTAATTATTGTTGTACATTATTATGACCTATGCGTGAGTAATAATAATAACGCCGATGTTTTTGGTTTGTACTTTAGTGAATTATCTCATGTTGTTGCTTGATTTTAATGGTTTATTTTATATCACTCATGGAAACTCGCCTTTTTCTATCCATGTTGTTATTTAAAGACGGGAAATCTGCCTACGTGGACGAATGGTCGTGGGTTCGATTCCCACGGGAAAGCATACTTTGTAAAGTTGTTTTCCAGTTTGGCTAGGACATTGCAGGCTTGAATCACCTGATTGTCTGATAAAAAAGATGACTCCGTGCTTCGGAAGGCACGTATAAGCCGGTGGTCCCGGTCGCCAAATGGGGGTCGTCAAATAAGCCTTGTCAGAGGCCCTTGAGGCGGTTTAGAAACTCTGACACTAGGGTGTGTGGGGTCGTTAGACCTTACTGCCCACACGAGAAGAAGAAGACTGGAAGTTGAACCCAAAAGATTAGAGAAAAGCGTAGATGGAAAAGTCAGTATGGGCGGCAATAATATAGCAAATTCAAAGCTATGTTGATATTTTCACAGTTTCTAGCTCAGTCGCATTGTGTGGCTCGTAAACTATTTTAGACCGTTACTCATAGTCCACAAATATTCTCAGTACTTCTACCAATGTCAATACCGTAAGGGCCAACGTACTTGACGATTGATTACTATCGTATGGAAGATGTGTTTTGAAGGTTGAGCTGTATTGTAAAGTTTTCAAGGGTCAGTTTTAAAAATTATTTTAAAAAATTGTTAGTGTTGAGTTCGAGTACTTTAGTAGGGGGTCAACAAACAAAACACTAAAAAGTATAAAATAAGTAACCTTTTTATCAGACAATCAGGTGATTCAAGCCTGCAATGTCCTAGCCAAACTGGAAACAACTTACAAAGTATGCTTTCCCGTGGGAATCGAACCCACGACCACCGCGTCTCAAGGCAAACGCCTATACCACTCGACCACGGAGGCTTCCAGTGTAACGGGATGCAACTGTTCTGAATACTAGAACTTTACTTGAAACCGCAGCCTGACTGACCCCCCCAACCTGTGTTGTTGGTTACTGGTTAATACGAGACCCATTATTGGTTCAAGTCTGGTTGTCAGACTTTCGGGCTTCTGCCTATCCATTACGACTGCCAAAGATCTTGGAATTACAGACAAACGACTTTACGTGATTTATTAATGTGTACAATATCTGTCACACGCTCCGGAGGGATCCCAATCACATTCCAAAACAGGCTATGGACTGGAATCCTCAAGGGAAAAGGAAACGTGGCCGTCCCCGTCAAACCTGGCGACGCAATGTGTTGGCAGAAGCGACGAGCATCGGAATGACATGGAGCGAGCTGAAGCGTAAAGCTCAAGACCGTTCGCGATGGAAGTTAAGTGGTGAGACTTGGACGTCTTCGTCAACGCAGAAATTGAAATAAGCAAAAAATGCTCACAAAATAAAAACTACTGAACCAAAATGAATCAAATTTTTATGGGACCAAATATACTGCATCGAACTAAAAAAGAATCACAGAAATCGGATCAGAAACCTCGGAGTAATCGGTGTACATACATAAAAAAAAGAAATACCCCCATACTAAAAATTTTATCATTAACGTAACGCGTCCGTTTTCGGGTCACAGAATTTCATATGTGGAGAAAACTGGCTGTGACAGACGGACAGACAAACAGACATCCGAGTGATCCTATAAGGGTTCCTTTTTTGTTCGGAACCCTAAAAAAGTATATCCTATGTCCTTATCCAGAAAATGGCCTACCCATGTGCCAAGTTACATACAAACCCGTTCAGCCGTTAAGACGTAAAGAAGTTGACAGACAGACAGACAGGCAGACAGTTACTCTCGCATTTACAATTTCACTATGGATACGAATTAGTCCAAAGTTTAATCATAAAATTTTCTCCTAATTCATTACCCAACACATTTACGCATGAGTCAAGTGCAACGCAACATCTTGCCACCTGAGATGGCTGGTTGCCATGTTACGTGCCAGAACCGGCATTACTGGCATACGTGGCTATCTTCACACCCACTTGCCACGTGAGGTGGGGGCAGGCGATTAGCTACGGTGGCGAGTTATTAAGGAAACTGTTATTAATGAAGTCTTGAAGATGTAGCTAGGTTTTAGTACTGATTTCCATCAAAGTGATGGGGTGTAGTTGGTGTTTCTCTTTGAAGTTAAGCAGAGTGATGTGAAAAAAAAAACTAAATCTGAATAAGCCTGTTATGTTCCATTGCTGGACAAAGTCCTTACTCTCCCTTTTCCACACACGTGTGTCCTTTATTTTGTGTGCAGGTGGGACAAATTTGTCATTCGATCCGCCCCAGCTCCCCAAGGAAGGCCAGCAACGCCTTGGTGTTATCAACTATCTCACTGAGGGTATCTGGGTTACCCCTGGGTCTTGGCCCTGTAATCCGCGACTACCGAGCAGCTTAGAAGCAGGTTTGCTGCTGTCTCATTCTCCTTCATGCAGGCTCTGCATAGCGGGCTGTCAGTGACTCCTATAGCATAGAGGTGTTTATTAAAAGACTCGTGGCCAGTTGTTACGGCTGTGACTGTACGCAACTGTTGATTAGTCAGTCTTAGGGCTTGTTTAGTGAATCGGCCATCTATAGAGGGAAGTGCCTCTTTGGGCTGCCTACACTCATTGAATGGGCTTACAGCCCATTTAATATGAGGCAGTTACGTCCTTCCCAATCCCACTTAAGATCTTTCCGGGATTTTTAAATGATCACCAAGAATCTGATATTGGTATATCTTTCCACTTCAATTTTGGTGGAGACTAGGGTTTAGATCTCTTTTCCACCCACTACTGACTGCCCCAAAAGGAACAAGTCAGTTTTTAGTTAGCAGCCTACTGCACTTGGTGGCATTAGTTTACGTCAATCACAGATTTGATGCCATCAACTGCTTGAATAGTGACTTCTTTGGAAATTTTACGAAATTGATTGTTTCATCATCTTCAGCCTACTGCGTTCTACAGCTGGACATAGGCCTGTCATTGTCTCGATTCTCGGCAATTCTCATCTATCAGCTGCCACGAACCTCCTTGCTAGTATCGTTGTCTACATCTGCTTGAGGACATCCAACCTTTTTTATGGATGGGAAATCATCAAATGACTCATTCTGCTCTGGGGGGCTAAAAAGGCCACTTTAGGAGAATCATATGTATTAGAATCATAATAATCACACAACAATCTGACAAAATTAATTTACATTTTTATCGCTAACGCATTAAGTTCAAGGTGGGGTGGCGTGGGGTGCTTTCTGATTCTGCCAAAGTGGCCTTTTTCGACCCGCTGGGCGGAGTGGGAGTGTCAGAATCTTAATGACTAAAACCCATCAGAGTTCCTTCAATTGCCCTTTGCGTTACAAGACCGCGGTAACTATTTCGAACCCCGCAACCAGAGGATATCCTTGCGTCTACCGATTCGCGGTCTTCAACTGTGATATTTGTATCGATTGTCAAATTGACGTAGGTAATTATTGTTAACTGACGTAGTCGACCTGAAAATTGACGTCATACTAATACCGTATAATTACAGATTATTGTCATAGAAAATAAATCGTGACTGATATATGAACGAGTTCTGAATGGTCGGATAAAACTTCGACTGAAAGAATTACATGTATTTTGTAGGTTTCTTGTAGCAAAATCAGCAATCAGCTGAAGCTCTGTGGTCATAATGTAAGTAAACAAGCAATAGATCTATATTTTTATTCCTTTTCTTTCCCCAAATGACCCAGATTTCTTTGTAGTTAGTCTAACCTAACGAAGTCATTGAGGAATTTACGAAAAGAAATCCAAGGAGGTTTTTGTGCGTTAAGCAAAATAAAATGTTTTGTGCTTTTTAACCGACTTCCAAAAAAGGAAGAGATTCTCAATTCGGTGGGTATTTCTTTTTTTTATGTATGTACCGGTTACTCCGAGGTTTCTGATCCAATTTCTGTGATTCTTTTTTAGTTCGATGCAGTATATTTGCCATTTGGTCCCATAAAAATTTGATTCATTTTGGTTCAGTAGTTTTTATTTTATGAACATTTTTGCTTATTTTAATTTCTGCGTTGACGAAGACTTCATCCAAGTCTCACCACTTAACTTCCGAAATTAAGGTTATTTTATTCTTTGTAGTGTTTTGTTTGGAAGTCGGTTATATTTTTATGTAAAAAGTTTTTTTTAGTGTTTACTTTGGTAAAACCCACCCTAAGCGGGATCAAGCCCTCTGACAGAATTGTCGTTTGGGGAAGGGGTCCCTCAAACGACAATTCTGTCAGGGAAGGCGAATAAACGTCCCCTTTGTTTTATTTAGTTTATTTTTCAATACGTATTACTCGTGTTCATTCCGGAAACAAAAATAAGACATTACATGCGATACTAAATTTTTTACGATGACATATTTTCAAGGTTCTGTTTACTACCCTCCGTATGGAAATTATATGTCAAGGCTGCACAATTATTCATGTATTGTCAGACCATAAAAATGTCGTGAGGGACAAGCCATTGTATTACCCGAAGAGATATCCGTTTAAATTCATTGGCAGATTTTTTTTAGATTTTATATCTATACATTATCGCAAGTTTTTACATTGGTCGCGCTGCGCCCTATCAAGTAAAGTGCGAAAGCGACAATTGCAGCTCAGGCTGATTTTACCTATAAAAACCTTGACCAAAAGACGTTTTGCATTCCGCTGTCTTCTTCTTCAAAACTGGACTGATCTAAAAAAATTAAATATCAAAATTTAGAGCAAGACTATGTCTATGCTTGTATTATTCTCTATTTTGTGAAACATTTAGCTTTGTCTGATAGTCGTCTGATCATGGCGGTAAAAACAGGCTGTTTTTTCGGGTTTTTAACCGACTTCTAAAAAAGAAGGAGTTTCTCAATTTGACAGCGTACCGGCGTGATGATATGTTATGAAAATAAAACTTACTAAGTGCTTTCGGTGTAAAGGTCTCGTCAATACGAATGAAATAGCCCAAACACTTGGTAGTTCCTACATACCGATGTGGAGTTCCCTTGATTCTCTCGTCGTCTCCATCATCAGGTCTGATCCAAACCTTCATTGTTTTGTAGTATCACCCGATGTACACACGAATATTAAGTTTTACTAGATGCGTGCCTACAATTTTCGAGAGTTGCTCTCGATTTCTCAGGGTTTCCATCATCAGACCCTGACGTGGTAGTAATGGGACCACCTCGGCAGCATACCCTTTCATATAAAAAAGGATTCATCGAAATCGGTTCATAAACGACGAGGTAATCCGCGAACACACATAAACAAAGCACAATAAAGCATATATAAATAAATAATAATTAATAAAAAATATATACGCGGTCGAATTGAGAACCTCCTTTTTTGAAGTCGGTTAAAAAAAAAGTATGCTAAGACCGCGACTCGTGGCATATGACGTCCAGTAGTCTCTGCCTAGAAAAATACGTGGTTTGAAACATGTGTATTGCCTCTAAAGCTTCGTACAATTTGTCACGAAGAATGCATGCTCCGTGGGTGTCCAGTTATGGGCTCACGTCAAATGAGATGCATGCCAAATGTGTAGCAGCGTCCTACTGTCTGCTGATGTTAAAGCTACGGAACTGAAATTGTCGGCCATTTTGGCTAACGTGGTGATTAATGTAGTTTTCCTTTTGTTGCTGTTTTTTTGGAAGGCTCTAGTACTTCAGTCTCCAGATTGGACTTGTCCATCTGATAAATAAAGAAGTCCGCCTATTTAGCACAACCACACATATTTTTTTTTAATGATGGGATATCATTAAATGACTACTCTCACTCTGGGTGAAGCAGAAGGGAGCGTCAGGCTTACTAAGTAAAACCCATCCGTGTTCCTTCTAATGCCCTTTGCGTTCCAGGGCCGCGGTGACTCTTTCAAACAAATTCCGCAACCCCGGAGTACTTCTACACATACAGTTAAAATAAATAAATTTGAAGTTAGTAATTCTTTCTTCTTCTACAAATAAAAAAACATCGGGATAGCTTATGTACAAAGGCGAGCTTAAAAAGTTTCTATGGTGTCTTTGATCCGTTCTACTGCATAGGGGTCTATAGTTTGGAACAGTGATGACACTTCGGGGAGGTCTATGTCGACTGAAATGAAGATTATGCTGATTGCGTGGTAAACTTTGTATCGTATTGATGTTCTTATACAACGGTACAGATGTCACCACAAACGTTTACCTCTGCAAGTAGCCATCTGCCAACATTTACTCACTTTCCTTGTCTCGAGGGGCTACTAACCGAATGTTTGGACCTGTTCCAATAGTCTCGTATTAAAAGATGAGTTATGAGGGTATCAACACCTCGATTATCAAACAGATGTAAGAAATCTAGTTTCTGATGTGTTAAGAGGTGACTCAAAAGGTTTTGTTGGATCTACATTGGGTGTCATAGAAATGTTTACAATCTGTCTGTCAGTTTCCTTGGATTGTTGTTATGGGTAAACTCAGCTCTCTGTTGCTCTTGTCGAAATAAATTTGTTTTCGACACAACACGTCTTCTACTGCCATATTTCTCTATTAACATCTTCATCAGTGTCACTTGTGCGAGTTAGAGCCGTCTCGGTGGGAGCAGCAAGCCGTTCAAAGACTTGAGTGGAGGACTTTGGTTAAAACCAAAGTTCATGATTTTGCATAACAGTATTTTGCCAAGCTACATAGCTTGGCTCATCGCCGTAAGGTTGCCTGCTTGTCGGTCTTCTACAGATTGTACTTCGGTGAGTGTGCCCAAGAACTCCACGACCTCATCCCACCGGCCCCCTTCTACCATCGGACATCCAGACGCACTGCATCTTACCATCCCTGCCTTGTTACTATTCCACCAATTCGCACTAAGCGTTTCCAAACGCCTTTTATAATGCGCACAGCAAAGGAGTGGAACTCTCTGCCTGCATCTGTGTTTCCAATAGTGATGGGTCGTTGAAGGTTTTTCCGTCAACGAAACGTTAACGTTGAATTGCGTTTGTCAACTAGTTGGTCAACTAGTTAATTTCGTCAACGAGTTAACGTGTTACGAACGTCAACTTGCATGAACGATAAACGCCTAAACGCCTAAACGCTTTTATTAACGTTTGCTGTTGTAACTAGTTTCCAAACGCTTACAACCCTAATCTCTTCAAAGTTAGAGTGAACAGGCTCCTTCTGGGTAAGCTCGCTTCATCGTAGACTTTGTCTCTGTCATCTCTGACCTAGATTAGAGTCAAGAGCAAACCCATCACAAATAAAAAAAAACAGTTGCGCTTGAGCTTGATGACGTGACTAGTTGAAAGCCCGACCACCTGCGGCAATTAACTATAATTACGTAGATGGTGTGCTCACGTGCCCGCAATGTGCGAGGGTCTTCCCAAAGCAGTGTAGTTACATTAGCCACATGCGAGCTCATCACTCGCGATGATCTCAGTCAGGGGTGCTACTTCCAAACCGTCTCTTATAATATCATCATCTGCCTAGCCTTTTCCCAACTATATTGGGTCGGCTTCCAGTCAAATTGGGTCCAGCTAAATACCAGTATTTTACGTGGAGCGGCTGCCTACCAGATCTCCACAACCCATTAACTGTGTAATACGGTACTTCTTGGCAGCACTGTTTATAGTCAGATTTTCTTGCATCTGACAATCCGTAACGACTGCCAAAGATCTACAAATGACAGCCAGGACCGACTGCTTATTGATCTTTCCGAGGTACGGAGGAATATCGGTATGTTAAGATGGTCACTCATCCAGACACCGACCTCGGCAAGCGTTGCTTAACCACGAGCTTTTATAATATGCTCATTTCTGATTATATCCATTCGCGTTTTCATTCACTTCAACAGCTTGTACATAAAATGGTTATAATGAAAACATAGTAATTTTTCCTTTAGGGTGAATAACCCAACATCCTAATATTACTTTGTTGACTGTAGTGCCCTTCACCTTGACGTATTTAGTTGAACTGACCGTTAGATGGATTCGGTAATCATCTAGTCATTTGAGGGTTTACTTTTAGGGGTGCCACTGTAAGCTGAAAATATATTCTGGGTTCGTTTACATCATCACTATATTATTTCAGCCGAAAATACGTCGTCTACTGCTACACATCCTGCCAGGGTTGCGGAATTTGTTCGAAAGAGTCACCGCGGCCCTGGATCGCAAAGGGCACTAGTAGGAACACGGATGGGTTTTAGTCAGTAAGAGTCTGACACTCCCTTTTGCCCCGCCCAGAGCGGGAGGAGTCATTTGATGATTTACCATCCTTAAAAAAAAAACTGCTAGACATTGGCCTCCTAAAAGCTTCGTCACTAGAAAAATTAGCTTTTATAGTATATTGTCACTGATAGACGTTTCACGGGTTATTCCTGTAAATTCTGACTTCCAGTTGCTGTAATGGCAAGGAAAATTACCTTTCTTGGTTGTGGTAAACCTTATCGATGTTTTCCACTTTCGGGCGGGCGGACTGGTCTGTCAAACTCTTACTAAATGATCCACACGGTGCGTTTCATTTGCCAGGCTCTATATAACTTGTTCAGTTCCTCATGCATACTCATTGTTCGTACAACTAAGGAGTGGAATTCCCTGCCAGAGTCTGTGTTTCCTGATAGCTACAACCTGGGAGTCTTTAAGCCAAGAGTGAATAGTTACTTCTAGGCAAGCGTGCTCTATCTTCGACCGCATCATCGCTTACCATCAGGTGAGATAGTGGTCAAACGTATGCTATAAAAAATCTCCCGGTCATATCGTGGTTCCTAAAGAGGAATTTTCAAAACCTGAATCCAAAACTTTTTTTTTATGATTGATATATCTGCGTTTGACCACAATTTCACCTAATGGATAGTGACGATTTGGTCGACGATGTGTGGTTCACTCTTGACTGAAAGACCCCCAGTTATAGCTTTCATGAAACACAGACTCAGGCAGGGCACTCTTTCATTATCATCATCATATCAGCCGAAAGACTTCCACTGCTGGACATAGGCCTCCCCCAACTGTCGCCCCAACAACCGGTTCTGTGCGCCCGCATCCATCGGCACTCTTTAGCTTTAAGAAAATGGAAATATTCCCTAAACTAGTTTTAGCGGGTTGATGTTTATGAAAGAATAAACTTACACATAAATCAAACACTTTAAAGCTAAAGAAATGTCCCCTTCGGAGCTTTGTTACACGAGCCACCCCTACAGGCCACAACTAACCACATACACAAGTGAACTATATAGTCCAAGGTCACCGCGATGAGGTCACTCTGCCGGAAACCCTTGAAAGTGTAGCTAGTATGTTTACTATTCGATGTTGTGAGTGTTTGTGTACAATGAGTTGGTTTTCGCGTAAGGGATGATGTTGCTAATTGCTATATTTATATGGTACTTGGCAATATAATATAATATATATACACGAGCCACCCCTACAGGCCACAACAAACTACATATACAAGTGAACTTGATATCGCCCAAGGTCACCGCGATGAGGTCACTCTGCCGGAAACCCTTGAAAGTGTAGCTAGTATGTTTACTATTCGATGTTGTGAGTGTTTGTGTACAATGAGTTGGTTTTCGCGTAAGGGATTATGTTGCTAATTGCTATATTTATATGGTACTTGGCAATATAATATAATATACATACACGAGCCACCCCTACAGGCCACAACTAACCACATACACAAGTGAACTTGATATCGTCCAAGGTCACCGCGATGAGGTCACTCTGCCGGAAACCCTTGAAAGTGTAGCTAGAATGTTTACTATTCGATGTTGTGGGCGCTGTGAATGATGAGCAGGTTTTAGCGTAAGGGATGATGTTGCTAATTGCTATATTATATGGTACTTGGCAATATAATATAATATATATACACGAACCACCCCTACAGGCCACAACTAACTACATACACAAGTGAACTTGATATCGTCCAAGGTCACCGCGATGAGGTCACTCTGCCGGAAACTATTGAAAATGTAGCTAGTATAGTATGTTTACAATTCGATGCTGTGGGCGCTGTGTATGATGACTAGGTTTTCGCGTAAGGGATGGTGACCGTCAGGATGACTGGACCAAACGAGATATGTACATGAGACTATGTGCACTATTTAATACCTATTTGCTACTATTGATTTAAAACTATGAGAACTTGGAAGTGGTCAGCCAACCTGACGTCAGAATCGCTGACCACTTTATTTCTTTGATATTTTTCTAAACGCAAAGGTAGCAAATATCTCAATAGGTACTAAATCTTTCATTGTTAGATAGCCCATTTATCGAGGAAGGCTATAGGCTATATATCATCACGCTACGACCAATAGGAGCGGAGCAGTAATGAAGATTGTGACGCAGACGAAGTTGCGCGGGTCAGCTAGTAATATATGTACACGTGCCACAAGCTACCCCTGCAACTGTCTAGGTACATACATAAATGAACTTGACATCGTCCAAGGTCACCGCGATGAGGTCACTGCCGGAAGCCCTCGAAAGTGTAGCTATTATGTTTACTATTCGATGTTGTGGGGCTTGTGTATGATTGATGAGTAGGTTTTTGCGTAAAGGATGAGGTTGCTTTGTGTTGCTCTTTTTTTTTAAGGATGAAAATCAACAAAAGACTCCTACCGCTCGGAAAGGAGTGTCAGACTCTTACTGAGTAAAACTTTGAAGAGTTTAGGGTTGTAAGTTGTAAGTGTTCGAAAACATAGACGCAGGCAGAGAGTTCCACTTCATTTCTGTGCGCATTATAAAAGATGTTTGGAAACGCTTAGTACGAATTGGTGGAATAGCAACATAGTAGGAACGGTAAAAAGTTCGCCGTATGGTGTCGGCCGGTCCCGTATGGTGCCGTAAAAGAATAATACCATCCCATCACTTCCCGTGGGTGTCGTAAGAGGCGACTAAGGGACTCGCCAGAGAATGGGCAACAGCGTTCTCTATAAAATGCAACACCATACACTGCGATCGCAAACCCGCCTGCCAAGCTTGGCGATTATGGCAACCCCCCCCCCCCCCTTTTTGGGGGAGGTCTAGCAGCTGTCCAGCAGTGGACGTCTTTCGGCTGTTATGATGATGATGAGGGACGGTAACTTGCAGTGCATCTGGATGTCCGATCTCCGATGGTAGAAGGGGGCCGGCGCGGCGGGATGAGGTCGTGGAGTTCTAGGGCACACTCACCGAAGTACGATCTATAGAAGACCGTACAAGCAGGCCACATTGTGGCGATGAACCAAGATGATGATGACATACAGACAATTTTTCTGCACACCCCCTACATGAGTCATCAACAGAACTGTTAACGGATCGTATACTTGATTTGCATACCATGTGGAAGCCACCCCTTGCATTGAATGTCCTTGACACTGAATCACAAGGTTACTCGCGATGAAGTCATACAGCAAACGCTGATAGCTTCTGTAAGGACTAGTTTACGTGACCATTGGATTTTATTGTCGTTACTGGAAATGTAACATAAATTTAAAGTGGAATAAGCGTTAACTGTCACACATACCTGTGGTGGACGTGTGAGTTTGGTTTCACGTACTCGATTGCTTTTGGAAATAGCTACCAACATAGTTAGAAAAAAGGTAAGGTAGGTGTCAGATAAACGTGCAATAAAGAGAAAACATAAAAGGTAACATGGGCGACGAGACTTTCTATTTAAAAAGTCATAATTCGAGGTTTGGCTGTCGACTGTTTTCTTCTCCAATATTGAACCGATTTAAGAGATATTTCACAATCTGAATAAGAAAGATGTATACTGTGTCTCTATGTTATGTCCTTTTTTGATTAATAGTTGCCAAATTTGTACACTAGGGCTCTGTTGACAGCGATTTATCGGTCAATTTTGAGCATTTTGTATGGGTTCTAGTGCTTATACAGTTAAAATCATCATTTTTACTATTGCTATATACGTTATTTAATGCATTCAAAGAAGTTCTGGAGTGGCGACCGTGTACCGGAAGACGGGAGCGTTGGAAGGCCTCCCACAAAGTGGACCGATGACCTGGTGAGGGTCGCGGGTAGCCCATGGATGCGAGACGCACAGGACTATTCGATGTGGTGACACTTGGGGGACGCCTTAGTCCAGCAGTGGACGTCCATAATTTTGTTAGTATTTTGGTGTTAGTAACAATGGTGCTTACTGCTTAATTATGTTAGTATTGTTAGTTTTCATAAATAATTTATACCTATGACTGTTGCCACCCAGTGTCCCTGACAGGGACAGTCCGGTCTGGCAGCTATCATTTTCAGGATGCTGTTGTCACTACCGTGCAAGCGCTTAGTAAGGAGACCGCTTTCTTTCGCATGATGGCATGGAAACCATCTGTGCGAGCCTCCGCTAAAACTCGAGAACGGCTGGACCGATTTTAATAATTCTAAAAAAAAAAATGGGTAGGTAGATAGGGTAGGTAGGTAGATAGGGTAGGTAGGTAGGTAGGTAGGTAGGTAGGTAGGGTAGGTAGGTAGGTAGGGTAGGTAGGTAGGTAGGTAGGTAGGGTAGGAGTAGGGTAGGAGTTATATCTATACTAATATATAAAGCTGAAGAGTTTGTTTGTTTGTTTGTTTGCTTGAACGCGCTAATCTCAGGAACTACTGGTCCGATTTGAAAAATTCTTTCACTGTTGGATAGCCCATTTATCGAGGAGGCTATAGGCTATACGGGAATGGGAAATTCCTACGGGAACGGGAAAAAACGGGATATGCGCGTACGAAGTCGCGGGCAAAAGCTAGTTATAGATGAAAATTGTGACGCAGACGAAGTTGCGCGGGTCAGCTAGTATTCAATAAAAACCTCAATTCTTTATTATAGTGTGTAGCGCGCCTTACCCCATTTACAATGTATGCCGATAACAGATCTCCCACTCAGTTCGTTTTATTGTTAATTATCTGCAATTGTTTTTTATCACGCCACCGGCTTTGTGCAGTCAGCAGGACTGTTACTATGTGTAACTTTGTAATACGAGACAATTAGAAGAATCGATGATGTTAAGCAACCCTTGCCAAGGTCGGTACATGGATGGGTGACCTGTGCATATTTTGACCCCTCTGCGGCTCGGAAATGACGTTAAACCGTTGGTCTCAGCTGTCGTTTGTAGATCTTTGACAGTTGTCAGAAGCCACGAAATCTGACTCGAGTCTTGCCATGAAGTACCGTGTTGTCTGGTAACTAGGTTATAGAGGCCAGAGACAGTCGCTCCATGCAGGGCCGGCCTTAACCATCTAAGTGCCCCGGGCGAGTCATGCATTTGGCGCCCTTTTATATTCCAATTTAATTAAAATAACTTTTTTAAACCATTTCACAACACGCGGCCCCTCCGTCCCCCCGGATAGCTTCACCCCCACCCATCGCTTACGTACTTTTACTATGTTGTATTTTCCCTATTTCGCAGTTTTTGATTTTCATTTGGTTTCTGACTTATTTGTTTAAGTTGTTAACTAAAGTTTTACTTGCAACAAAGCTTGCTTGTTAGTTATTACTAAACAAATAAATTAGAAACTTGTTTTTTAAAAGTTTTCTTCCTTTTTTTAACTACAGTCGCTAGCGAGTATCGATTGATAAAACTCATGGTAGTCTGTACTGTATATCCCGGCGCCCAGGGCGGCCGCCCGGGTCGCCCGGCCCTAAAGCCGCTACTGGCTCCATGGAACATACTAGAAGTCACCTGCATCCGGATTGAATGGACGCCGACCTCCAATATACTTGGGACAAGGCTAGGCATATTGCCTGTGTTTCATCACGCCATCGCCACTACCTTTGTGCAGTCAGCAGGATTGTTACTATGTGTAACTACGAGACGATTAGAAGAATCGATGATGTTAAACAACCCTTGCCAAGGTCGGTCCATGTCCTGTGCATATTGAGACCAATCTGCGGCTCGGAAAGAACGTTAAATCCGTTGGTCTCAGCTGTCATTTGTAGATCTTTGACAGCGTTACGAGTAGTCAGAAGCCACGAAATCTGACTCAGTCTTGCCAAAAGGGATACCCTTTACCAGGTAACACGATAGTGTGTCTGTCGGGGACGGCCTCGCTTCCTTTTCCATTGAGGATTCCAATCCATAGCCTGTTTGAGAATATGATCGGGATCCCTCCGGAGCGTGTAACCAATCCACGTCCACTTACGACGCTTGATCTGGCGGTCGATCGGGTTCTCGTGGCATTTATCCAATAGCTCTACGTTAGAGATCGTCTCGGGCCAGTAAATCCCGAGGATACGGCGAAGGCATCGGTTGACGAAGACCTGGATTTGGCGTGAGATGTCCTTGGTTACCTTCCACCTTTCAAACCTGGCGACGCACCGTGTTGGCAGAAGCGACGAGCATCGGACTGACGTGGAGTGAAGTGAAGCGTGAAGCTCAAGAGCGCTCGCGATGGAGAACTACTGTGGTCGCCCTCTGCCCCAGCTAGGGGTCATAGGACCTTAATCTCACGATAGTGTGTCTATCTGGCGTCCATAACCTAGTAAACAGGTAAAACGATAGTGTTACCTGGTTACTAGGTTATGGAGGCCGCCAGATAGACAGTCGCTCCATCCATGTAACGTACTGGTGGTCACCTGCATCCGGATTGACTGGACGCCGACCTCCAATATACTTGGGACAAGGCTACTATATATTGCCTGTGTTTCATCACGCCATCGCCACCACCTTTGTGCAGTCAGCAGGATTGTTAATATGTGTAACTTTATTACTACGAGACTATTAGAAGAATCGATGGAAGGGGCTCGTGGAGTCGTGGCTAAATCATAATGGGTCGATCTTCAAGGTTAAGCATTAAGCCCGTTCCATCATCGGACAACAAGAAGAACGGCGATGCGCCACCGGTACATGGTGGACATCCCACCCACACGCACGAAACGTTTTGGGAACACATTCATAGTGCGTACGGCTAGAGAGTGGGAGTCTTTAAGACAAGAGTGAATAGGTTGCTTCTAGGCAAACGTGCTCCATCTTCGACCGCATCATCGCTTACCATCAGGTGAGATAGTGGTCAAACGTGCCTATCTATAGTAAAAAAAGCAATCCTTGCTGAGGTGAGGACCGACCTCAGTAGTGCTATTCTGTAAGAACATTTTCGAATCTCGACAGCGGAATCCGAGGTGAGTATAAACATAAGACCTTTATGTTGTGTGTAATAAAGTTCACTTGTGAGCTTTGTCACTCAGGTGAAGCTCGATATCGAAATGGTTACTTACAGAATAGACTAGCAGTATCTTACCATTGCAAATCGAGAACCATCTGTGACTTGGAAATGACATTAAACCGTCGGGAATGTTATTTGTATAGTAGCCGGCACGAGTCGTGAGCACAGATGAATGCAGCGGGGTGATCTCAACAATGTAAGGTGGGCGGACGAAACTCGCAAGCGCAACAGTCGATGAGCATTGACTGACGAACCAATAGCGTGAAGCCTCAGAGCTGTCGTCGTCAAACCGACCAATGGAGAGTGTGCTCACGACTCGTGCCGGTTTAGATCTTCGACAGACTTAACGTATTTGAAGCTGCTTGGAGGTATCGTGGTACCCAGGGCCAGTATCTGGGTTATACAGAGAGGCAGTCGCCCATTATAAAAATACTGATACTCAGCTGCATCCTCCAGTTAGTCTGGAAGTTGACTCCAACATAGTCACGGGGAAAGGCTAAACTAATGATGCTGTGTAAGAGCTTCGATTTTCAGTGAAAATATACAACCTGTAACAGAATAAACCGCCGTATGATGCCGTAAAAGAATAATATCATCCCATCACTTCCCGTGGGTGTCGTAAGAGGCGACTAAGGGCCTCACCAGAGAATGGGCAGCAGCGTTCTCTGTAAAACGCAATACCATGACTGCGATCGCCAATCCGCCTGCCAAGCGTGGCGATTATGGCAACCCTTTGGGGGAGGCCTATGTCCAGCAGTGGATGTCTTTAGGCTGATATGATGATGATGATGAACAGAATAAACGCAATACCTCAGAAGAGGTTATTGAACTCATCATTATGATTAACTTTTACTATGGGACCAACACGGAAATCGCGAGAAATAAAATCGACTGCCCCATACATTTTTGTGCGCATATAGCTCGATAAAATGTACTGAATAGCTGTTTTTTTTTTCGCGGTTTTGGGTTGGTCCCATTCCTAGTAAAAGTTGTTCATAATGATGAGTACAATAAACCCTTAAGAGATATTGCGTTTATTCTGTTACACGTTGCATAACTGACCTGTATGGATTAGTAGCCAAAAATCGCCATCGAGCAAGCATAGTGAGCAAGGCTGTTTCTTTATCTGTTAAGAGGAGATTTTTACTCAAGATTTTTACTCAAGGGGAGATTTTTACTTAAGAAGAGATTTTTACTCAAGGTATTTTTACTCAAGAGGAGATTTTTACTCAAGAAGAGATTTTTACTCAAGAGGAGATTTTTACGCCAGAGGAGATTTTTACCCAAGAGGAGATTTTTACTCAAGAGATTTTTACTCAAGAGGAGATTTTTACTCAAGGTATTTTTAGTCAAGAGGAGATTTTCACGCAAGAGGAGATTTTTACCCAAGAGGAGATTTTTCCTCAGCAATGGGACAAATAACAGATTGAAATTACGTACGACTGCATAAACAACTTTGAGAACAATATTGACTTGACTGACCAGTAGGTGTGCGTAGTTTTAATTAGTGTGTACTTCCTTATTCATATCGATCTCTTTTCTATGGCTTCGTTGCCCGAAATCACAGCTACTGGTATTATTACACTTAATGTTCAAAACCATGTTCAAACTATCCACCTGTTCAAATTTCTTTCTCAATCTTAAGGTAGCGTTCAAGTATTACGTAACGCTATTTTTGGAGATTTTTGAGCCCCCCCCCCTCCCCCCATGTAACGCGCCGTAACGTTTTTTTGTATCCTCCCTCCCCCCTAGTAAAGCGTTACGTAACCACCAACTGACCATTTTTACCTAAAAGTCACAATTATGTGGCATAAAGTACTGGAAAGTTGCTAAAATACTTTTGTTAATGTTACGTAACGCGTAGTTCAAAACCCGCCCCGGCAACGCATCGTAACGTTTTACAATACCCCCCCCCCCCCCCCCAATTCGTAACGTAATACTTGAACGCTCCCTAAGGAGGAGCTCGTGGCTAAATAATAAACGTCGCACGGATCGATCATCAAGGTTAAGCAACACTTGCCGAGGTCAGTCTGTGGATGGCAACGCACAGTCAAAATTACTGGTAGAAAGCTGAAATTTGGCATGTAGGCTCCTTGGGGATTGTAGGGGAGCACTAAGAGACGATATCCCGAAATTCTTAAGGGAACGGGCAAAACGGGATGCACGTACGAAGTCGCGGGTAAAAGTTAGTCTGAACATAACGAAACTCTTCCGTGCTTCGGAAATCACGTGAAACCGTTAGTCCCAGCTGTCATTTGTAGATCTTTGGCAGTCGATACGGATTGCCAGAAGCTAGAAAATTGTCAGCGAGCGTACGAAGTCGCGGGCTGTCGCCCGCGACTTCGACTTCTGGAAATCCTAGTCTGAACAAATGAGGACTCCTCCGTACCTCGGAAATCACGTTAAACCGTTAGCCTGGCTGTCATTTGTAGATCTTGGGCAGTCGTTACGGATTGCCAGAAGCTAGAAAATTGTCAGCGAGCGTACGAAGTCCCGGGCGAAAGCTAGTCTGAACAAATGAGGACTCCTCCGTACCTCGGAAATCACGTTAAACCGTTAGTCCCGGCTGTCATTTGTAGATCTTGGGCAGTCGTTACGGATTGTCAGAAGCCAGAAAATCTGACACTGGAGGGTCTAAAAAGGCCGCTTTAGCAGAATCAGAAAGCACATCACGCTTCCCGTCACTGTCAAATTTTCCCAATCAATCTTGAAACTAATGCGTTAGCGATAAAGATGAAAATGAAATTTGACGGATTGTTGTGTGGTTAATATTATGATTCTGCTAAAATGGCCTTTTTAGACCCACAGTCTAGCGAACGAGTATTATGTTACCCAGAACCTGGATCGAAGAGGTCAGTTAGGCAGACGCTCCATATAAAATACTGATATTCATCTACCTACATTCGGTAAGACAGGAAGTCAAAAAGGCGGGCAGATTGGTTGAATCTTAAAGTATTCATCATCATCATCATCATCATATCAGCCGAAAGACGTCCACTGCTGGACATAGGCCTCCCCCAAGCGTCGCCACAACGACCGGATCTGTGCGTCTCGCATCCATCGGCTTAAAGTATTGGAAACAACAAAGTATGGAAACTAAGAACCGGATTCGGATCCTACGCGTTACCTCACTAACCACAAAGTTATCGTTTCCAACGCAAATATTATGAATATATTACTATATTCATAATATTTGCGTATACCTACTATAATAATAACAATTGACCTACATTTTATTATTATTTGTACTTATTTCTGGGCGTGACTCATACACCATGCTTGGTTATACACTCCCGTGCTGTGATTCTTAAACATTTCAATCCTTACTTATCTATACTAATATATAAAGCTGAAGAGTTTGTTTGATTGTTTGTTTGTTTGTTTGCTTGAACGCGCTAATCTCAGGAACTACTGATCCGATTTGAAAAATTCTTTCAGTGTTAGATAGCCCATTTATTGAGGAAGGCTATAGGCTATATATCATCACGCTAAGACCAATAGGAGCGGAGCAGTTATGAAAATTGTGACGTAGACGAAGTTGCGCGGGTCAGCTAGTAATATTAATAATGCGAAAGTAACTCTGTCTGTTTGTCTGTCTGTCGCGCTTTCACGCCAAAACTTCTGAAACGATTTAAATGAAATTTGGTAAACAGATAGTCTAGAGCCTGAGATAGGACATAGGCTACTTTTTATCCCGGGAGTATGTTCCCTAGGGACCACGCGGGCCAAGCCGCTGGCAGAAGCTAGTCAATAATAAGCCTTTCATCCTGAACTTCTTCGAGTTGTTATCTAATATCTCTTGCCAGGGTTGCGGAATTTGTTCGAAATAGTCACCGCGGCCCTGGAACACAACGGGCATTAGGAGGAACACGGATGGGTTTTACTCAGTAAGAGTCTGACACTCCGCCCAGAGCTGGAGGAGACACTTGATAATTTCCCAGCCTGAAAAAAATCTAATAAGTTTTGTTTGTAATAAGTATCTCAGTTTAGTTCAGATCTCTTCTAACAACTTCTGTAGCTCTATCTCTAGCAACCCTTCTCTAGTTAGGACCGGCTGTCAATTTTAACTCTTAACCTCCATTTTTTTTCTTGCCTTCCTGTTTTCCTTTTTAGGGTTCCGTAGCCAAATGGCAAAAAACGGAACCCTTATAGATTCGTCATGTCTGTCTGTCTGTCCGTCCGTATGTCACAGCCACTTTTTTCCGAAACTATAAGAACAATACTGTTGAAACTTGGTAAGTAGATGTATTCTGTGAACCGCATTAAGATTTTCACACAAAAATAGAAAAAAAAAATTGCGGGTGCCCCATAATTAGAACTGAACCTTAATTTTTAGGGTTCCGAAAAAAAAGGAACCCTAATAGGATCACTCGGGTGTCTGTCTGTCTGTCTGTCCGTCTGTCACAGCCAGTTTTCTCCGGATCCACTGGACCGATTCTGTTGAAATTTGGTACACATATGGATTTCTGTAACCCAAACACAGACGCGTTACGTAAATCATTAAATTTTTAGTATGGGGGTCACTTTTGGGGGTCAAACTAGAAAATTTAAAAAAAGTTTTTTTTAACAATATCGTGTGACATATCAAATGAAAGGGCTTACTGTGAGGGTTTTAATTATATTTTTTTCATAATTTTAAAATAAATGGTTTTGAAGTTATTCAAGAAATTAGACGAAAAATGACCATTCCCCCCCCCTTATCTCCGAAAGTACTGAGCCTAAAATTTTGAAAAAAAAATGGAGATAATAGATCTTTACCTAAAGATTACAGGAAAACCTATTAGAAGTCTGTAGTGTTAAAATAACATGTTAAAAAAATTAAATTCGTTCGGAACCCTTTGCACGCGAGTCCGACTCGCACTTGGCCAGTTTTTTTTTTTCATCAAACCCATACGTCTTTGGATAGTTCTTCAAAAATGATATTGAAGTTTCTAATATATTTTTTTTCTAAACTGAATAGTTTGCGCGGGAGACACTTCCAAAGTGGTAAAACTCAAAATAAAAAAAGGACATTTAATTTCATAAACATAAACCTTATGCATTAACCGTGAACCATTATTTTCTAATAATAAATCTGTAATAGGTGCCTAAGTAAATAAGAATGATAAAGTTACAACGAACTACAGGAACTTCTATATTATGTTATTTGCTGCTACGGAACCCTTCATGGGCGAGTCCGACTCGCATTTGGCCGCTTTTTTCACCATATCTAGTTTACCAATCTGATATAATCTTGCTCCACTTTTCTAGGGTACTCACTTGCAATGCATCGAATTCTTTCAAAGCTTCTGACCAATAACATAAGCTAGTACTTACTTAACTTGGTTACGGGACTGACTACTATACGACACTTAAATATATTAACTCGTAAAAGCTCTTTCAATAAAATATGCACACTCAAATGAATTTAAATAAAATAAAACCTGACCTAGATCCCGGATACTATCCTCTCAATGACTCATGCTTTCCTAAGTGGGTTTATTACCCCTTCAGATTGCATCACGGGGATGTCTGACGTCATTCCTAGGGGATACTGTGCAATGTGCATATATCTGATTTATGTCTTTTTTTAACCGACTTCAAAAAAAGAAGGAGGTTCTAATTCGACCGCGTATGTATATATTTTTTTTTTATGTGTGTTCGCGGATAACTTCGTCGTTTATGAACCGACTAGCTGACCCGCGCCACTTCGTTTGCGTCACATTTTTCATTACTGCTCCGCTCCTATTGGTCTTAGCGTGATGAAATGTATAGCCTTCCTCGATAAATGGAGTATCTAACACTGAAAGATTTTTTCAAATCGGACCAGTAGTTCCCGAGATTAGCGCGTTCAAGCAAACAAACAAACTCTTCAGCTTTATGTGATACTAGTTGACCTGCGCAACTTCGTCTGCGTCACAGTTTTCATTACTGCTCCGCTCCTATTGGTCTTAGCGTGATGGTATATAGCCTATAGCCTTCCTCGATAAATGGGCTATCCAACACTGAAAGAATTTTTCAAATCGGACCAGTAGTTCCTGAGATTAGCGCGTTCAATCAAACAAACAAACAAACTCTTCAGCTTTATATATTAGTATAGATAGATATATTTTTAGTGTAATTACAATTATTTTTTAATTATATTTCTTTAAATTATACCTAATAATACATTTAAATCGTGGTGATGCCGCTAATGCAACACACCGTCGAGATCCACAAGAACTATTCAACTTTTTCTGTTTTGCGTGTATACTGTGGACGCGGATATTTTTTATTATAATTATTTCAAATTATAAATATAATAATTGGTGTAACGGTTAATTTAAACTTGACCTAAATCGCACTAACTATCCTCTCAATTACTCATACTTCGCCAAGTGGGTTTATATTAATACCCCCTTCAGATTGCATCACGGGGATATCTGACGTTATTCCTAGTGGATACTGTGCATATATCCGGGTTTGTGTCTGAACTTCTGCGAGTGGCTTCGCCCGCATGACAATTGTAATTATTCCAAGGAAACGTACTTAGTTTCCGGTTTAGAAAAGTATCCTGTCTTCTTTAAGGTCCTATCAATCTCTATACCAAAAATTCATAATATATGTATAGTTTTAGTGTAATTATATTTATTTTTTTAATTATGTATATTTTTTATTATAATTATTTCAAATTGTAAATATAATAATTGGTTTAACGGTTAATTAAAACCTGACCTAAATCCCACATACTATCCTGTCAATGACTCATACTTCCCAAGTTGGTTTATATCCCCCTTCAGATTGCATCACGGGGATGTATGACGTCATTCCTAGTGGATACTGCGCATATATCCGGGTTTGTGTCTGAACTAACTTCTGCGAGTGGTTTCGCCCGCGTGACAATGGAAATTATTCCAAGGAAACGTACTTCCGGTTTAGAAAAGTATCCTGTCCTTCTTTAAGGTCCTATCAATCTCTATACCAAAAATTCATAATATATTATATATTAGTATATTTTTAGTATAATTATATTTATTTTTTTAATTATGTATATTTTTTATTATAATTATTTCAAATTATAAATATAATAATTGGTTTAACGGTTAATTAAAACCGGACCTAAATCCCACATCTATCCTGTCAATGACTCATACTTCCCAAGTGGGTTTATATACCCTTTCAGATTGCATCACGGGGATGTCTGACGTCATTCCTAGTAGATACTGTGCATATAACCGGGTTTATGTCTGAACTAACTTCTGCGAATGTCTATGAAATTTTCCCAAGAAAAAGTACTCCTGGGTTAAAAAAAGTATCCTTCTGTAAGGTCCTATCTATCTTTGTACCAAAAATTCATCATAGTTAACTGTTTGACAGTTAAATAAAATTTGACTTTAATCCTTAGTAACAGGATTCAGATTGCATCACAGGGGCGGTCTGACGTCTCTCTTGGTGGATAACGCAACGATATCCGGGTTTATGTCTGAATTAACGATATCTTATGACGTCACCGTTTCATAAGAGCTATAGAGATTTTATGGCAAAAGTTCTGCTTAAGTACGTCTTTAATACAAGTATGTTTGTTGCATTTTAGAGTGGCAATGGCGGTTATTGGCATATCTATACTAATATATAAAGCTGAAGAGTTTGTTTGTTTGCTAGAACGCGCTAATCTCAGGAACTACTGGTCCGATTTGTAAAAAAAATCAGTGTTACATAACCCATTTATCGAGGAAGGCTATATATTATCACGCTAAGACCAATAGGAGCGGAGCAGTTATGAAAATTGTGACGCAGATGGAGTTGCGCGGGTCAGCTAGTACAGTATAAAGGTCGGGTAATTCATTCAAATCGGACCAGTAGTTCCTGAGATTAGCGCGTTCAAGCAAGCAAACAAACAAACAAACTCTTCAGCTTTATATATTATTATAGATAGGCGTGATTTTATGTTACTAAAGATATGTGCGGAAAGATAAATCTACATCTACACTAATATTATAAAGAGGAAAGATTTATTTGTTTGAAATGAATAGGCTCAGAAACTCCTGGACCGATTTGAAAAATTCTTTTAGCATTGGATAGCTACATTATCAGGGAGTAACATAGGCTATATTTTATCCCCGTACTCCCACGGGAACGGGAACTACGCGGGTGAAACCGCGTGACGTCCACTAGTCTCAAATATATATATATTTTTTTTTTCACCATTAGAATCCTACATTATCCTTGATGAACATAGGCTAAAGAATATTTCAAAGAACTTAGGGATCCGTATGAAAACTTCGATAATGTAACCCAAGGTGTGAAAAAAAAAGATCCTTATATCGCGTACGCTGCGGAAACTATTGACAATAGAGCAAAGTGATGTACTACAGTTTTAAAGAAGACATCAATATCTACAAAAAAGTCCGCGAGGGTATATATCTAACTATCATGGTTAAGTTACAATGACCGCTTTTTGTTCAAATTATGCAATCAAAACTCGGGTGGAATGGAATAGTAGTGATTTTGGTATCATGATATTAATCCTTATCCATTTAAATTGTTTGATAATTAAGGTTGGTTATGTACAAGTTAATTACACTTTTAATAATTCAAATCGAACCTTTCGTTTAAAAGTTACGATGGTTATAAAAATACTCTAAGTAAGAAAAATGTGGCAGTTTGAGCGACGTGGTCTTCGTTTAGTCTATTAATAAGTAATTTAAACATTATCCTATTAAAGGGGGTAAAAGGGAGATGAAGTTCGTGGAGTACCAACTAAATCCGCGCGAACAAAGTCGCGGGCGAAGTGCTAGTTTTAGTTTATCGCACTTAGTTTGTTAACTCATATTGAATAGGTACGGCTACCTACAACTCGCATTCAGTTCTCCTCATATTAACGACCACGGGAGCCCAATGCTTTTGTATACTACTCCTACCCTACTCCTACCCTACTCCTACCCTACTCCTACCCTACTCCTACCCTACTCCTACCCTACTCCTACCCTACTCCTACCCTTCTCCTACCCTACTCCTACCCTACTCCTACCCTATTCCTACCCTACTCCTATCCTACTCCTACCCTACTCCTACTTTACCTTCCCTACCTACCTACCTACCCTACCTACCTACCTACCTACCCTATCTACCTACCCATTTTTTTTTTGCTTTTAAACCTTCCCTGTATTTTGGCGAATCCAACAAAAAAATAATTATTAAAATCGGTCCAGCCGTTCTCGAGTTTTAGCGAGACTAACGAACAGCAATTCATTTTTATATATATAGATGTTACATGCCCACGATTTTCTGACTGACAGCCAGTATTATCGGTTAACTTGCAATTTTAAACCAAAATATAAAAGTAATAATAACTTTCCTTTGTTTGTTCACAGTACCATCGACGACGAAGTCGCAGATTGCGGCCGAGTACTTGGAAGCCTGCCGACGACATAACACGCCATGCATCGATTCAGTGCTGCAGCAGATACGGGTGAGAACACCTCTCTATTTCTTTTAGGAGTGTACCTTTTTCGCTTGGAGACCCGTCGACGACATATTCGCCATACACGACGCCGTACGCCATACACGACATAACACGCCATGCATCGATTCAGTGCTGCAGCAGATACGGGTGAGAACACCTCTCTTTCTCTTTTAGGATTGTACCCTTTTCGCTTGGAGGTCCACCGACGACATATTCGCCATACACGACGCCGTACGCCATACACGACATAACACGTCATGAATCGATTCAGCGCAGCAGATACGGGTGAGAACACCTCTCTATCTCTTGTAGGATTGTCCCCTTATCGCTTGGAGGCCCGCCCACGACATATTCGCCATACATGACGCTACGCCATACACGACATAACACGTCATGAATCGATTCAGCGCAGCAGATACGGGTGAGAACACTTCTCTATCTCTTGTAGGATTGTCCCCTTATCGCTTGGAAGCCCGCCGACGACATATTCGCTATACACGACGCCGTACGCCATACACGACATAACACGTCATGAATCGATTCAGCGCAGCAGATACGGGTGAGAACACCTCTCTATCTCTTGTAGGATTGTCCCCTTATCGCTTGGAGGCCTGCCGACGACATATTCGCCATACACGACGCCGTATGCCATACACGACATAACACGTCATGAATCGATTCAGCGCAGCAGATACGGGTGAGAACACCTCTCTATCTCTTGTAGGATTGTCCCCTTATCGCTTGGAGGCCCGCCCACGACATATTTGCCATACACGACGCCGTACGCCATACACGACATAACACGTCATGAATCGATTCAGCGCAGCAGATACGGGTGAGAACACCTCTCTATCTCTTGTAGGATTGTCCCCTTATCGCTTGGAGGCCCGCCCACGACATATTCGCCATACACGACGCTACGCCATACACGACATAACACGTCATGAATCGATTCAGCGCAGCAGATACGGGTGAGAACACCTCTCTATCTCTTGTAGGATTGTCCCCTTATCGCTTGGAGGCCTGCCGACGACATATTCGCCATACACGACGCCGTACGCCATACACGACATAACACGTCATGAATCGATTCAGCGCAGCAGATACGGGTGAGAACACCTCTCTATCTCTTGTAGGATTGTCCCCTTATCGCTTGGAGGCCCGCCCACGACATATTCGCCATACACGACGCCGTACGCCGTACACGACATAACACGTCATGAATCGATTCAGCGCAGCAGATACGGGTGAGAACACCTATCTCTTGTAGGATTGTCCCCTTATCGCTTGGAGGCTCGCCCACGACATATTCGCCATACACGACGCTACGCCATACACGACATAACACGTCATGAATCGATTCAGCGCAGCAGATACGGGTGAGAACACTTCTCTATCTCTTGTAGGATTGTCCCCTTATCGCTTGGAGGCCCGCCCACGACATATTTGCCATACACGACGCCGTACGCCATACACACCATGCATCGATTTTGTGCTGCGGGTAAGATCACCACAGGTACTTATAGTTTGAGAATGAGAATGAGTTTCCACACAAGTTCCAAAAGACACCCAGAACTAGCAACATATGAACCACTTCTTGGAGTGCCCAATGTGCCCCTTACACTTGCATTATTGAGGACCTAATGATGCTGCTAGAAACGTAGCCACTGGGCACATTATGGATCTTTATTTCTTTCTATTGTGTCGATTTTGGCTCTTAAACAAAGTTGGGCTCTGTTAGTGAAAATCCACGGGACTTTTCTACAGCGCATGTCAAACTGATACCTACATCTTGGACTTGACAATCGTTATTGTTCATAGAATGTCAGTTTGCCCAGACCGACCAGACTCTCATAATCATGGATTATGGATTGCACTCATATGGTACGTCGGTGTTACGAGGGTGTCAAGGCAATGCAATTTTCAAAGTATACAAACTAAAACAACTTTGTATTTAGTCCATGCCTGTTTCATCATCACCATCATCATGTCAGCCGAAAGACGTCCACAGCTGGACATAGGCCTCGGTCCTGTGCGTCCCGTAATCATCGGCTTCCCACGACCCTCATCTGGTTATCGGTCCACCTTGTGGGAGGCTTTCCGACGTTGCGGCACGCGGTCGCCACTCCAGAACTTTTCGGCCCCATCAACCCTCCGTTCTACGAGCAATGTGCCCTGCCCATTGCCACTTCAGTTTGGCGATCCTTCGGGCTATGCCGGTAACCTTGGTAGTCTTGCGGATATCATCATTCTTGATTTGATTACGCTAGGAAACTCCAAGCATTCCTAGCTGTTTGTCCTGTGCTTGTTATGATTACTTATTAAAGTATATGATGAACTCCATCTGTCTTCCCTTTCCAGGAGTTACCAGACAGTTCTATCGGCGGGGCCGCGCGCGCTCCCCGTCTCACGCTGGCGGAATGCTCGCTATCAGGGCCCGCGCCGGCCGACGCTCTGGAGGCGGTCATGCGGAAGGTGCAGTTCAGAAGAGTCGAGATAGAACATGCCACGATAGATGATGAGGGAGCGGTGAGTACAAACCTATAGTAGAAGTGTTCTCGGCGTTCTTCGGCAGTGTTCGGTTTGCGCTGGTTTTGTGGTGGTCAATCGGTGGTCTGTCTTCGTTAGTTTCCGGCAATCTTCCGCGGATCTCGGATGCTATGAAGAATCTAGCTAGACGACATTTTGCAGGATTATAAACACTTCGGTTGACCTCGGCAACCTTTCCGGTGCCTTTGGCTATACTAGAGACACTACAACTCACAGTATAGTTCAGTAAACCAAAAATATTTCGTTCAAGCTTCTGAAGCCAATTGATGAAGCCTTGACTGGTCCTAGAGGGGTTTTCGGAAACCGTAGGGAAACATTGGCTGTATTAGCAACCGATAAAAGTGTTTTGTTAATCGCCAGCACAGTTTTGATACCCTACCCTATACCCTCGTGTAAAGCTGGTTTTTAACTGTAAGCATGTTAATATAAAAAAAAAAAACGATCAAGAGCGAGTCGGACTCGCGTGCAAAGGGTTCCGAACGTATTTCATTTTTTTTTAACGTGGTCTCTATAGGTAATCTATAGGTAAAGATCTATTATCTCCATTTTTCAGTAGTTTCGGAGATAAGGGGGGGGGGATGGTCATATTAGTCTAATTTCTTGAATAACTTCAAAACCATTCATTTTAAAATTATGAAAAAAATATAAGTACGAGTAAAACCCTCACAGCCCTTTCATTTAATATGTCACTCGATATTGTTCAAAAAACTTTTTTTTAAATTTTCTAGTTTGACCCCCAAAAGTAACCCCCGTACTAAAAATTTTATGATTAACGTAACACGTCCGTGTTTGGGTCACAGAAGTTCATATATGTACCAAATTTTAACAGTGTCGGTCCAGTGGATCCGGAGAAAACTGGCTGTGACAGACAGACACCCGAGTGATCCTATAAGGGTTCCATTTTTTGTTCGGAACCCTAAAAACCGGTCAGGAGCGAGGCGGGATTGCGCACCGAGGCGAGGGTTCCGTACCAGTACATAAAACGTGAAATATTTTTAAATTTTCATCGGCGAGGCCTATATTCGTCAGAGAATTTTTAATTAGTTTTATCATTGTTTCATATGTAATTTTTGGGATAAAATGGTATGCTAGCGGACATGTGCCATCCATTTATTTATTTTATGATCAACATCTATCATAAACTGTTGGATAATGTTATATAAATTCAAGTTGTTTAAACTTAACAGACAGTTGTGTTGCTGGGGAGTTTGTTGGCCACTTCTTCTTCCCAGCTAAAACACTAGGAAGTGGTGACGGGCTGGGCGATTTGGGGGACTGTCTTCATGTAAATTTTGACGTTCAAAAAGTGCTGATTTTCAGCCTAATTTGAATAAATGCCTTTTGATTTTGATTTTGATTATGTTGCAGTTTTAAATCAGCGCCATCTCTTGGCCGCTAGTGGAACTAATGTAATTTTAGTTGATGATTTCTGAAAAATTGTGCTGTTTAGAGACATTGTTGTAATTTTCCTGTAATCTTTACTTAAACTTCTATCACATACAATAATATCAGTCTTTTTCTCTATGCAAATTTCGGAGATAAGGGGTAAATGGTCAATTTTTTGTCATTTTTCGTCAAAAGTCTAAAAATAAGCTGGCAAAAAAATGATTTTAGAATGTGCAAATAGCGCTCTTTCATATGATACCCCACATGCCCTAGTAGTTCCACTTCGAGTTTTTAAGAACCCATTTCCGTCGCTTTTGCAAAAAAAAAATATCATTTTTATCTCTTTCTTATTTGCAAAATAGTTGAGCGAACGACATCTAAAACTATTCCAAATTTCAAGTTGATAGCATTAGTAGATCTTGAGATATCCAGCTGTGACAGACGGACAGACTTAGTCACACCATAAGGGTTCCTTTTTCCATTGTGGTACGGAACCCTTAAAATTTTAAATTTTCCCACAAACACCTCCCCTCTCCCTTTACCACTAGCTAACGCCCTAACTCAATTTATTTGATGTTCCAGGAAGCGATATTCGACATGATAGAGTACTATGAGAGTGCTACGGTGTTGTCTATCGCTGGTCCGCGGCAGTTCGGCATCAGGGGCTGGCAAGCTGCTTCTAGGATGATCAAAAAAGTAAGTGAGCGTGAACATTTGGGGACGTAAGCAGAATTTTAGTCATTTTTAACCCCGAACCCCCCCCCCCTTCCTCCTATGCTTACGTAAGCATTGGTACAGTTTTTACTCGCGCGGTACCTATTTCCTCCACTACTGTTATTTCTCACTAAAAATCGCGTGAGAGTAAAAACTACTAACTAGCCATAATTATGTCAAATTATAATCTACTAAGATTTGCAAACACAAAGGGAAGTAAATATTGCTGACGTAATCACCATTTAAACCCCCCATCCCCCATGTCATCAAAAATAAGCATTGGTACAGTTTTTACTCGCGCGATACCTATTTCCTCCACTACTGTTATTTCTCACTAAAAATCGCGTGAGAGTAAAAACTACTAACTAGCCATAATTATGTCAAATTATAATCTAATAAGATTTGCAAACAAAAAGGGAAGTAAATATTGCTGACGTAATCACCATTTAAACCCCCCATCCCCCATGTCATCAAAAATAAGCATTGGTACAGTTTTTACTTGCGCGATACCTATTTCCTCCACTACTGTTATTTCTCACTAAACATCGCGTGAGAGTAAAAACTACTAACTAGCCATAATTATGTCAAATTATAATCTACTAAGATTTGCAAACAAAAAGGGAAGTAAATATTGCTGACGTAATCACCATTTAAACACCCCCCGTCCCCAATGTCATCAAAAATAAGCATAGTAAAGACCCCCCCACCCCTCATTGGTGCTTACGTGATACTTGAACGGCCCCTTTCCTTCTGATTGGTTTTCTTCTGGATTTGAGCCATTTGAGGTATAAAGCATACAGTAGAATCCGATTATAACGGACGTCCAGGGACCGGTGATGTTACGTCGTACTAACCGGAAGTTATACTAAACGAACTGACAATTTCATAGTGGTTCATGTTAAAACCAAACATATGCCTACACTTACGTCGCTAAAAACGGTTGTTATATGCGAAGTCGTACTAAACGGACTACACTGTACTATATACTGCTAGCGATGCACCTAACGCACTCTCCTTAATTTAGTTCAAATCAGGTGCAATTAGGGGTCAGCTTTTGTTGTGAATGTGATATTGTTGTAAATATTAAACTCTTATATTCCTTCATGCATAATCTTTGTGTGGTGTTTATTCTATTTACTAACATCTGTTTCTGTTCATTTCTAGAGTGCAGACTTATCAGAACTAGAAGTGTCGGACGCGCCACTGGAAGCGTCCCACGCGCCCGTGTTGGCGCGCTCACTGAGAGCACACACTTGTACTCTACGAGCGCTGTGTCTGCAGCGAGTGAGCTTGTGCGGGGAGCCTTTGTTATGTCTAGGTGAGTAACATGGAATGCAAGAGCGAGCGGAGCGAACTCGGTGGTTTGAGATCGCTTCGCTCGCTCTGCATAATAGTTGGCGAGCTCGGCTCGCACTAAGTGCGAAGCGAGTTCGGTTGTTGGAGCTCCCTTCGCTCGCCCTTGCATATTTGTTGGCGAGTCTGACTTTCACTTGGCCTGCATGGCCAAATACGATTCGAACTCGGAGGTGTTCATACCATAAAAGAAAAAAAAAAACATGTTTCATGTGATGTAGGTATATGTGAGGACAATCCAAAGAACAAGAGAGTATATAAAATGATTCAAAATATAAAGATTAAAATAAGCAGTGGCAGGTAAGAGATGACCAGTCTCAACTGACGGCGCCCGTTGACGAACATGACGCGTGCATCAGCACCATCCAGCTCAAACATGCTCCTTTAAACGTGATCCTTTGGAGGGATGCGGTACAGAGAGTAAAGTCCCGCAAACCCTCAATTGAAAAGGGAGGATCCTCCGACTAGGCGGTTGTTGTGCCTGGCGAGCTACTGCCCGATAGGTATATTCGGGCTGATGTATATGTTCAAATCGCACGGTAAACTCTGCTTGCGCGATGCAGGATTTCGACGTAGTAGTTCGCTGCTAGTGGGATAGATGGCGTCGCGGTTCTTTTTGTTGCGATGTAGATTTGCTCCGTTGGTGTTTCTTGTGGCGGCATTGATGCCGCTACAATCCAACACACGCGCCACCATCAGCGAAACATTTGTGTGAGCATGACAAGCTCTCAACTGCCACGCTCGTTCATGTCAAACAAGTAATCTATAAGTATTTTTTTTATTTGTGGTGGGTTTGCTCTTGACTCTAGTCTAGGTCAGAGATGACAGAGACAAAGTCTACGGTGGAGCGAGCTTACCCAGAAGGAGCCTGTTCACTCTAACTTTGAAGAGATTAGGGTTGTAAGCGTTTTAATTGTAATTACATACGTAAATGGCTCCATTTCAAATTTGGCCATCCACTGTTACATGAAAAAATCACCTTGTAAATGTTTTAATCAATCAATCAATTAATTTTTATTCATTCAGACAAATAGTCCATGTGTTAGTCACAAAAATATCTTACAAACTATGTTAGTAAACACATTACAAAAGAGTACATAAAAGTTGGTGGGTATAGTCATGAAACCTTTCGCTCGAGTTCAGCCTAGATTGCATCGCTATCCGAACAGAAATCCAAAACAAAACTTGTGGAGACCCAAAATGCAGACTGCGACACAGTAAGGCTTGATAGTTTGTGACGGAACGTGTATCGCGATTGCGAAGTATGTAAAAAAGCACTTGAAAACATGATTTATTAACACAATACTTGAGAAACGAACTTTAAAAAACTTTTTAAAGAATTCAAACAAAAAATCTCAAGTTGACATGTTATGATTAGACTGCGGAATGCGTGTGAAAATACGGCTAATTTTGGCTGTCATAAGTTACTACTCATCGTAGGCATGAAATGGTGTTCTTCAATTTAGTCGGTTAACAATAACCGTGAAAGGGTGTTTTATAGTGTCTTGGTGAATTTTGTAGGAAATTAAAAAAATATCTATATATTTATATTTTCTGCATGAATATTACTAGAAATATTTAATAAACCACATGTTAAATGTAATATTTTACAATAAAGCAAAATAGTTTGTAAATTTTAAGTTAAAGTAAAAACCGTAACTTACTTTAGATGGCATTATAAAAGACCCACACTATATTGTTCATTCCAATCGTTCACGAAAATTGTTTATGGATCCGAACTTCGGCTACGTGTTCGAAGACAAAATAGAGTAGCGGCAGTAACGAAACTTCGTTTAAATTTCGTTCGTTTGCGAAGTTTCGTTTCAGAGAAAGAGAGTAGACCCCCAGAATCCGAACGAAAGCCTTCATGACGTTGACGGCTGAGTCATACTTCTCAGAAATTACTTGAAGGATACTGTTAGTTTTGCCCCGCACTCTGCTACAACATATATCTCTCCTTTGCAGTGATAGCCCTCAAATCAAACAGTTCGATCCGGGAGCTGCGCCTCTGCGACAACAGACTGTCCGTGTCGGATGCCTCTCAACTCGCCTCGCTGCTCAGATACAATTCGCGCATACAGCTGCTGGACCTCTCCAACAATATGATACAGGTAAAGAAACAAATATAAACACGTTATTTTTTTCTGAAAAGACACTCAAAATAACTTTAGCCGAAAGACGTCCACAGCTGGACATAGGCCTCCCCAAATGCCGCCACATCGACCGGTCCTGCGCGTCTCACATCCAGCTGTCTTTACCAGGTCATCCCTCCACTGCAATCTAAAAGCTTTTCGCTTGATCGACAAGACATTTTCAAATTCATATTGTTACGGGAACAATGTGGTGTGGTATGATGAATAGTACCCAGGATAGACTTTCGCTGGAGGTCCAATTTTTTTTACCTTAAAATATCTCAATTATATTTTACCTTAACTTAATTGTATCCTATTTTGCCCGATTTTCAAGAGAAGTGTAATGTTTATCACACATTTCGAGGATCGGAAATCATCAAATGCCTCCTGACACTCCCTTCCGCTCTGGGCGGTGCGCGAGGGAGTGTTAGCCCTTTGTGTTCCACAACCCTGGCAGGAATGTTGATCACCTACCCTACAATATGAAGTATTCATCATATTAACCGAAAGACGTCCACTGCTGGACATAGGCCTCCCCCAAAGGGGGGGGGGGGTTTGCCATAATCGCCACGCTTGGCAGGCGGGTTGGCGATCGCAGTGTATGATGTTGCGTTTTACAGAGAATGCTGCTGCCCATTCTCTGGTGAGTCCCTTAGCCGCCTCTTACGACTCCCACGGGAAGTGATGGGATGGTATTATTCTTTTACGGCACCATACGTCACTGGCCGACACCATACGGCTTATATGAAGTATTAACACCATATTGAAACATTGCAGGACGCGGGCACAGCACACTTAGCGGATGCTCTGGCCGAGCAAGCGTCGCAGTCGCCGCCCTCGGCAGCCGCCTCGCCGTTGTCACCGCATCGCTGTCAAGGTATACTAGGACTGAACATCATCATCTTATATTAACACTTCGCCCGCCACTTCGTGCGCGCGGGTTTAGTATTGAAATTTGTAGGTATCCCGAGTCCGTCCGTCTGTCTGTCCGTTCATCCGTCCGTCCGTCCGTCCTTCTGTCTGTCTGTCTGTCTGTCAGCAGGCTGTATCTCAAGAACCGTAATAGGTAGACAGTTAAAATTTGTTGTACTTCGGTGAGTGTGCCCAAGAACTCCACGACCTCATCCCACCGGCCCCCTTCTACCATCGGACATCCAGACGCACTGCATCTTACCATCCCTACCTTGTTACTATTCCACCAACTCGCACTAAGCGTTTCCAAACGTCTTTTATAATGCGCACAGCAAAGGAGTGGAACTCTCTGCCTGCGTCTGTGTTTCCAAACGCTTACAACCCTAATCTCTTCAAAGTTAGAGTGAACAGGCTCCTTCTGGGTAAGCTCGCTCCATCGTAGACTTTGTCTCGGTCGTCTCTGACCTAGACTAGAGTCAAGAGCAAATCCATCACATATAAAAAAAAAAGTCACAGAATGTGTATTTCTGTTGCCGCTATAACAACAAATAATAAAATATAGCCTCCGTAACAACTGCCTCCGTGGTTAAGGCGTTTACCTTGTGACCCGGTGGTCGTGGGGGCGATTCCCACGGGAAGCATACTTTGTATAGTTGTTTCCAGTTTGGCTAGGACATTGCAGGCTTGAATCACCTGATTGTCTGATAAAAAGATAATTACGTGCTTCGGAAGGCACGTATAAGCCGGTGGTCCCGGCCGCCAAATGGCGGTCGTCAAATAAACCATGTCAGGCCCTTGAGGTGGTTTAGAAACTCTGACACTAGGGTGTGTGGGGTCGTTAGACCTTACTGCCCACACAATAAGAAGATATATGGTACGCAATACTTCTTGTGGTAATAATAATCATATTGAACTTATTTTCCAGTTGGTGGTCACGAGGCACGGGGGCTGGCATTCCTAGTGCTGTGGAACAATCAACTCACAAGGAATTGTGCGCCGTATCTCAGTAAAGCGTTGGTGAGTATTCCTTCAATTCGTAAACGCTCGCTTGTTACCAAGTGAACAGTATATTGGCGAAATAACTGCCTCGCATTTGACTCAGGTTTATTCCGCCTCGGTTGCAATGACAAAGTTTGTCCATCATCATCATCATTTTAGCCAATTGCCGTTTCCTTCTGAACGTAAGCCTCCCCTAAAGAGTGCCGACCATCCCGGTCTTGAGCAGTCCGCATCCATCCGCTGCCAGCCACCTTCTTAAATCATCGATCCATCGTGCCGCAGGGCGTCCCACACTACGTTTGCCCATACGCGGTCTCCACTCTAACACATGTCTGCTCCAGCGACCATCTGTCCGTCTACAGACATGACACTACAGACATTTAGAGGTATGCGGTACACGAAGTATGAGAGTACAGTCCCGCAAACCCACATTGAAAAGGGAGGATCCTCCTACCAGACAGTTGTTATATCTGGCGGGCAACTGCCCGATGGTTGATATTCGAGCTGATGTATATTTTCAAATCGCACGGTAAGCTCTGGTTGCGCGATGCAGGATTTCAGCTTAGTAGTTCGCTGCTACTTGGATAGATGGCGTCGCGGTTCTTTTTGTTGCGATGTAGGTTTGCTCCGTTGGTTTTTCTTGTGGCGGCGTTGATGCCGCTACAGCCGGCCCACTTCCACTTCAGCATGCTGATTCTACACGCAATGTCGGTGACTTTAGTTCTCTAGTTCGCTAATAACTTCGTTGCGAATTTTATCCTTCAGAGAAACCCCGAGCATTGCTCTGTCCATTGCACGCTGAGCAACCTTGAATTTGTAGACCAGGCCTATGGTGACTGTCCACGTTTCGGCTCCGTAAGTCATAACGGGTAGGACGCACTGGTTATAGACCCTTGTCTTAAGGGAATCAACGATTAAAGTTTGTCCATTTGTATCAAATGTATCTACTATTTCTTTTATTTTTATTGTTCCAGCGCTCATCTCAATCCCTGTGTGTCCTAAACATCGGTCGCAACGCGTTGGGTAACGACGCGGTGCGTGCGCTGGCGCGGGGCGGCGCGCTCGTGTCGCTGGGGCTGCAGGCCGCGCGGCTGGGGCCTGACGCGGCGGCGCTCGCGGACCTCATCAGAGCTGATACCAAGTTGCAGGTGACGATACTAGACTATGGGCTTGTACAACGTGCAACGTGTAATGCTACGGAGGGTAGATGACAAAAAGAATATAATTAGTTCGTCAGATAGAATTCTAAAAAATGTGATGATACATACATTGAAAACTCGTGGGACGTCACTTGTAAGTACAGTGGTACCCAACTGATAAGGCGCGTCGTGAATCTTCGTTCGCACAAAAAAGAAAGTATGGCCCCGAAGATTAACGAAAGAAAGCAAACTTACAATGAACCTTAGATCACTACTATAAGGTTCATAATACACTGCAGCTGTTAGTTCCGTCTCAGTCGCGCGTCACGTGCATGCCACGCGGCGCGCGCTAACATGGCGGCAGCTGCCGACCAATAGCGGTACAGGAACAAGAAGCGCGGTGCGTGGAGCGTGCCGATTGGTCAATAGCATTTCCCGCGCTTTGAAAATTCATCTTCTGCGCAGGTACATCGGTAAGCCATATCAGTTGGGTACTACTGTATACTTTTTTTTACAAACAAGTGACGCGTGACGTCACCAGCCCCACTTCTGATGTTTGATGCGTTTTGTCTTCGTCAATTTTTATTGATTTTGTAAAACAAAAAATACGCGTCCAATAATTATCGATAATCTAACTGACGGTTTAAATAGAATCATATTTTTATCATCCTTATTATGGCCATAACTGAAAAAAAAAAACCTAGCTCTAGCCACGATTTATGGCCATAATTTACCAACGTCAATCAGTATAGCATACTAGTTGACCCGCGCAACTTCATCTGCTCCGCTCCTATTGGTCTTAGCGTGATGATATATAGCCTCGATAAATGGGCTATCTAACACTGAAAGAATTCAACAAACTCTTCAGTTTTATATCTATACTAATATATAAAGCTGAGGAGTTTGTTTGTTTGCTTGAACGCGCTAATCTCAGGAACTCCTGGTCCGATTTGAAAAATTATTTCAGTGTTAGATAGCCCATTTATCGAGAAAGGCGCTATAGGCTATATATCATCACGATAAGACCAATAGGAGCGGAGCAGACGAAGTTGCGCGGGTCAGCTAGTATAGCATATGACGGTAAGCAATAGCTCCGGTGGCGGTCTTTTTCGCACATCAAAGACGATTACCGCGGTCCCGGCTCGAGGGTTTCAACCTCAAACGGCTCGAAAATATAGTTGCCAATAAGCTTTAAGCTCTAGCACCGCCGCATGGTGTCGGCCGGTGCCGTATGGCGCTGTGAAAGAATAATACCATCCCATCACTTCCCGTGGGTGTCGTAAGAGGCGACTAAGGGACTCACCAGAGAATGGGCAGCAGCATTCTCTGTAAAACTCAACACCATACACTGCGATCGCCAACCCGCCTGCCAAGCGTGGCGATTATGGGGGAGTTTGGGGGAGGCCTATGTCCAGCAGTGGACGTCTTCCGCTGTTATGACTGACTGAAGCTGTAACATTAACATTTTGTCTTTATTGCAGAGGCTAGATCTCCGCGAGAACCGGCTCGGCAGCGCGGGTCTGCAAGCGATCTTGGCCGCTATGAAGGACAACTCGACGCTCACACAGATCGACTTAGACGAGCCGCTCTCGCCCGTAAGTTGTACCATTTTATATCATCGACTAGCTTATACTAGCGGCTTACCCTGCGCGAATGTCGCTAACTATCCCAAGGGAATATACTCCCGGGCATTGATATATAAAAAACCCAAGATGCACAGTCTCGAACAAATGCAACACTCGAATCTATCGTCAAAAACTGACATGTATCAAGTGTCATGTGTGAGTTGTGTGTAGTTATACTATAAACAATTTATTTGCAAATTAAACCTTACACGGATCGCTTAAAGTTGTTTTCACAAAGCAGTGCAGTATGGCGAGCGATACGAGATTGTTTGAAACTTGCGCACAATTATACATTATGCGCTTGTTTTTTGCGGACGTTTTTGAGATGCTGAGTGTGTATCTTGGGTTTTTATATATCAATGCTCCCGGGTTAAAAAGTATCCTTTGTCAAAATCCTGGGCGTTTTCTACCAGTCATTAAAGTCACCAAAATCTAAGAAGTCCGCCGCCACGTCAACCGGCTCAGTGGCTTGCTATGGGTCGACTGATTGGTTGACATATTTATAACTCACACTACACATATATTTTAAATATCCCTTTTTACTGTAGGCATAGTTTTTATATTACTGTATTCATTTACGATTTAAATATGTTTATTTTATCAATATTTAATTAAGTATTCTGTTTATTGTGTCTACCTTCGTCCGTGTGTCACTGCGGGGTGCCAACTGAAAACCAGCGCTGGGTGTCTAACGCTCAGCAAATGCTGAGATGGCTACCCTTTCGGTATGGGCACGCTCAGCGCAATTATTGTGTACTCGTACCTACTATTATTTCTGTTCACTTTGTCTATGTTGCTGTGAGTTTGTGTCTATGCTGAATAAATGTTTTCTATTCTATTCTATTTGACAGCTGAGTAGAGAGGGATTGAAGATTGCTACCACTAAGTGCGAAAGAGATTTATTTTCATGTCTCTTTCATACTTACTAGTAAAACAATGTTATATCCTGCTGTCAAAACGGGCCTTTTATTTTTTAAATGCGTTAAATTAGGGTGGCGCTACAATCGCATCAGGGTAAATTTTAAAAACAGCACCGAAAGTTCTTCCGCTTCGTTATTATTTCGTTATGGGGCAAATGAGAAACATGACATGACAAGACATGTAATTAAATTTTGTGCATTAATTTTCAAAACAATAAATTACATTGATAAGGTTAGAAAATGGTATGTTCAAATCAAATCAAATCGTATATTTCTAATAAACCATTTACAGGCACTTTTGAATTGTCAAAGTCGGTCAGTCAAAAACATGAAGCTATTTGCACGTTCCAAAGCGTAGATCTCTATGGAGAAGAACGTGCAAGAAACTCCACGGACACTCTTTTAAACCATGTGATGTATTACAAAAATCTTGTTAACATTATCTTTGATTGCTTCTATATGTGAGGACAATGCAAAGAACTAGAAAATATATAAACAATTCAAAATGCAGGTACAGATCAAAATAAAGAGAACAAAAGTTCATCAAACTCGGCATACTCCAATCCGTTTACCTACGCTACTTGTCTCACCGCCGGCTATCAGCGAGTAGCAAGTAAAGCTTCAAACTCGAAACAGTTGGCGATCAGCGAGTAGCGAGTGAAAAGTTTCAATAGTTTTGACGCTCGGCTTTCAGCGAGTGCTCTTGTGCGACGGGCTTTTACTCGCAATACTCGCTCCGGCCCGCACTGTAGGTAGAAATTACCGATGTTTGGTGAGTTCTGACCGCCAAGCGAGCATCGCCGAGCGAGTACAATCTTTGATAGCTCTTGTTGCTGCGATCAGCTAGAGGTAAGAGCCGCTCGCCGGCAGTGTGAACACCCAGCTATCGACTATGAATGTATGTCTCTTTTACTCATACGAGATCTATATCTTTTGTCCCTTTCCTCACCGAGCTAGTAGTCGATAGCTACTCGCTTCTTCGCCGGCGGTGAGACAAGTGCCTAAATCTACGCTAGCGCCATTCTGGAAGGTTTTTGAACTGCTACTCACTGCAGGACACTATTTCAACTTGTCAGCCATATAAGATCGTGCTCCTCGTCTCTATACTCCATGTCCTATAGGGAGCGTGCTGAAACTATAGGTGGCAGCACAGTAATGTCACTGTCAAGTATATTTCACCTATAAAATACGAAATGGCAACGCTAGATGGCACAGTCTACTTCGCGCACGTTCCCCTAAACTGAGCGAGCAGGAACCGCAGGTGGCAGCGCAGAAGCGTCAATGTCAAGTATACTGAGCCTTAAAATTCGAATATGCGACACTAGATGGCATAGTCAACGCCGTGTATGTTCCCTATGACCGCTAGCTGGGGCAGAGTCGGTCCCTATAGCGTCCACTATACTTGACATTGACGCTTCTGCGCTGCCACCTGCGGTTCCTGCACGTTAAGTTTAGGTGAACGTGCTCGAAGTAGACTGTGCCATCTCGCGTAGCTATTTCGAATTTTATACCTTGTTATATACTTGACAGTGACATTTCTGTGCTGCCACCTATAGTTTCTGCACGCTTCCTATAGTTACCCATCGCGAGCGGTCTTGAGCTTCACCTCGCTCATTCCGATGCTCGTTGCTTCTGCCAACACGGTGCGTCGCCAGGTTTGACGGGGAACGCCACGCTTCCTTTTCTCCTGAGGATTCCAGTCCATGGCCTGTTTGGGAATCTGATCGGGAGTCCTCCAGAGCGTGTGATCAATCCACCTTCATTTATGACACTAGTAGGTTACTTTGAGAAAATTTTCGGCACACGCGAGCGAAGTCGCTTGCTGAAGCTAGTTTATAATATTCGTTTAAAAAAATATGTCACTATATCGTCTATGCATGTATAGAAGTTTTCTCCAATTTGTAATTTATCTCTTTATTTCCAGGACTCAAGTAACCTAACTGCGGAAGACTCGGAGACGGCCCTCATCCGCCGCCTCACGCGGGAGATCCGCGCGTCGTGTCGGAGGAACGAGCCGCCCGCGCGACACGACGACGAAGGCGCGCATCCTGTGCACAGGAAGATCAGTCTCACGTGCCACACCGCTTGTTTGCTTAGAGTAAGTTTTAAACTACGCAACATATTTTAATGTGGTTTTCAGAGAATCATTTAGAGAGTCTCTTTTGGAAGCTTAAGTAAAATATAAACAGTGTAGAAAAATCGATGTTTTGCCAAGTGTCCAGAAAGCGATTTTCGGGCACAGCAGTAAATATTAGGCTTGCTAGTGTTATTAATGAGTGATCTTTTTCCCCTATAGCAAGGCATGGGCGGCGGCGAGGAGGAGCGCCGCAGCCGCCTGCGCTCCCCCGCGCCCTCCCCCGCGCCGTCTCCGGGGCCGTCCCCTGCCGGCAGCCCCGTACCTGCGCCGCATCCCACCTCGCGCTTCATGGTGAGTGTATCCTGTGTCCCTCTACACTCTACACTCTACAGCAAGGCATGGGCGGCGGCGAGGAGGAGGCCGTCTCCGGGGCCGTCCCCTGCCGGCAGCCCCGTACCTGCGCCGCATCCCACCTCGCGCTTCATGGTGAGTGTATCCTGTGTCCCTCTACACTCTACACTCTACAGCAAGGCATGGGCGGCGGCGAGGAGGAGGCCGTCTCCGGGGCCGTCCCCTGCCGGCAGCCCCGTACCTGCGCCGCATCCCACCTCGCGCTTCATGGTGAGTGTATCCTGTGTCCCTCTACACTCTACACTCTACAGCAAGGCATGGGCGGCGGCGAGGAGGAGGCCGTCTCCGGGGCCGTCCCCTGCCGGCAGCCCCGTACCTGCGCCGCATCCCACCTCGCGCTTCATGGTGAGTGTATCCTGTGTCCCTCTACACTCTACACTCTACAGCAAGGCATGGGCGGCGGCGAGGAGGAGGCCGTCTCCGGGGCCGTCCCCTGCCGGCAGCCCCGTACCTGCGCCGCATCCCACCTCGCGCTTCATGGTGAGTGTATCCTGTGTCCCTCTACACTCTACACTCTACAGCAAGGCATGGGCGGCGGCGAGGAGGAGGCCGTCTCCGGGGCCGTCCCCTGCCGGCAGCCCCGTACCTGCGCCGCATCCCACCTCGCGCTTCATGGTGAGTGTATCCTGTGTCCCTCTACACTCTACACTCTACAGCAAGGCATGGGCGGCGGCGAGGAGGAGGCCGTCTCCGGGGCCGTCCCCTGCCGGCAGCCCCGTACCTGCGCCGCATCCCACCTCGCGCTTCATGGTGAGTGTATCCTGTGTCCCTCTACACTCTACACTCTACAGCAAGGCATGGGCGGCGGCGAGGAGGAGGCCGTCTCCGGGGCCGTCCCCTGCCGGCAGCTAGGAAAAAAATTGGCTGTGACAGACGGACAGACTACCAGCCCGACACCGACCACGACCTTAGAACCCTAAGAACTGCTATACGAAAATATTAATTGTATGACATCGTTTCAGGTGACCCGGGTGACGCCAGAGCGCGACTCCTCTACGGACAGCAGCGGGTCCACCTCATCGTCATCATCCACGCCCACCCGGCTCGCTTACTGCCCACCCTCGCGGTTTAGAGTCGTGCAGGTATAGCATTATCCTTGTATTATACGTAGGGAGCGTGCAGGAGCTTTTGTGCAATCTAATTAGCATTTCACCACTTAATGAGACTTAATAAGCTAGAAACTTGTATAAACCTTCATTTTGGCGTTCTAGATGTTGTGTCAAAAGTCTCATAAAATCTCGTGTCTGCGATGCAAGTTATTGAAGGGCAAAGGTCGCGATTATCTCGGTTTCTATAGCTCCTATGATGTTACCTAACATTAAAATTGTAGAGCGTAAAATTTGCAACAATATTTCAAAGAATATTTCTTCAGGCGCTCAACCGTTTTTGCGATAGAAGGCGGAGAGCGAGCGCTCAGCCGTACTGTAATAAATGGTCTACCGTGTATCTTGGTGAATAATACCTTGTTTAAAGTTAGACGGTGAATAATACATTTAGAACGCCAAAATGCATGCCATTTTTTATGCTTCTTTGAATAGACTACTACAGGCGGCAGCACAGAATCGTCAATGCCTCTTATTTGTCTGAATTAGTGCCACTAGATGGCAGTCTTCGCCGTGCACGTTCCCTACACTACAATAGAATAGAATACTCTTTATTATGTACAGTGTACATCATATAAGTCATTGAAAAGATAGATGAATAAAACATTACAATGGTACCCAACTGATAAGGCGCGTCGTGAATCTTCGTTCGCACAAAAAAGAAAGTATGGTCCCGAAGATTAACGAAAGAAAGCAAACTTACAATCAACCTTAGATCACTACTATAAGGTTCATAATACACTGCAGCTGTTAGTTCCGTCTCAGTCGCGCGTCACGTGCATGCCACGCGGCGCGCGCTAACATGGCGGCAGCTGCCGACCAATAGCGGTACAGGAACAAGAAGCGCGGTGCGTGGAGCGTGCCGATTGGTCAATAGCATTTCTCGCGCTTTGAAAATTCATCTTCTGCACATCGGTAAGCCATATCAGTTGGGTACTATTGTACATAGGATGACACAGTAGGCGGCCTTATCGCTAAAGGAACCGTAGGAGGTATACTGAGGAGCTCGTGGCACGGGTAGATCTTCAAGGTGAAGCAAAACACTCTGAAAGCGTGAATTGGGGACATTCCATTACATTCCAAAACTCCTCCGTGCCTCGGAAAGCACGTAAATCCGTTGCCAGGGTTGCGGACTTTGTTCGAAAAAGTCACCGCGGCGCTGGAACGCAAAGGGCACTAGGAGGAACACGGACAGATTTTAGTTAGTAAGAGTCTGACACTCCATACCATTGTTCCCAGCTGTCATGTTTTTTTTAGAACACAAATAATTATAGAAAATAACCACCACCTAAATTACCCCTTTTCAGGTAATGGAACCTCCTCAAATCCAAGTGCATCCAGCCTCCAGTCAGCCAAGAAAATCACCCTCAAGATTCTCAGTTACTAGAAACTACGACTCCGTATACAATCCCAACCCGACTCCGCCTAATAGTCCCGCTCAACCCGTTCTCTACACTCAACTACAGAACGAAGTCGTCACTCAACTCAAATACGAAGCAAATCTCAATAAAAATGACGTTCTTACTCAAACTAAGAACGAAGTCGTGACTCAACTGAGGCATGACTCAGCCGTTAAATGTGACTCAGTTACTAATGAAGCGATTGCTCAACTTGGGAACGAGAAAACTGAGACACAACCGAAAAATGAAGTACATACTCAAGTTAAGAATGAAATTACTGCTGTTAATAGTGAACCGGTTTTACCAGAAGTTAAAAATGTTGTTCCGGTAGAAAAAGAGAGTACAGGTAAAAAAGTTATTACGACACAAGTGCGAATTGAAGCTATGAAACAATCAAAGAATGAATCAGTAAGTGAAATTCAAATTGAACCTTCAATACAAGGCAAAAATGAAAGTACAATTCAAACTGAAATCAAACCAGAATCAAAAATAGGGCCTGAAACTGAAACTATCTCTCAAATTTCTACAGACTCGACCAAAAATAATGTTACGACTCAACTCAAACATGACTTGAGTCATAAAGAACCTGTAATACAAGTCAAAAACGAGTCTGAAACTCAACTACAAAATGTATTTGTGAAAAATGACACGACTGAATCGAAAACTGAGCCTTTGACAGCAGTTAAGAATATAGTTACTACTCAACTACATAAAGAACCTACTTTGGAAAAAGTTGAGTCTAAAATTCCAGTTAAAAATCAAGGAAGCCAAGTTATTCCTAACATTGCTTCCGCAAGTCGTACAGATATAAACAAACAGGCCAAATATTCCAGTATTGAGTCTGTAATTCTAGATAAAATCACTTTAGGTACTGAACTAGAAATGGAATCGACGACTCAACTTAGAAATCCACCGGTTGTGTCTTCAATTCTAAATATTGTGCCTTTTACTCAACAAGCAAAGAAAGATACAGTACCTAAAAGCAGTACGGAATCCTTGGCTCAATTTGAAAAACCACAAGTTGAGTCTCCCTGTCGAATGGATGTTGATGACAAACACTCGAAATCTCCAAGTGTCGAGTCTGTAATTCAAGCAAAGAATGGAGCGACTCAACCTATTCCGGAATTAACCACAAAACTTATCCAATTAGCAGTTGAGTGTACAAGTCCGAAGGTTGAGCCTGCAAGCCATAAGGTTGAGCCTGTAATTCAAGCAAGAAATGATACAGTTACTCAATTCTCAACAGAACTGAATACACAAAGTAAAAACGTTGTGGTTGAGTCTACAAGTCACACAATTATTGATGACAAGCAAACTAAATCAGCAACGGTTGAGCCTTCAATTCAACATAAGAACAGCGAAACGCAACCCGAAGCAGATTTGGCAACACAACTGAAAAACTTATCGGTTGAGTCAACAAGTCTAGCTGATATTGGTATCAAACAAGTTGAAACTACAACAGTTGAACCTGTAATTCAAGAAAAGAATGTTGCAGATACTCAAATGCAAACAGAATTAAAGACTAAACCGCAAACGGCAATTGTTGTCTCTACAAATAGACTTCAAACTGAGCCAGTGAGTCTAATACAAATCATTAAACCTGATACTCAAGTCAAAACTGAGCTTCCAATATCAACTGAGTCTTCCAGTTCAAACGTACCCTCAGATTTAGACTCGGCGACTCAACTTAGAGGTTTAATTGAAACTTCAAGTAAGATTAAAACCTCGCCTTCTCATTCAATTCTACCGAAAACTTCAATAGCTACTATAGAAGAGTTTCCAGAATGTGACGACATCGAACTCAGTGACTCAACCGCGTCGAGTATTACTCAACTTTCAACGGATAACGCTACAAGTGATTCTAGTAAGACTAAGTCGAATGTTGAGCATGCAACCTGGGATTTAAAAATGAGTGTGGACCCTAAAAAGACTTTAGATAACCCTCAAATAAAGTTCACAGACTCAAATATTGTAACAGGAATATTAACAGAACTAGGTAATATGCCTAAAAAGAGTGCTGAATTGAGTACTCAAACCGTGCCTCAGTCCGACTCAGATATAAAGTCAGACGCATCTAATCTCCCTAAACATATAAGTGACACAAATGTGATAGAAGTTAGTATTAAACCGAACATTGTAACAAGTGAACTAAAGTACAGTGATGTAGTGAAAAGTGATAAAAAAAACACCAAAGTGTTGCTCGACCAAAAGGATACAATGAACAACATAGTAGAAGACTTAGGCAATATAATAAAAGAAATAAAAGTGTTAGTTAAAAATAAAAATAGTTTAGACGAACATGTACCTGCTGATAGTATAATACTTAAGAAAAATAAAAGTGAATCAAGCTTAGATAGTCCTGATCTAGAAGTTTCTAGACTTATGGAGAACAGAAGAGAAGAACGCAGCGTTTTCGATAGTAATTCTTCTTTGGAGATCTCTGGGAGCTCGATGGAGAGTCTTAACGAACAGAATAAAACGGTCCAGGAGCTAGACAGACGGAAAACCAGCACCATTCTGTCTAACGAAGGCAGTATGGAATCAACCAGTGAAGTGACACCGGTAAATAGTGGGAATTTCTTAAATTTGTCTCTCAGCTCAAATGAAAGTGTATCACCGATATTTGGCAAGACAAAACTCATTCATGATTCTCTATCAAGCTTAGAAGCAAGCGTCAGTTCGTTAGACTCAGCTAAACAAGACAGGATTATGGTTACATCCGCTGATTCTGGCATAGAATATTCTCTACAACACCCCTCAGAGAATAAAGAAGATAACTCCTCCAACGAAGGCACGTTGACTAATAACTCGAGTTTAAAGGAAACGGTGAAAAAACCTGAAAGTTTCCATCTGGTTGATACTTTATCGTCTCCTAAGAGAACGTCTAGTCTACTAGATGTTCCTGCTTTGAAGAATAAGGGGTTGGATCGAATGAGGAAGATTTCCTGGGTAGCACCATCTTCCAGTTTTCATATACCCCGGCCAGATGAAAAGGAGACTAAGCCTTCTCACTTGGAAAAGCTGCTAAGTCTATTCCAGCATCCGAGCAGCATATTTTCAAGAAGTTTAACAAGCGATGATGAGAAAAAATCAGCTTCAAATACTCCACCTAGAAAAGATTCCTCTCTAACCAGCTCCTTTTGGTCTTGGGGCAGCACGATAGAGAAGGAAAGAGAAGAAGACAGCTCAGAAGCAACAGACTCGACTCTCTCTGAAAGAGTTCAAGTCTCATTCGTCGATGAGTCTTTCTCGAAGAAGTTAGACTCGAAAACTCCCTCAACGGACACTGATAACACGCTTAGCGAATTCCAGTCGTTCCCAACGCAGGAGAGTGAGACCACAGATGATAGAGTTACCAAAACCACCGAAGATTTAATAGTACAAAATTTAGACTTAAGTGTAATTAGTAATACGAAGAAAGGTTTAGATAGAAATGATGATCTCGTAAGAGAGGGACAGGAAGAGAAAGAAAAAGAGTTAGCCAGGCCACGGTCGTTCGCAGCAGTTCTGAAGAGCTCTGGTTCTGAAAACTCTTTGGATAAACAAAACAGTCCAGATAACGGACAGTCTGTAGACAAGCTCCCCAGCAAAATCATCAGAGGTATCAAAGAAAATATCAGCCCGGAGAACACGCTAACCTCGAGTATGACCAACACAAAAGCATTAGCCGTAGAACTAGAAAGACAAGTGAAAGGTCCTACAGTAAACGTCTGGGACGTCAAAAATGAACCCAAAATTGAAGAAGTTAAAGTCCAAAGTGATTTAGCACCTATAGCTACTATTGAGGAGACGTTAGATGAAGATAATCCGTTACAGTTAGCGTATATAGATGATGTTAAGGTTGAAGATGCGACTAGAGTCCATTTGGATGAGGAGAAAAAAACTCTGGATATTGATTTAGGGAAGGATGCGTTGTCTTACTTAATATATGAAAATAGAGACTTTGGAATTGAGGCGGAGAGTATGGTCAAGACAACCGCTCAACAAGGGTCCTTAGCCGAAGAATTAAAAGAGGCTGAAATCAAAGAGATCCTTGATCTGTCACCAGAATTAGTAGTCGACGATAGTCTACAAGACAATGTGTTCACAGCGAAAGAAATCATCGGCTTACGAACGTCCCCGATCATACCCGAGCGCGCGAAACTCAAAAAAGCCAATTCCCTTGAAGATTTATCTCAACTGTCAGACGAAAAGAGTCCTAAAGCCAAAACCATAGCGTTCAAAGTGCCTGAAAGCACAACACCAAGAGATATACCCGAACGCAGATCTAAGCTACGCACCCGAAGTGGTTCAAGTCCGAAATCTTTACCGGAAAGTTTGAATAAACCTTGTCCGTTAACAAAAATGGAGTCTATATTGACTAAAAAGAAGAAAAAGGTGTCGTCTTTAGGGAAAATGGCGAGAGATTCTCTGCTAGCATTAAATATGAGTGAAGAAGAAATAGCAGAATTCAGACGTTCGTATAAACTGACTTCGGTTGAGAGTTTAAAATCATTGGAGTCGGTTTCTGAGAGTGGGAACTCCGTTGACTCAAGATGCAGGGCTTGCTTGAGACAGTCGCAGGAGAGTTTGATGTCTCTAGACTCTATCTCTGAAGATTGTAAATGTACAGATGAATGTGATCGGGCTGGTAAGTCCACGAGATGAAGAAGGCCTCGTAAGGCGCAGTGAAAATAAATTGTTTTTTTTTTTTGTAATGTATAGAGAATTTTTTTAATTTTTAAGACTATTATGTTGTCAGTTGTTGCTTGTTTTTTTTTGTAGAGGTGTGAGTCAAGGCTATTATATTATTATTTTAGATGAGAGTGGAGTATTACTGGAAATTAAGGCCGCGTTTCCACTAAAGATGTGCGAGGATGCCTAGCGAGGAATGTGTTTGTTCAGAACCAATAGAATCGCTTGCGCTGAGCGAGGCTAGGTAAATGAAGCGATTCTATTGGTTGTTAACAAACACATCCCTCGCTACGCATCCTCGCACATCTCTGTATTTTACTGAAAAAAAAAAAGAATTATAGTTGTCAAAAAATAAAAGGCCCGTTTTGACAGCAGGATACAACATTGTTTTACTAGTAAGTATGAAAGAGACTTAAAAATAAATCTCTTTCGCACTTAGTGGTAAAGCAATCTTCTATCCCTCTCTACTCAGCTGTCAAATCGGACTTCTTAGATTTTGGTGCCTTTAGTCCGTGACATAGATTTACAAAGAATATTGGACACGTATTTTTTTAGTAAGTTGTATGAAATAATGTAGAAATGTTTAATGTCTAGACACCTGCTTGACTTCGAAGCAACCAGTAACTTTGGTTTGGGGGTTAGATAAGGAGTCGCTCCATGTACAATACTGGTATTCAGCTGTATCCCTTTCTACTGGAAGTCGATCCCAACTATGTTGGGACACGGGTAGGAAGATGACGTATAAAAAGGACCCACACTTTTATACCCAGTGCCATTTTTGTCGTCTTACAAAGGCGGCCCACTTAATGTACCCGATATAAACTACCTCTAGGCGCGATTATTTAAAAAAAAATAAGATAATAGGTACAATAAAAATAAATAATCCATTAGAATTATGAAACACCCTGTAAATAATGTTTACGTATCAAAACAACGTCTCAAACCATTAGTCCAATACCATATTTTTTTTAATGAAGTTGTTGTAATCATTGGATAGATTAGCCTTTTGAGCGCCACGGTCGGCTATAGCCGTCAAACGAAAAAGTGCCTAACACGCCACCGTCGGCTATAGCCGACAAGCAAACAACATTTTTAAGTACAAAATAAATATACTAAATCAAGTTTGCTGTGATTACGTTACGAGTAATATTTTATTTAAAAAATATAGAACGAAAGGCAATAATAAATAAGATGTTGGAATACGTATTTTTTGTTTAGATATTTGCGCTGAATTTGTGCTTGGCGTAGGAGGGACGCCGATGCGTTTACGGTCTAGCAGTCAAAAGGTTAAGAGGCCTGCCGTTGTAAAACGACTAAAATAACACAGTGTGTGTGTGATCACAGTGGGATCAACAGTATAAAAGACTAATCCAAACGTGTAAATACCATCACAGCTTATTTTGACTCTTACGACATTGACCGAAAGTCCGAATTACGATAATCCATGCAGGCTCATGATACCTTCTAAAATATGTAATTTTAATCTTGGCTTACACCTTTACCCACACTTTATAGAGAAGTTAGGAATGTATGACGGATTCAAAATACTGATTTATACGCCCTATGCCAGCTACGCAAAAAGTCAGAAACTTAGAATGTCAAATACGCAAAAAGTCAAACTTAGAATGTCAAATACGCAAAAAGTCAAACTTAGAATGTCAAATACGCAAAATGTCAGAAACGGATCAGATTTTATATTACTTTTCGTTTTTTATTTTTAAAGTTTGCTTGTACTACCGACGTTTGTATCTTGAACGTTGGCCAATTGAGTGCAATTTATCAGCACTTAGAAATCTTTTTCTAGACATCCTTATCCTGGCATTATGCGTATTTGACATTTTGATAATCTGACATTCAGCGTTTATGACATTTTGCGTATCTGACATAGGGTGTATTAACCAAAATATTGTATAACCACTTAAAATTGAAAGATCGAATGATTTTGGACTTACTAAGAGTATAGTAATTGAAGTTTTAAAATGTGAATTGTGAAAATAAATGCTTATTATAACCTTTTCAAAGGTACTTGAATTCAGAATCAATAATCACCAGTAATTACCACTTACTCACAGTTTCGCCGGTCAAGTGCGAGTCGGTCTTGCTAAGAGTTCCGTACGAATAATATTTTTTTTATAATTTACTTAAAAATCATAGACTTATAGGTTTTCTTGTAATCTATACGTTAATACCTATGGTCCTATGATCTGTTTTTTTATTTTACAAAATTTTAAGCTCAGTTTCGGGGATAAAAGGGCGATCCACAATCAAAAGCAATGATCAGGGGGGCTACTCTCTAAGCCCGAAGTCCGTAGTTTCGGGCTTAGTTGCGGGCGTAGTCTACTCCGTGGCACCTACGCACTTACGATTAGTCCCGCACCCGAACTAAGAATAAAAGGCAACACGATTTTACAGTAACTGTCAAATCGTGTTGTCATTAATTCTTAGTGGTTCGGTTATATATTATTTATTTATGCGAAAGTAACTCTGTCTGTCTGTCTGTCTGTCGCGCTTTCACGCCAAAACTACTGAAAAAATTTAAATTAAATTTGGTGCACAGATAGTCTAGAGCTTGAGAAAGGACATAGGCTACTTTTTATCCCGGGAGTATGTTCCCTAGGGACCGCGCGGGTGAAGCCGCTGGCAGAAGCTAGTAATATCTAAGAGATTCTGAATTCAAGTTTTGGCACCGTAAAGCAAAAACGAGTATTTAATTTTCTCAACTTGATCATTTATAACTTCATCTAAAAGGTCAAATTAAATTGCTTAGCGAAACTTCACTGCGAAGTTTTTAAATTCACAATTTCAAATAACTATACTTGAAAGTTTTAGGTAGTTAAATAAAGCTTAAAAACTCAGTTTAAAAATAAAATGCAACTAAAAACCAATGTAAATACAACAATAACGATTACTAAATCAAGTGAACCGTTAGTTAAGCAGTAGTTTATTTGTGTAAAAAGTCACATCAAATTTGCCTTTATTAAACTACCTAAGTCTTTTTAGTATAGACTGTCAGCGGTCGTTGAACCCGTAATCAGCTGTAGTAACATTACTGGTTTGGTTTTATCACTATGGATATTGATTTGGTACTAATGGCACTTGTCTCACCGCCGGCGATCAGCGAGTAGCAAGTAAAGCTTCAAACTCGAAACAGTTGGCGATCGGCGAGTAACGAGTGAAAGTTTCAATAGTTTTGACGCTCGGCTTTCAGCGAGTGCTTTCGTGTGACGGGCTTTTACTCGCAATACTCGCTCCGGCCCGCACTATAGGTAGAAATTACCGATGTTTTGCTGAGTCCTTACCGCCAAGCGAGCATCGCCGAGCGAGTACAATCTTGGATAGCTCTTGTCGCTGCGATCAACTAGAGGTATAAGAGCCGCTCGCCGGCAGTGTGAACAGCCAGCTATCGAGTATGAATGTATGCGTCTCTTATACTCACACGAGATCTATATCTTTTGTCCCTTTCCTCAGCGAGCAAATGGTCGATAGCTACTCGCTTCCTCGCCGGCGGTGAGACAAGTGCCTATGGGTGAAGTTACAACAGATAATTTACTTTGACCTTACGTATTGATAAAAAAGTGTTCGATCTAGTAAAGTTTTCAAAAAATATTGGACTCGTATTTTTCACGTAAACAATAAAATAAAGACGATACAGTACGTTGTGAACTCGTGTGACGTCACAAGCCCCCGCTCCTGATCTTTGATGCGCTTTTTCTTCGTCAATTTTTATTGATTTGATAAAGCAGAAACTACGTGTCCAATATTTCTTTGGAAATCTATCTGACGGAATAATAAGATTTTTTTAGTGGAATACCTACCCTGTTATATAAAGTTTATTGAATGCTAGTGAACATTCGTACGAAAAACAAAAAAAAATGAACTTTGTCATGTATGACATAGAGTCTGTTCTTCCAAAATTCGATAAATATCTTTAATTCAAATACATGTGTAGTTATTTTTATTAGATCGAACACTTTTTCAATATAAAATAAACTAACTTAAAACCTAAATGAGACAATGTTTTCAAGGACTGAAAAAAATAAATACGAAAATTTTTGTACTTCAAAAAGATGACTTAAAAATTGTAATGTAAAGAAAATTTCGATGTAACTCGATTTTTGTAATATTATTTCGAATTTTGTACTTGAATAGTATTATTATGTATTTGTATTTTTTATTAATGCGGGTAGGCAGGATTTTGTTGATCTATATCGAGTAAAGAAATAAGAAATTGCCGGTTAAAAAATAGAATTAGTTTTTACAGGTGCCTTCATATAGAAGCAGGTTTTTGGTACAGACAGGTCGGTACTGGGAGGCTAAAAAAAGGCCACTTTAGGAGCATATTAGAATCATAATATTAATCACACAATAATCTGTAAAATATCATTTTCATCTTTATCGCTAACGCATTAGGTTCAAGGTTGATTGGGAAAATTTGCTAAAGTGGCATTTTTAGGTGCAGGTAAATTAATGTAAGTACATAAAATTCTTCCGTTACTGAGTAAATGAGTGACTGACAGACAGCACACAGCTGAAAACACTGGTCAGACTCCATAGCAAGTATGTTCCTTGGGGAGTGTAGGGACTTTAATATAGGATTTCTCGAAATTTCTGCTGGAACGGGGAAAAACGGGATATGCGCGTACCGGCAAAAGCTAGTCTTGTATAAAGAAACCGGCAAATCTGTCCGTACTGCAGCCTGTGTCTATTATGTGTGATTGTAACGTACCATGGGTCTAGTTTACCTGCTCTGACCAGTATCGACCTGTCTGTACCGAAAATCTGCTTCTCCATGAAAGCACATGTTTGTAAACGTACCTACGATACAGGAGAAATTCCTAGGGTGGGACAAGGTTTTTATAAAACAAGCCCTGGAAAAGAGAAGAGGTTGGACCGATTTAGTAAGAAAAAAATTTTATTTTTCACACTGGTATGCATACAAATTATAAAACCCTTCTTTTTTGGTGTGTTCTTAACTGAAAAATTCGAAAATCACACCCTTTTGAACCCCACCCAATTGACTTTTGTTGTAAGAACTGGGTGGAACGCACATTTTTTGACGCCACAAATTGGCGCGTCTAGGCCGAAGCGAACTCGCCCCGCGCTCGGCAATCTTCGGGAACGGTCATGTTCGTTAAATACCGTGTTATTTATAGTAAACGATTCAATATTTAAAAGTCCAATATCAACGACACTTTTAACACAACAATGAAAAAAGAAATAAATGCATCTTTTCAATACATTTTATTCGTAAATAACTCGATAAAACGTAGGGTACATGTAAATTTACAATTCTGCCTACCCTCTATCGATTTCAAATCTGATCTTAAAATTGTAATAGTCAACTAATATGTTTAGTTGTATTGACTATTCAAGTACTTATTAACTATTTGTGTTTAATACGGAATTTTCAAACTACCCTCTCTGGATAAATTGGCATGAAACTTTTTTTTTTATATTATTCTGATTGATTAAAAGAAATCGTCTAAATATGGGAGAAGGGGTATTCAATGATTCTTCAGTACAATCGACCGCACAGCACTGGGAACCCTCCTTTTTGTGGATGGGATATCATCAAATGACTTCCGCTCTGTGCGGAGCAGAAGGGAGTGTCAGGCTCTTACTGACTAAAACCCATCCGTGTTCCTTCAAATGCCCGCCGCGTTCCAGGGCCGCGGTCACTCTTTCGAACAATGGTACAACCCTGGAGCTGGGGCCCACCTTTGTTATGCCAGGCCTATTACTGGGTTCAATAGAATACGAGATCAGTTTATACTGGTTTTTTACCACAGACGTGCAGCACGCTTTATCCTATGGGGAAATGAGTTTAACGATCTCGTTTGTAAAAAAATATCTCGAGAGATTATTAACTCTAGATATTTTGTGAACAATGAGCTAAGTGCGAGTTTTTGTACGTACCTATCGTGTCAACATTTTATTGAAATTGGATAAGCGCCGTCTGGTGTCAATAATGAAAAAAAAAAACACTATTCAAATTGGCATGGCATGGCAAAAACCGTTTGCGTTAATGCATTCGAGTACGTTTAGAATCTCGCACTTAGGCCGAATATTTATTCTACAATAACACGTATTAAAATCCGACTCTTTATAATTTCGCTGTCGTGCTGAGAACTTGTAAATATATAACACTACAATATAACAATAACCACCTATAAATGTGGATGGATGGAGAGGGAGAGGAAGGCCAACGAAAAAATGGATGGATTGTGTGAGGAGCGATATGAAAGAAAAGGGAGTTAGTGATAGCGTGGCGCCTGATAAGACAGAATGGAAGAAAAAAACGTAATGGAGCCGAACCCAAGCGACATGGGATTAGCTTAGGCAGATGATAATGAAACCTGTCCCTAATATCCCTTTGTGGATACCATGATGGTATCCACAAAGGGATATTAGGGAAAGGTCGATGTACTTTATTGTAAGTTTATCTGGCGTCTACCATAGTCTCGATAGATCTTATTCCTGTCATTTGTGACCATTCTTTTTTTATTAAAGAAAAGAAGATGGCAGCATTCGTTTCCGTTACGGTCACGCGCCAAACGATCCTTTACAGTTTGAACCATTTAACATTGATAGCGCCTTTATTTCGATTGTGTAAGTGCGATTTTTGTAGAGCAAATGATATACTTAAGTGCGATTATTGTAGAGCAAATGATATAGGTACTTGAGTGCGATTTTTGTACAGCAAATTTTGTACTGACTATTGGTTTGAGTATTTGAGTTTTTTTTTATTCATAACTTTGAAACAATTTTGTTAACGATTCATGTCAATTTATCAAAGAGAAAATAGAAATTTGAAAGTTTCGTATTATAATACAAAATAATTGAAGAAAACAACGTATGATTGTCAAAATATTGTAAACGATTTTTCTAATATTTAGTTAAATTGTAAATAGAAAATGTACAGAAATGGTCGTTCGAAATTTTTATAGTAGGCATAAGTGGTTTAATAAATAAAAAACTTAAGGCTTTATACACAAGAGCGATTTTTTTGTCGCTAAAAATTTTCGTTTGCGTGTATCTTGTCGGAGTAAACTGTATGAAAAATTGTTATATATTCGCCCATATATCAGATTGATATATCGGCTTTTTCTTAAATAATATAATATAGATTTTGGGATTAAAAAAAGTATTCGATTTTTTCTAATAATAATAATTAAATTTAAAAAATGTATAAATACAAACTGTCTAAAGAAACATTAAATACTTATGTCGAGAGCTCAATTTGAGAAAAAAATCAGAAGAATAAACGCATCAAAATTGTTACAGCAATTTGTTGAAGAGATAGACTTATAATCTCCAAAACTACTGTAACATTTTCGATAAAACAAATTGCGCCTCGAGCTAAGACCAAAATTATGATGATGTAACATTTGACTTCATAATATATTGTACATATTAAAAGCTTTTAACGTCTGTGGTGTTTTTATTTTACTGTTTTTAGATTCTCTGCTGCGTTAATACCCACCCAGTGGCGTAGTTGACTAGCTACGCCACTGGGACTCAAAGGGGCCCTGTATCTAACATTTTTGGGGGCCCGTTTTTAGGGGTTTACATTTTTAAACGAAACAGGGCCTACTAGCTCAGAACGGTCTTGGCAGGCCACGAAAGAGATGGCAGGACTAACTATTTAGTCCTCTCTTTAATTTTGCGCCCACACATCGGGGTTGGGGGGGGGGCTTGTAGTCTGGGGGCCCCGTATCTTTGATTCGGCGGTAGTTGTGCCCGTCCCTGATCTCACCAAAAATAAATGTGAAAGAATGTCTTATGTAATGGCTTCTCTTGTAAAAGAAGTGAGTTCCAACCACAAGAAAAACCAACGGAGCAAATCTACCGCGCAACAAAAAGAACCGCAACGCCATCTATCCAACTAGCAGCGAACTACTAGGTTGAAATTCTGCTTCGCGCAAGCAGAGTTTACCGTGCGATTTGAACATACCGAGTTGATACGACAGAGGGGCTTTCCTTTAAACTGCCTATACTAGGTACCATTTCCAAGCTCTGTACCAAAAATCAATTAAATAGGAGCAGTAGTTTAGTCGCAAATAATTTTTTAAGTTTTTGCCTCAATTGAACACGATGTATCTTTTTCCTAACAGCTGATTATGCCTACGCATCGGTCATGCACCTTAAAACGATAAATCGAGTATAACCTACGATGCGTTGTTGCCGCTCCGACGCAATTCATAAGTACAACCAAATTTTCACTAAAAAGATGGCAATGCAAAAAAGGAAGCAATAAACACACACTTGCACTTTCATTACGAGAGTGACAATCATAGCAAAACATACCGCGCGTAAAAGAAATAGAAATAGGTCAGTGTGTTGTTATTGCATTCTAGATATTTGCGATCGGTAAGTGGGGCCTCAGTGTGCCGATGTCTTCCTTCCGGAACGTATGTTACGTAACACGGAAGCTCCCTGCGCCCGCGCGCAAACAATTGATTTTGTTTTGTTATTGTGATAAGGTACTAAATAAGTTTAAGACAGTATTTCTTTTTTTATTGTGACAGGACACGTAACTTGGGATTATTATTATTAGTGTTAGTGTTTTTTTTTTTTGTGATCGACTGTTTTTTATTGTGATAGGACACGTAATTAAACTTTGGTTGTGTGTGCGTGTAATTAAAGTGTTCAACAATGCCTCGTGTAACTAACACGGCGGCAGACTACACGGACATGATTTTAATTGTGAATTAGGTATGTTTGTGATTTTTTTTTGTGAATTGTGAATTTTTAAATTGTCGATGTGTCCTCCACACATCGAGAATTTAAAAATTTTGTGTTTTTGTTGTGATTGTTGTTGTGTGCGTACCTACTTCAAAACCTTACCTATCATGAAAGCGGGCGCGAGCGGAGGCCTAAGCTCGCGCCTGCGCCACCGCCGGCCGCCCGCCCGACCACAATTTTATTATACCTACCCACACCGCGCTCAGGCGCGCGCGCGACGTTGCCGCTTTTCCCTAGGTCAGTTGAATTTATTTGCACAGGGTGGTTGCGTTTTACTCTGATTTGTAAGCTATTTAGTTTATTTGAAAGAAAAAAATCTCAATTTTGTAGCTTTTTATTTTTATATCGTATCGGATTAATACTAAACACGTATAGTATACGTAGTGTAATTTAATGCCCCTCTGTCGTATCAACGTTGTATACATCAGCCCGAATATCAACTATCGGGCAACTGCCCGCCAGACACAACAACTGTCTGATAGGAGGATCCTCCCTTTTCAATGGGGGTTTGCGGGACTTTACTCTCTGTACCGCATACCCTCTAAAAGTTCAAGTGAGATCTAACTAGATATACCAAGCTCACTCGAAGTTCCTGAAAACATAGCTCCCATGCACAACCTTCTTTAGTTACAATAGGAAATATAGACACAATACAACAAAAAACATAGGAAAGAAAAGAAAAAAAACTGATCAAGAGCGAGTCGGACTCGCGCACCGAGGGTTCCGTAAGCAGCTTGCCAGGCCACCCGTTCCTGAGAAAATCGGTGGGGACACACGGACAGACAGACGGACACGAGAGTGATCTTTTAAGGATTCCTTTTTTACCATTTGAGGTACGGAACCCTAAAAATACTCGGTGCCATTTAAGGCGCGTCGCTCACTGGTAAGACGAGGCGAAGTCGCGTCAGCGGCGGTGCGGCGTCGCAGCACGGGCGAGGATAGGTCTCTGCGTAGAGTCGAGGCGCAGGCGGCTATGCTTCCTTCACATTTTACGTAATTCATTCACCATGTCGTTCACAAGTTCTTAATTTAAATATAAGAAGATTTTGGGTGCATCCATATATGTTGCGACAGTGTGACAAAAGAGGTTCATTCAGAGCTACACGTGACATAAAAAGTTATCCCGACAAGTTCAAAAAGTTTTATGGAATGTCACCAGAAACATTCCATTTACTGTTGGAAAAAACGAAGAATAGCTTACAGAAGGACAGTAACTGGAGGAAATCAATTTGCCCTGAAGAAAGGTTATTGATTACTCTAAGGTAAGTTTTTCGCGCATATTTAATACGTCTAAACGCAGCTACGCACGAAACCAAATGACAAAATGGCGGTGGAGTCGTGGCTTGGGCACACTTGAGCGCCCCTCCTGCGCCTGCACCTCGCCTCCGCCCCGCCTTCACCTCGTCCGCGCCGCAACTCTTGTATATGAGCGCACTGCCATTCATTTGAAAAGAAAACCTTGTTGCGGCGTGCCTCTTATGCGCCCGCGCCTCAACTGCACCTCGACTGTTAATCGTGTGAGCGACGCTCCTTAGTCGTCTTACAAAAGCTGCCCACTTAATGTCCCTCACATAAACTACCTAACCTACTACGCTGATCAAAAAGTCATATTAACACAAGGGAACAGCATTTTTATTGCATGAATTATCCTTACTAATATTATAAATGCGAAAGTAACTCTGTCTGTCTGTCTGTCGCGCTTTCACACCAAAACTACTGAACCGATTTAAATGACATTTTTGTACACAGATAGTCTAGAGCCTGAGAAAGGATATAGGCTACTTTTATACCGGAAGTATGTTCCCTAGGGACCACGCGGGCGAGGCTGCTGGCAGAAGCTAGTTATGACTAATATACATTCTCGGAGTGCTGATGTCAGATCTGAAGTCGGATTGTCTGTATCAGCTTTAGCTTTTGAGATATAATTAAAATTCGTTTTTAAAGAAAAACCTATTTTTTATTTAGAAAACTATTAGAAAAACAACCACTACTTATAAAAAAAAATCTTTTATAAGATTTTCTTGCTTGACGTGGTTCACAACCAACAATAGTCTGCCAACATGTGAGCATTCCAGTGACCGTGGTAACGTTCCTCCATAGTTCGAATATGTTGATGGAACCGTTCCCTTTGTTCTTCAATCAGATCCAACAAGGTTTTCAAGAAAACGGTCCAAAAGGCTGTGTACCTTGATGCTCATATTACAATCAAGCGGCTGGAAGTGTGACAACATCAGTTCAATACGCTAGGCATAGCTTTCATCCGTTTTGTTTCCCAGAAAATTTTGTGCAGTCCAAACGAATTCATTCCAGGCATTCCGGCTAAAATCTCCGACGCTTTTTTAGAAAGACCAAGGTCTCTCACTAATGCACTGAGGTCTTCCCGGTTAAAGGGCTGGGGTTCAGAAGAAATATCTGGGTTAAAATCAGTTGTCCCACTTTCATGACTTGAAGAACTGCCTACGTGGTCGAGTGGTTTAGGCGTTTGCCTTGGTCGTGGGTTCGATTCCCACGGGAAGAAAGCATACTTTGTAAAGTTGTTTCTAGTTAGGCTAGGACATTGCAGGTTTGAATCACCTGATTGTCTGATAAAAAGACACGTATAAGCCGGTGGTCCCGGCCGCCAATTGGTGGTCGTCAAATAAACCATGTCAGAGGCCCTTGAGGCGGCAGCAACTCTGACACTCTCTGTGCGGGGTCGTTAGACCTTACTGCCCACACGACAAGAAGAAGAATTGAAGAAGAGTTTTTTTCTTGTAAGTCTTGATAATTTTGGGTAGATGAAGAACCTTCGGGTACTGGCGCATGGCCGGAGTACAGCACTGGTCGAGCTGATAACAAGTTACGATAAACCATTTCGACCGGTTTCTTTAATGAATTCCGTTTATATCAACTACACAACAATAACAATCATCTTGATGATTTGAAAGTCCCCGCCACAACATTGGTGTTTAATACTTAAAATAGTGTTATTCGCCCATAATCTCGCGACGAAGCTCCAAAGTCTTGAGCATCGACGACGAGTCGCTAGCCTGTCGGTTTTCTACCGGTTGCATTTTGGGGAATGTCGACGGAATTGCATAATTTAATTCTGCCAAGCCCGTTCCATCATCGGACCACAAGAACGGAATGCGCCACCGGTACATGGTGGACATCCCACCCACATGCACTAAACGTTTTGGGAATACATTCATAGTGCGTACAGCTAAGGAGTGAAATTCCCTGCCGGAGTCTGTGTTTCCTGATAGCTACAACCTGGGAGTCTTTAAGTCAAGAGTGAATAGGTTACTTCTAGGCAAGCGTGCTCCATCTTCGACCACATCATCGCTTACCATCAGGTGAGATAGTGGTCAAACGCGCGCCTATAAACAGTAAAAAAAAAATCTCCCAAGCCTCCACACATGTTTTACATGTTCTATGAGGGACCCAGTACTTATCACGGGTGTCCAAAGGGAATCCAAAGTAATCTGAAAATACACCTGTTTTATGAATTTCGACACACTTAGTCTGCAATATTTTAATGTATATATTCCTCACAGATGTTACAAAAACAGTTGTGATCGTTTTACAGATATTACTCGATGGGGACATTGTTAAACAAAAGTTTTTTTTTAAATAGCTCGGTTGATTTGAAGGTCAAATGTGACTAGTACAAAAATATGTCTGATAGCTGTATCTCAAAAACTAGAGCTGCTACAGAAAACTGGCCAAGTGCGAGTCGGAGTCGCGTGCAAAGGGTTACGAACGAATTTTATTTCTTTACCATGTTATTTTAACACTATAGACTTCTTAAAGGTTTTCCATCTATGTCTCCATTTTTTTCAAAATTTTAGGCTGAGTTGTTTCGGAGGTAAGGGGGGGAATGGTCATTTTTCGTCTAATTTCTTGAATAACTTCAAACCCATTTATTTTAAAATTATGAAAAAATATAGTTAAAACCCTCACAGTAAGCCCTATCATTTCATACGTCACACGATATTGTTCAAAAATCTTATTTTTGAAATTTTCTAGTTTGACCCCCATACTAAAATTTTATTAATTAACGTAACGCGTCCGTGTTTGGGTCACAGAAGTCCGTATGTGTACCAAATTCCAACAGAATCGGTCCAGTAGATCCGGAGAAAACTGGCTGTGACAGACGGACAGACAGATAGACACCCGAGTGATCCTACAAGGGTTCCATTTTTTGTTCGGAACCCTACAAAATGAAGTTAGATTTGAAATCAGCGACCTCAAATTAGTAAATAACAGGCATAAAACTTCATGTAACAAAAAAAACACCGGTAGCACTCCGGGAGTGCCGGCAGAAGTGAAAACTTTAGTATTAACGTTGTGTTTAATTATAAGTACAAAAATACTATCATTTATGAGGTAGAATACAATGTTTATTTATTGCGCTATCGTACACAAATATGACAATTTACATGTTATTATTCATAATATTATATCGTTATTTATTTATATATTACATTAATTTTTATCTCTTAGAAAAATCAACTTTCATCCATAATTTCGTAATTCCGTAATTTCGTATCCTTGGATACGCGTGGCACGCTGTACATAAACACAGACGGACATTCGCGCAAGCGCCCTGTGCCGCCTAAGCGGAGCAGCACACTCAGGCACGGTAGAAAGAGTGGGAGATACTAGTTCCTCTCCCTTCCCCTCGATCTTACGCTTTTTCGATCAGCATCACGTGACCCTGACGCGAGTCCGTCTTACGCTTTTTCGATCAGCATCACGTGACCCTGACGCGAGTCCGTCTTACGCTTTTTCGATCAGCATCACGTGGCCCTGACGCGAGTCCGTCTTACGCTTTTTCGATCAGGTCACGTGTCCTGACGCGAGTTTAAGATTTTATACCCATTACAGAAAAAGTGCTCAACGCCGCTAAAGAAGTTTTGACTTCAAAAAATAAAGTTTAATTTCGTTCCCTTGTATAACAATCAGTTATTTTTCTTATTGCTCGGCGCCTATGGCTCCTAGCATGATGTTAAATAGCCTGTAGCCTTCCTCAAGAATTTGGCTATCAAAAAATGTATAGCTTGATTCCCCCATGCGTTCCTGAGAACAAGGTTCTTGACAGACGGACAACAAAGTGATCATATAGGGGTTCCGTTTTTCCATATAGAGGTTCGGAATCCTAAAAAGGGTAAATAAAAGACATGCTTAGTGAAATATAATATTATAAGTAACAGTAGCGTAGCTAGCATGGATGACACCCGGGGCGGATAATATGGTGTCGCCCCACAAATGAACCTCCCCCCCCCCCAAATAATTATGAGTTGCATCTTTGGGCTTTCTGGTGACGGCAATCGCAAGCCATTTTTCGGAAGGGAGGGGGGAAAATGTGCCATTTGCGCCGCAGGTTTTTATTTTCAGGAATGTTCTAATATCATACTTACAAACAAAATCTCGAAAATTAATTTGATTTTGTTTTCATCATTATCTAAACCCAACTTTGTTGAGTAATGCAAGTAAACTCAAGAACTACGAGTAAAAGAGAGCAGTAGTGCTATTCTGTAACAACATTTTCGTATCTCGACATTGAAATTCGAGGTGAGTTTCAAATTAAGACCTTTATGTTGTGTGCAATAAAGCTCACTTTGAGAGTTTTGTCACTCAGGTGAAGCTCGATATCGAAATAGTTACTTACAGAATAGACTAGCAGAACACAAGAGCGAGCGAAGCGAGCTCGAAAATTTTCGCATTCCACCTCGGATAGGTTTTATATTCTTGTGATCATTCATACTTAAATAGAAATAACTTTATGGAGTGGTGCAAGAAAGCTCATTAACTGAGAGAGGGCAGAACACGGTGGGCGAAGCGAGCTCTTAAATTCATGCACCCCAACTCGGAAAGGTTTCATTTTCTTTTGATCATTTCATACACAAACATAGTGATTTTATTGAGACATAAAGACACGCTCGAGCAAAAAAGAGATTGCGGAAAGAAAGCGAGAGCGAAGTGAGCTCGAAATTTTTTACACCCCACCACGGACGGGTTTCATTACGTCGCCCGTTAAGGGGTGACACCCGACCGTGACAAAAGTCCAAGAACGAGTGTCACCCCTACATGCAGAAAACCTGAAGGACTAAAGAAATTTTTGCACCTCATCTCGGAAAGGTTTTATTGTATTTTGAACATTCATACTGAAATTTAAGTTTTTTGTTGATTTTTATAGAAAAACTCAGGAAGCCAGAGAGTGCAAAATGCAAGAGCGAGCGAAGCGAGCTCAAAAATTTTTGCACCCTACTCCCGCCAGGTTTCATTGCGTCAAACGTTTAGGGTTGCCACCCTATAGTGACAAAAACCAGTCAACGAGCGGTCGGGTGTCACCCCTAAGCGGGTGTCACCCGGTGCGCGCCCCTCCCGCCCCCCCCCTCGCTTCGCTACTGATAAGTAAGTTAGGTTAAACATCACCTCTCATTTCTTTCAAAAGGTAATCACTCTTGTTCAAGCCCAACTTAGCGATCGTATCATCAATATGAACGCCTTCAGCAGCAGGATTGTACCCGTCCCATTTCTCAGCCCACATAATATACCTCAACTTCTTTTTATACTCAGCTTCTTCATGACTTGCATTCTTTTTAGCAAATATATTGTTCACTGTTTTCTTAGATTCTTCTAGACTAAGACCCAGTGTTATATTTCCAGCCATGTTCAGTTCTTCCAGCAGGTCATGTTCCTCAGTTTCGTCATCAGTCGGCATCGATCTCCTATGTTTCAGTGACGGAAGATTTTTTATACTTTCAATATCTATTCCTTTGTCCATTAGGTTTAGGATTGCTTGGACGGACATCTTGTATTTCCTGGCGTAGACCCGAGCTTTGCGGACGCGTGCCGCTTGCAGATTCCGATGATCTTCCAAGACTTCGTAGTAGAGAACTATTTCGGAAATCATCTCGTTGTAGTCACTCTCTGTATGGAATAAGTTAATTGATTTATAGAGGGTTACAGAATAGGCAAGTTTTTTTAGTTATCTACACTATACAATAATAATATGAATACTATAAAGAGGAAAGATTTGTTTTGTTTGTATGTTTGTTTGTGTGTAATGAATAGGCTCCGAAACTACTGGACTGATTTGAATAAAAAAATTCACCGTTACAATCCTATAATGAAAATATTAAAGTAAAAAGTTAAAAAGTTAGGGATCCGTATGAAAACTTCGATAATGTAACCTAAGGTCTGAAAAAATACCAAAAAAAGCGGCCAAGTGCGAGTCGGACTCGCCGATGAAGGGTTCCGCAGCAGCAAGTAACATTATATAAAAGTTCTTGTAGTTCGTTGTAACTTTATCATTATTATTTACTTAGGCACCTATTATAGATTTATTATTAGAAAATAATGGTTCACGGTTTATGCATAAGGTTTATGTTTATGAAATTAAATGGTTTTTTTTTATATTTGAGTTGATTGAATGAAAGGTAAATTGCGGCCAGTTTTTATTGATTTGATTAATAAAAAAATACATATCTAATATCTGATAATTTGACAACTGACAGACTATACAGGGAAATTGAAAAAATATCCAAAACCTCGTAATCCTGACTTTGTATCATGACCCTGAACAACATTTGTTCTACGACTTTTCAAAATTCGAAACATTTTTTTCGATAAAAATATAAACATAGTCTAAATTTTGCATATTCTTTATGAGGCGGCCGACGAAGGCCACCGCCGCGCCCGGCCGGCGCGGCACCGGGTGCGCACGCGTAGTATACGTGAATTTTACAGACTTCAAATAAATGGAAACAGTTTTTGGCTACATTTTTCAGTTGAGGTCAAAGTCGTAGAACAAATGCTGTTCAGGGTCATGATACGAAGTCAGGATTACGAGGTTTTGGGCATTTTTTTCAATTTCCCTGTATAGAATAAGTATATATTCTTTTTACTCAGTAATCATTCCTATTAGGACGGGACCGGTGTAGCTGCCATCACATAATTTGCCCCTCCCCAGACATATAGGTGAAATCGAGATTTTTCCCTGAACGCAACAAAAAAAATTCACCCTTTTAGATAAAAACTTAAGGAGTTATTTTTGCGAGCGTAGCGAGCGCAAATTTTAGGAGCTCGTAGGGTTAATACCATATGTTTTTAGGGTTCCGAAAAAAAAGGAACCCTTATAGGATCACTCGGGTGTCTGTCTGTCTGTCCGTCTGTCACAGTCAGTTTTCTCCGGATCCACTGGACCGATTCTGTTGAAATTTAGTACACATATGGACTTCTATGACCCAAACACGGACGCGTTACGTAAATTATTAAATTTTTAGTATAGGGGTCACTTTTGGGGGTCAAACTAGAAAATTAAAAATAAAACATTTTTTAACAATATCGTGTGAGATATCAAATGAAAGGGCTTACTGTGAGGGTTTAAATTATATTTTTTTCAGAATTTTAAAATAAATGATTTAGAAGTTATTCAAGAAATTAGACGAAAAATGACCATTCCCCCCCCTTATCTCCGAAACTACTGAGCCTAAAATTTTGAAAAAAAATGGAGATAACAGATCTTTACCTAAATATTACAGGAAAACCTATTAGAAGTCTGTAGTGTTAAAATAACATGTCAAAAAAATTAAATTCGTTCGGAACCCTTTGCACGCGAGTCCGACTCGCACTTGGCCAGTTTTTTAATTATTAGCAGAAACGCGCTTATGCGAAAAGGCAGGAAAATCGAAATCAAGGATGAGCGAAGCAAGTTCGCTAATTTTAGTACCGCGGTTCGATAAGTTTTTTGTCAAGTTATGCCTAAAAATCAGAAACAATGATGTAAGAGCGAGCGGAGCGAGCTCGAATTTTTTTTTTGCCAAGCTAGCTAATATGCGGCTTATAACTATGAACTAATTTATAACTAAGATTTGTTTTAATATGTTTCTACATTTAACCAATCAATCAAAACCCCACCCGGACGCTCCCCGGACGCCCTCCAAACTAGGACAAACCCGGGGAAACCCGGACGGATGGCAGCCCTAGACCGGTGTAATCTATACGAATACCACAGATAATATAATACTAGCGTACTAATACCTAAAAATGAAAAGTTTGTTTGGTGTGGAACTAGCGCGTTCAACCAAACAAACAAACTCTACAGGCCGCAGGTTATTTTATACTTTGTAGTGTTTTGTTTGGAAGTCGCTTATATTTTTTTGTAAAAGGTTTTTTATTTTTCACTTTTAAGTGGTGATACTTGGAAAACGTCTTCGTCTACGCAGAAATTGAAATAACCAAAAATGCTCATAAAATAAAAACTCTTGAACCAAACTGAATCAAATTTTTACGGGACCAAATTGCAAGTATACGGATCGAACCAAAAAAAGAATCACAGAAATCGGATCAGAAACCTCGGAGTAATCGATGCACATACATATAAAACTCAGCCAAGTGCGAGTCGGACTCGCACACGAAGGAGGGTTCCGTACCATACACCTTTATTATTTGTTGTTATAGCGGCATTGGAAATACACAATCTGTGATTTCAACTGTCTACCTATTACGGTTCTGGAGATACAGCCCGCTGACAGACAGACGAACGGACGGACGGACGGACAGCGGAGGCTTAGTAATAGGGTTCTGTTGGTTAGCCTTTGGGTAGGGAACCCTAAAAACGGGACATTAATTATTGAAAAATGTGAAGCAGACGAAATTGCGCTGGTCAACTAGTCTACACTATCTACACTACTAGAGTCTGGCCATAAATACTGTTACAATTAAAAATAAGAAAGAAATTACGTTTGAATTTGGAATCTGTCATTTTTATACGATCGTTCATTGAGTTTTCTCATTTTGGCGCCAATACATTGTACAAAATTTTGCGATATTAAAATGGAGTGGGGTGATAAAGAGAACCGAATCGCTGTGATTGCATTACACAAAGTTGGTATGGAGCCTAATGCAATTTTTAAAACTCTCCATACGCTTGGTATTAGTCAAATGTTTGTGTACCGGGCTATTAATAGGTATAATGAGACCTCCTCTGTTTGTGACAGTAAAAGAACTGGCCGTCCACGTAGTGTTCGTACGAAAAAGGTGGTCAAAGCAGTAAGGGAAAGAATTCGAAGAAATCCTGTCCGAAAGCAAAAGATTTTATCTCGGGAGATGAAGATAGCACCCAGAACCATGTCGCGTATTTTAAAAGATGACTTAGGACTTGCAGCCTATAAGAGACGCACTGGTCATTTTTTAACTGATAATTTAAAAAAGAAAAGGGTGGTAAAATCGAAACAACTACTGAAGCGGTACGCAAAGGGAGGACACAGAAAAATTTTGTTTACGGATGAGAAAATCTTTACAATTAAACAACATTTTAACAAACAAAATGACCGTATGTATGCTCAAAGCTCTAAGGAAGCTTCCCAATTAGTCGACAGAGTGCAACGTGGTCATTATCCAACTTCAGTGATGGTTTGGTGGGGTGTTAGCTATGAAGGAGTGACTAAGCCATATTTTTGTGAAAAAGGTATCAAAACATCGGCACAAGTGTATCAAGATACCATTCTTGAGAAGGTAGTTAAGCCCCTTAACAACACCATATTGAATAACCAAGTATGGTCCTTCCAACAAGACTCGGCGCCGGGTCATAAAGCTCGGTCCAAGCAGTCTTTGTTGGAAGCGAACGTTTCGGACTTCATCAGAGCTGAAGACTGGCCGTCGTCTAGTCCCGATCTTAATCCGCTGGTTTATGATTTATGGTCAGTTTTAGAGAGTACGGCTTGCTCTAAACGCCATGATAATTTGGAATCCCTAAAACAATCCATACGATTGGCAGTGAAGGATTTTCCCATGGAAAGAGTGCGTGCTTCTATTGATAACTGGCCTCAACGTTTAAAGGACTGTATAGCAGCCAATGGAGACCACTTCGAATAAGCTTTTTATATTTTAAATTGTTTTATATTTATGTATTAAACAAACACACTGTAAAAGTAATAAATAATATTTGAAATAAAAAAAAAATGTTTTCTTTGTGACAATATTTATGGCAAGAGTAGGTAGTATTATAAACAGAAAAGATTTGTTTGTTTGTTTGAAATGAATAGGCTCCTAAACTACGGGACCGATTTGAAAAATTCTTTCACCATTAGAATCCTACATTATCCCTGATGGACATAGGCTATAGAATATTTTCAAAAAAGTTAGGGATCCGTATGAAAACTTCGATAATGTAACCCAAGGTGTGAAAAAAATTCCAAAAAAGATCTTACCGATGTAAGGATCTTTTTTTGATGTCTTTTTCACACCACGTACGCTGCGAAAACTATTGACAATAGAACAAAGTGATGTACTATAGTTTTATAGAGAACATCAATATTGTTACGAGCTTGGGGTTCGTTACAATAAAAACACCCGAGTAAACAACCAAAACTGACACTTTAATTTACAATTAACACTAATTAGCACTTTAAAACACACTATATTTAAAACACAATCGCACTACTGAACACTTCACTTCACTATAATTCTGGATATATATCAATATGGAAACTTCTGGAAAGTTCGGGTACATACCGTTCCCGACTGACCAGGTGTCGAAACATCGAGAATGTTCTAGCACGTAAATGTCTGCTACTTGATACTAGATGGCGTTAGCAGCACGTGAATGTCTGCTACTTGATAGTAGATGGCGTCAGCAGCACGTGAATGTCTGCTACTTGATACTAGATGGCGTTAGCAGCACGTAAATGTCGTTATGTACCCAGCATTAGTTCTGGCGCGTAACAATATTTACAAAAAAATCCGCGAGGGTATATATCTAACTATTATGGTTAAGTCTCAATGACCGCTTTTTGTTCAAATTATTCAATCAAAACCCGGGTGAAATGGAACAGTAGTGATTTTATTACCATGATGTTAATCCTTATCTATTTATTTTTATTGTTTAATAATTAAGGTTTTATCAAAATCGGTTTGGAAGCAAAATAGCTAGAATTCGTTTACTTGGATAACGGTTTTTTGTCAACCAAGTAAACGAAATTGCGTATTTTGCTTTCCTGCGATTTTCCAGTGGTGTTGTTAGGTGTGGGATATCACTAAAAAGTGAAAAAAAATACAACCGACTTCATTTCGAAGGTCGGTGTCAAAATACGAAGAAACTACCAAAAACACCGACTTCCGAAATTAAAGTTATTTTTTACTTTGTAGTGTTTTTTTTTTATTTGGAAGTCAGTTGTATTTTTTGTAAAAAATTTTTTTTACTTTGTATTATTTTTTTAGGGTTCCGTACCTCAAAAGGAAAAAATGGAACACTTATAGGATCACTTTTTTTGTCCGTCCGTCTGTCTGTCAAGACCGTTTATCTCAGGAACGCGTGGAGGTATCGAGTTGAAATTAAAACCATATACTCACGTGTATGGCCCCTTGCAGTCGTGAAAAAAACTAACTTCTAAGTTAACGTAAAAAATGATACGGTCGTTTATTCCGCAAAAAAACATATATTCCGACACTCAAATAGTATATGAATCAAAATGTATAGGGTATTTCCCGTTGACCTAGAACTATGAAATTTGGCAAGTAATACCGCCTTATACTACAAGTATAGGCAAAAGTCTGAAAAATATACATTTGTAACATTTTTAAAAAAGGTTAATATACTATTACGTAAGTTATCTATAATATTCAATGAAGAAATATCTGTTTCAATTTTAATTGCAATTCCTAAACAGGCAACAAGTTATAAGAACCTTCCTATTTGTGTTAACATCTGTCCTGTACCTACCCGACACTTAGTTCGCAATAAAGAATTTTGAGTTTGAGTTTGTAATTAAATCTCAAAAAAATACAGTCTTTATTTAATTTGTAGCTACAGATTTGTACGAAACCCTCGGTGGGCGAGTCCGACTCGCACTTGGCCGGTTTTTTTTTATTTGGAAGTCGGTTGTATTTTTTTTGTAAAAGGTTTGTATTTTTTGTTGTTATAGCGGCAACAACACAATCTGCGACATAATCTGTCAACTGTCTACCTATTACGGTTACTGAGATACAGCTCGCTGGTAGACAGACGGTCGGACGGAAAACTGACGTACAGTGGAGGCTTAGTAATAGGGTTCCGTTGGGTTCCTTCCCGTTGGAACCCTAAAAACAGATGACTTTTGGTAATCTAATTGGCAGACCAGATAGATTTTTTCATGACATTACTTATGTGAACTGAGGTTCGATCGGCAAGGTAAGGCAACGCTTGCCAAGGTTGCTCTGTGGATGGGTGGCCATCTTAACATACCGAGTTTCCTCTGTGCTTCGGAAAGCACGTTGGTCCCGGCTGTCATTTGTAGATCTTTAGCAGTCGTTAGGGATCGTCAGAAGCCAAATAAATCTGACTCCAGTCTTGCCAAGAACTACCGTATTACACCAGAATGGGTTGTGCAGGCCTGGTGCCCCTGGAAAATCGCAGGAAAGCAAAATACGCAATTTCGTTTACTTGGATGACAAAAAACCGTTATCTAAGTAAACGAATTCCAGCTATTTTGCTTCCAAACCGATTTTGATAAAAACCTTAATTATTATACAATACAAATAAATAGATAAGGATTAACATCATGATACTAAAATCACTACAATTCCATTTCACCCGGGTTTTGGTTGAATAATTTGAACAAAAAGCGGTCATTGAGACTTAACCATAATAGTTAGATATATACCCTCGCGGATTTTTTTGTAGATATTGTTACGCGCCAGAATTAATGCTGGGTACATAACGACATTTACGTGCTGCTAACGCCATCTAGTATCAAGTAGCAGACATTCACGTGCTGCTAACGCCATCGTAAAATACTGGTATTCAGCTGAATCCGGTTTGCCTGGAACCCGACTTAAATATAGCTGGGAAAATGCTAGGCAGATGATGATGATGATGATGATTATTTTGTGAACGATGTATACTTACGCAGATTAGAATAAGCATACAACAGCTCCTGGATGTTGTGTTTATCGTCCTTGAACGCCATGGGGTTGGAATAATACCGGTAGATCCTTATCATATGCTTGAACTTCTCCATGATGCCAGCGGCGAGAATACCCAACTCGTAGCCAATACTGTGCTTATAAGCTGTCTGTACATAGTCGGCTTGACGCAGCTTGTACATCGCATCTTAAAAATAAATGTTAAAATTGGTTAATTTTTGCCAGCGCCCTGCGAAGTTTTTAACGTTTAAGGCGTAGAAATACCCCTCTGTAGCTGATTTTTATATGAGAATCACGTCTTAATGGCTATAGTCGTATTTTTTGGAAGAAATATATGTTACATTAGCTACATTAGAGTATTTACTTAATAATTTGATCTATGAAAATGAGTTTTATTCGTTCAACATATTGTAATTAATTTGTAAAGTTATGTCTCACACGGATATGAAAACGATGGAATTCGCACTATCTCAAAGACAATTTAGCTGTCTACATTTTCATATACGGCTATTTTGGGGACCGAGTCACCCGCGTCCGTAGGAGTATACCCATTGCTAGTCCCTACACGTGGTCCCCGGGTCGTGCTAATCAGGTGACACTAACTGGTGGTAGGTTTCGGCCGATGGCTTGCGACCACGCACTGGGCAAAGACGTACCGCCAAGTGGCCTAGCCGCGTTCCGGTTCGATGTTCAGTGTAGCCAATTCAGAGGAGTTGGGTCGAAATAGTTGTTTCAATGCAGGCAGACCGACCAGGCTCGCGTTGATATGGACATATCGGGAGACTAGTCGCGGAGGGTAGCGGGATCCGAGGCACGGTGCGCCGCCGGCCGACCGCAGCTAGTTGGGGGCCCAAGTAGTGTGCTAGCCACACATGAAAGGCTGCCCCGCCAACTATCGAAAAATCTCGGAATGCACCATCGTGCTGGTTGGCGACCAAACGAGAGGGCTCGATGGACATTTCCAGGGGGGCTCGGGCGTCCCCGCAGTATGTCATCCCAATAATTATGAGTTGCGCCTTTAGCCTTTAGTTTTTGTGACGGTAATCGCAAGCCATTTTCTAAAAGGGGGAAGAAGGTGTGCCATTTTCGCTGCAGGTTTGTACTTTCAGGAATGTGTTTATTTTGATTTCATCATTATCTAAACTCAATATTGTTGATTAACGCAAGTAAGCTTAAGATTTAAAAGAGGGCAGAACACAAGAGCGAGCGAAGCGAGCGAGAAAATTTTTGCATCTCACTACGGATAGATTTTATATTCTTTTGATCATTCATACTTAAATATAAGTAACTTTATAGAGTGATGCAAGAAAGGTCATTAACTGAGAGAGGGCTGAAACAAGAGCGAGTGGAGCGAGCTCGAAATTTTTGACACCACACCTCGCATAATAACTTTATGGACTGATGCTCAATAATTGAGAGAGAGCAGCACACAAGAGCAAGCGAAGCGACCTCAAAATTTTTTACATCCCACCTCGCATAGGTTTTGTTTTGTTTCGATCATTCATACTTAAAAAGAAGTGACTTTATTAGGGAATATGCATGCAATTTTTTTATTCGTAATTAGTATATTATTGGCTCTAGTTAACAATTATGAAATAGTACATTGTTATCTTAGGGGTGAAAGTAACTGATTTAGTCCCGAGAGGGCGTTTGGCGTCCGAGCGTTGCGAGGGTGCCTATAGTTCGAGGGACTAAATAAGTCTTTCACCCGAGGTAAACACTGTGCTTTTCATTACGAATTCAAGGAAAGTAAAAATAAAAACGAGAATCTAATGAAAAAAATCATATCTGAATCTGATAAACTCATCGTGTTAATACAAATCTCTACTATACGAAAGCATGAGAACAAAACAGTACAACTCGAAAAAACAAATGAAGATCGGTTTGCCGCTTTCCCGCCTATTTTGTTTTTAGGGTTCCGAAAAAAAAGGAACCCTTATAGGATCACTCGGGTGTCTGTCTGTCTGTCTGTCCGTCTGTCACAGCCAGTTTTCTCCGGATCCACTGGACCGATTCTGCTGAAATTTGGTACACATATGGAATTCTATGACCCAAACACGGACGCGTTACGTAAATCATTAAATTTTTAGTATGGGGGTCACTTTTGGGGGTCAAACTAGAAAAAAAAAAGTTTTTTGAACAATATCGTGTGACATATCAAATGAAAGGGTTTACTGTGAGAGATTTAATTATATTTTTTTCATAATTTTAAAATCAATGGTTTTGAAGTTATTCAAGAAATTAGACGAAAAATGACCATTCCCCCCCCCTTATCTCCGAAACTACTGAGCCTAAAATCATGAAAAAAATGGAGATAATAGATCTATACCTAAAGATTACAGGAAAACCTATTAGAAGTCTGTAGTATTAAAATAACATGTTAATAAATTTAAATTCGTTCGGAACCCTTTGCACGCGAGTCCGATTCGCACTTGGCCAGTTTTTTTTTCTGTGATTGGCCAGCTGTTCAGCCTTTATGTTAAATTTTCATAATTGAAAAAGTGGTCAATATTTTGCCCAAATCTATGTTATTTTAAAGAAATAGTTGAAAGTAAATTATAATAAAGTCATTTAAAAAAATATAATCTTTAATTAATACTCATCTTTATGTTATTTCAATTTAACATCGCGCTATAATTGAGAGGCTGTATAGAAAGTCGGCTTTGACGACATTGACGGCTGCCAGTTGAAATTAGAATTGTTTAGGGCTGAAAAGTAATACTTTCAACCCGCTCCTTAGGTAACTTCAGGCCTACTTTCCGAGTATGAGTAATGAAAATATTTTTTAAATAGCTTCATCAGCGATGAAGTTATATGGCTTCAAAGATTTCAATTAGAAAGAGAAGTCCGATATGAAATTTTACGTCAAAGTCCATGATGCCTATACAGCTGCCATAGAAAATAGCGTTTTCGCGAGAGGGAAACAAAAAAACCCTAAAATCAAAACTCCCTATAAAATTTAAGAAAAAAGTAATGGACTCATGTTTACTACCCTGTCTTACGTATGGCTGCCAAACATGGATATACAATAATAAGACTAAACACAAAATAGAAGTGTGCCAGAGGTCGATGGAACGGAGCATACTAAACATACAAAGAAAACACAGAAAAAGAAACACAGAAACAAGAAGAACAACAAAAATAATAGATGCTTTGGAACATTCTCAAAAATTTAAATGGAAATGGGCAGGTCATATTGCGCGTATGGACCAGGAAAATGGACACAGAGAGTAACTGCCTGGCGAGGGCCAACAGGCAAAATGAAAAGAGGTAGACCGAGGGGAAAATGGGTCGATGAGATAATAAGAAAAGCTGGTGATAATTGGATCACAAAAGCAAAGGACAGACAGACGTGGAACAAAATGGAGGAGGCCTTTACCCGTTGAGGGGTCCATATTGAATTATGATAAGAATAAATTGAAAATTGAATTTAATTAACATCTAGAAATTTATAAGAAAATTAATTTATTTATTTAGAAATTATTATGAGATTTATAATTATAATATGAATTGTAATATTTTGAAATTTTATGCATGCACTTTTTGTTATAATAATCTAATGAAATATTTTGTCACTCTTTATGGAAATAAATAGGCTATAATAATAATAATAATGAATGACTTGTTTGTCGACGGTCTATAAACTTCTTACATCCATTCTGAGAGTGAAGATCAATGAGCACATTGAGACTAACTCAATTATGTCCGCCTCTCAGAATGGATGTAGGAAGGGGTCCCGTGGCACTAAGGAGCTTCTCCTCATAGAAATGGCCATAAGCCAACAGGTTCGTCGATCCCGCAAGGATCTGTCGACATGTTGGATAGACTACAAGAAGGCCTACGACTCTGTGCCACATACATGGCTCATGAAGGTGTTGGAGTTGTACAAAACAGATGCAACTCTACGCACCTTCCTTGAGTCATTTATGAGGCAATAGAAAATAGTCCTTCGCTATCCAGGATGTCGACCGATTCAAGGGAACGATGAGCCTGTATGGATTAAACGGGGAATATTTCAGGGCGACAGTTTGAGTTCGCTCTGGTTTTGCTTAGCTCTGAATCCTCTAGGCACATTGCTAGAGGATACAGGTCTAGGCTATCGGTTGAGAAGAGGTGGTCAGGCCATATCTCACCTTCTTTACATGGATGATCTGAAACTCTTTGCCCCCAACAATTCGCGACTGATGGAGCTACTGAAGGTAACTGAAACCTTCAGTTGTGCCATCAGGATGGAATTTTGTGTGGACAAATGTGCAGTCATGCATGTAAAGAAAGGGGAGATTATGGAATCTGAGGGAATTCAACTCTCGGATTCCATACGGGTTAGATCCCTCAGCTCAACCGAAACATACAAGTATTTGGGTATGTCGGAAGCGTTGGGCATTAATGGTACTGACATGAAGCAATCGTTGAAGGAGCGCTTCTTTGGCTGCCTGAAAAAGGTTTTGAATAGCCTTTTGTCGGGCAGAAATAAGGTGCGCGCCTTTAACGGATGGGTCAAGCCGGTATTAATGTACTCTTTTGGCATACTCAAATGGACTCAAACTGAACTTGACGCCCTGGATAGGAGGGTCCGTACACTGCTGACCGCAAACCGGATGCACCACCCACGATCATCGGTGATGAGGCTTTTTAAACGGCAAGACTCTCCACAACCGCGAGATGTGCAGTCTCAGAGAATATTTTCTCAAAGCTGATGTGGGTATGCACCGAGATGTGGTCGCAGTGGACAAGGGACTCACCCCGTTATCCATGGCTAAAGAGAACTGGTGCAAACCTGTAATACTCACCACAGATGACCGCAAGGAGGTATGGAAAGGCAAGGAGCTTCACGGGCGCTTCTATCGGGCTCTTCATGGGTCCGACGTAGATTTTTTAGCATCCGTGGCCTGGCTACGTTTCAGTGATCTCTTCGGAGAAACTGAAGGTTTTGTCTGTGCGATTATGGGCGAAGTTATCTTGACGAATAATTACCGGAGGCATATTATGAAGGACGGGACAGTGGACGTGTGTCGGGCATGCCACCGTCCGGGTGAGTCCATCAGACATATTATCTCTGGTTGTTCTCGTCTGGCTAACGGCGAGTACTTGCACAGACACAACCAAGTGGCCAGGATAATCCATCAGCAACTTGCTTTGAAACACAAACTTGTGGATTCTGAGGTACCGTATTATAAGTACGTGCCCGACCCAGTTCTTGAAAATGACCTTGTCACGTTGTACTGGGATCGGTCTATCATTACTGACAGGACTATTGTTGCCAATAAGCCTGACATAGTTGTGATAGACCGATTAGCGCGCCGCACAATGATAATCGATGTTACCATTCCACATGACGAGAATCTCGTGAAAGCTGAGAAAGAGAAACAAATTAAGGATCTCGACTTAGCACACGAGGTTGTCGACTTGTGGAATGTGGACTCGGCTATCATTGTGCCGATTGTCGTTACGGCCAATGGCCTGATGGCCAATAGCTTCGACGACCACCTGTCAAAGCTGGCGTTACGCGGTTGGGTAAAGGGCCTGATACAGAACACAGTACTCCTCGATACGGCTCGTATTGTGAGGAGGTTCCTTTCTCTGGAGCCCTAACCACCGGTAGCTTGGACCCTGCTCCCGACACCGGCGGACTACTATTTTCTATGTTTTGAAATGTATTTTTTAATGTTTTTTTTAAGATATATTTAAAAATGTAAAATATATGTATGTATATAAAAATAAATAAACGAAATAATAATAATTATATTTTTGTATAAACTGTTTAGACAATAAATATTTTTTATGCATATTCCCTACTAGCATCTGCCCGCGACTTCATCTGCGTAGACTTTAGAGATGGCGCGCAACTTCTTTCCCATATTCTCATTCTCGGAAAATCATTTTCATGATTCTTTATCCCGATAAATTGTGAGTCTTTGCTGTCCGTACTTTCAGCTCCGGAACTACTTCGACGTGTTTCATGGTCTCCTGGTAATTGTGAATCTTTAACGCTCACAATGCCAGCCTCCTGTCACCTGAGAGTCTTAACTGCTTACAATACCACCCCAGAAAAAAAATCGACTTGTTTCTGTGCTCCTGGTACTTTTGAACCCTAGCCGCTCACAATTTCAGCGCTGGAAATACTTCGACATATTTCTGGTCTCCTTGTACTTGTGAATCTTTAGTGCTCATAATTCTAGCCCGGCTTTTTAATCTTAACCGCTCATAATTACAGCGCCGGAAATACTTCCGACATGTTTCTGGTTTCTTATTGTTACTTGTGAATCCTTAGCACTCACAATTCACGCCGAAATAAATACTTGTGTTTGCAGATGCATGTTTCTGCTCTCCTGCTACTTGTGAATCTATAGTTTTCACAATTCCAGCCCGGAAAAATCTTTGTCATGTATCTGTACAAATGGTAAAAAAACTTGATCAAAAATACTTTGACATTTTTCTGGTGTCCTGGTACTTCTGAATCTTTAGCGCTCACAATTTCAGCACCAAAAATACTTCGACATGTTTCTGTTCTCTTGGTACTTTTGAATCTGAAGTACTAAGGCAACAGCAACTCTAGATTTTCACTTCTTTCATTTCTCTATTAAGCCATGTAAGTTACCGGGATAAAAAGTAGCCTATATGTTATTCCAGGATGTTAACTATATGTGTGCCAATTTTTTTCCAAATCCCTTCAGCCGTTTTTGCGTGATTGACGGACAAACATATAAACTTTCACATTTATAATATTAGTAGGTTAAGAGAACACAAGAGCGAGCGAAGCGAGCTTGAGAATTCATGGCCCCGGAAAGGTTTTATTTTCTTTTGATCGTTCTTTATGTGATGCAAAAAAGCTCATTAACTGAGAGAAAGCAGAACACAAGAGCGAGCGAAGCAAGCTCGAAAATTTATGCACTCGGAAAGGTTTTATTTTATTTTGATAATTAAGATACATAAACATAGTCATTTCGTTTAGTTATACAGAAACACTCGACAACAAAGAGAGTGTAGAATGTAAGAGCGAGTGAAGTGAGCTCGAAATTTTTTTACATCCCTCCACGGATGGGTTTCAATACGTCGCCTGTTAAGGGGTGACACCCGACTGTGACAAAAAGTAAACGAACGAGTGTCACCCCTAAATGCAGAAAACCTGAAGAACTAAAGACATTTTTGCACCTCATCTCGGAAGGGTTTTATTGAATTTTGATCATATATACTGAAATTAAAGTATTTTTTTTGATTTATTCAGAAAAGCTCAGGAAGCCGAAGAAAGCGAAATGCAAGAGCGAGCGAAGCGAGCTCAAAAACTTTTTCACCCCACTTCCGACAGGTTTCATTGCGTCAAACGTTGCGGGTGTCACCCGGTGCGGGCCGGTACGCTGTGAAGGGGTACGTACATGCGAATGCCAATTTCGTTGTGGAGAATCACCACTAAAAAGCCGCCAAATGGCGGTCGTCAAATAAACTATGTCAGAGGCCCTTGAGGCGGTTTAGAAACTCTGACACTAGGGTGTGTGGGGTCGTTAGACCTTACTGCCCACACGATAAGAAGAAGACCACTAAAAAGTTAATAAAAAACTAGTTACAAAAAAAGTCTTCCAAATACGGAAACCGGCCAAGTGCGAGTCGGACTTGCACGCGAAGGGTTCCGTACCATAAACCTTAATTTTTATTATTTGTTGTTTTGTCGGCAATTGAAATACGCAATCTGTGAAAATTTCAACTGTTTACCTATTACGGTTCTTGAGATACAACCCGCTGACTGACAGACGGACGGACGGACGGACAGCGGAGGCTTAGTAATAGGGTTACGTTGGTTACCCTTTGGGTACGGAACCCTAAAAATTAAGACGCAAAACGATAAACACCGACTTCCGAAATTAAAGTTATAACATACTTAGTAGTATTTTTATTTGGAAGTCGGTTGTATTATTTTGTAAGTTTTCGATAATCTAACTGATGGACTAAATAGAAAAATGCACGGTGCTATTTTACTCGTGTTACAAAGGCCGCCCACTAAATGTATCCGACATAAACTACCTCTGGGCGCAAATATTTTTGAAAAATAATTCATCAAGATGATAGGTACATCACTACATAGTATAAAAGAAAGTCGCTTCCCGCTGTCTGTCTGTCCCTATGTATGCTTAGATCTTTAAAACCGCGCAACGTATATTGATGCGGGATACGGAATAGATAGAGCGGTTCTCGAGGAAGGTTTTAGTATATAATTTGTAAAGGTTTTGTGTAAATTGGCTGATATATGAAGATTTTTACTGAAGAGGTCAGAAAATCTAAAAAATTATTTACATCGCGTGCGCTGCGAAAACTATTGATGATAGAACAAAACGATGTACTACAGTTTTAGATAACACATCAATACCTAAGAAAAACTCCGAGATAGCATATGTCTATCTTTTATGATTGACTCACAATAACCATTTTTATGATATTCAAATTTGATATAAAATACTGCTTCAATTGCAGAGGTGTTTTCACCAATATAGTACAAATCCTTATCTTAATAAATATGTTAGTCATCTTGAGTGTCTAATTTAAAGCAAAATTGCCATTCACAACACCACTTCATTTGGATGAATATCTTAAGAGATATCTCAAAATTGAAGTAAGTTGCGCAACCGAATAATTATAACGGAGGTAGCGATGTCCCGAACTGGGCCCCAAGTCTGCTATTACAATAGTGTCAGAATGGTCTATCATTGATTTCATAATGGTTGATTTTGACAAGGGCCCCAAGTCTGCTATTACAATAGTGTCAGAATAGTCTATCATTGATTTCATAATGGTTGATTTTGACAAGGGCCCCAAGTCTGCTATTACAATAGTGTCAGAATAGTCTATCATTGATTTCATAATGGTTGATTTTCACAAGGGCCCCAAGTCTGCTATTTCAATAGTTTTAGAATCTCTATTGTAATAGCAGACTTGGGGCCAAGATTCTTTGCCACTTCTTTCAATGGAGTGTCAGTGAGAATTCTAATTTATTTTTTTAGTTGTTAACTAAAGTTTTACTTGCAACTTGCTTGCTTGTTAGTAAACAACTTAAACAAATAAATTAGAAACTACTTTTTTAAAAGTTTTCACACATTGTTTTAACTACAGTCGCTAGCGAGTATAGATTGATAAAACTCATGATAGACGTATTGTAGTTGGATAGTTAAAGTGTGCTATCGTTGTAAGACGACTAAAATGGCATACTCAGGAGACATCCCTAATTAGTTAGCTTCTGCCAGCGCCACCGCTCGCATGAATTTCGAAAATTATACCATGGATATTCATATCCTATGTCCTTTATCAGGACTTGGCAGTGGCGTAGCTATACCTTAATCCCTGGTGGGGCCCTGCATCAGACGTTTTTACGGGGCCCCTTTTTACCCGAGTGCGAAAATGCTCAAAAGGGCAGTTTGCAGGGTTGTATCTTTTTTCCAAATTGGCACTACTCGCACAAAACTTTCGCTCATGTCATCATTACTCATCCATCATAGGCGTCTTATTTATTGATTACTAGTGGACGTCACGCGGTTTCACCCGCGTAGTTCCCGTTCCCGTGGGAGTACGGGGATAATATATAGCCTATGTTACTCCTTGATAATGTAGCTATCCAATGCTAAAAGAATTTTTCAAATCGGTCCTGTAGTTACGGAGCCTATTCAATTCAAACAAACAAATCTTTCTTCTTTATAATATTAGTGTAGATATCTACTAAGCATGATTTGAGGTTGCAGACAGTATTTTATTCTTGCTACCATACTTGTGGTCCGGGGGCCCCGTATAATTGATACGGCAAAAACGGCGGTAGCTACGCCCCTGGGACTTGGTATAACCTTGTGCCAAGTTCCAGTTCAGCCAGTAAGACGTCTTGGATCACATTCATAGTGCATACAGCTAAGGAGTGGAATTCCCTGCCGGAGTCTGTGTTTCCTGATAGCGACAACCTGGGACTCTTTAAGTCAAGAGAGAGAGACAGAACAAGAAAAAGAGATGAAGAAGAAAAGATGCAGATAATAGTTCTATTCCTAAAGATTGCAGGAAAACGTCTAAGAAGTGTGTAGTGTTAAAATGAAATTGGTTCGGAACCCTTTGCACGCGAGTCCGACTCGTACTTGGCCAGTTTTTTTCATTGAGGAATGGGCTTGCTCTCGACCACAATCACGCCTGGTGGAAAGCGCTGGATGATGGATATTTACACTAAGAACGCGATTGAGAACGATGAAAATCTCGCACTAAGGTTACAGAAATATCGGCAGAGGTACTTTCGCAATTATAATATAAGTTCGGATGAATTTATTACGGCATTTAACAACAAAAATACACACAGATATAGATATATCTATTTATAGACAGGGCTGGGCAAAATACATGCTTTGCTTTAATTGAAATACTAATTATAAAATACTTTCTCGCAAGTATTTAAAATACGAATTACAAAATTTATTTTAGTAATGTATTTGAAATATAAAATACCAAATACAGTATTTTAGCAATTTTTATTTGAAATACAAAAAACAAATTACAAAATACTGCTAAGAATAAAAAGTAATTCAGCCTAGCATGGGCTAAAAAGCAGAGTAAAAGAAGATTAATCAGTGAAACGTCGAACGAAAAGTCGAAGTTGAGTTTCCTTTCATGGACACTAGATTATATTTTTACCTGATACTTGACATTGACAATTTGACGTACAGTAACAGGTGCAGTGTTGCCAACTCTAAAGATTGACATATTGAGCGGTCGCCATTTTGCTTACGAAAGCTATTGAGCGCTATTTTCTGCAGAACGAACCCATTAATAAGATCGCTAAATTAACGTTCAATGTATTTATGAGAAAATGTATTTTGAGGCCATAAATATTTAAAATACTAACTACAAATTACGTCAGCGTCATGTTTTTGAAACACGAATTACAAATTACATTTTAAAAAGTAATAGAAATACAAATACCAAATACGTATTTGTATTTCCTTTACGTATTTTAATTACAAGTAATTCAAATACTGGCCAACCCTGGTTATAGATAAACTATCACTTCGCCCGCGACTGTATCCGCGTGTATAAATTTAGCACTTTCCTTCACAAACTTAAACACCCCCTCCAATCCCTCTATACAATAGGTAGTTTATGAAAAATTTTTATTAACAAAAGCTAAAACTTTCAGTCGAATTGAGAACCTCCTCCTTTTTTGAAGTCTGTAAAAAATAATGAGATCAATCATATTATCATAATTATTTTTTCACACCACGTGCACGTGCACATTATATGTCATGCAAACTCAACCTAAAGTAAGTCATTATTGTCCGGGTTTAATAATAATAATAATAATAATAATAATAAATTCTTTATTTTTGAGAAATATTTGTAACAGACAATCTCCTTACTTATTTTTTTACTTAAAATTAAATATACACTTAATGTGTCAAAGGAGTGCTTTGGCATTCGTACTAGGATTACCCTGTATCACGAATGCCGTCACCTTCCACCAGGCACAGTTGGTCTATTTCTAATTTTGGAGAAAACTAAACAAACTAAACTAAATCAAATAAAACTGAACAAAAATTAAACAAAGCATAATAATAAAAAATGAAAAGAAACTAAGCAATACAAAATAAAATAAAATTAAAACAAAAGCAAAACTAAAAAAATAAGCAAAATTAAAAAAAAAAAGCAGAAAAGCACAATTAAAAAATAAAAATGAACTAAAATACACAATAAAACAAAGCAAAACTAAAAATCAAGCAAAATAAATAAGCGAAATTAAAAAAAAAGCAGAAAAGCACAATAAAATAATAAAAATGAACTAAAATACACAATAAAACAAAGCAAAACTAAAAATCAAGCAAAATAAAACAAAAGCAAAACTAAAAGATCAAGCCAAATTAAACAAAAGCAAAACCAAAGAACTAAGCAAAGCATCATAATAAATAGTAAAAAGAAATTTAGCAGTAGGTACCAACTAAATAAAACAAAGCAAAACTAAGCAATACTAGATAAAACAAATATGGGCTAAACTCAAGATTTATTTTAAGTTTACAATGAGTATAGTTCTACTCATTGTAAACCCAAAACAAATCTTGATGTGTAGTGTAATGAGTGTGTAAAGATGTGTGTAAAGTTGTGTGAGGCATTATTTGGTGTGCTTATAAGTCACCCTGGTTTTATAAGTCTTTCAGACTCTTCATAGTTGAGACTTATAAGCCAGTCACTTACAACGGTTTTACACTGTTTTCGCGTAAGCAAACAGATATTTAACACGGCATTGAGTTTATTGTAAACCTGTGAACCCAGGATCCAGTAATGCCGTTGAGCAAGAGCAGTTCTGTATCTCTCCGTGCTGCACACTCTCATTCTTTTGCGCTTGCCTTCTAGCAACTGTAGGGACTGTGGTACAGTGGCATGTTTCCGCAGTGTTATTTGGAGCACAAAGAGTTGTCTGGCTGTTAAGACCTCGCATTCTTTATAAAGTAATGCGGTAGGATACCTGAATGGTTTTCTGCACATAACCTTTAGGACCGCTCTTTGCGCTCGTTCAAGACGTAACATACTAACTGCAAAGGTGCCTCCCCAAACAGAGATACAGTAGCCCAGCAAGGATTGGGCAAGCGCAAAGTAAACTATTTTTAAAGTTTGGAAATTAGTCACTGATCTGAGCTTCTTAAATACAAAAATGAGCTTACGGATACGGGGGACGAGTTCATCGATATGATTTTTCCAACTCAGTAAGCTATCAACCTGAATCCCAAGGTACTTAACATTTGTGGTTCTGTTAATATGGAGACAGTTACACAAAACGGTGGCAGGTCTACAGCAGTGCGCCTGGATTGAATATGTCTCTGGTTGAGGTTGGCTTTTCTGGGAAGGGGAGAAAGTTATGAATGAGGTCTTATCAAGATTGAGCGTCAGAAGGTTGCTAGATAACCAGTCCATAACAATTCTAATGCTGTCTTCCGCGTGTATTTTGGCTGTATCCCAATTCGAACCTTCAATGAGCAGTGCAGTATCATCAGCATATGACAGAATTTTAGTAAATGGCAGGTTTAGCGTGCATAAGCTGTTGATGTATACTAAAAATAATGTCGGACCCAAGACGCTGCCTTGAGGCACACCGTATATAATAGACTGCTCACTACTGAGAAGAGTACCAATCTTAACCGACTGACTTCGTTCCGCAAGGTAATCACGGAAAATGTCCAGAACAATACCTCTGATGCCTATGGATTCCAGTCTATTGACAAGAATGGGCACCGAGACAGTGTCGAAGGCTTTTGATAAATCGAGGAATATGCCTATACATTTATTACCCGAATCAAGTGTCCTGCCGACATGTTCCGTCAGGTCAATAATTGCATCTTCGGTTGACCTACCACGCCTAAATCCAAACTGATTCTGTGCAAGAACGTTGTTTGTATTTAAGAAGTTAATTAGGCGTGAATTAAGTGTTTTCTCTATAACTTTAGAAACTGTCGTCAAAACTGAGATCGGTCTATAGTTAGTGACACTGCCTCTGTCCCCACTCTTAAAGATAGGATGTACAATGGCTTTCTTGAATACCCTAGGAAATTTCCCTTGCTTGAAACACAAATTAATAACATAGGTCAGGGAAGGTAGGATAAACTTGCGTGTCTCCTTCAGGAAATGTGCCGAAATTCCATCCCATCCTACGGCACAATTGTTGCGAAGTCCCATAATAACTGTCTCAACCTCTTCTTCATCAACATCTAGGAGAGCCATTGAAGTACCCGTCAAGTTAGAATCCCGATTGTTATTTGTGGGAGGAAATGCACATGAGGCATCTACATTAACCTGGTTTAATTTACCCATAATGGAGAGAGCTAGATTTTTACCTATATTAACAAAGAAGTCATTAACTATATTTACAGAAGAGATGGGATCTTCAGAAATACTCAGAAGTTCATCAGGTGTAGGTTTCTGTTGATTAAGCTGCGCGATGTTCTTAATAACACCCCACGTAGCCTTAGGATCGCCCTTCGCCTTCTCAAATTCACCCTGTTCATGAACTTTCTTCAACTTTTTTAGAAGCTCATTACAGAAGTTACGATATCGGGTATAAGTCACACGTTTAACCATATTTTTCGCATCTCTGACTGATTCCTTATGCAATTTATCACGATTTCTTATACAATTTAGCAAGCCAGGTGTTATCCATGGCTTAATAATTCTATTTTTGTGAGAAATTGAAACATATTTAGTATTCGTTTTGACTATATCCAATAAAATGGAAACAAGATTTTCGGCTGCGAAGTTAGCGTCATTTGATAGAAGAATTGGAGTAAAGTCTGCATTTTTAACATCCTCTAATGCGGACTGCATGTCGAGTCTACTAACAGTTTTCTTAGTCTTAGTCTGGTTCAGCTTAAGATCAATACAGAGCATGGTTGGAGAATGATCAGTAATACATGTATGCAACACAAATACCGTTGAAATATTATCTGTTTTAAGCATTATATGATCAAGACAGTTTTCACCCCGAGTAGGTATCTCATGTGCCGGGAGGAGTCCATGGGAGGCTGTCAGACTAAGGTACTCATCGGCACGGAGATCAGTCCCGTTAGGACTAATGTTGATGTTGATATCCCCCGTTATAACAACAGTTTTGAATGAACCTAGAGAAATTAAAACATTATTCAGGCTACTCAAAAAGTTGTCAATTTGTTTGTGCGAAGGCGAACGATAAACTGCAACAATAGCAGTACTCTGTTGTTTTAGGACAAGACAGTTTCCATCAACAAAGTTAGGTTCAATACATGTACAAGATTCTAACGAAGAAGACACGTAAACAACCACTCCGTCATTCTGATTAGAAAATTTTGATTTGTATGAGACATAGCCGTCAAGCTCAGGTAAGTTTGTAACTTTACTTAACCAGCATTCCGACAGCACAATTATATCGCAGCTTAAGTCCATGCTCATTAATAAAACATTAAGCTCATCAAAGTTACAATTGAGACTACGTATGTTCATGTGTAGGATGTTAGTTGTTTTTGTATTCCTCAAATACTTCGAACATTGACCTGGTTCAGTTACATAGGATGTGGCTATATTAATGTTATCAATATTACTTGCTACCGTATTTAAATTAAAATTTAAAGTGGTCATAGATAACATGATAAAATTACTGAGTTAATCTTCGTATCAGAACAAAATAAATAACTGTAATTAACTTTTAATAGATGATGGTAAAAACTTTGATGCGTACATATTAATAGGTTGCCATGAACGAAGGCTACGCTATGCACCACATTATGGGTATGTGGTGAAAATAAATGATTGCTATTTAACTTGTGGTGCAAACGAACACATAAAAAAATAAAAAATAAATCCATTTTGGCAGAGCAGTAAGAAATTCGTTGTTTTAAATTTGCGTGTTTATGTACGGTGGGTATTTTCGTAACGGCGTAGTTTAGGTTTAGTATCTTTTTGTGTATAGCTGTTGCAGTGTTATGTTTGCTTTGTTTTGCTTTCAGAATAACTATATAATAATATTGGCTTTTGAAGAAAAATAAATTAAATCTTAAACTAAGTATTTGGTAAACAATGACACCAAAACAATATTCCGTGCAGCTTATATTAGAATAAATTAGAGCTAAAAATGACGTTATAAATAGAAATAGTCATTGCTTCGATTTGAGCTTTACCAAATCATCTTCCGAATCAATACGCGAGTAAGGCTCACCTTGTTTCTTTCGCAGGTAGATTCGACCTCGCGATGTCCAGCAGAAGTTGTAATTGAACTCTGCAGCAAAGTCACGAGCCATGAAGAACAGCTTCCTTGCCTTAAATGTGAGATTCTCCGAGATATAAATAGGAGTAGGAGGTCCATCCAATTGTAGGTGCTGAGTGTTAAGTTTGTTACTTCTGTGTTGGTTATTGAAGTTTTTCAACGACTGCAGAAAGTTTTCTTTAGTTAGGGCAGAGGTAAAATCAACAACTACCGATTTTTTTGAAGATTTTGTCTGGACTCTGTAGATATCACGAATATCTGATATCTCGATCGGCATACTCAAAATCTTCCCAACCTTGCTGACCACATTTGCAAGATCACTTTTACTTTCCGAGGCTTTCGTGGGGATGTTTCTAATTTCGACACTGGATGTCCTTTGGTTTCTCTCCATTGTTTCTACCCTATCTTGGAGGTTTTGGATACAAGCGAGGTTGTTTTTCCTTTCAGCTTCTAATTGTTCCAGCTTTGATCTCATCTCCTCATACTGTTGTGACATATCCAAGACACTTTTGTGGATATCATAAGTGTTTTCTTTAATCTCGTTTATAGTGCTTTGAAGCTCTTCGAATTTTCTGTCCTGTTCCGCTTTAAAATCCGATAACATCTGACGCATTTCTCTCATAAAATCGGACTCATCCTGAGAGCTGTCTTCATCCTCCATGGAGCCCACTCGCATACGCTTGTTAATTCTGGAAGTGACGTTGTCATCATGCGTGCTAGACTTTATCTCACAGCACAGATTGGGAGCGGATCCCATACGAGCAACAATTCCCCCAGCGGGCGTCGGTGGGGTACGTTTCAACGGCATTTAGACAAGAATTGAGTACTAAACAAGTACTAATAGCCGAACAATTGCCGCTCTGCACTGCCTAGCGTTGCTGCACTGCACCACCGAGTATCTCTGCACTGCACCGCTGCAGGCTCAGTATTGCTGAACTGCACCGCCGAATATCGTTGTACTGCACTGCCGCAGGCTCAGTGTTGCTGAACCGCACCGCCGAGTATCGCTGCACTGCACCGCCACCGGCTCAGTGTTGCTGCACTGCACCGCCGAGTATCGCTGCACTGCACCGCCACCGGCTCAGTGTTGCTGCACCGCACCGCCGCTGGCTCAGTGTTGCTGCACTGCACCGCGAGCCACACGGTGGGAAGGCCGGTCGTTGAACTCGGCACGTCGCGCGTCGTTCAGCAAGCCAAGAATGACACGATGACTCACGCACTTCGCAGCGTAAAATTAAAACTTTTGCAACCGACTTTTGCTTATATTAAGTTTATCTGTTAAGATTTATGTAAACTTTTTCGCGCACTAAGTAGCTTGTGAACTGGGCTACACAACTGAATGTTATTATAAAGCCGGAGATTGCTTTAGTGACTATTTGGATTTTTTTTTATACGAGCACAATGTGAGTACGTGTTGTCGCGCGTAAGCCCGGTGGGTAGCCGAAAACTCTGTATACAGATACATTAATGAAACTCTGTATACTATTATTGGCCGAAGGTCATTAATGTGATTTGAATTTGGATTTCAACAGGAAAACCGACGGGAACCGCTTGCGGCCAGCCATCTCTCTTCATGACTTGTGAACAATTTACTCGCAGTAGGTAGGTGTGAAAAGTACAGTATGCTTTTTCAGGGATAAAGGTCTTGGGCTAGCTTGAATCCCCCGCTGCATTCAATATTCTTGTATTAACTCCCTTGCTTCAACCGTGACTAAAAACACTCTCTAAACTTCCTCGCTACTCTCGAGGGCTAACTTTCAAATCCTTCATTAGTTTCGAAATTCAATATGACGCTCGTGACATAAGACACTGCTTTATCTCCTCGGTGCATAATATACTATTATTGGTTTGATCATGAGAGTGGGTTGATCTCTATGTAAAATTCACTTTGTTGGTAACAGTCCGTAACAGAACTTGTTTTTACTATTGGTCTCGCGTTTTATTTACCTTTGCAAAGCATTTCTGTCATGTTCTGTAGATGCTTGTGTTGCCACTGATTGACTATGTCTTCGCGCGAGAACCGGCCCGGCCCTTCCCGCGAACTGATTTGCTGAACTAAAAGGAGAAAATAAGTAATGAATACGAATGTGCAAAAAAAAAAAACGAGTTTGCTTATGACCACACGACTGAAGTGAAACTTCTTTCGCTCCAATCTGTATGTATATATGTATATATCTGTGTGTACAGTATATACATGTATGTACATATACATATATTAATTTTCAAGAAGCAATACTTTACCTGCAGTGTGCTTAGATATACGGATCGTATTTGGCTATGAGAGGAAGAGAGAAAGAAAATGTGCGCGCGCACTGCTGTCTCTTGCTTATATCCCCCACTCAACTCCTGTTCGCCTCGCCCGATCACACTTTTCGTAACGCTTACGTCACGCGTTCGCCAGCTTGCTCCCCAAGTCAAGCGTGCGTAAAGAAGTTTCACTTCGAAATTCACTTTGCCATTTTTTTCGTCTTACAAAGGCGCCCCACCTAATCTACCCGACGTAAACTACCTCAATGGTAGACGCCAGATAAATGTGCAATAACGGTGCAACCCACACACATTACTTTCTTAATATCAAATTATTGACTTTCTTAATATCAAAAAAAGAAATCCTTGCTAATGTAGCGTCCTTAGTGTGTGAGCTAAATAATAATATATTGTTAACATAATATTTTAATTTAATTTAGCACAGAAATGAATGTTTGTAGACTTGCGGACAAACAAATTATATTGTATATAGTTAAAGCGCGGTGAACAAGCGCGTGAGTCATTAACTGCCAGTCGATTCTGTAAACATGTCGAAGTGATGGCTTGGGTGAAGTGAGCGCTAAGTGAGCTGTCATTCCATCTTGATTATATGGATTGACAACTCACTTCGTGATCACTTCACCCAAGCGTTTACTTCGACATGTGTCCAGAATCGACCGGCTGGTCAGTTCGGTCGGCCCGGCGGCGTCGGCGCAGCGAGCGGGCTCCCTCCCGCCCCGCGCGTCTTGCCTCACCGGCCGGCAGTACGCTGGACGACGCGGAGCGTGCAACTACCTTTCGCCGCTACTGAAACTACCCTCGCGCGCTTGCTTACCGAAGCTTATCCGCTCATTGCTTGTTTCTTGCTTTCTTCTTCTGTGTGCTTCTGCAACTGTGGACTTTCTAACTTTATTATTCTATTCTTCCAACGGTTTGTGTGTGTATGTATGGACTGACAGTAAACACGTAAGTGGAATAAGACTTATTTCTCGACACACCCACTTCACTAATATTATAAATGCGAAAGTAACTCTGTCTGTCTGTCTGTCGCGCTTTCACGCCAAAACTACTGAACCGATTTAAATGAAATTTGGTACACAGATAGTTTAGAGCCTGAGTAGGACATAGGCTACTTTTAATTAGAAAAAAGGGTTGAAAGGGGGGGACGAAAAGTTGTATGGAAGTATTGTCATTTTAAGACATTTCGATATAAATGAATATGAAATTCAAAGTTTGTAAAAGTTTTACCGGGTGAGTTTTCCATTGACGTCCAGCGAGTTGGGAGTTGATATTTTTTTTACAGAAAGGTTACATTATTATAAGCACACACGCAAAGTTTCAACATTCGAAGACGCGTACTTTTTGAGAAAAAAAATTATTGAAAATCAATTATTTTTACAATATTTATGTCAATCCCTACCACAGACTATATAGAATTCTCACCATTGAACGTTTCGTTTTACCTACGGTTAAGGTTTCAAACGTTCGGTAATATTTTATTTTATATAAATGTATGTAAATAAATATATTTTGTACTCATTTCAATACTTTTCATGTACACATATATTTAACATTTTATATTTAAATCACAGCATTATTTTCATTACGAGCTATTATAATTGAAAATGTGTAGTTTTTACCGTCTTTTGCCGGCTTGTAGGACGAAACGTAAAACTGACGCTATTTTGTATTGTCACTGTCATCGTCAGTCATCGTTTGTGTCCCTAGCAGTTGAGAGCGTTTACGTACTCCTGTCGGTGAAAACAACGTTTGACTACCACTATGGCGTCTCCGAAGCCCCAAGTTTCGTGTTCTGTTGTGCCGTCTGAAGAATTGAGTGTAGTGCAAGTGTTGGACTCTAATGAGCCACTTGTTGCGAGCTCTTCTGCAGGCCCCCCGTGTGTGCAAGTGTTGGACCCTAGTGAGCCACTTGTGCCCATGACTTTGCCATCGGAACCAGTAGCTGGTAGATCCCGCGCCACCGTTCCCAGTACCGTGTAACTGTTGTTATATCAGGAGAAACTGGATGCAATTGGGACTTTAGGGCACTCCGACTCGGATAGGTTAGGTTAGAAGGGGATGGCGGGGTCGTGTGAGCGAGCGAAGCGAGCGAATAGACCCCGCCATCCAAGCTGCCGAGGTGGTCCCATTGCCACAACGTCAGGGTCTGATGATGGAAACCCTGAGAATTCGAGGGCAACTCTCGAAAATTGTAGGCACGCAACTGGTAAAAACTTGATATTCGTGTGTATATCGGGTGATACTACAAAACAATGAAGGTTTGGTCAGACCTGATGATGGAAACGACAGAGAGTCAAGGGAACTCCACATCGGTATGTAGGAACTACCAAATGTTTGGGCTTATTTCATTCGTATTGACGAGACCTTTACACCGAAAGCACTTCATAAGTTTTATTTTTATTACATAACATCACGCCAGTACGCTGTGAATGGGTAAGCAGGTACCACTAAAAAGTGAAAAATAAAAAACTTTTTTACAAAAAATATAACCGACTTCCGAAAACGAAATAACCAAAAACACAGACTTCCGAAATTAAAGTTATTTTATACTTTGTAGTGTTTTGTTTTGGAAGTCGGTTATATTTAAAAAAAAAAAAAAGTTTTTCGTCGTAACCGATCCAGGGGGGCTACTCTCTAACGAAATCCGTAGTTTCGGGCTTAGTTGCGGGCGGGCGTATTCTACTCCGTATCACCTACAGACTTACGATTAGTCCCGAACCCGAACTGAGAATGAATGACAACACGATTTCACAGTAACTGTCAAATCGTGTTATCATTAGTTCTCAGTGGTTAGTTGATACGGAGTAGAAAATGCCCGCCCGCAACTAAGCCCGAAACTACGGATTTCGTTAGAGAGTAGCCCCCCTAAGCCGAAGCGACATTGTCATTATTTGAGTACCTACTTACCTAAAATAAAACTTAGGAGTAGTAACAATGCCATGTTTCTGTCTTGGTACTTTATCTTTTAATCTTCACCTTATTGCTTAGGTACCTATTGTTATCGAAACTACTTAGGTACCTACGACGAGTTTTCTAATTACTAATCTAATTGAAAATTAAGGACCGTCATGATAATTATTTTATTAATTATTTGGTTACACAAACACTGGTTAAGGTCCGGCCGCACCACAGGAATCGCCGCGCTAGCGTATTTTTAACCGACTTCCAAAAAAGGAGGAGGTTCTCAATTCGATGGGTTTTTTATGTATGTACACCGATTACTCCGAGGTTTCTGATCAAATTTCTGTGATTCCTTTTTAGTTAAATGCAGCTTGCCATTTGGTCCCATAAAAATTTGATTCAGTTTGGTTCAGTAGTTTTTATTTTATGAGCATTTTTGCTTATTTCAATTTCTGCGTTGACGAAGACGTCGTCCAAGTATCACCACTTAAAAGTGAAAAGTAAAAAACTTTTTACAAAAAAATATAACCGACTTCCAAACAGAAACATAAACACCGAAATTAAGGTTATTTCATTCTTTGAAGTGTTTTGTTTGGAAGTCGGTTATATTTTTTTGTAAAAAGTTTTTTTAGGGTTCCGTACCCGAACGGTTTCTCCGCTATCTGTCCGTACGTCTGACAGCTTGTTTCACATGAACCGTAATTTATAAGAAAACTTTAATTGTTGAGAATAAAATAGAATACTCTTTATTACGTACACCATATAAGCATCGGAAATTCTGGCCTACAGAAAACCTGAACACGGTTCTGCGAAAGCGCCTGCATATTTGGGAATAAGACCAGCTAGTCTATTCTGTAAGAAACTATTCCGATATCGAGCTTCACCTGAGTGATCAAACTCACAAAGTGAGCTTTATTGCACACAACATAAAGGTCTTCATTTGAAACTCACCTCGAATTCTACTGTCGAGATACGAAAATGTTGTTAGAGAATAGCACTACAGCTGGTAGTGTGGGATTTGTACCACTCTAAAACCACCCGAACGAACGAACGACGGTATCCGAAGACGTACGAAGGTTTTCGACATCTAAAAACGAATTGCGGAACTAAAATGGAGTTGGGCAGGACACCTGGCAAAGCGCGGAGATGATTGGTGGAGTAAGGCAGTGACCGAGTGGCGTCCGAGGACTGGAAGAAGAAGTGTTGCATTGCAGGTAGAATCTGGATGGCCAGGGTTGCGGAATTTGTTCGAAAGAGTCACCGGCCCTGGAACGCAAAGGGCATTACGAGGAACACGGATGGGTTTTAGTCAGTAAGAGTCTGACACTCCCTTCTGCTTCGCTCAGAGCGGAGGGGAGTCATTCCGGAGTCATTTCGTCGGTGCGCTTGCCAAATCTGATAATGTGCATTTCTATGATGTTTTCTTGTTACTAAACATTCTTAAAAATCAAGTACATTAACAGTACATTTTATCATTTTCACACTTGTATCTCAGTTCATGCGGCACTTTGAAATTATAAATTAGTCAATTAATCATGAAATAAAACAGATTATTGTCTCCCTTGTAAACTTGATGAAAAACACATTTCAGATTTGGCAAGCGCACCGACGATTTGATGATTTCCCATTAATAAAAAAAAACTGGCCAAGTGCGAGTCGGACTCGCGTGCAAAGGGTTCCGAACGAATTTAAATCTAATAGGTTTTCCTGTAATCTTTAGGTATAGATCTATTATCTCCATTTTTTTCAAAATTTTAGGCTCAGTAGTATAACTTCAAAACCATTTATTTTAAAATTATAAAAAAAATATAATTAAAACCCTCATAGTAAGCCCTTTTATTTGATATGTCACACGATATTGTTCAAAATACTTTTTTTTTTAATTTTCTGGTTTGACCCCCAAAAGTGACCCCCATACTAAAAATTTTATTATTTACGTAACGAGTCCGTGTTTGGGTTAAAGAAGTCCATATTTGTTCCAAATTTCAACAGAATCGGTCCAGTGGATCCGGAGAAAACTGGGTGCTGAAACAGACGGACAGACAGACAGGCAGACACATGAGTGATCCTAAACGGTCGTCAAATAAACCTTATCAGAGGCCCTTGAGGCGGTTTAGAAACTTTGACGTTAGGGTGTGTGGGGTCGTTAGACCTTACCGCCCACACGATAAGAAGTAGAAGACTCCACCAGTTGGTGCCACATAGGCGAGAGGTCCGCTTCATTGAAAAAGTTACTTTGACATGACGTCGACGTCAACTTAACAAATGTCAGAAAATAAGCGATTTGATAGGTGTTTGGGACTGACGCCTCAGTGCTGCCACTTGGTGCTTGACATTTCAGAAAACCCTTATCGGGAAAAAGAAAAGTATAAGAGTTTTTCTTCTCTATGGTGTGGGCTTACCCCATAATAAGTACCTAAGCACTTAAAATTCATCCGTAGGTATAAATAATTACATTTTAATTTTACTGTTTATTAAAATTGTAATTAACAACTGCATATTATACTGATTCAAGATGTCTGCTTCGGCGGTGGTGGTCCTTTTAAAAATATGTTGGATGATAATCTTTTTACTTCTTTTTTCATGTAAGTGATATTCTTAGAAACTTCCTATGTCATATTTGAATTCAGAATTTGAGCAAATCATCAAAATTTGGAAATAAAGACTACTACTATGCACTATGACTATTAAGTTCAAATTCAATCTAAACATTTTAGGGCCTTTTTAATAAAAATGTTCATTTAAAAATAAACTTTTTTAAACTCAGTACTAAATGAGTAATGAGCTTTAGCTCATAATTGAGTAAGATTGAAAATATCCTTAATAATGAATTTGAATATGGATAGCTATATAATACAATTTATTAGCTACCTACTTCGGTACAGATTTTTTAATGTTTTTTTCTTGTTTATTATTAAGTTTTGTATTTTCTTTTAATTTAAGTTGATGACGTTTGATTTCAATATTCGTAAGTTTTTTTTTGCAATTTGCAGCTCAGTATTAGGCTGCGTGTTACTAAAAAATGGTATTCGCTTCCTTACAATAGAATTATGTATACCCATAGTTTTCCAAGTCAAAATCATCATTCACAATATATTTTTTTCTTATTATTCATTGTGCGTACCTACTCAGGTCAAACGCGTGCCTATAAATAGTGAAAAAAATGAATTGAAAAAATTAAAGCAGCTGAAATTTTCAAGTCTGTATTTTTAGTGCCGCTTTGACAAGAAATAAATTAAATACAATAAAAAAAAAACTATTTATGGTACGGAACCTTCCATGTTTGATTCGTATCGGATCGGTATCGTTTTAAAGTTTTCGACATTTTAATCTGTTTTGACTCTATGTAGAGCGCTGTGTCGGGCTTAGGCCCGTTCTCACTCAGACGGACCGACGCGACGGCTTGAACAGAAGACGTGCGTGTTCACATTCAGACAGACCGTCTGTTTAAACTAAAGACGGCGGCCGACGTGCGTGTTCACATTCAGACAGACCGTCTGTTTAAACTGAAGACGGCGGCCGACGTGCGTGTTCACACTCAGACGGGCCGTTTGTTTAAACGGAAGACAGCGGCTGACGATCGGCACCGGGCACATTCACTCACACAAAAAAAACGTTTATTCTCTGACAACATCTCAATGCTGGCTGATTCTATTAAAGTGGCCTCTTTAAACTCGCCGTTTATTCTCTGTCAACATCTCAATGCTGGCTGATTCTACTAAAGTGGCCTCTTTAGACTCGCCGTTTATTCTCTGTCAACATCTCAATGCTGGCTGATTGTACTAAAGTGGCCTCTTTAGGCTCGCCGTTTTTTCTCTGTCAACATCTCAATGCTGGCTGATTGCACTAAAGTGGCCTCTTTAGGCTCACCGTTTATTGTCTGTCAACATCTCAATGCTGGCTGATTCTATTAAAGTGGTCTCTTTAGGCTCACCGTTTATTGTCTGTCAACATCTCAATGCTGGCTGATTCTATTAAAGTGGCCTCTTTAGACTCACCGTTTATTCTCTGTCAACATCTCAATGCTGGCTGATTCTACTAAAGTGGCCTCTTTAGACTCGCCGTTTATTGTCTGTCAACATCTCAATGCTGGCTGATTCTACTAAAGTGGCCTCTTTAGACTCGCCGTTTATTGTCTGTCAACATCTCAATGCTGGCTGATTCTATTAAAGTGGCCTCTTTAGACTCGCCGTTTATTCTCTGTCAACATCTCAATGTTGGCTGATTCTACTAAAGTGGCCTCTTTAGACTCGCCGTTTATTCTCTTTTAACATCTGAATGCTGGCTGATTGTACTAAAGTGGCCTCTTTAGGTTCGCCGTTTATTGTCTGTCAACATCTCAATGCTGGCTGATTCTATTAAAGTGGTCTCTTTAGGCTCGCCGTTTATTCTCTGTCAACATCTCAATGCTGGCTGATTCTACTAAAGTGGCCTCTTTAGACTCGCCGTTTATTCTCTGTCAACATCTCAATGCTGGCTGATTGTACTAAAGTGGCCTCTTTAGACTCGCCGTTTATTGTCTGTCAACATCTCAATGCTGGCTGATTGTACTAAAGTGGCCTCTTTAGACTCGCCGTTTATTGTCTGTCAACATCTCAATGCTGGCTGATTCTACTAAAGTGGCCTTTTTAGACTCGCCTATTCTCTGTAAACATCTCATTGAGTGAACTCGGGTGGAGTGAACATGTAGTGTGTTGTCATTCCATCTTCACTACATATTATAAAAAAAAGTCCTCCGTCACTACATATTATAAAATTAAAAATTTAAAAAAACCCCGACAAAAAACTTTTAAAAAGTTAAAAATAATTTCTATTGATCCTTTTTGTTTAATATAGGTACGATTCTTTGGGCCAAGCGTCTTCGCCTCGGGAGACCGCAAATCTTTTGTATGCACTAAGTATATTATAAGTTTATAACACAGTATATATAGACAGACACACACACACACACACGCACACTTACACACACACACAGAGAGAGATACGTCAAACCTATAACACCCCGTCGTTTTTGCGTCGGGGGTTAAAAACAAAGTCCTCCGTCATTACATATTATAAAACAAAGTCCTCCGCCGCGTCTGTCTGTCTGTCTGTTCGCAATAAACTTAAAAACTCCTGCACTGATTTTCATGCTGTTTTCACCAATGGATAGAGTGGTTGTCGAGGAAGGTTTTAGTATATAATTTACGACGCGGACGAAGTCGCGGGCGAAGTGCTAGTTATAAAACAAAGTCCTCCACCGCGTCTCTCTATCTGTTCGCGATAAACACAAAAACTCCTGCACCGATTTTCATGCTGTTTTCACCAATATATAGAGTGGTTCTCTTTTTTTTTACTATTGATAGGCTCGCGTTTGACCATTATCTCACCTTATGGTAAGCGATGATGCGGACGAAGATGGAGCACGCTTGCCTAGAAATAACCTATTCACTCTTGACTTAAAGATTCCCAGGTTTCAGGTTGTCGAGGAAGGTTTTAGTATAAAATTTGTGTAGGAAAAACACTTTTTACAAAAAATATAACCGACTTCCACAAAAAAAAAACACTACAAAGTTTAAAATAACTTCAATTTCGGAAGTCGGTGTTTTTGGTTTTTTGACAACGACTTCCGAAATAAAAGTTTTTTTTCACTTTTTAGTGGTACCTGCGTACCCATTCACAGCGTACCGGCGTGATGGTATGTTATGAAAATAAAGTTTTCGGGTTCGAATACTCGTCAATACGAATGAAAAAAGCCCAAACACTTGATAGTTCCTACATATCGGTGTGGAGTTCCCTTGACTCTCTGTCGTCTCCATCATCAGGTCTGATCAAAACCTTCATTTGTTTGTAGTATCTTCCGATATACATACGAATATCAGGTTTTTACCAGATGCGTGCCTACAATTTTCGAGAGTTGCCCTCGATTTCTCAGGGTTACCAGTATCAGTTCCTAACGTGGCAATGGGACCACCTTGGAAGCATACCCTTTCATATAAAAAAAGATTCATCGAAATCGGACCATAAACGACGAAGTTATCGGCGAACACACATAAAAAAAATCATATATAAATATATGTATATACGATACGCGGTCGAATTGAGAACCACCTTATTTTTTAGAAGTCGGTTAAAAAAATAGGGATCCTTAAGAAAATTGCAGCGCGGACGAAGTCGTGCTAGTGTTTGTATAAATTGACAGCCAGTTTATTATGTCGAAATCTCACCGTATACACTTAGTTGGAGTGAAGGCACTAGTCGTTCACTCCACCTTAGTGTACACGGTCATTCTATCTTGTTTGTATGGTTTGACAGCTCACTTCGTGATCACTTCACCCACGCCTTCACTTCGACATGTTCACTTCACCTAAGGCGCTCATTACACGCTCATGCAAACGTCACTCAATTCCATAACTCATGATTGACGGATGATTGATGCAGAGTGACGGAAATCAATCGACATTCGATGCTCAGTCTTAAATACGCGACGATATATAAACGGCTGATATACGGGATACGAAAAGGACAAGGAACGAACCATTAACAAATCCAAAAAAAACGAACATTTAAAAACTGGTCAAGTGCAAGTCGGACTCGCATGCAAAGGGTTCCGAACAAATTTTATTTTTTAACATGTTATTTTAACACTATAGACTTCTTATAGGTTTTCCTGTGATCTATAAGTAAAGATTTATTTTCTTCTTTTTTTTTCAAAATCTTAGGCTCAGTAGTTACGGAGATAAGGGAGGGGAATGGTCATTTTTCGTCTAATTTCTTGAATAACTTCAAAACCATTTATTTTATAATTATGAAAAAAATTTAATTAAAACCCTCACCTTGCCTTTTCATTTGATATGTCACACGTAATTAATATAAGGAATCTTGATGATGGTGGCAAAGCGGTTGCCATCTTCCTTGACCTTGCCAAGGCATTTGATACGGTGGCTATTCCGCTCCTTCTGGCTAAATTGGAACGACTGGGTATAAGAGGCGTGCAGCTCAAATTTTTTAAAGACTATTTGAGCGGTCGCAAACAATGCCTGAAAGTGGATTCCTACATTAGCACTGATCTATCTGTCTCTTTTGGTATCCCACAAGGTTCAGTGCTAGGACCTACGCTCTTCTTAGTGTATCTTAACGACCTCTGTGAGTTGAAACTGGAACACGGTATTATAATTTCCTATGCTGATGATACGGTTTTGCTCTTTTCTTCTAAAACATGGGAGAATACCTTTCTGCTGGCACAGAATGGCTTCAACAAGGTGTCCGACTGGCTGAAACAAAATGTTCTAACCCTAAACTCAGAAAAAACTATGTACATGCCCTTTTATTCACGAAATCCAAATAAACCCCCCTTAGTCTTTCCATAAAATCACATTCTTTTCATGTCCACCCCGCAAATGCTTCAACATGTAACTGCCCCTGTCTGGTTAGGAGATCCGAAGTAAAATATTTGGGCGTCATTCTAGACTCATCACTGAACTTCAATGCACATATTTCGTTACTTCAATCCAGACTTAGAAAATTGATTTATGTTTTTAAGAACCTACGACATGTAGCAGATATTTTGATTCTTAAAAAAGTTTATAGGGCACTCTGTCAATCGCTTCTAACTTATTGTATTTCCTGTTGGGGTGGAGCTTCCAAAACCACGCTACTTCCTCTCGAAATAGCACAGCGGGCAATTCTAAAGGTCAGCTCCTTCCGACCCATTGACTACCCTACACATCTCCTGTATCGATCCTGGAACCTACCAACCGTTCGCCAGCTGTACATCTTAACAACGGTACTCAAACAGCACTCCCTTACCCCCTTGGACAGGAATACTCTGCTTAAACGTCGCCGCAATGCTGTAGTCTCCCGTTCCCATCTATGTAAGCATTCATTTGCACATAGGTTCTTCTGCTTCACCGGTCCCTTTCTCTATAATAAACTAAATACTACACTTAATATATATACATTAAGTAAACAAGAATGCAAAACTAAAGTGTTAGATTTTCTACTAACATGTGATTATAAAACTACAGAAGAGCTTCTGAAAGTTTTGAGTTAAAACTACACACGCAAACACATTAAACGCAAGCACACAACATTCACAAAACTCCCTCACAACACTCACACAACTCCCTCACAACACTCACACAATACTTACGCTTTTTGCTATTATATGTAATCTGTTGTAAGTTATATTTTTTCTTTTTTGGACTGATATAATAATTATGTAAACGTAAAACCTATCTACTGTAACTATTAGTAATTTATTTCTGGAAAGTAAACTGCGTCCTGAAATACAGGCTCGGCCTAGCTCAGGCGCAGTTGCTCATTTTTATTGTTTTGCAAATAACAACATTTCAATTTTAATACTGTACAAATTGTAACAATTTCTTGGATAAATAAATTATTATTATTATTATTTCGTTTATTTATTTTTTTACATATAAATTATATTTTTAAATATTTCAATAAAAACATTAAAAAAAACATTTAAAAATATAAAAATAGTAGCCCACCGGTATCGGGAACAGGGTCCAAGCTACCGGCGGTCAGGGCTCCAGAGAGAGGAACCTCCTAACAATACGAGCCGTGTCCAGAAGTACCGCTTTCTGAATCAAGCCCTTGATCCAGCTGCCTAACGAGAGCCTCCTGAGGTGTTGGTCGAGGCTCGTAGCTATTAAGCCATTGGCTGATATGACTATCGGTACAATGATTGCGGAATCCACATCCCACATGTCGACAACCTCGCGAGCCAAGTCAATATACTTGATTTGTTTATCTTTCTCGGCTTTCACAAGGTTCTCGTCATGCGGGACGGTTATGTCTACAATCATTGCACGCCTCACTATTCGGTCCACCACCACTATATCAGGCTTATTGGCAACAATAGTCCTGTCAGTGATGATGGACCGATCCCAATACAATGTGATATTGCCATTATCGAGAACTGGGTCGGGCGCATACCTGTAGTACGGCACCTCCGACTCCACAAGAGAGTATTTCAGAGCAAGGTTCGCTATTCCTCTGGATATTTCGACAGCCTGGATAGCGAAGGACTGTCCTCCATTGCCCCATACACGACATCAGGAAAGTGCGTAGCGTTGTATCAATTTTATACAATTCTAGCACCTTCATGAGCCATGTATGAGGCACCGAGTCGTAGGCCTTCTTATAGTCTATCCAGCATGTCGACAGATCCTTTCGGGAACGACGAACCTGTTGGCTAATGGCCATATCAATTAGGAGTAGCTCCTTAGTACCGCGGGACCCATTCCTACATCCATTTTGAGAGGCAGACATGATGTTGTTGTTGTTAATATGACTATTAATCTTTGCCCTCAAAATGGATGTAAGAACTTTATAGACCGTCGGTAAACACGTGATCGGTCTATAATTTTTAGGGTCCGCAGTACTACCTGATTTATGGAGCAGGTGGGTTATTCCTGTAGTTAAGAACTGGGGTAGCGACCCAGACTCTAAGGCAGACTGGAATTGAGACGCCAAGCAAGTGTGCGATCTTGTGAACCATTTAATCCAGAAATTGTGCAGCCCGTCCGGCCCTGGAGATTTCCAGTTAGGCAACGGACGGACTGCACAAGTTACATCTTGGGGGCTGATGGTAATTGCCCCCATTTCTGGTATCACATCGCACACGCGCTCGACCTCCCGAGTCCAATCGCCCTCAGTATGACTGACAGGGACCGACCAGATGCTGCGCCAGAATGAACACATGGCATCATCATCCGGCAGGCGCATATCAGTCACACCTTGGTCCGGTCGCTCCCAATCCCTATATACCCACCTTTCATTACTTCGGAATGTGCGATTCTGGGTGTATCGCTCCACTCGCCGCCTATACCTACGAATACGGCTTGCCCATGCATATACCTTCTGCTTCAGGAAATCGATACGCTCTGTGACACGAGATATATAGTCTCGGGGATTGACATCAGTCCCCGAAAACGCCCGTCTCACAAAGCGCATTACTCTAGGGCGACTGTTGCCCTCCCTGAAGCAGGTCAGTTTGCCGATTAGCGCTCTGGCCTCACCGATACGACGCTCGATCCTGCACTGCCAAGCTGGTACGGCTGGTTTTGGTCGTGTAACTCTGTCATTGGTTATTTTGACATGAGCTACACGACATGCCGCTACAGCCGCGCAGTACATTATCGAGTGTGCATCAGTGAGGTCTTCGCAGTCGTCAAAATGATGTGACAACTGCGAATCCAAAGCAGCCACCAGCGCCCTGTTCTTGTTATGCATGGGCAAACGAGGTAAACGTGGTCTAAGTTCAGGCGGCATGTAGCGATATTCCTGAATAGCACACTCCAAAGCACTCCTCAATTCGTCATTGCACTGGGTACTTACGTTTGTAACCCTGTCATCACTCTCCTCGTCAGCGTGGCTAGGAATCTGCGTTGACTGTTGTGGTGCCACAGTCTGCAACGAAGTAGCAATGACATGGCTACACATTTCAGTTCGGAGGCGATCAAGTACACTATCATCCAACATACGGTTACGCTGGATGACGCGCACTTGATCCGACAGTCGTTGGGCCGACACGTTGACAGCTGGTTCAAGTACCTGAAACAGAGAGAGCATCTGACCACGGTACGCAGTCAGGTTAGTTCCCCCCTCTGTAGCCCCAAAGTATGAGCGCATGACATTCTCGTTAATGGATTGTGTCCATCGCATGCGCTGCACACTTCCACCGATAGCGGGGACCCTATCAGAGACCGGTGGGCCTCGAGGTCCCAAGCAGGCCGGTGGTCGGCCTCGCCCGCGCCGACGCGCAGGTGGTGGTGTCGTCGGCGGCGAGAAGTATTCGTCGCTCGAGCTCGACGCAACTGCAGCTACCGGAATCTCAGGACTCACGGCTGGCGCTGATCCCGGCGGCTGCGAGGCGGAGCTGAGCGACGAACCCGAAGATGGTGTTGGTGCGTCTTGCAATCGTGCCCGGCTTCTTGTCAACATTGTTTTTCCTTATTGTCCATTTTCATGTTTCTATTTCGTATATTAATTATTATTGTAATATTGTTCTGTTTTTTTTTCTCTTGTTTTATTCCATATAAAATGCATAATGTGTGGGTTTTTTAAATAAAATTAGGTAAAAATACGGGATGAAAATTTCTTTTTGTCAGTTGACTTGACAGCCGAGCCACAGATTATTATTATTATTATTAATTTTTTCAAAAGACTTTCTTTTTTAATTTTCTAGTTTGAAAAGTGACCCCATACTAAAAAATTAAAATTTACGTAACGCTTCCGTGTTTAGGTCACAGAAGTCCATATGTATACCAAATTTCAACAGAATCGGTCCAGTGGATCCGGAGAAATCTGGCTGTGACAGACGGACAGACAGACAGACAGACATACAGACGGACAGACAGACAGACAGACAGACAGACAGACAGATATACAGACATACAGACGGACAGACAGACACCCGAGTGATCCTATAAGGGTTCCGTTTTTTGTTCGGAACCCTAAAAAGTCTAAAATAATAACTACCGCTGAGAGCAGACAAAAGCTAGTGCAGAAAAAAATCCGTCGGCGCTGCCATTTGCTGTCCTGTAATTACAGAATACAATGATTGCTCACATAATCTGTAGAATTTATTCCATTTCAGGGTAAGGAATGGCTGTCCCGACGGATTTTTTCTGCACTAGCTTTTGTCTGTTCTCGGCGGTATTTATCATTTTTGACTTTTAAATGTTCGTTTTTCTTTTGTTCCGTTGGGGTTTTTTATATTTTTAATTTAATTTTTATTTCAACATTTTTAAACTTAGTTATAATCAGTATAGTTGCAGCACCAGGTCAACGTGACTGTATTGCAAGATCATAACCTGCAAGAAATTTACTCATTAAAACTAATATATTGAATCCAAATACGATATGTCTGCTGTAAGTTTTCGAGGAGTTGGCTTCTCTGGAGACCATCCAGGTTGTAGTACCAGGTCAACGTGACCGTATTGCAAGATCATAACCTGCAATATACCTACTCATTGAAACTAATATATTGAATCCAAACACGATATGCCTGCTGTGAGTTTTCGAAGAGTCGGGTTTTCTGGAGACCATTCTGGTTGCAGCATCAGGTCGAAGTTATCAATTAATTGTCGTTTAACGATTATATGGCACGCGTGAAGCACTTAATAGAGTAATCATACGCCAAAAATGTCTCACATCATTTTGGAAAAGAGCTGATATTCTTACACTGCTGGGGGGCTACTCTCTAACGAAATCCGTAGTTTCGGGCTTAGTTGCGGGCGGGTATTTTCTACTCCGTATCACCTAACCACTGAGAACTAATGATAACACGATTTGACAGTTACTGTGAAATCGTGTTGTCATTCATTCTCAGTTCGGGTTCGGGACTAATCGTAAGTCTGTGGGTGATACGTAGTAGAATACGCCCGCCCGCAACTAAGCCCGAAACTACGGATTTCGTTAGAGAGTAGCCCCCCTGGACCGATATTAACCAAACATAGCTAAGAACCACCGCAAGGAAGCTAAAAATGCATCCAAATCGGTCCATCCATTTGAGAGCTAATATGCCACAGACACACACATACACACACAGACAGACATAGACGTCAAACTTATAACACCCCTCTTTTTGCGTCGGGGGTTAAAAACAGATCCATTCACTCAAAAGTCGTGACTAATGAAATATCCAGATTTTCGTTGTTTTTCATGCCACTGCATTAGTAGGTTATCCGTCAGTCGCAGTGTTGACTGTGGTAAAACTGACAGCAAAACCTACCGAGTAAAGCGGAACGTCCACCGCCAGCTAAACTAATTAAGAACTAAGTGAAGTAAGCTAAGCTAAACTGGGAAATAAGTTATTCGCCCACCGAAAAATAAGCTAAAACTACGTAAGTGATGGTCAGTTTGTGCTAGAACGTTGAGTCAATCGGACGTGATGGAAGAAGAGACGAGCTATGTTGAAAGTTCAGAGGAGGATTACAATCGTCATAGGCAGGGCCGTCTTTTAACCCATTGGACGCCCTGGGCACATTAGAATAATGGGGCCCACATTAGAATAGGAGATACCCTTCTAGTTTTGAGATAAGCAAAATCTTCAATCACTTGTTCAGTCTTTCGTTCAGCACATCACACGATGGGCTTTATATTTATAAGTTACTTATCGGAAGGTGATCTAGTACAATCTAGGGGGCCCCATCATTCGCGGGGCCCTGGGCAAGTGCCCATAGTGACCAGTGGTAAAGAGGGGCTTGGTCATAGGAATACGTTCGAACAAAACTAGCGATAGGCGCCAGAAGGGTAAAGCAAGGGAGTGAGCGGCGCTTAATTTAGCTCACGCAATTACGGATCGGCCTACATAACTATGCTAGTTCGACTTAGCTGGGCTATTTTACGTAGCTTAGCTTGCATTGTTTACGGTGGATGCACATGTATGAAAAACTGGCTCAACTATGCGAGCTAAGCTAAACTAACTTAGTTAAGTTGGCGGTCTTTACAAATGCCTCAGGCAGCCAATACGGTAAGATGTTGAGCTAATAGAGCCGCTGATTCCTTTTCACCATTAATCGTGTGGGGACTTTGAACAGGTCCCAAATGTAGCCCAATGAATAGGCTACATGAACTACATGTAGAAAAGGAAGACCGGGAAACTATGGAGTTACTGATAACCGCTGCGGCGGAGATTATACAGTCGACGTACGGCCTTATGGATTCAGTGGAACACATAAGGCAGCACCATTTGAATACGCCCCCATTTGAGGTATGTCACTTTATAAATATAGCTTCTGCCCACTTTATAATTATGAGCTTGTAACCATCTCTAGCGAAGGTACCTACCATCATTGCGGAGTTTTTCGAAAGAGTAATGTTCCAGACGGATGTAATCCAGCGTCCCATCCAAGGTGCCTCATCAGAAGGCTCAAAGTCACTCAAAGGGCAATGAAGAGGGCAATGCTTGGAGTTTCCTTGCGTGATCGAACCAGGAATGATGATATCCGCAAGAGAACCAAGGTTACCGACATAGCCCGAAGGATCGCCAAACTAAATTGGCAGTGGGCAGGGCACGTTGCTCGCAGAACAAATCGCTCGCGAAAAGTCTGGAGTGACGACCGCGTACCGAAAGACGCAACGTTGGAAGGCCTCCCACAAGGTGGACCGATGACCTGGTGAAGGTCGCGGGTACCCGATGGATGCGAGACGCGCAGGACCGGTCGCTTGGGAGAGGCCTATGTCCAGTAGTGGACAGTGGAGTGTGGACGATGATGATCCAAGGTGACCTTGGTTATATCCGCGAATTGTGTTTTGACTACAAGGATTACAACCAAGTACCAACACGGTCGAGCTTCACTGTGAATCGGGCTCATGTAGAATGTGAGTTGTAGAAATGACTCCTGATTTGTCGAAATTTCAAAAGCCTTGCTTTAAGTTTTGTGCGCAATTGGAGACGGAAAATAAAGAAAGAAAAGAAAGTGGATGAAGCGCTAGTTAAAGGAACCATGAATTCCCGGCCATTTAAATTACTGGAATTAATTTTTTTTTTTTTACTCTAGGTAGGCATAAGTTTGACCACTATCTCACCTGATGGTAAGCGATGATGCGGTCGAAGATGGAGCACGTTTGCCTAGAAGCAACCTATTCACTCTTGTCTTAAAGATTCCCAGGTTGTAGCTATCCGGAAACACAGACTCTGGCAGGGAATTCCACTCCTCAGCTGTACGCACTATGAATGTGTTCCCAAAACGTTTTGTGCGTGTGGATGGATGTCCACCATGTACCGGTGGCGCATCGCCGTTCGTCTTGTGGTCCGATGATGGAATGGGCTTGGCGGAATTAAATCATGCAATTCCGTCGCACACTCCCCAAAATGCAAACGATAGAAAACCGACAGGCCAGCAATTCGGCGTCGATGCTCAAGACTTTGGAGATTCGACTCGACGAGCCTGTCATTACAATTGATCCTCTTGGCTCGTTTCTCAATTGACTCAAGGACATCAAGCTGGTATTTGGCAGATCCGTCCCATAGATGAGAGCAGTACTCCATACACGGTCGAACTTGCGCTTGATAGAGCTTGAGCAGCTGTTCCGGCGTGAAGTACCGTCTTACCTTTGCTAGGAATTGTACACCGGTAATAACATTATATTAATTATTGGACGTGAATAACATTTTGCACCCGTAAACGTGCGCGCCCGCTGCCTGTCGCAGCACAACTTGTCGACACGGTTGGCGCAGTGGTTTAGCGATAGGCTGCCGCGCTGCGTGTCGCTGGTTCGATTCCTGCACGTAACAAATGTTTGTATGGCCTAATGATACTTGTTCCGGGTCTGGCTGTTTGTGTATGTGACTTTGTATGTTTGTAAACGTACCCAGGATACAGGAGAAATTGACGATACGTTTTAAAAAAAATCTGTCCTTTGTAAGATGTAATCCGCAAGCTAGACGGATATAACCCGCGCGGTTCAACTACGGATGGAAGCGCGCGCCCGCTCCCCAAGGACGTTGATGGTAAAGTAAAAATTTGGATTGCATCTGCCGTCTAGATGGATGGAGGTCTCTATTGGGACGCTGGATTACATCCGTCTAGAATATGCTTTACCGTGGCACTGGAACGCAAAAGGCATTTTGAAGGAACACGGATGGGTTAAACTCTCAAGCGTCGTCCTAGTTGGCTCTCGATCGTACGAGTTGACGATGAGATTTCGTCGCACGGTGACAACAAACACACATATTTCTTCAGTGTCCTAATAGGCTAGTTTCCACCCTCAACAAATTGCAAATCTATTTAGTCCGTCAGTCAGAGTATTGAAAAATAATGGACACGTGTTTTTTGTTTTTGAAAATCATTGAATATTGACAAAGATAAAACGCATCAAAACTCAGGAGAGGGGGCTGGTGACGTCATTACGTTAGTAAAATTGTACTATCGTAGTGACGTCACGCGAGTTTTTAACGTACTGTATCTACGTAACTTTTCGATTACGTGAAAAAAGAAAAAATACGTGTCCAATATTTTTTGGAAATCTATCTGACGGACTAATTCATTTTTTTTTCAGTAAAATACCCTATTGAAACTTGAAAATCATGGCCCAAGCACAGGAATAATTTTCATCGCGCGACGAAATCGCATCTCTAACTCGTACGATCGTTTAGGAAATATGCATGAAAAAAATATTTATTATCTATACAGTTAATATAAATAAACAAAAATACAGGGTGTCCAGTGAATAGCACGACATAATGCAGAGGGTGATAGCTTGGGTCAATACCTACCAAAACAACACAATATATGTTCAGCAAAATCTTACGGATTTACAGTTTTACAAAATTTTGCGAAATATCGAAAAATCTCTACCTTGAAACAGATTTAAGCATGTCGTAATGAAAAATTCCTTTTCTAGTATTTTTTTACATCAAATTATTCGTGGATAGTCACTTTGCTCATTGATAAGTCTTTTTCCTATCAAAAACAAGAATGTTTTCAAGAAATACATTTTTTTTATGACACATTATTTATTGACACATATTACATGTATGTTACTTTGAGTTGATTGATTTTGGGATTATTTGTTGTCGCTACGTAGCTTAGTAGAAGTTCTTTGTTTACAAAATTTATAGCTTCTCGTGACGGGGACTATAGTGCATTTTCATTAAAAAAAATGCACTAGATGCAATGCATTAAATTATTTTTGCAATTTTGATTCTATTTTCACTGTTAAGAAAGTAGAAAGAAAAGACGTTTATTTCACCGAAAGTGACCCACAAAACAGAAAATTAAAAGGAAGTAGAGGGTAGGGTAGTTAGTATTATATAATACTAATAGTGAAAATAGAATCAAAATTGCTCGAAAACAAACGAGATAGGTATAATTATTTTAAACAAATATATCTGTCCCTCTTGCGAAAACGCTGTTTTCTACAGCAGCTGTATAGGCGCCATGGACTTTGACGTCAAAGTTCATATCGGACTTCTCTTTCTAATTGTAATCTTTGAAACTTTATAAATTCATCGCTGATGAAGATATTTAAAAATAATTTCGTGGGTGTTTATTAGAGCTAATAAGTATTTAATTTTGCAAATAAAAAATCGCATGATATTCCATATTAGGGCGACTCCCTCCTGCTCCGCCCAGTAGTGCTATTCTGTAAAACGTTTTCGTATCTCGACAGTGGAATTCGAGGTGAGTTTCAAATTAAAACCTTTATGTTGTGTGCAATAAAGCTCATTTTGTGAGTTTTGTCACTCAGGTGAAGCTCGATATCGAAATAGTTGTTTACAGAATAGACTAGCTGAGCAGAGTGGGAGAAGTATTTTTCCAGTTATAAAAAAGGGGACAGATACTACTCGGTAGAGGTAACTGGACACCTGCCTCGAAATAAGAAAGAAAAATTTAACGTTTTAATTTGAATTGAACAATTTAATTTCCATGAAAATCAAACAGCGTGAAATTTATTGGTCGTTTTCCCGCAGCGAAATTATTTGGTCTTGGTAATACCTACAACCGATTTATAAAAAAAAACACCGGTAGCACTCCGGGAGTGCCGGCAGAAGTGAAAACTTTAGTATTAACGTTGTGTTTAATTATAAGTACAAAAATACTATCATTTATGAGGTAGAATACAATGTTTATTTATTGCGCTATCGTACACAAATATGACAATTTACATGTTATTATTCATAATATTATATCGTTATTTATTTATATATTACATTAATTTTTATCTCTTAGAAAAATCAACTTTCATCCATAATTTCGTAATTCCGTAATTTCGTATCCTTGGATACGCGTGGCACGCTGTACATAAACACAGACGGACATTCGCGCAAGCGCCCTGTGCCGCCTAAGCGGAGCAGCACACTCAGGCACGGTAGAAAGAGTGGGAGATACTAGTTCCTCTCCCTTCCCCTCGATCTTACGCTTTTTCGATCAGCATCACGTGACCCTGACGCGAGTCCGTCTTACGCTTTTTCGATCAGGTCACGTGTCCTGACGCGAGTTTAAGATTTTATACCCATTTTAGAAAAAGTGCTCAACGCCGCTAAAGAAGTTTTCACTTCAAAAATGAAAGTTGCGTGCGTGCAGTTAAGAGCAAATGCTGGCGGCGAGACTTTTTATGTAAAAACTGTAAAAAGTCATAAGGTTTGACTCTCGACTGTTTTCTCCTCCAATATTGGACCGATTTAAAAGTTATTTCGTTAACTGAATATGAAGGATATTTACTGTGTCCATATGTTTTCCTTTTTGTTGATATATTAACCGCATAAAAACTAGAACCCATAAAAAATGCTCAAAAATTGTCCGATAAACCGCTGTCAACAGAGCCCTAATGTACAATTTTGGCAACTATTAATGAAAAAAGAAACATATAGGGACACAGTACATATCCTTCTTCAGCGTCCCCAAAACTTCATGTGAAACACTGGCTCCAGCTTCAGTTAGACTGTTCGGTCAGTCGACCCACTTGGTAGCCCTCCGTTTTCGTGCTCATCAGTTGTCGGTACTGACGAGTAAGGTCCTTAAGGCTTGAATACATGCCAATGACCTTGTAACGGAGCTAACTACTCCTCTACGCGCCACTCCGCTACTCGCATTTTTAATTTATTGTAAAAAAATAACACATATTTTAAAAAAGTAACAAAACCAAATTATTGTCTTTTGTATTGCAAAGCAGTAGATATTTTTTTAGACTTTTGTTAAAAAATTAAGGAGTATTAATGATTTCATCTCAATGATTTGGAGGTGATTTGGTGATTTTTTTTCTTATTATGTGATACCGATACATAAATTAATTTTGTTTAAAATGAATACAAGCCTTAAGCAGAGCATTAAAGTTGTTATTGTTATTACGCGCTCGTGAACAAAGTTACAAGGAAAATAATCTATACTAATATATAAAGCTGAAGAGTTTGTTTGTTTGTTTGTTTGCTTGAACGCGCTAATCTCAGGAACTACTGGTCCGATTTGAAAAGTTCTTTCAATGTTGGATAGCCCATTTATCGAGGAAGGCTATAGGCTATATACCATCACGTTAAGACCAATAGGAGCGGAGCAGTAATGAAAATTGTGACGCAGACGAAGTTGCGCGGGTCAGCTAGTCTTATTATAAATTATAAAATTCTTCCGTTACTGACTGATTGAGTGAATGACAGACAACACACTGCTGAATCTTCTGGTCGTAAAGAGCACTACGAGAGGATTTCCCAGAATTCCTACGGGAACGAGAAAAAATGGGATATGGGCGTACGAAGTTGCGGATAAAAGCTAGTAATTTATAATGCCGTAACGTAAACGTGCGATTAGGTACTACTACAGTTCGTATCAGCGTTGTTTACCCCTCCGAAGTTAGGTTTTAGTGACGACCGCGCAGGTGCAAACGCGTAAAAAAGTGTTTCGTTCCTAGAAATTTTTTTTGAAGTATTATAAACAAGTAACAAAGACTACCAATAACAATAAAAATATCAAAAGTAACACCACAAATACACACATCAATCAAAACAAATAGTAAGAAATAACCAAAATAATTAATTAAAAACAATAACAACGTGTAACACTTTTCGCATCAACAGTCGTATTGCATTGAGCAAGCGGGTCACACGTATGCATCGAACGTATACGAGCGAGTGAGATGCCATTACACACGCCATCTTGCGCGAACACGCGCATGCGTTGTCCTATGTTTTTTGTCTTATATTCATAGTGCCGTAGGGTTACCTACGCAGACTATTTTTTTTTTCGAAATAAAAGAAGTAAGTAGGTAGGTACATCTCTACTAATATTATTAATGTGAGTGTAAGTTTGTTACGCTTTCACGCGAAAACTACTTAACCGATCATCATGAAACTTTGTACACATATTCTTGGAGGTATTAGAAGTAGATAACATAGGATACATATCATTAAAAAAAATATATTTTTTACGAAAAATAGCCGCCCTACGAAATGGACACGGGTCAGTTACATTTGTCAAAAAATAAAAGGTCCGTTTTGACAGGAGGATACAACATTGATTTACTAGTAAGTATGAAAGAGACATAAAAAAAAGTCTCTTTCGCACTTAGTGGTAAAGCAATCTTCTATCCCTCTCTACTCAGCTGTCAAATCGGACTTCTTAGATTTTGGTGACTTTAGTAATACATATTTCCGAAAGAAAAAATACTTTAAGCATTATTCAGTAAAACCATGATTTAATATGCCATATCCATTGATATATACAAAAAACCCAAGATGCACAGTCTCGAACAAATGCAACACTCGAAACTGTCGTCAAAAACTGACATGTATCAAGTGTCATGTGTGAGTTGTGTGTAGTTATACTATAAACAATTTTTTTGCAAATTGTACCTTACACGGATCGCTTAAAGTTTTTTTCACAAAGCAGTTCAGTATGGCGAGTGATGCGATTTTTTTTGTGCAAATTCAACCTTACACGGATCGCTTAAAGTTGTTTTTACAAAGCAGTGCACTATGGCGAGCGATGCGAGATTGTTTGAAACTTGCGCATTATTGCGCTTATTTTTCGCGGACGTTTTTGAGATGCTGAGTGTGTATCTTGGGTTTTTTATATATCAATGGCCATATCAAAACAAATAAGTAAATAAACTCGCGTCAAAAGCCACCCACGCTACACTAGCGCCTCTAGCGGCGAATTCAAACGCGATAGCCCTCATTGGGAAAAGGTTGGCAGATTGTCATGCAAAAGTAATACCTACCAACCTTGTTTTAAGGTTGGTTACGTGAGGATCACAGTATTCGAGAAGTACAGAAAGATGGCTCATAAATACAATTCGAGCCTTACTGTGAATAGAAAGCATGGCATGGCTGGCATGGGTTTTGTCATGCAAAACTAATACCTGCCAACCTTGTTTTAAGGTTGGTTATGTGATGTTCACAGTATTCGAGAAGTACGAAAAGATGGTTGATAAATACAATTCGAGCCTTACTGTGAATAGAACGCATGGCATGGCTGAAATGGGTTTTGTCATGCAAAACTAATACCTACCGACCTTGTTTTAAGGTTGGTTATGTGATGTTCACAGTATTCGAGAAGTACAGAAAGATGGTTAATAAATACAATTCGAGCCTTACTGTGAATAGAAAGCATGGCATGGCTGGCATGGGTTTTGTCATGCAAAACTAATACCTACCAACCTTGTTTTAAGGTTGGTTATGTGATGTTTACAGTATTCGAGAAGTACAGAAAGATGGTTGATAAATACAATTCGAGCCTTTCTGTGAATAGAAAGCATGGCATGGCTGGCATGGGTTTTGTCATGCAAAACTAATACCTACCGACCTTGTTTTAAGGTTGGTTACGTGATGTTCACAGTATTCGAGAAGTACGAAAAGATGGTTGATAAATACAATTCGAGACTTACTTTGAATAGAAAGCATGGCATGGCTGGCATGGGTTTTGTCATGCAAAACTAATACCTACCAACCTTGTTTTAAGGTTGGTTATGTGATGTTCACAGTATTCGAGAAGTACAGAAAGATGGTTGATAAATACAATCCGAGCCTTTCTGTGAATAGAAAGCATGGCATGGTTGGCATGGGTTTTTTCATGCAAAACTAATACCTACCGACCTTGTTTTAAGGTTGGTTATGTGATGTTCACAGTATTCGAGAAGTACGAAAAGATGGTTGATAAATACAATTCGAGCCTTACTGTGAATAGAAAGCATGGCATGGCTGGCATGGGTTTTGTCATGCAAAACTAATACCTACTAACCTTGTTTTAAGGTTGGTTATGTGATGTTTACAGTATTCGAGAAGTACAGAAAGATGGTTGATAAATACAATTCGAGCCTTACTGTGAATAGAAAGCATGGCATGGCTGGCATGGGTTTTGTCATGCAAAACTAATACCTACCAACCTTGTTTTAAGGTTGGTTATGTGATGTTTACAGTATTCGAGAAGTACAGAAAGATGGTTGATAAATACAATTCGAGCCTTACTGTGAATAGAAAGCATGGCATGGCTGGCATGGGTTTTGTCATGCAAAACTAATACCTACCAACCTTGTTTTAAGGTTGGTTATGTGATGTTCACAGTATTCGAGAAGTACAGAAAGATGGTTGATAAATACAATCCGAGCCTTTCTGTGAATAGAAAGCATGGCATGGTTGGCATGGGTTTTTTCATGCAAAACTAATACCTACCGACCTTGTTTTAAGGTTGGTTACGTGATGTTCACAGTATTCGAGAAGTACGAAAAGATGGTTGATAAATACAATTCGAGCCTTACTGTGAATAGAAAGCATGGCATGGCTGGCATGGGTTTTGTCATGCAAAACTAATACCTACCAACCTTGTTTTAAGGTTGGTTATGTGATGTTCACAGTATTCGAGAAGTACAGAAAGATGGTTGATAAATACAATCCGAGCCTTTCTGTGAATAGAAAGCATGGCATGGTTGGCATGGGTTTTTTCATGCAAAACTAATACCTACCGACCTTGTTTTAAGGTTGGTTACGTGATGTTCACAGTATTCGAGAAGTACGAAAAGATGGTTGATAAATACAATTCGAGCCTTACTGTGAATAGAAAGCATGGCATGGCTGGCATGGGTTTTGTCATGCAAAACTAATACCTACTAACCTTGTTTTAAGGTTGGTTATGTGATGTTTACAGTATTCGAGAAGTACAGAAAGATGGTTGATAAATACAATTCGAGCCTTACTGTGAATAGAAAGCATGGCATGGCTGGCATGGGTTTTGTCATGCAAAACTAATACCTACCAACCTTGTTTTAAGGTTGGTTATGTGATGTTTACAGTATTCGAGAAGTACAGAAAGATGGTTGATAAATACAATTCGAGCCTTACTGTGAATAGAAAGCATGGCATGGCTGGCATGGGTTTTGTCATGCAAAACTAATACCTACCAACCTTGTTTTAAGGTTGGTTATGTGATGTTTACAGTATTCGAGAAGTACAGAAAGATGGTTGATAAATACAATTCGAGCCTTACTGTGAATAGAAAGCATGGCATGGCTGGCATGGGTTTTGTCATGCAAAACTAATACCTACCAACCTTGTTTTAAGGTTGGTTATGTGATGTTTACAGTATTCGAGAAGTACAGAAAGATGGTTGATAAATACAATTCGAGCCTTACTGTGAATAGAAAGCATGGCATGGCTGGCATGGGTTTTGTCATGCAAAACTAATACCTACCAACCTTGTTTTAAGGTTGGTTATGTGATGTTTACAGTATTCGAGAAGTACAGAAAGATGGTTGATAAATACAATTCGAGCCTTACTGTGAATAGAAAGCTTTACATGCCTGAACTGCTGATGTACCTCGAGGAAATAGAGGTTCACCACTGGGAAGTGGAGCACTTATGTAAGTAGCCTATACGTAATTAGCCTTAGCCTATTCACTAGTGTCTGCCAGCGGGTTTGCCCGCGTGAGAGTCGGTAACTGTTCTCCAAGGTACAATTATACCTCTTAAGGGGTCATTGTGCTCATCATTACGAACTTTTGCTATGGGGCCATACCCAAAACCTCGAAAAAAAAACTTGAGAGGTGTCAAGGGACACCCGGAAAACGAAGTTCCTTTCGATTAATTAGTGAAGGAATTGTAATAACATTTTATTTTTTTTAAGTTATAATAATATTTTTTTTATTATTAACAAATATAATGTAAACAGAAATAGAAAGACGAAACGAAAATAACTTGCTTGCTTTCTATGAGAGAGAGAGAGAGAGACAGACAGAGAAACACGCGCACGTCGCACGGCTTACAACTATAGCAAAAAGTGTCGTTACAACTTTTGGTACCGTAAAACCGGCCATCATTGCCCACATTTTTACTTATTTTTGAGATTATGAAAAAAATATTCACCAGAACGCGTAATCAAGTATACCATGGTAACAATTACTATTAAAGGCTTTAAATCACAAAATGTGGAGCTTCTAGCTCTAACAGAATCCTAGAAAAAGGCAATTAAAGAGCCGGGCAAAATTATACGCACCACCGTCCAACATTGCTCAACCTTATTTTCTCTAAAACTATCAGTTTTAAAGCTTTGAAAATAAGGTATGTTTTAGTGAATTATGCAAAGTTGCTATCCTTTATGGTCAATATATCAAAAACTTTATTTTTTTAATTTTACTGAGGTGGGCAATGTTACACTACACACCAGCTGCTTTTTCATACAAACTAAAACGGTAGGCTAGGGTTGCCACACACTAATGTAACAAATAATAGGTAATCTGCTTAGATATAAACTCTTTTATTAATAATAAATCAGCCAGGTACAATAGTTATAAATTGCACGTATTACTATACTAAAGGTATAAGTGATATTAAAGGTTCAAAAATAAATCTTAAAAAGAAATCTTAAAAAATGGTAAACAAAGATTACAAAGAAAAATAATCATTGCAACGCATACCAGGCAGACCTTGTAACGTAAAAATATAGTATTTACTTTTAATAACAGTCTTAACAAAGGAACTATAAAAACATTTTGGTTGTTCATACAAAAAATATTTAAAAAATCAGTTAATTCTTATTAGGTAGGTACTTAAATCGTTACAAAAAAAAAGTTACGTAAAAATAGAGTATGGTCAGTGCAGCATGTCTTCTTCCAAACATCTCTATCATCCGTCATCTCAATATTTACTCCCTTTCTATTCTAGTCATTCAATCTTTTGCACAATCCCTCCATCATTTCTTTCGACTTTCCCTACTCTTATAGCCATCCACATTTTTACTCATACCTACTCAGAACGTCCCCGTACCTAACATGTTTTTCATTCCTCTGCATCACATGCCCACACCGTGACAACCGGTTTCCAATACTTAGGTACAGAATTTAAATTAAAAAATACTAGCTATAACGGGTGCCAACCCTAACACGATTTTTGCAGTGGGCAATGTTGTCACTCCTATGTTCACGCAAGTTCGAGAATCATTGCCCACTGCATTATCTAGAAGATTTTATGTTTCAAAGGTCTCAAACTAGCATAGAAATGAAGCTTGGTACTCATTATTACTCTAATATTGAAATAACTTACCTGAGAGATGTCGTATGCTGTCAGTGAGTAAAAACGTAAAACAAGATTTTGGCACCACCTCACACTAGTCCTACTTCTAACATGTCTCGCCGACAACTGAGTGAACTTAGCAAAGTAACTAATATTTAGTGTTGTCAGAAAAATATTCAAATTTACCCTAAAGATAAAATAATGTTGTCAGCTATTTAAATTTATTTACAATTCAAGATTTTAGTTATTTTTCGTGTTCGGGCAAAGATATCCGCCAAGGGCAATGATGGCCGGTTTTACGGTATGAATTTTTTCCGTCTAGCCCCCTTTCACAACGCGCGATAAGGAACTTCGTTCCAAAATTCGACTGCCCTATATATTTATGTGCGCATAACTCGACAAAATGTATTGAACAGCAATTTCGGGTTCGTCTCATAGGGTTGAAGAGGTTGCTATCGACCTGCGAGGCATATGCGGAGGAGCATGGCTTAATATACAACTCGTAGAAGAGTGAGATTCTTGTTTTTAAGGCACCTAAGCAGCAGCCGCGCAGTGTTCCTCCCATATGTCTCAACGGCGTGGCACTAATAGTAATTGTGAATAGTTTAGTCACTGCGGGGTGCCAACTGAAAACCAGCGCTGGGTGTCTAACGCTCAGCAAATGCTGAGATGGCTACCCTTTCGGTATGGGCACGCTCAGCGCAATTGTGTACCTACTATTACTTCTGTTTACTTTGTCGCTGTGCGTTTGTCTGTACTGAATAAATGATTTTCTATTCTATTCTATTCTATTCTACTATTCTATTCCACCCGGGTTTTGATTTAATAATATGTACAAAAAGCGGTTATTGTGACCTAACCATGATAGTTCGATATATACCCTCGCGGACATTTTTATAGATATTGATGTCTTCTATAAAACTGTACTGTGTACTCATACCTACTATTATTTTTGTTCACTTTGTCTATGTTGCTGTGAGTTTGTGTCTATGCTGAATAAATGTTTTCTATTATTTTATTCTATTCTTTTTTTAGGTACCTAGGCCATATTGTCACGAGCGACCTAAGTGATGACCTACATATAGAGAGGGAGCGCAGGGCGTTGTCGGTGAGGAACAATATGCTTGCCCGCAGGTTCGCTCGTTGTACTACAGACGTCAAAGTACCCTTTTTAAGGCATTCTGTCAATCTTTTTACACGAGTGGTCTGTGGGTGTCATACACGCGCCGCGCCTACAACGTCCTGCGTGTTCAATTTAATAATGCTTTTAAGATGCTGTTAGGACTGCCATAGCGTTGTAGTGCTTCAGGAATGTTCGCGGAGGCTCGCACAGATGATTTCCATGCCATCATGCGAAAGAAAGCGGCCTCCTTACTACAGCGCTTGCACGGTACAGTAGTACCCAACTGATGTGGCTTATCGATATACCTGCGCAGAAGATGAATTTTCAAAGCGCGGGAAATGCTATTGACCAATCGGCACGCTCCACGCAACGCGCTTTTTTTTTCTGTACCGGTATTGGTCGGCAGCTGCCGCCATGTTAGCGCGCGCCGCGTGGCATACACGTGACGCGCGAGTGAGACGGAACTAACAGCTGCAGTGTATTATGAACCTTATAGTAGTGATCTAAGGATGATTGTGAGTTTGCTTTCTTTCGTTAATCTTCGGGGCCATACTTTCTTTTCTGTGCGAACGAAGATTCACGACGCGCCTTATCAGTTGGGTACCACTGTAGTGTCAACAGCATCCTGAAAAAAATAGCTGCCAGATCGGACTGTCCCTTTCAGGGACACTGGGTGGGGACAGTCATGGGTATAATTAAATAAATCATTTATATAAACTAACAATACTAACCTACTCGCATAAGCACCATTGTTACTAACACCAAAATACTAACAAAATTATGGACTGTAGATTGAATTAAAGTTATATTTAATTTAATTTAATTTTATAGCGAGTGTTGATCATATTGATGAGTACAATGACCCCTTAAGGGGTATTGCGTTTATTCTGTTACACTTTGTATATGTCATCGGAAAATTGCAGACTCCGTAAGATTGTAAAAAATCTTTATTAGATTATGATTTCTCGGTATATTATGAAAAAATCGTTTTGTGTCGGTACAATAAATCTCATTTAAATTCAATAGTTTCCTATATGTCCGTGGCATAATAAGATTTCTTTTTTACAATATCACTCGATATTTTACAATTCTACGACGTTTGCAATTTTCCAGTGACATAATATACAGGGTTATTTGTAAAACGCCAACAACTTTTGCTTTGAGACAAACCTTGAAAACTCGAAAAAATAAGAGCTGTTTTATACATTTTCATTGGCTAAATATTGCATTTTGAAAAAACGGGATTTGCGCGTACAAAGACGCGGGCAAAAGCTAGTTCTATCCTAAAATTCACAAAAATTGGTTTAGGCTCAAAACGTTACAAACAAACTGCCAGAGTACTTTCGTATTTATAATTTCTATCTACACTAATATATAAAACTGGAGAGTTTGTTTGTTTACTTGAACGCGCTCGAACTAATCTCAGAACTACTGGTTCAAATTGTACAATTATTTAAAAAAATATAAAATTATGAATATATCTAAAATATAGAATTATGAAATCACTAGTTGACCCGCGCAACTTCGTCTGCTCCGCCCGTATTGGTCTTAGCGTGATGATATATAGCCTATAGCCTTCCTCGATAAATGGGCTATCTAACACTGAAATAATTTTTCAAATCGGACCAGTAGTTCCCGAGATTAGCGCGTTCAAGCAAACAAACAAACTCTTCAGCTTTATATATTAGTATAGATTAATTGTTGTAAAACATCTATTGGCGCGCCTTGGCAGTAAAACCAAATCCTATGCCGTGACGGAAATGACGCTGTCATGTCGTGATCGTGATGCCTCCATTATGCCGCCTGTTACGGAAGTCGAACTTTGGAACTAATTTTTAAGATTTTTATTAATAGGGAATATGCACGAAAAAAATATTTATTATCTATACAGTTTATCTAAAAATATACGCAAATATAATACTAACAGTGAAAATAGAATCAAAATTGCTCGAAAAACAAACGAGATATAATTATTTTAAACAAATATATCTGTCCCTCTCGCGAAAACGCTGTTTTCTATGGCAGCTGTATAGGCGCCAAGAACTTTGACGTCACAATTCATATCGGACTTCTCTTTCTAATTGTAAACTTTGAAGCTTTATAACTTCATCGCTGATGAAGGTATTTAAAAAATAATTTCATAATTGTTTATTAGAGCTAATAAGTATTTCATTTTGCAAATAAAAAAATCGCATGCATATTCCCTATTACTAGCTGATCCGGCAAACGTTGTTTTGCCATATTAAATAAAATTAAAAAAAAGATATTGCCGAAAAAAATCAAAATCTACCGCCTATATTCTCAGACCTTCTAAATATACTCAAAAATTTCATAAAAATCGGTCAAGCCTTTTCGGTGAAGTTCGATAACAAACACTGTGACACGAGAAATTTATATATTAGGTGAATAACACATTGATATATAAAAAATCCGAAATGCACCAGTCTCGAACAAACGCAACACTCGAAACTGTCGTCAAAAACTGACATGTTTCAAGTGTCATGTGTGAGTTGTGTGTAGTTATACTATTAACAATTTTTTTGCAAATTCAACCTTACACGGATCGCTTAAAGTTGTTTTTATAAAGCAATGCAGTATAGCGAGCGATGCGAGACTGTTTGAAACTAGCGCACAATTTTAAACTGTGCGCTTGTTTTATGCGGACGTTTTTGAGATGCTGAGTGTGTATCAATTGGGTTTTTATATATCAATGGAATAAAATTAATATTACATACAACATTAACATTATTGATATTAACATAGATGTTTCACATCTGCCGGGCGTCCCGTGACGGCTATTACTCCGTTGTCCGTCCGTCTGTCTGTCAGCGGGCTGTATCTCAAGAACCGTAATAGGTAGACAGTTGAAATTTTCATAGATTGTGTATTTCTTTTGTCGCTTTAGCAACAAATAATAAAAATTAAGGTTTATGGTACGGAACCCTTCGTGTACGAGTCCGACTCGCACTTGGCCGGGTTTTTTTAACTTTTTCCACTATTTCAGCCAACATGCTACATGAGATCGAAAGAAAATATGCAGTCGCTACAGATCTACATACAAAATACCGAGAAATTACATCTCAGGAAAGAAAAGATAAAAAAAGACAAGAAAGACAAGAACATCGCGATAGAATGCTGAGCACTACCAGGAAAATAAAGATTAAGCAGAAGGTCTTGGACAGACTGACTGCTACGACGACTAAGAAAAGGATTCTGCCTTTCCCACAACACGATTATGGTTGGGAAATAAATTATGTATGGAGAAAGAAATAGGTAGACGAAAAGAATCTCGAAAGAAAAACCATTAAGATTATTTCTTGCTCGGATGCGACGCACAACTTGGATTTATATTTATATTTTCGAATCTTTAAGCGAGAGACACACTGGTGCCACGTACGCAGCGTATGCGATGCACCGTGGGAGAATTGGTGTGCACACTTGTCCCGTGTATGCAACGTAAGTTGGCATTAGACGCCGTTGTAATTTCGCAGAAGGTGCACTAGTGCGTCTGTAAGTAATTTTATCTGACTCTGATAGCGAGTCTGAGGATAATTTTTTGATTTTACTATTTTTATAAGAATATTTCCGTGTCACAAAAACTGAAGTTAAGAACAGAAGATATTAGGTTCATGAGATAATTAAACAAAGAGAAAAAGTTGGAGAATACCATAAATTAATGCTAGATCGACTAGCTTTTCATCTCCCCCATTTTTACTATTTTGACAACAAAACACGGGCACCATAGGTATAATTGTCTGTTTATGACGTGCTACGCGTAAGTTCAAGAAGCACACTGCCACACGCGTGGGATAGCTTACAAATATCCTCCACCTTCCCATGCCGATCTGGAAATCGCAGGTCGACGGGCGTGATGTAATTGCGTTGCATACGGCAAGTGTGTTTACTACCGGATGGGACGGCATTCCACCTAAATTTCTGATACACGCTAGTCACATTCTAGTACCAGCTATATATATAATTCATATATGCAACCTGGCAATATCTGGAGGTACATTCCCAAATGCCTTAAAAAGGCAATTGTACACCCAATCTATAAGTCTGGGGACAGAGACAAGGTCACTAACCACCGCCCAATATCAGTCCTCCCAGCGATCTCGAAGGTTCTGGAGAGAATATTGTACAAACGCCTGAATAATTTCTTCGATAAACACAAAATTATTTCCCAAAACCAATTCGGCTCCAGACGCGGATTTTCAACTGAAGATGCAGTGACATCTCTACTGTAGATAGGGTTGACAATAAATTCAAATGTTTAGGAATCTTTCTAGACCTTTCAAAGGCGTTCGACACAGTCTCTGTTCTTCTACTTTTTTCTAAGCTAGGGACCATCGGAGTCCGAGGTATTGCTCTGACTCTAATCAGCAGTTTTCTCACCGATAGGTTGCAGTGCGTTAAGATTGGGGAATATATTAGCGACGCAAGTAATGTGGTTGTCGGCTTGCCACAGGGAAGTCTTCTCAGTCCCCTTCTCTTTCAAATCTATGTCAACGAGCTCTGTCAGCTATCTCTACCCTCCACAAAAATAATAGCCTATGCAGATGACACAGTAATTCTATCGTATGACCGTGATTGGACCTCAGCAAAAGAGATTGCTGAAAGGAGACTCAGCGAAGTGTAGCTATGGTTGGGAAAAAACAATCTCGCCCTAAACATAAAAAAACTAACTTCATTACCTTCGGCTTAAGACCCTCCACCCTTCCGCCAGACGGTTCTTTATCAATAAAAGCCCACAAATGTACCAACCCTTTCTTCCCCTTTTGTTCATGCTCCTCCACTGTTACTAGAGCCTCACTAATACGATATCTGGGTATCCAATTAGACTCCTGTTTATCCTGGAAACCACACTTACATGCAGTGTCCGCACGAGTTCGAAAATTAATTTTCTTGTTTAAAAAACTTACCGTATCCGCCAATAGCAATATCCTTAAAATCGTTTACTCGGCACTGTGTGAATCAATAATAAACTATTGCATCACTGCGTGGGGAGGGGCTGCCAAGACCGACATTATTCAGGTAGAGCGAGCACAAAGAGCAGTAATGAAAGTGACATTAAAAAAACCTTTTATATTCCCAACACGGCAACTATACGCAGAGTTTGAAACATTAACGGTCCGACAACTCTACATCTTCCGCACAGTCATGAGGAAACATGCAACCCTTCCATATACTATCAATAATAGCCCAACAGCCAGAAGAAGATCTAAACCGCCATGCCCCACAACACATACAATCACCACATCTGCTAGGCGACATTTCACTTACCTAAGTGCACGCATCTACAACAAAATACACCAAAAGCTAGATATCCACTCCCAAAATACATTCAAATGTAAAAAAATACTTAAAACCCTCATACCTACATCAAACACTGGTAAAACCCTCATCCACATTAAACACCTAACATAATCACCATACAAACTTACACACGACCAGACACTATCACAAATACACCATCACTCACACACCATATCACAATCTCCCTCCTACACACACACACACACTCACTCTCTCTCATACATACACACTACTCATGCACGCGCGCTCCTTACACGTACATAAATTATTACTAAAGTTACACGTTTGGTTCACCGTATTCTTGTGTATTGTAACAACAGACGAAGAGATGTCCCCTTTATAGGACCCCCCCCCCCTGTATTATTACAGGACTTTTCTAGCATAGGGGACAGTATTCATAAAAAAAATAAGTGTAATACGTCATGTATTTTCCTTTGGCAATAAATTATTATTATTATTGCATAGTTTTCATACAAAATCAAGAGTCCAGATATCATAATGCGTTGCAGACGTTGCGTACGTGGGACCAGTGTGTCTCTCGCTTCATATGTACCTACTCGTATTATTGTTTATTCTGTTTTATGTTGTCTACTTGTCACTGTCAGTCAGTGCCAGACGTCACGCCATAGATGTCACCGGCTTAGGTATTTTTAAACTCCATAAGATTGTGTTAAATCTTTATTAAATTATAATTTCTCGATATTGTGAACATGTCACTTTGAAAAAAACTTGCCAAGTGAGAGTCGGACTCGCGTGCAAAGGGTTCCGAACGATTTTTTTTTTACGTGGTGTTTTAAAACTTCTTATAGGTTTTCCTGTAATTTAAAAGTAAAGATCTATTATCTCCATTTTTTTCAAAATTTTAGGATCAATAGTTTCGGAGATAAGGGCCAATGGTCATTTTTCGTCTAATTTCTTGAATAAATTCAAAACCGTTTATTTTAAAATTAATAAAGAAACATTAAAATCCATTTGATATGCCACACGATATTGCTCAAAAACTTTTTTTTTAATTTTTTAGTTTGAGCCGCAAAAGTGAACCCCGCACTAAAAAAAAAATATATTTACGTAATGCGTCCGTGTTTGGGTCACAGAAGTCCATATGTATACCAAATTTCAACAGAATCAGTCCTGTGGATCCGGAGGAAACTGGCTGTGACAGACGGACAGACAGACAGACATCCGAGTGATCCTATAATTGTTAATTCTTTGTTCGGAACCCTAACAATAAATCCTACGGAAATCCAATAGTTTCCAACATATCCGTGTTTTATTAAGAAAAAATAGTTTACAATTTCACGCGATATTTTACAATCTTACGGTGTTTGCAATGTTCCGGTGACACAGAAAATAGTTGAACTGTTTTCTGTTTTGTCTGTGGTGTGACCAGAGACTCGTGGTAGTTATTGTCCGGTCCTGAGTTCCTCACATAGCTTGACAATGAAAACGTTCTATTTATTTTTAGTTAGTTGTTATTTTCTTTAATATTGTGTTTTTTTGTGCGTCATCTCTGGCGGAATAAACGTGTTTTCTTTCTTTTTTTTCTTTGTTTCGTTCCTCCATCAATATTCGAAAAATCATGTCGTGTATCGACGTTTCCGCGGCCAGCTGCGCAACACCAGTCCGCGAAACACGACGCCGTCATTTCGAGTGCAGTAGCTGGTTATAGTTTTAATTTATTGTAATATTTATTAATTTAAATTAAATTCTATTGGTCTTCATTATCATCATTTGTACCGAAAGACAGGTACTGTAGTATCCACGCAACGTATCGACTAGTAGTAGGTTAGGTATTTGGCTCGCCTACGCACCACCACGTGCTGCCTGACTGACGGTTGAACACAGACTGACCCCACTCAGTCCGCAGGTGGTGACGTATGCACCCGAGACAAATCAAAGTATATCTACATACACTACATCACTTCCTTATTTTTATTTATTTTATTTATATATAAATACAACCTGTATTATTTTTTTATGGATCTAGGTACTTATAAATAATCTATGTACGTATTTATTTATTAGGAAGTATTTTTTTCCTTCTAAACATTCTGCGTGATACTAGAGGTATTTTACTCTTTTATTAATTTTAAACGGTTAATGACCCGATTATACTATATTGTAATTATATACCAATCATTTTTTTTAATGATCACAGCCTCACAGGTGAGATCATTGTTTTGATTTACTTTCTTACTAGCACTTCGCCCGCGACTTCGTTCGCGCGGATTAAGTTGATAGTCCACGATCTTCACATCTCCTCCATCCCCTTAATAGGTTATGTGTAAATTACTTATTAATAGACTAAACGAAGGGCAGTTCGCTCAAACTGCCACATTTTTCTTACTTAGAGTATTTTTATACCCGTCGTAACTTTTAAAAGAAAGGTCCGATTTGAATAACTAAGTGTAATTTACATGTATATCACCAAACTTAATTATCAAACAATTTAATTTATTGTGTTTACCTTCGTCCGTGTGTCACTGTGGGGTGCCAACTGAAAACCAGCGCTGGGTGTCTGACGCCCAGCAAATGCTGAGATGGTTACCCTTTCGGTATGGGCACGCTCAGCGCAATTGTGTACCTACTATTACTTCTGTTTACTTTGTCGCTGTGCGTTTGTCTGTACTGAATAAATGATTTTCTATTCTATTCTATTCTATTCTACTATTCTATTCCACCCGGGTTTTGATTGAATAATATGTACAAAAAGCGGTTATTGTGACCTAACCATGATAGTTCGATATATACCCTCGCGGACATTTTTATAGATATTGATGTCTTCTATAAAACTGTAGTACATCGCTTTGCTCTATTGTCAATAGTTTTTTCACACCTTGGTTTACATTATCGAAGTTTTCATACGGATACCTAATTCTTTCTTTAAAATATTCTATAGCGTATGTTCATCAGGGATAATGTAGGATTCTAATGGTGAAAGCAGTTTTCAAATCGGTCCAGTAGTTTCGGAGCCTATTCATTTCAAACAAACAAACAACTCTTTTCTCTTTATGGTATTAGTGTAGATAATATTAGTGTACATATTCAATGTGTGTTATTATCTCTATCTTTCTCCTCCTTTTCTATTTTTAATTTAGTCATAATTAATCAATCTAATTTATGAAGGAGCCATTCTTTTTTATTCAATTCCTTGGTTTCATTATCATTGAAAACTTTCCACTGACCTTCAATTTCTTTAAATGTACTATATTTCTTCTCAATATTTGTCCTGTTTCATCATTTCGTACTTCAATATCCCCCCAGAAATTTTCTATAGTTAATCTCTACGGAAATTGTCTACAAACTTTTACACACAGAGCTATTGCAAATTTTCAGTTAACTAACTATTCGTTCAGTGAATTAGCCATTTGACAGTTCAAAACTAGCTGTAATTAATCCTTTAAGTTTGATTCGTGATTCGCTAGTATTCGCGATTACCAAGTCCAAGCACCACTAAAAGTCATAAAACTCAAAATCAAATCAATATCAATATATTTTATTTTTATTTTATTTTTATCGATGATTTTCTTTCTTCAAATCAATATTGATTTGAAGAAAGAAAATCAAGGACTAGGTATTTATTCAAAGTCAACAGCTATCTCATAGTTAAGCAAAACAAAATTCCTATACTCGCACTTCCCCATGGGAAGAATACCGAGTATACTCTAATTTGTACCACCAATAGCAACAACACCCTGATACAGACTTCCTCGTCTATATCACTCTGGGATATTGCTACGATACCCTGGTTCGCTCGCCGACCCACAGAACTAAGAACTTGTTTACACATACTAATTTGATGCTAACTCATCATTTACTTCATAACGTCAATTATTCATACTTGGCCTTGGGCATCTTCGCGGCAAAGAGATTTTTAAACATACACATCAGAGTTTACGAAGAGAAGAGAACCTAGGCCTGATAATGTTTGTGTCTAACGTTCATCTGAAGGAGCTAGGTTCACGAATTACCCTACGTCAATCTACGAGCGTCACGGTCATAACTGCACCGAACAGTTTGAATCAATCAATCTTATTTTAAATCTTACTCTCATATTAACTCACATACCTAGTAAGCAACCCAGTAGTGAAAAATTTGTTTATAAATTGTGATAGCTCGGAATTTTTTGGACCCTTACAGCTTTAATAAATGTTATTAATAACAATTGCTGTTTATAATCGTTTACTATCGAATTTACTAAATGAATTTAGTAACTTGTTATATAAGGAAAACTGTCACCGACATGTTAATATAAAGCCTAGGTCCGATTTTTCACTAAACACGTCTAAGTCGGAACATGACCTTGTGGCAACCTTGCCATGCAATATCTCATTCTTTAAGTTCGTACTGAATAAAATGTTGAAACTATTACCGCCAGTGGGAAACTCTTTAAGTACTCGCTATTTTTTATTTTGACCAATATCTCACCTAGTGGTAAGCGATGATGTGGTCGAAGATGGGGCACGCTTGCCTAGAAGTAACCTAATAACTCTTGAAACACAGACACACAGACTCTGGCAGGGAATTCCCCTCCTTAAGTCTTTCTCCAACTATAATCATAATCATTTGTTTGTCAGAATATGGTACTTGGTCTTAAGATTAGTAAGTGGTAACCGTTCTTTTTTTTTTTTTTTAGACTTTTCTTCCAGTACTTTGGGGATCCTTCTTAATGGTTGAGAAGCTGGTTGTACTTTCTCATCGATTGGGACCTCCACTAAAAAACTAAACTCTCTCTCTCTCTTTCTCTTTGGTAAACTCTGCCTTAGTTTCCATTTAGTCAATTTGTAATCCGATTTTAAGTATACCCAGAATAACTATAGCCATGGCAATTTCTTTCCCAAGCTGATCTCAAGTTTCATCGGAACTGACGTAAAAAGTTTCATTTTCGGATCTATCTGCTATTTTGATAGTTGCGTCAAATGGTCCTGTTAAGTCATGGAGTTTAAATTCTTACTTCAATAACCATAAAAGTCTTATTGCAACTGAATGTTTGGTTACGAGCCTGTACCTTGTTTTGTTTCATATTTTCCCAGGTTTTGTGTGTGATCTAGTTCCATTTACCTACACTCAGAGTTTACTAACATTTTAATCTTCATTCCGCCAATCTAATACACTGTCATCATCGATTTTGAACACATATTGTATGTCTTTGGACTCTGTTTGAACTGACATTTGTCTGCTTGTTGTCTAAGCCGTACTAAGAAATTTTTGAAACTTTTCATTTTCCCCTTGTTTGATCAATCGAAGAGAGTGACGTTCTTAAATCTTACTTTGTTTAGGTATAAAGTTTGCTTGGAGTTTGGTGATAGCCACTCCAAAGTTATCCACTCTATCAGCTGGTGATATTAGTATCTGTTATGTAAAGGATATTACCAATATGTAACAGGCTAGAGTCTCTGCAGCGTTAGGGATCGTGAATAAAGAAAATACTGCTTGAGATTTAAAGGATAATTATATTGAGCTCATGCTCCAAAGAAAGCTTTTACAGTTCTCCTTGCTTGTTTTAAGATGAGGATGGTGATTTTCATAATTATCGAAATATCCACTAATCACTTTGTTCATTATGGCACATATAGGTACTTCAACAATTTAGCAATACCTATGAATATAATAATAATTACAAAATCACTGGGTAAGGTAAAAACCAACATTATATTATTATTTGCCGTAATTTACAACTTATGTAGGTGTAAATAAACAAACCCAGTTTAAAATTTGCTCTCAAATACCCTTATGATAATCTATAGTCCATTAATACTTTAGTGCGAGTTAGTAAACAACAATGAACTTGAACATTCCTAAAAAGTGATATCAGTGTAGCTGCACATTTCAATGAAATTACTTTTTCTTAAGTTAAGCAAGTCACCACCGTTGAGTAGGTATAAGGTTTTTTAATTTTAAATCATAATAGGTATCTTTTTGTTAGTTTAAGTATCCTAATGGATTAAACGGCTGCTCTCTCGAATAAAGCTTAAAATAGCGTGCAGATGAAGCAGCTTTTCGTCGGCACTAACAGAGAAATTACATCTGAAAAAAATTGTTAGTAATCTACATTCGTAACTTGGTTTAGCCAGAATTTGTCTATCGGTATCACATATAAGAAAAAAAAAACACCAAATCACCTCCAAATCGTTGAGATGAAACCATTTTACTCCTTTAAGTTTTATCAAAATAGTAAAAAAAAAAAAATATTTACTGCTTTGCAATACAAACGAAAATGATTTGGTTTCGTTACTTTTTAAAAACATGGATTATTTTTACTATAAAAAAATAAAAATGCGAGTAGCGTAGTGGCATGAATGCAAGCCTTAATACTTCTTTTGGGTGAAGGTTCTTATAACCGCTGAGAAATGTGAATGAAAATGTCGCATGTTTTCTTAGTTTGAATAAGTAACATTAATGTACCTAAGTATGCTACTTAGGTAAACTATCTTGCCACTTCGCCAGTCATATTTTCTTTTTTTAGTAAAGTCTAAACTTACAGTTTTAGTTTTTTGTTCTCGTCGCCAAATGTGGTATCCACGCAACGTATCGACTAATAGTAGGTATTTGGCTCGCCTACGCAACGCACGACCACGTGCTGCCTGCCTGACTGACGGTTGAACATAGACTGACCCTCCTCAGTCTGCAGGTTGTGATGTATGCGCCCAAGACAAATCATAAGTATATCTACATACACTACAGGTACTATAACATGTCTATGTAAACGGTCTCATTAAAAAAAGATGGATAAATATGAATACTGCGTGCAGTACGCCTTACCAAAGATATCCAAGCAAAAAAAAAAAACATTAATAAAACTGATTTTATTTTTACTAAAAATAGTACATTTTACCACCCTTGGGGCTAAAAAAGAACTAGTACTCTGCGAAGTTGACCGAAGTACGTGACTATACTAAGGCAACCTCGCGAGGAACTCGGTCGCCTGGCGCCCGCAGGATAGGCATCACGGATAACGTTCAAGTGGAAGCTGCCGTTGCAATGTGTACTCTCGCGTATTATAACTACGTGCGTATTTATTACGTCTCGACGCGAACTGAAGTGATCCGAGTAGTGTACATATTAAGGCCCTGCCTCTGCTTCAGAGCCGTCAAAAGGCTACTTTCGAAAGGATATTTCCCATTAACGGCTGGGTCAAAAGATTGGAAAAAAATATATATGTACATGGTAGATTCATAAACAACAATATGAACAATTGTTGTTTTCGTATGACATATAGTTTTGCTGTAAAAAAATATTTAATAACACGCTATTTTTTGGATATTTCTTCCAAACGGCTTCGAAGTTTAAAAATATTTTTACATGGAAAAAATGCTGGTAAAGTGTACTACAAAGTGAACATTGCTCATGTAAATCAATCAATATTTTGCAAAGAAAATATTCAATATTGAGTCTCCCATATTTATAAAGCTCTGTTTGGGCGAAGGCGGCAGTCGTGCGTTAGCACTGAGACGGGGAGGCTGTGTCGCTCGTTGCTCCGCTCGCGCTATCGACCGACTACGCGTATATGATTGTGTTAGTGCAAATATTTACGAACTTTTGTATTAGTGTGCGTTCATAGACTAGCTCTTTGCAGAGGAGCCAGCTTGATTGAGCGCGTGGGCGCATTGTACAATTTCATACAGCAACTTTTATCAAAATACTATCGGCGTCGCTCGGGTTTTATTTTTGCCTGCTCTTTTTTTTCCAACGTAGCCGACGTTAATTCTTAATTTCTTTCATTACCAACAAACTGACTAATATTAAAGAAAAATAAAAAATCAATATAAGTTTATTTATTCACTTAAACTTCATGAACAATAGTGGTACATAGGCGGACTTAATGCTACGAGGAGTTCTCTTTTAGTCAACCTTTGGGTTAAAAGAAATACACTGTGGTAGGTGTACAGCTCTTCAACACAAACATAAACAAACACAAGTTCATAAACAAACATTTATTTTCATTATTCGGTCGGTATATGCGGCGTGTCAGTCGCGTCTGCGTTTGGCTAAATTAAATTGTTTTGATAAAATTATGATATCTTTTGAATGTCCGATTTGAGTAATTCAAAAAAATAAGTGAATTAATGTACGATTTATTTTGATAAAACTGATACCAAGGTGCGAATAACGTGGTCTGCTTTGGTCTGTCAAGTCGTATCTATTAATTTTTAAATAAAAAAGTGACATACAATAATAGTTGGGCATTTGGTATCACTGCCTTTCAGTGGCGTGCCTAGGGTTTCAAAATAAGGCAAGCCCAATAAAAATTTAACCGATTTCAAAAAAAGAAAGTTCAGTTTTCGACTAAGTATGTAGGTACCTTCGTATGTATCATCGCAATTTTCTCATAAACTGATATAGATGTCTCAATACGTTGTTTACCAAAATTATCGAAAGAAACCATTGCACACAGGTGTTTATGGGAGTTTGCGTGCCTTTTAATGGCACCAGTCGTGTTATTTAAATCATTATAACCAGATGTATTCCAAACGGAATCTTCATTCGAAAAAAATATGCAACACCAGCAATACAACTTATTAGTGTGCGAACAGCCAACAATCCAACTAGTTTTATACACTGATCTATTAAATTTTCGTTTATGCGATTAACTAGTCTGAGAAAAACACGGATTAGGCGTCGGTTTTAATGAAGAAATTAACTGTTTTTTCTGAGCAAAGTTTAAAGATTTTAACTTATCTTCGCCAATCAAAACTTGAACGCATTTTAAATCCTCACAAGGTACAATTACCTCCATTGTTATAGGTAAGTCACCAAAACAATTGTATCACTGAGAAAATCTAAGGAAACACACAAAAAACTTTAACAACATAACTTTTCAACTCTAAAGCAAATGAAACTGAAGTGAGTTGCACTCCGGTGTCAAGAACTACTTACGCAGAGTTGCAGTGTTGTCACTTAGGCAAACAAAGTCACCAGGTATATGAAAAATCTAGCTAGATGTCGCATTTTTTTTATTTTTATGATATTGCTTGAATATTTTATTTCGTTATTTTAAAAAGTCGCTAGTTTTTAGTGTTGCTAAATCTTAAAAAAGTCCCCAAACTCGTTAAAAATCTCCAAGATCTCACAACGTCGCTAAAACGGCAACACTGCAGAGTTGGCAAGGTGACAAGGTCACGCATACGCGTGCAACTTCATACGCATGCACGGCTTAATCGTACATACTGATCGATTTGTAGACGCACTAGGTTTAGAACTCGTTATACGGCACATCGCTATAAGTGCGAAAGTGACGGAGATAGTATTTGAAAGCCCGGTAAAAGCCGGTACGTGTAAGCGAGATAGCTATATGTAGATGCTGCAAATGCGAAACTCTGCGCGCGAACGATCGCGATGTGTAGTTATGTAGTAATGTGGCAGTAATACTTTGTGTTATTTTGATAAGAATTAAGCGCGCGAACTTTTAAATAGTTCGGGTTTGATATTGATTCTCTATCGAGCATTTTAGTAAGGCCGGGCTTTTGGGCTTATATGAAGGTACCGCCACTGCTGCCTTTTCTGTTTGTAGATATTGAAGGGTCCTCTAAAATTCGAGTTTGTTATTTTATTATATCATCAATCATTTTCGCAGCGCACGCAAAGGGAGGTCATTTGCAGGGTTCCGTAGTTAAATAAGGATTTACATCGGTAATTCTTTTCAGAGACATTTCTCCAGTGTGTCTTCACTGTTACTTGGTCGGGTTTTTTCAACAATCATCGTCGTATTTCCAGTTTACAAAATAAACCGATATAAAAACGTTATCAATTAAACACCTAAGACTTTCACAGGAATCACAGATTCTGAAGTTTTTGAGTTAATGAAATTGCTACTAAATTATTTAGCAGAGCTATAATAGGCTTCAAATTTATTTATTTTACTTACTTTAGAATGTACTTTTTTATTTGAAATCTTTTGACGAGACTATAAAGTAGTATAGGCAGAAACAAAAAGTAGTAGGTACCTACACTGCGTACTCGAAACTCAAGGTCAAACTGTTACCAGTGCACTGGTAACAGTTTGACCTCGAGTTTCGAGTATCTTTATATAGATCGTAAGCAGAAAAGACGAAACTGCTTCACAAAATTGTTTTTATCTGACCTATATTGTTTTACTTCTATTTAACCACATTCGTATAAAAAATGAGACCAGTGAATAAAAATATGCGTAACGTACCTATGTATCTATCTTAACTAAAAATTAGCCGTGCAATCGCCATACTCTTGTGTAGTCGTAGGCAAAAAAGCCGGCTTGGCGCGCATGTCTGCGTCCTCGCATAATCTTTGATAATAGTTTTGATGTAGCGCGTGCGCTACGGAAATGTTTGTGTGTGCGGCGCAGATATGAATGTGTGGCCCAGATGCTCAAGGTTATTGAGCCTACTATACACCTTAAGACGCTTCGTGTTAGAACTTCGGGATGCTTCGAGTCCTTTGACTCGAGCGCAAAAACCGACAACGACTGGAAGTCGCCCGATGCGAGCCGACATTGCACGAAGCGAACTGAAGTGCCCTTCTACACTATCGTATTCGCTCAACTTCGATCAACTTCGCGAGTAGTGTATTGCAGGCTTTACACAACGAATTTTTCTGCGCAAACATTGTTGAAAGTCAGTGCAGACATGAGTCGATGTCGTGTGCACACACTATTATGGTAGGTAAGAAAAAGTCACTGGTTTTTAATTGTGTGCCTTGCGATCCACGATCATTAAGAACGTTTGACAGTTAAGCCGTTATTTTAAAAAGATGTAGGGTTTGTCGAGTTAAAACGTACTTCAAGAGTTATGGCTAGGCTTGAGTCGAGATCTGACAACTCTTCAACAGCAAAAACGTTATGAGCTTGTGATTGTTGACAATCAATATACATTAAAATGTTTTGGTTGGATTGTTTATTAGCGTTAAAATTATCATTCCAGAACTAATTCGTAACTGTCGATCTATACATCTATTCTTGACCATCCTAACCTGTTATACTGAGTTGCGAATTGCAAAATTCTTAAGCATCATTTGAATACGCCTTTAATTGAAATCGAAATTGAAAATATTTATTTCAGACCAAGCAATACAAAAGTTAATACAGGTACATATTATGTTAGTAGGTAGATACTTAATATAAACTATGTTAATAAAAACTGTAGCGCTTTCACATAAAGCTTGAAAAAGAGTTGTGCAACTATTTAGGTGTACAATAACGTCCCGCTCTATCTCTTGATTAATAACAAAACAATATTTTTCCCCAGCAGCCCAAGGTACAGGTCAATTAAATAGTCTATTAAACGGTTCTATATACAACGAACTATCTTGGCCAGTCAAAGTACTGCTCATAAAAGACCGCCTCAACGAGAGAAAGACCGCCAGAACTGGCATAGAAACTGAGATATTGACTAATGCTGAGGCTACGATGCAAGTCACGACGTCTACAGCCGCAACTCCAAGTGTTATTGATCCACATCAGAGACGGAGGATGCCACCAATCGAGGCTTTTGTAGCTGAACGAAGGCAGGAACCTCCAAAAGACCCGAATGAGGACGATAACAGCATGCGACTCAAACTTTTCAGACTTATGTATGAGACTATAAGAGATAGCGACCTGAAATGCAAAAGAGCTGAACTAATAAGATCTAACTACGAAAACTCCTCGACTTTTGAAGTCGGATATCTCATGGGAGATGTCATGGATAAGTACAACATCATGTCGGATATATCTATGACGCTAAATCGTCTGTTCCATGAGTGGAAACCGATTGAGCATATAAATGCGTACGAACAGATCTCTAATCAAGCGATTGAGATCAATCATTTGATTGAAATGATGAAGGGTATCAGTAAGAAGAATGAAACTAATAAAAAAGATAGTCTTTAATCTAAATAGGGATGGTGGTTTGAACTCGAAGACTTTTACCGTCATCGTTAACCAATCGCGGCTTCATCATCATTATCATGAGCCTCTAGCAGTCCACTGTTGGACATAGGCCTTTCCTAGTGCACGCCATTCATCTCGATTTCCGGCAACTTTCATCCAGCTGCTACCAGCCACCCTGCGAATATCGTCGCTCTACCTAGCCTGAGAGCGTCCTACCTAACGTTTGTCGGCTCCTTCAATTTCTCCAAATTCTCTTTTTTCTTTATTTTATTCGTAAATATTTAGTTTATATATTCTTTTTATGGCATTTTCTTTTCTTTGTCTGTTTCTTTGGTTTTATAATCTTTCCTTCTCTGTCCATCTTCATAACGTGCCAAGCCTTTTCGAACTATATTCGGGTCGTCTTCCAGTCAAACCGTATGCGCGGTATGCAGCTAAATACCAGTACCCTTCTCGGTATTTCTTCTTTATTCTTATTTTTGTTGTTCTCCTTCTTATCATGTGGGCAGTAAGGTCCAGGTGGTGGGTGGATTTTTGTTGTTGTATACAATAAAATATATTCCATCTATCTATCAAGTTCACTTAATACCTAATTCTGCGCACACTTCTCCTTCTCTTTGAATCGATAGATGCCTCCTTAGATTTTTGGCGCAATAGTTGGTGACGTCAATTGCAACGTCGACGGCGTTCATCTGATCCCCCAAAGTACAGGTGCGTCCACTTGGGGTATTCCAACGTGTGGCTCATGTTCTGAAAAGGAGTAGTGCACACAATCGTGTTGGATACGCTACGAGTCACTGATCGAATTTCGATGTTATGACGGACACACACACAACACACACACACAACACACACACACAACACACACACACACACACACTCGAACACTATTGGACATTAAATTTCTTAACTTCAGCATTTCTTTCTCCACATTTTGAGTATAAATATATTTACCTACATTACGGTGTTTTTTTATTTTCCCTTCCTACTAGTGCTTATAATATCAATCTGACTAGCTGAATCCCAACTATATTGAGGTCAACTTCCTGTCTAACCACATGAATCTCATTACCTTGTAGCAGCATTAATGCCGCCGCAAGAAAAACTAACGAAGAGAAAGTAAGGCAACAAAAAGTTCCGCAACGCCATCTATCCCGCTAGCAGCGAACTACTAACGAAATCCTGCATCGCGGTATCAGAGTTTTCCATACGATTTGAGCATTACAACAATCGGAATATCAACTCGGGTATGCCCACCGGACACAACAACCGTCCGGTCGGAGGATCCTTCCTTTTCAATGGAGGTTTTCTGAATTTTACTCTCTGTTCCGCATCCCTCTATAACTATCTGACTTCCACAACCTATTAGCAAAGCGATACGATATTATATAGGTAGCCTAGTGTCAGATTTTCTAGCTTCCGAGTACCCGTAACCATTGTCAAAGATATAAAAATGATAGCCAGGACCAACTTCTTTACCGAGGAGTCCTGTTATGAAATTGATGGTCATCCATCCGCGAACCGACCTCGGGAACCTTAGTTTGCTTAACTCGGACGATCAACCGTTGTAGCAGTTATTATTAAGCTCCCATATATTCCTGCTATTTTACATAACCGCTCCCTGCTATTTTACATAACCGCTAGCGATAGTACAAAACAGCTCCATTATGTAAAATCGCTGAACAACGCTTAGCAGTTTTTCTTATCTACTGAACTTGAACACGCAGAATTGTACGAACGTTTTGTATTTATCAATACAACCGATAAACTATTACAGATTATGAAACAGCGTGAAATTGAACTACACGTGGCTAGTAGTTTTTGTGTTAAACATAGCGCAATGACAATCCAGCTGAACGTCGTTCAGTAGTTTTACAAAACCGAGCTGTTTTGTAAAATCGCTAGCGGTTATATAAAACTGCGGATTATACAATCCATCTGCGACACATAAACTATGAATAAAGACTGGCCAAGTGCGAGTCGGACTCGCGTGCAAAGGGTTCCGAACGAAATATTCTTTTTTAGCATGTTATTTTAACATTACAGACTTCTAATAGGTTTTCCTGTAATCTTTAGGTAAAGATATATTATCTCCATTTTTTTCAAAATTTTAGGCGCAGTAGTTTCGGAGATAAGGGGGGAATGGTCATTTTTCGTCTAATTTCTTGAACAACTTCTAAACCATTTATTTTAAAATAAAAAATATAATTAAAACCCTCACAGTAAGCCCTTTCATTTGTTTTGTCACACGATATTGTTCAAAAAACTTTTTTTTTTAATTTTCTAGTTAGACCACCAAAAGTGACCCCCATACTAAAAATATAATGATTTACGAAACGCGTCCGTGTTTGTGTCATCGAAGTCCATATGCGTACCAAATTTCAACAGAATCGGTCCAGTGGATCCGGAGAAAACTGGCTGTGACAGACGGACAGACAGACAGACAGACACTTGAGTGATCCTATAAGGGTCCCGATTTTTTTCTCGGAACCCTAAAAATTCAGAAACTATCCTAACCCACTGGATGCGAGACGTATTGGACTGCAGGCGCTGTAGTACAGTGCCTATGCAGTGCAGGAAAATAGGTATGGGTAGTTATAGGTATGGGTGGTTCCAGGGGTAGTCTAAGGGGCCAACCCCTGCAAACCCAGATATCTTCGTTGTTTTAGTCAGTAAGAGTCTGACACTCCCTTCTGGCCCGCCTAGAGCCGAAGAGTCATTTCATGGTTTCCCCCTAAAAAAAAGAGGCTTATTATACGTTAGGCAAAATAAAATTTTATTTGCTTTTTTGTGTTTGCTAAAACCTACTCTCAGCGGGGTCAAGCCACCTAAACCTCAATCCTGGATAAGCCGTTTGTCTTAGGTAGGCATTGATATAAAAAAACCCAAGATACACAATCTCGAACAAATGTAACACTCGAAACTGTCACTAAACACTCTCATGTATCAAGTTTGTGTGTGTAGTTATACTATAAACAACTTTTTTTTGCAAATTCAACCTAACACTGATTGCTTAAAGTTGTTTTTACAAAGTAGTGTACAAAAAGCAATAACATTTTACGACCGAAGTAAGACGATAGGACAAGGCATGGAGTGGAGACGAATTATGTTGTATATTTTTTTTATAAGACATTAAGTTAGTGTTTTAAGAGTTTGGTAAATTGTGCTCTCAACACAAGTATACTGTTAAATAAGAACGTAAATATCTTGATTTATTCGGCTTACAAAAATCTTTACGCCTTTGTTGGCTGACGATTGATGTCCATTCTCCACATCGTATTGGGTCACGAGGAAAACTAAAATATAAAATTGTTTTAGGTTGTTAGGGTTCCGAAAAAAAAAAGGAACCCTTATAGGATCACTCGGGTGTCTGTCTGTCTGTCTGTCTATCTGTCTGTCCGTCTGTCACAGCCAGTTTTCTCCGGATCCACTGGACCGATTCTGTTGAAATTTGGTACACATATGGACTTCTATAACCCAAACACGGACACGTTACGTAAATTATTAAATTTTTAGGGTGGGGGTCACTTTTGGGGGTCAAACTAGAAAATTAAGGAAAAAGTTTTTTGAACAATATCGTGTGACATATCAAATGAAAGGGCTCACTGTGAGGGTTTTAATTATATTTTTTCATAATTTTAAAATAAATAGTTTTGAAGTTATTCAAGAAATTAGACGAAAAATGACCGTTCCCCCCCCCCCTTATCTCCGAAACTACAAAGCCTAAAATTTTGAAAAAAATGGAGATAATAGATCTTTACCTAAAGATTACAGGAAAACCTATTAGAAGTCTGTAGTGTTAACATAACATGTTAAAAAAATTAAATTCGTTCGGAACCCTTTGCATGCGAGTCCGACTCGCACTTGGCCAGTTTTTTTTTTGGTTTTAACACCGATTTCCGAAATTAAAGTTATTTCATACTTTGTAGGATTTTGTTTTGTGGAAATCGGTTGTTTTTGTTTTGTAAAAAAGTTTTTATTTGTACGTTTTATTTCTAACTTTTATATTTCCGCTGCTCCAGGCGCCTAGGGTCAGGAGGCACGTTCGGCAATGCTGGACGGTGTGGTTTAAACGATAACTTACTTATTTTTCTAGTAAAATGAAATATTCTTACGAAAAAAGTAACCTAGATACGAGTAGGACATCTCCTTTGATATTTCAATTTATTTTTAAAAACACTCCAAAACGCACTCCTACCACAATGCTTTTAGGCACGAACTGAAGTATATTTCGCACTAGTGCGGAAAAATCGCTGGTCTGCCCTGTATTTATCATACCAGCTTGGTCACCCGGCAGCCCCCACTGGACGCCCGTCAACCTCCATAAATATCGAAGTCAGCGAACGAAAAAAATCCGCCAGCTATTTTTCACAACATGTAACTCTGTTTCACAGTAAATTGTTGTTTATATGTTTTATTTATTTTTTCGAGTAATTGTGTTGTAAGACGTCGTTTGATGCACTTGGGCATTTGTCAGTGCAGTTTCTCGGCTCCTTAATGTCATCGCCTTCGGTTCGGTCATCTATACCGGCTCAGATGCATTGTCAAACTTTCCCCACCTGTGTTAAAATGTACTACTTTCTTACCACTGAGTAGCCGTAGATACCTAAGTCATAATAAAGAGTAGTACCCGGCGGCACCGACCTGGAGTGTCTAATGGTGGGCAACAACAAATTTTTTTTTCAAATTCATACGTATACAGGAGTGCAGTGCGCGGTTTCATGTTTTTTATTCAAGTAAGTGAAGTTGGGGGCACCAAAATTTGATCTCGCTCCAATCTGGTCTCGGGCCGGCTGTCTTCGATCTTGATGGACAGTTCCATCAAGATCGGAGACAGTGCGGTTAGGGCTGCCACCCGTTCGGGTATCCCCGGATTTGTCCTAGTATGGAGGGCGTCCGCGAAGCGTCTGGGCGGGGTTTCAAAAAGAGCCCAAAGAGACTAATATCCTCGTCTGAGTTACATTCTACATTAAACTAGACGTTTTTATTTAAAACGATGTTATTTTCTTTTGTTGTGTCTGGGGTAAACCTCAATATTTCACCCAAATGTCTAAACCGACAAATTAAGTGATGCAGCCCGAGACTGGGTGTGACATCTACCTACTTTATCATGTTGTTGTAGGCAGTTTGACAGTAGTTAGGGTTCCAAAAGTTAGTATGAAAAAACCGAACCCTTATTCGCACTCATTCTGTTTGTCCGTCTGTCACGGCCAATTTCCTGCCGTTGAAATCTGGTATTCCTACGTAATTATGAACTTCTGTGACCCAAACACGGACGAAATTTTGAGAATGAGGTTACTTTTTGGGGATAAATGAGATATAAAGTATTTTTTTTAATAACCATTAAAAATACTATTTCAACACACATACTCGAAAACTGGCTCCTACCCCTAAGTATATTTCGCACAAGTGTGGAAAAGCCGCTGGTCAGCCCCCGTCTAAATGGTCCCGGGCCGAATAGATTGTAGGTACCTATTTATCATGCCAGGCAAGTCGCCTGCATCACCCAAAGGTTGACTGGTAGAGAATGCCTATGGCATTAAGTCCGCCTATGTACAATTGTGTGCTGAAGTGTTAAATAAATAAATAAATAAACCCCGACGAAAATCGACGGTGAACGAAAAAAATCCGCGAGCCATTTCTCACAATATTTTTTACTAAACATTGCATAATATATGAAATTGTATCTTCTTTTTCGAGTACGTGTGTTTAAAATGTCGTTACAATGTAGTAGGTATGTCCAACTTTGCAGCGTGAAATAATTATCAAATGCAAATAATATATGTGCTAAAGCTTATTGTGAGCATCTTATAGTAGATTATGCAACGAGGGGATAAAGCAGTGTCTTATGTCACGGGTTATATTGAATTCCGAACGCAATTACGGATACGGGAGTTAACTCACGAGCGAAGCGATGAGTTAATACAAGAATCCTGAATGCAAAGACACCTTTATCCCCGAGGAAGATCCTCTACTTTTCACACCTAGTGTGAGAAAATAAGAAACCGTAGCACCAAAATTAAAGTATTTATTAATTTTACAAAAAGAACACCATAGCCGTGAAAAGAGGTGGCGCGCGTCAGCCTCCACTGCTAGGAGCAGCTAGTCTATTCTGTAAGAAACTATTTCGATATCGAGCTTCACCAGAGTGATAAAACTCACAAAGTCAGCTTTATTGCACACAACATAAAGATCTTCATTTGAAACTCACTTCGAATTCTACTGTCGAGATACGAAAATGTTGTTAGAGAATAGCACTACAGGTCGCGCGTCCGAAGCTGCGTCTACAGCCCACCACGGCTATTATTATATTGTAAATGTATATGTATCGGATGTTATTATATAGTACTGAATTTCATCATAACCCGCCCGGTCAATAATGTGATTTGAGTAACGAAAACGTCAAATTATTGCAGGTCGCACAGGCAAAATGAGGTTCCAAACTCAAATCACATTATTGCCCGGCGGGCTTTAATGAAATTCAGTAGTGGGTTGGAGGTTGCTCCTATCAGTGGAGGCCGCGCTACCTCTCTTCATCACTTGAGCACAATTTATCTATAGTACGTGTGAAAAGTAGAGTACTAGGAATGTTGTATTAAATCCCTCGTTTCGTGAACTAAATCGCCGCGAACTCTCGAATCCTTCATTGCGTTCGGGATTCAATATGACGCCCGTGACATAAGACAGTGCTTTATACCCTCGGTGCATAATTTACTATTTACCATTTTTAGGGTTCCGAAAAAAAAAGGAACCCTTATAGGATCACTCGGGTGTCTGTCTGTCTGTCTGTCTGTCCGTCTGTCACAGTCAGTTTTCTCCGGATCCACTGGACCGATTCTGTTGAAATTTAGTACACATATGGACTTCTATGACCCAGACACGGACGCGTTACGTAAATTATTAAATTTTTAGTATAGGGGTCACTTTTGGGGGTCAAACTAGAAAATTAAAAATAAAACATTTTTTAACAATATCGTGTGAGATATCAAATGAAAGGGCTTACTGTGAGGGTTTAAATAATATTTTTTTCAGAATTTTAAAATAAATGATTTAGAAGTTATTCAAGAAATTAGACGAAAAATGACCATTCCCCCCCTTATCTCCGAAACTACAAAGCCTAAAATTTTGAAAAAAATGGAGATAACAGATTTTTACCTAAAGATTACAGGAAAACCTATTAGAAGTCTGTAGTGTTAAAATAACATGTCAAAAAAATTAAATTCGTTCGGAACCCTTTGCACGCGAGTCCGACTCGCACTTGGCCAGTTTTTTTTGGTATTTGACTTCATTTACCGCCAAGCTATGCTATGCTATGTATGGTAATGATACCCTCTACAGACGAAGACAAAAAATAATTTACGGATAAGTAATAATAAAATTAAAATAGCCACTCATTTATTAATTAGTTTTCTATCGCTGTACAATTTCAGCTAGTTTACAATTTAGTTTTAAGTGCGCTCAAAATGGCCGTCTTTTCGAACAAGCTATTTGTTCTCTTATGTGGTAAGTAAAAATGTAATTTCTGTTTCTAATAGCATTACGAATACTAAATAATGTAAGTAAAAAACTAAATAGTGTATGTGTGTAAGTGTGTGTGTGTGTATGTGTTATAATGTTGTACTTTAAAAGGTGTAAAAGAATTAACGCAATATGTAAAAAGGCGTAATTATATGCATTACCCATTTATAAAAAACCCAAGATGCACAGTCTCGAACAAATGCAACACTCGAATCTGTCGTCAAAAAATTACATGTATCAAGTGTCATGTGTGAGTTGTGTGTAGTTATACTATAAACATTTTTTTTGCAAATTCAACCTTACACGGATCGCTTAAAGTTGTTTTTACAAAGCAGTTCAGTATGGCGAGTGATGCGAGACTGTTTGAAACTTGCGCACAATTATACATATTGCGCTTGTTTTTTGCGGACGTTTTTGAGATGCTGAGTGAGTATCTGGGGTTTTTTTTGTATATCAAACCTGTATAAATTTTTATCGGGCAAAAAATACGTGTCCATTATTTTTTGAAAATGTAACGAAAGGAATACTTAAAAAGAATGATTGTTTTAGTATTCTAGTAAAATGATAATATAGTCCTCATCACAAGAAGCTATAAATTTTGTAAACAAAGACCTTGTACTGAGTTACGTAGCAACAACAAATAATAAATACGTCTTAGGCAGAAACCCACCGCAACGCACGGAGTGCCTACGCACGTGTATGAGGCTTCACGTTGCATGAAAATGTTACGCAACTTGACGGAAACGCTACGCAAATTGACGTCATTGGTACACGCTACACACGAATATTAACCCACGAATGTGTCAAAACTATAATTCTTGCAAAATAAACAGATCAAGAGTGAGTTGTACTCGCGCACCGAGGGTTCCGTACCAACATATAAAACGTGAAATATTTTTAAATTTTCGTCAGAGAATTTTAACACTGCGGTGTATATTGCAGTTTTAGATCAGCACCACCTCTTGAAAGCTAGTTGAACTAAGGTAATATTTATTGATGATTTCTGAAAAAGTGCGCTATTTAGAGACATCGTTTTATTTCTCCTGTAATCTTTACATAAACTTCTATCACATAGAATAATTTCACATTAATATCTATGCAAACTTCGGAGATAAGGGGCGGAACGGTCAAAATTTGTACGTTTTTCGTCAAAAACAAATAAATAAAAAAATAAAAGTTGAAAACCACGCGGCCAAAAAAATTGAACAAATGTTTGAGAATGTGCTCTTTCATATTATGTAGCCCCACATCGAATTTTTAAGAAACCCTTTCAGTCGGTGCTGCAAAAAAAATATAAACATTTTTATTTCTTTCTTATTTGCAATATTTAAAACTATTCCAAATTTCAAGTTGATAGCATTAGCATTTTTTTTTCCTTTGTTGGTTGATGACTTTGAGGGTCGAGAAGTTGGAGTCGCGCCACTACACAAACTTCAAGTCGTTTGTGGTGCGGGTTCCAACTCACCATCTCGAGATGTTCCTCAAAGCAGAGTTTTGGCCGAAAGGTGTCGTGTATCGACGTTTCCGCGGCCAGCTGCGCGACACCAGTCAGCGAAACACGACGCCGTCATTTCGTATGTAGTCGTTGATTAATCAGTATTGTAAGATGTATTAATTTATTTATAGCTGTTATTGTTTTATGTATTTTATTGGCCCATAGGCCATAGATGCCTGAAATAAAGGATTCAATTAACTATTTTATTTAACAGTTCTTGAGATATCCAGCTGTGACAGACTTAGTCGCACTATAAGGAATCCTTTTTACCGTTTTGATACAGAACCCTAAAAACGTGTGTAGCCTCTCTGTGTACCGCGGTGGGCTACGCTACAGTTGTACTATTGTCGTAGCGTGTACTGCGGAAACGTGGACCCACGTTGTCAAACAAATGAACCCACGCAGCTTAAATGCGCCGCGTGGCCGTGGATAGCATGCACCGCGGTGGGTTCGCACCTTTACTCGTGGAAAAAACATTTGAAACCGTTGAATGTGTGTTTACAAAATTTATAGCTTCTCGTGGCAGGGACTATAGACTAGAGACCACAACAGCTGCCTGCACGATCCTTTCGGAGACAAAAGGATCGCGTGGGCAGTTATTGTCTGTTTCTTAAGCCTTTTTTATGTTGTTTTTCTAGTATTATTGCGAGGTTGGCAGTCATTGGCTGATCCTGAATCTTTTTCTTTCGACGATGATATGGGAACGTATGAAAAAACAAAGTTAACGTACCTGTCCCAGGATTTATTTAGAGAGTCTTTGCTTAAAATGCGTCAGATTATTGATGTAAGAGACGAGCTCGAATTGCTTATTGCATTTAACGTTGGAATGATTATGGGTAAGTTTAAAAAAACATTTTGTGTGTTGTAATTTAACACTTTTAAGATAAAAGCAGATGGCAGTGCCGATAAAGAATAGATTCTGAAACTTTAACTCTCTACTCTCAAACTCTTCAACGCTAAATAAAATAGAATAGAGTAGAGTAGAGTAGAGTGGAGTATAGTAGAGTAGAGTAGAGTAGGGTAGAGTAGAGTAGAGTAGGGTAGAGTAGATTAGAGTAGAGTAGAGTAGAGTGGAGTATAGTAGAGTAGAGTATAGTAGAGTAGAGTAGAGTAGAGTAGAGTAGAGTAGAGTAGAGTAGCGTAGAGTAGAGTAGAGTAGAGTAGAGTGGAGTATAGTAGAGTAGAGTAGAGTAGAGTAGAGTAGAGTAGAGCAGAGTAGAGTAGAGTAGAGCAGAGTAACAAAACAGAACAGAACAAAACAGAACAAAACAGAACAAAACAGAACAAAACAGAACAAAACAGAACAAAACAGAACAAAACAGAACAAAACAGAACAAAACAGAACAAAACAGAACAAAACAGAACAAAACAGAACAAAACAGAACAAAACAGAACAAAACAGATCAAAACAGAACAGAACAGAACACGACACGACACAACATAACATAACATCCCATACCATATACCCAATCTCCCATAGACTCCAACCATCCGACTAAAACGTTTATACGACCAAGTGTTGTCGAGTAAACGTCGCACAATTTGGTTGTGTCATACAACATGACCTAGTAGTCACACGACTAAAACGTAGTATTATCGTTACATTACAACAAAATCGTCGTATACGTGTTTCAAGTTAAACGACTAATAAAAAAAAATCATGTTTGTCATCTAAATGTTATATAATGGTTTTTCAAACTACGATATTGTCTTCCAAAAACCTCCTATGCAACTAAAACGTTTAAATACGAACAAAATGATGTCGAGTAAACGTTGTGACCGAAACTCACGTCGCATAGTTTAGTGGTGTAGGCGTTTATTCGACGTTTACAAATTATCTTAATAGTCACACGACTAAACTGACCCAAGTAGGTAGCTCAGTACCACTATAAAACTGCTATATACCTAAAAGTCGAATAGATTTCGGACTATATGACGTTTATGCTTGTTGGGAGGGTTCCGTTGGTTACTATTTGGGTACGGAAACCCCAAAAACTCTCTCCCTCCAATTTATAAACTACTTAATATATGTGTACACCAATTTCATTGGTAGAACACATTGATATATAAAAAACGGTTGTCTATTGTTTACCCGAAGATTATTGTTAAGTATGTGTGCGTGTGCCTACGCACCAATAAGTATGTACGCGAATAAACGTCAGTGCGTTACTAGCAAGCATTGGTTTCACTCGTCTGTCCCCGTACTTAACATTGGCGACGAGTACCTACCTGCGAAAAATAAAATCAAAAATGTCCGGAACAGTTTTTGGTCTTTTAACAGTGTTCGATCACAATGTGCAGTCGTGGGAGACCTACAAGTGCCGCATTAAACGGTGGTATGTGGCAAACGACATCACCGGGACGAGCGATCCTACGGGAACAAAGAGACGAGCTATCTTGCTGAGCGCACTCGCGGATAGCACACACAAGTTGGCGGCGGATCTCGCGTTGCCAAAGCAGCTGCAGGACGTACCGTATGACGACATACTAAAGCTTTTGGACGAGCATTTCACTCCTAAGCGATGCGGATTCGGCGAACGGTATAAGTTTTACGCAGCAACGCAACAGGAGGGGGAGACGTATGCACAATGGGCTGCGAGGTTACGGGGTCTGACGGCTCACTGCGGGTTCTCTAACGTAGAAGAAGCTCTTCGGGACAAATTTGTCATGGGAATGCTGCCGGGATCTGACAGAGAGAAGCTATTCTCAAAAGATCTCGCGGACCTGACATTAACGAAGGCGATGGAGTTGGCGGAGAACGCGCGGAGTGCACGTGCGGCAGCGGGCGCCGGGGCGCAGGCTGCGCCTCACGATCAGCTGTTCAAGATTGCGCGGGCGATGGAGCCGGCGGTGGCGGCCGCGACACCATCACATCGAGAGGCTGCGTCTCGCGCGGGAGTTAAAGTGCAGTGTCAAGTGTGCGGCTATAATAATCACGAGACAACCCAGTGTCGATTCGCAAAGGCGAAATGTAGGAAATGCAATGCTACGGGGCATCTGCGTAGGATGTGCAAAAAGTTAAATTATGTCGAATCGAGAGCTGTGGACGAAAGCGACGATGACGGTGAGTGTTTTAATATTCGATCAGTAAAAGGGGAACCGATGATAGAAAAGGTGTTGGTCTCGGGAATTGAATTAAAATTCGAGATAGATAGTGGTTCGGCTGTTACAGCAATTTCCGAGGAAACTTATAAAGCATACTTTAGCAATGTACCATTGTCGAAGACTAATAAACGTTTGTGTTCGTATACGGGTGATAAAATTGTTTGTGAGGGTATCGCGCAGTTACGAGTAAATTATGCGAACACATCGCATGTACTGTGTGTTTATGTCGTGCGGGACGGTGGACCGCCGATTCTCGGTCGCGATTTTATTTCAAAATTTAGGTTAGAATTGCTGCCGATACAATATTGTGACCAATTAGATAAAAATGATTTGTTTGTTTCATTACAAAACCGTTATCCATCGGTCTTCTCGGATAAGCTAGGTTTATTTAATAAATTCAAAGTTAAATTACAGTTAAAGGGAGATGCGAAACCAGTTTTTGTTAGGGCTCGACCGATAGCATTCGCTTTGAAAAATAAAGTAGATAAAGAGATAGATCGTTTGGTAGGGTTAGGTGTATTGAAACCGGTTGATCACGCGCAGTATGCGTCACCGATCGTGCCCGTGTTAAAACAAAATGGATCTATACGTATATGTGCCGATTTTTCTACCGGAGTAAACAAACAGTTAGTTATAGATCAATATCCTTTGCCAACAGTAACTGAACTTTTTGCTAAATTGTATGGGGGACAGCAGTTTACTAAATTAGACCTGTCAAATGCTTACAACCAATTTATGCTGGATGACGAGTCACAAGAATTAACTTGTATAAATACACATAGGGGAATTTTCAAACAAACGCGCTTATGTTTTGGTATTGCAAGCGCGCCGGCAGTGTTCCAGCGCGCAATGGAGGGCGTGCTGGCTGGCGTGCCCGGCACACTCTGTATGCTCGACGATATTTTGATAACCGGGAAAACTAGATCAGAGCACCTGGATAGATTACATCAAGTGTTGCAAAAGTTACAAGACGCGGGACTTACACTACAAAAAGAAAAGTGTGTGTTTTTCAAAGACGAAGTCAATTACCTAGGTTACGTGATAAATAAAGATGGACTACATAAATCACCACAGAAAATAAAAGCCATGATAGAAGCACCAGTTCCCACTAATGTTAACCAATTACAATCGTTTTTGGGGTTGGTTAATTATTACAGAAACTTTGTTCCTAACGCGTCGTCGATTTTATGTCCGCTGTATGAGCTGTTAAAGAAGGGTAGCAGGTGGTGTTGGACACGGGAACACGACGTAGCGTTCACCGCCATTAAGACTTGTTTAGCGTCGGATCAAGTATTAGCACACTTTAACCCAGACGCGACTATAATTTTAACAGTAGATGCTTCGCCGGAAGGTCTGTCTGCTATACTGTCGCAAGCGGAACCCGATAGGACCGAGAGACCGATCTCTTTTGCTTCGAGGACGCTTAATGCTGCTGAGAAACGTTACTCGCAAATCCAAAAGGAAGCGACCGCGATTATATTTGGGGTTAGACGTTTCCATCAGTATTTATATGGTAGGTCGGTTCCGTTTATTCTACGGACCGATCATAAGCCACTTTTGTCGATTTTCGGACCACATCGGGGTATTCCAGAAGTCTCAGCTAACAGACTACAAAGATACGCACTGTTTTTGAGTGGTTATAATTATCAAATCGAATATGTGCGTAGCGCTAATAACAGTGCGGATTTCTTATCGCGCGCTTGCTTGCCTGAGGGGGCGAGTGCGGACAGGGGCGTGCGAGGCGCCGACGCGGCGATGCCCGATCTCGATCGCGCGTCGTACATTAATTTCGTGGTGGAAGGTAGTCTACCAGTAACCCTAAAAATGTTACGCGAGGCAACAACGTCAGATGTGACTTTGCGTAAGGTGGTGCAGTTTGTGATGAATGGATGGCCTAGGAAAATGCCTAGTGATGATATAAAGCCGTATCATGCGTGTAGGACACAATTGTCTTATGAAAATGGTTGTGTTATGCGAGGTCACAAAGTTGTAATCCCAGAGAAATTACAAGCATTAATTCTAAGGGAATTACATCAATCACATTTAGGAATTGTAAAGACAAAGGCAGAGGCGCGCGCGCGGTTTTGGTTTCCGGGAATAGATGCTGCTTTAGAGCGTTTAATAGGATCGTGTGACGTGTGCATGCAACTACGACCATCACCGGCGCGGGCGCCGATCGCTCACTGGGAATTTCCTCCAACGCCATTTTACCGGGTACATATTGATTTTCTGGGGCCTATTAACGGTAACTCCTTTTTAGTGGTAGTGGATGCATATACCAAGTGGGTTGAGGTTTATAATATGAAATGCAGTACTTCTACTTCAGCAACAATAGACAGGTTGTATGATTTCATGTCAAGATTTGGTATACCGCATACACTGGTCAGCGACAATGGTACATCGTTTACGTCACATGAGTTTGAGGCTTTTTGTAGGGTGAACGGAATTTCACACGTGACGTCACCAACATACCACGCAGCCAGTAACGGGCAGGCGGAAAGTTTTGTAAAGATAGTTAAGAAAGGTATTAAGACAAGCTTGCTTAGTGGTAATGGGCTGCGAAATATAAATAACAAACTTTTAAAATTCCTGTTTGACTACAGAAATTCCGTTCACACAACAACCGGGTCCTCTCCGGCTGAGCTGGTCTATGGTCGGAAGCTTAGAACGCGGCTTGATTTATTGAAACTCGAATCGCCATCGCTTTCGTCCACGGCTCTTGCTAATTTGGTAAAACATAAACAGTGTTTGCAAAATAAGCCGGGCGGACACAACATTCAAGTATTTGCTACGGGTAACAAAGTTTATTATAAAAATCATACAATTAATGGTAAATACACATGGTGCAAAGGAACACTCATTAAAAAAATCGGCAAAGTGTTGTATTTAATTAAAGATGAAGTCACTTCGATGACTATAAGAAAACATGTAAATCAGTTAATAATGTATAAAGGCGACGATTGCTATGACTATAAAGACGTGGATGTCGACCAAGAGGAGCTGAGTGGTGGCCCAACGACTGGCACAACGACTTCAGAACAGACGCCACCCCCGGACACAGGGGAAGGCAATGAAGACACGTCATTGGCTGCAGACGGTTCAAGCCAGGCAACAGCAGCCACACCCCCAGGTACACCCCCAGATACACCCCCAGTTGTTGTATCACAGTCTACAACACCAGACAATTCCGGGGACGAGGAAGAGTACCAGGAGGCTTTAGCCGGCTCGCCCAGTGCTGAACATTCTGGCGAAGCACCACCGCAACAGCAGACAGAGCAGTCTGTGCCAACACCACGGTCTAAACGCAATCGGCCTAAAGTCAACTACAAAGTATATTATTAGCAAGTATGTTTAGCTATAGCATGTTTTTTAAGCTTAGTTGTTTTGAAATGTATTTCTAAGCTAAGGGGAGGAATGTTAAGTATGTGTGCGTGTGCCTACGCACCAATAAGTATGTACGCGAATAAACGTCAGTGCGTTACTAGCAAGCATTGGTTTCACTCGTCTGTCCCCGTACTTAACAATTATATATCATAATCATCATATTCCCGAATTTCATTTAACCGACATGTTTCTGGTCTCCTGGTACTTGTGAATCTTTAGCGCTCACGATTCCTGCCGAAAATATACATTTTTCTATGTTTCTGGTATTCTGGTATACTTATGAATCTGTAGCGGCTCATAATTCCAGCCCCTGTAATATTTCTCCATGTTTCGGGTCTCCTGGTACTTGTGAATCTGTAGCGCTCACAATTTCAGTCACGGAAATACTTCGACATGTTTCTGCTCTCTTAGTACATAATGAATCTTTAGCGCTCATAATTCCAGTCCTAAAATAGCTTCGACATTTTTCTGTTCTCCTGGTACTTTTGAATTCGAACCGCTCACAATCCCAACGGCGGACATATTTCGACATATTATTGGTCTCCTGGTACTTATGAATCTTTAGCACTAACAAATCTAGCATTTCTAGCCCCGAAAATTCTTCGACATGTTTCGGATCTCATGGTACTTTTGAATCCTAAACGTTCACAATCCCAGCCCCGGAAATACTTCAATATGTTTCATGTCTCCTGGTGGTACATAATGAATCCTTAGCGCTGATAATTCCGACCCGGAAAAAACTTCGACATTTTGCTGTTCTCCTGGTACTTTTGAAACCTAACCGCTCACAATTCCAGCACCGGAAATATGTCGACATGTTTCTGGCCTGGTTTAGTACTTGTGAATCTTTAGCGCTCATAATTTCACCCAAAGAAATACTTCGACATGTTTCTGGTTTCCTGTTACTTGTGAATCTATAACGTTTGTTATCCAGCTCGGAAAAATCTTCAATATACATATTTCTGTTCGACTATTAAAAAGAAACAAAAAGAAATTCTAGCCCAAAAATACTTTTACATCGTTCTGTCTTTCTGGTACTTGTGAATCTTCAGCGCTGCCAATTTTAGTCCCGGAAATACTACGACAAGTTTCTGTTCTCCTGGTAAAAAGAAATCTTGTTCAAAAATACTTTGACATGTTTCTGGTCTCCTGGCACTTGTGAATCTTTAATGCTAAATTACAATTACAGCTCCAAAAATACTAAGACATGTTTCTGCTCTCCTGGTACATTTGAATCCTAACTGCTCACAATTCCAGCGCCGGAAATCTTCGACATGTTTCTGTTCTCCTGGTACTCTTAAATCCAAACCGCTCACAATTCCAGCACTGGCAAGACTTCGACATATTTCTGATCTTGTGGTACTTTTTAATCTTAAGCGCTCATAATTACAGCGCTGGAAATACTTTGACATGTTTCTGGTTTCTTGGTACTTGTGAATCTTTAGCGCTCACAATTCCCGCCGAAAAAATACTTCGGGTGTTTCTGCTCTCCTGGTACTTGTGAATCTATAGCGTTCACAACTCCAGCACGAAAAAATCATCAACATGTATCAAGTGAGCTGTCATTCCATCTTGATTACAAATGGATCGACAGGTCACTTTACGATCACTTCACCCAAGCCTTCACTTCGACATGTTTAAAGAACCGCACTGCTGCTGTACTCCTGGTGAAAAAAAAATATTTTGCATATCTTCCCAATTGTTATAAAAATGTAATTTTGTTTCAGTTAATTTTTATTTTTTTGGTATGCGTCATGCCTGGCGCAAATAAACGCTTTTTCTTTCTTCTTTCTTTCAGGATAGCGAAAACATGTTAAAGTATTTTCAGGGCTTAAAATTGTTGACCGCTAAATATTCAACGGTACCAGGAGACCAGAAACATGTCAAAGTATTTATGAGCAAGATTTTTTATTTAACCATGTGTAAAATTTTTACATGTCGAAGATTTTTCCGGGCTGGAATTAAGAAAACTATAGATTCACAAGTACCAGGAAGGCAGAAACATTTGCTGAAGTATATTTTCGGCGGGAATTTTGAGCGCTAAAGATTCACAAGAAACCAGAAACATGTCAAAGTATTTTCGGCGCTGTAAACATGCACGCGCGGTTAAGATTGAAATGTAGCAAAGAGAGCAGAAACATGTCGAAGCATTTTCGGGGTAGGAATTGTGAGCGCTAAAGATTCGCAAGTACCAGGAGACCAGATACATGACGAAGTATTTCCGGGGCTTTAATTGTAAAGCGGTTAGGATTCGACAAAGTACATGTAGAAGTATATCCGGCGCTGAAAGAGTGATCAGTTTCAATTCAAAAGTACCAGGAGAACAGAAACATACATGAGCCGCTGGTGCCTTATTACTTCAGATTCACAAGTACCAGGTGACCAGAAACATGTTGAAGTATTTCCAGGGTTGAAATTGAGAGCGCTAAAGATTCACAAGTACCAGGAGAACAGAACGATGTTAAAGTATTTCTGGGTTAGAATTTTTTTTGTTTTTTTTTTAACCTTCGAACAGATTATATATGTTGAAGTTTTTTCCGGGCTGGAATTATAAACGCTATAGATTCACATGTGACCGGAAACCAGAAACATGTTGAAGTATTTCTTTGGCTGAAATTATGAGCGCTAAAGATTCACAAGTACCAGGAGACCATAAACATGTCGAAATATTTCCGGCACTGGAATTCTAACCGAATAAAATTTAAAAGTATTAGGAGACCAGAAACATGTTGAAGTATTTCCAGGGTTGAAATTGAGAGCGCTAAAGATTCACAAGTACCAGGAGAACAGAACGATGTTAAAGTATTTCTGGGCTAGAATAATTTTTGTTTTTTTTTAACCTTCGAACAGATATATGTATGTTGAAGTTTTTTCCGGGCTGGAATTTTTAATAAAGTTGAGTTTAAATTACTTACCTACTGAACTAGGTACAGCATTAAAGTACTAAATATATACACTTAAAATAAAATATCCTAACTAAGATAAAGCGTCAAAAAATTCGTCCGCATCGCTGTCCACCGGAAGTGAGCCCAAAAGACTGGCGGCATTACCACGTTGTATGGCAATGCTTATCCTCTGTCCGAGGTAAAAGCCAGCCCTTGGGTCACGCGAAGTGTCAACTAAGCGTTTAGAAAGATCTTTAAATAAGGCATGAGCACTCGGACCCCACGGTCCAAGAGTTTCAACCCCAAACGGCTCAAAAATATAATTGCCAACAAGGTTATTATATTTCCGCCGCTTGAGGTTCTCAGCAGCCGCAGCGGCAGTACCAGCACAGCACGACGAGCTAGGAAGATGGGATGGCGCAAGAGTATCGACACAAGTAGCGTACCACACTAAAGGCCTACCCATCTTCCATGGAAACAAAGACGTACCGTCTGGTCGCTTGCCGTCGTCGCGTGCCAGACCATTGGGTTCTAGTACGGCTGGAACGCCGACGGCGACAAGAGCGCGTCGGATAATGTCGTTGATGTTTGCGTGCCGTACAAAGCGACCCGCACTTCGACTGCATGAGAGACCGTGGTGCCCGAGGCTGTTGACAGCTTCGCCACAGTGACAACGATGAGGAGAACAACACGATAGCACGAACACAACTCCAGTGCCGGAAAAACTTCAACATGTTTCTTGTCTCCTGGTACTTGTGAATCTTTAGCAGTCACAATTACAGCGCCGGAAATACTTCGACATGTTTCTGGTTTCTCGGTACTTGTGAATTTTTAGCGCTCGAAACATGTCGAAGTATTTTCTGGGCTAGAATTGTGAGCGCTAAAGATTCACAAGTACCGGGAGACAAGAAACATGTCAAAGTTTATCCGGCGCTGGAGTTGTGAGCGGTTAGGATTCAAAAGTGTCAGGAGAACAGAAACACGACGAAGTATTTTTGGGGCTAGAATTATGAGCGCTACAGATTCACAAGTATCAGGAGGCCAGAAACATGTCGAAGTATTTCCGGCGCTGAAATTGTGAGTGGTTTGCAATTAAATATACCAGGAGAACAGAAACATCGAAGTTTTTTCCGGGCTGTAATTATGAGCGCTAAAGATTTGCAAGGTGCCAGGAGAACAAGAAACACGTCGAAGTAGTTCCGGGGCTGAAAGTACGCAAAACAAATACTATGTATGTATGTAAATCGGGCTGGTTTCCGCAACTCCACGACTAAGCGCGTATTTTGCGTGCAGGTGGGACAAATGTGTCATTCGATCCACCCCAGCTCCCCAAGGAAGGCCAGCATCGCCTTGGTGTTACCAACTATCTCACAGAGGGTACCTGGGTTTCCGAAGTACTTAACCCTGTAATCCGCGACTACAGGGCAGCTTAGAAGCAGGTGTGCTGCTGTCTCATTCTCCTCCATGCAGACTCTGCATAGCGGGCTGTCAGTGATTCCTATAGCATAGAGGTGTTTATTAAAAGACCCGTGGCCAGTTGTTACGGCTGTGACTGTATGCAACTGTTGATTAGTCAGTCTTAGGGCTTGTTTTGTAAATCGGCCATCTATAGAGAGAAGTGCCTCTTTGGCCTGCCTGCACTCACCATGGTCAACCCATAGCTTGTGATGTTTATCTCCGGTGCGTTTCCTTACCAGATTGCGTAGGTACCCGAAAGGCAGAGGTAAGATGGGTTCGGGTCCCATCGCTGCCATACTCGAACCCCTTCTGGCGAGTTCATCCGTTGCCTCGGGATTCGCTGTGTAAATACTAATAATACTGAAGCAAATACTATCAAACTATCAGGATACCAGAATTATGAAGATGCAATTCCGAGAATAAAAATATGACACCAAGAAGTTGCGCGCCAAACCTAAGTCTACGCAGACGAAGTCGCGGAAGCTAGTTTATAATATTAGTAGGATTCAGTGGGGTGATGACAATCTGGTCTCTTTTAACGCCACCAAAACATAGGCGTGTCTTCTTACCGCAAAAATTTCGACCAAACTCCTTCTTTTATGGGTACGAACATCTGTTCCTGTGACTGATCGGCTCGAGCTCCTAGGCATAAAGTTGACATCCAGTCTCAACTTCGGCGCCACCATTGAGTACAAAGCCCAAACTACGGCCAAAAAGCTGTGCATCCTAAATAGGGTGAAGCGATACTTCAGGCCTGAACAGCTTTTAACCCTATACAAAGCACAAGTCCGATCCTGCATGGAGTATTGCAGCTACCTTTGGGATGGCTTAGCTAAGTACCAGCTTGCCGCGCTTGAATCGGTTGAACGCAGAGCAATGAGGCTCATTGGCGAAGTAAATCTGGTGCATGCCAAGTTACACAGCTTGGTTCATCGCCACAAGGTTGCCTGCTTGTTGGCCTTCTACAGATTATACTTCGGTGAGTGTGACCAAGAACTCCACGACCTCATTCCATCGGCCCCCTTCTACCATCGGACATCCAGACCCATTGCAACTTACCATCCCTACCTTGTTGCTATTCCACCAATTCGTACTAAACCTTTCCAAACGTCTTTTATAATGCGCGCAGCAAAGGAGTGGAACTCTCTACATGCGTTTGACTTTCTGAACGCTTACAACCCTCATCTCTTCAAAGGCTCAAACAGGCTCCTTCTGGGTAAGCTCGCTCCATCGTAGGCTCTGTCTCTGTCATCTCTGACCTAGACTAGAGCAAACACATGCCAATGGGACTGACAACTGTCAAAGTGGCGCTAGTAGCGCAAAGACCAATAACAAAGCAGTTTTTGATGAAAAGATGGGTAAATACTTAGGTATGTATTAAAAATTATTATTTCAGTGTGATAAGATAATCAAAAACTATTTTCTCTTATTTGTACGAACACAAACCCTACCTGCATCACATAACCTATTGAGATAATGCGAATTCCATTTAATAAACCTGAACAGACTGTCCCTATTACACAAACAAACGAACAAATGAATCTCAAAGACTACAAACACAGCTACAATAGTGTTTATCTCACTTTGACAAGGGTTCGTGTGGCGGTGGCGCCATCTGAGATCAGTTTACACTTGAAACCCCAGTTAAAAAAATATATGTCACGCTGTCCGTTACTGACGTCACTGTTCAATTTACCCAATCAATCTTGAACCTAACACTTTAGTGATAAAGACGAAAATGAAATTTGACAGATTGTTGTAGTAGAATCATATTAGAACAAAATATATTAATACTAGCTGACCCGCGCAACTTCGTCTGCGTCACAATTTTAATCTATAATGTTACTCCTACCCTACTCCAACCCTACTCCTAGCCTACTCCTACCCTACTCCTACCCTACTCCTACCCTACTCCTACCCTACTCCTACCCTACTCCTACCCTACTCCTACCCTACTCCTACCCTACTCCTACCCTACTCCTACCCTACTCCTACCCTACTCCCACCCTACTCCTACCCTACTCCTACCCTACTCCTACCCTACTCCTACCCTACTCCTACCCTACTCCTACCCTACTCCTACCCTACTCCTACCCTACTCCTACCCTACTCCTACCCTACTCCTACCCTACTCCTACCCTACTCCTACCCTACTCCTACCCTACTCCTACCCTACTCCTACCCTACTCCTACCCTACTCCTACCCTACCTACCTACCTACGTACCTACCTACCCTACCTACCTACCCATTTTTTTTGCTTTTAAACCTTCCCTGTATTTTGGCGAATCCAACAAAAAAAGAATTATTAAAATCGGTCCAGCCGTTCTCGAGTTTTAGCGAGACTAACGAACAGCAATTCATTTTTATATGTATATATAGATTTTGTTCTAATATGATTCTACTAAAGTGGGCTTTTTAGAACCGCTGCCTGGTCTCAGAAATTCTATTCTATTATACAACGTGTAACAGAATAAAAGTAATACCTCTTAAGGGGTCAAAACAATAAAATCGACTGCCCCACTCGACCCATAACTCGACATAATGTAGACTGATTCTTTTCGCGATTACAGTGTTGGTCCCATAGTAAAAGTTGTTCATAATGAAGACTACAATGATCCCTTAAGAGGTATTGCGTTTCTTCTCTCACACGTAAAGCATTTATGGCACAGCCAGTGCCTTATCGTAAAAGTCTACTCCACAGGCAGACTGCGAGAAAAATACCGCTTCATGATGGAAACCTACCGGGACATAATCGACTCTTACGAGGACAGACATTGGGCGAAGCCACCAGGCATTCGTACCCTGCGACCGATGCACTTCATCATGGCACTTGAAATGATGCACTATTTAGAAATTGAAATAGACAAACTTGTCGATGTGCTAATCGACACGGGCACGGGTGATTTGAACTCCAATAGAACGATTGTCGGGCAGACGGAGGCTCCCGAGTGGTGGAAAAAGAACGGGACAGAGGAGCATCGGGGTCCGGTAAAAGATCCATGCGACTCGGTCATTCCAGGCGGCCCAAGCACCCCAGGCCCGGGTTGCCAACCCGGCCCAGGCGGCCCAAGCACCCCAGGCCCTGATGACCCACACCGCCCAAAAGGCCGCGCGGGGTTAAAGCGCGCACAGAATCTCAGAAGGCCTCGAAGGCGCGGTAAGTTATTCAATCATCGTCAATGTTTGTATGTCACCGAGTAATTGAGAACTCCTTAATATTATAAAATATCTTGAGAGATTGTAAACTCTCGTTAGATTGTACACTGAACTAAATAGCCAGAGAGATAAAGGATAAATAACAGAACCCATTTCCATCAATTTTGGAATGTTTGTCTGTTTATCTATTTGGATGTGCAGGCATCACGTTAAAAGTACAAAAATAACGTAGATAACTTTCATACATTAAAATTGATTTCAGTGAAAATTGAGTCAAAAATAATAAATATATATCCTAAACAAGAATAAACATTGATTTGAATGATCTGATAAATAATTGATTTATTTGTTTAATTTGTCATTGCAAATATTTTTTTAGGTTTGGCAACATTGTATATTTTTTTTTTACAAAATGGTTACTACTTTCGGCGTGTTCACGCGTTTGTAGATCTCTTCCATTTTGTGCAATTTATGTGGTTTTTCGGTTCTATTAAAGCTCCAGAAAGTGCGGTTGAGTTGAGTGGTAGCCCTCCTCCCGTCTTCCTGGTCTAGAAATATACAAAAAAGAAATAAATAGAAAGCCTATTCAAAAATATAGATATATCTATGTAGTATGTACGCACCATTTTGGGATTAGTTCAACGGATTTAGTACCAGATGGCGACACCATTCAATATAGTTGTCAAATATTCCCGAGAGAGGGTTCTGTATTCCATATTTATTACTATACTCTTTGATCGACTGGCAGTAGACGATCGCTCCACCACTGCGCCAACCGTGTCGTCCTTTTCGTCCTTATTTTTGTTATATAAACCAAAATTGACGAAGATACGACGCTTTTAAAATTCTCAATACGATATAATATTAATAAGTAATATATTTTTTTTGTTTTTTTTTTATCTATACTAATATATAAAGCTGAAGAGTTTGTTTGTTTGTTTGTTTGCTTGAACGCGCTAATCTCAGGAACTACTGGTCCGATTTGAAAAATTCTTTCAGTGATGGATAGTCCATTTATCGACGAAGGCTATAGGCTATATATCATCACGCTAAGGCCAATAGGAGCGGAGCAGTAATGAAAATTGTGACGCAGACGACGTTGCGCGGGTCAGCTAGTTATTAATATATATATTTTCGTGATATAATTTTTAGTGCGTTCTGACGCCATTAGCCCCCACCCCTCCTTTTGTGTTTTGATGCGTTTTATATTTGTCACTATTCATTGATTTACACATGATAATGAAGTTTTAAAAACCGACCTAGAACGATTCCGACGCGAAAAAAAAATCGACTGCCACATACATTTGTATGGGACAGTCGTTTTTTTTCGCGATTTCAGTGTTGGTACCATAGTGACAGTTGTTCATAATTGACGGCGTGTCGCGAGTTCGATTCCCGCACGGAACAAATATTTGTATGGCCTACAGATAGTTGTTCCGGGTCTGGCTGTTTGTGTATATGAGTTTGTATGTTTGTGAACACACCCACGATACAGGGGAAGTTCCTAGTATGGGGTAACGTTTAAAAAAAGAATGAGTACAATGACCCCATAAGATGTATATCTTTTATTCTGTTACAGATTGTTTAATAAAATCGTTAATGATAATTTTACAGCCAGAATTGATATTCAGCGAGAAGAAAAAGAAAAGAGTATTTTGAGGCAACGGTACCTGATGCGAAAGCTGGGAATGTCGCCAAATATGACAACGATGAAAAAACGGTTCATGAGGCGCTGGCCGGTCGAAAAGTCCTGGGCACTCGAAAAATATAATTACTATATATAAATGAATAAAATACGGCCAAGTATACAGGGAAATTCAAAGTTCCCCAAGCCTCTTAATCCTGACTTTGCATCATGACCCTGAACAACATTTGTTCTACGACTTTTCAAAATTCGAAACATTTTTTTTTTCATATAAAAATATAAACATAGTCTACATTTTTTGCATATTCTTTATGGGGCGGCCGACGAAAGGCCGCTGCCCGGCTGGTGTCGCGGGACTGGGTGCGCGCGCGCGTAGTATACGCGAATTTTACAGACTTCAAATAAATGAAAACAAATTGTTTTTGGCTACATTGTTTAGTTGAGGTCTAAGTCGTAGAACAAATGTTATTCAGGGTCATGATACGAGGTCAGGATTAAGAGGTTTGGTTATTTTTCCGAATTCCCTGTATAACGACAAATTATACTGATTTTTATTTTTTTAATAGAGGGGCTCGTGGCTAAATAATAACAGCCACACGGGTCGATCTTCAAGGTTAAGCAACGCTTGCCAAGGTTGATCTGTGGATGGGTAACCATCTTAACATACCGAGTTTCCTCCGTGCCTCGGAAAGCACGTTAACCGTTGGTCCCGGCTGTCATTTGTAGATCTTTGGTAGTCGTTACGGATTGTCAGAAGCCAGAAAAATCTGACGACTCCAGTCTTGCCATGAAGTATCGTGTTGCCCTGTTATTGGGTTGTGGAGGTCTGGTAGGCAGCCGCTCCACGTAAAATACTGGTATTCAGCTAAATCCGGTTTGACTGGAAGCTGACCCCAATATAGATGGGAAAAGAGGCAGATGATGATTTTGATAATTAATATGATGATTAATTTTTGGGGTCCCTACCCAAAGGTTAACCAACGGAACCCTATTAGGTTCTAAGCCTCCGCCACGGTAATAAAAAAAACTTGAGAGGTGTCGGGACACCCGGATGGAACGAAGTACCTTTCGATTAATTAGTGAAGGAATTGTAATAAAATTTTATTATTTTTAAGTTATAATAGTAGGTATATTTTATAAAAAAAAATCATCGAGGAAGGCTATAGGCTACATATCATCACGCTAAGACCAATAGGAGCGGAGCAGACGAAGTTGTGCGGGTCAACTAGTAATCTGTATCTATACTCTATACTAATATATAAAACTGAAAAGTTTGTTTGTTTGCTTGAACGCGCTAATCTCAGGAATTACTGGTCTGATTTGAAAAAATTCTTTCATTGTTAGATAGCCCATTTATTGAGGAATGCTATAGGCTATATATCATCACGCTAAGACCAATAGGTGCGTAGCAGACGAAGTAGCACGGGTCAACTAGTAATCTGTATCTATACTCTATACTAATATATAAAACTGAAAAGTTTGTTTGTTTGCTTGAACGCGCTAATCTCAGGAATTACTGGTCCAATTTGAAAAATTCTTTCAGTGTTAGATAGCCCATTTATTGAGGATAGCTATAGGCTATATATCATCACGCTAAGACCAATAGGAGCGGAGCAGACGAAGTTGTGCGGGTCAACTAGTAATCTGTATCTATACTCTATACTATAATATATAAAGCTGAAAAGTTTGTTTGTTTGTTTGCTTGAACGCGCTAATCTCAGGAACTACTGGTCCAATTTGAAAAATTCTTTCAGTGTTAGATAGCCCATTTATTGAGGATAGCTATAGGCTATATATCATCACGCTAAGACCAATAGGAGCGGAGCAGACGAAGTTGTGCGGGTCAACTAGTAATCTGTATCTATACTCTATACTATAATATATAAAGCTGAAAAGTTTGTTTGTTTGCTTGAACGCGCTAATCTCAGGAACTACTGGTCCAATTTGAAAAATTCTTTCAGTGTTAGATAGCCCATTTATTGAGGATAGCTATAGGCTATATATCATCACGCTAAGACCAATAGGAGCGGAGCAGACGAAGTTGCACGGGTCAACTAGTTTCTTATAACTCTCGGTAGGTATTTTTTTTCGTAAAAGTATATAATTTTAAACATAAATTTTGGTCGGTTGGTCATGAGTGTGAAATTTCAATCAAGTTTATTATGTAGTTTTTAATTATTACGAAACTTCGTTTGTATGAAGCGCGCTCCGTGGAAGATCCCCTTAACAGCCTCATTGATTTTTTAACCTTATTAATCAACATCATCATTTTTAACAAAAAGTCAGTCTTATTTTAATCACACTCTTATTTTGTAGCTACTACCGACGCGTCGGTAGTAGCTACAAAATAAGAGTGGCGACGTCGTTAATGAGGATCAATTCTAGGCCGACAAATAAACTCAATACAGGGGGGCTACTCTCTAACGAAATCCGTAGTTTCAGGCTTAGTTGCGGGGCGGGCGTATTCTACTCCGTATCACCTACAGACTTACGATTAGTCCCGAACCCGAACTGAGAATGAATGACAACACGATTTCACAGTAACTGTCAAATCGTGTTATCATTAGTTCTCAGCCTGCAGTGGCGTTACCTTCATATAAGCCCAAAAGCCCGGCATGCCTTACTAAAATGCTCGATAGAGAATCAATATCAAACCCAAACTATTTAAAAGTTCGCGCGCTTAATTCTTATCAAAATAACACAAAGTATCTACCTATGCCACACTACACATCGCGATTGTTCGCGCGCAGAGTTTCGCATTTGCAGAATCTACATATAGCTATCTCGCTTACACGTACCGTTTTTTACCGGGCTTTCAAATACTAGCTCTGTCACTTTCGCACTTATAGCGATGTGCCATATAACGAGTCAGAAACTTTTGCGTCTACAAATCGATCAGTATGAAAGAATTAAGCCCTGCATGCGTATGAAGTTGCACGCGTATGCGTGACCTTGTCACCTTGCCAACTCTGCAGTGTTGCCGTTTTAGCGACGTTGTGAGATCTTGGAGATTTTTAACGAGTTTGGAGACTTTTTTTAAGATTTAACAACAATAAAAACTAGCGACTTTTTAAAATAACGAAATTAAATATTCAAGCAATATCTTAAAAATAAAAAAATTGCGACATCTAGCTGGATTTTTCATATACCTGGGGACTTTTTTTGCCTAAATGACAACACTGCAACTCTGGTAAGTAGTTTCCGACACCCGAGTGCAACTAACTTCAGTTTCATTCGCTTGAGTGGAAAAGTTATGTTGTTAAAGTTATTTGTTTGTTTTCTTAGATTTTCTTAGTGATACAATTGTTTTAGTGACTTACCTACAACAATGGAGGTAATTGTACCTTGTGAGGATTTAAAATGCGTTCAAGTTTTGATTGGCGAAGATAAGGTAAAATCTTTAAACTTTGCTCAGAAAAAACAGTTAATTTCTTCATTAAAACCGACGCCTAATCTGTGTATTTCTCAGACTAGTAAATCGCATAAACGAAAATTTAATAGATCAGTGTATAAAACTAGTTGGATTGTTGGCTGTTCGCACACGAATAAGCTGTATTGTTGGTGCTGCATATTTTTTTCGAATGAAGATTCCGTTTGGAATACATCTGGTTATAATGATTTAAATAACATATCTGGCGCCATTAAAAGGCACGCAAATTCCCATAAACACCTGTGTGCAATGGTTTCTTTCGGTAATTTTGGTAAACAACGAATTGAGACATCTATATCACGCCAGTTATCTGAGGAAATTTCAAAATATAACACGCGCGTTGATAACAACCGTAGTGTATTTCAAAGATTAGTCGATATTGTTTGTCATTTAGCACAACAGGAACTTCCTTTAAGATGACATGATGAGTCCAAAACTTCATTAAATAAAGGCAATTTTTTAGAACTGGTCTCGTTAATTTCAAAATACGATGTCGTTTTAGAAAAGCATATGCAGCATCAGGAAAGTGACAAACCGGGGCCGAGTTATTTATCTAACAAAATTCAAAACGATATTATTCATTCCGTAGCCGATGTGATGCAAACTTGCATCGATTACGAAGTTAGGCAAACAAAATTTGTTTCAATTATTATTGACGAAACCCCCGATGTTAGTCATAGAGAACAACTGTGCTTGATTCTCAGATATTATTATAAAAATGAAATTCATGACCGTTTTTTGGGCTTTCTTAATGTGTCGGAAAGTCGCACAGCAGACTCACTCTCCAATATTATTTTAGAAATATTGAATAGACATGATTGCATCGCAAAATTAGTAGCGCAAAGCTATGACGGTGCTAGTGTAATGTCCGGTGTAAGAAATGGAGTTCAACAAAAAGTTAAAGATGTTTGTCCACAAGCAATTTACATTTGGTGTAATGCACATATTTTGGCCTTAGTGTTGTCTAAATCATGCAATAGAATTCAGGAGGTTAGTTTATTTTTTTCAGCCCTTCAGGCTTTGTGTAATTTTTTTAGTAATAGTACAAAACGAGCTGCTTTTTACGATTCTCATTGCAGCAAAAAATTGCCTAATGCTCCCGCAACTCGTTGGACATACATGTCGCGAGTTGTAAACACGGTTTATGAACAAAAAAGTAAACTTATTGAGTTGTTTTCTGATCTGTGCGACAATCCACAGAACTGGGACGGGGATACGATTTTAGCTGCGGAGAATTTTGAAAACACTTTGAGATCTTTTAATTTCAATTTTTTTCTTTTTATTTTTCATCGGATATTTGAAAAAACTGACTGCTTGTACAATATTCTACAAAAATCACAAGTTGATGTCGGTTATTGTATTAATAAAATAAAGGAATTTCAGGCATGGTTACGTGCTGAATTTCAATCCGAATTTGATCAAATTTATGAGAATACGTTGCAAAATAACTCGGCTCCTCGTTTGAGACGCAACGTACGCTGTGCAAAAACGGAATACAGACGACTTTTTGTAGAAGTAATCGATAACATTAATACCGAAATTACTGACCGATATTCTGAAATTTATAAATTAAAGTTTTTCCAACTGCTCAACAACAAAAAATTTGACAATTATCACTCACATTTTCCTACAGAGGAATTAGATTCATTATTTGACATTTATGCAAACTATTTCGACAAACAAACATTAAAAAGCCAATTGATTTGCTTGTATTCTAGTCCTGATCTGAAAGACTGTTAGCGACGAGACACGATTAGCTTAAGAAGTCATATGATTAAGTTTAGATAAATAATTTGTATAAAAATAAAGAGTAATTTTAAGTGTAGATGTCATTTAAGTGTAGGTTCTTATCTTTAAATTGTTATTGTATAATGATCAAGTAGACATCTAAGTGTAGGCTAGGAATAATGAATCGCTGTAGTCAGCGAGCCATATTAGCATAGAAATAATAATAAATTCGTTTCAATATAAGATTGGAATGTGGCCCGCCCCCGACGTACAGTTTCAGGTAGCAAAAATTCGACGCGGCACTGGCCAATCGCGTGCCGGAACGAGAGCCTCGAAAAATACGCGGCCTTTAGATTTTAGTTACTTAAGATGCCACCAGAGTTTTTATATAGTATATCGGCGTTTTTATTAGTGTTTAAATCAAGGACTATCGTTGAAATGTATTGCAAATAGATAGAATAAGTGTTTCAACATGTATTAGTCATAAGTTCAACATTGTAAGGGATGTTTTACCACAGAAAAGAGCCCGAGAAAGTTAACCATACCACACTGCACGGGCTTCGCGCCAATAATTAAGAGCGCGCTGATTGGCCAAGAGTCGCAAGGTCAAAAGCCCGCGCGGATTGTAGAGTTGTGGTTGGTCAAGACCGCAGGGACAACGCTGCCCCGCATAAGCGTGGGGACGCGTTTGTTTTTATAGAGGGTTCACATCTGTGGTCGGGCATTCCGAATCAGCAGCTTCAACAGTGTAGTACATTTTAAGAAAATAAACAAAGAGAAATAATCAATCCAACCAAGGCTTTCTTTTGTGCCTAAAACGCCGCTCAAGTACTCCCGCCAGCGAACCCTATCACGTCAACAAGTCAACAGTAACATCCTGACAAACAGTCATCAACAGTGGTCCTTCGAGAAGCCGGATCGGGTTCAAGAAAGAAGATGCCTTCAACAAGAGCCGGAGCAGGACGTTCGAAAACGACAGAAGAAAGCACATCGTCGTCGGATTGGAGCATACACACGCCAAGCGAAAATGCAAGTGAGTCAACTACAAGCGCGTCGGAGGCGTGTCGATCTACACATAAACTGTCGCCGCCGCCCGACGCGAACGCTCGCCTAGCAGAGGATGCTGCTGTGAAGGAATCATCGGGGAAAGCTACCTCCACCGCATCCCACACAACTCGCACCATTGAAACAATTGAGGTATCAAGTCACGCACGCCAAGAAGAGAGCCACCCTACGCGGCAGAACCCGGAAAGAAGTGTTGCCGTGAAATTGCGTCGAGTAGAAGGAAGTACACCGACGTCAATAGAAGGGAGCCTGCAGCGACCGCCTCACGCTAAGAAGCCGACCCGCGACACAGATACACAATCTGTCCGCTCGTCACATAGAAGGAAAGCTGAGGCGCAAGCGAAGTTAGCGGTGGCAATAAGAGAAATGGAATTGGCGGAGGCGCGAACAAGAGTGGCTCAAACTGAATTAGAACTCGCAGCGGCTGATTCAGACGAAGAGGATGGTGCCGAGCTATATGAACGAACTCAAGAGGTCGAGAATTGGTTCATTGAAACCGGAGTCGGCCCCACTAAGGATCAAAGGCCGGCTGAAATAGAAGAAAAGAAGAGCGACATACAAGAGTTAGCCCAAGTGATAATGAAGCTGTCAGAAAAGCCACGCGACATTATTACACCGCGGCATGTTGAGCTCCCTTACTTCAACGGTTTATGTGACGAATGGTTAGCTTTCAAAAGGTCATACGAGGACAGTGCTGCTTCTTATAGCAATGCGCAAAACCTAGCGCGTCTCAGAAGAGCAATACAAGGGACAGCTAAAGAAGCAGTACAGAGCTTGCTGTTCACAGCCGAGGAGCCTCATGAAGTCATCAAGTGCTTAGCGTCAAGATTTGGAAGACCTGGGGCATTAGCATTAGCGGAACTCGACAAAATGAAAAACTTGTCAAAGGTAGGTGAAAACCCAAGTGACATATGCGTTTTCGCTAGCAAAGTGAAAAATGCAGTCGAAACGATTAAGGCATTGAAGAAACCGCAATACCTCAGTTCCCCCGACACCTTGAAGGCCGTAGTAGACAAGATGCCAACCTCCATGAAATTCAGATGGTTCGCTTACCATAGAAGCAGAAGAGACGAAGAACTCCAAGAATTGCTGTTAATTGAAGCGTTCTTGGAGATAGAGGCCGATATGTGCGGGGACTTTGCTCCACCTGAAGTGTCTTCGGAGCATAAGAAAGTGCATAGAAAACCCGTACATACAGTCCAAGAAGTTTCAAAGGATACTTATAAGAAGGCGTGTCCTACCTGTAAAGAAGAGCATTTCGCAATCGAATGCAAAAGGTTTAGAGACGCTAACATTGACGAAAAATGGAACTTAATCAAGAAAGCGAGGATTTGTTTCAAGTGCCTACGATATAAACATTCAAGACTCAACTGCAAAGCTCCAGTCTGCAAGCAGTGTGGGAGATGGCATCACACTATTCTACACTCCGACATGCCACCTGTATCGATAGGGAAGCAAGTCAACAAAGAAGGCGGTGCGTCAGAAGAAACGGTTGCTTCGATTAACAACGCTAAAGGTGAAGAGAAAGCATACTTGAAAATCATCCCTGTGGACCTCTATGGACCGAAGGGTCATGTTCGTGTGCTCGCGTTGTTAGACGAAGGATCAACAATAACGCTCTTAGACGCATCGATAGCCGAACAGATTGGGGCTAAAGGGAATCTTGAAAGATTAACGATCGAAACTGTCGGTGGGAAACTAATTAGAAAAGATAGTTCGCAAAAGATTGAGCTGAGAATTAAGGGGGCTCATAGAAGTGACAAGCGAACTATCACAGCAAGAACCATCGACGATCTGAAGCTGTCTGAACAGACATTAAATAAGGATACAGTAAGGAACTGTCAGCACCTAAAGACGATCGAGCATCAAATACTCTACGTCACAGAGAGGCCCAAGCTGTTAATAGGTCAAGACAACTGGGGGCTCATTGTGACGAGAAAATTGAGAAAAGGCAAGCCATCCGAACCAGTGGCCTCCCTTACCAATTTAGGGTGGGTGCTACACGGATGCGAATCAGGAGCTAACGCCTTAGTGAATTTCACTCACTATGGCAGAGCTACAGAAAGCGAAGAAAGTGTAGAGGAAATTGTACGTGAACATTTCCAATTAGAGTCTCTCGGGATTCAAAATCGTTCACCGTCAAACGACAGCGATAGAAGAGCCTTGGAAATCCTCGAGAAGACTACAAAGAGACTGTCAAGCGGTCAATTCGAGACCGGACTTCTATGGAGAACGGAAGACGAGAGCCTGCCTAATAATTATAAGCACGCCCTCCGACGCCTATTCAACCTCGAGAAGAAGTTAGACCAAGACAAAGAGATGCAAGATTCATACAAGACCCAGATTGAGAATCTAATTGGAAAGGGTTACGCAGAGTTGGCTCCGGCGACCGCGAGGGAAGGGAGGCTTTTCTACTTGCCTCACTTCGCCGTCGTTCATCCAATTAAAAAGAAGCCCAGAATAGTGTTCGACGCAGCAGCTAAGTACGAAGGGAAGAGCCTGAATGACGCCTTGTTATCGGGTCCTGACCTACTACAATCGCTGTTTGGCGTGCTGTTGCGCTTCAGGGAAGGGCCTGTGGCGGTCATGGCTGACATACAAGAAATGTTCCTGCGGGTCAAGGTCAGAGAAGATGACCGGGACAGTCTAAGGTTCCTGTGGCGTGGCGACCAAAGATCAGGGAAACCGAAAGAGTACAGAATGTCATCGATCATCTTCGGGGCGGCATCGTCGCCTGCGACAGCGATATACGTCATGAATAAGAATGCGGAAAACTTCAAGGAAACCCACCCAGAGGTAGTTAAAGCGATAAGAAGGAACCACTACATGGACGATTACCTACAGAGTTTCTCGTCTATCAACGAAGCGAGAAACATCTCAAAGAAAGTGAAGGAAATCCATGAAGTGGCAAGCTTTCAGTTGAAAGGTTGGGCTAGCAATGAAGAAAAAGTCTTATTAGAATTAGATGACATTAAAATTGAAGATTCTCTGCAACTTAATAAGGAAGAAAAGACTCTAGGTCTTAGATGGCTAGTTAAAGAAGACATGCTAGCCTTCAACGTAGGACTAAGGAATACGTCCAAAGAATTATTGAATGGTGAAAGAGCACCAACAAAAAGAGAGGTCACGAGCGCCGTAATGTCGACCTTTGACCCTATGGGATTTGCAACACCTGTCTTAATCCAAGGGAAGAAGTTAATACAGGACATTTGGCGAACTAAGATAGGCTGGGACGACTCAATTAACGAAAGTCAGCAAGAAACCTGGATGAAATACTTGGGTGAAGTTTCAACATTAACCAAGTTGAAAATACCAAGGTGCATCTCGCCCCACACAAGGAAGGGACAATTGCACACATTCACTGACGCGAGCGAAGAAGCATACGCCGCGGCGGTATATTGGAGGACAGTTGAACCAGATGGAAGCGTACACATTTCACTGATCGCTGGCAAGGCAAGAGTGACGCCAACGAAGCCTGTGTCAATTCCAAGGCTAGAATTACAAGCTGCCTTGCTTGGCAGCAGGTTATCAGCCGCGATCCAAGACGAGATGGAATTAGAGATTTCCAACAAGACCTATTGGACGGATTCTAGTACCGTACTGCAGTGGATCAAGGCGGAACCAAGAAAGTTTAAAACCTTCGTGGCCAATCGGCTAGCTGAAATCGAGGAGAAGTCCAAGCCAGACAGCTGGAGATGGGTGCCTACAAAGGACAATCCAGCGGACGACGCCACAAGGGGAATTCCAATTGAATTTAACCATAACGCCCGATGGTTCAAAGGTCCGGCATTTCTCCGTCAACCAGAAGAAGAGTGGCCATTTCGGGACTTCAAGCCTGATGATACCACGTCAGAAGAAAGAGGCAAGCTGAAGGTGATGACGATGAAGGCTGTAGAAGAAAACTTTATCGATCTGGGGAGGTTTTCGAGCTGGGAGCGACTGCTGCGCACAATGGCTAGAGTCGTTGCGTTCACGCAGCTCTTATTAGAAAAGACCCGCAAGGCGACCTCCACCGCCGCGCGTCGGGCAGACGAACTATGGAGACCTCAAGGAAAACGCCAGAAAGATAAGAAACATCCAATCACCAGTCGAGCCGCTAACAAGGAGGATAAGAAACGGTCGTACTTACCTCTGGAAGAAGAACACCTAAGAAAGGCCGAAGAAATATTGCTAAGGATGAGCCAGAACGACAGTTTCGCAACAGATATAGCGAACTTAAGGGCAGAAAAGCCCTTAGAAAGCGCTAGTCGGCTCAAGAAAATAGACGTCTACGTGGGAGACGACGGGATCGTCAAGTTAAGGAGCAGAACAATGAAGTTCCGCGACGAAGGAATAAGAAAAATGAATCCCGTAATTCTAATTGGGAAGCAGACAATCACTCGCCTCCTAATAAGATTCTATCATAACAAGTTTCTTCACGGAAACACCGCAACAGTAATGAACGAGATTCGACAGAAGTATTGGATCGTGGGCTTAAGAGCAGCTCTGAAGGAAGTCGCGTACCGCTGTCAATGGTGCAAGACTCGGAAAAGTATGCCGGACATACCGCCGACAGGAGATTTACCGAGCGAGAGGCTGCAACACCATCAGTTCCCGTTCTCTTGCACGGCCGTTGATTATTTCGGTCCGATGCAAGTAACCATCGGAAGGAGAGTTGAGAAGCGCTGGGGGGCACTATTTACATGCCTCACCACCAGAGCTGTGCATCTAGAGTTGGCACCTTCTCTAAGTACCAACTCGATGATCATGGCGCTTCGACGGATGGCGGCTAGAAGAGGAACACCAAGAACGATATACAGCGACAACGGAACCAATTTTGTCGGAGCCAAGAAGGAGCTAGAAGAAGCCGCTCAAGAGAGGGGCATCAGCTGGAAGTTCATTCCACCAGGCTGTCCGAACATGGGAGGCGCCTGGGAGAGACTCGTTCGCACAGTCAAGACAGCGTTGACAGTGGTTCTCAACGAAAGGAGTCCACCCGAAGAAGTGCTTCATACACTCTTGGCCGAAGTTGAGCATATAGTCAACTCTAGACCGCTCACTTCAGTCAGTATGGACGCTGAAGACGAAGAAAGTTTGACGCCAAACCACTTCCTATTGGGGCGATCGTGCGGAGTAATGGCGCCGGGAGAATTTGACGACAAGGAGCTCATCGGGAAGGCAAACTGGAGAACCACCCAACGACTGGCAGACCACTTCTGGAGAAGGTGGATCAAAGAATACCTACCTCTCCTAATGCCAAGGAAAGTAAAAGGAAAAGAAACTAACGACCCGAAAGAAGGAGACATCGTGTTGATAGTGGACGCTACCCTACCACGAAACTCATGGCCCCGCGGGGAAGTTATCAAAACGTACCCCGGGCCAGATGGAAAAGTTCGAGTGCTGGACGTGCGGACGACGGGAGGAGTGCTTCGACGGCCAACGCGACGGATCGTCGTGCTGGTACCCGCCACCTCGTCGCTTCAAGAAGATGCAGTGCAACGCACCGTGGGGGAGAATGTTAGCGACGAGACACGATTAGCTTAAGAAGTCATATGATTAAGTTTAGATAAATAATTTGTATAAAAATAAAGAGTAATTTTAAGTGTAGATGTCATTTAAGTGTAGGTTCTTATCTTTAAATTGTTATTGTATAATGATCAAGTAGACATCTAAGTGTAGGCTAGGAATAATGAATCGCTGTATTCAGCGAGCCATATTAGCATAGAAATAATAATATATTCGTTTCAATATAAGATTGGAATGTGGCCCGCCCCCGACGTACAGTTTCAGGTAGCAAAAATTCGACGCGGCACTGGCCAATCGCGTGCCGGAACGAGAGCCTCGAAAAATACGCGGCCTTTAGATTTTAGTTACTTAAGATGCCACCAGAGTTTTTATATAGTATATCGGCGTTTTTATTAGTGTTTAAATCAAGGACTATCGTTGAAATGTATTGCAAATAGATAGAATAAGTGTTTCAACATGTATTAGTCATAAGTTCAACATTGTAAGGGATGTTTTACCACAGAAAAGAGCCCGAGAAAGTTAACCATAATACCACACTGCACGGGCTTCGCGCCAATAATTAAGAGCGCGCTGATTGGCCAAGAGTCGCAAGGTCAAAAGCCCGCGCGGATTGTAGAGTTGTGGTTGGTCAAGACCGCAGGGACAACGCTGCCCCGCATAAGCGTGGGGACGCGTTTGTTTTTATAGAGGGTTCACATCTGTGGTCGGGCATTCCGAATCAGCAGCTTCAACAGTGTAGTACATTTTAAGAAAATAAACAAAGAGAAATAATCAATCCAACCAAGGCTTTCTTTTGTGCCTAAAACGCCGCTCAAGTACTCCCGCCAGCGAACCCTATCACGTCAACAAGTCAACAGTAACATCCTGACAAACAGTCATCAACAAAGACCGTAATGTTTTCGAATTAATTGATTTCATTAATGAGAATAACCTTGAAGATGCCTTTCCCGAGCTGTTAAAATTAGCGTATCTTGTTGTAACTATTCCAGCTACAAGTTCTTCCGCGGAACGTGCTTTTTCGTCTCTTAAACGTATCCATACCTATCTGAGAAATACACAAGGTCAAGAGCGTCTTTCCGAATTATCAATGATAGCTATTGAAAAACAGTTGTTGGTAGAATTAAAACGATCACCAACATTTTACTCTAATGTAATTAAATCATTTCTTAAGAAAGATAGACGATTCCAATTAGAATATAAATAATTTATTTAAATTCCTTATTACATTCTATCTAGCTATTTTTTAACTTTCGTTTTGTAACTTTCTGTTTTTTTTTTTTTGTCTGTAACCTGTTAGTCCTGTTACGAAGCAAGCACCTACTTACCATCGGTGGCGGTTCCTTCATACAAGCCCAAAAGCCCGGCATGCCTTACTAAAATGCTCGATAGAGAATCAATATCAAACCCGAACTATTTAAAAGTTCGCGCGCTTAATTCTTATCAAAATAACACAAAGTACGCTACCTATGCCACATTACTACATAACTACACATCGCGATTGTTCGCGCGCAGAGTTTCGCATTTGCAGCGTCTACATATAGCTATCTCGCTTACACGTACCGGCTTTTACCGGGCTTTCAAATACTATCTCCGTCACTTTCGCACTTATAGCGATGTGCCGTATAACGAGTTCTAAACCTTGTGCGCCTACAAATCGATCAGTATTGAAAATTAAGCCGTGCTTGCGTATGAAGTTGGACGCGTATGCGTGACCTTGTCACCTTGCCAACTCTGCAGTGTTGCCGTTTTAGCGACGTTGTGAGATCTTGGAGATTTTTAACGAGTTTGGGGACTTTTTTTAAGATTTAGCAACAATAAAAACTAGCAACTTTTTAAAATAACGAAATTAAATACTCAAGCAATATCTTAAAAATAAAAAAATTGCGACATCTAGCTAGATTTTTCATATACCTGGTGACTTTTTTTGCCTAAATGACAACACTGCAACTCTGCGTAAGTAGTTCTTGACACCGGAGTGCAACTCACTTCAGTTTTATTTGCTTGAGAGTTGAAAAGTTATGTTGTTAAAGTTTTTTGTGTGTATTCTTAGATTTTCTCAGTGATACAATTGTTTTGGTGACTTACCTACAACAATGGAGGTAATTGTACCTTGTGAGGATTTAAAATGCGTTCAAGTTTTGATTGGCGAAGATAAGGTAAAATCTTTAAACTTTGCTCAGAAAAAACAGTTAATTTCTTCATTAAAACCGACGCCTAATCTGTGTTTTTCTAGACTAGTAAATCGCATAAACGAAATTTAATAAATCAGTGTATAAAACTAGTTGGATTGTTGGCTGTTCGCACACTAATAAGTTGTGTTCGTGGCCTATTTTTTTCGAATGAAGATTCCGTTTGGAATACATCTGGTTATAATGATTTAAATAACATATCTGGCGCCATTAAAAGGCACGCAAATTCCCATAAACACCTGTGTGCAATGGTTTCTTTCGGTAATTTTGGTAAACAACGAATTGAGACATCTATATCAGTTTATGAGGAAATTGCGATGATACATACGAAGGTACCTACAGACTCAGTCGAAAACTGAACTTTCTTTTTTTGAAATCGGTTAAAATTTTATTGGGCTTGCCTTATTTTGAAACCCTAGGCACGCCACTGCTTACCATAACTTTGTTCCCTCAAGCAATGAAGCAAACCAAACGGCTTTTTTCAAAGCCACCGGAGGTATGCAATTGCTGATATGTTTATTATATTCAATCTAGCACTAGCATGCCTTCAGTGTGCTTTGGTTAACTCATTCACCGCACGACAAGCAAGAGTGAAATTGAAGAAGAGGAAAGAAGAAGATGGATGAATTCACTTTTAATTTATTGTACCTAACCAGTAGTTTATGAGAAAATTGCGATGATACATACGTAGGTACCTATATACTCAGTCGAAAACTGAACTTTCTTTTTTTGAAATCGGTTAAAATTTTATTGGGCTTGCCTTATTTTGAAACCCTAGGCACGCCACTGTGCTTAGGTGATACGAAGTAGAAAATGCCCGCCCGCAACTAAGCCCGAAACTACGGATTTCGTTAGAAAGTAGCCCCCCAGATTCAGATTTATATTATAATAGCCAAGAAATCCATGACATACAGTGCAAAATTTTTTGTTCTACGACAAAAATTTACAAGTTATGACCGAATTACTAGCGAAGTTCACTGAGTCCACTGACTGGCCCTATGAGTATGACATTAATGAGATTTATAAGAAACTAGTCGACCCGCGCAAATTCATCTACTTCGCTCCTATTGGTCTTAGCGTGATGGTTTATAGTAGCCTATATATAGCCTTCACCAATAAATGGGCTATCTAACACTGAAAGATTGTTTCAAATCGGACCATTAGTTCTTGAGATTAACGCGTTCAAGCAAGCAAGCGAACAAACAAAACAAACAAACTCTTCAGCTTTATATCCTAACTGATATTATAAATGCGAAAGTAACTCTATCTGTCTCGCTTTCACGCCAAAACTACAGAACCGATTTAAATGAAATTTGGTACAGAGGTAGTCTAGAGCCTGAGAAAGGACATAGGCTACTTTTTATCCCGGGATTATGTTCCCTAGGGACCACGCGGGCGAAGCTGCTGGCAGAAGCTAGTATTAGTATAGATTTAAAAGTCATCCTAACGCGGAGTAATGTATTTTCATACAAACTTTACTGTCCTTGGATTCGCTTGGTTTTAGCTCATACTGCAATCGCGATTTTTCCTAAAGAAGATTGTCAAAATAATGTATGACTTACCGATCATAATTGACAAAAAAAAATTACACTAAGTCATAGATTGCTTAGCTCTAAATCTGCTAAAATCAACCTCAATCCTTACTGATCCTCATTATCAATCTCATTCATAAGATTCATTGATTACGATTTCGATTAAGATTCATTGGTTTTGAGACTAGAAATGCCGATGCATTCCACCACCTTCTATGACAATTCTTTCACGATTCTAGCGGTGAGGTTATGGAATGCCTTGGCTGTGTCGATAAGGCGGGCTCAATCTTTGTCCATGTTTAAAACTTTGGTCACGAACCACTATCTCTCTCTTTAAAGCGTCTGTTACTAGAGTTCTCTGCTATTGTTTCACAATTATCATTGTATAAATTTATCTATTTAGTATGTATTGATGTTTGTATAAATAGTACACCTAAGACTACCTACAGTACTGTATCTCCTTTTTTTCTTTAGAATCCATCCAAAGGTTGTCTTGAAAAGATCGCTTTTAGCGATAAGGCCGCCCATTGTGTCACCCTATGTAATGATTCTCATCTATCTTTTCTGTAACTTATATGGTGTACATAATAAAGAGTATTCTATTCTATTCTATTCAACTATCGGGCTGTACGCAGCAGATGAGTGAGCAGAATTTGAGTTATTATTGCCACTTGGCGATATGACGTTTTGGAAATTCTACTGTAGACTAATAGAGCAGTAGTGCTATTCTGTAACAACATTTTCGAGTCTCGACAGCGGAATCCGAGGTGAGTATAAACATAAGACCTTCATGTTGTGTGCAATAAAGTTCACTTTGTGAGCTCTGTCACTCAGGTGAAGCCCGATATCGAAATGGTTACTTACAGAATAGACTAGCTGTTGAGGTGTAGAAATTGTAGTATAGTTATGATCATGATATGGCGATATTTGTGTACCAGACGGGCGTGATCGGCTGGAACGGGGTGTGTTTGGGGTAGGTCTATAATAAATTCTACAAAGAAACACTGAATAACTGCCAATATATATATTTAATCAAATCACAACTATCTAAACACTACATAAATTCAAGTAAACACGTGTAACGGTATTCTAACCTCAAAACATAATCACAATATTCAAACTTGTAAATGACAACTGAAGAGATGTTACTCGCGCTGCGTTTGCCAACCAACTGCCCGATTAGTCGACAGTTTATTATACAGGCTAGTATCGCCCCACCATTGCTCCGGGAGTTTGCAACGGGCCAATAGTAGTGCGACACCAGTGCTGCCAACTTAACTAAACAACGTATTTAAATTCAGATACAAGACTTTTAAGCAAATAAATTGACTATTATTAAAATCATAATTCCACTAACAACAAAATAATTATATCTTCTTTAAAAAATGAACGTACATCTTCGAAGCGACAACAGGTCTATCCTTCTTCTATTCCTTCGATGTGAACTGCGACCACCCAACTGCGTCCGCGCTGACGTTCTGTACCTGTATACTGAGGTCTCTGTACCACGCGTATAACGTTCTTCTTTCTTGCTATTCGTACTTGCTGTCTTCGGGGTAGATTGGGGTTTGGGATGTTTGCTTACCAGGGAATAAATGAAGATGCAGATAATTTACTGTTAACACAGCAGCTAAGGGAAACTTTTCGCGACCACTTTACTATTTAGTTAAAAGTTCTATATTTCTTCTTGCCAATGACAACAAATTTATATTTTTGGTCTATTTACTATCGTACTATGTTACTTTACCGTAACGAGGCCCATAAACCGCTCAATGTTTTAGTTTATTTTTAACTATAAGTTTAACTTTAACTTGCATACAATCCTGGCTATATCTTGGTCTATTCTATGTCTGGAATCCTGAATTGTTTTGTTTGATGCACCTTTCTGTAAAGCCCCCGAAATTCCCCGTCGAATGAAGAAATCAACCCTTCAACTCCGCTCACTTAGGGGCTTGTTGCATTTAACTATCGAATCGGCATCCACATGCTTGGCGAACGTGCAAGTATATTCCGGATTACTTTCGGGTTAATAGTATCTACTCCCGCAGTAAAAAAAAATGACGTATCTATACAAAATAACGTAATCGATTTCCGACCTTAAGTTATTTTTTTAAAAGTCGGATTCGGTTACTTCGTTTTATGTAGATACGTCCTTTTTCTTATGACGGCAGAATAGAACTGAACAAGCGTGTGGATACATCGCAAACACGTTTGACGAACACCCTTTGATTTGTGCACAAAAACCGACACCGATGCCGATCACTGCCAAATACTTGCCGAACACATACGCAAACAGCAAACACCTATCCACACGTTCGTGTTTGTTGTTTGGTGTTCGCTGTTTGCCACTCTTTGCACAAGCGTGTGGAGGCAGCATCACTGTTTGTGGCAAACACCAAGCATGTAGAGGCAGCAGGTATGGCAGGTTTGCCACTGTTTGCCAAGCGTGTGGAGGCAGCATCACTGTTTGTGGCAAACACCAAGCATGTGGAGGCAGCAGGTATGGCATGTTTGCCACTGTTTGCCAAGCGTGTGGAGGCAGTATCACTGTTTGTGGCAAACACCAAGCATGTGGAGACAGCAGGTATGGCATGCTTGCCACTGTTTGCCAAGCGTGTGGAGGCAGCACTCCAACGCCGCAGTGCATCACCCCTCCCTCCCCGCTCCTCCCTCCCCGCTCCTCCCTCAAAGTGCTTGCCATGCGGCGACGCACGGTGGGTGGCCCATCTCAAAATATATAATTATATTTTTTATGAATGTGTAATAGTCATTGATAGATGAAGTGGGCTTCCGCTGTAAGATGGCTAAATTGGTACCGTGTATATTTCTTAACTAGCCGACCCGCGCAACTGCGTTTGCGTCACATTTTTCATTACTACCCCGCTCCTATTGGTCTTAGCGTGATAATATATAGCCTATAGCCTTCCTCGATAAATGGACTATCTAACACTGAAAGAATTTTTCAAATCGGACCAGTAGTTCTTGAGATTAGCGCGTTCAAGCAAGCAAACAAAAAAACAAACAAACTCTTCAGCTTTATATATTAGTATAGATTCTTTTGTTTCTCTGTTTTGTTTTAGGCACGTACGTTATTTTAACGTGGAATCTTTAAAATACTTTTTGAAAACTTATTTGTAACTCAAGGGGATCAGCGTTGAGGGCTGAAATACAGGTTATTAAATGCATAGTTCGGCCCCCAATGCTAATACTGCCCCTCTAAAAAGGCCACTTTAGCAGAATCAGAAAGCACATCACGCTACCCGTCACTGTCAAATTTTCCCAATCAACCTTGAACCTAATGCGTTAGCGATAAAGAAGAAAATGAAAACAAAACACTACAAAGTATAGTTCTTGTCAAACTTTTTGGCCGCCCTGAAGTTGGCTTTCCGATGCGCAAGCCACGGCGCGGTGTTATCTTTGTATGAGATTTACTTCTGCGCAGCTATTATAGCCAACTTCAAAACGGCCAAGTAGTTTGGCGAGAAGTGTATAAAATAACTTTAATTTAGGAAGTCGGTGTTTTTGTTTATTTCGTTTTTTGACACCGACTTCCGAAATTAAAGTTATTTTATGCTTAGTAGTGTTTTGTTTTGGAAGTCGGTTACATTTTTTGTAAAAAAGTTTTTTATTTTTCACTTTTTAGTGATACCTGCGTGCCCATTCACAGCGTACCGGCGTGATGTTATGTTATGAAAATAAAACTAAGTGCTTTCGGTGTGAAGGTCTCGTCAATACGAATGAAATAAGCCCAAACACTTGGTAGTTCCTACATACCGATGTGGAGTTCCCTTGACTCTGTGTCGTCTCCATGATTAGGTCTGATCCAAACCTTTCTTGTTTTGTAGTATCACCCGATATGCACACGAATATCAAGTTTTTACCAAATGCGTGCCTACAATTTTCGAGAGTTGCCCTCGATTTCTCAGGGTTTCCATCATCAGATCCTGACGAGGTGGCAATGGGACCACACGGAAAGCACCAGCTTTCAAATAAAAAAAGAATCATGAAAATCGGTTCATCCAGTCGGTTAATATGAGGTAACAAACATAAAAAAGAAATACAGTCGAATTGATAACCTCCTCCTTTTTTTGAAGTCGGTTAAAAATGAAATTCGACAGATTGTCGCGTGATTAATATTGTGATTCTAATATGATTCTCCTAAAGTGGCCTTTTTAGCCCCCCTGTTGTGTACATTAACTGTAAATTAAGAAGAACTGTTGTGTACATTAACTGTAAATTAAGAAGAATTGTTGTGTACATTAACTGTAAATTAAGAAGAATTGTTGTGTACATTAACTGTAAATTAAGAAGAACTGTTGTGTACATTAACTGTAAATTAAGAAGAACTGTTGTGTACATTAACTGTAAATTAAGAAGAATTGTTGTGTACATTAACTGTAAATTAAGAAGAACTGTTGTGTACATTAACTGTAAATTAAGAAGAACTGTTGTGTACATTAACTGTAAATTAAGAAGAATTGTTGTGTACATTAACTGTAAATTAAGAAGAATTGTTGTGTACATTAACTGTAAATTAAGAAGAACTGTTGTGTACATTAACTGTAAATTAAGAAGAACTGTTGTGTACATTAACTGTAAATTAAGAAGAACTGTTGTGTACATTAACTGTAAATTAAAAAGAACTGTTGTGTACATTAACTGTAAATTAAGAAGAACTGTTGTGTACATTAACTGTAAATTAAGAAGAACTGTTGTGTACATTAACTGTAAATTAAGAAGAAATGCTGGTGAATAGACTTTATATGTAAAAAGTATTAATTCGAGGTTTGGCTCGCTCCTTTTTGCTTTTATTCATGAATAGTTGCCAAATTTGTACACTAGGGCTCTGTTGACAGCGATTTATCGGACAATTTTGAGCATTTTGTGATGGTTCTAGTGCTTACGGTTAGTTTTAATTAACTTACTTTTATATGTATAGATTGATATATATGTCTTGTGCGAGTCCCAAATAAACATTTTTCTTTCTTTCTTTTCTTTATTTTATACGGTTAATATAACATCAAAAATGAAAACATAGGGACACAGTATATATACTGTGTCCCTATGTTTCATATATTTCATAAATTGAATAAGAAGGAAATATCCTTCTTATTCAATTTATGAAATACTAGTGGACGTCACGCGGTTTCACCCGCGTAGTTCCCGTTCCCGTGAGAGTACGGGGATAAAATATAGCCTATGTTACTCCCTGATAATGTAGCTATCCATTGCTGAAAGAATTTTTCAAATCGGTCCAGTAGTTTCGGAGCCTATTCATTTCAAACAAACAAACGAACGAACAAATCTTTCCTCTTTCTAATATTATATATAGTACCTATAGATCTCTTAAATCGGTCCAATATTGGAGGAGAAAACAGTCAGAGCCAAACCTCGAATTATGACTTTTTACATACAAAGCACTCTATTTATGAAAAAACTGGCCAAGTGCGAGTCGGACTCGCGTGCAAAGGGTTCCGAACGAATTTCATTGTTTTAACATGTTATTTTAATACTACAGACTTCTAATAGGTTTTCCTGTAATCTTTAGGTAAAGATCTATTAACTCCATTTTTTTCAAAATTTTAGGCTCAGTAGTTTCGGAGATAAGGGGGGGAATGGTCATGTTTCATCTAATTTCTTGAATAACTTCAAAACCATTTATTTTGAAATTATGAAAAAAATATAATTAAAACCCTCACATAAGCCCTTTCATTTGATATGTCACACGATATAATTCAAAAAACTTTCTTTTTTTTATTTTCTAGTTTGAAAAAATTAACGATTAACGTAACGCGTCCGTGTTTGGGTCACAGAAGTCCATATGTGTACCAAATTTCAACAGAATCAGACCAGTGGATCTGGAGAAAACTGGCTGTGACAGACGGACAGACCCGAGTGATCCTATAAGGGTTCCGTTGTTTTTTCAGAACCCTAATAAGGGTTCCGTTTTTTTTCGTGACCCTAAAAAATGTACAGATTTTTCAGTGAATATAGATTTATTATTTCACCAGTAATAGTCGATCTCCCAACCGTAATCCAGCGGCCACCACTTGTTATACGCCTTCTGTTTTACACGCATATCTCTCGCCAGTCCTTCTATGTAAGCCTTCCTCATCTTGTCTAACTTTTTCTTCTGCCTTCTCTTCTCCTGCTCTCTTCTTTTCTCTATGTCTAGAAGATTCTTCTGCCTCGTAATCAGGTCTTTCAAGCTCATTTTATTAATTCTCTCAATCTCCAGTTCTTCTTCAGTCTTTACTCTACCCACTTGGTCTAACCCAGCTTCTAGTTCAATATTCTTGAATTCTGTTTCTTGGCGCCATTTTCTTGGAGTCTCGTGAATCATTCGAACGAGGTGGTACAGCTCAAAATATAACTTCTGTGTCACTTCGACTATTTTTAAAACAGCTGGTAATTTTAGGAACTTGAACCTGATTGGCCTTTGTACCATTTCCAACACTTTCCTGTACCTGCAATCAATGTATCTATTATCTTATTGAATTACTCTAGCACTTCGCCCGCGACTTCGTTCGCGCGGATTTAGTTTGTACTCCACGAACTTCATCTCCCCTCTACCCCCTTAATAGCGTGATATGTAAATTACTTATTAACAGACTAAACGAAGGGCAGTTCGCTCAAACCGCCACATCTTTCTTACTTAGAGTATTTTTATACCCGTCGTAACTTTTAAATAATTTTTGATAGTGGTGATTTTAGTATCATGATATTAATCCTTATCTATTTAAATTGGTCAATAATTAAGGTTGGTTATGTGCATTGTAAATTATTCGAATCGGACCTTTCGTTTAAAAGTTACGACGGGTTTAAAAATACTCTAAGTAAGAAAAATGTTGCGACTGAACCGCCCTACGTTTAGTCTGTTAATAAGTAATTTACACATACCCTTGAAGAGGTTAGATGAGAGATAAAGTTCGTGGAATACCAACTAAACCCGCGCGAACGAAGTCGCGGGTGAAGTGCTAATGAAAAACAGCCGCACGGGTCGATCTTTAAGGTTAAGCAATTCTTGCCAAGGTTGGTCTGTGGATGGGTGACCATTTTAACATTTCGAGTTTCCTCTGTGCTCTCCTCCGTTTTTTCGTCGGTTAAAAAGCCTTTTATTTCTTGCCAATTACAAATCAGATTAAATTACATTACTATTCAGATTAAGGTGAGATAAGCCTATTAATAGTAAAAACAAGAAAAGAAAAAAAAGCCTAATACAATTTCGATAGCTTAAGTTGCGTACATTGTTTTCAATTTTTTTTTCTTTTATTTTTAATTTTTAGTACTCATTCGTTATTTATTTTCATACTATTGTTTCGGTATATATTTTTATTTTTAAATTTTTATGGTTATCCTTGCTTCCTCACTAAATACAAATACAAATTATTTCTTTGCAAAACATAGGTACAATAATAAGATCGTATTGTAATGTTAGGATCGCTATGTTTAGCCTAATAGGCATACAAATTTCGGATACATTAAATTAAATTATTATTCAAATTAAAATATATAATATTAAAGCATTACATAGAATTCAGTTTTTAAATAAATCGGACACTTGACTCACACAAAGAAAAACTCAATTATTATTTATTTAAATTGTCTGATAAAAATTCACCAATAGAATAGTTTGCCTTTTCAACCATAAAGTCTGTTAGGATTCTTTTAAATTTGTTAATATCTTTCTCAATTCTTATAGTCATGGTAATCCTTACTAATATTATAAATGCGAAAGTAACTCTGACTGTCTGTCTGTCTGTCGCGCTTTCACGCCAAAACTACTGAACCGATTTAAATGAAATTTGGCACTCAGATAGTCTAGAGCCTGAGAAAGGACATAGGCTACTTTTTAACTCGGGAGTATGTTCCCTAGGGACCACGCGGGCGAAGCCGCTGGCAGAAGCTAGTATGTATAATTTGATAGCGATTAAAAATATAAATTTGTTTAATAAATTAGTAGATAAGAACCCCTCCCCCTCCTCAAGTGATGTCCTTCTCCAGAGCCTGCCCTACATTCCTATCGCTCGCTACTGTTACCCCCCAGACCCGACCTGCTGAGTATGTGATGTCGTCTACCATCTTGTTTGCAGTCCACCTCTTTTTCTGTAGCCAGCTGGGCCTGGCCATTGATATAAGTTGCTATTCCACCAATTCGCACTAAGCGTTTCCAAACGTCTTTTATAATGCGCATAGCAAACGAGTGGAACTCTCTGCCTGCGTCTGTGTTTCCAAACGCTTACAACCCTGATCTCTTCGAAGTTAGAGTGAACAGGCTCCTTCTGGGTAAGCGCGCTCCATCGTAGACTTTGTCTCTGTCATCTCTGACCTAGACTAGAGACAAGAGCAAACCCATCACAAATTAAAATTAAAAAAAAGTGTAGTCCGTATAGTCCACCTGTCATCGGTCATTCTGGCTACATGACCTGCCCATCGCCATTTTAATTTCTGGGCATGACTTAGGGCATCATTAATGTCACGGATACTTTTGTGTGGAATTTTCTGTAGTTTGCTCATTTTCATCATGCTATGGAGCTTGTCTTGATTTTGTTTTTAGGGTTCCGAAAAAAAAACGGAACCCTTATAGGGTCACTCGGGTTTCTGTCTGTCTGTCCGTCTGTCACAGCCAGTTTTCTCCGGATCCACTGGACCGATTCTGTTGATATTTGGACGCGTTACATAAATTATTACATTTTTAGTATGGGGGTCACTTTTAGGGGTCAAACTAGAAAATTTTAAAAAAAAAATTAACAATATTGTGTGACATATCAAATGAAAGGGCTTACAGTGAGGGTTTTAATCATATTTTTTTCATAATTTTAAAATAAATGTTTTTGAAGTTATTCAAGAAATTAGACGAAAAGTGACCATTCCCCCCCCTATCTCCGAAACTACTGAGCCTAAAATTTTGAAAAAAAATTGGAGATAATAGATGTTTACCTAAAGATTACAGGAAAACCTATTAGAAGTCTGTAGTGTTAAAAGAATATGTTAAAAAAATCCGGAACCCTTTGCACGCGAGTCCGACTCGCAATTGGCCAGTTTTTTTATCTTATGGGTACCATGTTTGGTTATGTCAAGGAAGGTAAGAGACATTAATTCATTACTATCTTTTTTAATTCGATAGAAAAGTTGCCTTTTAGTACTTCCTTGTAACTCCAAAATTTGTTCCACGTTTTTTGACTCTTCTATATATTTCTTGCTGATTGTTTTCAGCGCTGAATGAAATTTGTTTTCCTAGTTAAATATAGTTTCTCACGTATTCTAGTTGGGAGTCTTCGAGCTTTGTAGGTTCTTGAAGGCTGTTTGTCATTGCTATAGTTTTTGTTAGGTTTATATATGGGCCAACCTCTATGCTGGCTTTATGTAGAGTGGATATCATATATTGTAATTCTTTATGATCGTCACTTACAAGTATTGTATTGATAATTTAAAGGAGTTCGCGCGCGAGAGAATGACATTACCGAACATTTAGGAACATTTAAATAGAGTTTGTTGTCATTGCTCCACTCGACTACTCTGTTGATGTCATCCTGCAGGCGTACACAATCCGAGTGATCCCCAACCTCGAGCAGCAATTTCAGGTCATCCGCAAACAATAAACAAGTCCCGTGTCTGACGACTTGCGGTAAGTCATTTATCATTATTATAAACTCGAGAGGCCCAACATTGCTGCCCTGGCTCACGCCCGATCTCGTGTAATACGATTGAGATTCACAGCTATTGTAGTCTAGATATTGCTGGCGATCCTTCATATAGCTAGCGAAGAACTATAGCAGAGGTAATGTGCATCCAATTTTGGCGAGCTTCTTTAATAAGACGTCATTTCGATTTTAAAAAGGCGTTCGATATGGTGGATACCGTATCGAACGCCTTTTTAAAATCGAAGGACGCAGCGTCTACCTGTAACCCCGAGTCTACTGCCGGTACTACCTGAACCATAAAGTTGAGTAGGTTTAGTTATTTTCGGGGCTGTAATTATGAGCGCTACAAATTCACAATTAAAAGATACCAGGAGACCAGAAACATATCAAATTATATTTTCGGCAGGAATTGTAAGCGCTAAAGATTCACAAGTACCAAGATGTTTTATTGTTTTCGGCGCTGGAATTTGGAGTGGTTAGGATTCAAAAGTACCAGGAGAACAGAAACATATAGCGGTTTTTTCCGGGTTAAGGATTCACAAGTACCAGGATACCAGAAACATGTCGAAGTAGTTCCGAAGCTGGAATTGTGAGTGGTCAGCATTTAAAAATACCAAGAGAACCGAAACATAGGTATAGAAGTTTCTTCTGAGCTGGAGTTATGAGCGCTAAAGATTCAAAAGTACCATAAACATGTCGAAGTAGTTCCGGAGCTGAAAGTACGGACAGTAAAGACTCACAAACTATCAGAATTAAGAATCATGAAGATGAATTTCCGAGAATGAGAATATGGGACAAAGAAGTTGTGCGCCACCTCTAAAGTCTACGCAGACGAAGTCGCGGGCGAAGTGCTAGTGATTGATAATTGTAATTTTAATAAGTATTTTAATTTTATTTATTTCTCTGATTTTTAATTTGTAATTGTATGGATTGATATTATTATCTGAATTAAACTGATTAATAATAATAAGAATAAAATAAAAACTAAATGCAATTAAAATTATAGGCAAAATACAAATAAAATGCAATCAAAATACAATTAGAAATTAAATAAAATCACAGTTAAAAACTGGCCAAGTGCGAGTCGGACTCGCGTGCAAAGGGTTCCGAACGAATTTAATTTTTTTAACATGTTATTTTAACACTCCAGACTTCTAATAGGTTTTCCTGTAATCTTTAGGTAAAGACCTATTATCTCCATTTTTTTCAAAATTTTAGCCTCAGTAGTTTCGGAGATAAGGGGGGGGGGGGGAGAATGGTCATTTTTCGTGTAATTTCTTGAATAACTTCCAAACCATTTATTTTAAAATTATGAAAAAAATATAATTAAAACCCTCACAGTAAGCCCTTTCATTTGATGTGTCACACAATATTGTTCAAAACGATTTTTTTTTAATTTTTCTAGTTTGACCCCCAAAAGTGACCCCCATACTAAAAATTTTATGCTTTACGTAACGCGTCCGTGTTTGGGTCATAGAAGTCCATATGTGTACCAAATTTCAACGGAATCGGTTCAGTGGATCCGGAGAAAACTGACTGTGACAGACAGACACCCGAGTGATCCTATAAGGGTTCCGTTTTTTTTTCGGAAGCCTAAAAATTAATTAAATTAGAATACAAAATTAAAAATAAAAGTTCCATAAAATTAAAAACTTATATAAAAATTTACAATGCACTTCTGTGCCACTACCATACAGTACCTTTCGATTATCTCCCCGATAATATAGCCCATCTCGTAATAAGGGCTCTCCTCGTACATAAAGCGCATTTGATTCATCTGGGCCAAACGGGAGTTCGCTTCCTCGTAGTAAGACCTCATCAGCTGTAGCAGGCGAGTCACTGTATTGTACTGCTGGTCTGGCACGTTGAACTTCCACCTATTGTGGACTTGAGAATGCTGCGATTCGTAAACGCCTAAAAGAATATTATGTCCCCGTCACGAGAAGCTATAAACTTTTGTAATTCAATTGTTCTGTGCCAGTACCACAATAGTTATTTATGATATTAGTGCGGTAAGTTGGATTTTAGTCGAAGGCTTAGCATAGTCACGAGTTTAAAAATACCAATATCCACACGTATATCATACAACATTTTTCGAAACATTTGCGAGAAAAACTGTGAGACTTTTTGTTTTTAGATATCAGTCGGAAAGCCGCAACCATCTTTGCAATATAAAAATGGCTCGAATTTGCAAATTTAAAATTAGAACTACATCTTTCGTCTCGACTCACAAACGTATCTATACTAATATATAAAGCTGAAGAGTTTGTTTGTTTGCTTGAACGCGCTAATCTCAGGAACTACTGGTCCGATTTGAAAAATTATTTCAGTGTTAGATAGCCCATTTATTGAGGAAGGCTATAGGCTATATATCATCACGCTAAGACCAATAGGAGCGGAGCAGTAATGAAAATTGTGACGCAGACGAAGTTGCGCGGGTCAGCTAGTACCTAATAAGAGCGTTTCCAAGGAGGTTTGATCACTCAGCTTGATTAACTGTTATCTTTAATTATTTTTCTAGTATTTTATTTTAAAAACTGAACTCCAAAATATTTAAAATGAATAAGCATTAGTAATTTCGGATGTTCCATTTTTAATTTAGATGAGTTAAAGTACTTACCTACTTAAATGAATGTTTTATGTGGCGGTCATTTTTAATCTGTGGTATTCGTGATTTTCCCGCCATGGAAAGATGAATATAATTTTGTTTATAATTAATTGAGTATTATAAAAAAAATATAAGGAAGCATTGGAAAGTATGCTGCGCTTTATTTCACCTCCTAGCTTCTGAACTTTTCTTATTCTCGTATTGTGAAACGCACGCAGACGCAGACGGATGCGTTTACTCAGTACGATAGTTTAAAAAAAAAGAACTGGCTATCGTCTCATTTATTCTGTAGTTCGTTTTTATCGAGTATATGTATGTAAGTATGTATATTTCTTTAGCACGCTCAGTAGCCTAAATAACACGAATCTAATGACATCTCTCAAGCTAAAATCCATCAAGCCTAAACGGCAGCTACAGAGCGGTGGCTACGTATAATCGACACAATATAACCACAACATAAAATAACCCTCCTCCTGGCGCAGTCGGGTAATTAGAACTACATCTATCGTCTCATTTTTTCTTTCACGCAGACGCAGACGGAAGCAAAAGCGCGTCTGCGTCTGCGTGAAACTCCTTAGTTCACCTTCCAAAAAAAACCGTTACGCACGGCGCTTTATATCGGAGCGTGTGGTAAAGTAGGTACTTAGGTGAGAGTACCTATTTTACCACACGCTCCATTGTATGGTGCGTAATTTTTAACTTTCGAACAATGTGTACAGGCTTCGTAAATGCATTTTTTGAGCAAATGTGTCGAAAAACATTAAACGACAGCTTTATATCGATAAAATATAACCCACCCAAGTGAAATTCGTTCGTTAGTTTCGTATTACACGTATGTTACTTTGAGTTGATTGAATTTGGGATTATTTGTTGTTGATATGTAACTTAGTAAAAAATCTTTGTTAACAAAAATTATAGCATCTCGTGACGGGGACTTTTAGGTAACTTTAGATCATAATCATAATAATAGAATAGAATAGAATAGGTACTCTTTATTATGTACACCATATAAGTTCCAGAAAAAAATAGATGAAGAAAACATTACATAGGGTGACACAATGGGTAACCTTATCGCTAAAAGCGATCTTTTAAGGACAACAATAATAATCCCCCGACCGAATTTCGATCACGTTGGCCTTGTGTTGGCCGATCTCAAAGGAGATTAGCCAAGTACGCAGGAGATAGTACCGTAAAATGTGGCATCTTTACCATACAATAGGTATGTGACTTAAGTCAGTCGGTGATTTTGATTGTTTTTTCCTTTTTTTTTACACTGACTTCCGAAATTAAAGTCATTTTATACTTTTTCATGTTTTTTCTTTGTTTGGAAGTCGGTAGTATTTTTTGTAAAAGGTTTAGGCTTTTCAGTTTTTTCGGAGATTATTTTTTTTTTGTTAGTTTTTTTACTTTTATATTTTTTTGTAGCTACAATTACTAATTACTACATGCTTAATTTACGCTTACTTTTAAAATAGCTACCTACCTTACTATAGCTATTAAATCTACACTAATATTATAAAGAGGAAAGATTTGTTTGTTTGTTTGTATGTTTGTTTGTTTGTTTGAATTGAATAGGCTCCGAAACTACCGGACCGATTTGAAAAATTCTTTTAGCATTGGATAGCTACATTATCAGGGAGTAACATGGGCTATATATTATCCCCGTATTCCCACGGGAACGGGAACTACGCGGGTGAAACCGCGTGACGTCCACTAGTGTTATATGATCCTACTTTATCTATTATTTGTATAATATAAATACTTTAACTATAAAACAGGCTTTATATAACAACATGGATAGGCCTACAAAAAATACTACACAACTCAGCATTAAAATCTGTGAGTGAACAGTAAATCACCCCTATTTTCCCACACTTAGGGTAGGATTTTTTTCTAAATTTATATCGGACCAACTTCGAGGTATACTCTATCCGATAAAAAAAGAATTATCCAAATCGAAATCTTCTGTAAAAAGTTATAAACATATTATGTAATAATTTGTCCTACAGTAATGAGAAAAATGGTCTTGTGCTACTAACAATTTCTGAGAGTAGGACCGAGATAACGACCACGCAATTTGTAGGACAATATGACTGTTAAATTACATAAATATTAACTAAGTAAAAAAAATCATGACTTCGTTATCGATACATGTTGGAAGGAAGGGAGTCTTTGATCAAACCATACGTTTTGTAGGACAAATATTTCTTCAAACCGACGAGATGTGAAAAAAATTGATTACAGTTGTATAAAGAATTTGTAAGGAAAACTATCACAGCTAAGTAGGCTTTACAAGTTAAAAAATAATGTGACGTGCAACTACGGAACCCTACACTGCGCGTGGCCCGACACGCACTTAGCCGATTTTTCCAAATTAAGAATACAGCATTGATGTATAAAAAACCCAAGATACACACTCAACATCTCAAAAACGTCCGCAAAAAACAAGCGCATAATGCGCAAGTTTCAAACAGTCTCGCATCGCTCGCCATACTGCACTGCTTTGTAAAAACAACTTTAAGCGATCCGTGTAAGGTTGAATTTGCAAAAAAAAAAATGTTTATAGTAAAACTACACACAACTCACACATGACACTTGATACATGTCAGTTTTTGACGAAAGTTTCGAGTGTTGCATTTGTTCGAGACTGTGCATCTTGGGTTTTTTAAATATCAATGGGATACAGTAAATTACTTACATAACAGCAAAACTAGCATATGCAATAAGTACATGTTTTTTAAAACTATTATACCATCGACAACATAGGTACTACACGTCATACGGTTTGAAAATATCTACCATCATTAAAAATAAACAGGTAATAATAGTACTTATTAATGATTATTAAGAGTTAGGTAATCGAAAATGTGATTATACTTAACTAGCACTTCGCCCGGGCGATAAGCGAATAATAAGGTCATTTTGAGAATTATTTTTTAATCGACTTCTAAAAAATAAGGTGGTTCTCAACTCGACGTTCGACCGCGTATATATTTTCTTTTTTTATGTGTGTTCACGGATAACTTCGTCGTTTATGAACTGATTTCGATGATTTTTTTTTTAACCGAGTTCCAAAAAAGGAGGAGGTTCTCAATTCGGCGGGTACTTCTTTTTTTTATGTATGTACACCGATTACTCCGAGGTTTCTGATCCGATTTCTGTGATTCTTTTTTAGTTCGATGCAGTATACTTGCCATTTGCTCCCATAAAAATATCATTCGGTTTGGTTCAGTAGTTTTTATTTTATAAGCATTTTTGTTTATTTCAATTTCTGCGTTGACGAAGACTTCGTCCAAGTATCACCACTTAAAAGTGAAAAATAAAAACTTTAAAAAAAATCTATAACCGACTTCCAAACAAAATCGGCGTTAAAAAACAGAGAATCAGAACCAAAAACACCGACTTCCGAAATTAAGGTTATTTTATTCTTTGTAGTGTTTTGTTTGGAAGTCGGTTATACTTTTATATGAAAGAGTATGCTGCCGTGGTGGTCCCATTGCCACCACTTCAGGATCTGATGATGGAAACCCTGAGAAATCTAGGGCAACTCTCGAAAATTGTAGGCACACATCTGGTAAAAACTGGATATTCGTGTGTATATCGGGTGATACTACAAAAAGAATGAAGGTTTGGATTAGACCTGATGATGGAAACAGACAGAGAGTCAAGGGAACTCCACATCGGTATGTAGGAGCTACCAAGTGTTTGGGCTTATTTCATTCGTATTGACGAGACCTTTACACCGAAAGCATTTAGTAAGTTTTATTTTCATAACATAATATCACGCCGGTACGCTGTGAATGGGTACGCAGGTACCACTAAAAAGTAAAAATATAAACTTTTTTACAAAAAAATATAACCGACTTCCAAAAACAAAACAGGACAAAGTATAAAATAACTTTAATTTTGGAAGTCGGTGTCAAAAACGAAATAACGAAACACCGACTTTCGAAATTAACCTGTAATAGAGATTTGATACTTTGGTTTATGTGTCTTCACTTTATGACGTCCCTAACTAAAGGAATACACGACGCGAGAAAATGTCGATAGAAAAAAGAAAGAAAACACGTTAATTCCGTCAAAAATGACGTCCTAAATCACAAAAAATAAAACGACTTATCCTTAACTAAAAACTTAATAAAAGAATCGGTCGTTGCTCAGTATATGCTGAGTTATCGATTTTTAGACAAATCCATCAACCAACGGCGCTGAGTTTTCAGCAACTAACCTCCGAGTTGTAAATACTGTCTCGCAAGCGCACATTTAGATTATATATATGTCGGAAATAAGTCAGTCAATTGAACAATCAGGACGCCAACGCCATCTAGTGGCGTTCGACGGAGTCTAAGACGTTGTGCTCGACAGAGGCTGAGCCCAGTCTACTGGTGGCGATCGAGCAGTGCAGACGTGCACACGTCTAGAAACCGCCGCGTGTTCCGTATACTTGTTCAGGAACTACAGTGTAGTTATTGTGTGAAAATATTGTAATTGAGGCTTTGATTGTGAATAATAATATGATTTAAAAGCAAGCGGTGTTTCTATTGCGCAATAACCAACAATTCCCATAGTACGCCCACTGTAGTTCCAATATCCTGGCTGATGTAACTTGGAGAGTTGTACAGTCGCCGACATATATGTCTTTCTCTCTAATGCGATCTGTCAGCATTTACTACTACCCTACCTGCCCTTTTTTTTAATGTGAAATCATCAAATGACTCCTCCCGCTCTGGGCGGAACAGAAGGGACTGTCAGACTTCTTCTGACTAAAACCCATCCGTGTTCCTCCTAGTGCCCTTTGCGTTCCAGGGCCGCGGTGACTCTTTCGAACAAATTCCGCAACCCTGGCAGGCACTGACCCTAGCGGGTCCCGTCTACTATGCTGACATCTCCTTGAGGCGCACGTGGAACACAACGCACCGTCGACCCGGGGCCTGGGGGGCTACTCTCTAACGAAATCCGTAGTTTCGGGCTTAGTTGCGGGCGGGCGTATTCTACTCCGTATCACCTACAGACTTACGATTAGTCCCGAACCCGAACTGAGAATGAATGACAACACGATTTCACAGTAACTGTCAAATCGTGTTATCATTAGTTCTCAGTGGTTAGGTGATACGGAGTAGAAAATGCCCGCCCGAAACTACGGATTTCGTTAGAGAGTAGCCCTCCTGGTTCTGATCGGACGGCGAGCCACCCAATGCTCGCCATCCGCAGGCCCGCGCCTACGGTGACCGGGAGTCCCGACGCCCGGGGCGTCTTTTTCTGTTGCGGCGGCTGGTTCGTGAGGTTTCCCTCTCTCTCACACGTTCAGCCTCCTCCTTCGCTAGCATTACTGCTTCGCAGAAAGAGGTGACCGCTTCCCATGCCTCCTCGCTCCGGACTATGGATTGAACCAGGGCCGGAAGCGATAGATCGCCACCGCCGATCGCCTCGACTAGGACACGGCGGTGCTCTGCTCAAGCAGGACAGACCTCCACCGTATGCTCCACCGTATCCTCCGGGTGTTCTCACAGTGTTGACACCCGGGCGTGTCCTCCCGCCAAATCCGAAGCAGGTATCTCCCGAAACAACCGTGTCTGGTAAGGACGTCGTGGCGCCGCTCTAGCCACTCATCAAAGAGGGGACTTATCGCCTGGATTGTGGCGTGCCCAGCGCTAGGTTGCAACAGTCGCTGTCTCCATGTCGCCATGAGATCCTGCCGGAGCTCCGTCCGCCGTGCTGCGACTTGCCGTGGCAAAGGAGTCTCGCCCTGGCTTCGCGCCTCCACGCGCCATTCGTAAACGGGCGCGAGGGCTCTCACGCTAAAAATATATATATGTAAAGAATATCTTTTCAATGTATGTTGTCAGAGCCTCACTGTGGAGAATATATAAACTTATACTTCTGTGTGTATCTGTTGCATGAACTAGATAAAAGGAGCTACATCTGCCAACAAAGTGCTTTGCAGTTTGGCAGAGGTATTGATATAGTTGTAAAATGTACCTATAGTTCCCGTCACGAGAAGCTATAAATTTTGTAAACAAAAAACTTCTACTAAGCTACGTAGCGACAACAAATAATCCCAAAATCAATCAACTCGAAGTAACATACATGTAATACGGAAGTAACGAGCATTTTCACTTAGTAGGGTTATATTTTATCGATATAAAGAGCTGTCGTCTAATGTTTTGTGGTACTGGAACGCGTCTGACACATGGAACAAACATTTGAAACAATTGAATGTGTGTTTACAAAATTTATAGATTCTCGTGGCGGGGAGGGACTATATGTTCGTGAATAAACACTTTTTCATTTTCATTTTTTGTTTCATTTTTCAAGTAAAACTTGTATAAAGTGATGGATAGTCCATTTATCGAGGAAGGCTATTGGTTATATAACATCGCGCGACGACCAATAGGAGCAGAGCATTTATGATAAACTAGCTTCTGCCAGCGGCTTCGCCCGCGTTGTCTCTAGGGTACATATTCCCGGGATAAAAAGTAGCCTATGTCCTTTCTCAGGCTCTAGACTATCTGTGTACCAAATTTCATTTAAATCGGATCAGTAGTTTTGGCGTGAAAGCGCTACAGACAGACAGACAGAGTTACTTTCGCATTTATAATATTAGTAAGGGTGAAACGTAGACGAAGTTGCGCTGGTCAGCTATAGTTGGTTATATACACAATGACATTTCGTAATAGTAACATTACCTATATGTAGACAAGCAAGGTCAACGATCAATTTCCGGCAGATGCCAATAGGAAGGTAATATAATTAAGCCCGAGTACAGCAAAACTATTTTGATTTCAATTTTATTTAAGTCTGGACATCTACTTATTTATATTTTTTTTTTTTTATATTTTCAATGTTTCTTTATATTAATCAGACCTATTCTGACAATGATGTGCATGCCTGTAAGTGACTTGTTTACAGAGGATCCTCTCGATAATTGTCTTAATATGTTGATTTGTAAATAAGTCGTTGGTGTGCCTATATTAAATACAAGTGGACGTCACGCGGTTTCACCCGCGTAGTTCCCGTTCCCGTGGGAGCACGGGGATAAAATATAGCCTATGTTACTCCCTGATAATATAGCTATCCATTGCTGAAAGAATTTTTCAAATCGGTCCAGTTCTTTCGGAGCCCATTCATTTCAAACAAACAAACAAATCTTTCCTCTTTATAATATTAGTGTAGAAAATAAATAAAACGCTCGTGGAAATAGGAAAAAGAAACAAGAGCTAGTCGGACTCGCGCACCGAAGGTTCCGTACCATCATATAAAACGTGAAATGTTTTTAAATTTTCATCGGCGAGGCCTCTGTTCGTCAGAGAATTTTAGCACTGCGGTGTACGTTGCAGCTTTAGATCAGCGCCATCTCTAGACCGCTAGTGGAACTAACGTAATTTTTGTTTGTTGAACTATTAATAATAAAGATTCATTGCAGATAAAATCCATAGCTTGTTAGTAAAAGTCTTAACATAATGTTAGTACAAAACATACAAAATTAAAACAACTGCCACCTACGTGTGCAGCCGTATCCAGTGAGCCAGCATGGGGCTGTCCCACTTATCACACAATACACTCAGGATGCTGTGGGAGCTAGCACGCACTCTACTGAGAACAGAACCGCACCTTTTCCGTATAATGGCATGAAAACCATCAACCCTGGCCTCGGTGAACATCCCAGAAGCGCTACAAAAACGTGGCAGACCCAACAGCATCCTGAATACATTGTTATACTGGACACGCAAGGCATTGTATGCCCTCAGCGTATACCTGACCCACAGACTGCATGTGTAAAAAGACTGGCAGTATGCTCTGAAAAGGGTTATTTTGACTTGCGTCGTACAACGTGCAAATCTGCGGATCAGCATATTACCTCGGACAGCCATCGCCCTGCGTTCCCTTTCTATGTCCAGGTCAATATTCAGGTCATAAGTGAGCCAGTGACCCAGGTACTTAAATTTTGTTACCCTGGACAACTGAGTATTATTAATGGTCACATCTGGCACGTTAGTGTAACATTTGGTGCCTGCCCTGAATACCAATAATTCACATTTTATTGCTATTTAGAGACATCGTTTTATTTTTCCTGTAATCTTTACCTAAACGTCTATCACATAGAATAATTTCAGACTTTATGCAAACTTCGGAAATAAGGTGTCTCATGGCTGCACTTAAAAGGTATATTTCAGCGATATGTCAGACTAACTGTCGCTAGTTTTCAAATGAACCTTACAAAGAACGAGTGACGGTTCATTTTCATTTGTTACAATATTATATAAGTAGTTAATTGTCATCGAAATAAAGTAGATATTCATATAAGAGTAAACAGAGGGAATATGCATGCGATTTTTTTATTCGCAGAATGAAATACTTATTAACTCTAATAAACAATTATTAAATTATTTTTTAAATACCTTCATCAGCGATGAAGTTATAAAGCTTCGAAGTTTACAATTAGAAAGAGAAGTCCGATATGAATTGCGACGTCAAAGTTCTTGGCGCCTATACAGCTGCCATAGAAAACAGCGTTTTCGCGAGAGGGACAGATACATTTGTTTAAAATAATTAAATCTCGTTTGTTTTTCGAGCAATTTTGATTCTATTTTCACTGTTGGTATTATATTTGTGTATATTTTTAGATAAACTGTATAGATAATAAATATTTTTTTCGTGCATATTCCCTATTGGCGAGCCTTGTATGTAAAAAGTTATAATTCGAGGTTTGGCTCTCGACTGTTTTCTCCTCCAATATTGGACTGATTTAAGAGATATTTCACAATCTGAATAACAAAGATATATATGTACTGTGTCCACTGATATATAAAAAAACCCAAGATACACACTCAGCATCTCAAAAACGTCCGCAAAAAATTAGCGCAATATGTATAATTATGCGCAAGTTTGAAACAGTCTCGCATCGCTCGCCATATTGCACTGCTTTGTAAAAACAACTTTAAGCGATCCGTGTAAGGTTGAATTTGCAAAAAAATTGTTTATAGTACAACTACACACAACTCACACATGACACTTGATACATGTCAGTTTTTGACGACAGTTTCGAGTGTTGCATTTGTTCGAGACTGTGCATCTTGGGTTTTTTATATATCAATGACTGTGTCCCTATGTTTTCCTTTTTTTTAGGTAGGAGGCTTTTATTTTATACTTTTTTTGTGGCTATATTCTACTAGTTACTACATGCTTAATTTTTTATTACTTTTAAAATAGCTACCTATCTTGCTTTAGATATTAACTGTTATTATAATCCTACTTTTTATTATTTTTTTAATAATATAAACACATTTTTTAAAAATAGGCTTTATGTAGCAACACGGGTAGGCCTACAAAAAATGCTTCACAACTCAGCGTTAAAATCTATGAGTGAGCAATAAACCATCCCTTTTTTCCCACCCTTTTTTTCCAAATTTATATGGAAGCAATTTCAAGGTATACCCTACCCAATAAAAAAAGAATTATCAAAATCGGACTGCTCTGTAAAAAGTTACGCGTGTTCATACATTACAATCAGTGAGTGAACAATAAGTTTTTTCCCACCCTTAGGGTAGGTTTTTTTTTCATAATTTATATGGATCCAATGTCGAGGTATACCCTATCAAATAAAAAAATAATGATCAAAATCGGACTACTCTGTAAAAAGTTATGCGTGTTCATACATAAAAACTGGCCAAGTGCGAGTCGGACTCGCGTGCAAAGGGTTCCGAACGAATTTTTTTTTTACATTTTATTTTAACACTACAGACTTCTAATCTTTAGGTAAAGATCTATTATCTCCATTTTTTTTCAAAATTTTAGGCTCAGTAGTTCCAGAGATAAGGGGGGGAATGGTCATTTTTCGTCTAATTTCTTGAATAACTTCAAAACTATTTACTTTAAAATTATGAAAAAAATATAATTTAAACCCTCATAGTAAGCCCTTTCATTTGATATGCCACACGATATTGTTCAAAAAACTTTTTTTTTTAATTTTCTGGTTTGGCCCCTAAAAGTGACACCCATACTAAAAATTAATAATTTACGTAACGCGTCCGTGTTTGGGTCATAGAATTCCATATGTGTACCAAATTTCAACAGAATCGGTCCAGTGGATCCGGAGAAAACTGGCTGTGACAGACGGACAGACAGACAGACACCCGAGTGGATCCTATAAGGGTTCCTTTTTTTTCGAAACCCTAAAAACAAAATTACGCATCGACTTGAGAACCTCCTCCGTTTTTTCGTCGGTTAAAAAGTCACCGCGGCCCTGGAACGCGAAGGGCACTAGGAGGAACACGGATGGGTTTTAGTCAATAAGAGTCTGACACTCCCTTCGGCTTAAGAATCATGTGATGCTTTCCCATGCTTAAAGAAAAAGCCTTGATGAATACTGATAGAATCAAACAAACCTAATAGTTTCTGATTAATTTTGTTGCGGGTTCCAAGACAGCTGCATCGTTTCTCTAAGACTCGTCGGGCTTCATTGACTCAGCGTTTTTCTGGTGGTCGCCGCCGTTGGTTCTGATTTTTAGGAGTTGCAGTGGTTGGGAATGTGTGACAGGCTTGTTCTAAAAACCTAGTGGTGGCTCAGAATACTTATTATGGTAGGCCCCAGATAAACGCGCAATAACGGTCCCACATACATTAATGGATTTTCATAAAATAAAAAAAAAAATTTTTTCGGTATCCGGATATTAGGGAAAGGTCAATGTACTTTATTGCAAGTTTATTTGGCGTCTACCATAGCGAGTCGCTGCGCAGTAGGTATCTACTAGACGTCATAAATCTGGGCATCCAGCGAATTGGCTTACGAGTACCTCCATTTAACCCGGAGAAACCGGCTATGTGGTTTTACCAGCTTGAAAGCCAATTTTTCCTGGCCAAAATAACAGCTGACACCACTAAATACCACTACGCTATGGGGCAGTTGCCCGCCAGACACAACCCCCGTCAGGTCGGAGTATCCTCCCCTTTCAACGGAGGTTTGTGGGACTTCACTCTCAAAATTGGCGATAGATGGCGCTAGTAGTGTAGTTCAGAGGTATGCGGTACACGCATACCTCTGAACTACACTACTAGCGCCATCTATCGCCAATTTTGAATATCAATCAAGATTTTTTTGTTATTTTTGATATCTAGATACTAACTGACTCGACACTGATTTTCCTATCAAAATCTCGTTTATTCAAAAAGCTAAAGAGAGTAAGCGCTTTCAGTTTTACCCGAATTTTCCAATGATTCGGGCAAGGCTTCTAATTTTTTCTTTTCTCACGAACCTTACTTGGACCAGCGTATATTACCTATAAGATGCGCTTACTACCAATGCACAGCATGTAGACATTGGAATTCGCTTCTGCTGAGGCTCCACCCGCACGGAAAATGAAAATTATCCCGTAAGAAATTACTCCCTAATATTACTAAAGTAAGGTACCTACAGACCTACTCCGTATAAAATTAATACCCATAGTAACATAAAAAAATTCAATTTTTTTACGTTATTAGTTTCTATCGCAATTTGCGGCCCATATGTCAACGTATAAACGTTTACACGATCATTAATATAAACCTCCTGTCATCTAGAACTATTAATAAATCGTCGTTTTCCTCAATGAGTACGTACAACACGTAACGCCATCTATCGGCGTCTGTTTCAACAAATGTTCCGTGATGAAATACGCAAAAAAGTTACCTAACACTCTATAAAACATTCCGGAACTTGTTTTGCCAACCAAAAAACATCTACATGTGATAAAAACGTTATCAATTATTATCATGCGAAATACGTATAGCTATATTTTGATATGTCGTCATCGCGAGCGATATACTAGTAGTTATAATCTACCAGTCATTCCATGATCGTCTTGGCGCTCGAATGTCATCCAGTGTGTTACCCGACCGATTGTAATATCCGTTGGTTGTACCGCCGTTCGTCGTTCTTCCGTGCCTTCTGAACTTACCCGTGTATACTTGAAGTTTGTTTACTTTTTCAGAATTTCGAAAAAAGTATTTTTTTGATTTTCGTGCTACTTTTTGTGTTGTGCAGTGTTTGTTTTTGGATTTAAAAAACACTTTTTTTCGCTGTGAGTATTTATTTTTATTATTTTCTTTAATATTTTTGCAGCGTTTGGTCGAAAAAGTGAAAGTTTACGAAGGTTTTAATAAAAAAATACGCAGAAATCTAATCAGTGTTGACCTGTACAATGTGTCAATTAGATTGTCTTTCTCTTTCTTTCATATTACAAGCTTATTATAGAATTTTGCGCGTTCTTTTTCTGTTAATTCTGTTTGGCATTTTCATTGACAGGTCGAATGCTAGTTATGTATGTGAGACGTGATACAAGCGGGTTTTCCTACGTGAATCGGTGTTTATTCGTCTATACTACTTACTTAGGTTATTTATAGTTGGTATATTGCAAAATTATTAGAGTGTAAACAGCTAAATTAAATGGTACTTTGTGAGTGTTATTTTAGCAGTTCCGGGTTCATATTTTTTATTTTATTTTGATAAACGTATTACGTCTACAGCATATTATTATAATGTAGGTAGCTATTGATACATTGAAATGAATAGGTAGGTATAGAAATTATTACTTACAAATTGTTTTTAAATATAAACTATCACCTATCCTTACTAATATTATAAATGCGAAAGTAACTCTGTCAGTCTGTCTGTCTGTCGCGCTTTCACGCCAAAACTACTGAACCGATTTAAATGAAATTTGGTACACAGATAGTCTAGAGCCTGAGAAAGGACATAGGCTATATAGGTTACATAGGTTTTGCCCTTGGGACCACGCGGGCGAAGCCGCTGGCAGAAGCTAGTTGTAAATAAATAAAACTGAAGGTAATCGTTGAGGTAATCTCTGAAAATACTGATTCCATTAGAAAAACTGGGTCACTGATGGAAAATTACACTATTGCTGAATGGCAAAAGTTACTTTTTATTCCGACAATAACACGTTCCTGTGAGATCGGCTAAATATTTACCTCAGTGAAGTTGGCCAAAAGTCCTAGCAACCAAGATAAAAACAATGAGAGTTTTCGGGGAAATTTACTCCACCAGTTGGCGCCACATAGGCGAGAGGTCCTCTAAGTGATTGATACTAACATGACGTCGACGTCAACTTAAAAAATGTCAGATAACAAGCGATTTGACAGGTGTTTGGAAGTGACGCCTCAGTGCTGCCACCTGGTGCTCGACATTTCAGAAAACCCTCATTAAAAGAAAAATCTAAGTGAAGTCGCGCGAAAGAAGCTAGTTTTAAGACATTGACAAAAAAATATGATCTTTCATTCAAAAAGATAAGTTACTAAATTCGCAATTAAGTAAAACTACAATCTTTTACAAATAATAACATGGCTTTGGCTTCTGATAACACTTATCTCTGAACTCAAATAATATTTTTTTAACGTTATCTCCCGCCAAGACGCATTAACGTTATGTGGCAGCGTGGCAGGTCTGTTTAAAAAAAAAACTTTGATCTATGGCCCCTAAGAGATACAAAGGGTCAGCGTTTAAAGGGTTGACAACCGTACTCTAATATGGAGTATTGTACTCTATTTTGCTTAGCCTTACCTACTTAGGGTCAACTCACACTAATAATTCCAAGCGTACTTTAATATAGAGTATCGTACTCTACTTTGCTTAGGCGTACTTTTTATATCAGACGAAAGACGTGCACACCTGGACATACGCCTCCCCAAGTGTCGCCACAACAACATGTCCTGTGCGTCTCGCACCCATCGGCTACCCGCGACCCTCACCAGCGGCCCTAGACAAAATGCAATTCTATTAGCGACTGCGATTGTCGAAATTCCAAAATGTAAGGGATTGATCACGTGACTTTTCGACAGCTTTTGTCAATCCCATTCATTTTTGACGTTTTGACAATCGCCTTCGCCACGCTACCGCTTCAAAAATGTCACTTTTCTAGAGCCTCAGGTCATCGGTCAACCTTGTGGGAGGCCGCGCCAACGCTGCGTCTTGGTCGCCATTATAATTATACATTTAATTATAGTTATTTCTTAGTTAGGGCTGGGCAGATACACAAAATAAATCGAAAGTTTATCATGTCGCGTGTTTTCAGGGTACCTGAAAGGTAACCAACAGAACCCTAAGTCCAGTGGGCTTTATCCATAGAAATATTAAAAACAGCTGCAAATGCACGCTGTGTTTGATGCAATAAGGTTTATAATTGATTGTGTAGTACGTTCTGTTTTGAGAAATGCGGGTGTATGCGCGACTGCGTATCGATTGCTTTTACTGACGTGCATGTGTAGTAGTTGCCGTATGGAAGGGGCATACTGGAGACACAGGTTCCGATACATTTTCGTCTATCGGGCATATCTCCTTATTTATGATATCTATGGCTTTATCTCATAACCCGTAATAGGTAGACAGTTGAAATTTTCACAGAGTAAGTATTTCTATTGCCGCTATAACAACAAATAATAAAATAAAATAGTACCCTACCTTTCTAAATTCGTGGCCAGTTTTTTATGAATGTTTATAGTGTTTGCAACACTCCGGTGACATAACTAGATTTATAGACAAAGAAACCAAAAAAATAACACCTAAGCGAATCACACGAAGCTGTTACGTAAACATCACATAATACGAACTTTGTTTTTGTAGAAACACGATCAAAACAGAAAGATAAAGAAAAGTTTAATAGATAAAGAAAACATTTGTTATCGGAGCGGAAAAACCTCGCCCAAATCGGTTTAGGCGTTACTGAGATACGTACATGTATGTGCGATTTTGATAAGATATTTTTATATCATAATGAACTTTTTGGATAATTTAAAGGCCTTGTCATATAATATAATCCGTTTCTATGGTTGTCTGTCTGTTTGACTAAGCTATAAAACTACTGAAATTATTTTGAAAAGATTTTTTTATACGTATAGACTCACACAGGGAGGATAGATTTGCAAGTGCCACCGGTACCACCACCGGCAGCGGTAGGATTGCCATGCCTACCGTACTCTAAAATAGAGTACTGTACTCGATTTCACTTAGGCGTACTTTATTATCTTTTAATTTTATAACCCAATATTTTTAGAATAAACAGAGTACATAAGCAAAATAGTACGCCACAAAACTCTATTTATTTGACTTTAATATCGAATATTTGTTTTGTCTACTGCCACTGATCGTCAATTTGTTCGAGCCCAGTCACACTATTTTGAACTATACAGCAGTTGTCATACAGTTCATTATCATTATCAATGAAGAACAGCTCAAGTAATTTTGGCCAATACTGACCCTCGCTCGGTAGTTCATTAACTTAAAAACATTCAGTCGAATTTGGCCAAATATTGGCGTCACTTGTTCTAATACAAAATATACCTTATGCTGTTCGAAATAAGATTAATTTTGTATTACACAAGTGACGAGAATATTTGGACAAATACGGCCAAGTGAAATGATAATGACTGAAGTACCTACTTTCTTATCGGTTATTTATTAATAAATGATTTCTTTCAGACCGGCCATTTTGTTTATTCATGTACATATCTGCGTTCAAAGATCGAAAACGCTCAGTGAGGAACAAAAGCGGCCAAGTGCGAGTCCGACTCTCATACGAAGGGTTCCGTACCATAAACCGAAATAAAAACGTTTGTTTTATGGGAACCCTTTTAATTTTTAATTAAATTCAATTTTTATTACTTTTTAAGCCGGACCAAGTTTTTTTTTTGGACGGGACCACTCGCAGTTCACCTCTCTACGGGTGGTTACTGCTCAACCGGGCTAGCAGCCGGACCAAGTGCGAGGAACCTCACACTTGGCCGGAAGGAACGAAAATAAGTAAATACATTTTGAAAATTGAGTCACTTTTCGGAGGACAAATTCGAAAATTTAAAATAAAAACAAATGGTTAAAATCGTGATATTTTCGTTAAAACGCACATAACGAAATTAGATGCCGATATAAATCTCGCCCACCATTTTATCGTGAATGTCACTTTACCGAAGCCCAGTAATGCTACGGCCACACTATCGAAGTAGAAAAGTGTGCAAATGCGTTAAATAAATGCAAAACCATATTCTATACGGTTAAACCACAAAATCGCGCAATCCTTGACTGAATGTCGTTTGAAAACAAAGTAAACGATTTCCGACCTTATGTTATTTTCTTAATGTTGGAAATCGTTTACTTCGTTTTATGTACATTCGTCCTTTTTTCTTATGACGACAGAATTGACGTCACAAACTTGCATCGACAATGACGCATCTCGCTTGCCGCTAAATGTTTACAATGTTCTTAAGGATAATGTTATATTAAATAATTGTTTTACTGTTTGTTGTGCGGTTCATTGAATGATTGGAAGTATTTAACTTTCCGATTAAGTCAAGAGGCGATATTTCAATGCACTATTTTTTATGAATGGTAAATTATCAATTGACTCCTCCCGCTCTGGTCGGAGCAGGAGGGATACTTCATAGACCAATATAATAGGCTCAAAACCAGAAAACTTCTAGATGGGTCACAAATTTTCGACATTACTGAAACACCGATTATATACACAACCTGTAACAGAGTTAACGCAATATCTCTGAAGGAGTCATTGAACTCATCATTATGAACAACTTCCAGTATGGGACCAACACTGAAATCGCGAAAAAAAAATCGACTCCCCCATACATTTATTTATGTGCGCATAACTCGACAAAATGTACTGAACAGCTGATTTTTTATTTCGCGATTTCAGGTTTGGTCCCATAGTAAAAATTGTTCATAATTATGAGCACAATGACCCCTTAAGAGGTATTGTGTTTAAATTCTGTTACACGTTGTATAGAGACTGAACTGATAGAGGATTACGGATTCAAACACACGCGTGTTCTTTCAAATCAGGGATGTTATGGATATGATATTTCGAATCTGGATACGGATATGGATATACGAATAAAATTTAATCGGTTTCGGATACGGTTACGGATATGTAATTATTTCGGATTATCCGTTACTTTCGGATAGTTTCGGTTACGGATATTAAATTGAAGTAAAATATAAACACAATAGTATGTTGTATTTGGTTTTATTTATAGGTTTTTATCTAGTCTAGGTTATCATTTGGTATTATAATCAGTCATATAGGTAAGTAACGAAACGTGTCGTTTCATTTAGACTCCGCCCTTATACGAAACTATCCGAAACTTGTGAAACGGATATGGGTACGGATATATTTGAAGCGGTAGCGGTAGCGTTGACATTAATTTTGTGTATATTCAAGGTTAATTTAGTATTGTACAGACAAACTTACAAAATAAGTTTTATTACACTTTTATACATTTTATAACTATATGTTATACAACTTAAATCTAATTATACATAGCTAAAAACTAAATTACAAACTAATATTAGAAAACTTTATATATAGATAAAATTAATGTTTTACGGAAGTAGCTACGCTACATATTTTTATTTCGGATATTCGATAGTTTCGGTTACGGTTACGGAGTTACATCCCTGCTTCAAATGTCCTTTGCGTTCCAGGGCCGCGGTGACTCTTTCGAAAAATTACGCAGCGACCATCAGGACCAACGACTTGAGACGAAATGCTGGCGGCGAGACTTTGTATGTAAAAAGTCCTAATTCGAGGTTTGACTCTCGACTGTTTTCTCCTCCAATATTGGACTGATTTAAGAGATATATCACAAACTGAATAAGAAGGATGTAAACTGTGTCTCTATGTTTTCCATTTTTGATTAATAGTTGTCTTATTTGTACACTAGGGCTCTGTTGACAGCGATTTATGGAGAATTTTAAGCATTTTGTGAGAGTTCTAGTGCTTATGCGGTTAATAAATCATCAAAAAGGAAACCACAGGGACACAGTATATATCGGTCCTATATTGGAGGAGAAAACGGTCGAAAGCCAAACCTCGAATTATGACTTTTTACATACAAAGTCCCGCCGCCAGCATTTCGTCTTAACGTATTTTCCGTGACACGTAGGAGTCAAAAGCAAAAACATGCATAAATCTAAAATAAAGAATTAGAAGGCTAGAGGAAAAATACTAGCAATGATAATTTTAATACCGCAACTAGTATTCAGACGGTAAATTCACCATTTGTCCATTTGTTCAAGAATTATCGACTCTATGCTAACCAATATATTTTGACACGCCTCCAAAGAGTTGAACTATAGTGCAATAGCCAGATATACATATTTAGGCTGGCAACACTAAAAGTTTGACATATTTTTGACGTTAGCAGCGCCATTTTGAAATGTCGATGTGTATCATTTTCCTAACTATGTTGGGTTCGGGTTCCAGTCTAACCTGCGGGTCTAAAAACGCCAATTTAGCAGAATCAGAAAGCACATCACGCTACCTGTCACTGTTAAATTTTCCCAACCAACCTTGAACCTAATGCGTTAGCGATAAAGATGAAAATGTTTGACAGATTGTTGTGTGGTTCATATTATGATTCTTATATGATTCTGCTAAAGTGGCCTTTTTAGAGTCGCTGATGTACTTATATTTTTAACCCCCGACGCAAAAACGACGGGGTGTTATAAGTTTGACGTGTGTGTGTGTTTGTGTGTGTGTCTGTCTGTGGCATCGTAGCTCCAGAACGGATGAACCGATTTTGATTTTTTTTTGAAAGATGAATTAGTCGGGAGTGTTCTTAGCTATGTTCGATGAAAATACGTCCAAGATAGCCGCCGCCACAAAATGGCGAATGACATTTATTTCTTCACAACTCCCTCAATACGGGTATCAAATGAAAGGGCTTGACTAGTACAATACTATACACTATGACAAATTTCAAATCCAAGATGGCCGCCACCAAAAAATGACAAGTTACATTTTTTTTCACAACTCCCTCAATATGGGCATCAAATGAAAGCGCTTGACTATAAGAATGAGGAATATTGACTATATTAACTAGCGAAATGAAAATTAAGTTTTAAAAGCATGAAATAAAAATTAAATTAAAAATTTAAAAACTTTGACAAGTTAAAAATAATTTCAATTGATCCTTTCAGATTAACATAGGTACGATTCTTTGGGCCAAGCGTCATCGCGTCGGGAGACCGCTAGTAATACTTATACGTAGTACATACAAATGATTTGCGGTCTGCCGAGGAGTTTATTAAATTTTAAATTTAATTTTACATAGAACGAGTTAGATCTTAGTCTCAGCTCTTCAATCCATTTACTGGGTAAAACAATACCCATTCTTAACTCAGGACTAGTTGTTTGGGATTCTCTCTAACCGTATCGGTAGTCGATGATCTACAACTGACAGTCTGGAGTTCTGGATCAACTGCGTAACGTGCTTTCTAAGGCAAGGGTCTCTTAGTATGAAATGAATGGTACGTGTGGTACCCATCCACGGAAGATGAGATTTAATTCGTCATTCTGTTTTTGGAACGAAGTTCCTTATCGCGCGTTGTGAAAGGGGGCTAGACGGAAAAAATTCATACGAAAAGTTGTAATGACACTTTTTGCTATAGTTGTAAGCCGTGCGGCGTGCGCGTGTTTTTCTGTCTGACTCTCTCTCTCTCTCTCTCTCATAGAAAGCAAGCCGGTTATTTTCGTTTCGTCTTTCTATTGCTGTTTACATTATATTTTGTTAATAATAAAAAAATATTTTTTAGTATTATTATTTTTTTTTTATATTATTATTTGTTAATAATAAAAAAATATTTTTTTTTTATTATTATTCCATTTATTCATTTTATTTACATATTTGTTACATTTTTAAATATTTCTATAAAAATAAAATAAACATTTAAAAATATAAAAAATAGTAGCCCACCGGTATCGGGAACAGGGTCCAAGCTACCGGTGGTCAGGGCTCCGAGAGAGGAACCTCCTCACTATACGCGCCGTGTCCAGGAGTACTGCTTTCTGGATCAAGCCCTTGATCCAGCTGCCCAACGAGAGCCTCTTATTATTATTATTTTTTTAATATTATTATAACTTAAAAAAAAATATTACAATTCCTTCACTAATTAATCGAAAAGAACTTCGTTCCATCCGGGTGTCCCTTGACACCTCTCAAGTTTTTTATTTTGTGCGGGAAGCCCGGATAATACCACGTTTTTCTTGTATATTTTTAGACCCCACTTCCCCTCCATGTGAAAGCTATAGCTAGATACGCTCGTTGGTTTTTTTACTAAAGCCGCCACAGGTAATTCCGGTTAAGAAGAATAAGAATATTTTATTTGCATAAAAACATACAGTACCTACAATGTATATGACACTGTTCACATTTAGACGGATCCGAGACAAAGGATTTAAGACGCACGTTTTCCACTGCGAAGAGCCGGCTAAACGCTCGAATCGGACGTAGTGTGAATGAATCTGCCGATCGTCAGTCGCCGTATTACGTTTAAACAACGGTCGAACACGCACGTCCGGCCGCTGTCTTCCGTTTAAACAGACGGTCCGTCTTAGTGTGAACACGCACGTCCTGCCGGTGTCTTCCGTTTCAACAGATGGTCGAACACGCACATCTGGCCGCTGTCTTCCGTTTCAACAGACGGTCGAACACGCACATCTGGCCGCTGTCTTCCGTTTCAACAGACGGTCGAACACGCACATCTGGCCGCTGTCTTCCGTTTCCACAGACGGTCGAACACGCACATCCGGCCGCTGTCTTCCGTTTCAACAGACGGTCGAACACGCACATCTGGCCGCTGTCTTCCGTTTCAACAGACGGTCGAACACGCACATCTGGCCGCTGTCTTCCGTTTCAACAGACGGTCGAACACGCACATCTGGCCGCCGTCTTCCGTTTGAACAGACGGTCAAACACGCACGTCCGGCCGCCGTCTTCCGTTTGAACAGACGGTCAAACACGCACGTCCGGCCGCCGTCTTCCGTTTGAACAGACGGTCAAACACGCACGTCCGGCCGCCGTCTTCCGTTTGAACAGACGGTCAAACACGCACGTCCGGCCGCCGTCTTCCGTTTAAACAGACGGGCCGTCTGAGTGGGAACGGGTCCTTATTAGTACTACTTATTACCACAACCGAGCCCCTCCAAATTAGTAGGTAACCTACTTTAGATACTGTGCCGTTAGATACGGCCATATCCTAATATATAAAATTCTTCTGTTACTGAGTGAGTCACTGACAGACAACGCACAGTCGATACTACTGGTCGTAGAAAGCCGAAATTTGGCATGTTCCTTGGGGAGTGTAGGGGAGCACTAAGACACGATTTCCCGGAATTCCTCGGGAACGGGAAAAAACGTGATATGCGCGTACCAACTGGCGGGCAAAAGCTAGTTTGTTATGATACGTTATAATATGTTATTCAATTTAACAAAATCGCAAATAACCATTTCATTATTCTGCCACACATGTTTTTAATTTATTAATATTAGCTCTTGGAAACAAGAGCAGTAAATAAAAAACTTCTTTAATTTCATTATTTAAATTAATTACTGTGTAGCATTTTGTGTTTCAAAATTTACATTATTTCCCATATTTCACGGAAGTTAATATGAAATAATAAGTAAATATTTAATTTGTGCGAGTAAGAGTAATTTTTGATAAACTGTTTTCGCCGCGAATTTGCTTACATTCATTAAATTCAACACATGGCCATGCCTTTTTACACGCTCGCTCACTTGCTTCAGCAAGAAGCGAGCGAAGCGAGCCCATCTCTTGACAAACTTGACAATTGACATTGTTGCGCAAACAACTTTTTCAATCATTTATGGCAAAAATGTAAAGCGGAGTTGAACGGCGGAGGAGAGGAAGAACACATAGGGCATCGCAAATCATCGTCCACTTGCTGTCGTCAACAGGGAAAGTGCCCAGATGACTGGCCGCATTGCCACGTTGAATAGCAATGCTGATTCGTTGGCCAAAGGTAAGTCCAGCCCTCCCAGGCCACGTAAAGAGTTGACTAACTGCTTGCTGATTTCACGAAAAACTCGATGAGCATTCGCACCCTATGGTCCTAGTTTAGGACAACGGATTATGATTTCCCTTCGAAATCCTTAGTATTACAATTGTAAATAAGGTCTCAGAACATGCCATTCCTTCTCTATGTGAGAGAAGACGTGCATAGACATACAGCGAAATTATTTTTAATATATAGATATGTGCACATTTGTTCCAATAACGTTTCACTTTTAAATATAACAGCTGAATAAACGTCGTATAGTTTCCATTAGGTTCGTAAGTACTGTTCAAATTGATTCAATATAGAATTATTTGTTTAAAACCCCTTCTACACGAATTTAATACAACGTTTAATCCAAGGTGACCTTGGTGGGAGCTAGATATTCATCGGCGAATTTTGTATGAATTTGGATTACATCTGCCGTCTACACGGATGCAATCCAGCAAGGTCACCTTGTATAGGATTGGATGGAACGCTAGATTACATCCGTGTAGAAGGGGCTTTATATTTTCCTGTTTAGGTACTTGGTAAGTGATATGAAAACGGTAGGTTTGTATGTAAATTAAAGTCTTTAGAAAACTTTGCATAATATTTAGTCGGGGAATTTCATGTAAAATTAAATTATGTAGGCATCTAAGTCAAAAATGTTTTTTTTTTCCACGTAGCCAAAATCGGAAGTAATGTCGCCATCTTGTTTTTTCATGACAATTTCCGCGGCAAAACGTGTTTCGTCTGTGGAAATTGTCTAAATTACCTATATTTTTTTTTGTAAATAAGTTAACCCCAAAAAAAAGATAAAAGATTGAATGATTGATTGAATGAATGATTGGTAAAAAATTGGTGGTTCAATGTTCTGTCAATAACAGCAGCTTTGGATCACAGCGGTCTTGGGATTTGACAGCTAAAAGCAAATGATAAATAACACTGAACACTTAAGGGGGCACCGAGAAAATGATACGTAATTAACGTTCGTTTGATCCCGTGTTGCATCGTTATTACTTAACTTTTCGTTATATACATTCTTAATTAATCTATACTAATATATAAAGCTGAAGAGTTTGTTTGCTTGAACGCGCTAATCTCAGGAACTACTGGTCTGATTTGAAAAAATCTTTCAGTGTTAGATAGCCCATTTATCGAGGAAGGCTATAGGCTAAATATCATCACGCTAAGACCAAAAGGAGCGGAGCAGACGAAGTTGCGCGGGTCAACTAGTGTCTAAATAAACAAAATAACCCTCAATACGGCGTAAATACTTCACGGAAGGTATACAATTTTTGAATAACAACAAAACTATATGTTTTCTATAACGTATATATTTCACATTTTCAAAATGTGTGTTTGTTTTAATAATAAGAACGAAAAACCTACATTAGCTCGCGTTCCGTCCATTCTAGGTAGAGCCGCCTCGCTTCCCCGCTTTAGTTCTGCTTCTGCCTTTTGAAAAAAATATACCTATGCAAAGCCAGTGCATTGCGCTAGTCCACAGACTACGACACAACATGAATAAAAAAGTAAATTCAGAATTTTGAATTACATTTTCATACAATAGGTATAAATACATATTTATTCAAATGTGGCGCCGTTCTTCGCCGTTTATAGTATTAAATAATTCAATAATATATAATTATTGAATTATTTAATAATTATTATGTATTTCACGGGGTCATTGGAAGTCACAAGGTACCTAAACAATATCAGGCTGTTACTGTCCCACTAAAATTCACAATGTTTTGTTTCATTTAGGCCTAGGATACCTGAGAGTAGCCGATTTTAAAATGAGAATCACGTCTAAACGGCTATTCGTCGTTTTTGGAAAAAAAATATCGACTATTTTCTTAATAATTTGATATATTATGACAATTTTGAGTTTTATTCGTTCAACATAGTGTAATTAATTTGTAAAGTTATGTCTCATCATCATCATCATATCAGCCGAAAGACGTCCACTGCTGGACATAGATAGGCCTCCCTGCGCGCGTCGCCACAACAATTGGTCCTGCGCGTCTCGCATCCATCGGCTACCCGCGACCTTCACCAGGTCATCGGTCCACCTTGTGGGAGGCCTTCCAACGTTACGTCTTCCGGTACGCGGTCGCCACTCCAGAACTTTTCGGCCCCATCGACCATCTGTTCTGCGAGCAATGTGCCCTGCCCACTGCCACTTTAGTTTGGCGATCCTTCGGGCTATGTCGGTAACCTTGGTTCTCTTGCGGATATCATCATTCCTGATTCGATCACGCAATGCACGTATGTGGGACGAGAAGATACCGCGCAACTTCCCGAACGCTGCCCAGCCGAGTCGGATTCGATGGCTGACCTCTTTCTCGAAGTTGGCCCTGCCTAGCTGGACCGTTTGTCCTAGGTAGACGAAGTTATGTCTAACACGGACATAAAAACGACCATCGGACCCAAACCTCCGAGCGTATTTTAATGGAATTTACACTATTTCAAAGACAATTTAACTATCTACATTTTGATAAAGGAACGATGACGTTGAAAACGTTATTTTTCGGCTTACGGATTTACGGATGCTTTCGTGTGCAAGTCCGATTTGCACCTTTTTTTTCAGACCTTGGTCGATTTTAATTGATGTCAGTCAGAGATAATAAATACTTTTAAAAGTTTTAATGTGCCTTGAAAAGCCTAATGGACAAATTAATTTAGCCATATTGTGAGTAACATGACAACGAGACAATTATTTATAAAACCGAACTTAATTACTTACTTCCTCGAATATCTTAAAAAAAATATATCCTTTATTCCAGTTAGACCATTTACAGGCACTTTTGAATTGTCAAGGTCTGTCCGTCAAATAAATGAAGCTAGTAAGCATAATAATGTTGCATATTCGAAACTTTAAAGTTAAGAATACTTGACATTGACGCTTCTGTGCTGCCACCTATAATAGTTCGTGCACGCTCCGTTTACGGGAACGTAGACTGTGCCATCTGGTATCGCAATTTCGAAACTTATAAGTTTTTTTTGCTATTGATAGGCACGGGTTTGACCACTATCTCACCTGATGGCAAGCGATGATGTGGTCGAAGATGCAGCACGCTTGCCTAGAAGTAGCCTTCACTCTTGACTTAAAGACTCCCAGGTGGTAGCTATCAGGAAACACAGACTCCGGCAGGGAATTCCACTCCTTAGCTGTACGCACTATGAATATGTTCCCAAAACGTTTTGTGCGTGTAGGTGGGATGTCCACCATGTACCGGTGGCGCATCGCCCTTCGTCTTGTGGTCTGATGATGGAACGGGCTTGGCGGAATTAAATTATGCAATTCCGTCGCACATTCCCCAAACTACAACCGGTAGAAAAACGACAGGCTAGCAACTAGGCGTCGATGCTCAAGACTTTGGAGCTTCGTCGCGACGAGCTTATCATTGCCGATGATCCTCTTGGCTCGTTTCTCAATTGACTCAAGGGCATCAAGCTGGTATCTGGCAGATCCGTCCCAAAGATGAGAGCAGTTCTCCATACACGATCGAACTTGCGCTTGATAGAGTTTGAGCAGCTGTTCCGGCGTGAAGTACCGTCTCACCTTTGCTAGGATCCCCAACTTATTTGCAGCCACTTGAGTTTTTGCCTCTATGAAAGGGCCAAAATTGAGGGTAGATGTTAATGTAACCCCAAGAAGCTCAAGCTGGTTGGTAAGTAACATATACTTGACAATGACGCTCCTGCCACATGTAGTTCTCTACACTGAACTCCTGTGCTGCCACCTGTAGTTCCTGCACGTTCTCTAACTATATCTACGTAACAGCCAAGCAAGGGCTAAATCAGTGACAGTTTATCAGCGAAAGATTGTCGAAATGCCAAAATGTAAGGTATTGATCACGATCACGACATTTCAATAGCGTTTGTCAATTCCATACATTTTTGACGATTTGACAGTCGCCTTCGCCACGCTGCCGCTGACAGAGGCTGTGTTCCGAAACATAAAACAGTATTCTGGCCAGTGCTCATGACCTCATGATTCGACGCCATACTGTTGATTCGTTCCGAAATATACTGGCCAATGCGTTGAAATCATAAATTTAAAAAATCCTAAAAGAATGAAACACACACGCCCGTTTGACGTTTGATATACTTAGTAATACGTCACATTTGACATTTGTCTCACTAGTACACTATTGTGGCACATCAGCACAATATGGGATCGGATTCAAAACGTCATGAGCACTATCATGTATACTGTTTATATTTCAAAACACAGCCAGAATAATGCATGTATAGAGCCCCGGTGACATTTCGGTAGCGCATGGCAAATGATAATCCCATACGTTGTGGACTATTTGACAGTCATTATCGCTGATACAATTTCTCTTGTCTAGAAATCCTCTGTTTATAGGACAGCACAGTAGTGTCAATGTCAATTATTTATGACGTTAAAAATTTCGATGTTGCAACACTCGATGGCATAGTCTCCATGCACGTTCCCCTAAAGAGAGCATGCAGGAACTACAGATGGCAACACAGTTCATCATCGTCTAGTATTTATGACGTAAAAAAATCGAATTTGCAACACTAGATGGCACAGTCTACTTCGTGCACGTTCCTTATTATTCCTACTGGTAGGTACGATTTAATTGTTTTTCCTTCTCCACGCAAAAATAACTCGTTTACCTTATTGAGTAGGTACTTATTATGAAACTGAGGTACCCAGATGTGTGTGATCATGCATATTTTTTGGAAATTAACATAAATTACCTACTTATTTGTGGCTGTTTGTCAAACTACGCACTGACTAAGTCATTGATTTGAATTTGGGTAGGTATCTGCAAAACCTGAGACATAGCAAATGCGTTCTCAAGTCAGAGAGAAAATAAATGTTCTTTTTTTCAACATATTAGTAGGAAAGACTGGGACACTTGATCCCCATTTTGGTTTTCCATTAATATCTCTAAAAATTGTTGTAGATATTTAACTTTCTAAATGAAATTTGTTCATTGACAATGACAGGTTTGATCAGTGTTGCAAGTATCGAATTTTAAAAATTATGTTTAATTTTGTTGTAATGGTAGGTACAGGGATCAAGTGTCCTGAGGGAACAAGTGTGTTGCAAGTACAAAGTTCAAATTCCATAATTTTTAGGGACTGATTATTAATACAAAAATCAATTTAAAATAGACACAGCTAAAGTCGATACTTGAGTTAGTGGCGATGAAGTATGTACCTAGTTCTGCATTAAGTATTACTCAATAGCTTTAATATTATCTACTAGTTGCGTTGGTAATTCTTTCTTATGTAATAGAGATTGTCGAAAAGGCCGACTAACGAGTTAGCTTCATAATAATCATTCATGATACTTTGTGTTGCTGGGGAGATTTTTGCGCCACTTCTTCTTCCCAGCTAAAACACTAGGAAGTGGTTACGGGCGGGCGTTTTGGTCCCCTAAACCGCCCGGCTGTCACCATTTCCTGTCTTTATGTAGAACTTTGACGTTCAAAGAGTGTGTGCACTCAGCCTATTTAGAATTATGACTTTTGTTTGACTTTGCCCTTTCCTGAATATATTTTGTGGTCGGCGCAACATGTCTGTTTGTTCAATAATAATTCCTCCCTACCGAATAGGGATGATTCCTCCTTACCTCCTCTCAATACATCCGATAAGACGGCAATCCGACACGGCTGGGGAGGGATCAGGCGCCGGACCAATGGCGACAAGTGCGCACCGAGACACGGGGGTGTCACACTACCATTTTGAAAAGGAATTTCTCAAATCATCCCTACCTTGTTGCTATTCCACCAATTCGCAGTAAGCGTTTCCAAACGTCTTTTATAATGCACACAGCAAAGGAGTGGAACTCTCTACCTGCGTAGGTATGTGTTTCCGAACGCATAATGACAACGCTAATCTATTCAAAGTTGGAGTGAACAGTACGTCTATGGATGCTAGCTGACCCGCGCAACATCGTCTGCGTCACAATTTTCATTACTGCTCGGCTCCTGTTAGTCTTAGCGTGATGATATATAGCCTTCCTCAATAAATGGGCTATCTAACACTGAACGAAATTTTTAAATCGGACCAGTAGTTCCTGATATTAGCGCGTTCAAGCAAACAAACAAACTCTTCAGCTTTATAGATACTCGCTAGCGACTGTAGTTAAAAAAATGTATGAAAACTTTAAAAAAACAAGTTTCTAATTATTTATTTTTTTAGTTGTTAACTAACAAGCAAGCATTGTTGCAAGTAAAACTTTAGTTAAAAACTAAACAAATAAATTAGAAACTTGTTTTTTTAAAGTTTTCGTACATTTTTTTAACCTATTTTTTTAAATTCTACTAGTTAGCAACAGAATCGGTCCAGTGGATCCGGAGAAAACTTGCTGTGACAGACGGACAGACAGACAGACAGACAGACAGACAGCCGAGTGATCCTATAAGGGTTCCTTTTTTTTTCGGAACCCTAAAAAACCGACCTGAGTGCAAATTCTACTAATTAGGTATGGTTCCTTATTTTTAAGCAATGGTCGCATTAGCATCGCAGTCGCAATCTGGGGGGCTAAAAAGGCCACTTTAGAAGAATCATAATATTGATCACACAACAATCTGTCTAATTTTATTTTTATCTTTATCGCTAACGCATTAGGTTCAAGGTTGATTGGGACAATTTGACAGTGACGGGTAGCGTGATGTGCTTTCTGATTATGCTAAAGTGGACTTTTTAGACCCGCTGTATGTTTGTCGCAAAATGTATGCAATGAGGCTTTTTAGGGTTCCGAACATACGTATAAAATGGAACCCTTATAGGATCACTCGGGTGTCTGTCTGTCTGTCTGTCACAGCCAGTTTTCTCCGGATCTACTGGACGACTCTGTTGAAAGGGTTTACATATGGACTTCTGTGACCCAAACACGGACGCGTTACATAAATGAAATTGGTTCGGATTCCTTTGCACGCGAATCCGACTCGTACTTGGTCAGTTTTTTTATTAGCGAGTGAATGAAACAAATGCCGCGCATACGTCAATACTCTTTGATAATGGCTGTGACTATACTAAAGATACCTACTGTTGTATCATATAATTATATCGCCATCAAGTCGTGTGCTCTGCTACGCGTTTGCCACGTGTTTTTGCACGCGAACGATAGTTAAGGCTGAGGCCAAACGAACGTAATTTTGTGAGTTGCGGTTAGTGAAGTTCAGAGATCGGAAAGCTGAAGAGTTTGTTTGTTTGTTTGCTTGAACGCGCTAATCTCAGGAACTACTGGTCCGATTTGAAAAATTCTTTCAGTGTTAGATAGCCCATTTATCTAGGAAGGCTATGGGCTATATATCATCACGCTAAGACCAATATATAGCCTTCCTCGATAAATGGGCTACTTTCATCTTTATACAGATACAGAATACAGCAAGTTATCTAAAATAACGTACTATCTTTGTTGACAATTTCACAAGTACGTACAAAGTGTACAGTGCCCAACTGCAGCCCAAGAGTAGCTGATAAAGTACTCACACTCCAAAAATAGCATTTTAATCGATTCTACTAGAATCAGAGTACGTAATGTGTATGTAGGTGTGTATGTAAATCAGGCTGGTTTCCGCAACTCCACGATCAAGCGCGTATTTTGCGTGCCGGTGGGACAAATGTGTCATTCGATCCACCCCAGCTCCCCAAGGAAGGCCAGCAACGCCTTGGTGTTACCAACTATCTCACTGAGGGTACCTGGGTTACCGAAGTACTTGGCCCTGTAATCCGCGACTACCGGGCAGCTTAGAAGCAGGTGTGCTGCTGTCTCATTCTCCTCCATGCAGGCTCTGCATAGCGGGCTGTCAGTGACTCCTATAGCATAGAGGTGTTTATTAAAAGACCCGTGGCCAGTTGTTACGGCTGTGACTGTATGCAACTGTTGATTAGTCAGTCTTAGGGCTTGTTTTGTAAATCGGCCATCTATAGAGGGAAGTGCCTCTTTGGCCTGCCTACACTCACCATGGTCAACCCATAGCTTGTGATGTTTATCTCCGGTGCGTTTCCTTACCAGATTGCGTAGGTACCCGAAAGGCAGAGGTAAGATGGGTTCGGGTCCCATCGCTGCCATACTCGAACCCCTTCTGGCGAGTTCATCCGCTGCAGTACGTAATGTGAGAATAGTACTTTTTGATTCAAGTGCGCACGTGTATTAAACGACGTTTTTCAACTGACTTATTCGAAAAAAAACCTTGAAGACGACAAAAATAATCTAATCTACACTAATAACTAAAGAGGAAAGATTTGTTTGTTTGTTTGAAATTAATAGGCTCCGAAACTACTGGACCGATTTGAAAAATTCTTTTAGCAATGGATAGCTACATTATCAGGGAGTAACATAGGCTATATTTTATCCCCGTACTCCCACGGGAACGGGAACTACGCGGGTGAAACCGCGTGACGTCCACTAGTCTAATACCTATATAAAAATCCCGTGTTGCTTGAACGATTTTTACTAAATTTTTGTGTATATTAGGTAGGTCTGAGAATAGGTCGTAGGCTATTTTTTTTATTTATATGGCAAAACATCGTTTGCCAGGTCAGCTAGTAATTTAAACAAAAGTATTGTGAGAAATGCCTTGCTTTATTTTTGTGACGGTTGCCTGGTGAACTTTTCCGCACTAGTGTGAAATCATTGCATTGCATGCCTAAAGACGGTGGGGTAGGAGTCGGTTGTCGTTTAACTGTGTTGAAAAAGATAATTAATTAACTATACTTATTTGTACCTAGAGTACAGTTCGCATCACCGTTGTTTACTCGGGTTAGGTTTTAGTGACGACCGCGCAGGTGCAATCGCGTAAACAAGTGTTACGTTCCTAGAATATTTGTTTGTTTATATTATAAACAAGTAACAAAGACTACCAGTAACAATAAAAATATCAAAAAGTAGCACCACAAAAACACACAAAAAACAAATCAAATAGTAAGAAATAACCAAAATAATTAATTAAAAACAATAACAATGTGTAACACTTTTCGCATTAACAGTATTGCATTGAGCAAGTGGGTCACACGTATGCATCGAACGTATACGAGCGAGTGAGATGCCATTACACCCGCCATCTTGCGCGAGCACGCGCATGCGCGACCTACCCGCGCATGCGCTGTCCTTTGATTTTTGTCAAACTGACATCCTGCGCAGTCGATTGCGACGTACTTCGGGGAGGTAAACTTGCGTGACGGGAACTGTACGTTTGGGTTAATGGGTTGTTTGACCTCTCACCTGATGGAAAGCGATGATGCAGTCGACGATGGAGCACGCTTGTCTAGAAGTAACCTGTTCACTCTTGACTTAAAGTCCCCAGGTTGTAGCCATCACTAAACACAGTCTCTGGCACTGGCAGAGAATTTCGTTACTTCATAAATGACCATATCTTTTTTTACGTTAACTTAGAAGTCTGATTTCACAACTTCAAAGAACTGTAGACTTGAGTACATGGTTTTAATTTCAACTCGATACCTCCACGCGTTCCCGAGATAAAGGGTCTTGACAGACAGACGGACGAACAACAAAGTGATTCTAAAAGGGTTCCGTTTTTTTCCTTTCGAGGCAGTGGCGGTACCTTCATATAAGCCCAAAAGCCCGGCATGCCTTACTAAAATGCTCGATAGAGAATCAATATCAAACCCGAACTATTTAAAAGCTCGCGCGCTTAATTCTTATCAAAATAACACAAAGTATCTACCTATGCCACATTACTACATAACTACACATCGCGATTGTTCGCGCGCAGAGTTTCGCATTTGCAGTATCTACATATAGCTATCTCGCTTACACGTACCGGCTTTTACCGGGCTTTTAAATACTATCTCCGTCACTTTCGCACTTATAGCGATGTGCCGTATAACGAATTCTAAACCTTGTGCGTCTACAAATCGATCAGTATGGAAGATTAAAGCCGTGCATGCGTATGAAGTTGCACGCGTATGCGTGACCTTGTCACCTTGCCAACTCTGCAGTGTTGCCGTTTTAGCGACGTTGTGAAATCTTGGAGATTTTTAACGAGTTTGGTGACTTTTTTTAAGATTTAGCAACAATAAAAACTAGCGACTTTTTAAAATAACGAAATTAAATATTCAAGCAATATCTTAAAAATAAAAAAATTGCGACATCTAGCTAGATTTTTCATATACCTGGCGCTTTTTTTTGCCTAAATGACAACACTGCAACTCTGCGTAAGTAGTTCTTGACACCGGAGTGCAACTCACTTCAGTTTTATTTGCTTGAGAGTTGAAAAGTTATGTTGTTAAAGTTTTTTGTGTGTTTTCTTAGATTTTCTCAGTGATACAATTGTTTTGGTGACTTACCTACAACAATGGAGGTAATTGTACCTTGTGAGGATTTAAAATGCGTACAAGTTTTGATTGGCGAAGATAAGGTAAAATCTTTAAACTTTGCTCAGAAAAAACAGTTAATTTCTTCATTAAAACCGACGCCTATTCTGTGTTTTTCTAGACTAGTAAATCGCATAAACGAAATTTAATAGATCAGTGTATAAACTAGTGCTGCCTATTTTTTTCGAATGAAGATTCCGTTTGCAATACATCTGGTTATAATGATTTAAATAACATATCTGGCGCCATTAAAAGGCACGCAAATTCCCATAAACACCTGTGTGCAATGGTTTCTTTCGGTAATTTTGGTAAACAACGAATTGAGACATCTATATCAGTTTATGAGAAAATTGCGATGATACATACGAAGGTACCTACATACTCAGTCGAAAACTGAACTTTCTTTTTTTGAAATCGGTAAAAATTTTATTGGGCTTGCCTTATTTTGAAACCCTAGGCACGCCACTGTTTCGAGGTACGGATCCCTAAAAACTACAGAATTTTGGTTCGCGCGGGTGTTAACGAGCGCGCGTTTTGCTCCCTCAAGTTCGCTGGCATATGTCGTCGCCTTAAAATAGAAAACCGTTTGCTATCGATTTTTAAATCGGCTCTAACAAAAGGCCAAGGTCTTCATATAATATTTATAACAGAATCGTTTGTCAAATGTCATAAGCAATTTGTACAACACCAATATACGTTGAAACGCGGCAGAACGCTGTACTAAAAATTGTATTGAATTTTACTTCGTTGGTCTCTCGGTGTTCGCAAACAGCGCTGTTTAGGAGGTTGAAGATATACTGGCTGTTAAATATTTATTCAATATTCCTTTGCCGGGTACTATTTCTTAATGGATTGAATAATTTTAACGTATCATCACGCCCGATTTCTACTATAAGCTCAAAAAGTTAAGTAGAAATATGGGGTACTTTATATTTAACCGACTTCCAAAAAAAGAGGAGGTTCTCAATATGGTGGGTATTTTTTTTTGTGTATGTACACCGATTATTCCGAGGTTTATGATCTGATTTCTGTTTTTAGTTCGATGCAGTATACTTGCCATTTGGTCCCATAAAAAATTGATTCAGTTTGGTTCAGTAGTTTTTATTTTATGAGCATTTTTGCTTATTTCAATTTCTGCGTTGACGAAGACGTCGTCCAAGTATCACCACTTAAAAGTGAAAAATAAAAAGACTATGTACAAAAAAATGTAACCGACTTCCAAACAAAACACTACAAAGTATAAAATAACCTTAATTTCGGAAGTCGGTGTTAAAAAACAAAGAAACAAAACCAAAAACACCTTTTTTTTCACTTTTACAAGGAACATAACATGTATTTTTTTACATTGTTATGGGTTTGCTCTTGACCCTAGTCTTAATTTTAAATACTAATCTACTAAACACTTAAAATAAAATTCTTAACCAAAATATGGGGTCAAATAACTGGCCAAGTGCGAGTCAGACTCGCGTGCAAAGGGTTCCGAACCAATTTCACTTTTGTAACATGTTACTTTAACACTACAGACTTCTTTTAGATTTTCCTGTAATCTTTAGGTAAAGAACTATTATCCCCATTCTTCTCAAAATTCAAAAGGCTCGTAAAATAATATGGTAATGTTTGGTCTTATTTCGTGAATAACTTCAAAACTGTCTATTTTAAAATTATGAAAAAAATATAATTAAAACTCTCACAGTAAGCTCTTTCATGTAACACGATGCAGTTTGAAAAATATTTTTTTTTTCTAGTTTAACTCCCCAAAAGTGACGCCCATACCTGCCAAAAAATTATTTATTTACGTAACGCGTCCGTATTTGGGTTACAGAAGTCCATATGTATACCAAATTTAGCTGAAATATGGGGAGTAGGTATAGGGGAGCACTACACAAATTCCTACAAAAGGGCTATACTCCGCGCAGGCAAAAGCTAGTTCCTAATATACAATACAAAACCCGGTTAGACTGGAAACCGACTCCGACGTAGTAATCAGGAAAAGTCCGGAATGGAGCGTTTCCTACTTTCATCACCATCATCATCATCTCATCCTCCAGACGTCCACTGCTGGACGGCGGCCTCCCCGCGCGTGTCGCCACTACAACCAGTCCATTGCGCCATTTCATCACCATCATCATCATCTCAGTCGAACGACGACGTCCACTGCTGGACATAAGTCCTCCCCGCGCGTGTCGCCACAACAACCGGTTCTGCTAGTCTATTCTGTAAGTAAATATTTCGATATCGAGCTTCACTTGAGTGACAAAGCTCACAAAGTGAACTTTTTTTTTTTTTTTTTACTATATAGGCATACGTTTGACCACAATCTCACCTGATGGTAAGCGATGATGTGGTCGAAGATGGAGCACGTTTGCCTAGAAGCAACCTATTCACTCTTGTCTTAAAGACTCCCAGGTTGTAGCTATCTGGAAACACAGACTCTGGCAGGGAATTCCACTCCTTAGCTGTACGCACTATGAATGTGTTCCCAAAACGTTTAGTGCGTGTGGGTGGGATGTCCACCATGTACCGGTGGCGCATCGCCGTTCGTCTTGTGGTCCGATGATGGAACGGGCTTGGCGGAATTCAATCATGCAATTCCGTCGCACACTCCCCAAAATGCAAGCGATAGAAAACCGACAGGCCAGCAACTCGGCGTCGATGCTCAAGGCTTTGGAGCTTCGACTCGACGAGCCTGTCATTACCGATGATCCTCTTGGCTCGTTTCTCAATTGACTCAAGGGCATCAAGCTGGTATTTGGCAGATCCGTCCCAAAGATGAGAGCAGTACTCCATACACGATCGAACTTGCGCTTGATAGAGCTTGAGCAGCTGTTCCGGCGTTAAGTACCGTCTCACCTTTGCTAGGACCCCCAACTTTCTGGCAGCCACTTGAGCCTTTGCCTCTATGCCACTATTGTGCCTCTCACATCCATTGGCTACCCGCGACCCTTCCCTTTCCTAATTTATACAAATAGAATTCATAGTCAATTATTAAATTCTGTTGAATGATTTTGTACATAAGTGCTTTTTAAACAGCCAAAGTATATGTAAGTAATCGCAAAAAATGGCCTTTGAACTTATCGGCGACAAAAACTTCGGTGTGTTGAGCAGATATGTTTTTTTTGCACAATTTATTATTTAAAACTTTTGCTACATGAAATGCGATGCGCAAGCGATGTGTGTTTTTCAAAACCTCTCGCTAAAAGTATACCCAGTTATCTATACTAATATATAAAGCTGAAGAGTTTGTTTGTTTGTTTGCTTGAACGCGCTAATCTCAGGAACTTCTGGTCCGAAATGAAAAATTCTTTCAGTGTTAGATAGCCTGTTTATCGAGGAAGGCTATATCATCACGCTAAGACCAATAGGAGCGGAGCAGACGAAGTTGCGCCGGTCAACTAGTTAACTGATAAGATGATAATGACACAAATTCAATATGACGTACTAGTAACTGTATCATATTTTGAGCTTTTTAAAGTGTTGTTTACTGCGTGGGGGAGACCGGGTACAAAATTAACGGCGGGTCGAAAGTAACAAACGTTCTGTAGGTCCACCCAATCATCAAAACACCGCTTTGCTGCCGTTAGGTGATAGCCGGGGGCACCTGTCTCCCTTGCATTCAATCGCCGTGTGCACCACGCCCTTCTATGTGGTGTGACAGGACGCTACTTGATTTTATAAGTCAAAAGTAAGCTTTTTGACGCTTACTTATTTAATGTTTACGTAACTGTATACTGAATAAGGCAAGAAGAAATTGGTATCCACGAAATGAAAGGGAAAAAAGACAAAAAAAAAGACAGCAAGGAAGAAAAATAAATCTGATGACGAAGATGGCTTCATTTGCTTAGAAACTTTTAGCAACAGTTGACCAAAAGAGCTATGACACTCTCATTGCTCATTTGGTCGACTGTTGCTATGGAATGTAAAATGTGGTACATGCTGAATGCGAAAAGAAATTATGTGTGCTGTAATTGCGAGTCTGAAAGACTGCTATCATATAATTACTGATCTCGTTAGAATTCTAAGGAGGCGTTAATATTGGGTTGTTTCCTTAAATATATAAGTCCTGAGCATTTAAAATGGAAATGTTAACTTGTGTTATTAATACAAAGTTTCTAATAAATAATTTGTTATTTAATATGTCTACAATCCTATTCATTACAAACCCCTTTTTCCTGTTACTTTCGACCCACAACGTGTTACTTTCGACCTGCCAACGTGGTCGAAAGTAACAATTGCCAATTTTTTTTTAAGTCTCTGAAATTCATACAAAATATACAATAATAAGATAAATTAAGATAGTAATGTAAAGAACATAAACCAAATTTATACATGGCTATATTGAATTCATTAAAATAATAACACGTAACCAGAAAAAAGCGTAAAAGTACAAAATGTTACGTTTGTACCCGGTCTACCCTATTTTCTTTTCTCTAGGTTTTAAGAAATTTGGAGAGTTCTGTCTGGCGCAGGACTATCAGCCTAAGGTACTTTCCAAGGCACGGGTTGTAACACCACCAACTTCCTAACTCCGGGCTGTCTCAGAGAAATTCCTAATGGAAAAACTTTTGCCCGACCTGAAAATCAAACAAAACTGATCAATCAGCAATTGAACCACACAGCAAACGTGAAAATGTCTCCATGCACAACTTACGTATAGTAGCCGGCACGAGTCGTGAGCACAGATGAATGCAGCGGGGTGATCTCAACAATGTTCGGTGGGCGAACGAAACTCGCAAGCGCAACAGTCGATGAGCATTGACTGACGAACCAATAACGTGAAGCGTCAGAGCTGTCGTCGTCAAACCGACCAATGGAGAGTGTGCTCACGATTCGTTGTTTTTATAGGTTGTTATAGCATTAGATAGCGCCGCTTTCCGAGCAGCACAGTCTTAACTACGGAAAACGGCTGCCATGCCCATGAGACGTGTAATTCACAAACACATGGCCTCGCCATGTTATTAGACGGTACACAGCTACCTACTGCAGATTATAAGGAAAAATAAGCATAAATATGGTTCGAGGTAGATGATTCCTTCGATGTAGTCAGCGAAATTCAAAATGTTTTAGGGTTTGTTTTTCACTTGCAGATAAAAAAACCGGCAAACAAATTTGCAGCTCAAAATTACTTTAAATAAATTCTATATACCTATAAATATTTTTTTTTTATTTAATTACAAATGTAACTTAAAAGTGAGCGTGTCGAAATATACGTTTTATTTTATTTATTTATTTAACAATTTATGTACACACATTAAATAGAAATATAAAAAGAAGGAGACAGAAAAATAGGTACAAAGGTAATGCTTATTTCAAAAGAAATCTCTTCCAGCATACCTGCGAAAGGAGAGTTGTATAAAAGATATGTAGACACCGTGTGTAGAAGGTATAAGTACTTACAAATAAAACAATAAACTTTAATATAACATACAATACATAAATATTACTAAAATAAATATATACTAATACATACTAAACAATATTATAAGATAAATAATAACACATACTTATATGCAACTATGACGGTAAAGAAAGGTAGTGTTCTTTCACTCTTCTTTTAAAAACTGAAAGAGATTTGCAGCCTCTTAATGTCAGGCGGCAGTGAATTCCACAGCCTAACCGCATGGGCAGTAAAGGAATAGGAGTAAAACTCAGTAGCGTGGGGAGGGGACTTAAGGAGATTTCTAAGATGCGCTCTATGTGGCTTAAACGATTGTATTTTTTTTACGTTAACTTGGAAGTCAACATAGAAGACGGGGCCCGCTAGGGCCAGTGCCTGCCAGGGTTGCGGAATTTGTTCGAAAGAGTTACCGCGGCCTTGGAACGCAAAGGGCACTAGGAGGAAAACGGATGGGTTTTAGTCAGTAAGAGTCTGACACTCCCTTCTGCTTCGCCCAGAGCGGGAGGAGTCATTTTATGATTTCCCATCGACAAAAAAAAAGAAAAAAATGCACTCTGGTCACGGTAAGAATCGACTAACAGAATGCAGAAATACGAGAATTGCCGTCTGATTTGTAATTGATCAGTTTTTTTTATAAGCTTCATACATATTTTAATAATCTTGATGCTGTTTGGTGCTAACCCTATAATTATCTTAATGATATTTTTATGCGCGCATAGGTGTGCAGGTATTTGAGGTAGGGATTAATTGTATCTATTTATACCGGAAGATAAAAAACTCGTGGCTGACTATTTAGTATTGCGGAGATCAACTTATTTGCAAGGTTGAGCTGCTCAAGGTTTTGCCTCAAAATAAGTCTAAGCAACGTTCTAGTACAAAGCGATAATCGCGCGAAAACGCGATTGTCGCGTTCATTTCGCGCGTCGCGCCGATAGTCGATCGCGTATTGGCGCAATGTCACCAGAGGGCTTGGTGCAAGTTTTTTAACGTAATCGTAAACGTTCGCTTTGTGAAATTGTATGAAAAAAAAAGATTTTCTACTATTGTTACCAGACGGCGCTTATTCAGTTTCAACACAAAATTGACCTCAAGTCCATGTTCCTCAAAAACTTTTTACAAAACAAATAATAACTGACTTCCAAACAAAACACTGCAAAGTATAAAATAACCTTAGTTTCGGAAGTCGGTGTTTTTGGTTTTATTTCTTTGTTTTTTAACACCGACTTCCGACTTTTTGTAAAATGTTTTTTATTTTTCACTTTTAAGTGATACTTGGACAACGTCATCGTCTACGCAGAAATTGAAATAAGCCAAAATGCTCATAAAATAAAAAATACTAAACCAAACTGAATCAAAATTTACGGGACCAAATGGCAAGTATACCGCATCGAACTCACACAACAAGAACCACAGAAATCGGATCAAAAACCTCGGTAGTAATCGGTGAACATACGTTTAAAAAAAATACCCACCGAATTGAGAACTTTTCCAAAATAATTCAGACATTTAGTTTGATGAAAGAAAGCGTGGAGCGTTTTGTCCAAAAAGAGTAAATATAACATAAACGCTCCACGCTTTCTTTCATCAAACTAAATGTCCGAATTATTTTGTAATTTTTAGTGCGTGCTAAAAGCGTGTTTTTTAGTTTTCTAAACTATTATTTTTATTTGGAAGTCGATTAAAAATACCTTTTGCGTTCGGGGGCCGTGGTGACTCTGTCGAACAATTTCGCATGTCAAAGTCAAAATTCAAAATTCTTTATTGCGAACTAAGTGTCGGGTAGGTACAGGACAGATGTTAACAAAAATAGGAAGGTTCTTATAACTTAGTGGCCTGTTTAGGCATTGCAATTAAAATTGAAACATATATTTCTTCATTGAATATTATAGATAACTTACGTAATAGTATATTAACTAACATTTTTCATAAATTTTACATTTTCTCATTATTTGGTATAATTTACATATATCCCATTATACTTAGTATTACATCTCTTTTATCTTATGTATAATTATTTTTCTTCGAAAAATTCTTTTACAGAATAATACGCCTTATTAATCAGGAAGTCTTTCAGCTTTCTTTTAAAAATACCAATTGACTGTTGGTTCTTAATGTCTCTGGGTAGCTTATTATATATATTTTATGCCCATACAAAATATACTGTTGCTATAAACAGCAGTGTGGGCTGTTTTATTGCGTAATGTATTTTTAAGTCTACTGCTTCTTAATGTGTCATAGCTACTGATGTTCGATTTAACTAAAATTGAGGCCGCGTAGATATATAGAGCAGGCAGGGTTAATATCTTGAGGTTTATGAAATAAGGTTTACATGATTCAGTTTGGTGGATCCCACATATCTGATGCACTTTTTTTGTGCCCTGAACGCAATTTCCCTGTCAGTTGAGTATCCCCAATATCCCATAAGATAAAGTGGATCCCACATAGGCATGATAACCACTAAGTAGTGTGGTTTGGTTAGATACTTTTTTGAGCATATAGAGGGCATAGGAGAACTGATTCAACTTGCTACATACACTATTTACATGTGTTTTCCATGACATATTAGAATCTATATAGATACCCACAAAGTTTGTATTAGTAACCTTAGATACAGTGTCCCATTGCGGAACTAGTTACGAGGCATTTTTTTAGGTAGTAAAATAAAACTACATTATAGACACTTGCTATCACGCTAGACTTGTGCCAAATCTAAGTTATCTTATCGTTGGCCTTTGCCTTTATCTGGTTTATTATCTTCCTATTTGATAGTAATTAAGCTATACCTACTATAAAAGGAGTTGGTAGTCTGCTAGGCTTTTGTTTTTAACCCCCGATGCAAAAACGACGGGTTGTTATAAGTTTGACATGTCTGTGTGTGTGTGTGTGTGTGTGTGTCTGTCTGTGACATCGTAGCTCCCGAACGGATGAGCCGATTTTGATTTTGAAAGTTGAATTAGTCGGGAGTGTTCTTAGCTATGTTTGATGAAAATCGGTACAAGATGGCCGCCGCCACAAAATGGCAAATTACATTTCTACAATGATTTACAGTATAAAATGAAAGCGCTTGACTATGGGAATGAGGAATATTAACTAACGAAATGAAAATTAAGTTAAACAGCATGAAATAAAATTTTTAACGGGTATTTTTTTTTTTTTAATCACCACCAATTTTTCCATTAGCTTAGCTAGAATGGGTGACACCCGGGGTGGATAATGTGGTGTCATCCACCCCTCCGCCAAATAATTTAGGTTGCGACTTTAATTCTTTAAGCTGTAACCCGGTTTTCGGGAGCTGTGCTCCATTAGGATTTGCGTCACCCGGCCCGTAGCTACAAAAAAAGTGAGGATTCCTTACTTTTTCGGGTTCCGAACCGTAAAAAACGGAACCCTTATAGGATCACTCGGGTGTCTGTCTGTCACAGCCAGTTTTCTCCGAATCCACTGGACCGATTCTGTTGAAATTCGGTATACAATAATTTTTTAGTATGGAGGTCACTTTTGGGGGTCAAATTCGAAATGTTTAAAAAAAAGTTTTTCAAACTGTATCGTGTGACATATCAAATGAAAGGGCTCTTACTGTGAGGGTTTTAATTATATTTTTTCATAATTTTAAAATAAACAGTTTTGAAGTTATTCAAGAAATTAGACCAAAAATGACAATGCCCCCCCCCCCTATCTCCAAAACTACTGAGCCTTAAATTTTGAAAAAAAAAATGCAGATAATTGTTACCTAAAGATTGTCCGTACAGTTTTTTGCACGTTCTTCTCCATAGAGACACTTGGTTGGGAGGCCTATGTCCAGCTGTGAACGTCTGTCAGCTGATATGATGATGATGATACGGTGATGTAAATTCTGCACGTCTTCCATGAGTTTTATCAATCTATACTCGCTAGCGACTGTAGTTAAAAAAATGTATGAAAACTTTTAAAAAACAAGTTTCTAATTTATTTTTGTTACTTGTTAACTAATGTTCTGCTTGCAACTTGCTTGTTTGTTAGTTAACAACTTAAACAAATAAATTATGATTGACTAGTTGACCCGCGAAACTTCGTCTGCTTCGCTCCTTTTGGTCTTAGCGTGATGATATATAGCCTTCCTCGATAAATGGGCTAAATTGCTATTCCACCAATTCGCACTAAGCGTTTCCAAACGTCTTTTATAATACGCACAGCAAAGGAGTGGAACTCTCTGCCTGCGTCCGTGTTTCCAAACGCTTACAGCCCTAATCTCTTCAAAGTTAGAGTGAACAGGCTCCTTCTGGGTAAGCTCGCTCCATCGTAGACTTTGTCTCTGTCATCTCTGACCTAGAGTCAAGAGCAAACCCATCACAAATAAAAAAAATGGGCTATCTAACACTGAATGAATTTTTCAAATCGGACCAGGAGTTCCTGAGATTAGCGCGTTCAAGCAAACAAATAAACAAACTCTTCAGCTTTATATATTAGTATAGATAGATAAAACTCATGGTAGACGTACTGGTCTAAATGAACCATTATCTTACTACCACTATAAATGCGAAAGTTTGGATATTTCTTTTTATCCCGGGAGCACATGTTCCCATCGGATAATGTTTCTGACACACGTAAAATACTGATATTCAGCTGAATCCAGTTTGACTGGGAGCCGACCCCAATACTTATACCTAGTTGGGAAAAAGTTAGGGAGACGATGATTCACGCGGACGAAGCCGCTGCCACTGCTGGCAGAAGCTCACGTGTAATATTTAATTATTTCTTCTCCTTTTCGAATCGATGGTAACCCTTAAATATTTTGTACCCAGTATATGAAAGAAAAGGGAGTTAGTGATAGCGTGACGGCTGATAGGACAGAATGGACGAAAAAAACGTGTTGCACCGACCCTAAGTAAGATGGAAAATGATGATGGTCGCCACGTTCACAACGGCATTCATCATTATTTCGGATCATTTCATTTTGGTTTTGAGTAGGTAGTTAACAGGCCACATTCCGGTGCTATGTAGGTACCTAAGCCAAATAGTTATGTAAGTTTGTATAAAAAGTCGTGAGCTGTCGAAGTATTGACAAATTTTAATGTATGAAGCATCTTATAATAAAAAATCTTCGTAATGTTCTTCTAAGAATTGTAAGAATAGATGCGTGGATTAGCCTTGACGAGCAAAATTGATGCGATCGATGTTCTGTTCATGCTAAAATCTGGTCATACCACTTTATTCACCTTTGAACTCTGTATAAAAAAATAATCTATGTGCCTATGGACATTAAAGTGATTTTTCAAAAGACTTAGCAGCTTTTAGCACAATAAACGCACCCTTATAGGATCACTCGGGTGTCTATCTGTCCGTCTGTCACAGCCAGTTTTCTCCGGATCCACTGGACCGATTCTGTTGAAATTTGGTACACATATGACTTCTATGACCCAAATACGGACGCGTTAAGTAAATTATTAAATTTTTAGTATGGGGGGTCAAACCAGAAAACTTAAAAAAAAAGTTTTTGAACAATATTGTGTGACATATCAAATGAAAGAGCTTACTGTGAGGGTTTTAATTATATTTTTTTCATAATTTTAAAATAAATGGTTTTGAAGTTATTCAAGAAATTAGACGAAAAGTGACCATTCCCCCGCCCTTATCTCCGAAACTATCTACTGAGCCTAAAATTTTGAAAAAAATGGAGATAATAGATCTTCACCTAAAGATTACAGGAAAACCTATTAGAAGTCTGTAGTCACAGATAATATAATACTGTAGTGTTAACATAACATGTTAAAATAATTCAATTCGTTCGGAACCCTTTGCACGCGAGTCCGACTCGCACTTGGCCTGTTTTTAATTACTAACATTAGTTATAAACAAAATACTGTTATCTAATCTGATTTTTTTTTTATTAATGTTTCTACATATCTGCCTGACCTTTCGGCAGATGCATGCGTAATGTTATGTCATGCTATTATGTGCCAATATTTTCGTTCGATCACATATTTTTCTCAACAGTACAAAGGTTGCTTTTGTAATGCGTATTGGTTATTTTATTAGCACTACGGTTTACTTTGGCTCATCAAGGTTAAGTCTCCACATTATGTACAGACGCGATCACATCAAGCTACCCAAAACTGCCGAATTTTCCCAATCAACTTTGAACCTAATGTTTTAACGATAAAGTTGAAATCTGTAGGTACTATATAAATCTTACATCTATTTATAAGCAAAGAGTTCTAGGAAATCTATTTTACCGCGTTCGTCTTGTAAATCAAACTTTGGTTAATCTATACTTCTATACTAATAATAAAGCTGAAGAGTTTATTTGTTTGTTTGCTTGAACGCGCTAATCTCAGGAACTAATGGTCCGATTTGAAAAATTCTTTCAGTGTTGGATAGCCCATTTATCGAGGAAGGCTATATATCATCACGCTAAGACCAATAGGAGCGGAGCAGTAATGAAAATTGTGACGCAGACGACGTTGCGCGGGTCAGCTAGTCTCAAATACGTGTGGTTTATAGATGGCGAGATTTTTGGTCCAGTTAGGTGAAATCCGGTTTTATCGGAAAGTATTGGGAATCATCATCATCATATTAGCCGAAAGTCGTCCACAGCTGGACATAGGCCCTCCCCAAGCGTCGCCACAATGACCGCTCCTGCGCGTCTCGCATCCATCGGCTACCCGCGACCTTCACCAGGTCATCGGTCCACCTTGTGGGAATACAAAAACAGAAATTAAAAGACAAGTTTGGGCAAATAAATAAAATTTAAGGGTCTGTTTGTAATAAATTTCAAAATTACAGCTTATTACGAAATGCAAGAAAGTAACAAAACTCCGAAACGGCTGGACCGATTTTGACGGGTCATTCACGGCAGATAGTTGATGTTATAATGAGTAGCTTGAGCGAGACTTACATTTTAGAAAAAAAACTGGCCAAGTGCGAGTCGGACTCGCGTGCAAAGGGTTCCGAACGAATTTAATTTTTTTAACATGTTATTTTAACACTACAGACTTCTAATAGGTTTTCCTGTAATCTTTAGGTAAAGATCTATTATCTAATCTATTATATTTTTATTATTAGTGAATAGGTTGCTTCTGGGCAAACATGATCCATCTTCGACCGCATCATCGCTTACCATCAGGTGAGATAGTGGTCAAACGTATGCCTATATATAATTAAAAATCTGCATTTTTATCAAAATTTTAGGCTCAGTAGTTTCGGAGATAAGGGGGGTGAATGGTCATTTTTCGTCTAATTTCTTAAATAACTTCAAAACCATTTATTTTTAAATTATGAAAAAAATATAATTAAAACACTCACAGTAAGCCCTTTCATTTGATATGTCACACGATATTGTCCAAAAAACGTTTTTTTTTAATTTCAAATCTCATATTCTCAAATCGTTTATTGCAATCCATAATGTACACATACAGGTGGTAAAATGAATAAATAGAAACAATTATGGACCCTGTCGGGCACAGCAAAACTTTAAATAATTAGGAGACAGGAAGAGCGCTTTAGATTATTTTTATTGTAAAATAAATCTATATCTATACTAATATATAAAGCTGAAGAGTTTGGTTGTTTGCTTGAACGCGCTAATCTCAGGAACTACTGGTCCGATTTGAAAAATTCTTTCAGTGTTAGATAGCCCATTTATCGAGGAAGGCTATAGGCTATATATTATCACGCTCAGACCGATAAAAGCGGAGCAGTAATGAAAATTGTGACGCAGATGACGTTGCGCGGGTCAGCTAGTGTTTAATATTTCCTGTCCAACTTGTGCCTATTATTTTTTTTTTACAATTTTCTAGTTTGACCCCTAAAAGTGACCACCATACTAAAAAAATAATGATTTACGTAACGCGTCCGTGTTTGGGTCATAGAAGTCCATATGTGTACCAAATTTCAACAGAATCGGTCCAGTGGATCCGGAGAAAACTGGCTGTGACAGACGGACAGACAGACAGGGTACCGTTTTTTTTCGGAACCCTAAAAATAGTAGAAAATAATTAATAGGTATTGTATTCAGTTCCTTAGGGTTGATCATATGATGATTTAGTCATTTAAATACTTTTTGGTTCGATATGATCAAGAAAAAATCAGTAAGTAGGTATTTAGGTAGGTACGTTTAAAAGCAAACAAACTATCCCCTCGGAAACCGCTAGAATGTATTTAAAAGATAACGCTTTTCCTATGATTAGCTGCGTTCAGATTTTTTTTATCGTAATTTGCGATAAAAAGATAGCGTCATACGATAAACTCTGATACGATTATCATAAATATCAGTTGTTTGATTGTGGCCGCTGAGATTGACAAATTGTGTCTGAAATCGCCACTCAAAGTAGGACTGGCTGTTTGGCGTGTTTAGAATAAAAGTACTTACTAATTTCATGGTTTTGGCAATACTTTTCCTGAGTGGCCAAAATCGGAACTAATGACGCCAACTAGTTCTTTTTTCAAAATTTTCACAGATATTCATGAAATATTTAACAATAGTGTTGCTCTGATAATGTCGATGTTTGAGCCCTAAAAGTTGGATTTATTGCGCAGCACTGTATCTAATATTTATATCTTCAGCAGCAAAACAAACAAAGGGTTCCGAACGAATTGTATCTTTTTAACATGTTATTTTAACACTATAGACTTCTTATAGTGTTTTTCTGTAATCTATAGGTAAAGATCTATTATCTCCATTTTTTTCAAAATTTTAGGCTCAGTAGTTTCGGAGATAAGGGGGGATGGTCATTTTTTGTCTAATTTCTTTCATAACTTCAAAACCATTTATTTTAAAATTATAAAAAAATATAATTAAGACTCTCATAGTAAACCCTTTCATTTGATATGTCACACAATATTGTTCAAATAAACTTTTTTTTAAATTTTCTAGTTTGACCCCCAAAAGCGACCCCTTCTAAAAATTTAATAATTTACGTAACGCGTCCGTGTTTGGGTCACAGAAGTCCATATGTATACCAAATTTCAATAGAATCGGTCCTGTGGATCCGGAGAAAACTGGCTGTGACAGACAGACAGATCCTATAAGGGTTCCGTTTTTTGTTCGAAACCCTAAAAAGGCTTTTCTATGGTTAACTTCGGATGTGCAATTAATTAGATACCTAAGTCTTTCGTATTTATACGAAATCCATCAAAATAACATTTTCCTTAGCTTTAGGTTAAAGGTCATCTTATACCTATTAAATCTTAAGAGGCCCCTGCAAAAACGGTTTTTATAATAAATCTCTGTGGAACAGAATGAATTAAGTCATTTACGAATGTGAACTATTGACCATTTGTGTCATCATAATAAACTGGTCGCAAAATATTTAATAATAACCAGTTCAAGAATATAACTGTACAAACAATTCACTCGATTAAGAATAGTGCCACCTATTGACGAGTAGGAAGAACTATTTATTGCTGCTGTCAAAGTTTGCAAGTTATTGTCTATGGAATTTTCCCGCCTTTTTTGCTGTCAAATCTTCTCGTTCATAATGAATATTATTTTACTCATACAATGATAGTTTTTGTGATCAAATAGAACATAATATAAGGAAGGATGTTATAAATTAAAAATTGCATGACTTGCTTCAATATTCAAGAACCCAATACTTTACAAGTTTTTGTTAGGTACTCCAAAATCACTTGGTTTTTTTAGTCATCACTACTACCACACGTGTTCTATCTTATAAGTAATATCGACAAAAACGTAATACACAAATAAATAAATAGTTATGTACCAGTTATCTACACGACATGTTGGTTCGTATAGTTATGGGGAAGTACGCAGTTGAGACGCGAAATAACGCCAACATTAGTGTTATAATAACAACGCCCGCGCCATATTTATCTTAGGTACCTACTAACTTAATTAGCTTTAAGTAGGTATAAGTATATAGGAGGGAGATGCCGTAACAAAGCGAGGCATATCTACGTTTTTTTTTGTAAATCTGTGCCTACAACGCAAAACCTTAACTAGGTATCGATTTCTGAATTAAGAATTGGTACCTAGTTAAGTGTCCTTAAAACCTTTTTAGACTGGACATCTATCAAAATTTTGCATTAAAGCATGATTATACTTCAAATACCTACTCAATTCAGAAAACTGCTCTAAGACTTAAAAAAGTATTTAATAATGAATTAAAAGTAATTTTAGTAATTTATATTTCTCTATGCATGGAATTGACAGTTCCTTCCCAGACCTAAATAGATAAAACTATAATAGTGAGCGTGCACCGCGTTGACTATACCATCTAGTGTTGCATATTCGAAACTTTAAGAGGGGACTCGGGTCGGTAACTCTTGGGCCTTTCTCCATATAAACGCATTCCGCTGTTTTATTCGTCGATAATGCTGCTAGAGCAGTGATTTTTTTTTTCCAAAAAATGTAGATCGAATTAATGTAATGTGCCTCTATCATTTTATTTTTTCCAAAACATAATTACTTAAAGAATAAAGACAATCCAAATCCCGAAAAAACAGCTCGTTTTTATCGCCATGTTCAGACGACTGTCAGACAAATTTAAAAAGTTTTTAACAAAATAGAAAATAATGTAAGCATAGATATAGTCTTCCTCTAAATTTTGATATATGATTTTCTTTAGATCAGTCTAGTTTTGAAGAAGAAAACAGCGGAATACAAAACGTCTTTTAGCTATAGTTTTTCTATGTAAAAATCAGCCTGAGATGCAGTTGTCGCTTTCGCACTTTACTTGATAGGGCACAGTGCGACGCATCGGCAATAGTTTCATCAAATACCTATTTTTCAAATTCTTAACATATTTTGGAATACTTGACATTGACGCTTCTGTGCTGCTACCAGATAGTTCCTGCATGCTCCGTTTGGAGGCACGTGCATGAAATAGACTGTGCCATCTAGCGTTGCAATTTCTAAAGTCATGAGTAAAATATACTTGACAATGACGCTTCTATGCTACCTGCGCGATCCCTATAAGCTAGTAAGTAGGTAATCAAGATGCTATCGAGAAATCAGCGGGTCTAAACAGGCTAATTTAGTAGAATCATATGATAGATAGATAGATAAAACATTTATTTGGAACAAGGAAAGAAACACAACACACAAGCACAGTTACAACACATAAGCACACATAACACTAGAAAATACAAATAATTAAATAAAAACACATAAAAATAGAAAAGGCAGAATGTATGGTGGCAATTACTATTTATAAACTAAAGAATTTGTCAGATAACCTACCTACATAAAAAAACACATACAACCATTGATATATAAAAAACCCATATACAACATATAACAATAACAATCATACAACATAATATGACAATCTGCCAAATTTTATTCTCATCTTTATCGCTGAAGCGTTAGGTTCAATATTAATTGGGGAAATTTGACAGTTTCAGGTAGCTTGCTGTGCTAGCTGATTCTACTAAAGTGGCTTGTCTAGACCTGCAGCCGCAGGGCTGACTGCCAACAGTATAGGGAAGATGCAAATACAGAATTTATGAGAATGTTGTTAATAAAATAATAAAAAGTATAAAATAAAGGCCATTGCAACGTTTTTATTTTAGTTAATATTCATTTTTTACAAAAATAATGAATTAAAGTAACGTGAAACGGAACGTATATAAAAACAACAATCAGCGTTTAGTGACGTCGCTGATGTTATGACAACGAAAAGGCAACCTTATTTCTTTGAGAAAGGACAGTTCTTGACCGGTGGCGGACAGAAGTGACGTCATCGTCCGTTTTCGCGCGAAAATTTAAACAGTCGGTTTAAAAACGCAAATTTGGCAATAAATTAAAGAGTTTTCATTTCTTATTTATGTGGTGGTCTCTTCTAGACGGAGTTCTTTAAAATTAAATCAAAAATGGAAATATTGCATGATCCCTATTGTCATGATTCTAACACAGATTTTTTTGATAACATCAATATTATGTCACCGCAAACGATATCAGCTATCAATTTGAGTTCTCGATAGGATGACAAGCGATTTTTGACTTTATTCAGTCATCATTATAATAGATACTGCATTGACTCCCGTTCTATAATTAGAGATGATTGTCTATGCTTGCCGTAAGTTTTGCAAATCATCGCCTCTTATAAAAAGTTTGTTTTTATTACGCTCGATAAGTATGTGGAATATCTAGAACAAATATTCGTATCTAATAATCATAAAATATAATTTTGTTTTATTCTTTAATTCTTGAAGAAGTAAACCGTGATAAACCTACCCAAAATAAACAGTAGGATGCACAGTAGACTTTTATCTTTTTTGTGTGTTCACTTACTTTTATACATGCTTGTTAACTTTATTTAGCAATTGTGATTCGGTATTCATATACTTACGAATACCTACTTACCTAATGCCCCGACTACACGCTCCGTCTTGTCTGCGAGCATGCCTGTAGTCCAGACCTGCGCAGTCGTGACTGTACAAAGAGACCGAACTTCTGGGACTGCGCGAGGTTCCGTCTTGCCGTCCACACGTACGCGCTTACCAGCGCAAACTGGTTTGTGCAGGCATGCTCTCAGGTAACCCGGAGCGTGTAGCCGGGGCATAAGAAAGGCTGTAGGTATACAGAAGTTGTTTATAATAAATAAATAATACCTACCTTAACCCACGTGTCTAGTAGCGGCGTTAGGGCAGGGCGTAGTTTGGCGACCGCCTAGGGCGCCAGACTAGAAAGGGATGCAGCAGGCGCCCAAAAAAAGGGCGCCGAACTAGAAGCGAATGATAAACCTTTGAAATTTAGCTACACTACTGTGGCCTAAGAGCGACTTTTAACGTCTCGATTGCGTTAGCGTATTTGTATTAAAACTGAATAAGCTCCACTAATAAAAAATAAAAAAAACCTAATAAAAAAAATAGCGCCGTCTGGTCACAATAACGGTTTTTTTTTCTATACAACTGGACATAAGCGAACGAAACGTTACCGCGATCGAGTACGTTAAAGAACTCACACTAAGCCCTCTGAACTGTGTCAGGCGCCTCGCAAAACGAAGTCCTTAATATTTTTGGAAAGACTGAGGCCCTTGTTCTCTTGTTTCTATGTTGGCGCCTCGTTGAGTCAGCGCTTGATTGTTCGATAAAATTTGAAAGAACGACTTGCGACCAAGAAGGCAGACTACTATATCTAATACATATTTATTTACCGCTTACTTATTTACTTAACGTGATACCATACGTTTTATGATATACTTATTTACTTAAACATTTTCGCACAGCCACATGTTTTGAAATGATTTGTAAATGCAAAGATATTAGTGTAAGTAGTTAGATAATAATATTTAATCTTCATACGCACCTGTGCCCACACTATCCTAACTAATATTATTATTAATGTAATCTATACTAAATATACCTACCATAATACATATTAGAAAGCTAAAGAGATGTTTGGTTGAACGCGCTAATCTCAGAAACTACTGGTTCGAATTTAGAGGTGGATAGACCATTTATCTAGGAAGGCTATATACGCTGTACAATATCATGCCACGAATCTACGATCAATAAATAGGACGATTTAAGGGTTGTGGGGGAACGGTCGACCATGTTTTATTTTTTCTTACAAGGGGGTGGGAGGGAGTCTCGATGGTTCTTACGTAAGATCACAAAAATGCGCAAAGTTAAAATTATACTTTGAAAAAGCGCGGGCTACCACGCGAGTGCCGAAGTTCGCTCGCTTGCGTATGGGTATTTTAACTTACAAATAAAAATTTCTAAAAATTGTTACTTTGAAAAATAAATATGAAAACAAACAAAACGTGTATTAATTTTTTCCTTTAGATTCTTACGTAATAAATATTAAACAGGGGGGAGGGGGTCGGTCTATTCTTATTTTTTTTATAATAGGGGGGAGGGGTCAAAAATTAGCGAAAATAGTCGTTCGTAATAAATGAATGGCGCCTTAATAAAAAATGTGACGCAGACGAAACCAGTGATCTTGTAAAGTAGCGTAGCGTGCTTCTTAAACCACGAATGCAAGATACGTAGACCGGAATACAATTTTCTGTGGGCTTAAACAATTTTGTTTGGGGCGGAAAAATATTGTAACCCAACATTTTCTATTCCGTCAGGCCCGGCCGTCCCACATGTGGGGCGTAGACTATTGTCTTAAGGCTGCTCTCTCGAGAAATACTAAGAACAGCGTGCAGATGAAGCAACTTTTCGTCGGCATTTACTGAGAATTTATCTATACATATAATAAAATCGTAGACTAACCGTATCTGTACATTGAATATTTTTCCATGAAAATTACACAGAAAACTCAGGAAAAAGGTATAAAACACAAAAATGCAATTTTTGAAATTTTTGTCTGTTTGTCTGTATGTCTGTTTGTCTGTGCGTTTGTGGGAGCATCACGTATAAACCACAGATTGGATTGCAAATCTAAGTACTTAAAAATATTAAGTGATAACCCGAGTAACATTTAGCGTTTATTTCATCAAAATCGACCCACAAAATCAAAAGATATTGAATTTTTAAGTTTAGGAAGAAACTTCCTAATGTATTCTGATGAGTCAGAGCGCCATCTATTGAGAAAAAATAAAATGCACGAAAGCATTCAAAATTTTTGTGTTATTTGTGAAACTTTTAATACGTGGCAAAATAAAAGTGACCATTTTTATACCTTTATTATCGTTACAATCGATCCACAAAATCAAAATATATTGAATTTTTAGTTTAGTAAGAAACTTCCTACTGTGTTCTGATCAGTCAGAGCGCCATCTATTGAGGAACCAAAAAATGCATGAAAGCATGAATGTTACACCAAAACACATTCACTGAGTTATTTGTGAAACTTTTAATACGTAGACGTAGCAAAATAAAAGTAAACATTTTAATACCTTATCGTTATTTATCGTTACATACGGGCTTCTTATTTAACGTCTTCTGCTGCCAAATATTTTGTCTGTTTACATGGTCGATAGATGGCGTTGCACTGATGACGCGTTTTTCTGAATTGCGGTGTTAAGATTTCTCGCTGGAGAATAACTCACACGATTATTAAATACAGTCATAGTTCGTAGGAATTTCGGTTTGGTCTCTGGAAGGTCTTAAACGAATAGGGGCCAAAATTGCTTAAATCTCTGAGTTGTGCTGGTTTCGTTCAAAGTGCTTTTATCGTAGAGTCTTAAACTGATTTAGTTTTGTGAAGTACTGGACGGTTCGACTTGCGGATCAGGCCTGTAGGGTGCCGTACCAAAGGTGTTGACAGGACCCTACTTCTAAGGCCTCCGCGATTGATTCCGTTTAGAGCGAAGCAACGAACGGTTTGATTTGCGAAACAAGGCTAATAATAATAAAGGTACCGTACCAAAGGTGGTCACGGTGACGGGAGCGATCGATTTTAGTGGGGCTACTCTCTAAGTCCGAAGTCCGTAGTTTCGGGCTTAGTTGCGGACGTATTCTACTCCGTATCACATACAGACTTACGATTAATCCCGAACCCGAACTAAGAATGAATGACAACACGATTTCACAGTAACAGTCAAATCGAGTTATCATTAGTTCTCTGTGGTTAGGTGATACGGAGTAGATTTTTTTTGTTTACTATAGATAGGCATACGTTTGACCACTATCTCACCTGATGGTAAGCGATGATGAGGTTGAAGATGGAGCACGTTTGCCTAGAAACAACCTATTCACTTTTGTCTTAAAGACTCCCAGGTTGCGCGCAACTAAATTTTTAATTCGTGCTAAGTATCAGACGGTTCGATTTGCGAGCCAAGGCAAATATTATAGGGTTCCGTGCCAAAGTTGCTAATGGGACCCTATTATTTAAGCCTTCGCTTACGATCTTGATTCGTGCGAACCAAGTCGATTTTTAGGGTTCCGTACCAAGGTTGCTAACGGAACCCTATTTATTAATAAGCCACCGCTGTCCGTCTTCCTTCAGTTTATTCGTTTTATTTCTGTCTCGCTGATATAAAAATGTCTTCTAGAAAAAGGTCGAATCTTTCACAATATACCAAAATTCTCAAAGTCGGGTTTGTTCGAACACTATTCTAACTAACTCGAGAACGGCTCGACCGATTTTCATAGTTTTTGTGTTTTATTCGGAACGAAGACTAATTCCTTCGTCCGGAATAGCATAATAAGAATTAAAATACAAAAAAAAATGAGTATGTAGGTAGGGTAGGCAGGCAGGTAGGTAGGGTACCTAGGTAGACAGGTAGGTAGGGTAGGTAGGCAGGTAGGTAGGGTAGGTAGGCAGGTAGGTAGGGTAGGTAGGTAAGGTAGGTGAGGTAGGGTAGCTATGGTAGGTAGGTATGATAGGTAAGTAGGTAGGTAGGGTAGGTAGGTTAGGGTCGGTAGGTAGAGTAGCCAGTTGACGGGAGCGAAGCCGCGCGGGTCAGCTAGTATCTGAATAAAATTGGTAGTAATCTACATGATATGATACGTAATTAGTTTAGCCAGAATTTATGTATCGGTATCACATAATAAGAAAAAAACTTACCAAATCACCTCCAAATCGTTGATATGAAACCATTTTACTCCTTCATTTTTTAACAAAATTCTAAAAAAAGTATTTTCTTTAGAATACAAACGAAAATAATTTGGTATTGTTACTTTTTTAAAATGTGTTATTTTTTTAAATGAATTAAAATATGGGTAGCGGAGTAGCGCGTAGAGGAGTAGTTCCGTTTATATGCACAAGGTCATTGGCATGTATACAAGCCTTAATATTTTAAGTTGCGAGGTCTGACTGGTTACACCATGCAATATGTATCACACAAAACAAAGAAAGCCATGAAAGATAAAAAAAAAATGCCAAGATATTTTATCTGTGCCGTGACGTATAATCAGCCACAGCACAAAATTATCAGTGGTACAACGGAGCACTGCCCTTGAATATCATGTCTGAATTTAGCGTTATCAGTCAATAATATCTAAACGATGTTTGTTTTAGTCGCAAAAGATTGTTACATACGCGACTCACATTATTATTTATATACCTAAAGAACTTTGATAAGGAAAGACTGAATATTTTAGAGGTTCTACATACGGAAACCGCCTTGCATTTTGTGCCACTGATAATCCATAATTATCTTCTTAGAATACAAATAAATAAAATTGAAGTATCTGTTTGTAATATCAAACGAGCCTTTTACCAAATGCATATGGTTTCGGTACTTAAATCGCCTGTATGTCTGTTTGTTCCGACAAATCTTCGAAACTGCAGGAAAGCAGATAGCTGATGTTATAAGGAGGAACTTAAGCTACTTTTATTTTAGAAAAATGAGTGGGGTTCCGTGCGAAACAATTAAAACCAAAAAAAACTATTCACGCGGGCAGAAGCTAGATTTAGCTTTTTTAAGAAAAAGCTGGAGATTTTAGAGGTTCTGCATACGGAAACCGCCGTTGGAAAATTTAGCGTAACATATTATGATTGTTATCTTGATTTTCGGAATAGATTGTGGAGCCACATCATGTTTTTCAGTAATCATAGTAGGGTAATCAGCTAACATGTAGATGGTGTAGAAGATATCAGATTGTTATTATTATATTGGTAACTATGAAATAATATTGTGAGGCATCATGATGCGGTGTTTGATACAGTGCCGGATTAGCCGTATAGCAAGAGTATGAAATGCAGTGGCGGACTAACGGTGGGCGGAAGGGGCGGGCCCCCCGGGCCTCTGGTCCTGGGGTCTTTAAAACGCCTTCATGGTCCCTTGATCAAATAAAAATAAATAAATATCGCCTGAACCTGAAATGTAAATAAACATAACGACTTATACCTACATACGAATGTGGACTGAATAAAAAGCTTGGAAAATTACATCAACTTCTTAAACAAGGGGCCTCATTTCGCTTTGAAGCCCCGGGCCTTTGACGAGCTTAGTCCGCCACTGAGCAAATGCTACAGGTCCAGCCGTATTGGGGGCCCCTTACAAAAATTTGCCACAGGCCCCGTGCTGGCTTAGTCTTAGGCACTGTTGATACTTTTAGATCCTTGAAAACAAAGGCTTTCCAATCCAAGAGACAAAGTTCATTGATTATGTAAAACCCTTCACCTGTAGTTCCCGCATCCATTTGTTTCGCCATGTTGATATTATGGGGGCCTATCGCTTACCTAGGTTGCGCTCAAAAAGTATACAAGATTGACTCAATGTATCTAGCATTTGACCACAACACAACGACAACACTCACACAAGTCCTGTTGCTTCAACAAGCTGGAGAAGCTAAAGAAAGGTGACACATCGTCAACCACACGTTTGCTGCCTTCTCTAGATAAAACCTTAATACTCATATGCTTTCCAAACATAAGTACCAAAAAACGCGACAGCAAAAAACGACTAAAAAGTCACAAACCACTCACTTTTTGAAGTGAAAACTTCTTTAGCGGCGCTGAGCACTTTTTGTTGGATGGGTAAAAACTTCCAAACTCGCGTCAGGGTCACGTGATGCTGATCGAAAAAAACTGGCCAAGTGCGAGTCGGACTCGCGTGCAAAGGGTTCCGAACGAATTTAATTTTTTTTAACATGTTATTTTAACACTACAGACTTCTAATAGGTTTTCCTGTAATCTTTAGGTAAAGATCTATTATCTCCATTTTATTTCAAAATTTTAGGCTCAGTAGTTCCGGAGATAAGGGGGGGGGAATGGTCATTTTTCGTCTAATTTCTTGAATAACTTCTAAATCATTTATTTTAAAATTATGAAAAAAATATAATTTAAACCCTCACAGTAAGCCCTTTCATTTGGTACGTCACACGATATTGATCAAAAATCTTTTTTTTTTAATTTTCTAGTTTGACCCCCAAAAGTGACCCCCATACTAAAAATTTAATAATTTACGTAACGCGTCCGTGTTTGGGTCATAGAAGTCCATATGTGTACTAAATTTCAACAGAATCGGTCCATTGGATCCGGAGAAAACTGGCTGTGACAGACGGACAGACAGACAGACAGACAGACAGACAGACAGACAGACAGACAGACAGACAGACACCCGAGTGATCCTATAAGGGTTCCTTTTTTTTCGGAACCCTAAAAGCGTAAGATCGAGGGGAAGGGAGAGGAACTAGTATCTCCCACTCTTTCTACCGTGCCTGAGTGTGCTGCTCCGCTTAGGCGGCACAGGGCGCTTGCGCGAATGTCCGTCTGTGTTTATGTACAGCGTGCCACGCGTATCCAAGGATACGAAATTACGGAATTACGAAATTATGGATGAAAGTTGATTTTTCTAAGAGATAAAAATTAATGTAATATATAAATAAATAACGATATAATATTATGAATAAAATAATAACATGTAAATTGTCATATTTGTGTACGATAGCGCCATAAATAAACATTGTATTCTACCTCATAAATGATAGTATTTTTGTACTTATAATTAAACACAACGTTAATACTAAAGTTTTCACTTCTGCCGGCACTCCCGGAGTGCTACCGGTGTTTTTTTTTTTATTCTGTTTATTTAACACGGGGTTTTTATCCACATGGATACGCCAACTATCGTACCCTATTAGTTCTTATTACACTTACATAAATAACAAATTTGAGTGAGAGGGACTCGTCAATTAGATAAGTAGCCTTGCTAGACTATTTAACCTTTTAGCTAACTGCGATTTAGGACTTGCCAAAATTGTTTGAATCAACCCAACATCTAGAAAATTTAGTTTAAACTCTTTAATTAATGACTCTCTCTCATCTTTGTTCTTTACACAATCCATCAGCAAATGAAGTATATCTTCCGTTTTATTACATACTAGTGGACGTCACGCGGTTTCACCCGCGTAGTTCCCGTTCCCGTGGGAGTACGGAGATAAAATATAGCCTATGTTACTCCCTGATAATGTAGCTATCCATTGCTGAAAGAATTTTTCAAATCGGCCCAGTAGTTTCGGAGCCTATTCATTTCAAACAAACAAATCTTTCCTCTTTATAATATTAGTGTAGACTACACAGTTAGGAGATGTAACTTTACCCATAAGATAGCCAAATTTTGCCGATGGATAGTGTCCAGAGCACAGTCTTAAAGCTAACTTAACATAATTTCTCACTTTGTATGACTTTGTACCATAACCCTTTTTCTTTAGAAGTCTCATCGAAATGATTTTTCCATCCCATTCACTTTTAAAGCTGTCTGATGCAGTTGGTGGCGTTTATTTTAGCTCAATCACAGAACTGAAGGAACAGACTGGTCCACTAGCTTTTTCCCGCGACTTTGTTAGCGCGAATTCCGTTCTTTCCTGTTCCCGTAGGAATTTCGGGAAATACTCTCTTTGTGCTCCCCTACACTCCCCAGGGAACCTACCTGCATGCCAAATTTCAGCTCTCTACGACCAGTAGTTTCGGCTGTGCGTTGTCTGTCAGTCACTCAATCACTCAGTAACAGAAGAATTTTATATACTAGCTTTTGCCCGTGACTAAAGTACGCGAATATCTCGTTTTTACACGGGAAATCGTCTCTTAGTGCTCCTCTACACTCCCCAAGGAACCTACATGCCAAATTTCAGCTTACTACGACCCGTAGTTTTTATATATTAGCGTTTAACGTGGCACATTGTCCCAAGATCCATGTCAGGCGCAATAGAAGCAGAGAGAAAGAGAACTCCACCTTCTCATCCTAGAGCATGAGAACATTATTTTGACATCGTAATTGTTCTTCCACAGGTGATCAACCAAGCGCCGAGGATTGCAGACAAGATGCTGTTAGACGAGGTGATGCCAACGATGAGGAGCCTCAGTCCCGACCCTGAGGACATGGCGGCCGTTACCAGGAAGTGCAACAATACCCTGGTGAGTTCGCTTACCCATAAAATATTACACAATATATACAACAGCCCAAATATCAACCATTGGGCACTGGGTAGTTGCCCATCATACACAACACCCTTCCGGTCGGAGGATCCTCCCTTTTCTATGGAGGTTTGCAGGACTTTAAACCCGCTCATAGCTCTACATAGTGCAGGTAACAGGTACGTCACAAAAAAGCTACAGATCAAGTGCATACCTCTTTAATAGAAAAACACGTTCGGCGGATCTTGAAAGGACAAGGAGAAAATGTTTTGTATTTAGGTATTAATCAACGAGTAAAGTGACGCACATAGGTAATTATGACGCTTAAGATAATTGCACGAAGCAAAGTAGGTAGGTACTGAATCAGTTATGAATTAGTTATCTATCAGTAAATGCAATGGCACTGACAGATAGTGAACATTTTTATCACGTATTAGTAATATCTTGCAATATGTTATCTACCAGGCGCTTTCAGAAAATCTCTAAAGCTGCGGTCACACGGCCTGATTTTTCGCAGGCCAGATCATGCCAGGCCAGGCCGACAGGCCGTGGGAATCATCGCATCCGATTAAGCCTGCCGTGGCCTGGCATAGTCTGTCCGATCCATCGAGGGTCGGTCAGCTCATAGGCGCGGCGCGATGGCGCTCGTCGCCTGACGCGGCCTGTCTTCAAACGGGCCGAGGAACCGCAGCTCAAACCAGATTTATCTTTTAACTCAGAGCGTTAACTCTGAGTTACTACGTTACGTGCTGACATGAGGTGAAATATTCTATAACCCCGGGTAAAACAAACTCTGGTTTGTGCAAGTGGGCCTAAGAGACCAAAGACAGCCAAAATCAGAAAGTTTTAAGCCAACGACTTTATAAAATAAAAAGTTATTTTTACTATTTACTAATCAATCAGGACGCAGGTATGATTAAATGCATGGTCATTCGTATATAAAATATTGAAAGCTTAATTATTTTGTTTACACCACAAAACAAATTGCGCGCCAATATATAACCTTACCCACAATGAATTGGCGCGCTTTGTTATCTACTCTATGGTCATGGCCACAGACATTTTAAATAGCACAGATTATATTTTTTGCTACAAAATAACTAGTTGCAGACCATTTTAAAATTAATTAGAAAGAAACATCAATTATTCTAGTAACATGTTTTTTAAATATTCAGTAGTACAGTTTAAAATATCAGCCTTAATTATGGCCTTCTAAGTGCACTTATTGCCGTTTTGCACTAGTTTTTAGGGTTCCGTAATTCAAAAGGAAAAAACAGAACATTTATATGTAGGATCACTTTGTTTGTTTTTATCTTGGGAACGCGTGGAGGTATCGAGTTGAAATTAAAACCATATACTCAGGTCTACAGTAGTCTTGAAGCTGTAAAAAAAACAAACTTTTATGTTAACGTAAAAAAGAGATAGGTACGGCAGTTTATGCCGCAAAAAACGTGTATTTCGACACCCTCAAGGGGATCAAAATTTATAAGTAAGGTATTTTCCGTTGACCTAGAACTATGAAATTTGGCAAGTAATATCGTCTTAAACTACAAGTAACTAAAGAGAAAAATCTGAAAACTGTGCATTTGTAATTAAATCATAAAAAAATATAGTATTTATTTAAAGTAATATGTACCTACTTACAAATTTGTACGGGGCCCTCGGTGGACGAGTTCGACTCGCACTTGTCCGGTTTTTTATTTAAACTCTGCGGTAATCCGACCATTGAAAATCCATCAGTACTTTTTTATTCGGCCATTTATTAAGGTGTTGCAGGCAGAACGTTGGTATCCGTTATGTAAACTCGTGTTATGTAACACAAGGGAAATTAGTATCTGAACGACAAACACACAATTTAAATCATAATTGAATAGACGACAGTAGCCGACCGTGGCATTGAAACCTTGGTAGCCTCATGCCTGTGATTTATTATTAACGCTGTTTCATAATGATACTCGTACATACTACCCAGTAATTGTACCACTGCCAGACAACCACTTTTATTTAGTGCCTTACCTGCTTACAAACGATTTTGATGAGTACTACTCGAGAAAAGAGATAAAATTGTTTACTTAGGTATGTACTAGGTAGGTATAATTTTTGTTTCAAAAACAATTGTTGAAAGTACAGATCCTGAAACATTAACATATACCTACCTATTTCATTAAACAAAGCTATGTAGCCACACGTTTTTAACCCGAAAAAAAAAACACAGTGAAATACTAATATAGCAGCACAAAAATGTCATGGTCAAGTACATTTTACTTATAAGTTTTGAAATTGCAACGCTAGATGGCACAGTCTACTTCGTGCACGTTCCCCTTCCTTAAAGGAGCTTGGAGGAACTATAGGTGGCAGCACAGAAGCATCAATGTAAAGCACTCTTAACGTTTAAGTTTCGAATATGCAACACTAGATGGCATAGACGCCGTGCACGTTCCCAATAGCCACAAAAAAAGTGTAGATAATAATATCTACATAGGTACATATACTGTGCTATCGCAAGAATCTCCTGCTTTCATTCGGTAACCAGTGATACCAAATGCACAAGCATTCATGTCAGCGACCACCCGATAAGGGATAAAACGTCAACCTGTTGTTAATGTACAGTAATTTTATCTATCAGTTTCACAGCCACTTAGCTCGGTGTCACGTAATAATTAATTATCTAGAGTTCAAAGATTAGAACCGATCATGACACAATATCGTGTAGTGGTCAAAGATCGACATAGTTGTTTGATTGAACTTGATTTGCGGGCGGCATTGTGTAAGTTTGACAGAGGTTTTGGCGGAAAATTCGAAAACCGGCTGTCAGCTTTGACTGCACACACCAGTTTTTGCTGCTTTTTTTTTGTGGAACCATGTAACATAGTTTTAAGACATTACAGTTTCTTACAAACAAAATTAAATTAATAAAATAAATATTTAACTATGATCAATTAGTCAGTTTATTCAAAATATAGATAAATCATATTTAAAAGTCAGTCCTGCAAACTATTCTGACGCTTGATAGGGCGTAGAAAGTAAATAATTGACTCGTCCCAGCAGTAGACTTCACTAATAAAAGCTGCGAATGAAAAAAATATATCACATAACACAGACTATCTTGATAATATGTTGTGTATAAAACACACGCACAAACAGATGTTTAATGAAAGCCCCTTGTACATTACAATGAATCCTAAAATAAAACTTATCAATTACCAAAGTTTCACAATATTATGCAATAATGGCGCAATTTTAGTTTAGTTCAGTTATGTTTCGATAGATGGCGCTTAAATCAATCTCAATATAACCGTAATGCGGTGGCGTTGTGGTGTGTGATAAATTTTATTCAGAACAAACTTACAGATTCTTCTGCTATTATTCATCTGTAAATAAATATTATTGACTACACTGTGCTTGTAATAGGAAGTCCTCCACAGACTCACCACACAGAGCATCTAAAGAAATTCTTTTAAAATGTACCAACATACTTAAATTAAGTACCTAAGAGCACTACAATATTTGTAGAGCCATCTAGTGCCAAATAGCTGCTTTGTTTCACTACAAAGCTATTTATCTAGTGCAACTACTTCATGACAGATGGCGCTGTTATCAAAATACACTAATAAAGTTAAATGATTTTTTTACCACCACTTAAAAATTCCTAGCTAAAATGCCTTCTTCATATTCAATATTTTCTACGATAACAATAGAAACGTGAAAGGTAACCTTTCGTAATCGGACGGATGTTATCTATAGAGCAATAACATCTCCCTATCGTTTGCATAGCTCTGTCCCTCTCCAGTTGTCTGCATGACGTGTGCTTTTCACGCCGTGTCTTCGATCGAGCCGAAGTCAGTCACAAACCGATTCCGATGTCGTATGATCTTGTTATTTCATCAAATATTAAAACAAATAACCTTCGTATTGAGTTCTAAGTGTTTTTCGCGCAACTAGCTTCGATTTGAGTCCGAACTTAATCCGAATATCTGTGTATTACGTGAGTGTATAAAGTGATAAGTGGAACGTTGTATAAAACAGTAATTCTTGCTGTTTTCCAAGTGCTTTTACCTGTTTTCGTGGATTATCTTCCGTTATAGGAGTTAACGGAGCGTATCATACCTTTGCTGCAGCAGTCTTTGTGTAAAAATACTTTCATTTATATTTTTAACCTATTCGTAACTCTCAACTTTAGAGGTTACAATATTTTAAGGTACACTAAAATATTTCTTTTTATACGTTTGGAGTAAGTACCTACTTTGACTTTTTACTAGACCAAAGTAAATTGTTTTCTTTATTTCGTACTATGATAAGCAGTGCAAACATCCTCTGTTTTTATCGATTCTTATCGTATTTCTATTGACTCAACTTTAATTTTAGTAAATAAGTATGAACAACGTACTTCAATACACATAAAACCTTTTAATTACTGAAAAACTTTACTTGTTAGATACCCACTCATTGTAATTTGGCACAGTAAAAAAAATACCTTGACTTAACAAACGAGATTCTAACAAGAAATCTAATTTAGTTTATGAACAACTGTTTGACGTTTTTAATATTTACTAGTAATTAAATGAAACCAGTAACTGGTTTTGATTCTCAGCTGTATTTTCCTGGTAATTAGTGTACCTATTGTATTAGAGCTATCTTGAAAATTATAGTCTGTTTGCAATGAAGTTGGAAATACTAGCTGTGTAAACAGGGGCCAATGATGGACATAAAAAAATGATCCGCTAAACAAGCTTAGAACAAAATCATCATAATTAAAATATTGTTTTTGTCTAGTGCTCAATGAAAACAGTGAAAAACAATATGATTTTAACTTTTCTTCTTTAACATAAATTCAGCTCATTTACCTACCACACAACTTAAATTATTAACTTCTCTTTGACTGAATATTAATATGCCTTTGACATGACTTACAACTTACTTTGTGTTGAATACGTTATAACTTTGCTACCTACTCTAGGAAACAAAAACAGAACAAGCAATTGTTTTGCAGCTGTTTTTTATTTTGAAATTTAAAAAATATGAATGTTGGTAAGTACTTGGCAATTTGCTATACCATAGAAAATGTTAATAAGTTAAAAGTACTTTTAAACTGCTGTGTTGTTTATGATTGTATTTTATTTAGCCACTGTCTCAAGGATATTAAGTGATGATGAAGTCAAGATGGTGCACGCTTGCTTAGAATTGACATATTCACATGAACCTTGAAGACTCTCAATAGTCAGGAAACACAGTCTAGCAAGGAGTTCCAATCCTTAGCAGTATGCATAATTGATGAATAGAAATCATTAACTATGCATGGTAAGCTTTACCTCCACAGGTGAAGCCAAGGGCATATCATGAACACACCTAATATGTAGGAATCAATATCTTTAATAAACCATAGACAATGTTACTTTTACTTGTGTATTTGGGTCAGTTGAAGGATGAGTAATATTTTAGATTGTTGATGGCAACATTTTGATAAGGATGTTCCAGTTTTGTTATTGTTCATTCAATGTTTATGCTATAAATGGGGCCAGTATCTGCATGAAGAATTTGCTGTTAGGAATGTGTCAAACCTTACTTTTATTAATGCCAAGCTTTGACTGGTTTTCAGCCTAAAGTATAGTTTGAAAATACTCTTCTTCAAACTCTTGGGCTACTTTCTGAATTGAGAATGAAATATCAGGAACATATCCAATCATTTCTAATGCCTTAGTTTGATTGGTTTTCAGGCAAAAGCATGGCTTAAGTAGAGTTTGAAAATTACTTAATTCATAAATTAGGTTTGTCTTTTATTAAAAAAAAATACACTGTGTACTTTGATAAGTTATTATTACTGTAAGAATGACTTACATTGCCCTGAAATAAACCAATTTGATTTAAAGAAAACATGGCAACATAACTTGATTTTAAGTTAACATGCATTATTTTGTTACCTTAGTAAAAACATCAAAGCAGGTCAAGGTAAAATGCAGGCTGAATGCTAAATGTTTATGTGCCTATTCAAGTTTATTTTTTTGTTGATTATCAGAATTCTTAACTTATAATAAAGCTATTACCTGCCTATTTAACTAATATGATTTGATCATTTTAAATGTTTTTGAAAAAAAAGGCTGATAAAGCTTCAGGTATTTTTATGTTTTAAGGTTTTTTCTTTTACAATTGATAAGTGTGCATTTGACCATTATCTCACCTGATGGTAAGCGATAATGTGGTTGAAGACGGAGCACGCTTGCCTAGAAGTAACCTATTCACTCTTGACTTTAAGACTCCCAGGTTGTAGCTATCAGGAAACACAGACTCCGGTAGGGAATTCCACTCCTTAGCTGTACGCACTATGAATGTGTTCCCAAAACGTTTTGTACGCGTGTGTGGGATGTCCACCATTTACTAGTCGCGCATCGCCGTTTGTCTTGTGGTCTGATGATGGAACATGCTTGGTGGAATTAAATTGTGCATTTAAAGATACTAGAACAACTAGCCTTAACAATGAACATTGTGTTTTCCAATAACTGGATTATATCAAATCAGTGGCATAGCTACTTAAACAACATTAAACATTTTTGGGTGGCCCCGTTTTTAGAGTTTGATATTGTTTTTTTTAAACCAAATTGGCCTTAGGAGCCATTCAAGTATTGCACCAATGGGGGGTGGGGGGGTCTTTACTGTGCTTATTTTTGATGACATGGGGACAGGGGGTTTTGAATGATGATTACCTACGTCAGCAAAATATTTACTTAATTTTTTTGGTTGCCAATCTTAGTAGATTTTAATTTGACATAATTATGGCTAAAACTATACCTGCTTACGTAATTATAGGAGGGAGGGGTAAGAGCTTTGTTTACTATCGCTGAAAAAAGAAGGGGGCGTGGTTTAAAAATGACAAAAATTCTGCTTGCGTAATACTTGAAGGGCCCCTTACTGGCTCAAAACTGGATATAAAAGCGTCATTATGACTTTCCAGTGGTCAACCACTGACACTCCATTGAAAGAAATGGCATAGAATCTTGTCAAAATCAACCATTATGAAATCAATGATAGACCATTCTGACACTATTGTAATAGCAGACTTGGGGCCCAGGCAGGCCACGAAGGAGACGTCGGTGCCCTTGTAGTCTGGGAGGGGGGTATCTTTGATACGGCGGTAGCTACGTCTCTGTCAGTCGCCCCATGTAGAATACCGGTATTCAATTGCATCGCTTAGACTTGAAACAAACCCCTGCATAGATTTGTAAAGGCTAGGCTAATAATGTTTGAAGATAACATCACTGAGTCATACTTACTTTGCAAGAATACTTTTAATTCGGTATGATAATAACTTAAAATTAATGCTAATAAAATAATATGCTAGATAAATAATAATCAAGAAGTCGGTAATTATTAATTACTTGTACCTGCAGAGATTAAATTAGGTATTTTAAAGTTATGAACACATAACCTCCACTTTTTTTACTCGACTGCAACGGTGAACAAAACGAGGGTAGTGGTTTTTTTATCTGGTTAAAAATACGACGCAGCCCACATTGCTCGGATAATAGTCGCCAATCTGATACCTGTATCTTATGCTGGCTCTTGGCGTATTTTATCATATGTTTGCGTCACTTAAGCGATACAAAATTAACCTTATTTCGGAAGTCATAAGTTATAATCTTGTGACGCAAATATTTGGCCAAATACGCCAAGTGGAGTCCCAGCATTAGAATTTGCGCACTATGAAAAGAAATCGTTTGCGGTATCTTCATCTATTTTATCGCGATACAGGTATTTGCATTTTTAAATCGTAACGATTAAATTTCGTTTTGCGCGCTAAGCCTTAATCAACACATCTTATGGCGGCTCGGAATTCTTCATGATTCGCTGCGCAGTAGCAAACTCATATTAAAGCGAGGGTTAGGGGTGCGATACTGCGCAACGAAAAGTGAACTTCACATCTACACTTCTTTTATCTTTACATAGTATAAAACAAAGTTGGTTTTTCTGTTTGTATCTTTTAAACTGTAACCGGATTTTAATGCGATTTTCATCAATAGACAGAGTGATTCAAGCGGAAAGTTTATATGTATAACTAGCTGACCCGCGCAACTTCGTCTGCGTCACATTTTTCATTACTGCTCCGCTCCTTTTGGTCTTAGCGTGATGATATATAGCCTATAGCCTTCCTCGATAAACGGGCTATCTAATACTGAAAGAATTTTTCAAATCGGACCAGTAGTTCCTGAGATTAGCGCGTTCAAGCAAACAAACAAACTCTTCAGCTTTATATGTTTGTATAGATTCGTCCCGAAATTCCTACGGGAACGGGAAAAATGGGATATGCGCGTACGAAGTCGCGGGCAATAGCTAGTAATATTATAAAGATAGGTAAGATTTGTATGTTTTTGTAACGAATAAACTCGAAAACTACTGGACCGATTTCAAAAATTCTTTCACTAATAAAATATTACATTATCCCTGAGTAACATCCTTACTAATATTATAAATGCGAAAGTAACTCTGTCTGTCTGTCTGTCTGTCGCGCTTTAACGCCAAAACTACTGAACCGATTTAAATGAAATTTTGTACACGGATAGTCTAGAGCCTGAGAAAGGACATAGGCTACTTTTTATCCCGGGAGTATGTTCCCTAGGGACCACGCGGGCGAAGCCGCTGGCAGAAGCTAGTAGGCTATATTTATTAATAGAAAAAAAAAACTGGCCAAGTGCGAGTCGGACTCGCGTGCAAAGGGTTCCGAACGAATTTTTTTTAACATGTTGTTTTAACACTATAGACTTCTTATAGGTTTTCCTGTAATCTATAGGTAAAGATCTAATACCTCCATTTTTTTTCAAAATTTTTGGCTCAGTGTTTTCGGAGATACGGGGGGAATGGTCATTTTTTGTCTAATTTCTTGAATAACTTCAAAACCATTTATTTTAAAATTTTGAAAATAATTTTATTAAAACTCTCACAGTAAGCCCTTTCATTTGATATGTCACACGACATTGTTGAAAAATTTTCTAGTTTGACCCCCATACTAAAAATTTAATAATGAATGTAACGGTCACAGAAGTCCATATGTGTACCGAATTTCAACAGAATCGGTCTAGTGGATCCGGTGAAAACTGGCTGTGACAGACGGACAGGCAGACCGACAGACACCCGAGGGATCATAAAAGGGTTCCGTTTTTTGTTCGGAACCCTAAAATTAGGGATCCTTAAGAAAATTTTAGCGCGGACGCAGTGCTAGACTTGCGGGTTTCTTGCTTTCCGTGCTAAAGGTTATTCTGTCCAATTTCTCAACATTTAATTAACAATGACAGAATGCAGCGCCCACAGTTAATTCATTAACGGATCTAGGTTAATGAGCTGGATGCATTACTTATTATAAATTTAGACTTTCTAACTACACGTTCACTCTCACTGGAAACATTTGCTTTAGACTAGGTATGGGAAATCATCGAATGACTTCTACCGCTTTGGGCGGAGCGGGAGGGGGAGTATCAGTGTCAGATTCTTACTGACTAAAACCCTACCGTGTTCCTGTAACTACCCTTTGCGTTCTAGGCTCGCGGTTACTTTAACGTGCAAATCTGCTACCGTGGTAAGTTTTAGATAGATAGGTATCTATCAAAAAATAAAAGTCGTGTACATGGGAAACTGACTGGACATAAAATCCGGTTATGTTGGTCAAAGAGGTGTTTTCATATATAAAGCGCGAGCCGTTGGTTCCGGCTGTCATGTAGATCTTTGACAGTCGTTGCGGGTAGTCGGAACCCTGAAAATCTGACAACCAGTCTTGGGTATCGTGTTATCCAGCTACTGGGTTGTGGTGGTCAGGTAGGCAGTCTTTCCATATAAAATACTGGTATTCAGCCGCATCCAGTTAGACTTGAAGCCGATTCCAACATAGTTGGCAAAAGGCAGCGGGAAGTATCCTTTTTGTTGGGTTATTTGCCTTATTAATAGATACAATTTGAATACATACCTAATTGACCTGTTTTGCTAAATCAGAATCTCTTTTTAGTGTTCCGAACATCCGTATGAAACGGAACCCTTATAGGATCACTCGGGTGTCTGTCTGTCTGTCTTTCTTTCTGTCCGTCTGTCACAGCCAGTTTTTTCCGGATCTACTGGACCGACTCTTTTGAAATTTAGTACTCATATGGACTTCTGTGACCCAAACACGGACATGTTACGTAAATTATTAAATTTTTAGTATTTTTATATTTGGGGCTCAAAAGTTTTTTGAACAATATCGTGTGACATATCAAATGAAAAGGCTTACTACTGTGGGGGTTTTAAATATATATTTTTTTCATAATTTTAAAATAAACCGTTTTGAAGCTATTCAAGAAATAAGACCAAAAATGGCCATTCTCCCCCCCTTATCTCCGAAACTAGTGAGCCTAAAATTTTGAAAAAAATGGAGATATTAGATCTTTACCTATAGATAACAGGAAAACTATAAGAAGTCTATAGTGTTAAAATAACATAAAAAAATCGTTCGGAACCCTTTGCACGCGAGTCCGACTCGCACTTGGCCAGTTTTATTTTATCTAGAGTGATCATTTCGGTGTATATTGTAATGCATTAAAAGATAACTAGATAGTGTACGTATCATTGGGTCGTAATAATTTCGTGCGTGTTTATACCTGTTTCGTTCTAAATCTTTTGCGCTAACGTCATAAGCATAACCAACTTCAAAAAGGAGGAGGTTCTCAATTCGTCGGAATCTTTTTATTTCATTATCATTCATAGCCCGACTTCGCCCACTGATGGGCGGAGGCTCGGCTCTCTTCTTTGTGCTAATTCCCACGCTCCTGTGACATCCTCATCCAGGATCTACGCACGATGGCAAAAATGTCGTACGACCAACACTTCTTTTTCCAATCATTGGATGCTACTCGGTCTCTGTCTTACTCCACCTGCCATCCTTTTTAGGGTTCCGTACCTAAAGGGTAACAAACGGAACCCTATTACTAAGCCTCCGCTGTCCGTCCGTTCGTCTGTCTGTCAGCGGGCTGTATCTCAAGAACTGTAATAGGTAGAAAGTTCAAATTTCCACAGATTGTGTATTTCTATTGCCGAACAACAAATAATAAAAATTAAGGTTCCCGGAAACCTTCGTGTCTGACTCACACTTGGCCGGTTTTTTTTACGTAGTAATGAATTTGTGTTAAAATGGATTTGGACAAGTAGGTAGGTAAATTAATTGTTAGGTTCACGTCTGGGGGGCTACTCTCTAACGATTTCCGTAGTTTCGGGCTTAGTTGCGGGCGGGCATTTTCTACTCCGTATCACCTAACCACTGAGAACTAATGATAACACGATTTGACAGTTACTGTGAAATCGTGTTGTCATTCATTCTCAGTTCGGGTTCGGGACTAATCGTAAGTCTGTAGGTGATACGGAGTAGAATACGCCCGCCCGCAACTAAGCCCGAAACTACGGATTTCGTTAGAGAGTAGCCCCCCAGGCCACCACAATCTTACCTAATGGAAAGCGATGATGTTGCCTAGAACCTTAGATTCACTCTCGACATAAAAGACCGGGTTTAAAAATATTTTTTTTTTTTTTTTTATTTGTGATGGGTTTGCTCTTGACTCCAGTCTAGGTCAAAGATGACCGAGACAAAGTCTACGATGGAGCGAGCTTACCCAGAAGGAGCCTGTTCACTCTAACTTTGAAGAGATTAGGGTTGTAAGCGTTTGGAAAAACGGACGCAGGCAGAGAGTTCCACTCCTTTGCTGTGCGCATTATAAAAGACGTTTGGAAACGCTTAGTGCGAGTTGGTGGAATAGCAACAAGGTAGGGATGGTAAGATGCAGTGCGTCTGGATGTCCGATGGTAGAAGGGGGCCGGTGGGATGAGGTCGTGGAGTTCTTGGGCACACTCACCGAAGTACAATCTGTAGAAGACCGACAAGCAGGCAACCTTACGGCGATGAGCCAAGCTATGCAGCTTGGCATCCACCAGTTTTACGTCACCGATGAGCCTCTTAGCTCTGCGTTCCACCGAGTCAAGCGCGGCAAGCTGATACTTAGCTGAGCCATCCCAAAGGTGGCTACAATACTCCATGCAGGATCGGACTTGCGCTTTATATAGGGTTAAAAGCTGTCCAGGCCTGAAGTATCGCTTCACCCTATTTAGGATGCCCAGCTTTTTGGCCGCCGTTTGGGCTTTGTACTCGATGGTGGCGCCGAAGTTGAGACTGGATGTCAACTCCATGCCTAGGAGCTCGAGCCGATCAGTCACAGGAACAGATGCACCCCGAAAAGTAGGAGTTTGGTCAAAACGACTCCTTTTTGCGGTAAAAAGACACGCCTGTGTTTTGGTGGCGTTAAAAGTGACCACATTGTCATCACCCCACTGGGAGACAAGGCTTAAGGTCAAATTTGTCCGCTCTACCATGGCCTCTCTCAAGGAACGAACTTCATCCCCGCTGGTTTTTGCGCTGGACAAGTATCTCTCTGAAACCGTACTGTCATCTGCGTACCCAACAAGACCAAGCTGAAGTAAGTCATTGATGTGCAGCAGGAAAAGAGTTGCAGAGAGAACAGATCCCTGAGGAACTCCAGCATCAATAGCCATGAGGTCAGAGGAGCAGCCGTCAACGACTACTCGGATCGACCGTTCACTCAGGAAGTCTGATATCCAGCTACAAAAACCAGCTGGGATGCCATAAGCAGGAAGCTTGCTCAGTAGACCTGCGTGCCAAACCCTGTCAAAGGCCTTCGAGATGTCGAGCGACACGGCAAGTGCTTCGCCGTGTCTCTCGATGGCCTCGCCCCAGCAGTGCGTGACATACACAAGAAGATCGCCAGTTGACCGTCCCCGGCGAAAGCCATATTGACGGTCACTGAGGAGATCATTGTCTTCAAGGTAGGTCAGCAGCTTACTGTTCAGAACCCTTTCCATAACCTTGCAAAGGATGGAGGTAATGGCGATCGGACGGTAATGGGCAGGGTCAGCACGGTCTCCCTTTTTGGGCACCGGTTGCACATTCGCAAGCTTCCATGATTTCGGCACAGTTCTTTTTTCAAGAGAGAGGCGGTACAGGCGTGCTAACACAGGAGACAGTTCAGGTGCACATTGCCTCAGCACTCTCGCTGGAATGCCGTCAGGCCCGCTGGCCTTATTCACGTCTAGACTGCACAATACTCTTCGGACCTCTTTAATGTGAACTGTGATCTCCGGCATCGAAGAGTCACAACGAGGTAAAGTCGGTGGTTGCTTAGAGCCAGCGTCCAGACGCGAATTGCTTGCAAAGAGAGTTGCAAATAAATTTGCTTTCTCACTTGCAGAGTGAGCCAGCGAGCCATCAGGTTTCAACATTGGTGGCAAAGTGGGTCGACAGAAATTCGTTTCAACCGCTTTCGACAGGGACCAAAACTGTTTACTACCTGGAGGGTGCAATGCTAGTTTGGCCCCGATACGTCCGACATGGTCAAAACGTGCCCTACGTAAAACCCGCTTGCAGAACTTAGCGGCAGAATTAAAGGCTCTTTTCCTCGCGCGAACCCTACGTGCTTTAACCTTTCGGTCGCGGGCCTTGATCCACGCTTGGTATGCAGACTCTACGGGCCTCAGCGTGGGCGCATTCTGCATTATACCAAGGCCGGGATTTGTGACCGAGCGGGATGTCGGAGAATGGAATAAAATACTCCATCCCCTGCCGAATCACGTCCGCAATCAAGTCAGCACAGCACGAGGGGTCACCCGAGGAGAAGCACACTTGCCGCCATGGATAAGATGCAAAAAAGTGCCGCATCTCATCCCAATCTGCTGACTCGTATCGCCATACTCGTCTCGTGCCTCTAGGACTCTTATCTGGAGGAGAGCAGGTCAATACGGATTTCACCAGGCAGTGGTCAGACGTTCCCAGCGGAGCTGAGACCGATACTGAATGACTGCCCGGATCAGTTGTCAGCAGAAGGTCCAAGCAATTGGGTGTATGGGCGTCAACATCCGGTACCCGCGTTGCCACATTCACCAGCTGGGTTAGATCTAGCGTTAAAGCAAACTTGCGCGCCTCTAACCCGGCATGGTCAGTTTTCTGGTACGGGAACAACCACTCTTTATGGTGGGCGTTGAAGTCCCCCAGAAAAATGAGCTTCGCTGTTGGGTACCGTTGCTGGGCTACGTCGGCCGACTCCATGAGGGAATTGAACAGCGCTGTTGTCTCCTGATCTCCGCTGTGCGATCGGTATACGCCGATGTAAATAAATTTCTCCACGCCTGTGTCCAAAAGTAGCCATATGGCAGAAAAACCCGATTTCTCAAAGCAACGGAGACGACGACAACAAATGTCATCGCGGACGTACACACAGACCCCAGCCTGCTTCTTGAACTTGTGTTCCAGAGAGTAGCCCGGGTAGTTGAGGTACGCCACGTCCGACGGGGTTGTTATCTTCGTCTCCGTTAGGAAAAACAGGTGCGGCTTCTCGGTCTCAAGGTGGTGATGGACCGGATCGAGATTGGAGTGCAACCCCCTAATATTAGTGAGTTGCACTTTTAGTGGGAGGAGGTGCAGCCGTTGTTTTACCATATTTTTCTTCTTTGCTTTGGTCATCATGAGAGTAGATGGGGAGAAAAGTTGAACTGTCGAGGCGCTGCTCAGTGAACCAAGTGGAACACTAGAGCTAAACTGACCTGTGGGGAACTCATTTGGAGACTGCGGGGACGCCCGAACCCCCCCGGATATGGCCACCGGGTCCTCCCATCCAGTCGCCGGCTGGCACGGTGGAACATACCGGGATTTTTCGCTAGTTGGCGGGGCAGCCTTTCACACGTGGCTGGCGTGCTACTTGGGCCCCCTACTAACTGCGGTCGGCCAACGGCTGGCACCGTGCTTCGGATCCCGCTACCCTCCAAAATGAGTTACCCGGAAAGCCCAGCCCAGTGACCAAGACCGGTTCTGAGCAGAGCAACTGACAGTCTCCTTCTCCCCCAGAGGCACTGGCACTCCCGCACACCGACGGAACACAGCAAGCTGCTTGGCGCCGGACTTCGGCGGGATGGTGGTAGCGAGCCAGGCGGCTCCTTGCGGAGCCTACCACCGCTTTTAGTGGGATCGTTCTGCCGTACCACAGGCAAGCCTGTGGTGCCGTTGCCCGGGGTGGACCGCGAGGAGGTAGATCCAAAACCACCCCATAAATGTACATACCTACATCTTGAATTAAGTTGTTCTGTTTTTTACGGAAGATAGTTTAATTCAGTTTTACGTATGTGGGGACTTCATCTCGTAAAATGCACTAGTCGCTAGCACTATAAAAAATACATGTTTTCTTAAAACGTGCTTTCCAGGAGTTGCTTACCATCTGAAGGAGAAAAGATCATACTAAACTACACGGAAAATACTGCACACAATTTCCCGCCATAAGCATGTAACCACAGATTACACGTAGCGCGGGCTTTGAGTAAATACTTTTTTCGCATCTGTTTTCTTTTTAATTTAGAACGTCCTTGCGAACGCGTTCGGTCAAAGCAGTTCGTTGTACCCGAGGTTTTAGTTTGTTTGATGTAACATCTAAAAATGGCGGGCTGTGAAAAATATGGAGATGATTATCTATGGTGATTATCTATGGTGGTCTTTTCAAAAGGGTGGATTTTTTATGTGATTTAGCGCGGTTATGCTGAAAATAAAGTAATGTTCGCTCGTATTAAAGGTCAATTTAGGGCGACCATACTTAATTTTTTTAATGTTTTCTTTTCGTTGTTGTTTCAGTATTTATGTATTGTTCTAAAGATTTAATAAAACAGGTCTTTAGAATCATGACGTTATATTCAAAATGTATATACGCGAAAACGTAATATTTCTTGTCTGTATTAACATTCTAAGTTTATTTTTAGTCCATTTCCGCGATGCGTGGTAGGAATATGAATTTCCTTGTACAGTCAGTAATGTAAGTCGTTCCTATCCCTATTTTCACCAAATAATGTTAATTCTTGACAAATAACAAGATTTTCTATGAAACGATGTTTGGGATCTCTAAATAAGACATGTAAGGTAGGTACGTCTTAAAAATATTTTAAGAAATGTTCAGGAAAAAAATACATATCTACCTAGTTCCAAAAATGAATAGGTCCATTAATTTGAAATACTCTCAACCATGACTTAATAGCGCAAAAACCGGTTCAGAATATATTCAAAAAAATGTTTAAGTCTGTTGAGCTTGGATGCCATGCACCTAAGTATGAAGCAATTTTGACATTGAAAAAAAAAATAATGTCAAGACTTTTTGGGTCCATGGAACAACCTCGGTTAGTGTTGACTTAACTCTGAAGATCGACCCGTGCGGCTGTCAGTATTATGACCTTTAGAATGCTTTTCCACCAGAGATGTGCGAGGATGTGTTTGTTTAGAACCAATAGAATCGCTTGCGCTGAGCGAGGCTAGGTAAATGAAGCGTTTCTACTGGTTGTTTTTTTTATTTTACTGTAGATAGGCATACGTTTGACCACTATCTCACCTGATGGTAAGCGATGATGCGTCGAAGATGGAGCACGTTTGCCTAGAAGCAACCTATTCACTCTTGTCTTAAAGACTCCCAGGTTGTAGCTATCCGGAAACACAGACTCTGGCAGGGAATTCCACTCCTTAGCTGTACGCACTATGAATGTGTTCCCAAAACGTTTTGTGCGTGTGGGTGGGATGTCCACCATGTACCGGTGGCGCATCGCCGTTCGTCTTGTGATCTGATGATGGAACGGGCTTGGCGGAATTAAATCATGCAATGCCGTCGCACACTCCCCAAAATGCAACCGATAGAAAACCGACAGGCCAGCAACTCGGCGTCGATGCTCAAGACTTTGGAGCTTCGACTCGACGAGCCTGTCATTACCGATGATTCTCTTGGCTCGTTTCTCAATTGACTCAAGGGCATCAAGTTGGTATTTGGCAGATCCGTCCCAAAGATGAGAGCAGTACTCCATACACGATCGAACTTGCGCTTGATAGAGCTTGAGCAACTGTTCCGGCGTGAAGTACCGTCTCACCTTTGCTAGTACTCCCAACTTTCTGGCGCCACTTGAGCCTTTGCCTCTATGAAAGAACCAAAATTGAGGGTAGATGTTAACGTAACACCAAGAAGCTCAAGTCGGTCGGTTATCGGCACGGTTACACCTCGAAAAGATGGAGCTGGGTGGAATTGGCTCCTTTTAGCGGGAAAAAGACACGCTTGGGTCTTAGCAGCATTGAACTTGACCAGATTGGCATCGCCCCGTCTTCGCACATCCCACCCCAGAGACCCATCTTCGCACATCTCTGGTGGGAACGCACCCTTAATCTAGGAAGACAAAATTAGTCTAGAAGAATAAAATGATTCCTATCCAACCTTCAAAGTCCTTCTGATGCCGGATATGCACTTTTGCAAATTAGTTACAACCAGAACATTAATTTAAATGAACGTACATTAGTCTGACGTAACTTAGCTGCGTCAAGGTTATCGACCTTCCGCCATCTTGTGAATGACTCACTTCTTTGTTTGATCGTTTACCTCACTCTTGCGCAGGTCATTATAACATAGTTTAAGGTGTTATGTTACCTGCTGAAATTGTACCCGAGTCTAATCTTTTATGCAAGTTTGTTTTGTTCATGAACTCCATTGCCAAATTTTCTACTAAAGAGGTCACAAGCATATTTATTAAACCCCCTTCTATAGGCTGGACAACGAGACAACAATATCGTTCTGCTCTATTCCAATTTATCTAGCACCAACGCTTTTTTTTTTTGCTAGTCTAATTTGTGTTCCACTGCTGGGAAATGGCCTCCCCTTTCTCTTTCCTCACCACTCGATCATGAGCGATCTTTGGGCATGTTTGACCTGCAAACGCCATAAGATGGTCAGGCCACCTTCGCCACGGTCGAACATATGATGGCTAAGTCCATCTGGCGTTCTGTCAATGACATCAACTCATTGTCTTTAAAATTGCCGGCATTGCATGCCGAGTATTTTTTTTTTTGTGCTAGGTTGCTACTATCCAGGTCTCAAGGTAGGTACGAAAAAATATTAAGTATCAACATTCGCGGAGACTATTCTAAAACAATCTTGAGTACCAGCAAGGTGGTAAATCGTAAACGCATTTGGAATCTAGCCATTTGTTTCATCAATCATACACATACACACAGCCTATTGCGATAGTTTTGTCCTTGCTAAGCTAGCTAGCGTTCTTAGATAGCGTACTAGCTACAAGTCAGCCTATCGCCAAACAGATATAACCAAGTTAGCATGGGTGATACGCGGACGTGGTATCACCACAGAAAGATAACATTCCGCGTATACCCTCTGCCCTCCCCTAGCCACGCCACTGGTGCTGTATAGCACCTGGTTTTCCCACTCTATCCTAGGGAGAAAACATCGAGTAGGTACCTAAAACACTGCTTGACAAATCATTTCGCGTTTCTTAGGGCTGAGGCTGTACGTTGTCACTCAGTCATTCTTTGAACTGTTTTTCTACGATCTCTGTACTACTCGTCATTAAAAGAATCACAAATAAAGAAATCTCTATGGTTATATATGTAAAAACTTTTTTTTTACATTTAAAAATAGAACTGTATTTTCGAAACAAAGACAAATCATGTAACACTTCGTTCACTAAAAGCATTGTGACCTAAATGCTTATTTTCAAAAAGTTATTTACGATTTTCGTGTTGTTTTTCTTACGTAGTTGCCTAATTAAGCTCTTGTTTTTTATTCAGGATTGCTTTGATTTTGGCAACAGTATCTTTAGAATTTGATAGAACAAAGGGATCTAGATATAACAACAGTTTCCGGTCGGTTAAACTAGGAAGGAAATTAGTGGTTGCTAAAACTTCAACCTGTGTACCTTTCAGGTTGATTGCACGTAAATATTTTCAGAAAAAAAAGCTAATGCCTTATAGTTTATCATAATTAGACAACAGACTAACCTAGCGCAAAAACTATCCAGAAAATGGAAGACATAAGATTGGCCTAGGAATATCGATATCTCCACTATACAGGTCCGTGGAAGTCTATACAGGTCCGTACATATCAGGGCTGTGCTTGGGACGTGGACGGACCGTGGTCCTCCAGTCCAAAGATTTTATAGGTTCAAACAAATATCAGGGCTGGGCTTGGAACGTGGACGGACCGTGGTCCTAACCTGATAAACCCATTAACACATGTCCTTCCCTCGGCCCCAACACGGACGTGTGTGAACGAGTTTATATAAAATGCACTGCCCGATATTTTTTGAGATCTTTGCATGTTCTGGACACGAGCCTTTTACGTGTGGATTGATCTTATTGTTTTTAGAGGTTATAGGCAGTCGTCCCATGTAAAATACTAGTATTGAGCTGCATCAGGGACTGGAAGACGTCTCCATCTCTTCTGGGGGCTTTCTCTTATTCCCAGTCGTCTGCTACATTCTTGACTCTAAATGGCACCGCATAACGATCACAACTGCCAGGGTTACGAAAATTGTTCGAAAGAGTCACCGCGGCTCTGAAATGCAAAGGCTTTAGGAGGAACACGGATGGGTTTCAGTCAGTAAGGCGCGGCACCCACTATCGGTCGGCATCGGTGCGGCTCGGTAGAGCTCGGGCGCTTTAAGGCGGCTTCGAGCGCCTGAGAGCTGCTTTGGGCTGCTTCGGGCGTCCTCATCAGTCGTAAGCATACCTAAGGACGCCGATGCTGTCTTCGGGTAGCTTGGGTGGCATTTTCGTGGGTAGACACGTCGCAGAACAGTCATAACGTTCACCGCGCGCGCCTCCATTAACTTGGCAACACCCAGAGGAAAATGAAAGGCAATAGAATCATTATCATTATTTACACGTATAGGTTCGTTTTATTTGACGATCCCTCCAGCTCCGCCTAGAGCGGAAGAAGTCATTTGATGATTTCCCATCCTTAAAAAATAGATCACAAATCGATATAGGTACCATTACATTACATCTATGCTCTTGTCAGTGATGGTATATCGATTTGTCAGTTGTGACCGTTATGCGGTTCCATTGAGATCCCTAATAACGACGAAAAGTTGGAAAAAATAATCGATCTTCATATCACCATGTCATTAAGTTGTTTATTTCTTGAAATCTTTGAACCCACGCAGTCTTGGATCATTATTTCAATGTCAATGTCTTTATTGTGGGCGGTGAGTTGATGCCCTGGAACAAAGAGTTCTGTTGTTGTACAGGCAGTCATATCATACTGCAGGCCATATTTGTATGAGGACGATGGGTCATCTCATAAGAGATGATCTTCGAAGGCTCCTGCTAATGTTGTAAACGTCAAAGACTGTGTTTGTTAAACGATTACGCTTCAACGGTTTTAAGGTTTTGGATAAAAGGAACCGGCATGGAACAAGCCGGAATTAGGACCACAGATACTTTTTTTTTTACTTTTGATAGGCACGTTTGACCACTATCTCATCTAATGGTAAGCGAAAATGCGGTCGAAGATGGAGCATGTTTGCCTAGAAAAACCTAGTCACTCTTGACTTAAAGACTCCCAGGTGGTGGCTATCAGGAAACAGACCAGGGAATTCAACTCCTTAGCTGTACGCACAATGAATGCGTTACTAAAACGTTGTTGCGTGTGGGTGGGATATCCACGTACACATTAGCCTGTTCGCTCTAACTTTGAATGATTAGGGCTGCATGCGTTCGGAAACACAGATGCAGGCAGAGAGTTCCATTCCTTTGCTGTGCGCATTATAAAAGACGTTTGGATCTCATTCCCATACGATGGAAATATCCTTTCAAGGAGACGTGGAGCTAAAAATAACTTCTACAGGAAGCTAATTTTACTGCGACCTTAAGATTATTACCGGGAAAATCAGCTCAGCTTGTGGGAATCATTTTATTAAATATACTGTAGTTTTACTGCCGACGATTAAATTAAAATTATCTTGGCATGGTATTTCGCTCATGCTTTCTTTTTTCTCTGGATTCGCTTGCGTGAAAACCATTTTGAAATTACTAGCTGTCGCCCACGACTTCGTTCGCTTGGAAGTCGGAATTTATCCCAAGGGAACATACTCCCGGGGTAAAAAGAATCCTATGTCCTAATCAACTCGTATGCCAAGTTTTTTTATAATATTACTTAGGATGAACAATGATTGATTCATTCTTTTAGCTTGACTCATGCGAGAATGACGAATGGTGCAAGTGTTTTCTTTCATTTCCGAAACAAAATGGCGACACGTGGTCCAATAAACACGTGTGCAGTTTATTTAAAATGCATGACTATCTTTACTGTTATTTGATTTCATCGTAAATTCCTTGCTTCAAGTAAATAAAATTGTTTACAAAGTTGGAGATTCTTCGCGTCGATTTTTTGACTTACGATCGCATAAGTCATCAGGCATCTCAAAAATTGGCGCGACAGATGAACAACAAAAATAATGACAGCTGTCACTGTCATTATTTTCGTTGTCTTTTTTTATGGCATCTTGATTAAAGGCACTTGATTTAAAGTGGCCACTTTAAGAAATCCCCAAAATAATTGACCGTACGAAATTCTATGCTAACTGCCGAAAATTCGCAAAAAAACGTTTGCCAAAAGCTGATTTACTTATGAAAACAATTACGTATTTATAAACTGCATTGTAAGATTAATTATAATGTCGGGAAAATGGAACGTCGCCTTGAGTGTGACCTCAAATAAATATAAAGAAAGGACATGATGAGAAATGTGCGAGAATGTTTTGATTCAGAGCTTCTGAAGTAGACAAAGGGAATGATGCCAACTGCCAGGAGTGCAGTTTCCTGGTACTGCGGGTAATCAAACCTATTTAGAGAAAATTATTGAGGTCAGATGGAATATTCGAGATCCCTTCGCATTCTTAGGAGAGCTACAGCTTGGATTTACCGCTCTTCGTGAGTTTTCGAGTTAGCATGTAACTGTGTTGCAGTCTGACCTAAATAATTCGAAACAATTCCTGGATATTATTATAATTCCAGCCCGTTATTGTCTTTCTGCATGGCAACAGTAATAACAAACTAGACCGAATTTTTATGACAACTGTTGCTTAATGGGTGATGACATTGTCTGCATCATAAGGTCGAGGCTCTTTACAGTAGGCTTGTGATGTGTAAGATTTATTTTGAAACCACATAAGAACCTAACAATTATGACATTGACCATGTGAAATGGCACATAGATACTTGAATAGATACGTGAGATCCCAAATCGTCTAGCCTCCACTTGTATGGGCACAGTCAAATTGTGGAACTCTCTGAAAGCGTCTTCGATCCCTATCACCTATCAGCTTTCAAAACAAGCTTGAACAGGCATCTTCTAGACTCACTCATTCCATCGTAGACCTCATCTACTGCTTTATATTATCTTATGTTATCATCATCTAAAGAAGTCCCCGCCAGGTCTGTCTATCTGTCTGTAAAACACCGAACGGATTTTCATACAATTTCCGCCAATGGACGGAGTGATTTATAAGAAAGTTTTCCGTGTATAATACATTAACGTTTTGTGTAAATTGGCTGAAATAAGATAATGATTGTTGAAGATGACGGAAAAATCATGCCGACTAGAACCTTTTACATATTATTATAGGTAGGTATTAGAGCAACGTCCCAAGCACCAGACATTAGTATCTGGCTCTGGAATCTTGGATTATATGCTCTGTTATCAGTGTAAACCCAGGGCGGGTTATAGTTACTCGTAAACTCGTATTAATAAAACATGGGCTATATCTACCGTTACCATAGAACCTTGTGCTAAATGCCGCAGCTGAGGACATCGGGTGCGGTACCCTTGTATGGTGCATCAATGTTATGCAGTCGCCATGCGGTTTTCTACGGCGCTGGTGCGTTTTAGCTTCTATATAAAGACATTAAATAATGTTATGGCTGATGTAAAGAGTAGGTTGTTGTTTTTTGTAATCGAAGGAGATATGTTGTAGAAAATTGTTTTTGGTCAGCCGCCATCTTGAAATTTTTTCGCGCTTTTTTTCTGTCAATGTCAGGTCTATTTTTTATTACCTGTATAAAATAAATATGACCTAGGCATATTCTGCTTTTGTTAACATATTATTTACCAGTCTTGCCAAGAGGCATCGCGTTACCCGGTTACTGGGTAAAGTGGAGGTAAAGTACACAGTCGCTCCATGTGAAATACTGGAGCTTAACTGCGTCCACTTAGACTGGAATCTATTTTTAAAAAGGCAGACTGATTGATTGGTTGCTATAATTCAAGTTCTTATTTTTGGCGCCCGTAACATTGCTATTTCCTAAAATACCTGACAGTTCGATCAGCGATAAACCATAGACTAATATGACAGTGTGCGTATTCGCAAGACCACGCCTACTTGCAGATACGCGACAATTATTTTATTCATGTTGGTAGGTAACCTTGATTGCGATAGTTGTCTGTTTTCGTCTCGACCCGTGCTAAAAATATTTTAAATTCATAGTATTCATAATTCTTACTGTCAAGGCGCAATTGGTCAAGGTTTTCGTCAACTGTTTTGTTTGTTTTATTACGATGAAATAATGCAGTCTTTTTGCCAAACTCGGTACTTCATTGGAGTTAAAAAAGAAGAAAACTGGATTTTGGTCCATGATTTGAAGCTATTTTAGTATAGCCCCCCAGTTACTATGGTTCATTTTGTCTACCGAAACACAACTATACCAGTTTTTATTGTTGATATTCTCAGAAAGGCCAGATGCGTAGTCCATAACCGGCTTTCGGGTATTATGAGTTGTATGAACGCAAATGAATCAAAAGCAGTACGTAAGGGTCGTAGCATAGGCGTTTGTCTGCATACCCAATGGGAAAATAAAACTGGCCAAGTGCGAGTCGGACTCGTGTGCAAAGGGTTCCGAACGATTTTTTTTTAACGTGTTATTTTAACACTATAGACTTCTTTTAGGTTTTCCTATAATCTATAGGTAAAGGGGGGGATGGTCATTTTTCGTCTAATTTCTTGAATAACTTCAAAACCATTAATTTTAAAATTACGAAAGAAATATATTTAAAACCCTTACAGTAAGCCCTTTCATTTGAAATGCCACACGATATTGTTCAAAAAACTTTTTTTTTTAATTTTCTAGTTTGACCCCCAAAAGTGACCCCCATACTAAACATTTAATGATTTACGTAACGCGTCCGTGTTTGGGTCACAGAAATCCATATGTGTACCAAATTTCAACAGAATCGGTCCAGTGGATCCGGAGAACACGGTTGTGACGAACGGACAGACAGACAGACACCCGAGTGACCCTGTAAGGGTTCCGTAATATTCCCACTGCTGGGACACAGACAAAGGTCTTCTCTCAGTGCCAGAGTTGCGGTATAGTTTTAATGAGTTACCGCAGCTCTGGAACGCAAAGGGCATTCGAAGGAACGTCGTTGGGTTTCAGTCAGTAAGCTATCCCGTCCTCCCATTCCGCCCAGAACGGTAGAAGTCATTTGATGATTTCCCACCCATTAAAATGACCTCTTTTTAGATTCAAAGGCAGCCTATAAATAGTCTATAAAACTAGAATCCCGAAGTACCCTGTTTTACAAGCATAAATGTTTTCCGAGTCTAAGCAACGTCCGGACGCCCTCACCTTTAAAGGACCTCAGAATATGTTCATCGTTTCCCAACGTCTTTCAAATAAAAATAGATTCCTGAACGCGTCTGTTTTGTTTTATCTATCCACTCCAGTAATTCGTTGTGTTGAAGAAAAGAGGAACTAATTGGGACTGAGTTCTGAAGAAACGATGCGCCCCCGGTACATGGTGGACATCCCACCCACACGCACAAAACGTTTTGGGAACACATTCATAGTGCGTACAGCTAAGGAGTGGAATTCCCTGCCGGAGTCTGTGTTTCCTGATAGCTACAACCTGGGAGTTTTTAAGTCAAGAGTGAATAGGTTACTTCTAGGCAAGCGTGCTCCATCTTCGACCATATCATGCCTTACCGTCAGCTGAGATAGTGGTCAAACGCGTGCCTATCAATAGTAAAAAAAGGAACTGCAACGTTAGTTGGCTTCAGGCGGACCGATGATTTGAAGGTCATGTGAATCTGTTGGATGTGGGAAGATCAAGGGCCGTGTTAGCTTTGGCTAGTGACTTCACCCGCTTAAAGCTGCGTTTCTAAAATAGATGTGCGAAGATGTGCAGCGGTGGATGTGTTTGTTAAGAATCAATGGCATCGCTTGCGCTGAGCGTGGCTAGGTAAATGAAACTATCCTATTGGTTCTTAATAAACACATCCTTCGTCTATTGGTTCTTAATGAACATATCCCTCGTCTATTGGTTCTTAATAAACACATCCTTCGTCTATTGGTTCTTAATGAACACATTCCTCGTCTATTGGTTCTTAATAAACAAATCTTTCGTCTATTGGTTCTTAATAAACAAATCTTTCGTCTATTGGTTCTTAATAAACAAATCTTTCGTCTATTGGTTCTTAATAAACAAATCTTTCGTCTATTGGTTCTTAATAAACACATCCTTCGTCTATTGGTTCTTAATGAACACATCCTTCGTCTATTGGTTCTTAATGAACACATCCTTCGTCTATTGGTTCTTAATAAACACATCCTTCGTCTATTGGTTCTTAATGAACACAGCCCTCGTCTATTGGTTCTTAATGAACACATCCTTCGTCTATCGGTTCTTAATGAACACAGCCCTCGTCTATTGGTTCTTAATGAACACAGCCCTCGTCTATTGGTTCTTAATGAACACATCCCTTTCACACTGAAACCAGAATGATATTAAAGCCTCACTATATGAACCAACACTAAATCACTTATTTGAATTTTAATAATCTTATTTATTGAATGTAATTAATTTAATATTTTAATGACAATTTTATATAATGAAAATGTTTGCATGCCGAATGGTGAAATATGGCAGAACTCTGATGTATACCTACTACTACCTACTTATGTATTACCCATATTTGCAAATAAATGCTATTCTATTCTATTCTACTGAACTTGTGGATCTATTTCGAGAAGTAATGGTCTTATGACTGTGGTACTGAAGGCCCATCTATGACAGAAGTTCCGTTCTTCCAGTTCAGACCCATTTAAATAGGAAAACAGTTCAGTCGCATCTACCTCTAATTAGACCAACCACAAAGTTGGCAAGTCACCAAATCGGCTTCCCAGTGTGTTGAATCCGGGAAATATCTTCTTTGGTAAAACTCTTTGTCTAGTTGCGATTGGCAATTGTTTTAAAAGAAAAACGTAACTTCACTGCCCTACATAGTTTCTTCCGCTGTCCTTTTCCGATTAGTTTCGCTGTGGGATCCAAGAAACGATTCAGCTGGATTCGTTTCTCCGGGTCTCGTTAAGCTTCATTAATGGCGTTTTTCTGTTGGTGGCTCCTGTTGACTCTGGCTCTCAGGACTTCGCATGGTTGGGATTAGTGTGGCGGGTTTTGCCCACATGTTTTTAATAGGTAGTTCCTGGGTCCTTTACAGTCTAATAATGATGCATTTCCTACCAGTGAATTGAGCCCTCAGGGCATAGTTTTATTGACAGTTTTCACTATCAAGATATGAATACAACCGGCCTACATTTGAACTAAAACAGTTCTGAATGTAAATGTAGATAAAGAGAAGGATTGAGGAAGCCTAAGTATTAATATGGATGAGTTGTGTGAATTGTTAAATGGAGTTGGAATGGAATTTGAATTATTGTTATTATGCGATATTATTGATTTGCTTATAAATTACTAGTGGACGTCACGCGGTTTCACCCGCGTATTTCCCGTTCCCGTGGGAATACGGGGATAATATATAGCCTATGTTACTCCCTGATAATGTAGCTATCCAATGCTAAAAGAATTTTTCAAATCGGTCCACTAGTTTCGGAGCCTATTCAATTCAAACAAACAAACAAACATACATACAGGCAAACAAACAAATCTTTCCTCTTTATAATATTAGTGTAGACTATTGATCTTTTTATTTTTTACATTAGTTATTTATTATTGGAGGGTTTTATGATTGTGTATCTATTATAATTGAATGATTGGAACGGAATGGAAGAAAAAAACACCTCCTTACCTATGAAAAGCAGTAAATTTCCTATAACCATCATTTTAATTTTAAAATTCAGGAATCGTATTCAGTATTTTTCCATTCCATCTTTTATATGAATTACTACTAAACAGGATAAAAATGTTGACTTCATGCGTTTAACGACGGAAAAAATTGGAATTTCCGATTTCAATACTGTTGTTAAAAACATGATGTTTTTTTTGTCTTGTTTTCTAGTATTTGACTTTACCATTGAGTTTTTTGTTTGTTGCCTTGTTCATAATCAAAAGTTAAACAAACTTTTTTAAATCCCCGGTCTCTGAAGGGCGATCTTCTTATGACAGTCGCAATCTGTCAAAAACGACTGTCATTTTCCTAGATTTGACAAGTGTTTGACGTTGATTGTCGTCGAGATTAAATTGCGACTCTTCTTCTTAATTTTTAACCGACTTCAAAAAAAGTTATTATTTTTGTTTGTTACCTCATACATAACTCCGTCTTTTCTTCATACCTACATCAATATCTATATATATAAAAATGAATTGCTGTTCGTTAGTCTCGCTAAAACTCGAGAACGGCTGGACCGAATTTATTCGCCAAAATACAGGAAAGGTTTAAAAACAAAAAAAAAATGGGTAGGTAGGTAGGGTAGGAGTAGTGTAGGAGTAGGGTTGGAGTAGGGTAGGAGTTATATTATAGATGAAAATTGTGACGCAGACGATGTTGCGCGGGTCAGCTAGTTAGTTTAAAAAATTCAAGACTGTCAGTCATAAAATCATAGGTTAAAAGAATTGCTTTCTGTGCTTAATTAAATTGTCAAATTAACAGATTCTCCAAAGCTTATAAGCTTATCTTGACGTTTTATAGTAGTTTTATAAAAGTAAATTAGCGTAAACGGCATCTTATAAAAAAAAAGTTTCTGACTCGTTTCTAAACTATGTCCGTCCATGCGAAGAAAATCTACGCCGAAAAGCACACGTTACCCGCCAAAATTTACGTCACCGCGTTGCTTTTTTTTCTCTCATTTGACCGACGATGAGTTCAAGGTTATTCAGCCAATGTTAGCTGAGAGACGAATAAATATTTTGCTATGAACTGGTTTTCTTTTTATTCACGTGAGAGTTTTTTAGTGTGCAAAGCTATTTTTACTAAAAAGAAAATTAGTGCCATTTTTGGTTTTATATTTTAGCCGATTTTGGAAAGTTAAGTAACTAAATTATGCTGTTGCGTACTGAAATGGGTTCACCGCCATTTAAATTATTATTTGTCTAATTTGCATAGGAACAATACAAATTCGACTGCACCTGAGGTTATTGTAAGTTTTCCTACATTCACTAAAATAATAGAAATTAGAATTGGTAATATTAAATAAACGACACGGTACCAATCGGCACGTATTCAGACATTTTAAAAACTAATAAAATATAAGAGGAAAACAAAATAAACTTGCTGTTTTCGTCGCAAGTCTATGTCATACTTAAATTAAGAAAAAAAACAAGGCTGTACGAAGTTCGGCCAGTGCCACAAAAAAAAAGTGTTTGTCACTATGACTTGTCTACTGATTGAGGAGGAATTACGTGTATTTGATTTGCTAATTATGTCGTCATTTTGTTATCTATAGCAAAATGCGTTTTCAAATCATTTATTATTAAAAATACTTAGGTAATCTATGGAAAATGTAGTGAGCTGCATCATTATTAATTATTCCTCAAAGATAGATCTACGCCCCGTTCTATTTTTTAGCTGTTTATTATCCTAAAATAAATACAAATTGGTACCTATCTGAAATATGCGAAAAGCTCGTGGCTAAATAATATCACCCGCACGGTCCGATCTTTGAGATTAAGCAGCGCTTGCCGAGGGTAGCCCCTGGATGGGTGATCATCCGTTCCATACCGAGACTCATCCGTGACATGCACGTTAGCAGATGGTCCAGGATGTCATTTGTATAGATCTTTGACAGACGTTTCGGGTAGTTCAGGACTTCAGGAGCCATATAGTCTGACATCAGTCTTGCCATTACCTAGTAAATGGGCTGTGGAGGTCAGATTGGTAGTAGCGTCAAGTAAAATACTGGTATTCAACAGCATTTTTGCGTATAGTTCGTTTTTTAATCCCAGAGACTAACTTGACACTTCAAGTGATTGTTCTTTCTTTTTTCAATTTGGAGTTTGACATTTGCACCTGTCAAATTATTCTCTGGGATTAAAAAACGAACTTTAGGCATCTAAACTCATGGCGGTAATTTCATAGGGTCGCCTAAATAAATGAGTTGACATGTTTTCGGCTTTTATCTCTTGAAAGGTTTATCAGATAAACTAAGTAGAGTTAAGTGTTATTATGTTGGTTGCCTGGCATTGCGCCATTATTTGACGCCTTCGGATTTTCCGTTTTAGGGCAACCAAAAAATATTTAGCGTATTTACTTTTGAGATTTTTTAAAAGATAAAGCTTTTATTTTTCCCTTTTCAGTTATTAATTAAATAAAAAATAGTTTTCAGTCGGTTTAATTATTTAAATTACTTTTTTTTAAGTTTATCAGAGACATGTACTTACATTCTATATTTACATTACATAGTTGATTTATGTTTTCTTGTTTTCTTGGTCGATTTAATACCTGAGGTTGCTATGATTTATTGCTCAATTTCAAAGTCACTTAGATCAGGCTTACCAGAGACCTGATTGTGAAGCATGCTTTGTCCTTAAGCACTGTAAAAGTCTAAAAAAAAAAACTATTTTTACAGTTGAAATTACAACATTTAAAACCTTGAAATAAAGAAAGAAAAAGAGTACTTGCGCCATGCATGACGCATTCCAAAAATATCATAAAAAAAAATAAAAAGGTTATGCAAGTTGGGCGCAAATGTGACGCACATCTTGTGCGTCACATTTGCGCAAAACGCCCTTCGCTCAACTTAATGCTGGGAGTCGTATGCGAGACAGCCACAGCGCTGCTACTCCGAATACTCGGAATAATCTCTCGCTCAGACTCATCATCTGTCTTCGTTTTCCCAGCTATATTTGGGTCGGCTCCCACTCTAACCAGATGCATACACCAGTGAACAAGAGTATTTTACCCTCACAAGTTCACAACCCAGTTACTGGGTAGCAAACAAAACTGTTGTAAGATTTTCTAGCTTCTAACTACCCGTAACGGCTGTCAAAGATCTGCCCCTATGACGCTGAATGCCAGTATTTTACTTGGAATGGCTGCCTAGCTGATCTCAGGTACTAATTGAGACGAAGTATGTATGTCTCTTGGTAAGACTAGTTGTTGCCCAACTAGTAACAAAATATGTCCTACTTGTTCAATACATTAGCCTCGTTTTGGAACCACCAAAAAGAGCAGAAACGCAGAACTTACGATAACGCCCTTGCAAAAATTAGAAAGTTTGCCAATTAGCCAGTAGAAAGCGTTACGCATATAATCGCAGATCCATAGAGTCAATCTATTGTGAAAGTAGATAACGCACACGTCAAATTTTTGGCGCCATTTCCACTGTCACTGTCAAATAATGTGGTTATCATTGTCTATGGTAATAAAAAGTTAAGTATTTTATAGTATGACCAGTCAGGATTAGTCAATAGAAAGATAATTTGAAATAACTAAGTCGACTTTCTTTATACTTACCTACATGCATGTAACTGTATTGCATTCATTTCAATTTGTGTCTAATTGGAGCACAATGAAAAATGTTACGCAATGATATTGGTTGTTTATATTTAAATCTTTGTTTATTGATTAGGATATGTCTTACTGTAAGTATAACAGATACATTTTGATGACGTCCATTGGTAGAAAGTGTTTATTCGGCATTAATTTTTGCTGATCATCTTAATTCTACCTCTTAGCATGAAGATTTAACACTTTATGCATACTGAACTAATCATGAAAAGGGTTAGGAAATTAATATGGACTTTTAAAACATTGCGACACATTGCTTCAAAGAATCTTCTACAGAAAGTCTATGTTTCACTGGCCCAATCGATTCTTACGTACTGTTTGCCATGTTGGGGTGGGACAACAAAGATTAAATTTTTGGAACTTGAGAGGGCGCAGCGTTCTCTGCTTAAGGTTATGCTCTTCAAACCCTATAGGTTCCCAACCCAAAGCCTTTACCTGACCTCTGACCTTCTGACTGTAAGAAAACTTTACCTTCTCCATGTTATCCTGAGAAAACACAAATCCCTTCCGTATGACCCTACAGAACCAAATAAGAGTAGCAGAAGGCGCTACTTAGTCGCTCCAAATGTCCCAGTTAGATCTGCTTTTGCCAAGAGGCAGTATACAAGGCAATCTTCCCACTTATACAACTTATTAAATAAAGAATTAGATATATACCCTCTGAAACTACGTGACTGCAAATTGGTTGTGACTGACTGGCTCAAGACTAAAACCTACGACGACATTGAGGCCTTGATAACATCGCTTCCATAAGAGGTCCAGTAATTAAAGGAACCGCAGTAACGAAATCGTTAGTGGAGGGAGCTAATCCTGGCTTCCTCCGATCCCAAGAAACTGTCGCAGGGCTAACCTAAAACTAGACCTAATCTAACTGAAACCTAAACTTATATCTATTTGCATTCAAACGAATTTAATTCACAAACACTATTATACACACGCGCACACACACACTAACACTAAAACATACTCTCACATACACGCACACACTCAAAACCCACTTACATAATTCACACAAGTGCGCTCCTTTTTGTATTTTCTTTTCTTTTGTTTTACTTTAATGTTTCAATTGCATACACTGTATAATTTTAAGTGGAAGAGCGGAGTCACCTAACACAAGCATCTTCTTGCTTAAAAGGTGATCTCCAAATCACGTATGTTAATGCTTTATGTAATTGAAATAAACATTTTTATTTATTTTATTATTATTATTATTATTATGCAAGATATTATTTTGACGAAAAGGATGCCCTGAAAAATAGGTTTCAAGCAAAGCTGACTGAATACCTTTTCTCAACAGACTCCGACAGGGAATTCCTCTCTTTAGATATAGGTACGCACAATGAAAGTTTTCCCAAAACGATTTTTGTATGTATGTCCACCATATACCGGTTGGTGGCGCATCGCCGTACGTCTGATGTAGTCCAATAATGGAACGTGCAAGGTGGAGTTAAATCTTATCTCACTTCTTTAAATGGATGTATGTTTGTTACTCAATCACGCCAGAACGGCTGAACGGGAGTTAATGAAATTTGGCACAGAGATAGATTATAGTCTGGAATAACACATAGGCTACTTTGGAGTTTGTTCCCTTCGGATAATTTCTAGTTTCTTGAGGTATTCCTCCGCTAGTACTGTGTACATAAATACGGCCTCAGATGCGTAGGTACTAATTTTAATGATTTACTCATTTGCGGTTTGAATCTTGTTTCCAGTCGCCTTTGTTTGTTATGATGATGCTGGTGACTAATAACTCGTTATTAATTTTATTACGACTGGTTGGTTCACCGGTTTGAGGTGGAGACATAAGAGTTCAATGTTTATCGAGATTCGAGTCAGTGTCGTTGTGACTGAGCTTGGAGGTAGACGTTTTACTAAATTATTAAAATCTGTACCATTTTAATACAGCTGAAGAGTTTGTTTGTTTGAACGCGCTAATCTCAGGAATCATGCTTCGAATTGAAAAATTCTTTTAGTGTTGGATAGACCTTTTATCGAGGAAGGCTTTAGGCTATAGTTATAATATCACGCAACGACCAATTCTTTTTACGACGTTTTCTAAAAATGAAACCTTTCAGATTATATAACACTAGTGGACGTCACACGGTTTCACCCGCGTAGTTCCCGTTCCCGTGGGAGTACGGGGATAATATATAGCCTATGTTAGTCCCTGATAATGTAGCTATCCAGTGCTAAAAAAATTTTTTAAATCGGTCGTTTAGTTTCGGAGCCTATTCAATTCAAACAAACAAATCTTTCTTCTTTATAATATTAGTATAGAAGTATAGATTAAAACCCCTTCTACACGGATGTAATCTAGCGTTCCATCCAATCCTATCCAAGGTGACCTTGCTAGATTACATCCGTGTAGACGGCAGATGTAATCCAAATTCAAGTCTTTAAGACTGTTGACGAAGACGTCCAAGTATCAACACACAAAAGTGAAAATTAAAAAAAAAATTACAAAAAAAAGTTTTTTTTTGTTTCTCCGTTCCTCTCCTCTCTGCTCCACTGAACAATCAGCCTTAGAATAGAAAACAAACACATTCGTGGCTAAATAGTAACAGCCGTGTGGCTTCGAGGTTAAGTAACGCTGGCTGAGGTCAATCCGTAGATGGGTGCATGGTTAACTATCCATTGCTAGCTTCTGTCGGCTTGCCCGCGTTATTGTAGGAAGTTATCCCAAGGGAACATAGTTTCGGGATAAAAAGTATTTTTTTTTGTTTAGGCACACAAAATAATGTATGACATAAGGCTGCTCTCTCGAGAAATGCTTAAAAACAGCGTGCAAATAAAGCAACTTTTCGTCGGAATTTACTGAGATATTACATATGAAAAAATAGGTAGTAATCTACATGATGTGATACGTAACTTGGTTTAGCTAGAATTTATGTATCGGTTTCACATAATAAGAAAAAAAATCACCAAATCACCTCCAAATCGTTGAGATGAAACCATTTTACTCCTTTATTTTTTAACAAAAGTCTAATAAAAATATCTATTGCTTTGCAATACAAACAAAAGTAATTTGGTTTTGTTACTTTTTTAAAATATGACGTGTTATTTTTTATAATGAACTAGCTGACCCGCGCAACGTAGTCTGCGTCACAGTTTTCATTACTGCTCCGCTCCTATTGGTCTTAGCGTGATGATATATAGCCTATAGCCTTCCTCGATAAATGGGCTATCCAACACTGAAAGAATTTTTCAAATCGGATCAGTAGTTCCAGAGATTAGCGCGTTCAAGCAAACAAACAAACAAACTCTTCAGCTTTATATATTAGTACTAGCTGACCCGCGCAACGGCGTCTGCGTCACAATTTACATTACTGCTCAGCTCCTATTGGTCTTAGCGTGATGATATATAGCCTATAGCCTTCCTCGATAAATGGGTTAACTAACACTGAAAGAATTTTTCAAATCGGACCAGTAGTTCCTGAGATTAGCGCGTTCAAGCAAACAAACAAACAAACAAACAAACAAACAAACTCTTCAGCTTTATATATTAGTATAGATAGATAAAAAATGCGGGTAGCGGAGTGGCGCGTAGTTAGCTCAATTTATATGCACAAGGTCATTGGCATGTATACAAGCCATAGTGTTATGTGCTATAATCTATACTTGAGCCAAATTTCATCAAGAGTTTTTTTTAGTATGGGGAATTTTCAAATGACTCCTCCCGCTCTGGGCCGAGCAGAAGGGAGTGTCAGACTCTTACTGACTAAAACCCGTCCGTGTTCCTCCTAATGCCCTTTGCGTTCCAGGGCCGCGGTGACTCTTACGAACAAATTCCGCAACCCTGGCCGTATTGGCGTGATTGAGTAACAAACGCTTCCTCCGTCTCTCGGAAAGCCGTTGATTCCGGTATTCATCAGAGAATCATCGGTAATGACAGGCTCGTCGAGTCGAAGCTCCAAAGTCTTGAGCATCGACGCCGAGTTGCTGGCCTGACGGTTTTCTGTCGCTTGCATTTTGGGGAGTGTGCGACGGAATTGCATGATTTAATTCCGCCAAGCTCGTTCCATCATCGGACCACAAGACGAACGGCGATGCGCCACCGGTACATGGTCGACATCCCACCCACACGCACAAAACGTTTTGGGAACACATTCATAGTGCGTACAACTAAGGAGTGGAATTCCCTGCCAGAGTCTGTGTTTCCAGATAGCTACAACCTGGGAGTCTTTAAAACAAGAGTGAATAGGTTGTTTCTAGGCAAACGTGCTCTATCTTCGACCGCATCATCGCTTACCATCAGGTGAGATTGTGGTCAAACGTATGCCTAACTATAGTAAAAAAAAAAACTTCCCTATCTCATGTCCAGGCTATGATATAACTTCAAAAATAAAATAAAAAAACCGTAGCATAAGCAGATGGTCTGAAATTTGCTGCAATGCGCCTGCGCAGTTGTGGTCCTTGACCCACAGTGCGCACGTGCTACGAACAGCTGGTGACGAGATAAATTTAGAAATGAATAAAGCTTCGATACCGTTTCGGAGATCGCACTAGTAAGAGTAGCGAAAATTTTGCTTTAGATAATTTTCCAGAATGGCAACACTGAACACACTGCTATCGAAAAAAAAAAAACAATCAATCTATAGAGCCTCCTTCCCAAATATGTAGGACTCGGCTTCCAGTCTAAACTGGATGCAGCTGAGTAACCAGTATTTTACAGTATGAAGTCACGATAGTCTTTGGCAAGACATGTTGTGTCAGATTTTTGGCCTTCTGACTAACCGTAACGGCTGTCAAATGTCTACACTTGCCTTTAAAACTAGAGGACACAGTGCGGAATGTTAAGAAAATTGTTAGTTACAGCTGTTATAACTCTATTGTTTTTTCCTCAGTAATTATCTATTTACCTTCATTAAAACAGACCATCATATTATTCCATTAATTCCTTTGTTCATAATAACAAAATATTTACGCTACAATTTTGCGATCATCGCAGAAAGTGTATACGACATAGGCAGTAGTCCCATTTACCTTGACCTCGCGTTTCTTTGTGGTCACACGCGATAGTGGGTCTAAATTTACTGGCTGGCAACACTTGGATGGTAGCCATGACAGGGAAACGGCCTTTATGTCATTTCAATGACGTTCAGAACAAAAGCAGGTTGAAAGAGTTCGATGCATACTCTTTTCCTATTTTTGGCTGTATGCGTTACGTTCTTTGCGCGTTTTAATAAATCTGTGCATAAAAGTTTTTATGATTTCTTTATGGTTTTGCGCGGGTCAAGTTCATTCGTGCTTTATTTTTATTTTTGTCTTTTTTATTTGATTCTCTTATAAATTATGTCTTGTTTTCTTGTGCATATCAAGAATGTACTTCAACGTTATTATATTTTTTATTTCTATTCAAATTGGCTTCTGCCACAGCATTTTATCTCTGCGTATTTGGATGGAAGGAGTTTGAAATTCACCTTCCCTCTCAGGAAATGGAGCTTACTATCACATGGGATGGAATAATGCGATATCTGAAAGTCATATAGGTAGTATAAAGAGGTAAAATGTATAAATAGGTATATTCAAACATAGCTACAACCTAGGGGACTTTAATTTAAGAGTGAATAGCACTTCTAGGCAAGCGTGCTCATTCGTTGACCACATCATCGCTTAAAATCAGGTCCGATTGTGGTCAAACACGATGTTATCAAAAACACCGGTAGCACTCCGGGAGTGCCGGCAGAAGTGAAAACTTTAGTATTAACGTTGTGTTTAATTATAAGTACAAAAATACTATCATTTATGAGGTAGAATACAATGTTTATTTATTGCGCTATCGTACACAAATATAACAATTTACATGTTATTATTCATAATATTATATCGTTATTTATTTATATATTACATTAATTTTTATCTCTTAGAAAAATCAACTTTCATCCATAATTTCGTAATTCCGTAATTTCGTATCCTTGGATACGCGTGGCACGCTGTACATAAACACAGACGGACATTCGCGCAAGCGCCCTGTGCCGCCTAAGCGGAGCAGCACACTCAGGCACGGTAAAAAGAGTGGGAGATACTAGTTCCTCTCCCTTCCCCTCGATCTTACGCTTTTTCGATCAGCATCACGTGACCCTGACGCGAGTCCGTCTTACGCTTTTTCGATCAGGTCACGTGTCCTGACGCGAGTTTAAGATTTTATACCCATTACAGAAAAAGTGCTCAACGCCGCTAAAGAAGTTTTCACTTCAAAAAAATATCCTTTATATCTCTGAAAGTACTGCCCTGTTTCCAAAAATCAAGACTGATAAGAAAGCTACACAATAATTCCTGCTATAGACTACATATATATATTTTTTTTTTCTGAATAAATCATGTTGTCTGTGGAATAGATCACGAGAGAGAACGTAGTAAAAATCTAGCCATAGATAAGGGTACTAGGATCTCAAGTTATGTAGTACGTATCATATCATGCCAAACACGTGTTATTATTTAATACGACGTTCTCATCTATTTACTATACTAATCTATACTTTACTATCCTAATCAATCAATACCTATATATAAAATTCTTCCGTTACTGAGTGAGTGAGTGACAGACAACGCACAGCCGAAGCTATTGGACGTAGAAAGCTGAAATTTGGCATGTAGGTTCCTTGGGAAGTGTAGGGGAGCATAGAGAGGATTTCCCGAAATTCCTACGGGAACCGGAAAGAGGAATATGCGTGTACGAAGACGCGGGCCCAGTGCTATTTACTTAGTACTAAGTTCTCATACAATAATCTTTCTTGTACGTTTGCACGTGTATTTTAGCGTTACGACGCATATTATTGATAATTATGATAACTGCAGTTGTATCGCCTGACCAGAATGTAATGCCCTACCATTGGCGTAGTTTCAACTTTGGAGCTGTGTTATCATAATATTTTAATTGTAGTATCAAGGCGAGGGAGGAATATCAGGAAATCTTCGTTCGGAGAAATTAGCTTTTGAAATAATTGTGTTCCCTAATTTATGCGAAGATAACGGCTGAAATGGAATGATGGAAAGTAACTGCTTCTGTGTTTGCGCACATATTAGTCCACTTTGATAAGTTTTTCCCGCGCCGACGGCTGCTCCCCGTTGGTCGAAATGGCTCAGCAGGACTATTATTAAAAACAAAAGACGTACTGCTAATAAATTAAAAAATAGGGGCACAAAGATGACGATGAAAGTAACATAACTTCTCTTTAACTAACTACAGAGAGCACCGCGACGCGCCCCATTTTCTTTACTCACAAAAATCTTCATATATTAGTCACAATATTGATTCACCGGCGCAACGAACGTTAAAAATACACACAATACGAATACTACTAGCCTATCCCTAAAACACAGACCGTAAACACAAACACAAAGCAGCCCTGATGCTGTAGATAAAACTGGATATCTTTATATGGCGACACTGCACTGAGTCAGACGGCCTAAGGCCGCGCCATTTTGGGATGCAATCGATGTTACAGTACTTTATCAATCGTTTGGCGCTTAAAAAGGAGGCTGAAGTTGTAAACTTGTTTATGGTTTAGAAAGTGTTCCATTTTTGTTTTTTTTTATGTTGTCGTTTGTAGAGGTTTTACACCATGCAGGGGGGCTACTCTCTAACGAAATCCGTAGTTTCGGGCTTAGTTGCGGGCGGGCGTATTCTACTCCGTATCACCTACAGACTTACGATTAGTCCCGAACCCGAACTGAGAATGAATGACAACACGATTTCACAGTAACTGTCAAATCGTGTTATCATTAGTTCTCAGTGGTTAGGTGATACGAAGTAGAAAATGCCCGCCCGAAACTAAGCCCGAAACTACGGATTTCGTTAGAGAGTAGCCCCCCAGGTTCAGGTTCACTTTGGGTCCAAATGAAGAGTTCTTTCAGAAATTTCGTCCTTTTTATTAAAGAAGCTGATTATTAGTTGCAATACAAAAAGTTTGTTGTTGTCAAACATCAAAAACTAAAAGATGAAATCATATTGAATTTCGCAGAACAAAAAGTTTGTGGTTGTCAAACATCAAAAAGTAAAAGATGATATCATCATTGAATTTCCTTGGAGGAACATGAAATTCTGATGACGTTTTCATTTTAACGTTCTATAAATGCGAAGTAAATAAAATACAAAAATAACCCTCTCCTGGCGCAGTCGGGTAATGATAGCCGTTTCACTTCATTGATGGGCCTATAAAATACGTCTTACAATAAATGACATCACAAAGTCGCGACATCATGAGCTAATTGCTCCAATAATAATAAACAGATTAGATAACACACTGCTTGAAATAATAGATAACTCTCGTATCAAACAAAACAAGGCAATGACTTTGAAATTCGGATAATTCATTCTGTGATTTCAAAGGTTAGATTACATTTTTATAGATACCTATGTCCGCATGATTTACACGAAATAGGGACCTCACATTCCAGTCTAGGATACAGTGTCTGCCAGGGTTGCAGGATTTGTTCGAAAATGTCACCGCGGTCCTGGAACGCTAAGGGCATTAGAAGGAACACGGTTGGGTTTAGTCAGTAAGAGTCTGACACTCCCTTCTGCTCCGCCCACAGGGTATACGTTTTTTATAGCCTCGTCTCCCACCCATCAGAATGATGGTGGTTTTAAGACATTATATTAGACACCCTAGACGCAGATAGTTGACGCAAAATAAATCCAGGGCAGAGGGTAATTTTCACTCCCAGTTTTATGTATTCTTCTTCGGGTCATCCACAGCCCAACTTCGTCCACTGCTGGGCCATAGGTCTGTCTCTTATCTTCTGCCAATACACATGATGCTCCTGTGTTACTCTCAGTCAGGTTGTACTCGTGATAGCAAGAATGCCGTCGCCTATCTCACTGCCGGACTACCAGCATTCCTTCTACCAGTCCTAAGACGCCACTCATGTTATTTGGGGTTGGCGCAATACGTTTTTTGCATCCATGTTCTGCTGTTAACCCTCAAAGTATCACTGATTCCTGTTTCTTTCATATCACTCCTCATCCACACAATCCATCCTTCTAATCCGTGGTGCTTGGCAACTGGACTTAACCTATTTGTATGTCCCTTGGTGCCTATTGGCCTAGCTCTGTTCTGTCTCCTGCTTGATTAGGAAGGAAGTGGAAATTATATTTTTTTCCTACTCCTCCGCTGTACTTTTCTGATTAATTTCGGAGCGGGATCCAAGATAGTTGAATCGTTTCTCCGGGACTCGTCAAGCTTCTTTGACTCGGCGTTGTTCTGGTGGTCGCCACTGTTGATTCTGGCTCTCAGGAGATTTGGTTGGGAATGTGATGCGGGCTTGTCCCAAAAAAAACCATCCTTATTTTATTTGGCTGAATGCAGCTGAATATTCGGTTTTCGATTTACGCAAATCTATTGTCTCCAACGTGGCGTATTGCCGGAAACCGATTGGACTATGTCTGTAAATCGAACGTAACAATAAGATAATAGTGTTTACTCGACTACTAACACGTGTATTTGAACCTGCAACACGTTTAGAATGGCAACGTTATTCATGAATACGTGTTTAAAATAGCGGTTACAATTTTTTTTTAAGGATTGAGCCTCATTGGTCCATCCTTCTTAACTTTAGTTCTGGCTATCATTTGCAGATATTTAATCAGAAGCCAGAATAATTTACACTAGTCTTGCCTAGGGCCCAGTTATGGGTTGTAGGGGTCAGCCCATACATTAGGAGGACCTTAAAAATAGTATGGTGTAACAATGGGTGGTCTTATCGCTAAATGCGATCTTTTCCAGGCAACCTTTGCATGACATTGACAGAGTAGGAGAAAACATATGTAGAAATAGTAACCGGCACTAGTCGTAAGTACAGATGAATGCAGCAAGGTGATCTCGCCAATGTACGGTGGGCGAACGAAGCTTGCAAGCTCAATGGTCGATGAGCATTGACTGACGAACCAATAACGTGAAGCATCAGAGCTGTCTTCGTCAAATCGACCAATGGAGAGTGCTCACGACTCATGACTCGTGTCGTTTGTCATAGTCCCCGACGAAACCTTTAACCATCATCACCATAATTTCAACCGAAAGTTACCTTTCGCTGAAAATAAGCCACCTGTAAGTCGCAAAACTTCTTATTCATTGATAGGTCAGAGCAAAATCTTGGTGTTGATGAGAATAAACGTATCCCAAAGATATTGTTCTCATCTCTCCGGCGTAGTACGTCTTTGTTACAATCAATTGGGTGTGTAGTTATTACTGTACAGTTGCAATAGTCAATCTGGGTGCGTAGGTGTCAGTCAGTCTCGCAATATGTCTACTTTGTCTTCGTACTATTCTTAAAGTATTTACTCTCTTATCATAACGTAGGATCAAATCTAGAATTGTCTGTTAAAATATAGTAAGAATATTAACTCCTGTGTGTGACTAAAAGTATGCTTTAGTTAAACCAATCTCTGGTTTAGTTTTAGCCCCAAAAGTCATTTTTGCGCCGAATTAAAACTTTACTTTTTTTATTTAACTACTGTTTTTGTTAAAATCTAAGTTTAGAATCATAAATGCCACTATTTAACGACTTTATAACTTGACGTATTGGAAAAACATCGTTAGTTTGACGATCCTTTGTTTCAAAATCTATGTAGAAGCCAAATACAGCTTATTGTCCATGGCAAGGTGAAACCATTGGAAAGAGCTGTCTGTAAACAAGAACGAAAAAGAAAACTGGTTGTTGTAATAAAAAAAAATATATTAAAAATAGTGGTTCAGTCGAGATCAAACGATGTACTAACATTTAATAATCATGAACGACATTGTCGCGTTGTTGCCATGGCTCATTGTCCAAAGGTAAATTTAACGATCCGCGAGCGAAAATTCAGGGAAAAATAAAGAGATGTCGTATGATTCATTGGTCAACGTTCCTTGCACTGTTGAATCGCAGTTTGCCACCGAGCGCGACCGTGAGCGCGCGCTCGAATCGTAACTCCTAGTAAACAAAGAACTTTGTTTTATCTGACGTTTATTCAGGCGGGAAAACTTATTACTTTTTAATCCTTACTTTTTTAAAGTCTATGGTCTTGTTGTGTTATATTGGCAGTGTGTGTTTTTTTTTGGGTTGTGTGAGGTAGGGTGATTACGATTTTGAAAGAACAGTGCTATCGGGAATGTATGTTTTTATTTTTTTATTTGCGTTTTGTTGGTGTGAACGTATAATTGGAAGTCCGTAAGAAGATATTTTTAAATGGTGGCGTAATTTACGCTTGATTTGAAAACAATGCGAGCGTGTTTGTTTTTCTCGCGTTTTCCGAAAACATCATTATTCTAAATATTATAAAAAAAACAATATGATATAAATTTCTAGCTCGAGGGTTATTTGCGTATGTTCTCATTGTCCATAAAAACAGGTTTTTTTTTTAAATAAATTAAGCACATACATTTCATACGCTTTCTTCATGCCAAAAACGTTCTTAAATTAAAAATAAAATTCGCCTAAAGAGGTCAATTAACTTTAAATCATTACACAAACAGTTTTTACTTGCTTTCGTAATCTGTATTATTTTACATACAAATACACGCAATTATTTGACTTATTTTGTAAGCTTTAGGGTATATAATAGCTTGTTTCGAAATGAGTCGTAAGGTTAATTTGAGTCAATAGAAGTTCGTATGATGTTATTATTGTTCTTTTTGAGGGTACATAATTATTAGTGACTTATTACTATGTATTATTCACGCTAAGCCTGTAACGAGGTAAGCAGCTTTATGGGAAAACGTTTCGACATGACTTATCAATGATAACTAAAATATTTTTTGCTGTAGGTACCCTCAATTTACTCAATATTATTTCTTCTTTATTTTGTATTCAGTATGTCGTTAGCATTAATAGTACTTATCTGAATTCAAATCTATAATCCTACAATTTAGTACGAAGTACAACGGCTAACTAAAGTGTTATTGTCATATTTTACTATTTAAAAGCGTTTATAGTGCAAGCAGACGTTCTAAACTTAAATTTTAAATGTTAGTACCTAGTTTGGAATCCTAGGTTTTTGTAATTGGAATCAAAATTTTGACAGCTGGAACTAAACTGTCAAAATCTTTATTCTAATTACAAATTCTAGAATTCCAAAGCAATGTCAAAAGTCAAAATGGAAATGAGGTTAGATAACTTTTTGAGTAGGTATGAAACGTATTGTTAGTCAGTAGGCGTTGACTGCCAACTTCTACGGATGGTTCAAGGTCCCACAAACAACTGTTTTTAGGGGTCAATCATCTATAATGTACACGTGAAGATATTTTGGTATCGCTAACAAATTAATTCTTAATCAAATATGAATGAAAATATGACACTTGACTAAAATCAAAATAAAAGGAAGTTTTGTGTGCATTTGTAAACAAGTACTGAATTAAATAATCAATACTTAATAGTTATCGTAATTTAACATCAAGTAAGCGTATTAGAAATCACGCGTCTTCGTTTACGTCAAAAAAGAAATATACGTGACATTCACTACCAACCTCACAACAAACAAACAAATTAAATACTGCCAACATAACCAACATAAAATTGAATTTGAATATGGAAATTAAGAATACATTGGTCGTTTGCAACTACAGCTAATTACTTGACTATCACTTATATAAACTTCTCAAAACAAACAGAAGTAATAAAAACTCCTTATTTAAATTAAAATCTGAAAGTATTTCACAAAGACTGCCGCATCAAACTGTAACTCTGATTACAGAAAAAAACTTAAAGTGAGCAAGTGAAGTGGTCTGGCGTAAAGCCAGCGACAGACTAAACACGTTCTTCTCTAACTGAGTGATGATGTGCTTAACAATCATGTATACCACTATAACGAACAGTGCGAGAAAGTGACATCTGTCAAAATGTCGGAGAAAAGAAGGAAGAAGACCAGAAATTTTACTAATAACATATGGACTTTATAGCTTTAGAATAAACTTTCAATAATAACTGATCTCACAAGTGCTCAATTTTAAGTTAAAAACATGATTTCTCTGAAGAAATTGTATGGAGACGAGTTGCTGAGGCTCGCTCTAGTCCTAAGCCTGCTAAAGGTGGACCCCAACGACTATTTGGAAAGAGAGACCCAGCAGATGATAGCTGGGCTCCACATCTCAAACGGATCCGACTGGTCTCTAGAACAAGAAGCGAGAACGCTCATCAGACCACGATTCGTACACCCAAAGTCTTTAGACAACATATTAATCAACTACGAGCGCCAATTATTCGAGGAGCTTAACTCCCTCGGACGATATGGTAATCCTGATTTAGAATATAATGAGCGGATATGGAATAACAGAGCCCCGATACTTCATACATATTTAGTAAATAATGTAGCGACGGACACAGTAGCGCCCGTGCTTGCCGCGGCGACGGTCCCCGAAAATGCTGACCAAGATTCCGTGTCAGCAGACGATAACGTAGCCCAGGAAGTCAAGGTTTCTGATGAAGAAGAAGAAGCGGCGAGCAATGAAGAACGCCCGGACGCTGTTGTCACTCTTTCTGCTGATTTTCTCCACAACAGAACTGAAGAAGATATATTCGCTGAAATAGCTTCAAGGTCTTTCGACGTAAACGAGCTACTTGTACAACCGTCCGAGATGCAGATCAAAAAGGAAAATGAGGACTTTGAAGTTCGAGTCAAGATAGAGGAGGAAGAAGGTGATCTTTATAGCGATAACGCTATAGATTTTATGCCGTTCTTCAATCCGAAGACTGAGATGGATATGGGAGAAACAAACTCAGTATTCCAACAGAACATGGCGGATCTACAAGAGTTTGAGGAGGTGGACGAGGCTAAAGAACTGAAACATGACTTGGAGTACTTAGACGTGAAACAACAGCAGGAGAATTTGGAGCAGTATTTGATGGAAAATACTCCTTTAGATTCTGAAGTGTATGAGTTAGCGCCTATGTTTGAAGAGGAACTGGTGCTGAATGTGAAGAGGGAGCGTGCTAGTACGAGTTTTACTGCTAGCTCCAGCGGTGTTAGTGATATGGATGCCTCCAGCGATGGTGTGGACGTCAAGATCGAGCCTGATGAAGGTCATCATACTGGTGATGAGCTTACTCAAGAGGTGAGTGTTCAACTTTATTCTTTGTTTTTGTTATTCTAGTGTTTAAGGCGATTTTTCAGATGTTAAACATGGTAGAAGCATATGACGTTTTTTTTTTTTTTTTGAAGTGCACCTGTGTAGAATTTGTTAGATTTGTATATTAGCTAGCCTGTTCTAAATGATAGGCTTGTTCAAAGAGGATAGGACAAAGACGGAAAAACATGATCTTGTTAGTATTTGGATTGAAACTACAGACGCAATAGGTATCCAAATCTGCGCAATAAACAGTTTCAAGACCATTGCTGCATTTGTAAGTAAATATTTCATGAAAATATCAAGACAACTGTCAATGTACGTCAAAATGACGTCACGAGCAGCCATTCAGTTCAAAGTACGGTTATAATGAATAAGGTTACTGTTTTTAAATTTATTAAAGGTAGGTAAATACGGTGATTGACGGGCTGTCAACGATTTTCTTTTTTTTCCTGGCAATGCACATATTTTTGTTGGGAGTGTCAAAAGTAAATTGCCTTTCCATATTAATGAAAAATGCGAATGCAAATTTTTATTGTTTTTGAAAGGACTTATAATAAGGTTTTTTTGGTGTTGTCTTTTCATACTGTTTTGTTGTGCATGCAGTGTATTTCTTTAGGTTTTTGGATAAGGTTGATTCTAGTTTCACCTTGAAAAAGTTTAGAAACGGAACGCTATGTTTTTCTGTTATGGAAACATGTTATTAGCTGTCAAGTGTCAGTCACTGTTTTGACGTTAATCAATAATTGCAATTATTCGGGACTTAAGGTAACATTAATTAATTCTAAATTGTAACAGAGATAATTACGAATGTCCAAAAAAAGATGCTGAGAACATAAATCTTTATTTTCCCTCTTAATTAATTTAACTTCTGTTTACGGTGATAGACGTAGTGGTGCCCCCTACTTTATTTCTTTATTTTGAGATAGGTTTGCTCTTGGCTCGAGTCAAAGTCAGAAGTGACAGAGACAAAGTCGACCATGGAGTCAGCTTATCCAGAAGAACCCTGTTCGGAAACACAGACGCAGGTAGAATTCCTCTCCTTTGCTGTGCGCATTATAAAAGACTTAATATTTTGGACATTCTACCTACATAACCAAAGTGGGGCTCCTGAAGACAATAATAAAACAAGCAAAGTCGTGAAAAGAGTTCAGTCTTAAAACAAAGCTGAAAATACTTATACCGCAGTGTGGTACGAGTTAATTATAATTGTAAATAAGAATTTACATTAAACACGAGTGTTTACGCGGTCACTTTTATAAATGTTTGCTTGGCAGCCATATTTTATTTCGTTTTCAACACTTTCTTGACGTATGACTGAAAAATAGGATGCGCTTCACCTGTCTGACTTGTGAAGGGTGCGACAATGCGACAGCGATGTAACAACGCGTTTTTAGTTTGTTGAGGAGCCGTGAATAAATAATAATAATAGCCAAACGGGTCGATCTTCGCATTTTCTCACCTCCGCGGAGGTGAAACTCCGTCTAAAAAATCTAACTTTGACAAAAACTCGAAAAATAATAATATTTGATTTAAAAGGTCATTCAACTTAGCAAATTATGATAATTTGCACTGGCAACATCTTATCTGTTTGCCGTTTGAGTTGAATCTTCTGTTTATTATTGGGACCTTGACAATGATTTCTAAAGAGGTCTACAACCTGTTTTTATTATTGTTTGTCCACTATCGCACCTGACGGAAAGCGAAGATGCGGTCGAAGATGGAGCACGCTCGCCTACAAATAACCTATTCTCTCTTGACTTAAAGACCCTCATGTTGTAACTATCAGGAAACCCGGCAGGGAATTCCACTCCTTAGCTGTACGCACAATGTGTTCCCAAAACGTTTTGTTTGTAGGTGAGGCGTCCACCTTGTACCTGTGGCGCTTCAAAATAATGTCTCTCATTTATTCAATGTTGATATTTCTGAATTCAAATGTATTTAAACGTAAATTCTAGCTCAGTCGCAATCTGTCAAAAATGAATGGAAATTGAGGCTTTTGCTTAAAAAAATAATAAAATAGGCTCCTGGTCTAGTGACAGTGACGCTGTCAGTGAACAATAAATGACAGATCTGTCACTTTCCATAGTGATTTCGTTAGTTCCAATTTTAAACACCAGGTGATCCGATACGTTTTTGGCACCTAACATTATTTTAGCACGAAAACGATGTGTAATCAATAGTTGGGTAGCAAAAAGTTCGCATTTATTCGTAGGGCTTGTTACTGGTTGGTTAGAGATAACCATAGATAAATTATTATCGTTATCAGGTCCCCGCAAAATACGTTATACAAGCATTGGCGTTTATTCCCACGCGTTGGCAAAATAGCTATATAGTAATATTTTAATATTTTGTACTCGGATGTTTTGGGTTAGTTTTTTTTTTTTTGTTTCGACCAGTGGCGAACCACTGCTGGGCTAGAGTCTCCCCCATTGCCCTTCACTCTTCCCGCTGTGTTGGCTTTTCCGGGCAGTGCCCCGTTTATCGCATTTAAAATAATTATGGTCGCTATAGCAGACAAGAGTTACATGTTACAAAGGTATATTTTATGTCAAATCCAATGTCACCTGATTTAATCTGAGATTTGACTTCTTTACTGCAATTTGAGTTCTAAACATCTCTTATTTTTGGCTCAGCTAGTCTATTCTGTATACATATAAATACTTCGATATCGAGCTTCACCTGAGTGATAAAACTCACAGTGAGCTGTATTGTAAACAACATAAAGGTCTTAATTTAAAACTCACTTCGGATTCCGCTGTCGAGATACGAAAATGTTGCGGAATAAAATTCTCCAAAATCAGTCGTGTTTTAACTGCCAAGCCCATTCAACGCAAATCTTTAGTTATAGAATTGTTAGAGCCTCACTAAGAGGTTACCAACCTGCTGGGTCAACGAACTTTTCCGCCAGAAGGCAGATTTGCGTCTTAATTCGAATGTACACGGCTTAGTTGATATCGTAGTTACATTTATTATTTGGTGTCACGTGAGATTTCAAGTAGAATTTTTTTTTTTAAGGACGGGAAATGGCTCCTCTCACTCAGGGCGGAGCGGAAGGGAGTGTCAGACTCTTACTGACTAAAACCCATCCGTGTTCCTCCTAATGCCCTTTGCGTTCCAGGGCCTGTTTAGAACAAATTCCGCAAAGCCTTGGAGGAACACGGATGGGTTTGCGTTCCAGGTTCGCGTTGACTCTTTAGAAAAAAATCCGTAAAGGGCATTAGGAGGAACACGGATGGGTTTTAGTCAGTAAGAGACTGACATTCCCTCCCGGAAGGAGTCATATGATTATTACCCATCCATAAAAAGGTCTCACCTATGCCAGATGGCATCTTCTGTCAAGTCCTGTGGTACCAGGATAACATGAATCGAAGGTGTCGGTTTGAACCATCTATCAGCTGAATTGACATCGACCTAGTTTCCATGGGTGACCTTGTAAGCACTGGCATTGCAGTAGAAATCAATAAGTGTTCGTTTTATGGTACCTACAATGGACAACTTTTGTATGAAGAATTTTATTGAGGGGATATCTTCAAATGACTTCTCGCGCTCTAGAAGTAGTGGACTTTATCATCGCATCATCATATCAGCCGAAAGACGTCCACTGCTGGGCATAGGCTTCCCCCAAATGTCGCCACAACGACCGGTCCAGTGCGTATCGCTTCCATCTGCTATCTGCGACCCTTACCAGCTAGTCTATTCTGTAAGAAACTATTTCGATATCGAGCTTCACCTGAGTGATAAAACTCACAAAATGAGCTTTATTGCACACAGCATAAAGGTCTTAGTTTGAAACTCACCTCGGATTTCACTGTCGTGATACGAAAATGTTGTTACAGAATAGCACTACTGTAGTGCTATTCTCTAACAACATTTTCGTCACTCAGGTGTAGCTCGATATCGAAATAGTTGCTTACAGAATAGACTAGTAGGTCATCGGACTTTAAAATGAGCCCTAGAACACGACACTACTCTATGTGGGTGATCCAATTCTGACTTATATTACAAGCTTCAGGGTTCGCTCGGTTCAGTCAGATGATCCCTTGGGAAAGAAATTCCGAGATAATAAACCTTAGCACCTTAATCCCTGAAATATAAAAACTGAACGAAGCTAACGATACTTTCTCATTTCAAAGTTTGAAATTAGAATTTCTAAACGCAAGATGGCGTATAACCGTTACCGACTAGGTACTTTAAAATTCCAATGTGTTTCATTCCTTTTGTTTTAAACATGGAAAGTGATTGTTTTTTTTATCACAGCATATGTTATCTATATTTTATCTAGGATGAATTTAATAATACTAAGTCCAGTCCAGAGTCTAAACTTCTAAATCTTGCATCATGATTACGACGAAAATTGTTGACATACGAAGTCATAACGAGTCTGCATAGATAAAAATAAGGTAGTGATTTTATTTTAAAAACGTTGGGTATTTCCCCGAACAAAATCGAGATCGTTAACGAACCCAGTTTTGAGGTAATATAAATATCCAAGAGAAACATCGCTTATAGAGGGACAGAATAAGCGTAGTCTATTGAAGTCAGCTCATTAGAAGGTTGAAAGTCTCCCAAAGAGAAAGGTAGAGGAACACCCTTGCGTGATCGAATCAGAAATGAAAATATCCGCAGGAGAACCAAGCTAACCGAAATAGCCCGAAGAATTGCCAAACTTCAGGCATATGAGCACATTGCTAGCTGAATAGAAAGTCGTGCGTGAGCCGTAAGGTTCTTCAGAGCGATTCAGTAAACATCTCACCCGGGTGAAGTGAACATGAAGTGAGCTGTCAAACCATACAAAGAAGATAAAATGACATTTCACTTCATGCTCGCTCCACCTAAGTTTACACGGTGAGTTGTTGACAGGTTAAACTTCATGTACAATAGTGGTACATAGGCGGACTTAATGCAACGAGGCATTCTTTACCAGCCAACCTTTGGATTAAAAAGAAAAACACTGTGGTAGGTATACAGCAAATAAATAAAATTAAAAGGAGAATTTAACTAAATTCTCCTTTTAATTTATGTACGGATATATTATTCAGGTACGGAAAAATATCCAAAAAATCTATACTAATATATAAAGCTGAAGAGTTTGTTTGTTTGTTTGCTTGAACGCGCTAATCTCAGGACCTACTGGTCCGATTTGAAAAATTCTTTCAGCGTTAGATAGCCCATTTATCGAGGAAGGCTATAGGCTATATATCATTACGCTAAGACCAATAGGAGCGGAGCAGACGAAGTTGCGCGAGTCAACTAGTAATATATATGCTACTTATGTTGTGTAATAAAGCTCACTTTGTAAACTTTGTCACTTAGGTGAAGCTCGATATCAAAATAGTTATTTACAGCAGAAACACAGAATAGCAGTACTGCTGGACCGATCGGTGTGGCGACACTTAGGGGAAGCAGTGGACGTCTTTCAGCGTCCGTTTGCGTTCGATTATTTAAATCGATCCATAAATCGTTTATCAAAATACTTTGTACGTACACGTGGTTTCTATATTCTGCGTACTACAATCGTGTGCACAAGTGCACACGATTTGATCCTTTAAATATACTGTTGATAGCTACGTATTCTCTACTCTATAAATAGTGTAAAACGAAGTCGCTTTATGCGTCTGTCTGTTTCTCCGCTAATTTCTAAACTACGCCAACTTATTTGTCCTATAATTTATACTAAAATAAAGCTGAAGAGTTTGTTTGTTTGCTTGAACGCGCTAATCTCAGGAACTTCTGGTCCGTTTAAAAAATTCTTTCAGTATAAGATAGCCCATTTATCGAGGAAGGCTATAGGCTATATATCATCACGCTATGACCTAAGAAGCGGATCATGTGATCAATGAAAAATGTTACGCAGACGAAGTTGCGGGTTTCAGCTAGTAATATTATAAAGCTGTAGAGTTTGTTTGGTTGAACGCGCTAATCTCAGGAACTACTGCTTCGAATTGCAAATAAAAAGTAGTGTTGGATAGCCCATTTATCGAGGAAGGCTATAGGCTATATAACATCACGTTACGACAATAGGAGCGGAGCCTTAATAAAAATTGTGACGCAGACGAAATTGCGCGGGTCAGATAGTAAATAATATTCGTCATGTAGTTCTATAAATTAAAAGTCGAGTGCGAGGCGGAAACGCGTGCAAAGGGTTCTAAACCAATCATGTGCTTTAAGTATGTTAACTGCTGCTGTCCAGTAGTTAAGGAGAAAGTGGCTGTGACAGACGGGCAGACGTTTGAACCCTCCAATCTATTCTGTCAATATCTCACCGCGTAAACTTAGGTGGAGTTAGCAGAGCATGAAGTGAACTGTCATTCGGAATGCCAGTTCACTTCACGTTCGGAATGACAGTTCACTTCACATTCATTTCACCTAAGTTTTCACCGTGGGTGGTGTTTGCAGAAGAGCAATAGCCTATAAGCACACAGTGATCCTATAAGGGTTCCGTTTTTCGTTCACGACTTATGGAACCGTAAAAACTACCAAAATGTGGGTAGAATTCAAACGTATCTCAAATGTAAATACATTGTCTGAGGCCAAAACAAAACACAACAAGAAAACATGATTATTGTTTACAAAAACATTGACACGTGTTTTCTGTGATAACTCAGTAACGACTGAACCGATTTTGATAAAACTTTTACAGAAAGATAAGTAATTTTTTCCTGTGTAACCTAATTTATTTTGGCGATTATTAACTTTAAGGGGGTAAGCAGAGAAGGTGGTTTATGATCTGACTTATAATTAATGACGGTAAACAATTACTTTTGGACACTTGCCAATTTCAGTCGTGTGTATATGCAATCGAAAGTGATATAGTACCCACGTGTTATGATAATAATAGTTCTTTTATGTACTTGTTTCAAGACGTTATGTGACTTGGTAAATAAGTGTTTGTGGTACAAGACATGTGTTCAGTTGCGGCGTATTTGATTATTTTTAAATTTATTGTTATGACGAAAGAAAGGTGAAATTATAATGTATTTTTGTGACGAAAAAATAATTATTGGAGTTTCGTTTCGCGTAGGTGATTAAGTTTTTTTTCTCTGGACAGAACTGTGAGTATGTTTTTCGTTTTTCAGGTATCAAAGTAGCTGTCTAATTTGTTTATTTTAATTAATACTAATTCAGATTTTGAGTGGTTTAGAGGTAAACACAGCCATACCAGTTTCCTTTTCTTTTTTTCTGTCTGCTGTTATATCTGCCGTGATAATTGTTCTGGTTGATAAAAAAAATATCAGTATTCAGTAATATTTGATACTCTTTACTTATCGTTTAAAATTATTTATATTTTTGCGTTCAGCGAAAATAACATCGCGCCAATTCTCAACCATTTGCATTTTACGTAGAAAATTTAAAATTGTCAACATCAAAGCGATCACCTTAAATATTAAAAACTAAAAGCGTTCACCTCAAGAGCGTCCCCCGAAATCGGTTATCGAACTCGGGCTGGCTGTCAACCCTTAGGATTTCGACCCCTGGAACTGAATTAGGAAACAAAGACCTAGGGGCATTGCCTGAGTTCGCTAGACGTCTGCCTGTCTAGGTCGATAGTGCAAATGCACACGTATTTTGGGTTGAAAGTACATTGTTTTGGTGTTAAAAGGGATTGCTACTGAAACTTGTCTATGGTTCGTGTCAATTTGGTATGACAGCTGTCAGATGGATGATTATGGCGGGAGACGTTGGTTAAAATTATGATAATTATGCCTATTAGAAAAACAGATTCAGGTTTTGTAGTTTAAAAAAAACTACCTGTACGGTTTATAGACTGGTTTATACGTTGTAAAACGAAGTTTGCGCCTATATATGAAAGATCTTTTCAACATTCAAGATTTTAGGTGTCATTAATTTATCTTACTTAATAAAAATCTAAGTTATCGTTAAGTGCCATCTCAGAATTTCCTGTTAACAGTACTTCCTGCAATTCATTTAAAATATTCCAATCATACTGGCTAGGTTTTGAGGTTATCTTATTATGGCGTATTATTATAAAGGCAATCAAACTCATTTATTTCTGTAATTAGGTAGGTACCTACCCTCTAATATCAGTATTGATAAGATCGTTTGATGATAATAATTCGTATCTAAATGTAGGACTGTTCTCAGAACTCTTTTTACGGTGTGACCATTGTGAAAATAATATGTGATCTTTAACAAAAAGACGCGTTTTTTACAAAAAAAAAAAAAAAAACTGGCAGCGCCGCGTGAACGTATTTAGAACTAAACAATGGTGGAACGAAAAAAAAATATTAACTTGATAGGTATTGGGTTAGTTCTATCTAATACAGATAATGTAAACCTCAGAATAAAAAAAAACACTTTTTTTTTTGCACACGTACAATTAAACGATCGATAGAATACGCCATTTTATACGTACGAAATCATGAGTCATAAGTATTACGAACTTGTGTCGCAAACTGTGAAGAAGTTGAGTAATCCTCATGTTGATGAATCGGTTGCCATAACAAAAAATAGTAAAAGATGTTACGAACGTAAACTTGGAAAAATAAATAAAGGTAGGTAAACTGAGTAATAACTTTTTATGGCTAAATATTGGTCCCTATAATAACTTATTTATTATTTATTTACGTTTATTTACTTTTAAATAGATTAATTTACATTCTCAAATGATTATTTAGTAAGAAATAATGTAAAAAGTTCTGGAGTGGCGACCGCGTACCGGAAGACGCAACGTTGGAAGGCCTCCCACAAGATGGACCGATGACCTGGTGAAGGTCGCGGGTAGCCGATGGATGCGAGACGCGCAGACCGGTCGTTGTGGCGACGCTTAGGAGAGGCCTATGTCCAGCAGTGGACGTATTTCGGCTGATATCATGAAGATGATGATGAATGTGAAAACAAAAAAAAATAGGAGCAAGGGTCTGCTGGCTTATTTACCTTTTTTTTTTAATTTGAGATGGGTTTGCTCTTGACTCTAGTCTAGGTCAGAGATGACAGAGACAAAGTCGACGCAGAAAAAACATAGGTAGTCTAAATGTTGTGTCTTCTGAAAATCGGCTTGTTTATATTGTACCTATACTTGTTGACCTGCATATTATTAAAAACCTAAAGAAACAACGCATACTGCTATATTGTCTTAAAGTTAAGCCACTGACTAAGTTTTCTAGAAAGAAATTGGCAATCGATAATTTGGGCCATTTTGATATTCCAGGAACCACAACAAACAAATTAAATTTCTTTGAAAAATAGGTGTCTCTAATGGGATTTTCCAACGATCGACAACGCCACTATTAGAAAAAAACATGTGTGTGATAGAAACAGCGTGCTTTTACTACAAAAATAACCATGTTACGCATAGCGCTAGAAAGAGACACCACTTTTACTACGAAATACGTCATCGGTTTTCCATTGCGTGTTTCGTACGGTGACATTTAATTGCTGTCAAATGAAAACGGCAATGAATGGATTTGTAATAAATTACTCAGAATAGTCAATTTGTTTTTCGAATGGAAACTGTCGGATATGACGTAAATATATTTTCATGGATGAGCTCAGAAGCAGGTGTTACCTATTTATTTACATTTAGACTAGATAGAAAACAGTCTGCAATTTCAACAGCGTTTATTTCTTCACTTTTTATGTAGCAAAATGATTAATTATAACCTTTTCAAAATAAACTAAAAGAGATGGTTCATAGAACTTAAAAAAACTGAATTACCCGCCAAACTTGACGCTATGATTGAAAAATAATTAAATGTCACGTTGGCAGGTTCTGTCAAAATTTCACACAATCATTTCACTTTTACTTTTTTTTGGCAAGTGTGATGTGACATCCACCAGCCAGAACATATTACTTTTTTATTAGAAAACGTGTTGTAGAATAATTTGACTAGTGATTATATGAACAATAAAATAAATAAATATTTCACATAAGAGAAACCGACATTCAAATAGTATAATATTTTCATTATTATTTTTTATTTTTCATTGATTTATCACTAAATTATTGTTTTGAATTAATCACTATTAATTTCTACGAATACCTAGATCACATTCATCGTTATAATGAATATTGTCAGAACATTGACTTTTTATTTACTTATAAACCACTTTTAAAATTCAGTAAGCAGAAAAATATTTATTTGCAACTTGCCCAGGACAAACAAAAATAAATAAATTAAAACTAACAAAAATAACTAAGTCTTTTTAAGCTTTCAACATGAAAAACCTGTGCGAGCCAAAAGAAAGATTTCAGCAGCATGAAATGACATTCCCCAATCAAAGTCGTATCGTAACCAAAGACATGGCTAAAAGGTCCAAGCAACCAGGCCATAAACAATTTAAAAAAAAGTGTGTCGTGCGATTCTGCCTATCCCGCGAGATAAGCCGAGTTCTGACGTCTATCCATCTGGAACATATCGGAGCATTACGCACTGCGGGGATCGCTCTATTTCGGCAATCGTCCCGACCTTGCCTTACCTTGACCGCTCGTAACCTTGTTTCGCTAAATTACGAGTTTTTTTACTCCAAATCAGATGTTCTAGAAGTTATTTTTGGTAATTTATTACAACACCATCTGTTGAGATTTTCGTGTAACTATTTTCAAAAGTGAAATCATAAATTTTCTTTGGAAAATGTTGAAGATGACTGCTAAATATACTTCGAAATGTTTACTGACTACAGTACATAATAACATGATTCGAACCGTATAATTATTTCAAAGCGTATCTTAAACGTATTATGAATTAATATAAGTATACAAGACCTTCCTGAAATTTAAACTTAAAACAAATGGCACTTCAGTAATTTACTACAGCAGTTTTGTTTGCTTTACGTTTTCTTTCTTTCTTACTACGCTAGCTGCTTTTGTTTTTATATTTTGCGAAATTATATTCATTTGTACATTTTTTTTTACCGTAGTCGTTTAGAATACTAACTCACATTTTTCCTGAATTGGAATAAGACAAATTTCATTACATACTTCCTTGCAACGCCATCTGCTGTCGAGTAGCGAGCCCAAGTTTTAATTGATAGCGGTATAACCGTAATTCAATGCTTCGACAACAGATGGCGCAAGTATCAATGATTCAAGTACGTTATAAAAGATGTCGCTAGTATAGTCAGTTTAGCATTTCGTAGGCAGATGGCGATACCTGCACCTCGTTTCAATTTGTTCAATAACATCAGATAGATGGCGTTGTTGTGAATGATTTAAATAGAAAAACAAATGACTTCTGTACTATGCTTGTTCTTCAAATCAATTGAAATGACAAATTATGAGAAGATATAATTTAAGGAAAATCAAAATTAAATAAATGAAACAGCGAATATGTTTAGCTTTTTTTGTCTACTTACATCCTGGTTAACGAAAATACTAACTTCGCTGAAATAAACCTGTTTTATAAAAATCTCTACATAAAGCATATAAATGCATACATAGATTTAAAACAATTAAAAATTCGATGCATTGCGGCTTCGTTCAATTTTATCCCGCTGTGTACGACCCCTGCCGACTTTTTTGATTGGTAGGGAAAACGTAAAACAAACTAATCTGAACCTTATCTTCATTAGTTAAAGTTGAATTTTCAAAAAAAAATACGAGGACATGTGATTTTTAAAACTAGCTCGATTAGAACTTCAAAATTTGAATTTAGACCAAACAAAATATACGTAACTCATTTGTAATACCAACAGATTTCAAGACTTATGAAGTGGTGTTAAAGTTTATTTTTGTTTGTAAGTTTTCACTTTCTTTTTGTGAGACCGGTTTATGATAGTGGTTATTAATTCAGTTAAAGATGGCGTAGGTAGACAATGTGTTGATTTTGATTATAATTATTTTAAATACAGTAAATATAACTTGTTTCGTATAAGAATAAGTAAAGAAAATAAATAAAATGCGTTTATTCACGCGTAAGTATGCCGCACACCATAAAAACGGAAACGAATTTAGTGATTTAAACAAGTTCAGGTAGGGTTACCAGGTCTTCAAACATAAAAGCCGGACAGACCAGCAAGTTTAGCCGGAAATTTGCGTAAAAAGGCCGGACACCCTTAACTTTAAGTACTTGTATAAAACGACAATTTTAAATAAAGTAAAAAAGGGCTTTTTATCATTTACCATAAATTCTAAAGAAACAACAATAAAATTGAATGAATCAGTTTTCTTGTTGTTTATCATTAAATATTAATTTCTATAATAATTGAAATAGTAGTAGTACGTAGGTCAGGTAGGCGGAGAGGAAGTTAATACATGACAAATGTAAAAACAAATGCTCAAACTAAAAATCCTAACAAAAGCTGGACAGGCCGGACACCGTCTAATTAGGCTTTATCCGGACGCCTGGCAACGCTAGGTTCAGGTCACACATGTGCACAAAACGGCCATCGCTCAGCATAATGCTGGGACTTGAGCGAGACAGAGTTTCAGCGCTGATTTCAGCGACAGCAGACGTTGACTAGATTTTACTGAAGGACATCTCAATCAGAACATGAATTATCCAACGACTACAATAATATTCCACGAATCAATAACGATTCGCATCTTTAAAAATAATTATTTGCGGCTCACCGCAAAAGCATTCCGAGAAATTCAAAAATGTTTAAATATCGAACAAAAAAGGGTGTCCTTTTTATCTATGCCTGTCATCTTTGGCAAAGATGGCGCCGCGTTGTAATATCTCTTTTATCGATTCAATCTGTTTAAAATCGATAAATGTAACAATCCATAATCCAAACTACTTAGTAAAACAAAGTAACTTTGTTTTTGTGTTTGTTACTTTTTCACGATTTTGTCAATCATAGATTCTTTTTCATAAGTTGTTCTTTGTATTTAAATCGTGTGTTTATTTGTTACCTAATGCCATCAGAAGGCCATTAGGTATGTCAAGTGCTGCCAGTATTCCGGATACGTTTGTCTCCAGTTGTTTAACTATTACCTAGTATCTATGTTGTAGTTATATCGTGCTGTAAATAATAAATACTTAATTACTTAGTCAAGTAAGTTTTCAAAAAGTCATAATTATATTTGTATTAGATGACCCGCGCAACCCGCTTCGTCTGCTCCACTTCTATTGGTCTTAGCGTGATGATATATTATAGCCTATAGCCTTCCTCGATAAATGGGCTGTCTAACACTGAAATAATGTTTCAAATCGGATCAATAGTTCCTGAGATTAGCGCGTTCAAGCAAACAAACAAACAAACTCTTCAGCTTTATATATTAGTATAGATTAAAGTTTCTTTATTCATTTCTATGTAGGCACATACAAAATTATAACTTAAAATAAAAAATAAAAATAAACATTTAACATTTATTGTCGTCATTATTCCTCCCGTAATTCCGATATATATATTTGTGGTCAGCGCAATATGTCTTCTCATCTTGACCATAACTAATATATTATTTTTCTTTTGTCTCCAGGATATGGACCTCATCGAGGTGCTTTGGAAGCAGGATGTGGACATGGGCTTCTCTTTGGAAGACCCGATGCAACCGGTAAGATTTTTTTAAATATTTTTTTTGTAAGCCACCTAGAGGAACTCTCTGCCTGCGTTTGTGTTTCCAAACGCTTACAACCCTAATCTCTTCAAAGTTAGAGTGAACAGGCTCCTTCTGGGTAGGCTCGCTCCATCGTAGACTTTGTCTCTGTCATCTCTGACCTAGACTAGAGTCAAGAGCAAACCCATCACAAATAAAAATAAAATAACTTAGCCATTGTGATTGGCTTTCCGAAATTATTACAACCAATCGGAGCCTCTGAAAGGCAATTCGCGTAATTTTAGGTGCATTCCTATGAATAAGTTTATTCGTACGTGCATTCCCATCGCAGCCGCATATTTTCAAAAACACCTCTAAAGGATACTGACCGATGTTACAACAGGCCGTAATGTACACTCGCCAGCACATCAAGCTACCCGAAACTGTGAAATTTTCCTAATCAACTTTGAACCTAATCGCCTTAGCGATAAAGTAGCAACATCTTTAAAAAAAAATTGGCAGATTGTTGTAGCTTGATGTGCTGGCGTCTGTACCATTCGCAGCGAGCATTTCACGTTACACCGTGGCCTTAAATACTTGTAACATTCGCGTCGAACTCTATGCTTATCCATGCTCCAAGTTAGTCCACATTTGCAAGACACTCTCAGTCAAGATGTCTGACTTGTCGCGGCGTACTGTGTGTAACACTCAAAGGGATTCGCCAAAAAACCGACAGCGGGCGGAGCACTCGAAACGAGCAACGAGCGGCTCGTTACTAGCGTGTTCGTGCTCGTTTCCACGTACTGATTGCGCGAATGCTCGCTTTGTAACTCGGTTGTCTGGTAGTCTATCTGTCTGTCTGTCACTCCGTCTGTCACAGCCAATTTTCTCCGAATCTATTGGACCGATTCAGTTAAATCTTGGTACACATATGAACATTTGTGACCCAAACACGGGCGCGTTATGTAAATAAATGGGGGTTTTGAGGCACAAATAGAAAAAAAAAGTTTTTCAAACTGTATGTGTGTGTGACATATCAAACGAAACGTCTTATTGTGAGGATTACAAATATATTTTTTTCATAATTTCAAAATAAATAGTTTTGAAGTTATTTAAGTTAGATGAAAAATGACCATTCGCCCCTTGCCTCCGAAACTAGTAAGCCACAGACCGACAGATCTTTTTGTTGTTGTTTAAAACCCATGTTTACCTAATTCTTCTGCCTCCAGGAGGGTCCGACGGCTACCAAGGTACTAGGAGACGAGATAGAGAAGGAGTTGAAGCTGGCAGAAGAGAAGCTTGTCAAGAAGAACGAGGAGAACGCTGAGATCGAGAAGGTTAAAGCCAAGCTGCTGGATTCCGAGATTAAGGAGGTAAGAATAACATACCTATAGATCAGTGGTTCCCAACGTGTGGTCGCGGACCACTGAAGCACCAAGGGCCTAAATGTGGTCCGCGAAAGGTTCAAAATTTCAATCTAATCACCTCAAAAATGTCATTGATGCAAACAGATTTCAAGTCTCTATCAGAAATGTTTAAAAAAAAAATCACTTTATCTTTCTACAGAATCAGTATCTTGATTTTTCTGGATTAAAAATAAAGGGACTTTTGATTTTCATTACTTGTAACACTGGTTAGAAAATTCTGAACTCAAATTCACCTATGAAAATTTGAATTAGGAATCTGCTATTCAATATAACCAATCATATTGTTACGTAGCTTTTTTTAAATTACAGTTGCAAATGCCCACTGAACATATTAACGAATTTATTCTGACAATGTTATATTTTTTCCCTCGTTAGGATGATCCCTGGGCCGGACTCTCTTACACCGTGGATACGGAGACAGGTAAGGAACTTTATATATTTTAGGTAATATATTCCTATACCTAAGTTGGATAAAGATACCAGCAGACTGTCATGATGAGACCTTGGTAGACCTGAAGAGGGAAAATAAAAAAAAACATAATTTACTCAAGAAACCAAGTTAAAACATCTATTTACATTGAACCCTTAAACGGCATTGAACTTGTGAATTGTATCGAGCTCATGGAAAGCGTTCGGTGATGATGACGCGAGTTCTATGATTTTTGTTCACCTAAAAAGTGCTCAAAGCGTTCGGTGACGATGACGCGAGTTCCATGATTTTTGTTTACCCAAAAAGTGCTCAAAGCTTTCGGTGACGATGACGCGAGTTCCATGATTTTTGTTCACCCAAAAAGTGCTCAAAGCGTTCGGTGACGATGACGCGAGTTCCATGATTTTTGTTTACCCAAAAAGTGCTCAAAGTGTTCGGTGACGATGACGCGAGTTCCATGATTTTTGTTTACCCAAAAAGTGCTCAAAGCTTTCGGTGACGATGACGCGAGTTCCATGATTTTTGTTCAACCAAAAATTGCTCAAAGCGTTCGGTGACGATGACACGAGTTCCATGATTTTTGTTCACCCAAAAAGTGCTCAAAGCGTTCGGTGACGATGACGCGAGTTTCATGATTTTTGTTCACCCAAAAAGTGCTCAAAGCGTTCGGTGGCGATGACGCGAGTTCCATGATTTTTGTTCACCCAAAAAGTGCTCAAAGTGTTCGGTGACGATGACGCGAGTTCCATGATTTTTGTTCACCCAAAAAGTGCTCAAAGCGTTCGGTGACGATGACACGAGTTCCATGATTTTTGTTCACCCAAAAATTGCTCAAAGCGTTCGGTAACCATGACGCGAGTTCCATGATTTTTGTTCACCTAAAAAGTGCTCAAAGCGTTCGGTGACAATGACGCGGGTTCCATGATTTTTGTTCACCCAAAAATTGATCAAAGCGTTCGGTGACGATGACGCGAGTTCCATGATTTTTGTTCACCCAAAAAGTGCTAAACGCGCCTAAAAAAGTTTTCGCTTCAAAAAAGTGGTCCATTCCAGTACATTGTTGTAGAGAATACTAGTCACAATAGCAGCAGACCAATTCTACTAAGTCTTAAGCAAGATTCGCATTAGCATATCAGTCTCAATCTTCCAAACAAAACACTACAAAGAATAAAATAGCCTTAATTTCGGAGGTCGCTAGTCGGTGTCGGAAAGAAACAAAACCAAAAACACCGACTTGGTTGTAGTGTTTATTTTTCACTTTTAAGTAGTGATACTTGGACGACGTCTTCGTCAACGCAGAAATTTAAATAAGCAAAAATGCTCAAAAAATAAAAACTACTGAACCAAACTAAATCAAATTTTTACGGGACCAAATGGCAAGTATACTGCATCGAACTAAAAACGAAACACAGAAATCGGATAAGAAACCTCGGAGTAATCGGTGTACATAGGTACATAAAAAAATACCCTCTGAATTGAGAACCTCCTTTTTTGGAAGTCGATTAAAAAAGCCTTAATTTCCATTCATTTTTGACAGATTGCGAATGACATAGAAATGCGAATGTTGCTTAAAATGAGTAGAATCTGTGTTTCGCATTCGCGTTAGGATATTGGTTCTTACGGCTAAACCAATCACTTGGAAAGTAGTCAAAGAGGTTTATCAAAAGGTGGACTTGTCGTCCGAACCGTGGTCACAGATATCTAAATATATATAACTCAAAGGTGACTGACTGACTGAAATCACTGGACGGACCGGCCTGAAATTAGGCATGCAGGTAGATGTTATGACGTAGGCATCCGCTAAGAAAGGATTTTGATCAATTCTACCCCCAAAGAGATAAAATAGGGGATGAAAGTTTGTATGGAACTTTGTCAATTTTAAACTTCTTAACGCGAGCGAAGCCGCGGGTAAAAGCTAGTATACTATAACTAGCTGACCCGCGCAACTTCGTTTGCGTCACAATTTTCATTACTGCTCCGCTCCTATTGGTCTTAGCGTGATGATATAGCCTATAGCCTTCCTCGATAAATGGGCTATCTAACACTGAAAGAATTTTTCAAATCGGACCAGTAGTTCCTGAGATTAGCGCGTTCAAGCAAACAAACAAACAAACTCTTCAGCTTCATATATTATAGATAATATAGTCTGAGTCGCGGACCCTGTGGAGGCGGTCAAGACAACGTAAGGTAAGTGAATATTTAGTTATAAGAATGAAAAACATTACAGGGGCAGTCGGGTAAAACGTGACATTGGTGTCTGGAACACGTAAAATTGATAGCGTTTAGTTTCACGCAAACTTTATAGTCTACACTAATATTATAAAGAGGAAAGATTTGTTTGTTTGTTTGTTTGTTTGAATTGAATAGGCTCCGAAACTACTGGACCGATTTGAAAAATTCTTTTAGCATTGGATAGCTACATTATCAGGGAGTAACATAGGCTATATATTATCCCCGTATTCCCACGGGAACGGGAACTACGCGGGTGAAACCGCGTAACGTCCACTAGTTTTAAATAACCAGAAAGTCTGTATGAGCTTGCTGACCTGCTCAACTTCGTCTGTGTCACATTTTTTATTAATGCCCCGCTCATTTTGGTCGTAGCGTGATGTTATATAGCATTTCTCGATAAATGGGCTATCCAATATTAAGAATTTTAAAGAACTCCATCCAGAATAGACCACCACATAAATAAGAAATGAAAAAGCTGTAATTTATTGCAAAATTGCGTTTTTAAACCGAGAGTTTCAATTTTCGCGCGAAAACGGACGATGACATCACTCCTTTCTGCCACTGGTTCAGAACTTCCTAACTCAAAGACATAAGGTTGCCTTTTCGTTGTCATACCTAACAGCAGTGACGTCACTAAACGCTGATTGTTGTTTTTAAATACGTTCCGTTTCACATTACTGTAATTCATTATTTTTGTTAAAAATCGGTTAATTCGAACCAGTAGTTCCTGGCGGTCTATTAAGTCGAAATCTAGTAGAAGTATCGAGTAGTTTCTGAGATTAGCGCATTCAACCAAACAAACCAACGTTTCAGCTTTATAATGTTAGTATACGTTGTTGCTTAACTGCCTCTGTGGTCGAGTGGTTTAGGCGTTTGCCTTGTGACCCGGTGGTCGTGGGATCGATTCCCTCGGGAAGCATACTTTGTAAAGTTGTTTCCAGTTTGGCTAGGACATTGCAGGCTTGAATCACCTGATTGTCTGATAAAGAGATGATTCTGTGCTTCGGAAGGCTCGTATAAGCCGGTGGTGCCGGCCGCCAAATGGCGGTCGTCAAATAATCCATGTCAGAGGCCCTTGAGGCGGTTTAGAAACATTGACACTAGGGTATGTGGGGTCGTTAGACCTTACTGCCCACACGAAAAGAAGAAGATTGGTGCTATACTTACAACGATCACAATTCTTTTATCGAAGCCTTTATAGACAACTTGACATTTAAGAGGGGACTCGGGTCGGTAACTCTGGGGCGTTTTTCCATACAGACGCATTCCGCTGTTTTCTTCGTGGATAATGCTGGTAGAGCAATGATTTTTTTCTGAAAATCTAGATCGAATTAATACGTGCCTCTGTCTTTTTGTTTTTTCCAAAACATGATTACTTACAAGAATTATGACAATCCAAAAACCCGAAAAAAGCAGCCCGTTTTTACCGCCATGTTCAGACGACCGTCAGACAAATTTGATAAGTTTTTAACAAAATAAAAAATAATAGAAGCATAGAAATAGTCTTCCTCTAATTTTATATATTATTATTTTTTTAAATCAGTTCAGTTTTAAAGAAGAAAACAGCGGAATACAAAACGCTATTCGGTCAAGGTTTTTATAGGTAAAATCAGCCTCTGCTGCAGTTGTCGCTTTCGCACTTTACTTGGTATGGCGCAGCGCGACGGCATCGGCAATAGTTTCTTCAAATACCTGTTTTACCGACAAGAGTCCCCTCTTAACGTTTATGGTTTTTCTGGCATACATCTGTTTCTTCAAACCTAAATGTTAGGAAGCTGTGAAGGGCCCTGGTGTTGAGAAAAACCAGTTGTGTCCCTTTCCAGTACTGAAATCAAATCCTTTGTCGAATACTAAAGTCTTAGGGTTTTGTTTTTCTTATTTTTGCGTCACTATTACAACTAAAAACCACAGTAAGACCTGTAAAAGTAATGCAGCTGTAATAAATTCAAAAACGCGACCCAAAAATATGAAACCATATTTTTTTTTCCAAAAATTCCTTTTTTGTCCGCCCGACCCTATTTATTCGTCTTTGTTTCTATCCCCTAGGGTTGCCAGTTGCGAGGCAGTGTTACCACCCTGCGGCACAGCGCTTCAGATCATTACTCTTATGAATCAGCTATTTTGTCCGTTTGTCGCACCGAAATAAGCTCTGGTTTTTGATTTGGAAAACGAAATTGTATTGTGGTTTAAGTTATGTAGATTTTTAGTGGTTATACTTTATTTTAAACGTATTTAAGACTTATAAATATAATTTACCGACAGCCCGAAGGATCGCCAAACTAAAGTGGCAGTGGGCAGGGCACATTGCTCGCAGAACAGCTAGTCTATTCTGTAAACAACTATTTCGACATCGAGCTTCACCCACAAAATGAGCTTTATTGCACACAACATAAATGTCTTAATTTGAAACTCACCTCGGATTCCACTGTCGAGATACGAAAATGTTGGTACAGAATAGCACTATAGATGGTCGATGGGGCCGAAAAGTTCTCGAGTAGCGACCGCGTACCAGAAGACGCAACGTTGGCGCGGCCGAGACACAAGGTGGACCGATGACCTGGTGAAGGTCGCGGGTAGCCGATGGGATGCGAGACGCACCGGACCGGTCGTTGTGCCGACGCTTAAGGGAGGTCTGTGTCCAGCAGTGGACGTCTTTCGGCTGATATGATGATGATGATGAAATATAATTTAGAACCCTTAGAAGTGCTTTTAATATGTCACCTATTCGCTCGTAGCGAACTTACCAATTTAACATTGCATTTCTTAAATTTTTCCGTTTTCTTAGAGTGTCAATGTCAGTGGCAATCTAATTAGAGTCGTTCCAGATTTAGACTCGAGTTTGCCGCCTTAGGTAGCGTCCGCCATTTTTCCCGTAATATGAATGGCATATTAGCTTATATTTTCATCATAGCGTTTCTTCTTATACGTACTTCCTGCCGAAACGATACCCATAAGACGGTTATTTTATACCATCAGGCCTACATTTCTCGAAGAGGTATACAGAGGTGTATATTGCCATGCATATAGTATGGCAGTAAGTTACATAAAAATAATTTAGTGACAAAAACTCCAATTTATTGTTTGATTTTTGTGTCAATCTTTCCTTCTGATATTTCGACACTCTAAGAGTTAAATCAATTACTACTAAATAAAAATAACACAAATCCTCAATTCAAATAAAAACTAAAAACATGAGAAAACTCAAACATATTCTCGACAAAACGCATGAACGCAAACCTACCCTCTTTTCCAACGAAATTAAGTATATCGCTTCCCCCCTATGTACTCGCATTACATAAGGGTGGAATAAATACCCTTAGGGGGCGACGCCCTCAGAAACGTGATATTAGCAATGGAATCGGTATTTAGAAATAAATATACAAAATGTGACTGTTCCTAAGTTAAATTTGGTGCCGTGACCAGTACGTCTACCATGAGTTTTATCAAACTACTAGCTGACCCGCGCAACTTCGTCTTCGTCACAATTTTCATTACTGCTCCGCTCTTATTAGTCTTAGCGTAATGATATATAGCCTATAGCCTTCCTCGATAAATGGGCTATCTAACACTGAAAGAATTTTTCAAATCGGACCAGTAGTTCCTAAGATTAGCGCGTTCAAGCAAACAAACAAACTCTTCAGCTTTATATATTAGTATAGATACTCGCTAGCGATTGTAGTTAAAAATATGTACGAAAACTTAAAAAAAAACAAGTTTCTAATTTATTTGTTTAGTTTTTAACTAAAGTTTTACTTGGAACAATGCTTGCTTGTTAGTTAACAACTAAACAAATAAATTAGAAACTTGTTTTTTTTTAAGTTTTCATACATTTTTTTAACTACAGTCGCTAGCGAGTATAGATTGATAAAACTCATTGTAGACGTACAGGATAAAATTCGACTTCTCATAAATCCAATATAGACCCATAGGTACTCATCTAATATGTCAAATGAGTCTAAGTGAGTGAGTGAGTCTTTTACGAATGGGACCGACCTTTAACACTTAGGTTAATTTAGGTAAAACGAAAATTTTATCAGCCTAGGGTAACTTAGGAACAGTCTTGTAGTAGTTTAATTCAAGGGACACTTATGGCGACATGATAACGGTCGCAGTTCTCGATGTTCAAGCCAATTTCATGCCGAGACCTGTCCGTGCCTCGGGGTTTTGGCTGTCATTTATAGACCTTTGTTTCTTTACGGTACGGTAGTCAAAGAGTGTCAACAGCAACTGGGTTTTGGATGTCAGATAGCCAGAAGCTCCATGTAATATTCTGGTTTTCCATGTAATATTGGAAGCCAACCCCGATATAGTTAGGGAAGGGCTAGGTTTGTTCTTTCACCGTTTCTGTGGTAGATATATCTATATACTTACTTATCTATACTAATATATAAAGCCGAAGAGTTTATTTGCTTGTTTGCTTGCTTGAACGCGCTAATCTCGGGAACTACTGGTCCTATTTGAAAAATTGTTTCAGTGTTAGATAGCCCATTTATCGAGGAAGACTATGGGCTATTTCATGTGATGCAGACGAAGTTGCGCGGGTCATCTAGTCTTAAAATAAGAAAGAAAGAAAATGCGTTTATTCTGCCAGAAATTACGCACAAAACACAAAATTAAAAGAAAACCACTTACTTATTAAAAACTAAATAAAACCTGTTACAATATCCAAACTATGTCAGGACCGGACATTAACTTACCACGAGGCTCTGGTCGCACCATAGACAAAACAGAGCACAGTTCAACAGTTGTGTATGGCGTGACGTCCGGCACGGCATGACAGTGACAAGTTGTCAACGAAATAGATAATGCAATTGCAAAAGTTTCAGTTCTTCCTAGGTGATGATCCTGCAACTTTTTCAAACATTATTGCTAGGTTCGCAATAGACTACAATATCACCTGATGGTAAGCGATGGTGCGGTCCACGATGGAGCACGCTTGCCTAGAAGTAACCTATTCACTCTTGACTTAAAGACTCCCAGGTTGTAGCTATCAGGCAACACAGACTCCGGCAGGGAATTCCACTCCTTAGCTGTACGTGTAACGAAAGTATTCCCAAAGCATTTAGCACCATGATGATTACCTAATCATCACCATCATATCAGCCTTAATACGTCCACTGCTGGACATATGCCTCCCCCGAGCGTCGCCACAACGACCGGTCCTGCGCCTGTCTCACCAGGTCATCGGTCCACCTTGTTGGAAGACGCAACGTTGGAAGGCCTCCCCCTTCCAACGTTGCGTCTTCCGGTACGCGGTCGCCACTCCAGAACTTTTTGGCACCATCGACAATATTAAACTATAGTTGTCAAAAAATAAAAGGCCCGTTTTGACAGCAGGATACAACATTGCTTTACTAATAAGTATGAAAGAGGCATAAAATTAATCTCTTTCGCACTTAGTGGTAAAGCAATCTTCTATCCCTCTCTACTCAGCTGTCAATTCGGACTTTTAGATTTTGGTGACTTTAATCTAACTTATTTTTCTTATGCCATCAAATTCATCATCGACTTACAAACATCCAATAAAACTTTAAATAATATATTCATTGAAAATCCATAGTTTAGAAGTCGCGCTGAAAAAAGTTTCCAAAATAAATTGACTTTAAAAAAAAGTCGTTTATGTTCGAAGTTTCGAAAAGGACATGTTTTCAAGGTTTTTCGTTAGGGCTGTCACAAAACATTAAAGGCTGACCGCGCAACTTAGTCTGCGTCACAATTTTCATGACTGCTCCGTTCCTATTGGTCTTAGCGTGATGATATATAGCCTATAGCCTTCCTTAATAAATGTGCTATCTAACACTGAAAGAATTTTTCAAATCGGACCAGTAGTTCCTGAGATTAGCGCGTTCAAGCAAACAAACTCTTCAGCTTTATATATTAAGTATAGATTCTTTCGTTACTTGGTGACTGACTGGCTGACAGACAACGTACAGCCGAAACTACTGGTCGTAGAAAGCTGAAATTTGGCAAGTAGGTTCCTTGGGGAGTGTAGGGGAGCACTAAGAGAGGATTCCCCGAAATTTCTACGGGAACGGGAAAAACGGGATATGCGCGAAGTCGCGGGCAAAAGCTAGTTTTGTTATAAATGTAAAGGACTCGTTGTTTAGTACAACATTTAGTATTTGACATTCCGGATTAAAATTTAGTGTAGTTTATCTCGCTTAACTAAAGTAATATTTCATACTTAAGTACACAGCTTAGTTTTAAAATGACCGCTCCACTATTCCTACTGCCTATACCCTTAAATATACCAAGCTTGCAGATACCCTGGAAACAGCACAGCCCTACAACCCAAAATAATAATGAGTTTTACCAAAACCAGTTTTACCAGAGCTTCCCCTCTTCCCCCGTTGCAACAAAATCAGGAATACATAGGAACAATACTAAGTATATAGAGAGGTTTATATAAATTGGTGGAGCTGAGTGACAGACCACGTTTGGATATCAAAGAATTGGCCGTTTTTAGGGTTCCGTTGAGGGGACTGTCCAGAACCAAACCGCTTTGTACCCGTGTGGACTACTATCGATATTTTGAAATGTAATCTTGCGATGGAATTATTATTTTTATTTTATGAAACTACGAAGCGGGCGAATGTTTAGATTAAGGAACAATTTAAGTTAATTTATTTAATGAATTCTTTATGCACACATAATTACAGAGCGGAGCTGACCCGCGCAACTTCGTCTGCGTCACATTTTTCATTAACGCTCCGCTCCTTTTAGTCGTAGCGTGATGATATATAGCCTATAGCCTTCCTCGATAAATGGGCTATTCAACACTAAAATAATTTTTCAATTCGAACCAGCTGTTCTTGAGCTTAGCATGTACAACCAAACAAACTCTTTAGCTTTATAATATTTTTAGTTGACCTGCGCAATTTCGTCTGCTCAGCTCCTATTGGTCTTAGCGTGATGATATATAGCCTTCCTCGATTAATGTGCTATCTAACATTGAAATAATTTTTGTCAAATCGGAGCAGCAGTTCCTGAGATTAGCGCGTTCAAGCAAACAAACAAACTCTTCAGCTTTATGTATTAGTACTAGCTGACCCGCGCATCTTCGCCTGCGTCACAATTTTCATTACTGCTCCGCTCCTATTGGTCTTAGCGTGATGTTATATAGCCTATAGCCTTCCTCGATAAATGACCTATCCAAAACTAAAATATTTTTTCAATTCGAACTAGCAGTTCTTGAGATTAGCGCGTTCAACCCAACAAACTCTTCAGCTTTATAATATTACTAGTTGACCCGCGCAACACCGTCTGCTCCGCTCCTTTTGGTCTTAGCGTGATAATATATAGCCTATAGCCTTCCTCGATAAATGGGCTATCTAACACTGAAAGAATTTTTCAAATCGGACCAGTAGTTCCTGAGATTAGCGCGTTCAAGCAAACAAACTCTTTGGCTTTATATATTAGTACTAGCTGACCCGCGCAGCTTCGTCTGCGTCACAATTTTCATTACTACTCCGCTCCTATTGGTCTTAGCGTGATGATACCTATATAGCCTATAGCCTTCCTCGATAAATGGGCTATCTAACACTGAAAGATTTTTTTAAATCGGACCAGTAGTTCCTGAGATTAGCGCGTTCAAGCAAACAAACAAACTCTTCCGCTTTATATATTAGTATACATTAAAAAAAGAAAAGACGGTTATTTCACCAAAAACGACGCACAAAACATAAAATTAAAAGCGAATATTTAGTATAGATATAGTATAGATGTACAGAACCATCTCCACCTAAAAACGTTCACGCTCACCACTTAACAATTTCCACAAGTCATCGTACGGCCAGTGTTCTCTGATTAATGTTCTTTTTTCTCTTTCTTTTATCTTTTTTTTCTCTATCCAACGATTGCTGGTATTATTGGAATATTTCCTTTAATAGTGTAAGAGTGAAATATTCTTGTGCTGTGTCCTTTTGTGCTGGGGAGATGTTTTAATCAATGTTAGAATGGTGACGTAGTTAACGTTTCAAATCGTCGAAATGTCGTTGAAAATGAAGTTAGTTTTAGAATAGAATAGGATGGAATAGAATACTCTTTAGGTACTTATTACTTACATGCTGTATGGTGTCGGCCGGTACCGTATGGTGCCGTAAAAGAATAATACCATCCCATCACTTCCCGTGGGTGTCGTAAGAGGCGACTAAGGGACTCACCAGAGAATGGGCAGCAGCGTTCTCTGTAAAACGCAACACCATACACTGCGATCGCCAACCCGCCTGCCAAGCGTGGCGATTATGGCAAACCCCCCCCAAATCTTGGGGGAGGCCTATGTCCAGCAGTGGACGTCTTTCGGCTGATATGATGATGATGACTTATTGATTTTTTAAATCGTCGTGCTCACTAAAAATGATCAGTATTTACATATTTATTTTGTAAATAGGTTAAAAAACACTTTTATACGTCAACTAGCTTTTGCTCGCGACTTCGTACGTGTATATTCCGTTTTTTCCCGTTCCCGTAGGAATTTTGGGACATCCTCTCTTAGTGCTCCCCTACACTCCCCAAGGAACCTACATGCCGAATTTCTGCTTTCTACGACCAGCAGTTTCGGCTGTGCGTTGTCTGTTACTGAGTCACTCAGTAACGGAAGATTTTATACAAAGTGTAACAGAATAAAAGCAATACTTTTACTTTGGGGACAATCCCGAAATCGCGAAAAAATATCAGTTGTTCAGTACATTTTGTCGAGTTGTGCGTACAGAAATGTATGGGGGAGTCGATTTTTTTTTCGCGATTTCAGTGTTGGTCCCATAGTGAAATTTGTTCATAATGATGAGTTCAGTGACACCTTAAGAGTTATTGCGTTGGTTGGTTGGTGAGGTTGTATATTAGGATTGATACTTTTTGGTCAGTTCAAATTAGAGCTGGAGTTTCCCGGCTACTCTGAAAAGAAACACTGAAACAAACTCCGGGGCCGAAGGTCAAAAGCCAAAGGTCAGCGGACTGTATCTCAAGAACCGCAATAGGTAGAGAGTTGAAATTTTCACAGATTGTGTATTTCTATTGCCGCTATAACAACAAATAATAAAAATTAAGGCTTATGGTACGGAACCCTTCGTGTGCGAGTCTGACTCGCACTCCGGTTTTTTCAGTTTAGCCAGTGCCCTAAAAATGACGGCCCGGACAGGAATATTTTTACCCACCAAAACTTTGACATCCCATCCCCTCAATACAGGCCCACTTTGACAATCGCTCGCAAACTAATCCTGTATGAATTCAACTACAATATAACATTATATTATTAATGATCAGTGCTCAAGGGAATTGAGATGTCTGCTTACCCCTGGCACCAACATTAATCATAGCTCTACAATAGTGGCGCGCATGCGTGAGCCTTATGTACTTTTAAAGGGAAGTCGCTATGTAGGTATTGTCGATGCGTGTATTGCCTTTGGATTTAATTTCTATGTTAAAGGAACTATAGAAAATATTAACACTTCGCCCGCGACTTTCTTAAGGATCTCTAATATTTTTTTATCATATGTTACTTCCTAGTTTAGCTGTCTTTTGGTGAAAAAATGGCGCAAATCGGTTCAAACAAACAAAAAAATCTTTCCTCTTTATAATCTATCTAATCTTCTTATATATAAAAATCACGTGGCACGGTGTTTGTTACCGAACTCCTCTGAAACAGCTCGACCGATTTTCATGAAATTTTGTGTGTATATTCGGTAGGTAGTGCCGTATGGTGTCGACAGGTGCCGTAATAGAAATAATACCATCCCATCACTTCCCGTGGGTGTCGTAAGAGGCGACTAAGGGACTCACCAGAGAATGGGCAGCAGCGTTCTCTGTAAAACGCAACACCATACACTGCGATCGCCAACCTGCCTGCCAAGCGTGGCGATTATGGCAACCCTTTAGAGGAGGCCTATGTCCAGCAGTGGACGTCTTTCGGCTGTTATGATGATGATTCGGTAGGTATGAGAATAGGTGGTAGGGTATTTTTTTTTTGTTTGGCAAAACAACATTTGCCCGGTCAGCTAGTATTCTACAAATATTGCTTATTCATAGTAACACAGATAACATCAAACTTAACTAAAATAGTTCAAAGTAAGCTATGCTAATATTGTAAAGCTGAAGTGTTTGTTTGGTTGAACGCGCTAATCTCAGGAACTACTGGTTCGAATGGGAAAATTCTTATAGTATTGGCTAGCCCATTTATCGAGGAAAGCTATAGGCTATATAACATCACGCTGCGGCCAATAGGAGCGGAGCGTTAATGAAAAATGTGACGCAGACGAAATTGCGCGGGTCGACTAGTGAGACATGACAAGGAACGTTAAAATAACGTGAAAATCCGTAGTCTTTATATCAGGGGGGCTAAAGCCATAGGCCACTTTAGCAGAATCATATTAGCATTATAATATTAATCACGCAACAATCTGTCAAATTTAATTTTCATCTTTATCGCTAACGAATTAGGTTCAAGGTTGATTGGGAAAATTTGACAGTGACGGGTAGCGTGATGTGCATTCTGATTCTGCTAAAGTGGCCTTTTTAGACCCATACTTTTTCAGTGTGAAGCATTAGTTACACTCTCATTTTCACTCGTGTTTTTTTTCTTAGTTTTCAGTGAATTTGCTTAAACACGATGATAGGACGGAATGCGAGTACGTACTATTATTTTTTATGTCAAGTCATCTAAATAGTAAGTGGGCCAATGAACTTAGGAGGTCTGGTATGTTAAATGTCATCCTGTACTATATTTAGACGAGGAGTTTAAATGGGCGAACAAAATAAGGCGTATTCTAGTATTATTTAAGGCTTGTATACATGCTAATGACTTTGTGCATATAAAAGGAGCTAACTACTCCTCTACGCGCCACTCTGTAACGCGTAGTTCCCGTTCCCGTGGGAGTACGGGGATAATATATAGCCTATGTCACTCCCTGATAATGTAGCTGTCCAATGCTAAAAGAATTTTTCAAATCGGACCAATAGTTTCGGAGCCTATTCAATTCAAACAAACAAATCTTTCCTCTTAATAATATTTGCGTAGAAAACATTTTTTTTAGACTTTTGCTACAAAATTAAGAAGTAAAATGGTTTCATCTCAACGATTTGGAGGTGATTTGGTGTTTTTTTTTTCTTATTATTGGTACCGATGCATAAATTCTGGCTAAACCAAATTACGTATCATATCATATAGATTACTATCTATTTTTTTCAGATGTAATTTCTCAGTAAATGCCGCCATAACGTTGCTTCATCTGCACGCTGTTTTTAAGCATTTCTCGAGAGAGCAGCCTTAAGTAACGTTTGCATTCGCACCTCAGTGGCTATTTGTCAAAAAAGCATCAATTTCTATACATTTTTGTCAGACTGCGTCTGAACTCGAATGCGAACGTTGCTCCTGTCACAATCCGTGAGTCCCTTTCGGGACAAGCCGACGCGCGCGATTTAAACGCTATTTCTATGCGTCTCGGGTTTATTTTCGCTTGGTCCAATAGGAACTTACGGGTTCTAACGGTTGGTAATGCTTTTGCCCCTCGGGGGCTGACGGAACCTGACTGGTTAAAAATTAGTGGAATTGGTACTCTGGGTTGTGGAGGCCAGGATACGCAAATTCGTGCAGACATCCCATCCGTACGTACAAAAAGTTTCGGGAATATTTTCATTGTGCATACAGCTATGGAGTGGAATTCCCTGCCGGAGTCTGTTTCCTGATAGCTACAACCTGGGAGTCTTTAAGTCAAGAGTGTATTTTTTTTTATTCTGCACGCTTACCATTGTGTCACCCTATGTAATGTTTCTCATCTATCTTTTCTGTAACTTATATGGTGTACATAATAAAGAGTATTCTATTCTATTCTATTCTAGAAGTAACCTAAAGGTTACTTCTAGGCAAGCGTGCTCCAATAATAATAATGTGGTCAGATATGCATAATTTAGAGCGTCGCAACTTCAGACCGACCTTGTGGTTCTCCCTTGCAGCGAATTCGTGCGACCTTAACCAGATCATCGATACTACTTGCCTATTGAAGCTATGCGTTCCGGTACACGCTCCTCTCCAGAATCTTTCGGCTTTGTAGACCATTGAATCCTGCCGGGGTTGCGGAATCTGTTTGAAAGAGTCACCGCGGCTCTGGAACGCAAAGGGCATTAGGAGGAACACGGATGGGTTTTAGTTAGTAAGAGTCTGACACTCCCTTCTGCTTCACCCAGAGCGGGAGGAGTCATTTGATGATTTCCCATCCTTTTGAATCGTTGAGCAAATAGAATGTGTAAGAATCGTTGCGTGGCTCGTAGTGTAGGAGCTAGTTTTTTCCTACCACCATAAGAAAAGACGTCAGTTGAAGTTAATTTGGAATGACATCTCTTTTTTAAAGAAGAAATCGAAAAAGAGTTGCTTCAATTACGAAGCATAAGTACCATAGAAAAAAAAAAACAAAATTAGTGACATAAACATGTCTGTTGAAAACTGCCATCGTTCAACATAATGCAAAAATAATAAAAGTAGGTACCTAGTAGTAGTGAATATAGTCGCCGTGAAGGAAATGATATATATATAACAAACCTGTAACCTAAAAATGCTACACTGTTAAAGTGAAAACGTTAAAATCAGCTTACAGCCCAACCAATTGATGATAATTACCTCTATTTTCAGCACACAATTAAACCATTGCCATATATCATAAATAACACTAGTTTTCTCTAACCCACAATCTCCAACTAAAATCAATACCACTAAACCGAACGAACTCGAAAACAAAATGGCGGCGCGCGGGAAACCGTTTTCATTAAAATAAAAACATCAGAACCATTAATATAACCAAGAAAAGATTAATGTGGGCCGAACAAAGAGTAATTTATTAGTACTATAATATTCTGCAAGGGTAGGCGCCCTTCGGCCATCTTGTGTAATACCCGCTCCTGATTGGTCGGCTAGGTTACTAATCAATAATTTTTCGCTCGCGTCAAAAGGGCTTAGGTTTTGTCGTGTCGTCGTTGGATTTTCAACTTTCTGTACGAGAAATAAGGTTGTTCTTGCAATGTGTTAGTGTTTTGAAACAATAGGGGTTCGTAAATGTGGTTTAGCTATAAAAAGAGTAGGTAGAGAATAAGTTATTTCGATTCGGAAATAAAGTAATTTATTTTTTTGTTACGAGGTATTTTATTGAACTTACCTACTGTAGCGGTAAGGTACCAAAATGAGTGTTTTAATAGATTGATCTAGGTACGTTTTATCGCTGAGAAATGAAGAAAAAAAGATGTATTTCTCTGGTAGCTATCTATATATCATAGGATTTTTCAGAGGATTGTATTGAATGGGCAGCGTGCTCCATCGTCGACCGCATTATCGCTAACCATCTGTCAAGATAGTGGTCAAACGAGAGCCTATCAACATCTAGAATACCTAAAGTATTGGTAGTAGTAGTATGTATGCTTATTTATTTATCATAAACAAGTTTTACAAAAAAAAATCTTTCTTATAACTCATGCCCCACAAAACCGTTTACACGGTATGTCCGCGGGAACGGAACAAACTGTTGTTATAAAATATCTTATAGTAGTAGTCACGTATAATTACTTATTAACTAATAATATTATTTTGTCTTCGTCGTCTCAGAGACCTGAAAAAAAAACACTTATTTGTCTACAATTAGAACACAGAAAACAGACACAAAACAGACATACACTGTTTCATACAAATTGATTTTTCACTTTTGAAAGAAAATATACAAAAATAGTTGTCTGTGTCTCTTTAAATTCCTTTTAGTAAAACTTATTAACTAACGTTTTGGACCTAAGTATCTTGAGTATGTGTAAGTTTAATTAAAATTGGTTTTTGTTTCCAAGAACAAGGACTGGCCAGTATAAATTAATCTCAACGCTTTTAAACAGTTCGTCCAGAAGAATACTATTCCCATACTTTTTAATTATTCTCTTGCCCTTATATTAAATACCGCCAAATTGTAAAGGGACAGCAACCAAAGAGGCCACAATAAATTAAAATATTAACAAACCCTTTTAAAATCTCAGCCATGAATAATCAGCAGCTTCTAACACATTTAGTTTAAACTTTAACAAAAAAAAAAAAAACTGTTAACACCTTCGGTCATAGACAATACGTAGAAAAAAAAGGGTTGACCATAGTTTTTGTCAACCGTCTGCGTCAATTTCAGTAGTCTGTCAAAAAAAGAATGTCTTTCATAGCTTTTAAGATAAGTGCTTAACAAGATTTGTCATAATTTTGAGGTTAAACAAAAAAGGATCAATTTGTGGTCAAAAAAAGGCACAAATTGGTTTTGGGGTGTAAAAGGAATATCTTTGGGAAGTTGTCTTTGAATCGTTTTTGATTTTGATTCGATAGGATGGCATTTAGAGAAGTGTGGGTCGTCTGGCGGCGAGATGGGCAGACATTGTTGCCTGCGCGGGTAGAACCTGGATGAGACTGTTGCAGGAACGTGGGGTTTGGCACAAGAAAAGAGAGGGATAGTGATGATGATGAGCCAATAGCGTTTAGGTACCTACTCCTCACGGTATTGCATACTAGCTGACCTGTGCCCACTTTGTTGGGCGGTATTTTTCGGTTAATATTATAGCCTATGACACTCACAAATAACGTGGCTTTCTTTTGGTAAAAGAATTTTCAAAATCGGTTCAGTAGATCCAGTGATTACCAAACTACCTCTTTGTAATATTAGTATAGATATAGATAAAAAAAACAAGCCCTTATCCTGGAAAGGAATGAACCGAATTAAGTGAAACTTGATCGTATGCATAAGGTACCTAAGTCAACAAAAAAATATGTTGAGAACTTTTTCGGAAAAGAGCTACAAAAAAGTGAAAAAAAAAACTGCCTTTTTTATTAAATTTTATTGAAATGCATTTTTGATCAGTTAGATGCTTATTAATAGTTATTTCTTTGATAATCGGTCAAGCTAATAATTAATCGAAAAAAGTAAGCACCAAAAATAAAAATTACTGAAAAATCACGCTCTAAATAATATGAAACAAGAAAATATTCGTAGTTCAGAGGATAGCCGTGGTCGTACCTATGCCACATTAAAGATTCATCATCTGCCTAGCTTTTTCCCAACTATATTGGGGTCGGCTCCCAGTCAAACCGGATTCAGCTGAATACCAGTATTTTACGTGGAGCGGCTGCCTACCAGACCTCCCACAACCCCAGTAACTGAGTAACACGGTACTTCTTGGCAAGACTGTTTTGACAGATTTTCTAGCTTCTGAAAATGCTAAAGATCTACAAATGATAGCCGGACCCAATGGCTTAACGTGCTTTCTGAGGCACCGAGGAATCTCTATATGTACTTTCACCCATCCACAGACCGACCTAGGTAATCGTTGCTTAACCTTGAAGATCGTCCCGTGCGGCTGTTTTATTTAGCCATGAGTTCCCGCCACTTTAAAGATTCTCAGGAAACAAACTACAGAAATTTCTCTTAGCCACACAGCCACAATAGAGGTGTTCTTGTTCCTATATCGATTTGTATTCGTGCTTGCTTCCCAGAGCATATCCAGATGAAGTCCAAATTAGAGTGTATTTGGAGTTATCCCGCGTATCCCGTTTTTGTAGGAATTTCGGGAAATCTTCTCTTAGTGCTCCCCTACACTCCTCCTCACATGCCATTCAGCTTTCTACGACGGTAGTTCCGGCTGTGCGTTGTCAATCATTCACTCACTCAGTCACGAACCCTTTTCACAAAGTTTCCACACGGAGGGATGCCTTAATGTCTCACACCAGCGCTGTTGATTGTTGGACTTGTCCAGAGTCGCGGCATACGCTGAGCAACGACCGATTCTTGCTCGGATGCGACGCACAAATTTAATTTATATGTATTTTAGAGGTTATTTGTACCTAAAATGTCCATTTCTGTTTTATTATTATTGTTTGTTTTATTTTTGTGTTGTCAACTTGTCACTGTCAGTCAGTGCCGGACGTCACGCCATAGACAACTATTGTGGTCGGTTTTGTCTGTGGTGTGACCAGTGCCTCGTGGTAGGTAATGTCTGGTCCTGACATAGTTTATATTGTAATAGGTTTAATTTATTTAGTTTTTAGTTTGTAAGTGGTTTTATTTTAATTTTGTGCGTCATTTCTGGCGGAATAAACGTATTTTCTTTCTTTCTTTTTTTTCCTGTTTGAATGTACAAAACTTATACGCGGCTGGCTCTTGAAGAACTATCTTTTGAAAACATTCTTACCGCTACGAGGGGTCATATCATTATCAGTATCGTAGTGTGCTAGCTGACAAGTTATACATTTCGTGTCATGTATTAATTACTTAGCATACTTTTATATAGATTCAAGTTCTTAAAACGTAACAGACAGATGTGTTGCTGGGGAGTTTGTTGGCCACTTCTTCTCCACAGCTAAAACACTAGGAAGTGGTGACGGGCGGGCGTTTTGGGGGACTGTCTTTTGTAAAACTTGACGTTCAAAAAGTGCTGGCTCTCAGCCTAATTTGAATATACGACTTTTGATTTTGATTTTATGGCCTTATCCAGATTAGAAGCCCATACACTCTAAGCTCACTATAACAAACATAGAAAGTCCAAAAATTAAAAGCAAACGTCCGGAAGCAGTGTGGCGAGTCACGATGACGTTGGCCGCATCGTCACTCCGTATCAGCGAGTTTAGAGATACAGTTTTCACTAATTCACGTTTGTTTATTGACAAAATGTATAGAGAAAAATGAAAGTTTTGAAGAGGAGTCGATTTTGAGTCGTCTAAATGATCTGTAGAGTGGTTGAGCGGTAAAAGATGCTACGGAGGAGGCAGGGTTTTGAGATTTTTAAGATGTAAAGTCTATGAAAACAATGCTCAAGTTTGAATCTCAAAGATTAGGTTTGTTTTGGTGGTGATCGATTTTTCTGTGTCTTGAAATTGCGATCGATCCTGCATCGCGCAAGCAGAGTTTACCGAGCGATTTGAACATATACATCAGCCCGAATATCAACTATCAGGCAGTAGCCCGCCAGGCACAACAGCCGCCTAGTCGGAGGATCCTCCCTTTACAACGGAGGTCTAGGGACTTTACCTTTTTAAAATTCCGTTGGTATCTGACTGTGGTGATGCTCCTTCTTTGTACTTACCAATTTATTAAGTACTAGTGGACGTCACGCGGTTTCACCCGCGTAGTTCTCGTTCCCGTGGGAGTACGGGGATAATATATAGCCTATGTTACTCCCTGATAACGTAGCTATCCAATGCTAAAAGAATTTTTCAAATCGGTCCAGTAGTTTCGGAGCCTATTCAATTCAAACAAACAAACAAATCTTTCCTCTTTATAATATTAGTATAGAAGTACTAGCTTTAGCCCGCAACTTCCAACGCTTATCCCATTTTTTCCGTTCCCGTTGGAATTTCGGAATATCCTTTCTAAGTGCTTCCCTGTAGGTTGTAGGGAAGCTGCATGCCAAATTTCAGTTTTCTACGACCAGTAGTTTCGGCTGTGCGTTGTCTGTCAGTCACTCAGTAATTTTATATGTATTGAATAATTTATGATAGATTACTTATGTGTCCATTTGTCCATACATTATCTGATAGGAACGGATTACGAGATTAAATAAACACCTATTTTATTTTTTTAATTAGTTGACCCGCGCAGAGCAAGAAGAGTTTGTTTGCTTGAACGCGCTAATATCAGGAGGAAAAAATATTTCAGTGTTAGATAGCCCATTTATCGAGGAAGGCTATAGGCTATCTATCATCACGCTAATACCAATAGGAGCGGAGCAGACGAAGTTGTGCGGGTCAACTAGTCTCAAATAAGGCTGACTGACCGGCTGGCTGAATCAGGCTGACGTCCGCGTATGTCGCGAACGACTCTGCGGAACTAAAACTGACACTACACATTCGTCCTTCGAAGCTCTTCAAATCATCCTCACTCCACTTCCAAGGAAACTGTACCACACTAAACTTGAACACTTTCACTGTAGCAGACGCGATCCAGTCAGGATGACGTCACATTACAATATGGCCGCCAGTCATGGCCTATCAGCGGTTTTGTGTAACTGTTCGGTGCTGTTGAGTGTTTATTTTGGTTCAGTGTGGTTGCTGGAGCAGTTTTTGAGTACTAGAGACTAGTGTTGTAACTTAAGGCTGCTCTCTCGAGAAATGCTTAAAAACAGCGTGCAGATGAAGCAACTTTTCGTCGGCATTTACTGAGAAATTACATCTGAAAAAAAAACTGGTCAAGTGCGAGTCGGACTCGCGTGCAAAGGATTCCGAACGAATTTAATTTTTTTTAACATGTTATTTTAACACTACAGACTTCTAATAGGTTTTCCTGTAATCTTTAGGTAAAGATCTATTATCTCCATTTTTTTTCAAAATTTTTGGCTCAGTAGTTTCGGAGATAAGAGGGGTCATTTTTCGTCTAATTTCTTGAATAACTTCAAAACCATTTATTTTAAAATTATGAAAAAAATATAATTAAAACCCTCACAGTAAGTCCTTTCATTTGATATGTCACACGATATTGTTCAAAAAACTTTTCTTTTTAATTTTCTAGTTTGACCCCCAAAAGTGACCCCCACACTAAAAATGTAATAATTTACGTAATGTGTCCGTGGTTGGGTCATAGAAGTTCATATGTGTACCAAATTTCAACAGAATCGGTCCAGTGGATCCGGAGAAAACTGGCTGTGACAGACGGACAGACAGACAGACAGACACCCGAGTGATCCTATAAGGGTTCCTTTTATTTTTTCGGAACCCTAAAAAGGTAAACATAGAGACACAGTACACATCCTTCTTATTCAGTTTGTGAAATATCTCTTATATCGGTCCAATATTGGAGGAGAAAACAGTCGAGAGCCAAACCTCGAATTATGACTTTTTACATACAAAGTCTCGCCGCCAGCACTTCCTCTTAACAAAATAAATAAATATCATTTATTCATGGAATTGGATCAGCTAGTGAGGTAAGGTTTACATATGCACTGTACATATATGTAAACTATGTACATAATCACATAGTTACAGGTGTATATATAAAATAAATTGGTAATTTACATCTGTCGGTGAGTCGATTTTAATTAACTTTTTTGTTAGGGTGTGTTGTGAAGGTAGACGCGGTAAGGACAGGTGATTTGATACTGTTCCAAAAGCTTTCGTTTATTTGAAGCTTATAAAGGAGTTAAACATTTTGTTGATGTTCCTTCTCTCTGTAGCTTGTTCCTACATCGGCCTTCGCCATGAAATAGAAAAGCTATGTTGTTCATAGTAAAGAGTATGTTATCTGTCAGTTTTAAGTTAAAAAGAATCTAAAAAAAAAACAGTAGCTGCCCTTTGCTACTGCCTTTTATAGAAACTCAATTCCTTATTTTGTATGAAATGTCGTGAAACTCATAACCTAAGTAGGTTATAAGTTTTAAGTTGGAGGAAGTATTAACTTTTTTACGAATTCCCACGCGCCAAGAGTTTGGTAGTTTGCTTGTCCTAAAACACAAACACAAACCTGCCGTAAAACACTAGCTTTTTTTTCGCGGGTTCGCTCGTTTTATGTCAAGTGTCCCATGAACTTATGTCACTCCGATATAAAAAGCTACTCTACGTAATATTACATAGTTTTACCACATCAAAGATTAGTTCTTACAAACAAACAATTTGATCTCCTTACATGTAATATCTATTACTAATATATAAAGCTGAAGAGTTTGTTTGTTTGCTTGAATGCGCTAATCTCAGGAACTACTGGTCCGATTTGAAAAATTATTTCAGTGTTCATCACGCAAGTATATCATCACGCTAAGACCAATAGGAGCGGAGCAGTAATGAAAAATGTGACGCAGACGAAGCTGCGCGGGTCAGCTAGTTAGTTTATATTTCAAAGTATTGAATCAAGTGGCCCTAACAAGAACAGCAGAACCAAACGATTAGTTTCAGTTTCTTCGTATACAGTCGTTGAAAATAAATTAACTATTGTAACTGGAGCGTTGAACTCTTGTGTTTTAGTACAATATGTGTAGCGTAGCATTACGCCTTTATTCCTTGAAGGAGTAGACAGAAGTGTCCGTTCTGAAGTTGTTCCGTGGATGGATGACCATCCAATATATACTGAGTTTCCTCCGTAACTCGAAAAGCACATTAAGAGGAAATGCTGGCGGCGAGACTTTGTATGTAAAAAGTCATAATTCGAGGTTTGGCTCTCGACTGTTTCCTCCTCCAATATTGGACCGATTTAAAAGATATTTCATATACTGAATAAGAAAGATAGATACTGTGTCCCTATGTTTTCCTTTTTGACGATTTATTAACCGTATAAGCACTATAGTTGTCAAAAAATAAAAGATCTGTTTTGACAGCAGGATACAACATTGCTTTACTAGTAAGTATGAAAGAGACAAAAATAAATCTCTTTCGCATTTAATGGTAAAGCTATCTTCTGTCTCTCTCTACTCAGCTGTCAAATCGGACTTCTTAGATTTTGGCGACTTTAGAACCCTCCAAAAATGCTCAAAATTGTCCGATTAACCGCTGTCAACAGAACCCTAGTGTACAAATTTGGCAACTATTATTGAAAAAAGAAAAACATAGGGATACAGTATACATCCTTCTTATTCCGTTTGAGGAATATCTTTTAAATCGGTCTAATATTGGAGAAGGGCACAGGAGAGTCGAATTATGAGTTTTTCCATACAAAGTTTATCCACCCGCATATCCTCTTAACGTGCTTTCCGAGGTGCGGAGGAAACTCGGTATGTAATAGATCGGTCACCCATCCACAGACCGACTTCGGTAAGCGTAGCTTCACCTCGAAGTTCGACCCGCGGGAGTATTATTTAGCCACCAGCTACTCTGAATCAATCAGTGATGGCGAAACTAAATAAAGCAATTAATTAGGTAGGTACTCTTCTGGAATCAAGGATCTACCAAACAAAAGAATCGCGAAGATCAAGCCAAAAATTCCTGATAGCAATCATGCTAAAATTACGTCTCTCAAATTCCAAGGAACTCCAATTTAAAACATACTGTAACGAACGATATACCTAAAGTGGCCCAACATATAAAGTATGTTCAACATCCTGGCTGGAAAGAAAAAAGTAGCCGAACAGTCGCAAGAACAGAAATATACCTATCTCTGTCTTACGTATGTTAATAAACACATTACCCTCCTACGTCGCGCAGTCGAGTAAAAAGAGATAGGTATATTTCTCGCGGCAACCGCCTCAAACTCCGCCTACAGGCTTTATAGCTAAACTGGTTGGTCGAGACAATGTAAAAAAAAAAAACGCTAGTTCGAGCAAGGGACAAAAAGGTATACTGCCCCATTATTCAGTCGAGGCTGTAAGGAGAGGTATCCTTTGCGCGATTAAAAAGTGAAAATCATAGTGCATATTGCTATGTCATGAGTGGTTGCAATTTTTTTTTTTAATTCAGTGACATTTGTGTGAAATACTCTATGGTGTTTGTGGATTTTTGACTTGTACTGTGTTGTGTAAAAGGATACAAATATTAGTTTTTTTTGAGGTATGTAGGTGTTTTAATATTTTCTTAAAGTAGTAATTAGTATGTGTGTTTTATTAATTAATACATGTTATTATTTGTGTGATTAATTCAAAATGGCCGACCTGTTTTACATATTCCTCCGTTGGTACCGTGGTCGCGTTATGGCCAATCTGTTTGTTCTTTTAAAGGATGTAGTGTAGAGTAATTAAAGTTGTGAACATCCAGTTCTAAAAAGCTGGATCAAAATTTCTGGAAAGGGACTTGAAAAAACGCTCTCAAGTGCTAAAAACCACTTCATATTATTACTTCTTTTGCAAGACAATGAATGAAAAATCCGAGAATTGTAGTCATTAACCCCCCTTTTAATGAGGAGTGAAGGGAACCCAAACCGTGTTTAGGATCACTGCGTTCACATTTTGGCTGCTAAACAGCTATGCTCCTTATGTGGCATCTTTATTGTACGGCCTGAATATCTGACTACCATTATAAACGCATAAGTTTGAGAGGTTAGATGGATGCCATTCACACGTCTTGATTTTTATTGCACACCATATCAACTTATATTAATCCTTATCTACACTAATATTATAAAGAGGAAAGATTTGTTTGTTTGAAATGAATAGGCTCCGAAACTACTGGACCGATTTGAAAAATTCTTTCAGCAATGGATAGCTACATTATCAGGGAGTAACATAGGCTATACTTTATCCCCGTACTCCCACGGGAACGGGAACTACGCGGGTGAAACCGCGTGACGTCCACTAGTATTATATAAAATTCTTCCGTTACTGACTGAGCGACTGACAGAACACGCACAGCCGAAACTACTGGTCGTAGAAAGCTGAAATTTGGCATGCAGGTTCCTTCAGAAGTGTAAGGGAGCAGTAAGAGAGGATTTCCCGTAATTCCAACGGAAACGGTAAAAAACTGGCCAAGTGCAAGTCGGACTCGCATGCAAAGGGTTCCGAACGAATTTCATTTTTTAACGTGTTATTTTAACACTATATACTTCGTATAGTTATAGTTTTCCTGTAATCTATAAGTAAAGATCTATTATCTCCATTTTTTTTTTTAAATCATTAGTTACAGAGATAAGGGGGGGAATGGTCATTTTTCATCTAATTTCTAGAATAACTTCAAAACCATTTATTTTAAAATTATGAAAAAAATATATTTAAAACCCTTACAGTAAGCCTTGTTATTTGACATGTCACACAATATTGTTTATAAAAAACCCAAGATACACATTCAGCATCTCAAAAACGTCCGCAAAAAACATGCGCAATATGTATAATTGTGCGCAAGTTTCAAACAGTCTCGCATCGCTCGCCATACTGCACTGCTTTGTAAAAACAACTTTAAGCGATCCGTGTAAGGTTGAATTTGCAAAAAAGAATTGTTTATAGTAAAACTACTCACAACTCACACATGACACTTGATACATGTCAGTTTTTGACGACAGTTTCGAGTGCTGCATTTGTTCGAGACTGTGCATCTTGGGTTTTTTATATATCAATGTTTATAGTATTTAAGCGTTTATGGAAGCCGCCCCTAATATCAATTCATCATCATCTGCCTAGCATGATGATAAAATTTAAGGCTTGTATATATGCCAATGACCTTGTGCATATAAACGGAGCTAACTACTCCTCTACGCGCCACTCCGCTACCCGCATTTTTAATTTATTATAAAAAAAATAACACATTTAAAAAAAGTAACAAAACCAAATTATTTTCGTTTGTATTGCAAACCAGTAGATATTTTTTTGACTTTAGGAGTAAAATGGTTTCATCTCAACAATTTGGAGGCGATTTGGTCATTTTTTTTATTATGTGATACCGATACATAAATTCTGGCTAAACCAAATTACGTATCATATCATGTAGATTACTACCTATTTTACTTGCTGACGAAAAGTTGCTTCATCTGCACGCTGTTTTTAAGCATTTCTTGATAGAGCAGCCTTAAGCGTTCATTGGGATTGACTTTTGCATCTTGAACGCTAATGCATAAGCACATCGGCACCAGTGTATCTACACCGCATTTTTTTGGTAAATATTTGTGACGTTATCGTACAAGGTTAGTTTGTCACTAATACTGGGTTCTTTCCGAGATAGTTTGCATTTTTCTTCCATGGAATCAGTATCGTTAATCCACACTTATATTATTATTTCCTTCCGAAAATTGCAATATGAAACCTGCGAGAACGAAGTCGATGGCGAAGTGCTAGTAGAACATACGAATATTTAACGAAAAAATATTTCTCCCTCTAAAAAAATACATAATATGTATATATCTTTTTATTTCTAATGGTCTTCATATACCAACGTCAAATTTAGGCTTAGTCCTATCTCTTCCCCTATACCTATGCCGTACAGATGGGATTTTTTTTGTACGTATAAACAATAGGAGTTCTACAGATTGTACTTCGGTGAGTGTGCCCAAGAGCTCCACGACCTCATCCCACCGGCCCCCTTCTGCAATCGGACATCCAGTCGCACTTACCATCCCTACCTTGTTCTTATTCCATCAATTGAATCAATTCGCACTAAGTGTTTCCAAACCTCTTTTATAATGCGCACAGCAAAAGAGTGGAACTCTCTGCCTGCGTCTGTGTTTCCGAACGCTTACAACCCTAATCTCGTCAAAGTTGACTGAACAGGCTCCTTCTGGGTAAGCTCGCTCCATCGTAGACTTTGTCTCTGTCATCTCTGATCTAGACTAGAGTCAAGAGCTAACCATCAATAAAAATAAAAAAATAGGGGAAGAGATGGGACTAAACTAAAATTTACGCACTGTCTTCGAAGGATCCCTGTGTTATTACGTGACAATAGCTTACAAAGATAAACATGCATAGGGCGTGATACATATTAGTATTTGACAAGGAAGGGATTCTTTCATCACTAATATAGCTTTCCCAAGTAAATTATCATCTCAAAAGCACATTTAATCTAGTTTTAAATTAGTTTGTTTCACCATTGAGTAGTTTTAAACTGAAATAATAATTAAACCATCTATAAATTTCGATTTCCGTCGGCACTCGCCACCGCGTCGCGTCGTTCAAAAGACATCAACGCGTACAAATTATTTTTCGATTCTCCGCTTTTAAGATCTCTACTCAACCTTTACTGGGCATACTGGCGAGTTGTTCTTTTATTGCACAGTTCAGATGTTTTCATTAACGGTAGGCACTAGGTAATTTTCTTGCTTGAATTTGTGATAGTTAGGATATATTTCTTTCTATTGTTTACTTGAAATATCGTGTAAATTTCGTGAAAAGAACATAGGTAGGTAGATTTATTACCGTTTGTTTTGCCAGCGTTTTTGCCCGCGTATTAGTCGAAAATTATCGCAACGGAACATAAAGAAAAAGAAGAAAAAGCGTTTTTTTTAAGGATGGGATATCATCAAATGACTTCTCCCGCTCTGGGCGAAGCAGAAGGAAGTGTCAGACTCTTACTGACTAAAACCCATCCGTGTTTCTCCTAGTGCCCTTTGCGTTCCAGGGGCGCGGTGACTCTTACGAACAAATTCCGCAGCCCCGGCAGACAGCTACTTTTACATGTATAATCTTACTTTTGCATTAATATTCTGCTTTATTTCGAGTCGATGGTTAACTTCTTAGACTGTTTGGGCTCAAGCGGCTGCGTTAATTGTCGCATTGGCATTCATTTAATCCCCCAAAGAACCTATAGGTGTTCTATCAACAGAACGTCGAGAGTCGCAGGGCGATTCCAGATTTCCCATAGGCGCGGGTCTGCGGACGGTTTTATACTATTAATATATCCAAAAATTTCTCATGAGAATAACCAAATAAAATCACGGAAAAACCTTAAAATCCTTCAATTTTATCGGCTATCAGTATCATTGTAATTTTTTTCTGCTTATTTACGGATTTTGTCAATATCTGCGTGCCATCAGTACCCAGTAGCTTATTACAATGGTTGTGATCCATCAAAGAGGACGTATTGAATGTCACAATATTTTTCTCTATAGGTAATTTTGAAAAAAAGTTTTTTGATACCGGATTTGATCCCGTGGGAGTGATAATTCATGGTAGAATCGATATATGTAGGTTTGAGTTTGGTTTGCCGCAGGTTTAAAAATATTAAGCACTGGCGCTTTCCCGGGTCTTCGCTCTTGTTGATATATTTATTTATTTAATCATGGCTCTCCGATATATTCAACCACACATTTTTGGGGCACTGTTACAATTAAACTTATAATCTGGAGTGAATTTGTCACTTAAAAGTGTGCACAGCACTTACATACATAATTCAAATTTTTGAATATTACATAGAGTACATTTATAGACTAAAAACTAAATTAAAAAACTGGTCAAGTGCGAGTCGGACTCGCGCATGAAGGGTTCCGTACCACGGTATTTTTATTATTTGTTGTTATAGCGGCAACAGAAATACACACTCTTTAAAAATTGCGGTTCATGAGATATACAGACAGACGGACGGACGGTCGAACGGACAGCAGAGGCTTAGTAATAGGGTTCCGTTGGTTACCCTTTGGGTACGGAACCCCAAAAAAGAAAAAAACATAAGTAAATCTATTTTGCTGCTGAGCAAAAGTAATATACGTATGTAGTTTTTCACAAAAAAATGCGTTTTATTAATATATAAAAATTCGTATCCAGTGGCCTATCTATATCTGTACCTACCAAAATTAATTTAAATCGGTTCAGTGATTTAGGCGTGAAAGCATAATAAAAAAAAAATTACTTCAGGCGGTATACCCATAAGGAAGAAAGATTTGAAATTCCACATTATAAATTAGATAGGATTAATAAAATAAAACAAAATAAAAATATAATGTATATAATAAACAAACTTACTCATTTTCGCATGTTTTTAATATAAAAAAAGAAAAACTATTGACCAGAAAAAAAATGGTGAGAATTGCTTGTAATCCTAGTCTGGAAAGACCCACAAATAAAATTGATTAAAGAGGTTAAGCACTGTGTTTATTTGTGTGAAAGAATCCAACAAATACTTTCCGTTCGTTACAAAAAGAAACGAAAGAGTAATATGTATTGGTTTTCCATCAAGGAAAACAAAACAATAAAATCATCGTCCAGTTGAATTCTCCCAAAAATATATATTTCCTTTAAGAACTAAAAACCCTAATCCCAGAGGACAACCCAAAGAGCGAACTCAAAATACCCGGCCACCATTCTTATTCGAAATTTAAAAATAAAAAAGAAAAGAAACCATCGACACGACTCGAGTCTTTGAATCGAGAACATCCCACACGAATCCAAATTCAAAAGGTCCGAGGGACAGAGTATCAGAAAAAAAAAACTTAAAAAAAAACCGGTCCGTATTGAAAATTAAGTGGAGGCGTGTTTTTGAGGGAGTTCAGTTTTTTGTGGTTTTCCGTAAGTATAATTTTGTTGCGTTTAATGTCTGGATTTTAAGTGTTATTTGCTTTAGACTTTTGGCGGTTCGAGAATCTTTTGAGTAGGTCGTAACCGGCCATCGGTCGGGAGACCTCACTTTAAGTGGCATTGTATCAAATCTTTTGCTGACTATTCGGAATTCGGAGAGTTCGGAAGATCTCGAATTTTCTTATTATCATGATTTTAGGCAGAAACCACAGAACCTGCGATACCGTTAATTTTAATTTACATCTGAGGAAAAATTCCTGTATGTTGTAACGTTCACTTCTCAATTTGTCAAAAACGTTGATTTTGTCGCGTAGATGATAATGCAACTTGATTTTGAACATTTTTAGGTACGCGGTAGTCATATTAGCCGAAAAGAAACATCCATTTTTGGACATAGGCCTCCCCCAAATTTTGGAGGGGAGGGTTTTTGCCATAATCGCCACGCTTGGCAGGCGGGTTGGCGGTCGCTGTCTATGGTGTTGCGTTTTACAGAGAACGCTGCTGTAGTAATTAAGTATTATTTCTGTTGAAAAAATAATAGTACAAATCCTTTGCATAGCCCTTTCTTAACGATGTTAACCCACACGCACTAAACGTTATGGGAACACATTCATAGTGCGTACAGCTAAGGAGTGGAATTCCCTGCCGGAGACTGTGTTTCCAGATAGCTACAACCTGGGAGTCTTTAAGACAAGAGTGAATAGGTTGCTTCTAGGCAAACGTGCTCCATCTTCGACCGCATCATCGCTTACCATCAGGTGAGATTGTGGTCAAACGTATGCCTATATATAGTAAAAAAAAAAATGTTGCGGTTAGGTTTCCCGGCTGCTGCTAAATACCAGTATTTTTTATGAAGTGAACGCCAATCTGTCTTCTACAACCCTGTTACTTGGTAGCACTTGAGATTGAAATCTGGATTTACATATTTGCGTTTAGCAATAATTTCGTCTCCTTGTAGCTGGCCAAATGCTGTTCTTACCCACCTCTGAAGATTGCAGACGTGATGTTATGTTAAAACTCAAAACCCACATACATAAGGCGACCCTACCTACCTACGGACATGTAAAAGGGTGTGAACATTGCCTCGCAGTAGGGGTCATCGTTTTTTCGATACCCATTCAAATCAGTCCCCCACTGAGATGAGGTATCAACATACTCGTCGTTTTTTGTTTCAACTGTTTCTTTTTTTATCAAGTAATAGCATTTGCCCGCGACTTCGTACGCGTTTATCCCGTTTTTTCCCGTTCCCTCAAAAAGAATTTTCCAAATCCGAGTGCTAGTTCGAGAGATTAGCGCGTTCCAACAAACTCTGCAGTTTTAATTTATTTAGTAGTAACTTTTGTCCGCGACTTCGTGCGCTCATAGAAATTACCGGAAATACTCTCTTAGTGCACCCTTACACTCCCCAAGGAAGCACTAAGAGAGTATTTCCGGTAATTTCTATGAGCGCACGAAGTCGCGGGTAAAAGCTAGTAATTACTAAACAAAGAACATTTTGCATACCTTTCGCTCGTGACTCCGCCTATATGTGATTAGGTAAATTCCTCTTATCAAGATGAAACTCACAATAGGTACTTATCAAGACATTTTCTCAGGCCAAAGCACAATAGGGAAAACCCTCGTGGTTCTGCGGTTTTAAAAGCAAATAAGTTTTACAGTAGATATGTACTTATCCGTGTACTTCGTATCGTCATACGAATGAGTCCGGTACATTTTTCAAACATACTTATTGTGTCGGTTTTTGTGTAGGTATTTATTTATTTTAACTTTATGTACAAAAGTGGTAAATGGGCGGACTTATTGTAACAAGGCATTCTTTACCAGTCAACCTTTGGTTTGTGAAAGACGCTGGTATGCTGTCAAGTTACTTTTATTCCCAAAATATTAAAAAAGACTGCAATTATGTGCATTTTAAAGCTAAAATCAGTTCATCAGTTTAATTTTACAAAAAAATAATAATAATGCAAAATGTTTCTTGCAACTGAGAAAATCTATTGAAATGATGCACTTTCATAGATAAAAGAATTCTATACCTATAGAGTTATATATCTTCACAAGAAATCAACATGCATTTCCACACTTTTTTTTGTCTTCCATTCATTACAAGAATAATGACAGCTTTTTGCTTTACAAAATGAATCATAAAGTAACATCAAAATCTTATACCTAGTAATTTATACTAAATACCTACAAGAAATATAAGGAAAACCTCCAAACAAAATACCTACATACGAAGTAGTATCGAATCAGACGACCGCAACGGGCATCCACATCAACGATCACAAATACCACGCTATCTCTTTCTTACACGCTTTAAATTAATTCTCAAATTGAAACAAAAAGTTGCGCAGGAGTGGGACGGGTGTATGGCAGTTGTTTCGGCTTGAAATTGGAATGTGGAACCGGTTAGGACTACATGATTCGATTTTTTAATTTGAGGTTTGTGGTGACTGAGAGAATCCCAAGACTTTCAGCTGTTTCGGGCCAGGGCAGGGATGTTAAGGAACCGAAACTATCGGATATCTATACTTCTATACTATAATACTATAAAGCTGAAAAGTTTATTTGTTTGGTTAAACACTTTAATCTCAAGAAGTATTATTTCGAATTGAAAAAATATTTTAGTGTCGGATAGCCCATTTATCGAGGAAGGCTATAGGCTATATAACATCACGCTAAGACCAATAGGAATGGAACATTAATGAAAAACCGGCCAAGTGCGAGTCGGACTAGCCTACCGAGGGTTCCGTACAAATTTGTAGCTACAAATTACTCTAAATAAAGACTATATTTTTTATGATTTAATTACAAGTGTATAGTTTTCAGACTTTTCCCTATACTTGTTGTATAAGACGGCATTACTTGCCGAATTTCATAGTTCTAGGTCAACGGACAATACCCTATACATTTTCATTCCCTTGAGAGTGTCGAAATATACGTTTTTTGCGGCATAAACGACCGTATCTTTTTTTACGTTAACTTAGAAGTTTGATTTTGTCACAGCTGCAAGGGGCCATAGACCTGAGTATATGGTTTTAATTTCGACTCGATACCTATACGCGTTCTCGAGATAAACGGTCTTGACAGACAGACGGACGGACAACAAAGTGATCCTATTAGGGTTATGTATTTTCCTTTTGAGGTACGGAACTCTAAAAATGTGACGCAGACAAAGTTGCGCGGGTCAGCTAGTGTCTTATAATGTGTACCTAGTGATACAAAATGAGACTACAATATGGCGACTGTACTCCCTTTAATAAATCTTGATTGAAAACAATTGTTCAGAATTGGTTTAGATACGGTATTGGACAACAGAGACAGCCAGAATTGGTACCTCTTTTGTTGATGGGAAATCTTCAAATGATGTATCTCGCTCAGGGCGGAGCGGAAGGGAGTGTCAGACTCTTACTGACTAAAACCCATCCGTGTTCCTCCTAATGCCCTTTGCGTTCCAGGGCCGCGATGACTCTTTCGAACAAATTCGGCAGCCCCGGCGGGCACTGGCCCTAGCGGGCCCCGTCTTTTATGCTGACAGCTCTTTGAGGCGCGCGTGGAACAACGCGCCGTCGACCCGGGCCTGGGGGGCTACTCTCTAAGCCCGAAGTCCGTAGTTTCGGGCTTAGTTGCGGACGTATTTTACTCCGTATAACCTACGGGCTTACGATTAGTTCAGAACCCGAACTAAGAATTAATGACAACACGATTTTACAGTAACTGTCAAATCGTGTTGTCATTAATTCTTAGTGGTTTGGTGATACGGAGTAGAATACGCCCGCAACTAATACCGAAACTTCGGAATTCGGGCTTAGAGAGTAGCCCCCCTGGTTCTGATCGGACGGCGAGCCACCCAATGCTCGCCGTCCGCAGGCCCGCGCCTACGGGGGCCGGGAATCGCCCTGCGACTCCCGACGCCCGAAGCGTCTTCTTCTGTTGCAGCGGCTAAGGCGTGAGGTTTCCCTCTCTCAAATCCTAAACCCTGGCAGAAAGAATTGATACCTACGAGTATAATTGTTAGTATTCCAAATAACTTGTTAGTATTCCACTGCTGGGAAAAAGCTTTTTTACCCCGAAAAAATCGACCAAGTGAGAGTCAGACTCGCACATGAAGAGATCCGTAAACCTTAATTTTTATTATTTGTTGTTATAGCGGCAATACAAATACACAACCTTAACCGCTGACAGACAGACAGACGGATGGATGGACGGACAGCGGAGGCTTAGTAATGAACGGTATGTCTACCATGAGTTTTATCAATCTATACTCGCTAGCGACTATAGTTAAAAAATGTATGAAAACTTTTAAAGAAGTTTCTAATTTATTTTTTTATTTATAACTGAAGTTTTACTCGCAACTTGCTTGCTTGTTAATTAACAACTTAAACAAATAAATTATAAACTTGTTTTTTTTTTAAGTTTTTATACATTTTTTTAACTACAGTCGCTATCGAGTATAGTTTGATAAAACTCACGGTAGGCGTACAGGGCCCCAAGTCTGCTATTACAATAGTGTCAGAATGGTCTATCATTGATTTCATAATGGTTGATTTTGACAAGATTCTATGCCATTTCTTTCAATGGAGTGTCACTGGATATAAAAGCGTCATTATGACTTTCCAGTGGTCAACCACTGACATTCCATTGAAACAAATGGCATAGAATCTTGTCAAAATCAACCATTATGAAATCAATGATAGACCATTCTGACACTATTGTAATAGCAGACTTAGGGCCCTGTACTTGTGAAATACAGACGCTACGGGTACTCAGAACCCAGTCTTGATACCAGTCTTGGTACGAAGTACCGCGTTACCCGTTTGCTGGGTTGTAAAGATCAGATAGGCAGCTGCTCCACGTAAAATACTGGTATTCAGCTGAATCCAGTTTGATTGGAAACCGACCTCAATATAGTTGGGAACTAGGCAGATGACGATGACTTGAGAGATTACTTCGGGATAAAAGCCATGAGGAAAAGCTACTTAAATATAATCTGTATTGTACAACTTTCACGAAGATTACAATATTGATAAAGGTAGTTTCATTGTAAAATTTTGATAATGAGAATAATCTTATACAGAGATTCCTTATCGCTATGGGAAATGAGAAAGCTGTGTTTTCTGTAAAATGTTCTTTGGTAGCCCTTTCTACGTGAATTTTTAAGCCTAGTTAATCCCGCGGTTTCCCTCCCGTGGTCTGTCACAGAAACCGTGAATTGCTTCGGGTTAAAAAGTAGTCTAGGACACTCTCCTGAGAGGGATTTTTTTTTTATCGAATCGGTATTTTCAGAGAAACACTCTTTCAAACAAACAGATTTACGTGTTTGATTTTAGTTTAAATTACATGATAAAATAAACTACAAATAATACTATCCTTTACTTGTAAATTAAAATCGTTTAATAATTACTTCAGCGTCATTTTAGGTGCCCTAATTCTTGACATCCGTTCGGCCCGTCCATCCCAATTTCAGTAGCATACTTCAGAAAATCAACCAAATCATCGAAATTGAAATCAATTTCTGTATTCAACCAATAGCGACACTCCTCATCTGTTTCAATTTGAAACAATTGAACACTATTTAGGCTTATAGAAGCGGTGGCCATTTTGAATTTGTCGTTAAGTCAACAGGGAAGCGATAAGATGGTGCTTTTTGAGCTGAATTTCCTGTCTGTGATAATGCTGCATATTGTTTTCATTAAAATTAGACTGGCTTTTTTCATGTTACTCGAGGAAATTAGATATAGGATTGCGAAAAAAAATTGTGTTACAGTTAGGTGAAATGGTGTATACGTTTTTAGGGGTAACCTTCTTCAGTATCGATCGAATTCGGTCACGGGTAGTTAATCTCGGAAAAAATACGGTTCTTGAGGGATAGACCACAACTTGTGGGATATATGTAGCTTGTAATAAATATCCAAAAATCATTTTCCTTATGCTATAAGACAGTATTTTCAGTCACCTAAATAACACCAAAATCTGCAAATACTCCGATAGATTTCCGCAAGTACACTCACAACAACAAATTCGCGATCAAAACATTTGATGTCGAAACAATCAACAATGCCAACCGACACGCCAATGATCCATGGATCAGAGATCTATAGATCAATTCACTTTCGGCGCAGGCGACGCGACAAGTCACTGCCAAGGTTACAACAATACCTCTTTTTGTAACAAAACGTTATGCAATCGTTTATTTTTGTACTTCAGTTGTTACGTACGGCTATTCAAAAGCTCTTTCTATAAATTACTTTATTTGGAAATAGGTTTATTTTTTTCTAGCGGCTTCGCCCACGTGTTAGTAGTAAATTTTATAGCAAGGGAACATACTCCTGGGATGAAAAGTATCAAGGGAACATACTCCCAGGATGAAAAGTATTAGGAGAACATACTCCTGGGATGAAAAGTATCAGTAGAACATGCACCTGGGATGAAAAGTATCAGGAGAATATACTCCAGGGATGAAAAGTATCAAGGGAACATACTCCCGGAATGAAAAGTATCCTATGTCCTATTCCAGTACATGGTCTCCCAGTGTGCCAAGTTTCATTCAGCGGGTCTAAAAAGGCCACACAAGGGCACAACAAGCTACCCAAAACTGTCAAATTTTCCCAATCAATCTTGAACCTAATGCTTTAGCGATAAAGATAAAAATGAAATTTGACAGATTATTGCATGATTAATATTGTGATCCTAATATGATTCTACTAAAGTGACCTTTTTAGACCCCAGATCCGTACAGACGTTAATACGTGAAGATGTGACAAACAAACTCAATATCGCATTCATTATATTAGTTAGGAATGGAGTGAGAATAAGCTTCAGATTTATTTTGTAACGTGGAGCCAACCACCATAATATACGATGTGTAACAGTACGTCTACCATGAGTTTCATCAATCTATACTCGCTAGCGAGTTAAATAATGTATGAAAACTTTAAAAAAACAAGTTTCTAATTTATTTTTTTAATTGTTAACTAAAGTTTTACTTGCTTGCTTGTTAGTTAACAAATAAATTAGAAACTTGTCTTTTTTAAGTTTTCTTATTTTTTTTAACTACAGTCGCTAGCGAGTATAGATTGATAAAACTCATGGTAGACGTACAGAATAAACGCAATACTTGAAAAGGGGTAATTGTACTCATTATTATGAACAACTACACTGAAATCGACAAACCGTTTGAGTTAAAACCTGCTATTTAAAGAGAAAAATAAAAAATCTAGTTCTATTCTTGAAGTCCAATAAAAATAAAGCTAAAAGTTTCTATAAATAAGATAAAAAAAAATCTTGGACACCCATCCTATTACCCGTTCACGACAAATAATTTAACAACATTCTAAAACCCCCCGTGATTGGTGGACCATGAAGGTTACAAAATGGCGGACAATATGGCGCGAAACAATTAAAACACATGTTTTTTACGACCGGACGGAATTCGGTACGGCTCGGTTGATTATACATAGGAAGTTTTTTATATGGTTTGAGGCGTGTTTTCTGTAGGATTTACCTGTTTTTGTAGGTAAAGTTTTTTAGATTTAGGTATTTTAGTTGGTAGTATACGTAAATAGCCCATTTGAGTTGGTGTTTAGGCTTTTGATGAATGGGGTTGTTTGTCAGCAAACAATTTTCGTGGAACAGCTGCCTACCAGACCTTCACAACCCATCAACTGGGTAACACGGTATCTAATTCTTGGCACGACTGAAATCAGATTTTCTGGCTTCTGACAATCCGTAACGACTGCCAAAGATCTACAAATGACAGCCGGGATCAACGTCTTAACGTGCTTCCTGAGGCGCAGAGGAATCTCGGTATGTTAAGATGGCCACCCATCCTCAGACCGACTTCGGCAAGCGTTGCTTAACCTTGAAGCAGATATAAAGCTGAAGACATTGTTTGCTTGAACGCGCTAATCTCGGGAACTACTGGTCCGATTTGAAAAATTCGTTCAGTGCTAGATAGCCCATTTATTGAGGAAGGCTATAGGCTATATATCATCACGCTAAGACCAAAAGAAGCGAAAGCAGTAAGGAAAATTGTGACCCAGACGAAGTTGCGCGAGTCAGCTAGTACTAACTAATAAGGCAAGTTAAATTGTACAACATCAGTCTGGCTTCCTAATAATCTTCTTAAAAAACTCCAGTAGCATTCAAAACACGAATTAATCAAATAATTCCTTAACGCTTCCGAAATTATAATCCTTTTTAATCTTGTACGGAGGTAACCCGTTCAATGCGTCAGGTAAAAAAAATACATGTCGCCACTGACTCCGGGTCTTTTGGACCAGACAATTGAAGGATTATCGTAAGTCTTTTTGTGTGTCACAATAGCTACTGTGGTGGACCGTTACTTTTCTAAATGGTTTCGACTAAATGTGTCAAACTGATTTTGGGTTAATTTTTGGATGTTTTTTTTGAGTAGTGAAGGAAGTGTCTACGTTAGATAATTTTGGCATTGCGAAGTGTTACAGTTGTTTTGTGTTTTGCAGAATATTCGTATTGCTAAGTCAATAAATTCTGTTAAAGGTTAGCTTGTAAACGAAAGAGTTTGATGGGTGATGATGGACACATCGACAGTGGTTTTCTTTTTCTAGCGTTAGCTTTGTTTATTATTTAACCAGAACGCCATACATTTAAATGCCAACAAACAAAAAATTCATGCCGCAATATTAGGTATACAGTATTATTAAACTTAACCAAGTATTTTCTTTAAAATTATTAGTGTCTCTGAAATGATAATTTGTGATCTCAACTAGGTTTCCTAATGGAGAGCTAGTTGAGAGTTTCTCTGATAGCCATACCTACATTTATTTATTTCCTCAACACAAGTTCATAATTTTAAAAACTAAGGTAAAATATCTAAATTCCACACTCAAAAACATTTATAAATTAAAACAAAAAACCCAGCAGCAAGCCAAACCTTAACCATATTTCCTAGAACAAAAATCTTAAGACACCTTACAACAATTATGATTTATACCCCTAACCGTACTGCTACTGTCTATGCATAATTATTTTACGGCGGTCTGTTAGACCCTTTCATACCCAAACAAGATTATCGGTCAGCATTCAAAGGGTTACTTTTTGTGGTCAGCCGCTATAGAAACACTGCAATGATTTATTATAGTTTTTAAAATTCGAAAAAGAAAATGGCGGTATGCTATTTGCAATTTTTTTTTGTCTGTGGTCTCTTGGGATTGAAGGAATCTTTTTGATGTTCTTTTCGGCCAGTACCGGTGAGCAGTAGGCGATTTTTTTGGTGTGTTAAATTATTTTAGGAGGAATAGTTATTGTATGGAATTGAAATATGTGTTGTTTCAGTAAAAGGGTTGTAAATAGTGGTGGATAAAGAAATGTAATGGGTATGCGGGTGCCTTATTATTTGAGGTAGCTAGCTTTCGTTTTGACACAAGCACCATTCTTAAACTAATATTTAGAATTTAAAAAGGTTACCAGCTGCAGCATAAAAGTCAGAAATAATCTCATTCGGTATTTGCGTACACACTTTTGCACTATAGGATCTCCTGTGTACTTACTAATCTCCGTAGTAGTTGGCCACTGTGGCCGATATTCGGTCGTGAGGGTTATTAGTAAGAAGTAGGATTTAAAATGTTTTCAAAAGTAGTAACTGAAACAGCTTAATAAGAGGAACATTTACAACCTGGGCGTCTTGAGTCAAGAGTGAATAAGTTATGTCGACCACATTTTCCCTTACCATCAGTTGAGATTGTGCTCTAACCCGAGCCTATCAATAAAATAGATAGTATGAAAACAATAATTGTTGCATTTGAGTAGGAATGCACGGCTATGTGCCACAAACTTTGAGCAACTTTTTTTATTGATATTGATATGCTAGCGTTTGACCACAATCTCTCCTGATGGAATCTTTTGAAGCATCATCTGTTTCGTGCATTATCGTGTGTTAGTGTCCATCGCTGTTCGGTGAGATTGTGGTCTAAGTATATCAATAATTACAGAACACACAAAATTTCCTATTTAATTGTATTATTCCGCTTGTATCTAACCCACTGTCCTCTATTTCAGGCGAGTACGTGATCCAGGGTGACCTTCCTCGTGAGCTGGTCAGCAGTGAGGAGTCCCGTTTCGATCTCTTGGAGGAGGCTCTTGGACTCGTCGAGCTCGGCGACGAGGCGGAGACGAAGAATGAACCGCCTGAGGTAACGTTTCGCTTTATGCTCACTCCACCTAAGTTTACACGGTTTACATAATAGACCGGTTGTTTTTAAAGATTGATAGATAGATAAATCAACCTTAACATAGCAGTACAACCAGCCTATAACGTCCCCACTGCTATGACACAGGCCGCTTCTTGTGAGACGGGTCACTGTGCACTGCAATATGGATATTGCTCGCAGAACAGATGTCGATGACTTCGAAAGGATCTGGAGTGATGACCTAGCATCGGTGCGCGCAGCGTTGGTGCGGTCGAAATCTAAGGTGGACCGAAGACCTGGTGAAAGCTGCCCGAAACAACTGGATGCGAACACACAGGACCGTCAGATGTGGCAACTCTTAAGGGAGGCTTATGTCCAGCAGTGGACGTCTTATTATTTTGGCTGAAATGCTCATCATGATTACTAAGAAGCGAGAAGCATGAAACATTTGTGGATTCAATAGATAGCTGACCACTGTTAACTTCTAAAGTTCTGACTTGTAACAAACTCGTCGTCTTGCAGGCGATAGAGGGCAGCAGCAGCGGCATCGGTTCAAGCGGCTCCGAAATGCTGCACCCCGCCATGCGGCATGTGCCGCACCATCATTTGGCGCACTACCATAACCAGGTCAGTAACTTTACCTTAACGAGGACATGCAATAAATTTGCGCAGTAATTTTATTCCTTTAGGTGGTTTAATCAGATGTATCCTAATTATTGAAGGGGGCAGAAGGCACCGGAAATAGCGGAATGTTTTGGCTCAGCTGTGGGACAGAAAAATCTTTATTTATTCTCAAAACGTTTGAAACATTTTGTATCTTCATTATATTGCCGTCTTTTAGGTATGCTAACAAATATTGTTTGAACTGCACTTTCTTTTTGTAAATATCTTTTCAGATTGAGCTTAACAAAAAGTTACACAAAATAATTTGACACTTACACAATTACAATGCATTATTTTATGGGTATAGCTATCACCTATGTCCAAGTAAGGAAACAAATTATATTGTACAGTAACAAATATCGAATATATACAAACAAACATATAATCTTCATTGTATATGGAACCTAGTTTCTCTCGTTAAGACGCGGATATGTTTCTCTCCAATTATTTTAGAAGTTTTGTTAGTCAGCGCCATTTTGAATCCAGTCTTCTTCATAGGTTGTGATGATTTCTTTGATGCGTCAACTGTTAAGTACTTGCATACTTAAATATGATAGGTTCTTTATGATTTCACAGCTAGAATGTACACACAAATGTTGTACTGATTATTATTTGTACAGATATAAATATATAAACGCAGTACATTATTATGAACAACTTTTACTATGGGACCAACACGTCTTCAGTGTTGGTAACATGAAAATAAAATACACAAATAAATGTTTGCGAAATACATAGTAAAATTATAAAATTGTAAGAAATACTATTATTCCCGAAGATATATGTCGAATTACGCTGGAGTGTCTTACCACTCTTTTTAATTGGAAAAAAATATTTACATATTTGATAGATCAATCCGCCGTCTGATTGACCAATCAAAATGTTTACCTATTTCAATTAGACCATTATTAATAATTTCTCGTTTAAATATTTTTAAACCGTAGATTCTGCTTAAAAATTATACTAAACTATGTAGTACGTATTGCCATCATCAGTTCTCCCATACTTTCGCATACCACAAAAATAGTATAGGTAGTAAAAAGCCACAAAACTAGTCGGTACACACGAAGTCAAAGGAACCTTGTAACCCGTAAGTTTTTACTCCTAAATAGTGAAGATTAATGAATCGATGTCACCGGGTCGCTTGTACCACACACGGCGACGCAGGGTTAGGAGCTGGTGCAAGTTACAAACTGATTTCATTGTTTTGAAAGTACAGCGTGTCTAAAAAGGCTACTTTAGTAGAATGAGATTCAGATTTATTTATTGCTTTTCACAGGTGGAAATTCAGTTCTTAAAATTATTATTGTAACATGTATCACTGTATGTAACCGTAAGGTGTACAATATTTAAGTTTACACATACATTTATGTCTAAAAAGAATAATACATACAAAAATTACTAAAGAAACAGATTAATTACCACAAGGGAAAACCAGTTGATTATACATTAATCAATTGTCATTTGTCATAATAAAGCATTAATATTAAATCAATTTTAGTCAACAGCATTTGTCATTTAGGAATGCAAAAAAAAAAAACAAATCACTTGGGAAACATATTTTTATTTACCACTAGGGAAAACAAGTTATAACAACAATACACATATAGTTATCAATTTACATTTGTCATACTTAAGCACTGTCAGCAAGCACATCAAGCGGTTAAGTCTCAAAACGTTCAAGTTGCAAAATCACCACATGGGTGCAAAACGTTCAAATCTCAAAACGTTCAAGTTGCAAAATATCTGGGCTGGAATTGTGAGCTGTTAGAATTCAAAAGTACCAACGGACCAGGGAGGCTACTCTCTAAGCACGAAGTCCGTAGTTTCGGGCTTAGTTGCGGACGTATTTTACTCCGTATCACCTACGGACTTACGATTAGTCCCGAACCCGAATTAAGAATGAATGACAACACGATTTGACAGTAACTGTCAAATCGTGTTGTCATTGATTCTTAGTGGTTAGGTGATACGGAGTAGAATACACCCGCCACTAATCCCGAAACTACGGACTTCGGGCTTAGAGAGTAGCCCCTCAGTTATGGTAATGTCGAAGTATGGAATTACCAGGAGTCCAGAAACATATCACAGTATTTTTGGGATAGAATTGTAAACGCTAAAGATTCACAAGTACCAGGAGACTAGAAACATGTCGAAGTATTTCCTGGGCTCAAATTGTGAACGGTTAAGACTCACAAGTACGGTAGGTAAAAAACTTGTTTTAGAATTATAAATTTTGAAAGGAATACTTCCGTTTCGTCACAAGCAAGGTTCTCCTAACTTACACCATACAATAGTTAGTAGTTTCAACCCCGACAGTATCGACTCAAATGCTCATCAATCATTGTTTGACAAAAAATATTAAAGTTCCGACAAATTGTTTAGTAGTTTTGTGAGATTTCGTTTAATTGTTTTTGACTACTGTTTAATAATGTGTTTAATTTATTGATTTGGGTAGTTTTACTAAGCCTATGCCGTATGGTGTCGGCCGGTGCCGTATGGTGCCGTAAATGAATAATACCCTCCCATCACTTCCCGTGGGTGTCGTAAGAGGCGACTAAGGGACTCGCCAGAGAATGAGCAGCAGCGTTCTCTGTAAAACGCAACACTATACACTGGGATCGCCAACCCGCCTGCCAAGCGTGGTGATTATGGCAAACCCCCCCTTTTGGGGAAACCTATGTCCAGCAGTGGACGTCTTTCGGCTGTTATGATGACTAAGCCTAGTGGCGGGCGGAAGGCATAGCGCGAATGTTGGTACGATTTTTCCATTATGGGATATCATTATAGGCTGAATACCAGTATTTTAAATGGAGCGACTGCCTATCTGGGGGTCTAAAAAGCTCGCTTTAGCAGAATCATATTAGAATCATAATATTAATCACACAACAATCTGTCAAATTTAATTGTCATCTTTATCGCTAACGCATTAGGTTCAAGATTGATTGGGAAAATTTGACAGTGACGGGTAGCGTGATATGCTTTCTGATTCTGCTGAAGTGGTCTTTTTAGACTCTCTACAACTCAGTTTTTTGATAATCGATCTACAAGGTTAAGCAATACTTAACGAGATGGGTCTGTGGATGGGTGAGCTTCTCAACATACCGATATTCCTCCGTGTCTCAGAAAGCACGTCAAGCTGGAGATCCCGGATGCCATTTGTAGATCTTTGACAGTCGCTGACAATACTTACTCTTGTCATGGGATATTGTAATTTGTAATACTCAGTAACTGAATTAGCCGGTAATGGCATCCTTGGTAACACGAGCGAAGCCGCGGGTAAGTCGAAATAAATAAAAATAAAAAAAATCGGCCGAGTGCGAGTCGGACTCGCACACGAAGTGTTCCGTACCATAAACCTTAATTTTCATTAGTTATTGTTATAGCGGCAATAGAGATACACAATCTGTGAAAAATTCAACTGTTTACCTATTACGGTTCTTGAGATACAGGTCGCTGACAGACAGACGGACAGCGGTGGCTTAGTAGGGTTCCGTTGGTTACCTTTTGGTTACGAATCCTAAAAATTAAAAATACCCCTGACTGAAAATAACTTTAAAAAGTGAAAAAATAATAAGTCCTTTTAATTTAATATAGATACGATTCTTTGGGCCAAGCGTCTTCGCCTCGGGAGACCGCAATTTTTTGTATTTATTAAGTATATATATAGCTATATTATTAGCGGTCCCCCGACGCTATGACGCTTGGCTCAAAGAATTGTACTTTGTACCACACAGACAGACACACATAGCGGTCAAACTTATAACACCCCTCTTTCTTGGTCGGGAGTTACAAAATACTTAAAAACACACACGGAAATAAAAAACAAATAATTAAAAAAAGCATTGGGCCAACAATTTAAAACTGTAACGGTACTCTGTAACATTTCTTTAATGGTCCCCTGACTGCAATAAAAAAGTTGTTTTTCAGTTTTAAATTTTTGGGCCAATGCTTGTTTTTCGTTTTTACTAGATGATGATAGTATAGGTCAGCAAATTTTCATGAAAATAAAAAAATATTTCCGTATTTTTTATGATCCATGGCTACCCCATTATATTTTTTTTTAGTCTTTTTTAGTTTAGCCTATGTTACCCGGGATAACGCAACGCTTCTAAAGATACCACATACATCGAAATCGGTTAAGGCGTTTAGGAGTTACGATGGAATAAAGAAACACACAAACATGAACCCTGAAAACATAACACTACTTTTTTTAAGCAGTTCTGTAATAAGTAAACGTTACAAATTTCGACTTAAAACCCTCTTCAGAATTACCCAAACCAATCCTACATAGGTAACAGTACAAAAATCCACACAACACGGCTTAAGTATTTCTGATCGAAGTCACGACTCCCAGCCAAGCGAACAAAACGATGACGACGATAGTATCGATTGTAATCTACATCGATTTACTTGAAGTATCGATATCTGACAACTATTAATCGAACGACGTGGTCGGGCATTTCTGGGTGAAATATTTTGGATAGCACCAGTTTGGAGGTATGCGGTACAGAGAGTAAAGTCCCGCAAACCCCCATTGAAAAGGGAGGATCATCCTACCAGACAGTTTTTGTGCCTGGCGGGCAACTGCCCGATAGTTGATATTTGGGCTGATGTATATGTTCAAATTGCACGGTAAACTCTGCTTGCGCGATGCAGGATTTCGACCTAGTAGTTCGCTGCTAGTTGGATAGATGGCGTCGCGGTTCTTTTTGTTGCGATGTAGATTTGCTCCGTTGGTTTTTCTTGTGGCGGCATTGATGCCGCTACAGTTTCATAGGAAGAGGTATCTAGACGATCTAGCGAGCTAGCCGCTTATTGCAAGGACTGTTTAGAAGTACCTTGAAAGATACGAGGGATTTTTTTGCCCAGTAATGTGATAGTCAGGGCCGTCTTTTGTCTATTGGGGGCCCTGGGCATGGAATAATGGGGCCCCTAAGACTTTGACAGAGGACTATTTTTCGCTAAAAATAAACAAAACTCTACATTTGTTTAACTTAAGTCACATTAAATTAAATTAAAAGATAATTGTAATTTTATAAGGAACAGTGCCTCTTTTAGCATTATTACAAGTTAGTGCTTTATATAGAAACTAGCTGACTCGGCAAACGTTTTGCCATTCAAAAAAAATACCCTACCACCTATTCTCATACCTACCGAATATACACAACACAAAATTTCATGAAAATCGGTCGAGCCGTTTCGGAGGAGTTCGGTAACAAACACTGTGACACGAGATTTTTATATATTAAACGCCGTATCATGAGATTTTTATATATTACATTAGATTAGACTAGCTGACCCGCGCAACTTCGTCTGCGTCACAATTTTCATTACTGCTCCTATTGGCCTTTCTCGATAAATGGGCTATCTAACACTGAAAGAATTTTTCAAATCGGACCAGTAGTTCCTGAGATAAGCGCGTTCAAGCAAACTCTTAAGCTTTATATATTATTAAGTATAGATAGATATAGATTAGTATAGATAAATCATTAGAGCGAAATAAACATATTCTTTCATTAGATTTTCTTAAAATGATTAGATTTATCAGTCAGCAATAAGTGATCTGGTAGAAATTATTGAAAGGGCTCCGTATCAATCACGGGGCCCCTAGGCACGTGCCCTTAGTGCCCAGTGGAATGTGGTCGGAGTTGCGGAAATTGTTCGAAAGAGTCACCGCAGCCCTGGAACGCAAAGGGCAATAGGAGGAACACGGATGGGTTTTAGTCAGTAAGAGTCTGACACTCCCTTCTGCTTCACACAGAGCGGGAGGAGTCATTTTATGATTTCTCATCCAAAAAAAGGGGTGTCGTGGTAGTGTGTTACCCAGTTACTGGATACTGGAAAAAAAGTATCCGTTTAGACTGGAAGCCGACACTAATATATTTGGTAAAATGCTTAGTAGATTGATTGAGTTTCACATTAGGGATGGGATATGCTAAAACTGATACCGAAACCGAATTCCGGTTTAGAGAAACTGATACCGAATTATCAGTTTAACTTTGACTAAATAAATCTTCTATACTTATAAAATTATTTGTCCTGACTGGCTATTAACGTACAGCTAAAACTACTAAGTGTTTAAAGCTGATATCAGCTGGCATCAGGCCCTGTCATAACACCAGCGCTGTGATATTTATTTTTTAAATATCGCAGCATATGCTGAGACCGGGACCTTTTTGGCCTCGCACAGATTAATTTTAAGATGCCGCTTACGGTTAGTTTTAATTACCTTACTTTTATATATATTGATTGATATATATGTCTTGTTCGAGTCTCAAATAAACATTTTTCTTTCTTTATATACGTTTATTTTATAACGTAAGAATCCGCTAAGAAATGATTTTTGATATGTTCAACGTTAAGCGGTTGAAATGGGAACCTTTGTATGAAAGTGCGTGTTCTTTAAAACCGAAACTTGCGTGGACAAAGTCGCAAGCATCAGCTAGTCTTTAATAATAAGTGAACTGCTATAGTTCGATCGCTTCTAGACTAAGTTCACTGACTGACTGCAGTTTTTTGTTACTATATTATATAATTAGAGAGCTTTCTAATTTAAATATAATTTGGATAGCAAGAAATATCTTTCACTTCCAATATTATTTTTTACATTACACTAGCTGACCCGCGCAACTTCGTCTGCGTCACAATTTTCATTACTGCTCCGCTCCTATTGGTCTTAGCGTGATGATCCTCGATAAATGGGCTATCTAACACTGAAAGAATTTTTTAAATCGGACCAGTAGTTCCTGAGATTAGCGCGTTCAAGCAAGCAAACAAACACACTCTTCAGTTTTATATATTAGTATAGATATGCTTACGCCGGGTATTCATCTGAATATGAATCCTAATCCTTACTAGCCTAACTAATATTATAAATGCAAAAGTTTGCAAGGATGGGTGTTTGTTACTCAATCACGTTAGAACGAACGGTTGAACGTCGTCTGGAATAACACAGGATATGGTATAGAAAGATTTTTTTAGTTTTATTTAAAAGTTCTCGTTTGGATATAGTCTCTATTCAGATTGAAGCTTTTAGGAAACACAGACTTCGGCAGGGAATTCTACTCCTTTGCTGAAATGTAGCTTTTAAAGACAACTGGTAATTTTCAAGTATTTCTCCTCACCTCACTATGTTTTATGTATATGAAACCTTTACTCAATAGGGATGTCCAATATCCATTAAAAAGTCCTCCAATATAATTTCTCGACGGGGGCCTAGAATTAAACTGCAATACATCGACTTGAACACAATCAATAATGACGTAGCACAGCCGGCTACATCAAAGGGCTGTACCGGCTCTTTCATATGTCTGTCCGTCTGTCCCTTACTCAGCAAAATCGTGATACCATATTATTTTGCGAGGGAATTTAAAATGATATGGATAATCTTAATTGCGAAGTTTCTAAAGGATATTTAATCTTGGATCTGGTGTTGTCATTTTGAGCTTTTTCCTGGTATAGTGTAGTGTAAATAATGCAGAAGGAATAGTGCTCTGTTACAACTTTTTGTACGAAATATCGAAACTTTGAAAATACTTAGTCACAAATAATGTCAAATAAGTACCTTTTTTATGGATGGTACATCATCAAATGACTCCTCGCGCCCTGGATGATACAGAAGGGACTGTCGTTTTAGTCAGTAAGAGTCCTCTCACTGACTAAAACCCACCCGTGTTCCTCCTAATGCCCTTTGCGTTCATGGGTCGCGGTGACTCTTTCGAACAAATTCCACAACCCCGAACCCAACACCCCCCTCAAACTCCGCCCCCCCAGAATAACTACCTAACGGTCAATTCTGCATTTTTTAAGCTACGTTTGAATTCACATCTCAGTCGTGATCGGTCAAAAACACCTTTTCCAAACATTTTAACAGATTGAAACTGAGATGCGAGTGTAAATGTTGCTTAAAAATTTGTACAATTCGCTCTCTGGTGCTTAATTTCTATCTACTTAGCGACTGCTTATCTGACCTGTACAACTCAGGGTTCATCATTTCAGCCAATATCCATCCACAGTTGAACGTAAGCCTCCCCCAAAGAGCGCCAACCATCCCGGTCTTGAGCAGTCCGCATCCATCCGCTGCCAGCCACCTTCTTTAAATCATCGGTCCATCGTGCCGCAGGGCGTCCCACACTACGTTTGCCCATACGCGGTCTCCACTCTAACACATGTCTGCTCCATCGCCTATGTCCGTCTACAGACATGGCCGGCCCACTTCCACGTCAGCATGTTGATTCTACGCGCAGTGTGATAGGCAGTCGCTCCATATAAAATAAAATACTGGTAGTCAGCTACAGCCGTATAACTGGAAACCGAGCCTAACGTAGTTTCAAAAAAGATATTGTTTTTTTCTTTTGCTATTCAAGAATAAATAAACTAGCAAATATGAATATCAGCTTCTTTCGTAAGATTTCACGGTCTACAGGTTTGATAATAATCTATACTAATATATTATAAAGCTGACGATTTTGTTTGTTTGATTCAACGCACTAATCTCAGGAACTACTGGTTCGAATTGCAAAAATCTTTTAGTGTTAGATAGCCCATTTATCGAGGAAGGCTATAAGCATAGTAACATCACGTTACGACCAATAGGAGTGGAGCATTAATGAATGTGACGCAGGCGAAGTTACTCAAGGTCAGCTAGTCCAAGAATATAGAAAGAGTCACGAACCCTTTTTGACGAACTCAACATTAAAACTTTGTGATACCAATTTCTTAACATATTTTTTTCCGAATACCGATAATCTGACGTCACTTGGCATCCGCAGACTGATATAAAAAGGGTACCAAGGCCTTACAATACATGTCTCAAGTGCTGCGCCTAAATAAACAGGGCTGGGCAATACCGATACCAGAAGTGGGGTCTTTGTGTTACATATTTTTGAAACAGTGATGGGAAAATGTCGTTATTTTTTTTGTGGTATAAGAATTTATTTAAATAATTCTTTGAATTTTATAAATTGGACTAATTTATTTTATAAAGTTTCAAACGGTCCTAAGTAAGCTAAATCAAGCTGCTTAACTACAATTTCTTATAAACATTCAATCGATATCAATATATATACAGGGTGAATTTTTAAAGTGTGCCTTCATGGCCAAATTCGAAATTATGAGGAATAATAAAATCAAATAACACTGAAAGGAGTCTCGAGTCCGATTTCGATAAAAACGAAAACTGCATCATCGGATTTTTTAAAAATCGTTTTCCTACCCAGGAATTAAGCTATATAAAATTCTTCTGTTACTGAATGATTGAGTGACTGACAGACAACGCACAGCTGAAACTAATGGTCTTAGAAAGCCAAAATTTAGCATCTAGCTTCCCCACACTCCGTAGGGGAGCACTAAGAATTCCCGAAATTCCTACGGGAACGGGCAAAATCTTTGTTAATATAACAGAGAATTCACATTAGAAGAAATTTTATCGTCATGGGCACCAAAAGTATCATTTAAAAAGACACCAAATCCATTTATCTATGCTGTGCCATTCCCAACCCCAAGGAAAGCCTAAACAAATATCGATAAACTCAGCCCATCACTAAAACTACCAAAAAAGCCGAAATGCCTCAAATCCAGCTACTGTATTCCATGTCACACAGTTTAATATTTACATATAGTTAACATTCCTACCTTAAACCAATAATGGTGACAGGTATCAAATATTTTTAATTTTTGTAGAAAAAATATGGGTTTGACCGTGGTATTTTAATTTGCAGCTGGTATATTGAGTAGGCATTGGAAAATAGCAAATCTATGCTAATAAATATTAATGTTATAAAGAGGAAAGATTTGCAAATTGTATTTTTGTATGTAACGAATAAACATAAAAACTGCTGGACCGATTTGAAAAATTCTTCCAGCAATGGATAGCTGCATTATCAGGGAATAACATAGGCTATATTTTATCCCCTTATTCCCACGGGAATGGGAACTACGCGGGTGAAACCGCTTGACGTCCGCTAGTAATAGATAAATTACATTTTAGTTATGGTTAGTCAGAAGCCAAAAAATTGACACCAGTCTTGCCAAGGGATATCCTGTTACCCAGTTTCTGGGCTGAGGAGGTCAAACAGGCAGTCTCTCCATGTAAAATACTGGTATTCAGTTGTATCCAGTTTGACTGGAAGTAGATCCCAACATAGTTGGGTAAAAGCTAGGGTGTAGTTATGTCAGTGGTTTAGTATTGAAATTGTTACAGCGCCTTGTGACCGTTTTTAGAACTAAATAAGATTTTGGCAGATGTAGGGGACCTGCCAGGGTTCCGGAATTTATTCGAAAGATTCACTGCGGCCCTGGAACGCAAAGGGCATTAGGAGGAACACGGATAGATTTAAGTAAAGTCTAACACTCTTCCATTTGATAATTTCCCATCCAAAAGGAATGCAAGTAAAAATTATGTGATTGTAAGTTGAAGTATGAATACAACAAAATCTCTTTTTAAATTTATTGAACTGTTATTAATAAATCTTCAAAAAATTCAAAGTAAGCACCCAAAAATTTCGCACATAACTAAAAGTAAAATCTAAATATATATAACTCAAAGGTGACTGACTGACTGACTGACATAGTGATCTATCAACGCACAGCCCAAACCACTAGACGGATCGGGCTTAAATTTGGCATGCAGGTAGATGTTATGACGTAGGCATCCGCTAAGAAAGGATTTTGATCAATTCTACCCCCAAAGGGATAAAATAGGGGATGAAAGTTTGTATGAAACTTGGTCATTTTTAAACTTCTTAACGCGAGCGAAGCCGCGGACAAAAGCTAGTTAGAAATAAATCTCAAGATCTAAATTATATTTAAATGAGAAAGCTTTCTAATTACAAGCTACAAAAACTGCAGTCAATGCACTTAGACTAGTAACGGTCTAAGGTAATGTCTTTTTAAAATTATACTGTCTATATCCGGATGGAAATTTGGTATCGGTTTCGGTATCAGCCGAAACTGTAAAACTGAAAGATATCGATTTCTTAGCTAGTGCAAATTTATTTTTGTTCAATGTTTTCGATCTCGTCCCACGTAGCTATACAGGGTTATTTGTAAAACACCAACAACCTCTTAGGCAGTGAAAGTAAGTACACATGATTATAAATAACTTTTACTTTGAGAAAACCCCGAAAACTCGAAAAATATATCAGCTGTTTCATACAAAATGCAATATTTAGCCAATGAAAATGTATGAAACAGCTGATATTTTTTTAGAGTTTTCAGGGTTGGTCTCAAAGTAAAAGTTGTATATAATCATGTGTACTTTCACTGCCTAAGAGGTTGTTGGTGTTTTACAAATAACACCAGCACAGGTCGATCTTCAAGGTTAATCAACGCTTGCCAAGGCCGGTCTGAGGATGGGTGACCTTTTCTAACTATATTGGAATCGGTTTCCAGTCAACCGGATTCAGCTGAATACCAGTACTTTACGTGGAGCGGCTGCCTACTAGACCTCCACAACCGATTAACTGGTAACACAGTACTCCAGACAGATTTTAAAGAACTTGATTACATTTTAGCGAGTAAAAGGTAATATATCCACTTACATAACTTCGAAATCATCCAAAAAACTTAGTACTAAATGCAACACCTGCTTCGGAGTTCAGAAAAAACACCAGGAAGTCTAGTTTTTATACGACTTTCATTTTGCCTGTGAAAATAAATCAGTTGACTTTCTAGATTAACTCCATGACACTGATGGAGTTACTTAAATCCTATAAGTATTTTGCAAAGGTTTATGAAAAAAAATGCGTGTACGAAGTCGCGGGAAAAAGCTATTCTATAAAAGTTTTTCTTTAATTTTTAAACCTCATAAAAGGATTTTATTAAATACTAGTGGACGTCACGCGGTTTCACCCGCGTAGTTCCTGTTCCCGTGGGAGTACGGGGATAATATATAGCCTATGTTATTCCCTGATAATGTAGCTTTCTAATGCTAAAAGAATTTTTCAAATCGGTCCAGTAGTTTCGGAGCCTATTCAATTCAAACAAACAAACAAATCTTTCTTCTTTATAATATTATATTATATATTATTATTATATATTAAGTAATAAGTATAGACTTAAGACATTTCACGAAGTTTCCTTACATCATTAGTCAAGCATATTACGAATTAATAAAAATGAACTGAAAAGCCCGACTACCAAATCCAAGGATTTGAGCCCACACTATTAAAAAAGAAAAGAATGACAGGCGAAAAATTCAGACCACATTTTAATCACAGATCTATAGAATATAAAAATCTGTCTGTTACAATGTTCATTTTGATACTTTCTAGCGAATTATTTTCAACTAAGGTCATCGGTGCATACGCTTGGACCAACAGAATGACATTTTAAACGATTTTATCTGTAACTTGGAACTGCAAAGAAAGCGGAAGATTTGTGCAGGTACATCACTAATTTGGTTAGGGTTATCAAAAGTATATTTAAAAAAGTATTTTTTACTAAAATTATTTTTTGAATTTATACATAAGCTGAATAGGAGGTCCTGAATTTGAATCCCGGGTCATGTTTTTCCTCCAATCTTCAGTATCAGTCCAAAGTCCGTTGTGGAATTTGTTCGAATGAGCTACCGCGGCCTTGACACGCAAAGGCATTAGGAGGAACACGGATGGGTTTTGGTCAGTAAGAGTCTTACACTCCCTCGCACTCCGCCTAGAGCAGGAGGAGTCATTTGATAATTTCCCATCTATCTATATAAATAAAAATGAATTGCTGTTCGTTAGTCTCGCTAAAACTCGAGAACGGCTGGACCGATTTTAATAATTCTTTTTTTGTTGGATTCGCCAAAATACAGGGAAGGTTTAAAAGCAAAAAAAAAATGGGTAGGTAGATAGGGTAGGTAGGTAGGTAGGGTAGGTAGGTAGGTAGGGTAGGTAGGTAGGTAGGGTAGGTAGGTAGGTAGGGTAGGTAGGTAGGTAGGTAGGGTAGGTAGGTAGGGTTGGAGTAGGGTAGCACTTATATTATAGATGAAAATTGTGACGCAGACGAAGTTGCGCGGGTCAGCTAGTCAAAAAATAAAAACCCCAAGTCTGGATAGTTTCCCGGTTATCGGCAATAAGCTTACTCCTATAAAAGACTTAATGTATAACAATGGCACAATATGATAGACTATCCCTTGCAGGAAGACGTGATGGTATACGAAGAAGTGCTATGGAAAGGTTTCGATTAAGTTCGTTTAAGAGCTCTCACTCGCACTAATCTCTTCAAAGTTAGAGTGAACAGGCTCCTTCTGGGTAAGCTCACTCCATCGCCGACTTTGTCTCTGTCATCTCTGACCTAGACTAGGGGGGCTACTCTCTAACGAAATCCGTAGTTTCGGGCTTAGTTTCGGGCGGGCATTTTCTACTTCGTATCACCTAACCACTGAGAACTAATGATAACACGATTTGACAGTTACTGTGAAATCGTGTTGTCATTCATTCTCAGTTCGGGTTCGGGACTAATCGTAAGTCTGTAGGTGATACGGAGTAGAATACGCCCGCCCGCAACTAAGCCCGAAACTACGGATTTCGTTAGAGAGTAGCCCTCTAGAGTCAAGAGCAGACTCAACTAAAAAAAAAACTAATACCAAATCAATCCTTCTAGATATTTTCTCCTAAAAACAAACATATTTTCCCCTTTAAAAGTTGTTTTTAGTCAGTTATATTTGAATAAAGATACTTCCTATAAAATTCTTAATTAGAGACTGTATTTCCCCAGTTTTTGTCGCGTTTTTTGCACTATGTCAGTAGCTTCTTCTTCGCGTACTTTGATCGACCAATTATTTTGGTATCAGTGCTAAATCGAGAATTCGATTCATACATTTTTTAATGTTAGGAAATGCTATAATTTTAATCTATACTTCTATACTAATATATAAAGCTGAAGAGTTTGTTTGTTTGTTTGTTTGCTTGAACGCGCTAATCTCGGGAACTGCTGGTCCGATTTGAAAAATTCTTTCAGTGTTGGATAGCCCATTTATCGAGGAAGGCTATAGGCTATAAATCATCACGCTAAGACCAATAGGAGCGGAGCAGTAATGAAAATTGTGACGCAGACGAAGTTGCGCGGGTCAGCTAGTCTGTTATAAATTCGACATATTAATTTGCACTGCACAAGTATCCCATCATTGTAGACAATCGATTTTTGTAACTTTTGAAAATCTTTTTTTTTATATATATCTGAGTGATCAACACTTTTTAAACGTCAAACATGACAAAAGATAGTCCCCCAAAACTCCCGCCCGTCACCACTTCCTAGTGTTTTAGCTGGGAACAAGTGGCGCAACAAACTCCCCACCTATACATCCCTATCTCACCTTCGGGTCTAAAAAGGACACAGCAGAATCAGAAAGCACATCACGCTACCCGTCACTGTCAAATTTTCCCAATCAACCTTGAACCAAATGCGTTAGCGATAAAGATGAAAATGAAATTTGACAGATAGTTGCTTGATTAATATTATGATTCTCCTAAAGTGGCCTTTTTAGCCCGAAGATGGAGCACGCTTGCCTAGAAGTAACCTATTCACTCTTGACTTATAGACTCCCAGGTTGTAGCTATCAGGAAACATGGACTCTGGCAGGGTATTCTACTCCTTAGCTGTATGCACTATGAATGTGTTCCCAACGATTGTCTGATAAGTTAGAAGAATTATGAAGACTAAATTTCTTTTATAAGTGACTTTTTGCAGTTTCGCAATAAAATGTCTACTCTGCGTATTAATACATACTCGTTTTTGGAACACGAATCGGATATATTTCGCCTTTTCGCGAAATATGCCAAAAAGACAGGGTTTACCGAAGGGAATAGTCACACAGAAAAGACCGCCCTAACCCAATTAAAATAAATAAGATAAAAAAAATGATTACTTTTTTTTTGTTTTTCGATTTTCGTAAGTGCCAACCCTAGCGACCCATAGTTCATTAGTGTAGTCCTACCTCTTTCATCTTGCCGCCCGATCTCTATGGAGATGGTACAACAGATCTTCTCTATGGTCATACTAGGTCAAGTTCGTGGGTCAAAGGAAACAGGGTTTATTGTAAAGTATGTTCAGATAATAATATTTCGATAATTTACGACATTCACGCGGGAAGAGCCGCGGGCGGCATATAAACAACTAGCTTCTGAAAGCGGCTACGCCCGCGTGATCCCTAGGGAACATACTCCCGGGATATATATATAGCCTATGTGTTATTCCAGACTATAATCTACCTCTGTGCGAAATTTCGTGAAGATCCTTTCAGGCGTTCTGATGTGGAAGAGTAACAAACAAACATCCATCTATGCTCACAAACTTTCGCATCTATACTAATATATATATATATATATATATATATATATATATATATATATATATATATACTTATACTAACTGACTCGGCAAACGTTGTTTTGCCATATAAAAAAAAGTACCCTGCCACCTATTCTCATACCTACCGAATATACACACAATTTCATGAAAATCGGTCGAGCCGTTTCGGAGGAGTTCGGTAACAAACACCGTGACACGAGATTTTTATATATTAGAAGACTAGCTGACTCGGCAAACGTTGAACTGCCATACAAAAAAAAAGTACCCTACCACCTATTCTCATACCTACCGAATATACACACAAAATTTCATGAAAATCGGTCTAGCCGTTCCGGTGGAATTCGGTAACAAGCATCGTGACACGAGATTTTTACATATCTATACTAATATATAAAGCTGAAGTGTTTGTTTGTTTGCTTGTTTGCTTGAACGCGCTAATCTTAGGAACTACTGTTCCGATTTGAAAAATTCTTTCAGTGTTAGATAGTCCATTTATCGAGGAAGGCTATAGGCTATATATCATCACGCTAAAACCAATAGGAGCGGAGCAGTAATGAAAATTTGACGCAGACGCAGTTGCGCGGGTCAGTTAGTACCTCTATAAAATTCTTCCCTCACTGGTGACTGACAGACTACGCACAGCCGAAACTATTCGTAGAAAGCTGAAATTCGGCATGTACGTTCCTTGGGGAGAGTAGGGGACCACTAAGAGAATGCCCTGCCCAGCCCCATTCCATTGCGGTTATACGCTTTCCGATGTTAACAGAACTCGTTTTAAAGTGATAGAACATCAATTATTATGTACTCATATAATAATAGTCTGTTATTAAGAACGTTTAAGACTTATTAGCTACTTGTAACTCAGTTATTTACCCTATAATCTCGGACTTTGACGTCATTGAATTTGTGACATTGATGGAAAAGATTAGTTCTTTTTAACCGACTTCCAGAAAAGGAGATGTCAATTCGGCGGGTATTTTTTTTTTTTGTATGTACACCGATTACTCCGAGGTTTCTGATCCGATTTCTGTGGTTCTTTTTTAATTCGATGCAGTATACTTGCCATTTTGTCCCATAAAAATTTGATTGGGTTTGGTTCAGTAGTTTTTAGTTTATGAGCATTTTTGCCTATCACAATTTCTGCGTTGACGAAGACGTCGTCCAGGTCTACTTAAAAGTAAAAATTAAAAAACTTTTTACAGAAAAATATAACCGACTTCCAAACAAAACACTACAAAGAATAAAATAACCTTAATTTCGGAAGTCGGTGTTAAAAAACAAAGAAACAAAACTAAAAACACCGACTTCCGAAATTCCACTTAATGTAACCCTGGATTGTGTGCCATTTTCCGTCTTCTAAATATAACAATGTATTTTACTGCTATCTTTGCCCGCGATTTCATACGCGCAAATTCCGTTTTTCCCCGTTCCCGTAGGAATTTAGGGAAATCCTCTATTAGCCTGCCTGCGAGAGTGGCGCCCTACACTCCACAAAGATCCATGCGAAATTTCAGCTTTCTACGACCAGTAGTTTCGGCTGAGCGTTGTCAGACAGTCACTCACTCGGTCACCAGTACGTTAACCATGACTTTTATCAATCTATACTCGCTAGCGACTGTAGTTAAAAAAAACCTATTAAACTTAAAAAAAACACGTTTCTAATTTATTTGTTTAGTTGTTAACTAACAAGCAAGCTTTGTTGCAAGTTAAACTTTAGTTAACAACTAAACAAATAAATTAGAACTTGATTTTTTTAAAGTTTTTATACATTTTTTTAACTACAGTCGCTAGCGAGTATAGATTGATAAAACTCATGGTAGACGTACAGTAACGGAAGAGTTTTATATATGTGGATGAAGTGATAGTGATGTAGTAATTTTATATGGGAGTACTTTCCCGGAATCTCTCCTTCCCATACAGTTCGACCACTTACTGATATAACAAAACCACCTTTAAAAGCTGTCGGTAAACCAAAGGAGCCATGATTAATAATGTTTAGACGTAAGAAGACAAGTGACACCGGCCCACCTGCATTGACTGACGGACGAAGTTACAAATTGATTTTATATTAGTAGATGTGTATCGAAGGACCTTTGAAGCTAGAGACAAACTGGTCCCACGTACGCAACGCATTATGATATCTGTACTATTGATTTTGTATGAAAAACTATGCAATAGAAGCAGACTTATCGTATGGAACGCAACATACGATACCATACAAAAGCGTTGTATACGTTGCGGACGTTGGGAATGTGCGTCTCGCTTTAAGGTACGACTAGCTGACCTGCACAACTTCGTCTGCGTCTCAATTTTACTGCTCCGCTCCTTTTGGTCTTAGCGTGATGATATATAGCCTATAGCCTTCCTCGATAAATGGGCTATCTAACACTGAAAGAATTTTTCAAATCGGAGCAGCAGTACCTGAGATTAGCGCGTTCAAGCAAACAAACAAACTCTTCAGCTTTATATATTAGTATAGATACCATATAAAAGCGTTGTATACCTACCTACGTTGCGTACGTAGGAACTGTGTGTCTCGCTTTATGGTATACGTCCGAGAAAAATATTCAAACCTAGCCTTAGCCGCGGCTTCGGTCGCGTTGGATAAGCCTATAACAAACTCCAGGGTCCCATATATCTTAGTACTAAAATTCATCAACAAACTCACCTTCGCATATATGTCTAAAATCAAATCAAATATACTAAAATCAGTTTTTTTTATGAAAAAAAAAAAAACGTTGCAATTCACATGAATAAAAGTACATATTATACAAAAGGCAAGAGTAAAAATATTAAATAACGAAATATGTGGAAAGACATTTTGTGTTTTTGTGTAAATATCTCAAACCATAGACTAATATAAAAATCGGAAATATTTTATCACAAGTTTTCCCAATTATAAACCACCTGCATCCTGTGTCTATGGTAAAAAAAGCACCGGTAGCACTCCGGGAGTGCCGGCAGAAGTGAAAACATGTAAATAATACATCCTTACTGTCGCGGTCACATCATAGACAAACCACCGACAACAAAATAAACAAAAAGACACTGACGTGTGGCCGCGACAGCGACTGTCAGTGACAGATGTCAATCTTGACACAGTTCCTGACATAAACAAAACGAACCATAAAAACAACAAAAAATAACGTTGTGTTTAATTATAAGTACAAAAATACTATCATTTATGAGGTAGAATACAATGTTTATTTATTGCGCTATCGTACACAAATATGACAATTTACATGTTATTATTCATAATATTATATCGTTATTTATTTATATATTACATTAATTTTTATCTCTTAGAAAAATCAACTTTCATCCATAATTTCGTAATTCCGTAATTTCGTATCCTTGGATACGCGTGGCACGCTGTACATAAACACAGACGGACATTCGCGCAAGCGCCCTGTGCCGCCTAAGCGTAGCAGCACACTCAGGCACGGTAGAAAGAGTGGGAGATACTAGTTCCTCTCCCTTCCCCTCGATCTTACGCTTTTTCGCATCACGTGACCCTGACGCGAGTCCGTCTTACGCTTTTTGCTATTAGGTCACGTGACCCTGACGCGAGTTTAAGATTTTATACCCATTACAGAAAAGTGCTCAACGCCGCTAAAGAAGTTTTCACTTCAAAAACCTAAATGACAGAACCGATCGCGATACTAGAAAATTTCGTAACATTTTCTTTTTAAAATAAATTTTTGAACGGCAGTACTGCCTTTACCTTTCAAGATATATTATTAATTACTTAATTCCCATTTACCGTACAATAATCCCTGTATTTTTATAGGCGTTGGTACCTACCAAAATAATGTAACCACAAAAATACTTCCCATTACATCTTGGTCCACGGCAAAAAAACGAACTAAAAGAAATGTGCCGAACTTTTGGCGCTTAGGTTCTTTTACCTCGACAAGTGGCGCCACCGTCGAGTGTCAAATTATAGTGGTTACTTTTGACAAATGATTTGATGACAGGAGTACAGGTAACCATTTTTTCTGTCTACCCCCTTTTGTTAAGAAGGGTGTTTATATGGCAGGTTGGGCGTTTTTTTTGTTATTTTCTTTATTTTAGAAACCGCTAATGGTTTTACTGTGCGCCCTATGTTGTGGGAGTTTTTATAAGTTGGTGGTTTGTAAAAGACCGCTAACGAAAAATCCTGAGATACCGAAGCTAAGCTTAAGAGCGTATATTCTACTCGAGGTGTTTCATACAGACTTGATAGTCTTCGTACAGACTTGGTAGATCTTGGAAATTGATATGCCGTGTGAAACTTAAGACGCATACGTAAGATATCAATTTTTTTAATGATGGGAAATTATCAAACTACTCCTTCCACTCTGGACGGAGCGGGAGGGAGTGTCAGACTCTTACTGACTAAAACCCATCCGTGTTCCTCCTAATGCCCTTTGCGTTCCAGGGCCGCGGTGACTCTTTCGAGCAAATACCGCAACCCTGGCAACGCAAGATACCTAGGGATAAAAAGTTCGGTGAGTACTTTATGAAAAAGAATTTAAATAGTATGTGAGAGTTGACCCGCGCAGCTTTGTCTGCTCCGCTCTTTTTGGTCTTAGCGTGATGATATATAACCTATAGCCTTCCTCTATAAATGGGCTATCTAACACTGAAAGAATTTTTCAAATCGGACCAGTAGTTCCTGAGATTAGCGCGTTCAAGCAAACAAGCAAACTATATTTGTATAGATTAGTATAGAAGATAGTAAAATATTGCTCTTTCTGTAGCTTTAAGCTTTTTTCGGAAGAGTTTTAAGAACCAGAACATTTATTAACAATATAAATTCGAAGGTCAAATTAGAAAATTAGTTTTGTCTCTGTTAACTGTACATTTTAAAACGCACATAACTTCTTAATATTTTTATTTATAAACCACATTTTTGTTCTTATATTTTTCTAGGTTTTGATAAACATAAAAACGTCAAATACTCCATTCCTGTGTAATTTTGCTAACAATAAATGATTTTTTCAATACATATTTGTATCTCAATTTACTTCCTTAATTTGACTAAATAAACACAAAAGACACGGTTTACCGTTCCTAATTTGATATTTGAACTAAGTACACATCGTTCGAATGCCGTTACAGAATTACAAGAGTATATTATAAAAGTGATATTCAATCAAAAATAATTATTAACAAATATGGTCATACAGAGACCAGAGACAAGATGAAAGTTTTCGAATTGTAGTGTAGCGTACCGTTTCTATGTTGTCTATGGTGTGGGAATTTGGACGTTTTTGGAAATGGCTAGTTTTTTTTTTAATTTTCGAATGTCGTCTGCTTTTCTTAATTTCTAGAAATTTTCACGTGGTTTTCTAACGACACAGGTTTTGTTGTATCTACATACTAGCTATTGCCCGCGATTTCGTACGCGCATATCCCGTTTTTTTTCCGTTCCCGTCGGAATTTCGGGAAACCCTCTCTTAGTTGTCCCCTATGGAGTGTAGGGAAGCTACATGCTTTCTACGACCAACAGTTTCGGCTCTGCATTGTCTGTCAGTCACTCAGTAACGGAATAATTTTATATATTAGGATATAATGTACGTCTGTAGAAGTTATCATTGTGCTATTGGTATTAGCAGATTTTATACAAGTATATATCTAGCATGTATTTCCTACTGCTGGGCAAATGCCCTCCATTCTTTCCATAAAGATAAAAGAGAGATTTTCCTAAATTCTATGTTTATGATAAATGAGGTGTAATTTAAAAACAAACCAGTACCATAACTTATTTCCTAAATATGTGAAGTTTATGCCATCTCTCGTGTCAGTTTATATGATAGGTTATTATTTCTGTCAATGAATAACGACTGCATACGTGAAATTTCACTTCAGGTTTACTAAATAGGGACAAAAAAGCCAGAATATAACAATTCCAAACAATTTCCATCAAAACTTCTCTCGTACATAGTCGGCAAGTAAAAACTACAAAAAATACTAAGCTAAAATAAAATAAATACTCTAGTCTCTAGACATTACAAAAACAACCCAACATTACTGTACACACCGCGACATAATGATATATAATGCGCCGGCGTCCGTCTTTCTGAATAGGACCGTAATTGCCGCGCCTGACCCCAAGATCTATGGATCCGTTGCGATCTATAGATCATTGATCGATAATAAGGATAGTATGCGCGAGCCATATGAAAGTAGAAAGGTTCTACAAAGATTTGTAGTTTGCGGGAAAATGTTCCAAGTTTTATGACGGCTTATGAAATTGACATCTTAACTAATATAATGAAGAGGTGATTTTTTTCGTATATATGTATCGCGATCAAAGTTTTTCAGGCAAAAAATCATAAGCGCCAATTTTAAACAAAGGCCTTTCCTGTAATTAAACCGAACTGTCGCTTACGTCGTTTTTTCCTCTAGTAGATAATCTCTGGAACGGTACTGTAGTGCTATTCTGTAACAACATTTTCGTATCTTGACAGCGGAATCCGAGGTGAGTTACAAATTAAGACCTTTATGCTGTGTGCAATAAAGCTCACTTTGTGAGTTTTGTCACTCAGGTGAAGCTCGATATCGAAATAGTTATTTACAGAATAGACTAGCAGATCCGATTACGGATTCGATATTTTATGAAACCTACAGTATCGCTTAGTGTCAATATTTTTCTACGCTTGTTAGCTGAATCGGTTTTGCAGCAATTGAAAAATTTCTTACTATTTTTTTCCGGAGACACACGAACGACGCGTCAATAAAAAACCATAAATAAATCGAGGCAGCTAAGACATGACCAATTCCAATGAGGGCTACCGTTTTGTACTCACCAGTTGGCACCACTGTCGAGTACATATGTTCTTAATCATAGCATTAAAGTTGTTATTACGCGCATGTGAACAAAGTTAGAAGGAAAATAAAAACATCGAAACAAATAAGTAAATAAACTCGCGTAAATAGCGAACCAACAGTGAAATTTGACATTTAAAATCTCACGCTACACTAGCGCCTCTTATTTTTTTTATTGGACAAGCCCGCTACACATGCCCAACCACTGCAACTCCTGAAAGCCAGAATCAACAGTGGCGACCACCAGAAAAACGCCGAGCCAATGAAGCTCGACGAGTCTCGGAGAAACGATTCAACTGTCTTGGATCCTGCAACGAATTTAATCAGAAAAGTACAGCGGAGGAGCGCCTCTAGCGGCGAATCCAAACGCGATTGCCCTCATTGACGGCGCCCGTTCACGAACATGGCTTCACATCGTCCAGCTCAACCATTTTGTAAACCAAGTACCGTGCTACCCAGTTACTGGGTGTGGAGGTCAGATAGGCAGCCGCTCTGTAAAATACTGGTATTCAGCTATATCCGGTTTGACTGGAACCCGACCCCAATATAGGTGGGAAAAGGTGAGGAGGTGATCCAGTTGCGGAATTGTTCGAAAGAGTCACCGCGGCCCTGGAACGCAAAGGGCACTAGGAGGAACACGGATGGGTTTTAGTCAGTAAGAGTCTGACACTCGCCTCCACTCCGCCCAGTGTGGGAAAAGTCATTTGATGATTTCCCGCTGCAAAAAAAAAACTTGAGAGGTGTCAAGGGACACCCGGATAGAACGAAGTTCCTTTCGATTAATTAGTGAAGGAATTGTAATAAAATTTTATTTTTTTAAGTTATAAAAATATTTATTTATTATTATTAACAAATATAATGTAAACAGAAATAGAAAGACGAAACGAAAATAACTGGCTTGCTTTCTATGAGAGAGAGAGAGACAGACAGAGAAACACGCGCATGCCGCACGGCTTACAACTATAGCAAAAAGTGTCGTTACAACTTTTCGTATGATTTTTTTCCGTCTAGCCCCCTTTCACAGCGCGCGAGAAGGAACTTCGTTCCAAAAATATCATTCAATCCATTTTGAATCATCAAAGACATCTTCACCAAAATACGTTCTTGAACAAAACCAATATCAGTTCCAACTACGATCGATCACCAGTTTATGAGATCATAGTTATCGCAAACGATCCGTGGATCATTACATGCGCGCGCGCAGTTTTTGTTGCGTCTTTTACAGTTTACCTATAATGATATTGTCTTCGTTTGACATATTACTGGTCTTAATCTGTCTTGAGCTTCTTTTGAAATTGGGGTGAGCAGTGGTCGTGGTTGTTAGGTATTTAATAGAAATGAAGGTCGACTTATCGTACCAAGAAGTACAGTGTTACCCAGTTAATGGGTTGTAGGTAGTAGAAGTACCGTATTACCTTGTTAATGAGGATGGTCTGGTAGGCAGCTGCATTACGTTAAATACTGGTATTTAAATATACCACCCTTGCGGAATTTGATCGAAAGAGTCACCGCGGCCCTGGAACGCAAAGAGCATTAGGAGGAACGCTTAGAATTTCTCAGTAGCACTGTTATTTGAAGTCGACATCTACGCGGACGAAGACGCGGGTGATGTCCGCGTCTAGCGTAGTAGCCCACGTCGCTAGTCTTTGAGTATGCAATAGGATTAAACAATACCTAATAGAAACGTTAAAGGTAACAAGTCAGTCAAGTAAGAGAAAAATCAAAAAACCTGACTGCAAAAAAGTCAACTAGGACCGGGACACTTATGAACGAAAACTGTTTCGTAATTGAATTTAAACATAAAGCTTATATATTTTTGTAACCTCCATTTAATTTCCTACATTTTGATACCCTACTCGATAGGTTTGGATAAAAAAAAATATTAACGAATTACAATTTAGCGCCCAAAATCCGCCATATTACTTTTTTTAAAACACCTATCTAAGGACACATGGGTTTTTGAAATGAATCTAAAGACACATTGATAGTCGAAATCCAATTCAACCGTTTAGAAGGTACCAAGTAATAAAGAAATTTACAAACATACATACCGTCGCCTTAGAGTGAAAGCCTCAGGGATGCATTTTTGCTCAAATTCCTCGCAACGCACATCCTGATCCGACTAATTTGTTAATTCGATACTCGTAGCGCCATCTATGACAGTAAATGAGCTCCTCGTAAATACTAGCATCTGTCAGTTTGGCGTGAAAACCTTGCAACAAACGGGTCGTTTTATGCATTTCGGACAATCGTATAGTATCGAACAGTTCTGAATATTGAAGCGGGTGAAATGTCATTTATAAAAGACGCCGTACAAAAATTTTACATCACGCAGTCTTTTCTTCCTCCTGATAAGTTACTTTTTTACACTTACGAGGTTTTCACTCTATGGCGTCGATACATGATACGCGCGAAAAACATAACCCTTCCTTGGCTATCGGGCAAAAAGACGTAAGTCACATAGCACTTTCTTCCACAAACGTTCTCAATAAAACCAGACATTAAACGATAAACTTAAAGAAAGTGAGAAAATAACAATAAAAACAAAAAGTAATAGGTACATTTATAATTTATTCTAATTTTATACAAAGCAAACATAATTACTTGCTCGGTTATAAAAAGTAATTAGTATTCAGTCACTTGTTAAGAAATGTAAGATGTTTAGTTGAATTAATATGCTTTTTGATATTTGCATATGAATAGACGAAAAAAGGTTTTATTAAACTTTAATTAGTATAAAAAGCAGAATACCCGAAATACTGGTAGTCAGTCTTTCCAAGGGAAATTGTCTTACCCAATTCCTAACTGCGACGTGGAGGTCTACAATAGCTTCAAAATTACTTATTTAATAATTTGGAAAAATATATATTTAAGAGAAAATGCTGGCGGCGAGACTTTGTATGTAAAAAGTCATAATTCGAGGTTTGGCTCTCGACTGTTTTCTCCTCCAATATTGGACCGATTTAAGAGATATTTCACAAACTGATTAAGAATGATATATACTGTGTCCCTATGTTTTCCTTTTTGAAGATTTATTAACCGTATAAGCAGTAGAACTCTCACAAAATGATTAAAATTGTCCGATAAATCGCCGTCAACAGAGCCCTAGTGTACAAATTTGACAATTATTAATAAAAAGAGGACACGTAGAAACACAGTATACATCCTTCTTATTCAGTTTGTGAAATATCTCTTAAATCGGTCCAATATTGGAGGAGAAAACAGTCGAGAGCCAAACCTCAAATTATGACTTTTTACATACAAAGTCTCGCTGCCAGCATTTCCTCTTATGATCTTAATAAGCCCCTTAACTTGATTTGTGACACGGCGCAGTTTTACCGTCTCCAAAAAGGTTTCCCATCTTCAAAATTTATTCATTTTCGTTACGCGTCCATCTTTGGGTCATAGAAGTTCATATGTGTATCAAAATTCAAGTGGATCGGTCTAAAATATCGGAGTAAATTGAATGTGGCAGAGGCGGATACATGAGTGATACCTAAGGGTTCCGTTTTTTGATACGGACGTTCAAAACTCTTAAAAATAGACCAGTGAAAGCTAACTTGCCGAAACTCATCCCACGTTGGTGGAATAACCCATTATTTAAAACTTAAAGTTTCAATTTAAATCTGCATCCCAAACATAATTATTTGTTTTTCACACCGGCCACACACAATAGTTTTCCGAATTAAGATAGCTAATCGAAATTTTTTGTACCGAGTGTTAAATCGAAAGGAACCACGGTATTGACCTTGTATTGTAGCGTATAGAGTCATTGTCAGGGACATCAAGTGATTTAAAGTTTGCACTTACATTGCGCTAGCCTATTGGCTCATTGAGTTTTAGGAAAATTACAGCTTGATAAAGCCTTTATGAGACGAGCTAAAAATCAATATAAATATTCCTTAGTGCATAGGTTTTTTTATACCGGGAATGTAAATAAATCTAAACTAATATTATAAAGAGGAAAGATTTGTCTGTTTGTTTGTTTGAATTGAATAGGCTCCGAAACTACTGGACCGATTTTAAAAATTCTTTCACCATTAGAATTCTACATAAAAAATAAATTACTTTTTTAAACGACTATTTTCCGTAATTCTCTTAAAAACCCTCATCATTTGATACCCATATGGTCATCTTGGGGACTTTTAATGGGACAAGCCCGCCACACATTCCCAACCACTGCAACTCCAGAAAGCCAGAATCAACAGTGGCGACCACCAAGAAAAACGCCGAGCCAATGAAGCCCGATGAGTCCCGGAGAAACGATTTAAACGAACGATTTTCGTTTGATTTTTTCATCTTGGTGTCTCCAAATAACAAGGGATAAGGGCAGGAAGATGATAGCGACTTTTACGAGTCCGCCATATTGTATTTAGAATGGTGTCACTTAGCAATCTGCCAAGCCTTTACCCAAGTATGTTGGGGTCGGCTTCCAGTCCAACCTGATGCAGCGGAATACCAGCAGGGCCAGATTTAGAGGTCTGGAGCCCTCGGGGCAACAATGGAGTGGAGGCCCCATATTATTTTCCAAATACAATGAACAATTTTTTCAGTCGAGTTTTTCAATAAATATTTTTTTGTAAACCATGTAGATTCTCTAAGTATTTAATAAACAAATGTAGATCAATGATTTCTGAAAAATATAATCATGTTTTTAAAAAACAGCGAAAAAGTGGTCACTAGTCGGAATTTGAAAGATTTTTTTTGCGAAGTCCCCGGGGTTCCAACCCCGGTTGCCCTCCCGTAAATCCGGCCCTGAATACCAGTATTTTGTATGGAGCGCCTGCCTATATGACCTCCACAACCCACTACCTGAGTAACACGATGCTCCTTGGCAAGACTGGCGCCAGATTTCTTGGCTTCCCGTAAAGAATGACAAAGATTTTGAAATGGCAGCCGGGACCAACAGCTTAACGAGCTTTCCGAGGCACGGAAAAATCTCGGTATATTAAAATGGTCACCCATCCACAGACCGACCTTGGCAAGCGTTGCTTAACTTTGAAGATAGACTTCCAAGGCTTTTACTATAATTTTAGTATCAAGTTAAGTTATAAAACAAAAGTAATTACTTTCCGAAAGTGAAAGTTTAACTGTTAACTGCAGGAGTTTATACCTCCTAGTTAAAATGTAGGTAAAACTGTGGAACAGTTACATTTATGTACTAGACTTGACTGTTATATTCATGTACATACTGCAGTTATCCCTGTAACGGTCTAAGTGGACTTAAAACGTTTAATAGAAATACTAGCTTTTGACCGCGTCGTACGTGCATATATCCCGTTTTTTCTCGTTTCTGTAGGAGTTTCGGGAAATCGTCTTAGTGCTCCCCTACACTCTCCAAGGAAATCTACATGGCAAATTTCAGCTTTCTACGACCAGTAGTTTCGGCTGTGCGTTGTCTGTCTGTCAGTCACTCAATCATTCAGTAACGGAAGAATTTTGTACATTCATGAAGTACTTAAACCATTACCCTCCTTTTGGGGCAGTAGCTCATTGGTGAACTGCCAACTGGTGGATGCCAAGCTTCACAGCTTCGCTCATCACCGCAAGGTTCCCTGCTTGTCGGTCTTTTACAGATTATACTTCGGGGAGTGTGTTCAAGAACTCCTCGACTTCATCTCACCGGCTCCGTTCTACCATCGGACAGCTAGACGCACTGCAAGTTACCATCCCTACGTTGTTGCTATTCCACCAATTCGCAATTCGCACTAAGCGTTTCCAAACGTCTTTTATAATGCGCACAGCAATGTAGTGGAAGTCGCTGCCTGCGTCTGTTTCCGAACGCTTACAACCCTAATCTCTTCAAAGTTAGAGTGAACAGTCTTCTTCTGGGTAAGCTCCTTCGTAGACTTTGTCTCTGTCACCTATGACCTAGACTAGAGTCAAGAGCAAACCCATCTCAAAACAAAAAGTCGGGTAAATCTCGCTCGCAATAACTTACTTGGGACATCCTAACTAATATAACAAATCCGACAGTGAGTGTGTTTCGTCAAACTGATGTTGATGGATTTTGGTATAAAGATAGATGGGATCCTGGACCCGAATATTGGTTACTGAAACACGATGAAGACGTAGGCAAAAACTTGTAAACATAATATGGGTGACATGTGCCACATATACCCGGTTTTCTGAATCCACAATTCGAAGTACAAGTTTTTCAGCAGAAGAAAATCGAAAAAAAAATGACAGAACGGAAGCCCCGAATTCATCATTAATTAAATTCAAATAAAATCACAAATTTTATTCGTTATTCTTTTAATGAATGCTTTTCAAAAATCGAAAGCCGAGCCGACCGTAACCGAAATCAGCCGAAGTGACACGAAACATTCTTCTCTCAAACTCAATGATTGATAGCTACTCCCGCGCACATAGACAGTTATTCTGTAATTAACTTTTTTAACTATCTTATAATTTTTATTGACAGTAGTAATTTGAAAAAAGTTTTATACAGTAACAAGCCTTAGTACGTAAAGACTGTAAAACATATTTATGTTTCTTTTTTAAATGGCCTGTCATTTTAACGGTGTTTATCGGTTGACAGCTTAAAAAAATATGCATGTTTAGAAATTAGAACAAAACCCGCTCGTGGTGGCAAATGGAGAAATTACAATAAAACATATAAATTGGAATCACCATTTTTTTGTTGGGACAAGCCCGCCACACATTCCCAACCACTGCAACTCCTGAAAGCCAGAATCAACAGTGGCGGCCACCAGAAAAACGCCGAGCCAATGAAGCCCGACGAGTCCCGGAGAAACGATTTAACTGTCTTGGTCCATTAATATTATTGTCAATTTTAATCCGTGGTGCTTGGCAACTGAATTTAAATGTCCCTTGAAGACTCTGGCCTTGCTCTGTTCTGTCTCCTGCTTGATAAGCAGGGAAAGAACGGGGAATTATGTTTCTCTTACTCGCTGCTCTTCTCTGACTAATTTCGTTGCGAGATCAAAGACAGTTGAATCGTTTCTCCGAGACTCGTCGGGCTTCATTGACTCGGCGTTGCACCGACCCCAAGTAACATGTGATATGGGCATGAAGACGATGATTCTGTCCTACCTTATTTTCCGTTACCCTCGACGACACGCCTTTAGACGGCTATTGAAAGAATTTGTCCACACTTCGAGAGTAATGAAATGGGAAGAAAAGGAGGTGAAAAGTGCCTGGCGGAAAATAAAATAAATAGATTTCATTCAAGAAAAACTTCAGAACCATATCAAATCATTCTCCAATCGATCTCAAAATCGTTTTCTAATCGCAAGTACCTCTATGTCCGAATGTGAGTCTCAACGAAAGTATTCTAAAAGCTCGGTGTCCGTTAGAAAATGATCGTTGCCCGCGACTCGCCGATTTCACACCAACGTATTAGACGCTTAGCTTTTTAGGAACCCGTGGGCAATGATAGAAGCCGTTAAATTGGTTTGGATACAGCCTCTAACAGTTTTCTTCTACAATCAGAAAGGTAAAGTTAAAAGTTTGAAAGAAAACATGTTTATTTGGCCCACACAGATGCACATTATGTAGGAACAAAAATAAGGCGACTTCATTGTTTTGCTACGACAAATCCATGCGTCCATTTCAACAAAATGTCAAAAAACTAGGAGTCCCAATAGTGTCATGTCTTTGGTGTTGGTGTCGTCAGTTTTCCTAATGTCATAGAGCTAGATCATAAAGTTTCCGGAGTGTTAATCAATATCTACTAGATTTATGGGTTCATAGGACCTGTTTTAGTTAGCAGTTGGACTGACGTACCATTATTTTGAATCTCCCAAAAAGTCTTTCAACACTCCAATGAAATTTCATCCGAATCTTGCATTAAAGTTGCGCCCGTCCAAAGTTCTATAAATCTAATTGGACAAGTTGTAGGTACCTATTCGCTATTAAAAACCTGTATTGAATATGTATTGCAACTGTTATATTTATTTTTAATCTTCTAAAAAACATAGGTACAGAACCCAACACAATCTAAGTCAAACGCTTACCATTTTAGCAAGCGCTCGATCAGTATTGTACACGCAGTTACACTCGCGCCCTCCCGCGCATCGCGCGTACCATGCGCCGCCAATACGCCATCTTGGATCTAATGTCAAACTGACGTGACACATATCGGCAAAGACACAACGATGTGATTCCTAAACGTACCTGATTTTTAAAAATTAAACCTTTGTGCAATACACCACTATTAGTGGACAGTCTGAATTTAAGTGCAATATTTTTATTTTTTAGTTTTAGATTTAAATTAGTGTTTTTTTTTTTAGTTTTTATTTTAATGTTGTTATAATGGATGTTTATGAGTATCAGGTGAGTTTTTTAGTTTTGGTTTTTTCGTTGGTTTTAGTTCCGGGATGGTTAAAATTTAATATGATAGTAATGAGACATAATGGTTTATACTTAGGTTTACAGTTTGTTCAACTTTGTCAGTTTCACAGTTTATAAAGTCTTGTGTTAGTTAAATATTAATACTACAGTTCTCTTTAAATCCAAGCTTTCGCCCGCGGCTTCTCTCGTGTCAAGATTGACTTTTGCAAAAAATAGTAACCGATAACCGTATCCAGGGGCCCTTCTATCTCTGTACCTGAATTTATCAAATTCGGTTCAGCTTTTTAGCAGTGAAAGCGTAACAACAGACTTTCGCAAATATTTAGTACATAATATTCGGTTAAGCGCAGTTGTATGTATTTTTTTTGCCAGTAACTATTATAGTATTTATATCCTCTTAACTCAATCATACAGAGCTTAAGTACTCCCCTCTGTATTTAAAACATATCCTATTTATGTAGCCATTTAGCTAAAGCCAAAAAGTCACAGCAGCGCCACGTGAGCAGTTTTGGAACTAAACCCGCCATCTTTCTTTTGTTTTTGACATTCGAAATGTCAAATTCTCAATTTGAATAAACGGCTTGTTTTGCATGTCATACGAAAGTTCTGTGTATGAATTTAGAAGGTTAAGAAGTCGGAGTCTGCCGTCTTTTCCCAACTATATGAGAGTCGGCTATCAGGAATGATGATATCCGCAAGAGAACCAAGTTTACGGACACAGCCCGAAGTATCGCCAAACTAAAGTGGCAGTGGGCAGGGCACATTGCTCGCAGAATAGATGGTCGATGGGGCCGAAAAGTTTGGAGTGGCAACGGCGTACCGGAAGACGCAACGTTGGAAGGCTTCCCACAAGGTGGACCGATGACCTGGTGAAGGTCGCGGGTAGCCGATGGATGCGAGACGCGCAGGACCGGTCGTTGTGGCGACGCTTGGGGGAGGTCTATGTCAAGCAGTGGACGTCTTTCGGCTGATATGATGATGATGATGAATGCTTTTTGACCTCCACAGTCCAGTAACTTGGAAACAAAACACCACTTGACAAGACTAGTGTCAGATCTTATAGCTTCTGACTACCCGTAACGGCTGTCAAAGATGTACAAATGACAGCCGTTTACAACCATGTCAGAGGCCCTTGAGGCGGTTTAGACAGTTTGACATTAGGGTGTGTGGGGTCGTTAGACCTTACTGCCCACACGATAAGAAGAAGAAGAAGCCGAGACTAACGGCTTAACGTGCTTTCAGAGGCACGGAGGAGTCTTGAATTCTTGATTCGAATGTATGGATGGATGGCACAGCTAAGGAGTGGAATTCCCTACCAGAGTCTGTGTTTCATGATAGCTACAAACCTGGGAGTGTTTTAGTCAAGGTTACTTCCAGGCAAGCGTGCTCCATCTTCGACCACATCATCGCTTACCATCAGGTGAGATAGTGGTCAAACGCGTGCCTGTCACAAGTAAAAAAAAAAATTTTGAAATAAAAATACACAACACAAAAGATTCATGTATCAAAACGTAATTTGTGTTTTTGTCACTAATTGAAATTAGCGATGTGCTGTAGCGTGTCATTTGTCAAAATTATAGTGTACTCAGTCGGGAGTCGAACCCGATACCTTGAACTGACCGTGACTAAATTACTAGTGTTATTGTTTTGGGCAGTGAGGTAATGATGGGAACTATGCTTCCTGTTGTATTCATCCTTTTTGCATTCAGCCGAAATATGGCAAAACTGCTTAAAATAATAAAGAAAGAAAACTATTTATTTGATTCAGGTAATAAGGGACAATAAAAAAATACATTTATTTCAGGTAAAAACCCATATTCAATTTATAGATTACTAGTGGACGTCACGTGGTTTCACCCGCGTACTTCCCGTTCCCGTGGGAATACGGGGATAATATATAGCCTATGTTACTCCCTGATAATGTAACTATCCAATGCTGAAAGAATTTTTCAAATCGGTCCAGTAGTTTCGGAGCCTATTCAATTCAAACAAACAAACATACAAACAAACAAACAAACAAATCTTTCCTCTTTTTAATATTAGTGTAGACAGACATAAAATTATCAATGTGTCATCTTAATTTATTGCATTAAAATTAATTTAAAAAGTCAAAAGTAAATGTCAAATTAAAAGACAAAAAGTATTAAATGTCAACTACAATACATATACTAATATAGCGTATCCTCCAAGCGTCGAAACTTCGATCGGTCCTGTGCTTTTCACAACCAGCGTATACCCGCGTCATTCATCAGATCATCGGTCTTCTTTGTAGTAGGTTTCCAACGCTGCGCCTTTCGCTTCCGACTCCATTCTGACAATCCTGCAATAAAAGAGATACATATTATCAACGCTTTGGGAATACAGTTAAGTAATCATTGTGCGTACTAAGTAGTGGAATTCCCTGCTGGAGTCTGTGGTTCCTGATTGCTACATCCTGGGGGTTTCTAATTCTGGAGTGAATAGGTTACTTCCATCAACAACATCGCTTACCATCTCATGAGATAATAGTCATTTGACTTGCGAGCATATCAATAAAATTAAAAAAAAAGAATAATTTCGTAGATACGTGAAATCTATCCCCTAGCTTACATGCTGACATCCCAGCCATTGCGCCAAAATACCTGGTAATTTGGTAAAGTGAAAACAAAATCATTTATGTCGTTATGTTGGCGCTTCTGAACCACAGATTCTAAAAGCTACAGTAACATTTATAATATTAAGAAGGATTTAAAAAATAATTAGAAATCGAACTCGACAGTCGTTTAAACAGTAATTGATTTGATTGACACTCTGTATACGTCTGTAGTTGAAAGCGTTACTTTACGTTTTTTATTATTACTTTTATAAGTTTATAATTACTTTTTTAATAACTTTCTTGGGTCGACACGAGATAACTTAAGATACATCCATAGTTTTCACAATTGACAGTTTCAATTTTATTGAAAAAGAAACACGGGCTACGGTAACAAGTCCACACAGCCAGTCTAGGCTGTATGGGTTTGTTACCGGCCAGTTACTCATAAATAAATTTAAAGAAAAAAATGCTTTTAGGACATAAACCACTGCGCGCACTTTTCTTCCCGCCGAGTTTCTTTAATCTTACTATTACAGGTTGGATGTTTGTTACTCAATCACGCCAGAGCGGCGAAACGGGTCTTAATGAAATTTTGCACGGGGATAGAATATAGTCTGAAATAACATATAGGCTATTTTTTTTCCCGGGTATATGTTCGTTTGGGATCATTTCTGAAATTCGAGCGGGCGAAGCCACTGGCACACAGTCGTTTATATCCCCATATACGACTGCTCGCATTTTCCTTCCCGCCTTTTTCCAAATAAATAGCCCAACCATTTTTACCGCCAATGTTCTGTTAGTAGCACTTTCCAGGACGACTCCTTCCACAGAGAGCTCTACAAAACTCGAGATTCAAAAAGATAAAACTTCTTATTCCAAACGACCTTGTCTCAAGGTGTCGCAAAATTACATACGGCCAGTATCTTAGCCGTGTAATTTGCGGCACGCGAGTTTGTACACAGCCTAATTGTAGACACGTGGCTCTATGGCTCGTTGTCGTTGACGTCAATAGACCATGGTCTTGTACTTGTACCTTTTTGAAGGACGCGCACACGTGATTGGATACTAGTTGGTGTTTTGGCGGGAGAAGGCCTTTTCTTGGGTCAGCTAACCAATTTAATCTCAATCAATTTGCCTGCTTTTTTCAAACTATGTCAAGTCCAACCCGGATGCAGCTGAGCACTAGTATTTTACATGGAGTTACAGACGGTCGATGGAGCAGACATGTGTACGACATGTAGAGTAGAGACCACGAATGGGCAAACGTAGTGTGGAACGCCCTGCGGCACGATGGATCTATGATTTGAAGAAGGACTGCGCCCCAGACCGGGATGCTAGGCGCTCTTTGGGAGAAGCTAACGTTCAGCAGTGGACGGCAATTGGCTGATATGATGATGATGACGACTGTCTATCTGACCGACGTCCACAATCCCAACTAGATAACTCGATAACCATTCGCAAAACTTGTGTCATAACTTCTGGGTTCTGTTTATCCATAACCATAATTTCTGGGTTCTATCCATAACGACTGTCAAAGATGTACAAATTACGGATGGGACCAACGACTTATCGTGCTTCCCGAAGCACATATTCCGATCCGTCAATCCCAATTATTTTATTTTATGTAAAATAGTAAACAAACCCGTCTGCGCAGGAGCGTTAGGTCTAATTTTGAGACAAAGTTGAAACGAATAAATGCCTGTAATTCTAAAGAGTTGCATTCTTCGAACCGCATCAGCGTAACTTGGTGATAGAAATTGGGTTGTGCTTGCTTTTTAATAACGGCAGACGTAGAAAACATGCTTTAAATGACTAAAGCACTAACAGATCTAGAAATTAAACTCTGCTAGTTCTATAAAACCATTTAAACTTAACTCCAACACAAACAGTTAAGTCAGCAGACTACAGTTAAAACACATTTTCTACGACTTAACTCATAATACTAGAAAGTATAAATAACAGTTTAAAACTTGTCTATGTCAAGTGTTTATGGTCTGCTCAAAACGAGAGCATGTTATTTTTTCTTAATGTTCGAAATCCGAATTTTGACAATTTGGCTTTTCTGAAAATGTATTGCGATGACGTTGGTGTTCTGTTTTTAAATTTAAATTAAGTGGCAACTGCATTATTGCCGATTTGAATTGGTTTTCTTACCTACGTTATGACCAAGTATTAGCATTCTTACAATGGTGTTTCTTCCAAATGTTTTGATAGGAATATGTATTTGGAAAGTTAAGTACACATACATATTATGTAAGGTATAGCCTTTTCCCCTAGGCAGAAAATATAGAGAAAGCCGACTAATATTTGTATTGATTGTAATTAAACCATTTGACTAGGTACATAATAATTGATTTATTTAAACTTTATGTACAGTAGAGGTATTTATTGCTGACTTTTAACTATTCACAGTAGTCTAGTAGTTATTTCTTTGAATAAGACTAAGGCACTGCCGTTTTAAGGCAAACCAAACTGTACCAAACTCCAACAATTAGATATAAGTTGACTAGACATACCACCTCCACAAGTTCCACAGACAACCCAAACAAATAAAGAAAAGAAAAAATAAAATTAGAAACTATAACATTTTCGAAATCAAATTTTGAATTCAAATAAAGAATGTTTAATTAAGCTACCGGACTCATTCGTTCGCGTGCCGTCAAGTAAACATGACGAGCAGAATTGTTCGTTTGCAGAGCTTTACAAGTGCTCAGTCAATATTGACGGCTGCTTTTCACCGAGAATCTTACGGGAAACGCGTTTTTTTACGTTTGCGTTACCGTTTTAGGTTAGGGGCTTAGGAGTAGGTACTTTATCTGAGTTAAGTATGCTGCTTTGGTGGATTTTGGATAAAAAATGTGAATTGTTTTGCAAATAATGATAGTAAGCTTCTTAATAAGTTTACTTGCTCCAAATTTTTTTTGCTTGCACCAGTCTAAACGGCTTCAGAAAGCTCTTATTATGAAGATTTTAGGCTCTAAGTAAATAACTAAATAGGATAAATATTTTCTTTGTTCTGTGACTTTTCTTTTGGACTTGTGTAGCTTTAGGATCTTTGAAGATGCTGTTAGAACGTCAATCGACAAAAGTCTAACCCCTTATTTGTGGATGGGATATCATCAAATGACTCAGTGTGGGTTCCCTTTGCGTTCCAGGGCCGCGGTAATTCTTTCGAACAATTCTGCATCTCTGATAGAAAAATCGTACCCCTAAATAGATTATTTCCCGTGCTTCTTCTTCTTCTACATGTCGCTGGCACGACAGTTATTTAGATTTGGGAGGCCCAAAACATTGCCTCTTCCACGGCATCGTTGGTGGCAGCGCATAGGTCTCTTCGGCTGCATGTTTTGGGACATAGAGAGCAAGATATGAAGTGGAGCATGCTTTGTATCTCGGCTCCACATCTCCACACCCTACAGTTGATTCGTCACGGTAGCCCCACTTTGCCTTAGTGCTTAAACTACTGCTTACTTGAAATGGCAGGTATGGCCAGACCAACGACCAAACCGGCGCACGGACTTTGCCCATACTATTCTCGTACTTTGATAGCCTTAATTAGAATCTCATCACTCATTTCGTCATTCATAGACGCGTATTTTTTCATCGCATCTTTTTTGTCAATTGAGGAAAATGTTTGTCTATTAACGAACGAAGTACTTTAGAGGCTGACCAGTGACCGGACAGTGTATTTAAAGTTCATGGCAAGACTAGCTTGTTGAATGAATGTAAGGAAATCATTCAGATGGAAACAAGCACGTAAGCCGTTTGTCCCGGCTGTCATTTGTAAATCTTTGGCAGTCGTTGGAAGCCAGAAATCTGACAGCAGTCTTTCCATGTAAAATGCTGGAGTACCAGCATTTTACCAGCTGCATTTGTTTAGACTGGAAGTCGACCCCAAGAGTCTGGAAAAAGCTAATCAGACTGATTAACGTTAAATAAGCTAAGAGCATCCTTGCCAGGGTGGCGGAATTTGTGTGAAAGAGTCACCGCAGCCCTGGAACGCAAAGGGCATATGGAGGAATTTGGTTGGGTTTTAGTCAGTAAGAGTCTGACACTCCCTTCAGCTCCACTCAGAGCAATAGGAGTCATTTGATGATTTTTCACGCCTAAGAGCATCGGTGTATGAAGGCCGTTTAATTTCTAAACCTATGCCTACTAAAAAATAACTTTCACAAAAGATTTTATCATCATAATCAGACCACCAAGATAGGCCTAAGCTAATAAAATAGTCAGAAATCACAAGATTCCGTTAAAATCAAGTTTTCATCGTTAAAACACACATCTATCCGTTATTTCTCATGTTGGTAGTACCAATATTGACAACGAAAGTCGCCATGTTTGTTTTTAGATTTCGCGCCAACTGAACGAGTTTACCTTGTCTTTGGTTTTTTTTTATTTGTTTGAACATCGTCTTTCGTGTTTGGGATTGTCAGATTTGTGATTTTAATAATCTGATTTTACCGTCTATTTGTCATTTATTTATCGAGTTACAATGATTTTGATAAAAATGGCACTCAGGGAGTTTGTAGGTTACTCAGATAACAGTGTATGAATTTTCGAAATCGTATCAATACTTTCGGATGTTACCATTGACAAAAGACACGAGATAACAAGCAATAGGTAATAATTGTTGTAATCTGAGCATTATGAACATTAGGTATTTAAACAAACAATTTTAACTTTTTTTAACCTATCTATTATGTATATGAAATTAAATGGACCTTATGAAATTCATCAATTTTAGGTGACACACATAATAGAATCTATTAATAGTTACATTACATAGGTACCAACGTTATATTTCTTATGCGACTTTTTTGGTCTCATAATAATTCCTAAATCTACTTTCTATCTAGTTTAATATCACCGTTACTTCTAATGATATAACTAGGTACAAATTAAAGCTGCTACATTTATTAACAAATAAAAAAAACTAATAAGTACATGGTTTCAGAAAAAAATTGTGCAAAAAATATGAAAGTGGATATTTCATAAATCAGATGTCGAAAGTAGGTTCGTTCTTACGTGTTTAATCTTATCAATAAACTATTTGATCTATCATACTTACTCTAAATTCAGTACACAGCAGTTTAACGACTTAAAAAAAAAACCCGGCCAAGTTCGAGTCGGACTCCCACACGAAGGATTACGTACCATCGTAATTTTATTTCGTTTTCTGACAAAAAAATAAGAATGTTTGAAGGACAAACTTTGTCTGAAAAAATGTTCTCCCTCACATTGATCAATTATGACGGTCAATTCTCCAACTGCAAATATAAGTTTACTAGTTGACCCGCGCAACTTCGTCTGCTCCGCTCCTATTGGTCTTAGCATAATGATATATCGCCTATAACCTTCCCCGATAAATGGGCTATCTAACGCTGAAAGAATTTTTCAAATCAGACCAGTAGTTCTTGAGATTAGCGCGTTCAAGCAAGCAAACAAACAAACAAACTCTTCAGCTTTATATATTAGTATAGATAATTGCCAAAAATATATTGCTTCTTGCCTTTCATGAAACTATGTCAACAGAAAGTATCATCTTTTATCTTCTTCTAATATATAAGAATCTCGTGTCACCGTGTTTGTTACCGAACTCCTCCGAAACGGCTCGAGCGATTTTCATGAAATTTTATGTGTATACTAGCTGACCCGCGCAACTTCGTCTGCGTCACAAATTTCACTACTGCTCCGCTCCTATTGGTCTTAGCGTGATGATATATAGCCTATAGCCTTCCTCGATAATTAGGCTATCTAACACTGAAATAATTTTTCAAATCGGACCAGTAGTTCCTGAGATTAGCGCGTTCAATCAAACAAACAAACAAACTCTTCAGCTTTATATATTAGTATAGATTCGGTAGGTATGAGAATAGGTGGTAGGGTATTTTTTTTTGTATGGCAAAACAAGGTTTGCCGAGTCAGCTAGTATACTATAAAAATTGGACTTGATTTGAGAACTTTTAGATAACGCCATCTATCTTCAAAAATCAACACTAATTTTGTTTGTGCCCCTGGCGGCAAGTAGCGAAACTATTTTATAACATACTTCATGCATAGAAACGACGCGACGCTCTAATTTTTTCCATACTTAATAAAAACAAGTAGGTATTTAAAAATATTACATTACTTTTTTGTGCAGGACAGAAATCGAACGTGTCATAATATTTTATGATTTATTATATTCGACTTTCAAGTAGGTTTTATAAGATTTTTTTTTAAGACCTACCGTCTTTATATAAGTTTTAAAACTGAATGACAGTTAGTTGAGATCCAGTTATAAGCTAAACTATTGTGTTCTGCAAATCTGTTAAGATAGACGGCTACCTAGGGAAAATGTATGTAGGTATTCTTTATTTTTATACTTAGCTTCAGTCGGTGGCTTTGCCCGCGTTGCAGTCGAAAATAAGGCTAAGAAAACGTACCCCCGATTTAAAACTATTTCAACTATACTTTATAGTTGTCAAAAAATGAAAGGCCCGTTTTGACAGCAGGATACAACATTGCTTTACTAGTAAGTATGAAAGAGACATAAAAATAAATCTCTTTCGCACTTGGTGGTAAAGCAATCTTCTATCCCTCTCTACTCAGCTGTCAAATCGGACTTTTAGATTTTGGTGACTTTAACAGTCATATTTAGAACATAAACAGGTTAAGTTGATCTCTTCTTCAGAAGTACAATCAGCACTAAAGTTCACAACAAATGTATGTAACCTCTTGACTTGCTTGTCCACAGTCGTTAATGCGGTCCATGTCGGTGGAGCAGCGCTGGCAGGACCTGGCCTCTCTGCTGACCATCCCGCCGCCGCCGCCGCCCGACCAGTACCAGCACTACCACCACCACCACCACCAGCACGCTCATCCGCACCCGCACAACATCACGTAAGTAATAATAATAGCGACATCTATGTTGCTAGATATGAACTAAAGACGAAAAATAACTTTTTACGAATAAGAGAATTTAATAAAAGAATAAAATAACCTTAATTTCGGAAGTTGGTGTTAAAAAACAAAGAAACAAAACCAAAAACACCGACTTCCGAAATTAAGGTTATTTTATTCTTTGTATTGTTTTGTTTGGAAGTCGGTTATATTTTTTTTCAAAAAGTTTTTTTATTTTTCACTTTTAAGTAGTGATACTTGGACGACGTCTTCGTCAACGCAGAAATTGAAATAAGCAAAATTGCTCATAAAATAAAATAAAAACTACGGAACCAAACTGAATCAAATTTTTGTGGGACCAAATGGCAGGTATACTGCATCGAACTAAAAAATAATCACAGAAATCGGATCAGAAACCTCGGAGTAATCGGTGTACATACATAAAATAAAAATACCCACCGAATTGAGAACCTCCTCCTTTTTTGGAAGTCGGTTAAAAAGGCCACTTCAGAATCAGCCAGCAGACCAAGCTACCCGAAACAAACGAAGTCAAATTTTCCCAATCAATTTTGAACCATTAGGTTCAAAATTGATTGGGCTTTGATAATAAAGATGAAAATGAAATTTGACAGATTGTAGTGTGATTAATGTTATGATCCTAATATGATTTTACTAAAGTGGCCTTTTTAGACCCGCTGACGTCATAAAAATCCTGCATCGCGGTATCAGAGTTTACCGTGCGGTTTGAACATGTACAACCGCCCAAATATAAACATTAGGCAGTTGCCCACCAGACATAACACCCGGTCGGGGGATCCTCCCTTTTCAATGGAGGATTGCGGGACTTCACACCCTGTTCCACATATCTCTAAGGGGTCCGCTAGGACCAGTGTCGGTCAGGTTTGCGGAATATTTCGAAAGAGCTACCGCGGCCCTGCTAGTCTATTCTGTAAATAACCATTTCGATGTCGAGCTTCACCTGAGTGTCAAAGCTCATAAAGTGAGCTTTATTACACACAACATAAAGGTCTTATGTTTATACGAATTTGATACTCACCTCGGATTCCGCTGTCGAGACACGAAAATGTTGTTACAGAATAGCACTAGTGGAACGCAAAGGGCGTTTACAGGAACACGGATGGGTTTTAGTCAAGAGTCTATTTGATGATTTCCCAGCAGATCTAATGTTGTTTTCTTCCCTATTTCCAGCGCCCATGGTGCGGCAGGCGGCTACGGTCCGAACTACCATGCTCCTATACCACCGGTCCCTGAAAAACACCCTGAGGCTTATGGTAAGTTACATTTTAACTTAAAACTGAACGTAGAACTCTTTGGTTGGAAAGAAAGAGTGGAAGGTGTCTTGCATTACATTGTAGTGGCATCAATGCCGCCACAAGGAAAACCAACGGAGCAAATCTACATCGCAACAAAAAGAACCGCGACGCCATCTATACAACTAGCAGCGAACTACTAGGTTGAAATCCTGCACCGCGCAAGCAGAGTTTACCGTGCGATTTGAACATATACATCAGCCCAAATATCAACTATCGGGCAGTTGCCCACACCGGACACAACAATAGTCTGCTAGGAGGATCCTCCCTTTTCAACGGAGGTTTTCGGGACTTTACTCTCTGTTCCGCATACCTCCAAAACATTACCCCTTTTGGGAAAAGAGAAGAGGAAGCCGGGTCAGAAAGTACAGGGAAATGTCTGCATAGCTTTCTTCGCCCGCACCTTCCACAGTGTAGTCTTTTTAACCCAAAGGTTGACTGGTAGAGAATGCCTTGTTGCATGCACAGTAGAGATAAAGGTAAAATTATTGTGTTATTAAATTTTCATTTTTAATTAATTTGGTTTATTGACTTTTTAAAGTTTAATTGACATTTTACAATTTAATTTATTGAAATTTATTTTTTTGTGACATTTTGAATTTTTTTTACATTTTAAAATTAATTTACTGACATTTTTAATTTTAATTTATTGGCATTGTCAAATTTAATCTATGACTGATTTTAATTTGTTGTTCTTATTTTGATTTATGATTTTTGTGTAATGGGTACTTACCTGAATAAATGAATTTATTTATTTTATTTTATTAAGTCGGCCCATGTACCACTACTGTACAAAAAGTTTTAAAATATAAGCTTTGCCTTTACAAGCATTATAGAAAACTGACTTACTATAGGAACTTATCTTAGAAAGAAAGGAAATTTGTTTATTTGCACCGACAAAACAATGAGGGTCATGAATAAGAGGGATCGATGACCTGGTGAGAGTCGCGGGTAGCCGATGGATGCGAGACGCACAGGACCGGTCGTTGTGGCGACGCGCGCGGGGAGGCCTATGTCCAGCAGTGGACGTCTTTCGGCTGATATGATGATGATGATGACCGACAAAATACACACATCCATTCTAATATTTAAATGTGAAAGTAACTCTGTCTGTTACCTCTTCACGGCTTAACGGTAGAATGCATTTGGATGAAACTTGGCACACGAGTAGACCATGTGCTTTAATAGGACTTGGGACCTTCTTATCCCCGAAATATGTTCCCCTGGGATAATTCTGCCGTCATAAGCAAAAAGGACGTGAACACAAAATAAAATAATCGATTTTCGACATTAAAAAAATAACTTAAGGTCGGAAATCGGTTACTTCGTTTTGTGTCGATACCTTATTTTTTCCCATGACGACAGAATCTAATAAGTCCGATTTGACATCTGAGTAGAGAGGGATAGAAGATTGCTTTACCACAAAGTGCGAAAGAGATTTATTTTTATGCCTCTTTCATACTTACTAGTAAAACAATGTTGTATCCTGCTGTCAAAACGGGCCTTTTACTTTTTGTAATAAAATATTAATTACTAAGTATTCTCCGCAGGTGGCGCGGCTGCTCCTCTCGATGGCGCATACAAAGTGGAGGCTGCGCAGCATCCTCAACAACCTGATCCACTCTACTATCAGGTAACAACACTAACTCATTTTAGTACATTCAATACTAAGAAAAAAAACATTTCATAAAAAATCTAAAAATTATTATCGGCAGAAAAAAAAAACATAATTTGTTGAGTGTGTGGCCACTTCTCGTCCTGCAAGGGTTACGGAATTTGTTCGAATTAGTCACCGCGGCCCTGGAACGCAAAGGGCATTAGGAGGAACACGGATGGGTTTTAGTTAGTAAGAGTCTGACACTCCCTTCTGCTCCGCCCAGAGCGGGAGGAGTCATTGTATTATATCCCATCCTTAAAAAGGCTAATTCTCGTACGGGTACATTCAAAATTAAGTCGAAATATCATCACTAACTTATCAAATTGAAGCGAAATTAAAAGTGTTTGTGACTAATAAAGAAGCCTTAAAAATATGATACCCTGGTACTTGTTGACAAACCTACATTTTCCTCTCACACCTATTAACAGTGTTTCATAAAAACAATATTGTAAAATATTATTAAAGGGATATTCTTTCCGTTCTCCAAACAAAACCACCGATTGAAACCGTATAGGGACCGTGCACGGCGTTGACTATGCCATCTAGTGTCGCATATTCGAAGTTTTAAAGGTCAGAATACTTGACATTGACGCTTCTGTGCTGCCACCTGTGGTTCCTGCACGCTCAGTTTAGGAGAACGTGTGCGAAGTAGACTGTGCCATCTAGCGTAGCTATTTCGAACTTTATACTTGACAGTGACATTTCTGTGCTGCCACCTATAGTTTTTGCACGCTCCCCGTACCTTGCATCTGACTTTTAATTAATGTACTGTTTAGCTTGATTGAAACCTTGAATTATATCTATTTGGGTTGCGGAATTAGTTCGACAGAGTCACCGCGGCCCAGGGGGGCTACTCTCTAACGAAATCCGTAGTTTCGGGCTTAGTTGCGGGCGTTCGTATTCTACTCCGTATCACCTACAGACTTACGATTAGTCCTGAACCCGAACTGAGAATGAATGACAACACGATTTCACAGTAACTGTCAAATCGTGTTATCATTAATTCTCAGTGGTTAGTTGATACGGAGAAGAAAATGCCCGCCCGCAACTAAGCCCGAAACTACGGATTTCGTTAGAGAGTAGCCCCCCTGGAACGCAAAGGGCTTTAGGAGGAACACGGATGGGTTTTAGTCAAGAGTCTAAAACTCCCTTCTGCTCCGCCCAGAGGGTCTAAAACGGCCACTTTAGGAGAATCATATTAGAATCATAATATTAACCACACAACAATCTGTCAAATTTAATTTTCATCTCTATCGCTAACGCATTAGGTGCAAGGTTGATTGGGAAAATTTGACAGTGACGGGTAGCGTGATGTGCTTTCTGATTCTGCTAAAGTGGCTTTTTTAGACCCGCTGGTGTCCAGTTCAGCTCCATTTCATTTTCCGATGCTGTTCGTGTTGGCCCCCCAATTCATACTTAGTTAAAAATATGTTTTCTTTCAAACCAGAACGCGTCTGCGGAGATGGCCGGCCCGACCAATCAGGACGGGTTTCTGCAGTCCATCCTGAACGACGAGGATTTGCAGCTCATGGACATGGCTATGAACGAAGGTAAGTCTTGGAAAACAAACTTAATGCCTAACAGGAAAGAGTTTAAATTCCCTTGCAACTCTGTTAGGAAATTTTTGTAGTAAAAATATCCAGAATGGTTTGATGTAGTCACTCAAGGATTAACTGGACATGGCTATGAATGAAGGTAAGTTCTAGAAAACCTTTATGGAAACCCCATACCTCATACGTTACTCTAGTTTTGGTAAAGCAAACTCAATGTCATACAAGATAAAGTTCAAATTTCATTGCAGTGAAAATTTAGTTTGGACGTTTTTGTAATTTCCACACCCGAATTGGTTGATTTCGTCACTCTAGATTTGGCTGGGCAGGGTTATGAACGACGATTAGTCCAGTAAAACCTGAAGGAAAAACAAACCGTATGCTGTACAAGACAAGGTTTAAATTCCACTGCTGCTACAAGTTACTTTGGACATTTTATTATAAAAATATCCGGAATGGTTGATGTAGTCACTCAAGAATTGACTGGACAGGGCTATGAACGAAGTTCAGTCCGAGAAAAAAGATAGTTTTTACCAGAATAACAAGTTTAGGAAAAGCAAAGTCTATGTCGTGGGCTATAAAGTTTAATTAAATTCCTTTGCAACCATTTTTTGATAAAACATATCGGCAGTGTGAAAATCATGCTTTTTCTTTAGAACTTAAAGAAGTTCGTTATTTTTAAATCATATTGACCATAATAAAATAAAGTTGCGCGCGCAAAATATAATAATTTTCACTATATATTACTAGCTTCTGCCAGCAGCTTCGCCCGCGTGGTCTCTAGGGAACATACTCCCGGGATAAAAAGTCCTATAAAAAGCCTATGTCCTTTCTCAGGCTCTAGACTATCTCTTTACCAAATTTCATTTAAATCGGTTCAGTAGTTTTGGCGTGAAAGCGCGACAGACAGACAGACAGAGTTACTTTCGCATTTATAATATTAGTAAGGATATATACCTAAAACAAATCAACTATCTGAGAAATACGTTGAGACAGGTCCTGAGTGTGAGTTCGGTACCGTGATGAAAGGACATTCCTGACATTGACCTATCTTTTTTTTAAAAAAAAAACATTCTATTATGCATGGAAAAAAAATAGCACGGGGTTTCTCTGGTGGATAGAATTCGCAACGAAGTCATTCGCCAGAGAACTAAAGTCACCGACATTGCGCGTAGAATCAGCATGCTGAAGTGGAAGTGGGCCGGCCATGTCTGCAGACGGACATAGGCGATGGAGCAGACATGTGTTGCAGTGGAGACCGCGTATGGGCAAGCCCGCCACACATTCCCAACCACTGCAACTCCTGAAAGCCAGAATCAACAGTGGCGACCACCAGAAAAACGCCGAGCCAATGAAGCCCGACGAGTCCCGGAGAAACGATTTAACTGTCTTGGATCTTGCAACGAATTTAATCAGAAAAGTACAGCGGAGGAGTAGGAAAATAAATATATATATAATTTCCACTTCCCTCCTTTTCAAGCAGGAGACAGAATAGAGCTAGGCCAATAGGCACCAAGGGACATATACAACTGGGTTAAGCCCGCGTATGGGCAAACGTAGTGTGGGACGCCCTGCGGCACGATTGACCGATGATTTGGAGAAGGTGGCTAGCAGCGGATGGATGCGAACTGCTCAAGACCGGGATGGTTGGCGCTCCTTGGGGGAGGCTTACGTTCAGCAGTGGACGGTAATTGGCTTATGTACGTTTCACGAGTCACGTTGGCCCAACGAACGTACGACGCAACACAGCTGCGGTCGATTCATCGAGAGTACAAAGTCGAAAGGTGACATTTAAGTTGCCAAATAATTGTTTTTACCTGATAACAGGTGGCAGCCAGTTCTGACTGGTACGTTATCTAATTAAATGTTAAATTGTATGAATGTGGATGGCGATCTGATAAGGGGAATGTCGCAGTGAGAGTGGAGAATCGGGGTTTCTAGAAAATGTCTAAATAAATAATATTTATGTTTAATATAAAAAATATTATTTATTTATTTAATATAATGTAACGATAAACATCTTAGTATTTGCAAATTCTTATTTTAGACATAGGTATCTTACGAATGCGTACCAAATTTCTTTAAGATTTGTTCATTTATTCCCAAAAATAGGGGCTTGCGAGTTTATAAGAAATTCCTTGAGGATTAAAGGCTCTTAAGTTAAGACTTTATTTTGTCAATACAATGGTAATTTCAGCAAAAACAGCAAAAGATAGATCGCTTTTTTAAGTAAGTTGACAATACAGTGGGAATCCCAGAAAAACAGCAAATTATACATCGCCTAGTTATAGGACTACTGATAAAATAAAATAAAAACAGCAGATTATGTTTATCGCAGCAACAGACGTAATACCGCCTAAGTACATAACTATGTTTCAAGATAACATATGTGCTGAAAAAATAGTGACTACACATTATATGATGATATCTATCTACTATCTTATTTATGTACATAGGTTTCAGATAAAGAAATGAAATTCAAAATGGTTGACTTGTTATTTACTCTGCGTCATGTATTTACTTTTTAATTTTATTTATTGAAGCTTTAGAGTTTCTGGTAGTCTGTCTTTCACATGAAAAATATCTATGTTTACAGAATTATTAATAAAAACCCGTTTAAAGGGGGAATGTTTTTTAGTAAGGATTTTTAGTAAGAATTACCGCGGCCTTGGTACGCAAAGGGCATTTGAAGGTTGGGTTTTGTCAGTAAAAGTGACACTCCCTCCCACTCCGCGCAGAGGAGTGTTTTGATAGTTAAAAAATAAAATAAAAATAGCCTTTATTTACTCTGACCTTTGCACAATCTATAATATAAAAATGAATCGCAAAATGTGTTGGTAAGCGCATAACTCAACAACGCCTGGACCAATTTGGCCAATTATTTTTTTAAAATGTTCGTTGAAGTTCAAAGATGGTTTTTACGGCGAGAAAATATCGAATAATTGCCGGAAAAACCCTAAAAACAGCGCTTTTCTTTTTCCCATACAAACGTTTTCTAACTAAAACGAGCTTTATTGCTATTGTATAAAGTTCATATTGAATTACAAGCAGTCACTGTTGTTTAAACAATGTAGGTATGTAGGGTAGGAGTAGGGTAGGAGTAGGGTAGGAGTAGGGTAGGAGTAGAGTAGGAGTAGGGTTGTAGGGTAGGTAGGGTAGGGTGGGTAGGTAGGGTAAGTAGGTAGGGTAGCCAGTTGACGGAAGCGAAGCCGCGCGGGTCAGCTAGTTTGTAATATAATAAACATGAAACTATACTATACTATGCTTGTAATACTAACTATGTTTCTATTTTTTCTGTATGTATATAACTTAACATTTAATATCAGTTACCAGGTCAGGCTGTCTTGCGACATAGACCTCCTCAAGGTCCCTTCACATTTGCCTGTCCATTGCTGTCCTTCTCCAACCCTTGGGCAGATCGATTTTGATAATTACTCATCCTTAAAAAAAACGGGCACGTTTTTAAACAAACTAGATAATTCCAAGTACCTAATAATAGATTTCAAGGTTAACCATTTACAAAAAAAAAAGTCATGTTTTATCATCATCATCAAAAGCTGGATTTTTCAGCCCGCTTACTGCTCAGCACAGTCCTCTCCTGTGCCAATCCCCACGTTCCTGTGCCAGCCTCATCAAGGTTCTACCCGCGATGGCAACAATGTTACAATTTTGTCTGCCCATCTTGCGGCCAGTCGACTGATATCCTACCTCTTCCAGTCCGCGAACGCCACTCGGTCACCGCCTTATTCCACCTGTCATCACCGAACCTTGCCAGGTGTCCTGAGCAGCTCCATTTGAATCCAATGTCGGAAATCTTCGTACGTCTTCGTAACTCGTCGTTTGGACTTCGGTCTATCAGCCATATACCAAAGTTGGAACCTCCATGGCTCTCTGTGCAACTCTCAGCCACAGCTTCCTGCTTATACTATTTACAAACAATCTTCGTAGCGTGTTCCCAACTGTCTTCGAATCGGCTTCCAGTCCACCGAATGGAGCCGAATACCAGTATTTCTCGTAGAGCGGCTGCCTTTCTGGACTCCACAACCCAGTAACTGGGTAAGACGATATTCCTTGGCAAGACTGGTGTGATTTTCTTAGTTTCTGACTACCCGTAACGACTGTCAAAGATCTAGAACAGCCGAGACCAACGGCTTAGCATGCGCTTTGAGGCATGGAGGAATCTCGGAATGTTCAGATCGTCACCCATCTCTTTCATCGCTGCTTAACCTTGAAGATCGACCCGTGTAGTTTAAAAACAAAAATACTTTGGCCATAACGTAAGATTACATCCAACCCAAAACAGCTGTTAAAACGGAAATCAAACATGTAACTACAGTAAATGAGGCATAAAATCGTTTCTTATCAAAACTCTGACCTAAATGACGTAATCAATTCTTAAAAAAAATCGGTTAGTCACATACACAGCTCCGTCGGCACAACACGATAATGGCTGAAGACATACGAATTGTCAAGCGTTCTAAATTTAAACTTATTTACTTTGTAAATAAGATACCGGTGTTGATTCAGTGAGAGTTTATTAGGACTAGCGTTTGAAAGATGTATCATTTGTCGTTAATAGTGGCTGTGCAGTGCATTCCTTTGCTTCGTGCGTAAAAGTTTAAACGTCAGTGGAGTTTTTTTTTTATTAGGCTTCAGTTGCGTACCAAAGAGTTTTGATACTATTGAGCAGAAGTATCTAGATAAAGAAGTGAATTTATCAGGTTTTTCCTTTAAACGTGGGTTCGATAAGACATTTGAAAATTATAATTCCATAATCAATTTATCGGAGAATTTCACAAAAGGCTGTTGAAACAGAATGTGTGTATTTGAAAAGCATTGACGCAAATTATAAAACAAACATGGAAATCTATTCATATGTTTACAGACTATTTGTGATGAAGTACAACATTGTTAAGTGAACCAGTGATAAATTAAACCTTAAAATAACACTCGCGTGACAAAAAAGAACTGTTATTTATAACTGTTTAAAAAAAAACTGTGATTTTAAACATTACAAAAAAATAAGTTTGTGAATTGACATTTGTTTGCGCGCCAATTTTTGACTTTGACAGTTCAGTTTTTTTAGACTCTTTGTTCGTAAAGGAGTACTCATGCCATTCTTCCGCAAAAGTGCAGTCAAGAGTAGAAAGGTGCACAGTGAATGTAGTCTATGCATGTGTCGATACTGTATGGCCTTACGGAGACAAAGAACGACCTGCGATTCGTTGATAAAAGTGTCAACTTCAGTGCTTAAAAGATATAACTTTTGTTTATACTCATTCAAATACAGACTATTTTTCGATCCTTGAAAGTTATCTAATATTAGTTGTAGATAAAACACAATGGTTGCTGTTTATATTAAGATCAAGAGGGCTTAGTATTTACATGTTTCTTATGCGCCCGCGTCACGGGAAATTCCGTAAGCGTTATGGAAATGGCGACTAAATAATCAGCAAAATTATTTAACGATAACGCCGAAATATTAACGAAGATATACGAAGAAATATACGAGGATATATATTATATATATAACGAAAGATAGATCATAAAGATTGAAAAGATTTTATACGATTCAACATGGATTTGACAGTGGCGAATTATGCATACGCGCAGCCATTTTTTGCGATGGCGCCGTACTTGCGGAGCCCTTTGTATTATCCGGATCCGGTGGAATATCTGAATAGATATTACAAATACTATGATGGTAAGGACCCCTCTGCTCTACTCCTTTTTAGGTTCATACATTTCTAAGTACCTTTATTTCGGAGAAACTACTATAGCAAGAAGAATTATGAATTTCATCATTCGCCAAATCTTTTCTTATCGCAATTTCGTTCAATGAAGAATGCAGCTGACGTATATAATAATTAAAGGAAATAACCACACTGCCATCTTACCTCAAGAACCGAAGCGCAGAGCAATACCTACCAATTATAAAGCCATGTTTCATTTGCAAGTTACTTGCATGTAAGTTTGATTAGGTATCGTAGTGGGACACGATCGACCGATTTATCATATTGTACTTCGGTAGCCCGCAATGTAATGCTACTAGCATGCGAGGTTGCAATTGGAAATGTGGCCTAAGGCTAGCTCAGTTTGTCTGACGGATTTCTGGTAACTTGTAAATATTTCGTATGGCAGTACTAGGAACACGACTACCTAATTCGTCACTTACCATTTGGTAGGAGGGGCAGCCTAGAGATCGCCCAACTGACTCAATGAAAGTACAGGTCATTGAGTCAGTTGGGCGATCTTTGCTAGAGTCGGGATTTTAGAGAAATGCTTTCCATACAAACCTGTGATAAAAACTGATGGCTCGTGGCAGTAAGGGACTTGATTGTTCTTTTTTTTTTGTTTTTGTTACATTTCTCAAAATCTAGAGAACAGACAAGACACAGTAAAAAATTGTTTACAAGTGACGAAGTTGCGAGAGTTTTTTTTAAATCTATGATAAACAGAGACAGCACTTGTTGTGTGTGATATCACTCGCAAGTCACGCTATACTGAATTTGCGCCATCCAGTACAAACGACGTATTGCGTGACAATGATAGAAGAAGAACTTCAGAAGTGTGTAACTTCAATTTTTATACCAATTTAATTAAGTTTTGCTTCTATGTAAATTCTTTTTTTTTTATTTTTTTTTATTCAAAATGAAAGGGCTTTGTCGCACATGCGATTATGCCGCCCTGGTTGGCATGTAAAATCTTGATAATAGTCAAATACCCTATTCTAGGCACAGTTATGCCTATGACAGCTGAAAATTCTATTCAGTACAACTTGCACGTACTGGAGTTATTAATAATGGCTGGTTCGGCGATTTTGTATTCTATAGTCTGAAGCTAAAGAGCGATTCTCCATCGCCACGTCACTGAAACAAGATTATTACCTACTATTCGACAAGTTCATACTTGCCTTATATTGCTGCGTTATGGCACGTCATTATCTGACTGTGCTTGACGTCAATACGAATTCAAAGTCATAAACATTACCAGCAGTTTCGATAATCTATTTAAGACTGCATCTGTCTATCTCTTGAAACTTGTCTTCTGCGTTCGATCTAGAGCCCTCGGATAAGCGTTATTAAACAAAAAAAACGAGTGTGCTTATGACCACACGACTGAAGTGAAACTTCTTTCGCTCCATCTGTATGTATATATATATATATATATATGTGTGTGTACAATATATACATGTATGTACATATACATATATTAATTTTCAATAAGCAATATTTTGCCTGCAGTGTGCTTAAATATACGGATCGTATTTGGCTATGAGAGGATGAGAGAAAGAAAATGTGCGCGCGCACTGCTGTCTCTTGCTTATATCCCCCACTCAACTCCCGTTCGCCTCGCCCGATCACACTTTTTGTAACGCTTACGTCACGCGTTCGCCAGCTTACTCCCCAAGTCAAGCGTGCGTAAAGAAGTTTCGCTTCAAAAACATCCAAATCCAGTCCGGATTTCATCATTATCCATCATTTACTGCCTGACTTCATCCATTGCTAAGCATAGACCTCTCGTTTCTTGTGCCAACCCACGCTCTTGTGCCAGCCTCATTCAACCAGTCGATTACCTAACATGAACCCTCCCCCCCCCGCATTATTATCTCAACGTGTAAACTTAGGTGGAGTGATCATGCAGTGACCTGTCATTCCACCTTGATTGGATGGATCGACAGCTCACTCCATCTAAGGTTTCCCGGTGAGAGGTTTGCAAAATCGCATTGCAGGTTCTAGCTGCGATAGCAACGTCATTGACCCATCTCGCCCAATTACGACGATAGATTTTCGAACTACCTGATAGAATTTATACTGTCGAAATGGACTCATGAAATGCACGTCTCCTTCGGAAGCAAAGACGTAATGTGACTTAGCAAATCAAATAGCTACAACCTTGGGGTCTTTAAGTAAACAGTGAACAGTAGAGCGATTTTGTAAACACGTCGAAGTGAAGACTTGGGTGAAGTGATCACGAAGTGAGCTGTCAATCATAGAATGACTGCTCTCTTCGTGATCACTTCGTCATATTTGCAGAATTGACCGGCAGGTTACTTCTAGGCAAGCATGCTCCATCGTCGACTACATAATCGCTTTCCATCAGGTGAGATAGTGGTCAAACACGCAAGCCTATCAATAAAAAAGGCCTTCTAATCAAATGCCGTATGGTGTCGGCCGATACCGTATGGTGCCGTAAAAGAATAATACCATCCCATCACTTTCCGTGGGTGTCGTAAGAGGCGATTAAAGGACTTGCCAGAGAATGGGCAGCAGCGTTCTCTGTAAAACTGCGTGGCGATTATGGCAACCCCCCTTCCCTTTTGGGGGAGGCCTATGTCCAGCAGTGGACGTCTTTCGGCTGATATGAATCAAATGAGTTATCTTAAGATTTGGGGGCTCGGCCTTCTACATTCAGAATCTCCTGTCACCATGACAGTCAAAACTACATAGGCTTATGATGTAGATAATCATTAGGGTGTGACAGTTACCAGCTGCAATGACGATAGTAGAATATAGCTAACTAACGATTATGTGCAAAATATTAACTAAAGTGGGCCAGATTAAATATGATATCATTTGCAAAAAAAAAAAAAAACAAAATACTTAAGCGATAATATATAAAAATCTTCCATTACTGGTCACTGATTGAGTGAGTGACTGACAGACAACGCACTCATGGGCGCCCCCCCTGGCTTTCAATAAATATACGAAAACATGAAGAAATTAATGAATCCGAGGCGAGGTACGTCGAGCTCCCTCGCGTTCGGTCTTGTCTTCTTTAGTTCAGGGCAAAAGAAAACTTTCTCATTCGAGGCGGGATTTTGAAGATGCAACTCCCTGAAAATAGTCCTGACGGCGCCCATGAACGCACAGCCGAAACTACTGGTCGTAGAAAGCTGTAATTTGGCATGTTGGTTCCTTGGCACTTAGCACTAAGCGAAGGATTCCCGAAATACTACGGGAACTGGGTATGCGGGTACAAACTCGCGAGCAAAAGCTAGTAATACATAAATAAAAGAAGCTTTTAATTAGCTAAAACGAACTAAAAGTAATAGCACATTCATTGAGCCCGCACACGATGTTAGGATCTTGTTTGGTTAAGGAGTTCCTATAGCCAGCTTCCGGCCGCGTCATCAGACCAGCTCCACAGTACAATACTACCGCATTGTCTCCATTGTTATAAAAAAAATATCCCAAGTTGGACCACCAACTCACCCTGATGAAAAGCGATGATATGGTCACGATTGCCTAGAAGTAAAATATTCACTCTTGACCTGACTTGAAGTTCCCTAGGTTGTAGCGTAGCTATCAGGAAACACAGACTCCGGCAAGGAGTTCCACTCCTTAGTTGTACGCACAATGAAAGTTTTCTCAAATTATATTAAAAAAAACGTTAGATTGAATGAGTCACTAGTTTAGACTGTCTCTATGTTGAAGCTATAAAGGTCACGCGCAGGTCCAACGTCATTTCCCAGATAATATAGAAAAAAAAAAAAAACAAAATAAATAAAATGTAATTTACCATAGATAACACGAAAATGGCGTGTCATCATGACGGGCACAGATTTTTTTAGCTTATAGATAAAATGTTACCGTTAAACTTTGAACCTTCGACTTTTCTGATAGTAACTGGATTTGTTTTCGCACAATAATTCATTATTTTATTATTTATGAATTCAGATAATTCTATAAATAAAAAAAAATCGGTGTTTTCAGAAAATATTAAAATTACATGAATAACACGTTTTTAAAGAATTTTGGAAACTAAATTATTTTAGAATTTACTCGTTTTCTTTTATGTTTTTTTGGCTGTTTACTCACAAGACTGCTAAAACAATAACAGACCCTTTGTCATGAAAAATAAGGTTGTTAATCATGTAGCAACTTACATATCTGACATTATTTACGTAAATATTAAAAAAAACGAAACATCATCATTGGTCGACAATATTTTTTAACATAACCTTAGATACAGATAAGCACTTTCTGATAAGATTGTCGTACTTCCATAGCTCAGTTCTTTCCGATATCGCGTTTTTTGGCGAATCAGCGTGAGTTGAGAATATTTTTAAATATTTTTGTTATATATTTTAGTTTGTATTCATAATTGTGTCGCATCTCGCCTTAAATAGTTATACGAGTGATGTTCCGATAAGTTTTATTTTAGTTTTTAGTTCAAGTGTTATTTTTTCAAAATGGTGGACATTATTCAGGATTTACGGGTGGGTGCGTAATTTAGATATCACTTCTTATTTTAAAGTGTCACCTTATTTTTTAAAGTTCGTTTTGACAGTTCGAAGTTCAAGTTAGTTTTGACAGTTCGAAGTTCAAGTTCGTTTTTTCTGTTTGAATTATCTGTGTGTTTATTGAGTAAGCCTGGTGTAATAACGATGCAATTCAGTGTTCGTTCCTTCACTTCGAGTTTTTGTTAAACGGTTCAATTCATTTTATCGTCATCATTCTCTTGCTCTTCGAGGCTCTCTTGCACTTCGCTGTCAAAGGCAAAAGTGCCCAGAACACTGGCAACATAACCGCGTTGAATGGCAATGCTGATTCTTTGGTCAGAGAAAGCCCAGCTCTCTGGTCACGTGGACAGTAGACTAGTTGTTTGCTGATGTCCCGAAAGACTCAATGTGCACTCGGACTCCATGGGCCTAATGTGGATTAAGTTTCTACTTCTATATGCTAAATACAAGTTGCCAACTGATTTATTGAATGAACCTTCAGGAAAGGTTCCCCTTATCAACCGCGTAGACCGCAGTATAATTTGCGCAATTCATAATGAGTTGTCGAAATTATGTTGCAATTGGTTTCAAACTATATTGCGTATCCGCCCAATTGTACGGAAAACGAGTCGACAATATGGGCCGATTTCTTAGTTGAATATTTGAGAGTTGTCATTTTTTTTTTATTCTGCTATTCTCGTCGATCTTCAAAGTTAAGCAACGCCTGCCGTGGTTGGATTGTGCATGGGTGATCATCTTAACATACCGAGTTTCCTCGGTGCCTCGGAAAGCACGTTAAGCCGTTGGTCCCGGCTGTCATTTGTAGATCTTTGCCAGTCGTTACGGATAGAAAATCTGACACCAGTCTTGCCAAGGAGTACCGTGTTACCTAGTTAATGGGTTGTGGAGGTCTGGTAGGCAGCCGCTCCACGTAAAATACTGGTATTCAGCTGAATCCGGTTTGACTGGAAGCCGACCCCAATATAGTTGGGAAAACGCTACGCAGATGATTGATAGGCTCACGTTTGACCACTATCTCACCTGATAGTAAGCGATGATGTGGTCGAAGATGGAGCACGCTTGCTTAGAAGTAATCTATTCTCTCTTTGACTGGCCTGGCAAGCATCTCAAGATGTATGAACGACGCATCCACTATCGACCTCCGGTCTCAGGAGGGGAGTGATGTAGCGGCATCAATGCCGCCAGTAGAAAAACCAACGGAGCAAATCTACATCGCAACAAAAAGAACCGCGACGCCATCTATCCAACTAGCAGCGAACTACTAGATTGAAATCCTGCATCGCGCAAGCAGAGTTTGCCGTGTGATTTGATATACATCAGCCCGAATATTAAATATCGGGCAGTAGCCCGCCAGGCACAACAACTGTCTGTTAGGAGGATCCTCCCTTTACAATGGAGGTGTGCGGGACTTTACTCTCTGTTACGCATACCTTCCAAACTATTGTTTTGGCTTAGGCATATTCCCGTCTCCATCTTACACATGGAGTTTGAGTTGTGCGAAAGGGACAGGGATAAGAAGCACGTGGCAAGTCTATCCGGTAGTTAACGTTTTAGAAATCGTACATAGATACAAGCAATCTATTTTTCAAGATAAAGACGTACATGTTTGAAGTTTGAATGACTAAAGGTTTATGTAAGAAGGTGATTCATATTTTTCATTCATTCATGTCTTGATAGTACTATCTTTTGGACGCGTATCTCGACATAAGATCAAGGTAAAAGAATTGAAATACTATGTCGGAAAACCGTGCTGCGGTAAGCAAGTTTACGTCGATGCGTCACCGGTACATGGTGGACATCCCACCTATATGCACAAAACGTTTAGGGAACATATTCATAGTGCGTACAGCTAAGGCGTGGGATTCCCTGCTGGTGTCTGTGTTCCCTGATAGCTTCGACCTGGGGGTATTCAAATCAAGACTGAGTGTGTGTGTGTGTGTGGAAGTGAGTGTGATTGAGAGTCAATGAGTGATTACTTCTAGGCAAGCGTGCTCCACATTTTTCTGGTTCTCTGGTCTTCCTACCGATATTGCTGATTAATTTGAGCTAGAAACAAACTATCAGTCACGACTGTCAGGAATGACTGATGGTGTATCAGGCTGGTTGATAAAATAACGCTACACGTGCTAAGTTTAAAAGATAAAGAGGACCTTGAGCGTTAAGTCGACTGCCAAAATCTGGCTCGGATTGTATATTTTCTATTTATTTTTATGGGACAATTCATATAGGACCCTAAAAGTATAGGATTGCAGTAGAATTTGAACTTTATCTTGCATACGATAGAGTTAGTTGTTGTTCGTATTCTGATAACAAATATACACTTATGTGACTATTCGTATTAGAAAGGCTAAAGAAAAGAATAGGCTGCAATAGAATTTGATCTTTATCTTGCATACGATAGAGTTTGTTGTCCTTCGTATTCTGATTCAAATTATATGACTACTCGTATTTAAAAAAAGTCCTAATGAAGTATAGATTGCATTGGAATTTAAACTTTGTGTCCCACGACATAGAGTATACTATTGCATTATGTACTACTAAGTATAAATGTTGATTGTTCCTTTGTTTCAGGCATGTACACGATGCGTATGTTGGATGGAGCCAGCGCGCACCATGCCCCACACCACAACCACTCCCATATGATGATCACAGGTATGTTGATACCTCCACTATTTTATTTAAGGCTGTCTTGAGAAATGCTTAAAAACAGCGTGCAGATGAAGCAACTTTTCGTCGGCATTTACTGAGAAATTACATCTGAAAAAAATAGGTAGTAATCTACATGATATAATACGTAAGTTGGTTTAGCCAGAATTTATGTATCGGTTTCACACAATAAGAAAAAAAATCACCAAATCACCTCCAAATAGTTGAGATGAAACTATTTTACTCCATAATTTTTTAACAAAAGTCTAAAAAATAAAATATCTACTAATAATTTGGTTTTGTTACTTTTTTTAAATATGTGTAATTTTTTTTTAATAATAAATTAAAAATGCAGGTAGCGGAATAGCGCGTAGAGTAGTTAGCTCCGTTTATATGCACAAGGTCATTGGCATGTATACAAGCCTTAATAAAATGCATCAATTGAGAATATCGCCCGGGACTTCGTCCGCTTTCTGAAAATAAAATAGAAAGGATTCCGTGGCTAAATACTAACAGCCACACGGATCGGACTTCAAAGTTAAGCTACTCTTGCCTAGGTTGGTCTGTCGACGGCCATCTTAACATACCGAGTTTCCTCCGTGCCTCGGAAAGCACGTTACGCCACTGGTCCCGGCTGTCATTTGTAGATCTTTTGGCAGCCGTTACGGATAGTCATAAGCCAGAAAATCTGTCACCTGATAGTTTATCCAAGGAGTACCGTGTTACCCAGTTAATGGGTTGTGGAGGTCTGGTAGACAGCCGCTCCACGTAAAATACTGGTATGTATTCAGCTGAATTCGGTTCGAATGGGGGCTTGGGAGCCGACCCGACTATAGTTTTGAATAGGTTATGCAGATGATGATGGTCCGGTAGTTTTAGAGCTTATTCATTACAAACATACAAATATTTTTAACCGAATTCCAAAAAAGGAGGAGGTTCTCAATTCGGCGGGTATTTTTTTTTATTTATGTACACCGATTACTCCTAGATTATTTTTTAGTTCGATGCAGTATACTTGCCATTTGGTCCCATAAAAATTTGATTCGGTTTGGTTCAATAGTTTTTATTTTATGAGCATATTTGCTTATTTCAATTTCTGCGTTGACGAAGACGTCGTCCAAGTATCACCACTTAAAAGTGAAAAATAAAAAACTTTTTACAAACAATATAACCGAATTCCAAACAAAACACTACAAAGAATAAAATAACCTTAATTTCGGAAGTCGGTGTTAAAAAACAAAGAAACAAAATCAAAAACACCGACTTCCGAAATTAAGGTTATTTTATTCTTTGTAGTATTTGGTTGGAAGTCGGTTATATTTTTTTGTAAAAAGTTTTTTTCTCATTGTTTTACTGTGGAAGTGTAAATTACTCAGCAGTACAGATTTTGTGTGATCACAAAACGTTTCACGAATACCACTGCGGTTGCGTCACTGATACAGTTTAGCTATTTTACCATTATAAGGTTTAATAACGAACATTGCTGACTTGCAATTACCGCAGCATGAACAATTTAAAAAAAATCGCACCGGAATACTTACATTCCACAAACACGTGACGTTCATTCAATATATTCCTTATAACAATGACATAAGAGTCACAATACTTGGGAAAGATGAACACGCTAATTTACTTCACTACTACAAATCTGTCGTCTAAAGAAAAAAAAGACGTAACTACACAAAATGAAGTAACCGATTTTCGACCTTAATTTATTTACTTTATGACGGAAATCAGTTACTTCGTTTTGTGTCAATACGTCGTTTTTTCTTTACGGCAGTAAAAATGACTTATAAGTTTTATAACATTACGTAGGAGACTGAAGTTTTAAAACTGAACTCAAGAATGACTGCCGAAAAATATGTCTCATCACGCGGAAGATTTAGATAACAGTCCGAATTAATTTTGCTAAGTAACATTAAGAATTTACAGTGTCATATTTAGAGTATGAAACAGCAATTTGATGTAACTGTGGCGCAGATTTAGATCTATACTATACTAACATTAAAAAGCTGATGACTTTGTTTGGTTAATCGCGCCGCTAATCTCAGGAACCACTAGTTCGAATTAAAAAATCTTTTAGGGTTGGATAGCCCATTTATCGAGGAAGGCTATCCTTACTTGTTATACTTATTCATCATCATGTCAGCCGAAAGACGTCCACTGCTGGACGGCGGCCTCCCCCAAGCGTCGCCACAACGACCGGTCCTGCGCGTCCTGCATCCATCGGCTACCCGCGACTCTCACCAGGTCATCGATCCACCTTGTGGGAGGCCGCGCCAACGTTGCGTCTTCCGGTACGCGGTCGTCACTCCAGAACTTTTCGGCCCTTTCGACCTTCTGTTCTGCGAGCAATACTTATTACTTATTTAATATTATAAATGCGAAAGTAACACTGTTTGTCGCGCTTTCACGCCAAACCGATTTAAATGAAATTTGGTACAGAGATAGTCTAGAACCTGTGAAAGGACATAGGCTACTTTTTATCCAGGGAGTATGTTCCCTAGGGACCACGCGGGCGAAGCCGCTGGCAGAAGCTAGTAGGCTATATAACATCACGCATAGGAGCGGAGTATTAATGAAAACTGAAGGCAATGCTCGGAGTTTCCTTGCGTGGTCGAATCAGGAATGATGATATCCGCAAGAGAACCAAGGTTACCGACATAGCCCGAAGTATCGCCAAACTAAAGTGGCAGTGGGCAGGGCACATTGCTCGCAGAACAGATGGTCGATGGGGCCGAAAAGTTCTGGAGTGGCGACCGCGTACCGGAAGACGCAGCGTTGGAAGGCCTCCCACAAGGTGGACCGACGACCTGGTGAGTGTCGCGTTGTTGCGACACTTTGGGGAGGTCTATGTCCAGCAGTAGACGTCTTTCGGCGGAATGATGTAGATAAAGCCAAGGCAGATGAAAATTAATAGTTCTGGGGAAGTCGGTTAGAAAGAGGTTATGGTCGGTTTACGGATTAAGAGGAACCATGGGCGGCGAGTTTTTGTATGTAAACAGTCATAATTCGAGGTTTGGCTCTCGACTGTTTTCTCCTCCAATATTGGACCGATTTGATGGTTTATTAACCGTATAAGCACTAGAACTCTCACAAAATGCTCAAAATTGTCCGATAAATCGCTGTCAACAGAACCCTAGTGTACAAATTTGGCAACTATTAATCAAAAAAGGAAAACAGGGACATAGTATACATCCTTCTTAATCAGTTTGTGAGATATCTCTTACATCGGTCCAATATTGGAGGAGAAAACAGTCGAGAGTCAAACCTCGAATTATGACTTTTTACATACAAAGTCTCGCCGCTTGCATTTCCTTTTAACGATTCAAGATAATGATGACTTATAAATTATATCTAATTGATGTAATTACCCATTTCCTTTGAATAATGTTTTAAATGATTGTATGACTGTACAAATTGATTAAACACTATCTAAGTCTTTATCGGTATTGTCTGTTACGCAAAATGTATTAATATTATCATACAAAATGTCTGATAATATTAATACTGATGTCCATGGACATCTTTAAGTTGCACATAAACATATTATCTACGAATAACGTAAATACTTCTATCGTGAAAGCTTTTGCTCGATCAATTTTCAACCTTATACCTGTAGCAATACGAACCTGTTCTTAGTAGGTTAGGTAAGACCTAAATATATAAAGTTGCAGGGAACACTCTGAGTGTGAGCATCGAAAAGCAAGCAGGGTTTAATAGACCATTGGTAAAACTTTCTATATTCTTACCAAAATGTCAAAATGGCGGGTATTAAACGTCGAAATCACACACCAAATGTCAAAATTTCAAAATGGCAGTAGCTTTACGTCAAAGTGACAGTTCAAATGTCATAATGTTTGTCTATTGTTACAGAGCGCGACTCTGCTTCGGACAGTGCCGTATCGTCGATGGGATCTGAACGCGTGCCTTCTCTGTCAGATGGAGAGTGGTGCGACGGTAGCGACTCTGCTCAGGAGTTCCACAGGTGAGACATTAGTATATTTTCTGAAGGAGTTTTTTTTTATAAAGGAATAAAACATAGTTCATCACTATTTTGAATGTTATCAATCAATTTTGGAGGTACAAAAATTCGATTTATTAATAATTTAAAATTCTATTAAAATAGTTTAAGTTCTGTGAAAATTTGAACTCTCTACCAATTACGGTTCATAAGAAACAGCCTGCTGACAGACAAAGTGACAGACTAACGGACAGCGTAGGCTTTATAATTAAGTTCCGTTGGTTACCTTTCAGGTACGGAACCCTAAAAAAAATACTATGGGCCTGTAGAGCAATGCCAACTTAAACCCTTATTGCGGCAACTGTCATAAGTGACCCACTTGTAGCAGATGCTCTGCAAACCGATTTTTTTTGGATTTTGCACCTTAAGGGTAACTAACCAACGGATCCTTATTCTTAGCGTGTCGATGGCAGATACCGTGTTTTTACATGGTATGCTTGGCCCAGTACTCAGCAATGGTAACACCATTCGCTGACGCAGCAAGAATACGGTCCTCACATGTACAGGTGACAGGGCCTAGCACCTCGTTCCCGTAGGAATTCGGGAAATTCTCTCGTAGTGCTGCCTTATACTCCCTAAGGAACCTACATGCGAATTTCAGCTTTCAACGACCAGTAATTTCGGCTGTGCGTTGTCTGTCAGTCACTCAATCAGTCAGTAACGGAAGAATTTTATATATATTGATTTATTTCCTTTTCTATCCCTTCATACGAAAGTATGTCATGAAGATGACACAGTATTTCTAAAACTCAATGTAAAATTATTTACACCCAGATACTACAAAATGACTGTTCCATTTTCAAATTTGACGTCAAAACGTCAACTCATGTGTTTGGTACACACAGCCTTGGCGATGACACAGCAGTCTAACCACTATCAGTGAGATTAGATCCACAATAATAACACTTATTCTGTCCGTCATACAGCTCAAAATTCCGGCCGTACGATAACTCATTCGGGCGAGAACGTGCGGCGCCGCATCAGCCGCAGAAGAAGCATCACATGTTTGGAAAAAGATGCTTTCAGGTGAATATTTAATATTATTAACATTTAAGTGCAACCAATGAAGGATATAAGTCATTCTGAAATGAACTCAACCTCCTAGATGCTAAAGTCGACATTCGTTCAATCACAGCCAAACAGACTTGACCAACATACTCTTCTTTCAGGAGCAACCTGCCCCTGCTTTGGAGCCGGTCGGCAGACCTGGCGTCGTGAAGTACGAGTGCCCCGAACAGACTTACCACCATGATAGCATGCATATGCACAATGGTAAGTAAATATACCCCTATTTCCCCCTTATTTCCTCTGTGTACAGTTCGCATCACCGTTGTTTACCCCTCCGAAGTTAGGTTGTAGTGACGACCGCGCAGGTGCAATCGCGTAATAAGTGTTGCGTTCCTAGAATATTTTTTTGTTTATACGTATTATATTATAAATAAGTAACAAAGACTACAAGTAACAATTACATTATCATAAAGTAACACCACAAATACATACACCACAAAAACACACAAAAAACAAATCAAATAGTAAGAAATAACCAAAATAATTAATTATAAACAATAACAACGTGTAACACTTTTCGCATCAACAGTCGTATTGCATTGAGCGCGCGGGTCACACGTATGCATCAAACGTATACGAGCGAGTGAGATGCCTTTACACCCGCCATCTTGCGCGAACACGCGCATGCGCGACCTACCCGCGCATGCGCTGTCCTATGTTTTTTGTCAAATTGACATTCTGCGCAGTCGATTGCGACGTACTTCGGGGAGGTAAAGTTGCGTGACGGGAACTGTATATCTCTTTTTCAAAAAAATCTTCTTATCGTGTGGGCAGTAAGGTCTAACGACCCCACACACCCTAGTGTCAGAGTTTCTAAACCGCCTCAAGGGCCTCTCACATGGTTTATTTGACGACCGCAATTTGGCGGCCGGGATCACCGGCTTATACGTGCCTTCCGAAGCACGGAATCATGTTTTTATCAGACAATCAGGTAATTCAAGCCTGCAATGGTCTAGCCAAACTGGAAAACAACTTTACAAAGAATGCTTCCCGTGGGAATCGAACCCACGACCACCGGGTCACAAGGCAAACGCCTTTACCAACTCGATCACGGATGCAGTTAAAAAATATGAAATATGTTTAGCTAAAAATAGTTTCTGGCAAAAACGTCATACCGATTTTTTTTTAATTTTCCATAGACAAATCTTCAGTTTAGTTCCAACGATTTTTTTAAATTTATATCACAAGAATTGTGTTTATTTCCGTATATTTTATTGTAAAAAAGCCTACAACAGGAGGTCTTATAGAATTCTGCCATCTCTTCAACTTATCACTTTAATTACCTCTTAAAGTACAAACTAACGTAACAATACTTTCTCCCCTCCAGTAGACTTCGCGCCCCGGGCGCAACTGCCGCCCCCGCACGTGACCAACCTGCACGGCCCCGCTCTCGACCTCAACACAGCGCATTCCAGCCATGCCTTACTACAGGTAAATATTCTTTCGATATCTACAGGTTTTATTTTATGAAACGTCTCAGTGAAAGCCAAAAATGTCTTTAGTGAAAGTCAGAAATGTGGAAGTGTAAGCCAAAAATGACTAAGTGAAATCAAAAACGTCTGAATGAAAGTCAAAAATGTCTCAGTGAAAGTCAGAAATGAGTACGTGTAAGCCTAAAATGACTGAGTTAAATCAAAAACGTCTGAGTGAAAGTCAAAAATGCCTAGTGAAAGTCAAAAATGTCTAAGTGAAAGTCGAAAACTCTGTCTGTATTCCGTCTTCTCGTCATTTTTACTCCACTAAAACACTAAGAAATGTTGACGGGTGAGTTTTGGGGAACTGTCTTTTTGTAAACGTTGACGTTCAAAAAGCTAGCACTCAGCCTAATTTAAATAAACGATTTTTGACTTTATCTCGGGATTTTGTTGCCTTGAAATAACTTACAACCTTCACGCCGGGGAAACCAATGACAGGAGCTAGTAGTAAGTTGGTCTGACTACATAACATTTTCGTCCCACAGAGCAACATCCCAAGCCCGGCGCCGCCCCGCTTCGCGTACGCCACTCCGGAGCGCGTGCGCCACAACCACACGTACAGCGCGCCGCTCGCCGCCGCGGACCAGCGGCCCGCCGCCGTCAGGGACAAGAGAGGTAAGAGAGCTTTTACCCGCGGTTTGGCTCCCGTGCTCTTCGTGTGTCTTCGTTTATATTTTATTAGTTGACCCGCGCAACTTCGTCTGCTCCGCTCTTATTGGTCTTAGCGTGATGATATATAACCTATAGCCATAGATAAATGAGCTATCTAACACTGAAAGAATTTTTCGAATCGGACCAGTAGTTTCTGAGATTAGCGCGTTCAAGCAAACAAACAAACTCTTCAGCTTTATATATTAGTACTATTTGACCCGCGCAACTTCGTCTGCGCCGCTCCTATTGGTCTATTTAACACTGAAAGAATTTTTCAAATCCGACCAGTAGTTCTTGAGATTAGCGCGTTCGACCAAACAAACAAACTCTCCAGCTTATATATTAGTTTATTTTATTTTTATATTTACTTGTGTATTGTATTTCGTATGGGTCACAGTTGCCTTCGAAATAAAGGAATAAAAATTTACCCAGTGGTGTTTGAGACGTGCAGAAAGCGCTATGTTTTAACAAATTACTTTTTAAAAACCTATCTAAACCGTAATTGATAGTTTTTCAGAAAACCTATGATACAGTTGTAGATTCTCGTGCCCCTTTTAGTTTTCATCAAAATTAGACTCGACACTGTTTTCAGTGTATTTCGAAATTCCTTAGAGTTTCGGTTATCCACGCACACTTTAAAAAATCATCAGTGGAGCAGAAACAGACCTAAACATACCCTGTACAACGCGAACTTTGAGCTTAATACATGACAAAAGCATTTAAGTCCTCAGCAATAAGGTCTAAATTCGTATGTTTGTCAACAGTGCGGCGTCTGACAGACGGTAGCATGTCTGACGGAGGTTCATCAGCGACCAGCAGTGGACAACATCTGTCCCGGGACGAGAAGAGAGCGAAAGCATTAGGTAAGGACGAAAACTGGTTGATCCCAGTAACTGTAAGGGTTAATCATATTGATGGCACAGCTAATATCGGCCTGGTTTCGATTCCCGGGCAATATAAGTTGAGCTACACGATAGCTGATAAATGCTAGCACTGTCTGGATAGGCTGAATGCTAGCACTGTCCAATCAAATCTGTGTGGTGCTCAAAATACCACCTCAGTAATTAACCTACCTGGTTGTATTATATAACCTACATTGTGACATTTCTCAAAATCACATTATGACATTTCTCAAACTCACATTGTGACATTTTTCAAACTATCATAGTGGCATTTCTCAAACTTACATAGTGACATTTCTCAAACTCAAATTTTGACATTTTTCAAACTGCCAGTGTAACAATTGGCAAACCTGTTTAGACAGTACTCAAACCATACTCAAATCATATTGACTTTTTACAAATTTTCCAATTTACTTTATATTGCGACTGTTCCCCCACTGCTGGGCAACTCAATACGTGATCCGACACACATTAACCTGTCCAAGTGGCCGCAGGCATACCCCTGGAGGTGCAAGATATCATTAACCTACCCATGGACGAGTTCAATGAGCGGCTGTCCAAGCACGACCTCAGCGAGGCGCAGCTGTCACTCATCAGGGACATCAGGCGGCGGGGGAAGAACAAGGTATGTTGGTTTTGAACTTTATTGGTTTTTTGGTAGAGTGTAAAGTTGTATGGACATCGAATGGTGAATCGGATGATCAGGCGTTAAAACGCTACTACTAAAACACTAAAAATTAAAGGAGATACAAGATTGTACTTATTCTGTTTAAATTCTAATCTACTTTAGCTTTGAGGGCTGAAAATAAAATATTTAGTTCAGTGATTTAGTAAGCATTTTCTAACTAATACTATATAGGTATTACACATTTAAATAAAAACTCTAAACTAACTAAAACTAAAAATAGTCTAAACTAAAATATGGCATCGATAAATTCCTTCGCATCTGATACTCTGCTACTACTGATAATCTGCCCAAAAGGTTGGCAGCATTGCCACGTTGTATGGCAATGCTTATCCTTTGTCCGAGGTAAAAGCCAAATTCAAATGAAATAATAAGAACCCTGGAACAAAAACCTAACTCCCCGAATCGCATGGTCGGTTTTTTATCTACACTAATATTATAAAGAGGAAAGATTTGTTTGTTTGTTTGAATTGAATAGGCTCCGAAACTACTGGACCGATTTGAAAAAATCTTTTAGCATTGGATAGCTACATTATCAGGGAGTAACATAGGCTAGTAGTAGTAGTAGTAGTAGGATATATATTATCCCCGTATTGTCACGGGAACGGGATCTACGCGGGTGAAACCGCGTGACGTGCCATTATAACCGCGTGCTATTATACATATAGTTACTATTAAAAAATATTTAATATTTTCTTTTGTAAAATATATGCTTACCAATCATATTCCTCCCACAGGTGGCAGCTCAAAACTGCCGCAAGCGCAAGCTGGACCAGATCACGTCGCTAGCGGACGAGGTGCGCACAGTGCGCGACCGCAAGATCCGCACGCAGCGGGAGCACAGCTCGCTCATAGCGGAGAGGCAGCGCGTCAAGGAACGCTTCGCGGCGCTCTACCGACATGTGTTCCAGGTAAATAACTACGCTTAACTGTTCTCGTGGCTAAGTAGAATAGAATATAGTTTAGCTTTTGCCCGCAACTTCGTACGCGCATATCACGTATTTTCCCCTTCCCGTAGGAATTTCAGGAAATCTTCTCTTAATGCTCCCCTACGGAGTGTAGGGAAGCTACATGCTAAATTTCAGTTTTCTACGACTACTTAGTAAACGAAGAATTTAAATATTAGGATTGCACACCAAAAATAGTTACGATTTTCAAGGCTTGTGGAGGTCATTCCGTGGATGGGTGATGCGTTCCACGATTTAGAAGCAGTATGCGGAGAAACAGACAGCGTCTTTGTTGAAACTATTTAGATGTTAAGCCACGTTTGCAAGCCGTGACTTCATTACACACCGAGACTCCTCGGTGCCTCGGAAAGCACGTTTCGCCGTTTCCCGGTTGTCATTTGTTTATCTTTAACAGTCGTTACGGGTAATCTCAAGCTAAAAATCTGACACCAGTCTTGCTAAGGGTATAGTGTTTAGGAAAAAATATATGAAAATTATCTTGTATTTGTTAGCACACTAACCAAATGCACTTCTTCTGAGATAAAAGATTTTTTCGACTCTAATCTAAGTAAAGAAAACTACGTTTTTCTCAATGAAAGTGCATCAATTTCCTACAAAGTATCTAACCATCTTTTCTCTTCCTCAGAACCTGCGCGACCCTGAAGGCAGACCGTTATCCTCTCAACAATACTCGCTGCAGCAAGCTGCCGACGGTAACGTGGTCCTCGTACCCAAGATGCCTCAGCACCAAGGTAACTATACCCAACTAGCTGTCACCAATGACGTGTAACAGAATTAATGCAATACCAGCCCAAAAACGGGAATATAAGCTCCGCCTACTGCTGAGTATAGGTTTCTATTTTCTTGAGCTAATCTCCACGTGCTTGTACCTTCTGCCTTATGGGAAATCATCAAATGACTTCCCGCTGTGGGCGGAGCAAAAGGAAGTGTCAGACTCTTACTGGCTAAAACCCATCCGTGTTCCTCCTAGTGCCCTTTGCGTTCCAGGGCCGCGGTGAATCTTCGAATAAATTCCGCAACCCTGCCAGGATTCTGGTTCTACCCGCGATGGCATCAATGATATAACTAACCAACTTATATTTTTCTTTTTTAGACCACCCAATGAACCGCACAAACGATGATGATTTGGACAGGAAAGCAAAAAGCTACGACCAGTGACACCCCGCCTGCTACAATATGTTCCCGAGGTGGTAACGCACACACAAACAGACGTAAAGACTTTACCATGCAATAATTGTTAACCTTAGACGAAACTTTTAACCAAAAAAAATGTGTGAAAAAAAGTTTGATATTTGTCAAATGTCATAATTTGTTGATAGATTTTATTTTTTCAAAATATTTTATGTTATTTGTCGGCCGATTCTTACTATTGATTTTTATATTCGGTCGAAAACATCTTGTCAAATAAGCTGCTGCATTGCGCCCTTACTTTTTTATCCCCTGTCAAATTCAATTTTGATGTTTGACAAATGTCAAAATTCTTGATATATCGGTTTTTTTTTTTTAATTTGTACTGTACTTACATGGCTACTGCCCCTATATAAAATGAAATAGTTGAACAGTTTGTCTATCAGTAATATTATCCATAGTGTGGCATAAAATCCGCCTTTTGAAATAATGGTCACTAGTTTGTAATCGAACATTTTTTAGAAAGTTCTTTAATTATTTTGTGTGTGTTATCCATTTCTTAATGTCCTATTTGGACCAAAATTGTGAACTTATGATTTTAAAGCTATCAAAAAGGGCCAGTCCTTACTTTTTTTGCAGCTTCAGTGTCGCTGCAATTTATAGCTTAGAATAGCTTGTCATTCTTGTAAAAGGAGGGTAGGCTACACGCTAAGTTTCTCTAAAAATAACGAAAATAAAATTGTTTGTGATACAAAAAAAAGAATTCCATTTTGACTTAGTTCTCGATTAGCGATTTGAAAATTGATTATTAATTGCGTGTTTTTCACAAAAAAAAATAATAATAATTGAACAAAAATATTGTATGTATTTCTTTAAAAAAATGTATCATATTTGATTTGTAGTTAACATTTTAGATTTATGTAAAAAAGTTTTTTTTTGTGAAAAACGTGTAAATTAAAATAAAACCTATGCCTAGTTTTTTTTTGGGTTTACCAACAAAATTGTTCCAAGCGAAAGTAAGAAAAAAAAACAAAATATTTACCACAAACGACTGATATCATATAAACCATAGATTTTAATAAACGATTTAAAAAAAAATCACTGATGTCTATGACATCGTTATGTTGCAATAAGTAAATTTAGAAGTTTTTGTAAAATATATTTTTTTTCTCTTACACCTAAGTTCGTTTTTATTTAATGTTATGTTTTTATAATATTAGTTTTTTAAGATTATAGTTAAAATATCAGCTAAAATGATTGACCAGCAACAATAAGTAAAATATAAAAATAATATAGGCTAAGTTTTTTTTATTATAGATCAACTTATTTTTTTTTAACAGGGTAGCTTTTGAGCTAATAAAAACATAAAGAGTCAGAACCCTGAAAAATTCTGACAAACTGTCTGAAATAAAAAAAAACAGTCTGATTTGACTGGAAGCCGACCACCATAATTGGAAGAAAAGCCTTCTTATTTCGCAGTCGGTTAAAAAACTGAACTACCCTGTTAAAAATGAAGTTTTCAAGTGTATCTGAACAATCTTTAGTGCTGATTAAAAATCTAACTGTATCTATGTATTTTTATTTATCATTTCGGTACGAAAAATGAAAATAAAAATATGATATATGTCAAAATTGATCTGTTTGGTTTTTTTTTGTTCCATTTTATGTCAACTTTTTGCATTTTTTTTGCAATTAAAAAAAAATTGTCTCCTGAACAGCTGAATGTTAAGACGTTGCAAAATAGCGTTTTAAAATCTTAAGGAACAAAAAATAAAAGATATATTTTGGAAATCAAATTGCAGTCTTTTTTTATTTTTTCTTACTGTAAAAACTTTCCATTTTGACAAATATCATAATTATTTTCTTTCTTACGTACGTCGTATCGTGCATATTATTTTGAATACGAGTACAAAATTATGAAAAAAGGCACTTGAACGTTATCATTAAAACCCTTTTGCCTTTAACGATTATACATAAAATGTTGCTAAAAGAAAACACCGTAAAATCAGGTCAGGTCAGTCATCCATTTCTATGCCTTTTTAAAATAACGCTTGTTTGGTGTATATTGTGTATAATCGTGAAAGGTTTTACTTCAATGTATAATGTAGTTGTTGAAAAAAGATATTTGAGCATTGCTGTCCATTAAATGTCATTATTATATCAATGCTATAAAAATTATAATAATATTAAAAACTAAAATATCTGTCGATACTTAGTATCACTATGATACCCCAAAAAATCAATAAACACACGGTATACAAAAACACGGTATGTGAGAATATCAGGTTATGTTAAAATAACACTAAAATATATTTACGATTTTTTTGCTTTTTACAATAATGACATTTATAATCTGAAAATAGAGATATCTTTTTAAAATAACTACGTTTTTGATCTTTAAATTTAAGCATACTTATTGTAATATTTTTTTGAAGACAACAAACATTCTAATTCGAAAATCATAACATTTACAAAACTGTAATATAAAATCAACTCTTGTTGTCTTTGAAAAGAAAAAAAAATACTAAAAATAACTATGGTGCATATTTTTTTTATCAAAAAAGTAGCGCATAGACTATCGCTTTTAAAAAAACAATGAATTAAAACTATAAAAAAAATATTTATTCGAATAGGGTGGTGTTGCCAGTTAACGGCATTGTATTTATTAAAATATTTAATTTAAAATATCGTACGCCTTTACAAAGTTAAGTCTTTGAGTATTATGTTAGTTATTTTTGTTAAGGAGTACTTTTTAAATTAAGTATTTCTACAATCGTGGGTCATAGTGGCTGCAGTCTTCTACACAGTGGTCATTATTGGTAGACAGTATTTATTTGTTAAAAAGCTGGACTGAAAATCAGTGGCGTAGCCCTATCAAACGTTTTTGGGGGACCGTTTTTAGAAGTATTATTTATTAAACAAAATAGGTACTTCTAGCTAAGGACTGTCTTTCTGTGTAATCCGGGGCGCCGTATTTTTGATACGGCTGCTACAGCGTTAGCTACGCCCCAACTGAAAACCCAGTCTATTAGTGTTTTAGCCAAGTCCGGTTAAGCACTCGACAAACTCAATCCTAATATATCATCTTTAAATAGTAAATGAATCAAACTCGCTGTTTACCTCTGTTTGTGTGTCCGCTTACTTCTTCTAAACCACGCAACGGATTTTCACTAAAAGAAGAAGCGACAAACGAAGGTTTGTGCACATTATACTAAATATTGCATATTATTTCCACCCGTGTGAAGCCGGGTAGCGAAAAAAAATGTTTTCAGTAAGACCACTGTGTAAAGGATTTTATAAATAAATTCTTTAAGTTAAGCGACTTAAGTTATTAGGCAACGGGTAGAGCATTTTTAACTTAAGTTTAAAAAAAAAAATACTTTTACCAAGCTATACGCGAAATGGCTGTGGGTTATTGTAAAATTGCCGGTGGATCTTGATAATTATCAATCATGGTTATTTTTATTATCTTGCCTTTTGTTTAAAATTACTTTGCTTGGGCAACTTGCATAGTAAAAACAAAAACTTAGCATATTTAGGACAAGTATCAACTTTACTTGGCAGAAAAGTTACTCTTGGATTATACACAAAAAAAACGGTACTCTTAAAATTTAGAGAATTTGATGTTTATATTTTTTTTTTTTCAAAATAATCATGACTGACAATTATTTCTTTCACGCTATATACCTAATGATAGCTTTTTATGATTTATCTAAGATTTTCATTATGAAGCTTTTTGCCTTAAAATGTTTAAAGAATATTAAATATGGAGAATTCTTAGTATCATCTTAGCCCAACGGTTAACCGTTCTCGTTAACCGTATGGCAACGACGTGAGTTCGATTCCCACCCGTTGCAAAACGAAAAGGGCCAGTTACACGAAATAAAATATTTTTTTCGAAGTATTTTCGCTTAAATTAAGACAAATACACAACATCTCTAAATCAAAATGGATACAAAAGAGAAACCCATATTTAATATTCTTAAATAATCTTTAAAAACTCTTTAAACTTAAAAATAGTTGCAAGAAAAATATTGTATTGATTTCACTACTAAGATTTAGCAAAAACTAATGCGAGAATATGCAAGAAATTGTTAAATAATGCAAGAAGATCTTGCGCCAATCATGTTACCATCTTGCATTAATTATGAAATGTATCTTGCATATTCTTGCGCCATGCAAGAGCCTGTAAATAGCAACTGGTTTATATATCTTAACGCCAGAAAATCTGTTGTATAAACACTAGTTGTAATGTATTTTTTTTATTTTAACTTTATATTAAGATAAGTAAGGTAACATTAGATGCTAAGAAATAATATAAAAAAAACATGAAATTTTATATTTGGTTTCATTTTATTTATTCCCCCTTAATCTTAATTATTATAATCTGTCGAGGAGCTCTAAGCTACGCTAAATGATTTCAACGCCTCTGTATAAAAACTAACGGAACGTGTACGGCGGAGACTGTGCCATCTAGTGTTGTAAATTCGGAACTTTTATCACAAAAATATTTGACATTGACACGTGCGACCCATTGGCGGATCTAGGGGGGGGAGGGCCCCCAAAAAGACCTTTTTTGGCTTTCAATTACGGCTTTAATGAAACTTATATCAAAAACAAGAATATGTCAGCAATTCTCTCATAAGCCGACCAAATTGAAAAGGTCACGTAAAAGCGACAGCACCATGCATTAGCGCAACCATCTTAAATGAACGGGATAATATGGATGTTTTGTTAGTACAAAACTTTGCTGGTAAAGTTAGTAAAAATAATAAAATTGTCATGATTCATTGTTCACACCGCAGCAAAATCTTGAATAATTAAGAAAAATTTGTGTGTTATGCACACAAATTTAGCTATGTACAAACATTTACTACGCAACAAAAGCTATCTACTCATGTATTTGGTTCCACTCAGAAACGAATTTTTGAAAACGATTTTGCCAAGGTAACGTTTCGAACGTTACTCCAGCAAAATCTGTTTTTCTCATTCTCAAATAACTTTGAAACATTTGAACAAATTTTGCTTTTAGTGAAAAAATTGCTCCTCATGTTGAACTAATTATTTGTTAATGTGATATGTCTCACCTCTCTAAAGCACAACATTTTGCTGGGGTAATGCACACAAACGAGTGGACTGTATAAAATATGGTGTATTAGTACTGCATTGGTAGTACGGAACACAAAAATGATGGTACCCGCTCGCTAGCGAGATTGAACGTGGAATGGCGGGTAGACGGTGGCGCGCGCGCGAGCCGTCCCGCCGTCCCGCGCGCCTCCTCCCCGCTATCGTCTGCCGTGGCGCGATGCTTTCGCGCGTAAACACCCCCGAGAACGACGAAACGAGAATCCTGATATCCACCCCTGCTGTCACCTATAGGGAGCGTACAGAAACTATAGGTGGCAGCACAGAAATGTCACTCTCAAGTATGTTTCAAGTATAAAATTCGGAATAGCTACGCTAGATGGCAGTCTTCTTCGCGCACGTTCCCCTAAACTGAGCGTGCAGGAACCACAGGTGGCAGCACAGAAGCGTCAATGTCAAGTATTCTGACCCCTTAAACTTCGAATATGCGACAGTAGATGACATAGTCAACGCCGTGCACGGACCCTATATATCTTATGCTATTTTGACTACACTAAATAGGGATATTTAGTCTAGTCAAATTAGCATAAAATATGGGTAAATCTCGGAATGAGAGAGTAAGCTGAAAACTCGTATACACCTTCATTTTGTCGTTCTAAATGTTATGTCACAAGTCTTATAAAATCTCGTATCAGGGGCTACTCTCTAAGTTTCGGGCTTAGTTGCGGGCGGGCATTTTCTACTTCGTATCACCTAACCACTGAGAACTAATGATAACACGATTTGACAGTTACTGTGAAATCGTGTTGTCATTAATTCTCAGTTCGGGTTCAGGACTAATCGTAAGTCTGTAGGTGATACGGAGTAGAATACGCCCGCCCGCAACTAAGCCCGAAACTACGGATTTCGTTAGAGAGTAGCCCCCCTGCTTCGTAAGTTATCGAAGGAAAAAAGGTCACAAAAACTTTTCGTGATTATCTCTGTTTCTATAGCTCCATCGATGTTTATACTTTTAATCAAAATTGTAGAGAGTGAAATTTGCAACAATTTTTGTTTCGATTTTTTATTTATCCTTTACCCTTTTTTGAAATAAAGAGGGCGGAGAACGCGCAGCGCTTAGCCATACTGTAATATATGGTCAACCGTGAATCTCGGTGAATAATACCTTGCTTAAAGTTAAGAAATCATTCAAATATCACTAACAATGAATAATTTGTACTATTTATTAATGAATACATTGTATTCAATAACATTAATATAATTCGACAAAATGTACTGAACAGCTGATATTTTTTTCGTGTGTTTATGTCGTAGAACAATTATTACTCCTTGTAGCCACCACCCATCACAGCACGTTTTGACAACTTCAGTAAAGAAACAAAGAAGCAAACAGTTCTGAAAAGAACTCTTATCACAACGTTTTCGACTTTCTGCTTCGAAGAAACACAGTTCTCAAAAGAACTAGTTTACTGTTAAAGAAATAGTACAAGCAAGTACTACACGCCACCATCGTGCCCTTCGGTTTTCGGTCCCCGCACGTGTGGACAACAACAGACATCTTCTCCCGACGAGGGCCACAGGTCCAAAGGAACGCGACTTGTGTGGAGTTCGCTGCGTCCCCGCTAGAGGGCGCGGCAAGCGGTGTCGGGGCGAAGCCCCCTGCCCGCGATGGCGCACCGCGGTCCGCAGCGGCGGACCGGTTCATGTGGTGCCATCTATTGGCGTAGCTTTCTTGGCGTGCGCCTGCCAGAAAAATCTTAGCTATAAGACGCACGCCTGTGTGTAACTGATGTGTTATTCTACAGGTACGTCGCGACTGTGTAATAAAATTACGCGTTGTCGCCTCTTCACGGCGCCTACGGCGGTCAGACCCGGCCAAGTGAGCACCACCTTACCAGCACTGCCAGACCGCGATATGTGTGGTTCTGAGCCGACCGTTCATCCTTACGATAAGCGAGATAGCCCGGGAACCTAATCCCGTCCTCTGGTCCCAGCATCGTCTCGCTTATTAGCGCCACGTCGATGTCTTGGTTCCTCAGGAGATGTCGGAGGAGAGCGACCTTATTTTTAAGGCCGCGGGCATTCCTGTGAATCACCCTCAACGACCTAGCCATTGTAAAGAGCGAGTAACTCGGCCAGGCCGTCGAGGATGACCTGCCCTGCGTCTTGTCCCTGCCTTATCGCTTGGAGTAAGCTCATCAGTAGCTTGAAAGCGCAGGCAGTGAATTCCTTGTTGCGTGTGTTGTTGTCAGCGCCGGCCGATAGGTCGGTGCCACTAGTCTTGTCTCCCAATGGTTGGGATTTATTTGTGGTTCTTGTGTTTGCCGACAGAGGGCACTCTTGTCGCGCGTTGCCGCTGCTAACTATCGCAGCCGACTTGGCAA